>OX637498.1:3912336-5194404 GCA_951800055.1 Cenopis cana | reverse complement strand
ACAAATCGAGGAAAACTTTTCTCATAGAGTTTTACCATGCCATGAACGTCCACGGTAAAGTATTAAAAGTGATCTATGACAGGTGATCGGACGGTTTACTGTCCCTATTTATTACTACCCCCTCACTTCATTCCAAGGGCCGAGTACCTATACAACACGTGCGCAAATTAACCTGCACAAATTAGAACAAGGACGGTAGACTTTCTGGTTTCATGGCGTCGCAGCGGCAGGTGAGTTAAGTCAGCGGGGCTAGCACAACTGTCACTGCGACGCGACGCCGAAATCTACCCTCCTCTTTCTTATTCGCACAGTTCGAGCGAGACACGAATCGCTCAGTCGCGCGAGATACGACTTGACAGCAAGTTGTGCTAGCCCAACTGATGTGATCTTACCCAGAAGTGCGCCATAACGTTGACTTGAAACATCTTCGTGATTTCGTCTTCGGTGTGGCGCACCAGGCGCTTGCAGGGCATGATCCCGGCGTTGTTCACTAGCATCGTGACGTCACCGACCTCGCTGCACACGCGCGCCGCCATCGCTGCCACCGCCTTGCTGTCCGTGACGTCACATCTGGAACGTTCCATACCCGTTTAATGATGATTCACAGTAGACCGTTCCGTGTCCGGGCGTTTTCTAATACAGGACGCGCGACGGCCGTCGATTTCTTGTACTAGAAAACGGGCTAGCCCCGACACGGAACGGTCTAGCGTGAATCATCCTTTAAACGGTGATTATTATCACGCGATACTTTTAAATATAATGTGAAATAATAGTACATTACTTACCAAGGGCGATAAAACAAATAATGTCTCAGATCGCAGGTATTTTACGCCCGAGCCGAAGGCAAGGGCGATAAATATGCGATCTGAGGCTTTCTTTATTATCGCCCGTGGTAAGTACAAAATTTTATGTCACCCCCTGGCCAGGAAGTGGGTTTTTTCGCGCGCGGAGCGTGCGATAATGGCCACTTTATGGCCAGGTGTGACATAAAGTCATTTTTGTATAGGTACTACAATCGTATGGTGAAAGTTGCGGCTGCCTAAACAAGTTTGAGCGGTAGTGAACTTACTCATACTGGTACGCCTTCCCATTTTCCGCTTCAATGGCGTCCACAGTCTCCTGGTTGCCAGCAGCATTGATGTCCACACACACCACCGCCGCGCCGAGCCTCCCGAACCGCAGGGCCACCTGGCGACCCATGCCGTGCCCGGCGCCTGTGATCTGACAAATATCAAGACTATGGTCGCTATGTACATTCCTGTTTTCCTGTGGACATCTACGGCACGGTAAAACTGTATGGTTTAATTAATAATTAGTGTAAAGTACCCTTCGTCCGCGTACGTAACTAAGTTTTGTAACTAGCTACGAACTAGGATTTTTTTTTCTTTGTTTGTAACCAGGTTACGAATGAAGAATCCAATTTTGTTGGTTTTGTTTGCCTGCGTAACTAGGTTACAAACAAAGAATTTTTATTTCCTTCTACGTAGCTTGGTTACGAACGAATAATTTATTTTGACTGCGTAACTAGGTTACAAACAAAGAATTTTTATTTCCTTCTACGTAGCTGGGTTAAGAACGAATAATTATTTTACCTTTTAAGTCCCTGTAAATAACCGCCTAATAGTCGATCCTATGTTGATGGCATAATTAAAACGATCTTGTCATAATAAGAGAAGATATTTATTGATCATAAAACACGCTTGACTAAAAACAAAATGTAAAACTTCATTACAATATTCTTCATTACAACTAAAATGAGAATGGACATATAATTTCGAGACAATGTCCCACTGTTATTTTTTCTTCGTACAATTCCTGTATCGTGCTAGCTATTTCCATATCTATTTCCTCATAGTTTTTGCTTTTCTTGCTGCTCGGAACACAGCCACTCATATTCACTTTAACATCTTTTTCTAGAATATCCAGTAGACGTGGAATGGTGGGATTTTTATGTCCTACGTATCGATTGAGCTTGGAATGCCAGCCTTCAACGCGGTTTGTTGTTCGAAATGGCTCCTGTTCGCACCAAAAACGAACAAGGTCTTCATTCATCCATTGAGTGAAATAACGGTTAAATTTAGCAACATCGTCACCATGAGGACTTTTATTCAGTATATATTCATAACCATCTTCGATGGCTCCGATCGGCAAGCGAGCCAGTCCAGCACAACGGGCAACGTGTCGTCGTTTTACGCGAGTTTTCATGTTTAGTTTTTTCGCCTTTTTCCACAAAGTATTCGCAAAATGATAGTAGCACAATTTGACTTCAATTGGAGAAAAAACAGCATGTAAAGCGGTAATTACTGCTCTCTCAAAATCCACCGTGACTTTTTTCGGTTTCCACCATGGAATTTGCGACTTAATTATATTAAATAATATTTCATAGGTCTTTTGATTTTTATTGTGTACAAGAGCGAAGCAAATAGGAATTGTAGTGTTCTTACTAGCATCATACCCATGAATACTATAAATTTGTGTGAAGGGTTTTGGGCAAGACTTGAATGTGCCGTCCATTAAGAAATGGTCAAAAGTAGTCATTATTTCTTTGCTTTCTTGCAAACAAAACACAATATTTAACTCTTACATCCTCTTCTTCATCACAGTAATCAGCCAAGATAAAATGTTCAAATTTATTAGGTATTTGGACATCTCGGACATTGTCAAACCTGATTTTCTTGACGTTCAAGGCTTTGTTCTTATTATTATAGAGTCCGGTTTTGACGTTGGTAAATTTAGGTAATCCTTGTTTAAGTAATAGATCAACACCTCTATCCCGCAGATCTGCCATCGTTGCCTCAAATTGTTTTTGTATGGGTTCCTGGTTGCACGCCGTCCTTTTTTTTAAATCGTCCATCTCTTTCAACACAATATTTTCAGCGATGTTTGCAGTGCAACTTGCGTTATGTTCCTTTTGTTTCAATACTTCGTCATTTACGCTTAAAACAATGTTACCGCTACAACCAGAACTGCTGTAACATAACCAAAATGATCTTCCACTTTCATACATTTTTCTCCTATGATACTTTCGGCCTGCAAACAGCAATAACTTGCCACCACGCCTCGATGATATAAATTCGACTTTAGGAGTTTCAATATTGTCGCCCATCGTTCACGATTTTAGATCCTCAAAAAACTGTGAATCTATACAATGATAACCTTTTAACTATTTTTATTTAAAATACACACTACACTAATCGACCCCGTTATTAAATTATAGGGATAGTTTTTAATGACACTGACAGATATTTTTTAAATCACAATTTTTCTTATAAGTGGCCAGTATTATTGAAGTAGGTGATGTAATCTACCTCTTTTGAGTGCTAATTGCAGTATGAGTATTCCATAATCATAGGATCGACTATTAGGGGGTTATTTACAGGGACTTAAAAGGTAAAATAATTATTCGTTCTTAACCCAGCTACGTAGAAGGAAATAAAAATTCTTTGTTTGTAACCTAGTTACGCAGTCAAAATAAATTATTCGTTCGTAACCAAGCTACGTAGAAGGAAATAAAAATTCTTTGTTTGTAACCTAGTTACGCAGGCAAACAAAACCAACAAAATTGGATTCTTCATTCGTAACCTGGTTACAAACAAAGAAAAAAAAATCCTAGTTTGTAGCTAGTTACAAAACTTAGTTACGTACGCGGACGAAGGGGCTCTAAGCATTGGAGTAAATACGACAGACTTGAGAAGAAGTAAACGATTGAATAAATAAACCACTTACCAGCACAATCTCTCCTTTAACACTCTTAGGCTCCGGTGGTACAATGAGCTGGTACATTGCGTACACCCAGGATATCGATATTTTCACAAGCAGCTGGACTATTTTCAGGGACATCACTACGGCTCCGTATATCTTCATTGATATGCCTTGCTCCTTCCTGGTAAGAGATAGAGAGGTAAGGCACAGCGGAATCTCTTTCATTCTTCTCTCTTCTACTTCTCTTGAGTCTTAGGTCCTGGTCTCCCTCTTGTTGCGAAGTACGCGTATGGATATTTTTTCCCTATCCCGCGGCTGCATACCGCTAGGTTTAGTGAACCAGCGACAGATCTCCCAGTAGCTCGACTCCACTCACATCTCAGATTCGGTTGAAGCCGCTCAACCAATCTCACTGGAGCGCAAACTCTTAGAGTATTACAGTGTTTAAACCGCCCGCGTGGTCGCGTCGGAGGTTTCCCCTGGATTTTCCCCCAGGCCACTCTCCAACCGCACACTCCTATCGCTTTGTTTGGCCTGGCCTGTAAAGTCACAGTCAGGTTAACGCATTCACTGCCACCAACGCATATATGCGTTTCCGTTACTTTCACCCAGTGCCTTGAACGTACAGACGCGTTCATAATATTTAGTGACTTTCACCCTGTGCCTTAGTGCCTTAGAATAGTCGGTTGAACTCACATGTGCGTTTGGGGCACACAGCAAAGTGCGGCACCTGCCGAATGTCGAGCAAAAGAGGGTGGCAGTGAATGCGTTAAATAAAAAGTAGATTTTTCAAGGGAATGTTTAGTAGGAGTCTAAGGGTCGGTTTGTAACGGATCCCCCCAAAAGAAAGGTCGCGCCCGCTTTATGCTCAAAGAACCGATATTTAAGAAGAAATTTGGCCAAAATGTGATCGATCTAGGGAGGACCCTTTTTACGTTGTGAATCGTAGTAACCCATAAATTCTATGATAATTGACGAAACCCTGGACTCATTAACCCTTCATATTTCCAATTGTAGTACGCAAAACTATTTTCCTATCTCTCCTTAATACTTAGCTTTAAGAACAAACTTGAACCCTTATACCATTAGAACCCTTGACCCAGCCTAAGCCTAATAATAATGACGAAAATAGTTGGTTTATATATATTTTTCGGTAAACTATCCCCTACCTCCTCTCCTTCGACTTGTTACCATGGTAATTAGCCCTTGGTCCCTAACGAAGGACAAATCTTCGTTAAGAGCCTTCCTAAATCAAAATTATTTATCCTACTTGCTCAGTTAGACTCACAGTCTCAGTCTATTATGAAATCCTTAGTGTTAACCTAGCTTTCGAAACAAAAATAATTTTGATTATTCGGTGTATGGTTGTTTTGTAATATATTCCATACGTGCCAAGAACCATGCGAGGAAAGGGAAAAATCTCTATGTAAGCTTCCTAGCTAGACATGTCTATGAGGATGTACTCATTGACGTGTCAACCCATTGACTTCCCCAGCCAATTCTAGCGACACCCACCCTAGCCCTACAAATACGTTTCCGCGGTTAAATATTCTTCTAAAATAGTCGTATATAAAATATTAGACGTCAGAACTCACTAAATATACTCTTAACTAATGTGTAAATTTTATTCCATTTGTGATAAGATTGAGACATGAGGGATTGCTCTGCTTGCCCTTATGTAAAGAACCATTTCAGTTTTTTGAAATGATTCTACTATCCCATCATAACTGGAATTAAATAAACTTTATTAAAACCCGATTCCCTACATTTGGTATTTCATAAATACCTTTACTAGCGCGTAGTGAAGACAAGAAATCCCTACATCCCGGTTGAAGCTTATTTCTGACAAAATAGTATGATATCTACGTAAAAGCGTATCTCTAAACATGAAGTCTATAATATAATACCTAGGTATTTCATAAATACCTTTACTAGTGCATGATGAGACCAAGAGATCCCTAAATCCCGGTTGAAACTTATTCCTGACAAAATAATGTGATATCTACGTAACCGCGTATCTCTAAACATGAAATCTATAAGATAATACCTAGGTATTTCAAAAATACCTCTACTGGTGCATAATGAGACCAAGATATCCCTAAAACTCGGTTGAAACTTATTCCTGACAAAATAATGTGATATCTACGTAAACGCGTATCTCTAAACATGAAATCTATAATATAATACCTAGATTGACGTGCGAGACCTAGCCACATCTATGTCAATAAAATAAATAAGCTAGTAACCCAAAATACCCAAACCCGTCGTTTGAATTTCTACCCATAAATGAATTCCCTATTACCCAATGTGTGTGATGCTAACCTAGCTCTACCCCCAGAGATCAAAACTGTTGAAACATGAAAACTTACCAAATTCAGTTTCAATGAATGTGTATTCCCTAATTAAGCTGTAAAGTCCGGTGGATTATTCCGGGATTGGCAACCTATAATCCGTGTAATTGTCCCCCCCCACACGTCTAATACGACTGGGCGGTGTGAGTAGGACGCCTTAACATGTATATAAAAGAATATATAAATATATTTAACAAGACTGAACTCCGAGGCTGGTACGCTTCAACTAGCGACGTATACACGTCTATGCCCATCTTCAATCGCGAAGGCCAAGTCTCAGCTAATACCAGTGGGACCCAGGAGAACAGGAGAGGTCGAACTCGTCTTTATGTTGATAAAAAAAGACGTCAGCCCACTCTCAAGGCTGGTGAATTTACTGAACTCCAGAACACCGATTGTTTGTCACCGTCACTCGATAATCACTGTTCTGTTAGACGTACTGTATGTCTAGGCAAGGTTCTGGGCAGCAAAAACGATTAAAAACTCAACCCCAATAAGATAAAAATAAAAAAGTAAAACAAAGTTAAATTATGAAAGAAACCCCTCAACCAGTAAGTGAATACATAGTATTAGGGTCTCGACCATAAAGATTACACAATAACAGCATTATGAGAGAAATTCCTCAACCAGCGGGTGACCACATAGTATTGGAATCTCAACCATAATGACTACACCCACCAATAATGTCGCGGTACGTAAGCCCAGTGACCTTTACCAGTTCGCGGTCGATACAAGAATCCCCGAAGCAGCTCCGTCCCAGCCTATTTATACCCATATTTCCAAGCTTAATCCTTACACGAAAATAATACTTCGACGAGCGTTATTACCATAGCCATAAGATTCAATTTTACTTAAAACCGATTAAGCCGACTGCACATCGTTATCCGTGTCCGCCAACCTACGCAGCTGCGCGCTATACTCGCTTCACCGCCATAAACCACCCAAACCATGTCTACGCATGCTAAACATGCTTACACGACTCAGGCGCTCCACGCAGCGCAATGCGCGTAACCACACGAAGTGACAACCCAAAGCATACTCAACCCTAACCGCATACCAATTAGGTTCAAATTCTCTTTTGCCTGTACTATTGACTCCGGAACAAGGACTTGTACCAATTGTGCCTCGTTTATACGTGTACAAGTTTAAGTTAGTAACTGGTTCTTCATTATCTCAACCCTATTCCTTTACTAATAAGATTGGTTTGAGCTAATCACTTGACAATGCAGTTTGCAACAAATGCTTGGTATATGCAACTCTAGTAATACTAGAAAAACAAAGATATAATGTATTAAACACGCATAACTATTGATATCTAGAAACATATTTATACTACCTGCTGTCTTACCTTTTGTCTATTAATAATTACTCTTATTTGACTAAAGTAAATAGCAATTACTTTAATCACATCTAATATAATTGTATGTTTGTGCTGCTCCCATTCACTATCATCAATAATTTATTTAGTTTCCAAAAATAAGAAACAAAGCCTAATTGACAGTTTCTTGAAAGATATTTTAATATGAAATCGACTTGACCAACTTGCTATATAACTGTCGGACTTATATATACGGTAAATTGTATTCATTCCTATATGTTACCTCTCTGTCTTTTAACTCTTTCCTTTGATCTGTCTCGTTTACTTTGATTCTAATTCAATATTATACTTTACTTGTCTTTTATTATCATAATCAAATTAATTATCTTATTATACATTAACATCATATAGTTCTAAACAACTCGCCTGAATGCAACCATGACTCTCCAACAATTAGAGTAGTAAACGCTCCTTTACAGCTACCATAGTAGCCAGAATTATGAAATAGAGTAATTCTCCGTCTTTATGGCCTAGCTAATAAGGTTGAAATCTGATGGACACTCGGTAAAAATTTAATGCTATTGCACGCCATCTTAGTACAGCGTTAAATCAATGTAAATATAGGTATGTTTATGAATGACTTTATACTAGTTCCTCGTTCTCTATTTTTAAATATTTACTTATAATGATTTGCTAATCATGAAAAATATTAATCAATGATGATTATGTACCATTAAAGTTTTATTTAGACGTTCCGAATTCTCGCGCTGAACCTTCTGCCGTTATGTCATTAAACTTTATTGCTATAAGAATAAGATTGCAATTTGCTTACTCCCGTTACTTTAAATACCGATAGTACTGCGTATACATATGAATACTTTTTGGTAACTATGTTTTATTCCGGTGTTTTGTTTGCACTTAGGTGAGTCTGGTATATTTTCTTATGAAATCCCACTTTTAAATGATAAAATTATTGACATAAGACGATTTCAAATAAAAAAAATATCTGAATAAAAGCCATGAATTAAAGCTTTCCCCTATTAATATTATTTCTATAATGACATGGATACTCGTACCGTTACATCGCCCCCATGAAGTTTTCGCAAAGGACCTATAGTTGTCCTTGTAGAAACTTCATCCTAGATACCTGATTTGCTGGAAATTTCCCCCCCCTTCATTAATTGCGTAGTGTGTTTAACCATTACTGAGCGACCATTAGTGCCTTTGACGTCTGGCATAATCGTATGAATTTTGATTATGAGTCATGGTAACCATTTCCCCAAGTTTTCTCGCTTTGTCAGAGGTGCTGAGTTGTGAATTCAACAGGCCCTAGTGACCCAACTCTGCGCATTTACCTTGAATAGTTGCCTCCATTGTACAGGCGGTAATTCAGGAACCATTGTACTTCCTATAGGCAAATACCACACAGTTTCCCCATACAAAACAAAAAAGTATTTGAACAGGTACCGAGGCTCTCAATTCCCATAACAAAAATTCAGATCACGCACAGGTAGCCTCAGGCAATAATGACCACCTTTCAAGTCGCTTGTTTCACGTTACTTAAAGTGGATATACCTCCCAATAGCTTCAGCAATTAAAATTTAAAACCCTTGTGTGTGTCATAATCGGAAACATTCCGAACCCAATCCACTTTAATCACATGAGGTGTGTAGTAACCATAGAAATTTGTGTAGTCTTTAGCCATTAAAACCTTCCCTTATACAATGGGACGAACTGTCATTTCAGTTTTAACCTACTGATAAAAATTTTAGTGGCTAATTGTGTTTCAACCCCTTAAATTCCAACAAATCTAGGTTATGAACATACTCCGGCTGTGTCTGTCCTTAGCAATCCATTCTCACAAAAAAAAACAACCATTCCTCATCACTTCCCCCCCCCCCCTCTTTTCATACTATGTTAAACATCCATTCATCATTTCATTCTTTCCTTCCACTTTCGCCTGTACATTGCGATCACTTAAAGAAAGCCAAAGCCTCAATAGTATGTTCATTATATGTAAATAAAAGTCTAAAACATAGTTTGTTTCAACCTCCAAATTTATCTATTTTACCCCTTGTTCCTCTCCCCAATCATGTCATGTTCCCTCTTTTATGTTTAGTCATCATTCCCATTTATTAATTTCATTGTTAAACGCAATTACAAAATTATCTCATATTTTAAAAAAAACCCTCCCCTCTATACCCTCGCTTCAAAGTGCTAAAAGCATCAAGTTTATGTACTACTCAATTCAGCAATCGCAATTTAAAAAAAAATGCTTATGACCTTTAATGACTGAAACTCGCTTCGGCAGGTCTTATCCATTTGACAAAATAACTCGCACAAAAAAAAAACTTGAAATTCATAATAAATGATAATTTCCTTAAAATTCAAAATAAATGCAAAATTTGAAATCCCCATCCCCGAATTAGTCGAAATCGAGTATAATGACCATTTTTCATAAAAAAAATTAAAAGTATCTGAAAAGTCAAAATAAATCTAAAATTTGAAATCCTCATCCCCGAATTAGTCGAAATCGAGTATAATGACCATTTTTCGTAAAAAAATTAAAAGTATCTGAAAAGTCAAAATAAATCTAAAATTTGAAATCCTCATCCCCGAATTAGTCGAAATCGAGTATAATGACCATTTTTCGTAAAAAAAAATTAAAAGTATCTGAAAAGTCAAAATAAATCTAAAATTTGAAATCCTCATCCCCGAACTAGTCGAAATCGAGTATAATGACCATTTTTCGTAAAAAAATGTAAAGTTTCTAAAAATTCAAAATAAATGTAAAATTTTAAATCTCCATCCTCGAATTAGTCGAAAACGAGTACAATGACCATTTTCCATAAAAAAAAAGGGAGTCTACAATACAATGTACTTGTGAAGTAAATATAAGTCATACATATTGCAATAAATTTTAACACCCGCTTCACTCCAATTTCAGTTGAGCATAAAAAAACTACACTTACTGTACTACCTTAAGTAGTTTGGCCAACATAACTGTCCAATTCTACATTGACACAGAACGCGGCATTAAGCCGTGTCGGATAATATGAACATACCCAAACAAAACAACAGTCACCATCAGTTGGCTTAAGACTGCGTTTCCACCAGATCACATTTATAAAAATACAATACTACTAAATATAATTTCTACAGGAGGAAAACCGTATTCTTGCGAAATATGTCACAAGCGATTCCGACAGAGCTCAATGCTACAAAAACACATGTTGATATAGTTCGTATGTACTTCGTATAGTGCTGCCAAACCAACGCAAGCAAAAATCTACCTTAAAGTCAGAAACCTAAGTCGAATTCTGCCCGCGCCCATCGGCAGAACCAAGCTCTAGAGCTATGCCCGAACAACACACGATAAAAGAAATACACCTGCGATATATGTTATAAAAGGATCTTAAAAGTACATATAAGTGCGATGTATGTAATATGACATTTGTAGTTCTAGCTGCATTTAAACTGCATTATCATGTCTACACTAGGGCAAATCGTATGTTTGTGACGTGTGCCATATGAAGTTTCCATTACCGTACACGGTCAGAACACAGAAACTGGGAACTAGAATAAGTTCATATTGGTATTTCCGTTGATTCCTATTTATGCAATCCTACTAATCTTACCAATATTATAAATGCTTAAGTTAGTGTGTGTTCGTGAGCATGTCTGCCACTCAATCACACACAAACGGCCTAGCGAATTATTATGAAATTTGGTATACAACGAAACTGTAGCCTGGATTAACACATAAGATCATCTCCATCCCGGAAATAACTCTTCAAAGAGATGAATCAGGGAATAGAAGTTCACGCAGACGAAGTCGCTGGCAAAAGCTAGTTCGCATGATTTACGCCATCTACCGAAAAATATCCGTACCTCTTACTAACTAAACTAACTGTAATATTTGATCTTTGAATCAAATATTCCTAATCACCGCTAGAGGGCACTAATTTCATATCTTGTATAAATTAAACAAAGAAAAATACCTTAAATCAATATATGCAAATCTAATGGCGCAATCTCATGTGATATTTGATTTTCTCTAATCGAAACTGCAATGATGTTTATATGACTGTTAGATATGATTTAATATTTTTAAGAAAAGGCTGATATTACACGTAATTAATGAAATATAAAATACATATCCAATAATACTGACGTAAACCTCTTTGTGCCATTCAATCTATTAAAATATGCTAAGTAGTTAATTAGATTATTACAAATATACATAATATACAAGCAGGCCCACAGATGTGACCTGGGTCTTTGACTAATAATATGTAATGATATTGATAAAACAATAATATAATTAAGTATTTCAACATTCAACATCACACAGTACAAACCGACACTTACTCACTATACCTACTGTACCAAATTGTTTTGAATATTGGCCATATGTACACGTTCGTCAAACTGTACTACCTAATATATATAATTTTTTTTTTTCCGCCAACAAATACAATGTAATATGCGTATAAGTTATTTGTTTATAATAAGATAATAACCTACTGCTATTGCTCGCCGGTCGTGCCGCAGCACGGCGCAATCGAAATCTACCCTCTCACGGTGTGCACGCCATGATGTAAACATACGGTAAACATGTTTGTTTAAAATTCTTCTATTTCGATCGGCGTATTCCCATACATCTTACGACTTTATGACACTAAGTGTGCATTAGCGGTCTAGATTTAGTTAATTTAATGATAGATAATTACAAATATGTATTTCTCATATAAGTGAAGATGTAAATATCTTCTTTTGAGAATGAATGTTCTTAAACCTGATATGAGGGCTTTCTATCCTATTCTAAGTAAACTACCTTGATCATGAACTCTTTATTAACTCCTATCATAAACGTCTAGTACAAACGCACATACACAAACATGGAATGTCTGTACATCGCTTGATATTCGCTATAATCATCATGCCTATTCGCCGTTTTATGAAGTAGTTAACATATCATGATGAATTGTACAACTTTACTGAATGGAAAGGTACAGACGGACGAAATCATGACGAATTGTATGACTAAGAATTTGTACAACAACCCTTTTATTATCCACGCCCCCAAATTCTATTACTATTTATTCATTTATTTATTTAATATTCACGCCCCCAAGTTTTATTTACTTAATAATTCTAATTTCAAATAAGGTTTTAACTGTCCATGTTACTGCATTATCAATGAAATAGGAGTAATTATAACTTCGCCGGATACGGACGAATGTCCCCAGAGCTATTTTTAGTTTCACTTATACTAAGTTTCTGAAATAACTTATCATTTCCTAAACATAGGTTTACCCAACCAATGTCATTTTCTAATTATCGCTAAATGAATAATGAATCCTGCCTAGTTAATGAATCAGTGTTTTAACGTCAACGAATGTGCACATTGCTAAGAGCGTTAATGTAGGCGCCCCACTTTGTAGTAGAATTCCTGAATTGTACCCTATTGACAAAATACCGACTAGATCAATCAGATGAATCTATCCTAATGATAACTTAAATCTATCCCTTTATGATTGAACTTTACTAAAGCCTAATGCCTATGCTACCTGCTATTCATTTTATTTATTTATTATTGTGTGCAATAAAGTGCTTACATACATACATTTATAGCCTTACAGTAAGGTACCAAAACGCCTACAATGTTATGGTTGAAATTCTTTTTATTGAACGTATTTGTATTGGATTTTGAACCCTATTGCCTGAACAGTGAAGAAGCTTTTTGAAGGAATTGCTTTGGAGCAATTCGTTCAACTGTAATGAGTTCAAGTATAAGATATACAATATTGGAGTTAACAGTAACAGATTAAAGAAAATATATACCTAATTAATGAACTAACAATACGTGTTGCACAATTGACTTATTTTAGAGTGCAGGGTACTCCAGCTATCTGCGTACACGTCGGCATTTCGCCTTAGCACGAGCTGATTGAGGAGCGCCGGCGCACGAGCGTCGGACGCGTTTCAGGTGCGGCGCGTGTGCGGGCCCGCCGCCGCCTCCGTGCCTTTATATAACCTTTAAATACCTCTTCTCCGCTTGTTTTTCACTACAATTATTATACTTAATTGCCGTTTTTCTATGGAGTGTTGAATAGAATAGTACAGACGGACGGACGGACGGACAGACGGACAGACAGACAGACATACGGACGGACGGACAGACATACGGACGGACAGACACATGAGCGCCAACAACACGGCTCCGCTCGGACCCTTCGGGTACGGAACCCCAAAAGATAGCTTTCAATCTTCGATAAAAGTACTAGGCGACCATGATATAATAGGTAGTAAACACTTAAAAGAATGTTGCACTCGACTACTAAACTAATAATTATATAATTATTTTAGGAACAATAGTAAGCCTTATTTCAATCACTGCAAGGCAGGATTTTATTTATTATAACGTAATTTACGTAATGTCAGACCATAAATAACTTCAGAACGCAACTGTAGCGGTACAATGCTAAAAAGATGATGATGATGATGATAAACGAACTTAACCCGTTTATACTGAAGTTAATCCCTTTAACTGCGACATGCCCGAACCAAGTATAATTCGTAATATTTTTATGAACCTTAATGTTCTGGTACTAGAACTACGCTTCCTAAACTATATTATGACTGAGTTACTGTGTTACTCCTTCCTACTCGTAGTGGAGCGGCGTTAATTCTAAAACCAACTTAAACTCAATAACGCTTTCCTATTCTAGCGGTGTAATAAAACCCATTATTACTATTACTTATTATGGAATATTTGTTAGTTGCCATTGCCAACTATAATTTGTATAGCAGACAATATGGATAAAATGATAATAGCTAGAATTTTACGCGTAACAATGATAACGGCGGTAAGTAGGTACAAGTGAGCTAAGCGAGCGTGCGAGCGCACCGGCTACTGACGAAGAATGAAACCGGTTATTGATAATCGAACCTGCTCCTGCGCAAGATCCGAACGTTGCCGCTAAATGACAAAGACTGCAAGGACTAGCGCAATCTTCATTCACTCAATCTAGTGCGCGTTTAAGGTATAATTCTGTGGACGGCCGTAGACTGTATACGACATCATACCTTTATACTGTTTTTAATTGTACCTATAATTCCGAATAATGGCGTGGTCACCTAAGTACCTCTTTGCTACTGCTTTGCCTACAGATATATGTATATGTTACTTTATTTTATCTATACTGCTGTAGCCTATGAACGTTTCCTGTTAATGAATTTAATTTCAAACAATCAAAGGTGAGATGATGGTTGTAAACAAATACATGACCTATTCGCGCCTTTATTGTTTATGAATGGAATTTCAATAAAATTGTATAAAATAAACGAACGCACGACCTATTCGATCTTGACGATCAACCGCATAGCCTAGGAACTTGCGTGTCATGTCTAAGAATTGAATTTTATTAAATTTGTGCACAATTATGATGGGAGGCAAACAAGTGCACGTCCTATTTGTTGTTGATAAATAAATGTCATAGCCTAGAGACTCTCGCTAATTGTTTATGAATGAAACTTCAATCAATTTGAGTAAAATTATGTTGGGTGGTAAACAAGTACACGACCTATTTGGTTTTGATAAATAGCCGTTACCGTGTTATCCTAGGGACTAACGCGTCTTGTCTATGAATGAAACTTGAATAAAGTTACGAAATAAATGATGGTGGCTAACAAGCACTCGTCCTACTTGATCTTGACAAACAGTCGTCATAGCCTATGATATCCCTTTTAATGTATATGAATAAAATTTTAATGGAAAAATGTAAACGGTGACGGTGGTAAATAAACATACGACCTATTAACTTGACAATCAATTGCCATAGCCTAGAGACGCCCGTTTACTGTATATGAATGGAACTGTAATAACTATGTAATCGCTGATGATGGTACAAGCGGACAACCTATTTGATCTTGACACCCGGTCATCATAGTCTATGGACGCACGTTTCTAATTTTTAGTTGTGATTAAAATAAACCTACTTTGGCGTAAGTTAACTACTCATAACGATTTTATTGTTACCTATTACTTATTTAAAAACGCCCCCGGACTTTTATAATTTAGAATAGAATTCGGGATCTTTATTTTATTTATTTATTTATTCCCTAATTTTATTATTTATACCTCGTTGTTAAGATAAAACTACTAATAATTCCCTACTTTTAGATAAAACTCGCGACTAAAACCAACTTAACCCTGTTTCTGCTGAAGGAAATGAGTCCAAATCTCGTCAAAATCACACCACTTGCACGTACAACAAACTGTGATCTCCAGGAGACCACTGACCCTATCCTGACGCGCCCCCGGGACTGGGAACATCCTGGTCACGGCACCAAACTGTAACGGATCCCCCCAAAAGAAAGGTCGCGCCCGCTTTATGCTCAAAGAACCGATATTTAAGAAGAAATTTGGCCAAAATGTGATCGATCTAGGGAGGACCCTTTTTACGTTGTGAATCGTAGTAACCCATAAATTCTATGATAATTGACGAAACCCTGGACTCATTAACCCTTCATATTTCCAATTGTAGTACGCAAAACTATTTTCCTATCTCTCCTTAATACTTAGCTTTAAGAACAAACTTGAACCCTTATACCATTAGAACCCTTGACCCAGCCTAAGCCTAATAATAATGACGAAAATAGTTGGTTTATATATATTTTTCGGTAAACTATCCCCTACCTCCTCTCCTTCGACTTGTTACCATGGTAATTAGCCCTTGGTCCCTAACGAAGGACAAATCTTCGTTAAGAGCCTTCCTAAATCAAAATTATTTATCCTACTTGCTCAGTTAGACTCACAGTCTCAGTCTATTATGAAATCCTTAGTGTTAACCTAGCTTTCGAAACAAAAATAATTTTGATTATTCGGTGTATGGTTGTTTTGTAATATATTCCATACGTGCCAAGAACCATGCGAGGAAAGGGAAAAATCTCTATGTAAGCTTCCTAGCTAGACATGTCTATGAGGATGTACTCATTGACGTGTCAACCCATTGACTTCCCCAGCCAATTCTAGCGACACCCACCCTAGCCCTACAAATACGTTTCCGCGGTTAAATATTCTTCTAAAATAGTCGTATATAAAATATTAGACGTCAGAACTCACTAAATATACTCTTAACTAATGTGTAAATTTTATTCCATTTGTGATAAGATTGAGACATGAGGGATTGCTCTGCTTGCCCTTATGTAAAGAACCATTTCAGTTTTTTGAAATGATTCTACTATCCCATCATAACTGGAATTAAATAAACTTTATTAAAACCCGATTCCCTACATTTGGTATTTCATAAATACCTTTACTAGCGCGTAGTGAAGACAAGAAATCCCTACATCCCGGTTGAAGCTTATTTCTGACAAAATAGTATGATATCTACGTAAAAGCGTATCTCTAAACATGAAGTCTATAATATAATACCTAGGTATTTCATAAATACCTTTACTAGTGCATGATGAGACCAAGAGATCCCTAAATCCCGGTTGAAACTTATTCCTGACAAAATAATGTGATATCTACGTAACCGCGTATCTCTAAACATGAAATCTATAAGATAATACCTAGGTATTTCAAAAATACCTCTACTGGTGCATAATGAGACCAAGATATCCCTAAAACTCGGTTGAAACTTATTCCTGACAAAATAATGTGATATCTACGTAAACGCGTATCTCTAAACATGAAATCTATAATATAATACCTAGATTGACGTGCGAGACCTAGCCACATCTATGTCAATAAAATAAATAAGCTAGTAACCCAAAATACCCAAACCCGTCGTTTGAATTTCTACCCATAAATGAATTCCCTATTACCCAATGTGTGTGATGCTAACCTAGCTCTACCCCCAGAGATCAAAACTGTTGAAACATGAAAACTTACCAAATTCAGTTTCAATGAATGTGTATTCCCTAATTAAGCTGTAAAGTCCGGTGGATTATTCCGGGATTGGCAACCTATAATCCGTGTAATTGTCCCCCCCCACACGTCTAATACGACTGGGCGGTGTGAGTAGGACGCCTTAACATGTATATAAAAGAATATATAAATATATTTAACAAGACTGAACTCCGAGGCTGGTACGCTTCAACTAGCGACGTATACACGTCTATGCCCATCTTCAATCGCGAAGGCCAAGTCTCAGCTAATACCAGTGGGACCCAGGAGAACAGGAGAGGTCGAACTCGTCTTTATGTTGATAAAAAAAGACGTCAGCCCACTCTCAAGGCTGGTGAATTTACTGAACTCCAGAACACCGATTGTTTGTCACCGTCACTCGATAATCACTGTTCTGTTAGACGTACTGTATGTCTAGGCAAGGTTCTGGGCAGCAAAAACGATTAAAAACTCAACCCCAATAAGATAAAAATAAAAAAGTAAAACAAAGTTAAATTATGAAAGAAACCCCTCAACCAGTAAGTGAATACATAGTATTAGGGTCTCGACCATAAAGATTACACAATAACAGCATTATGAGAGAAATTCCTCAACCAGCGGGTGACCACATAGTATTGGAATCTCAACCATAATGACTACACCCACCAATAATGTCGCGGTACGTAAGCCCAGTGACCTTTACCAGTTCGCGGTCGATACAAGAATCCCCGAAGCAGCTCCGTCCCAGCCTATTTATACCCATATTTCCAAGCTTAATCCTTACACGAAAATAATACTTCGACGAGCGTTATTACCATAGCCATAAGATTCAATTTTACTTAAAACCGATTAAGCCGACTGCACATCGTTATCCGTGTCCGCCAACCTACGCAGCTGCGCGCTATACTCGCTTCACCGCCATAAACCACCCAAACCATGTCTACGCATGCTAAACATGCTTACACGACTCAGGCGCTCCACGCAGCGCAATGCGCGTAACCACACGAAGTGACAACCCAAAGCATACTCAACCCTAACCGCATACCAATTAGGTTCAAATTCTCTTTTGCCTGTACTATTGACTCCGGAACAAGGACTTGTACCAATTGTGCCTCGTTTATACGTGTACAAGTTTAAGTTAGTAACTGGTTCTTCATTATCTCAACCCTATTCCTTTACTAATAAGATTGGTTTGAGCTAATCACTTGACAATGCAGTTTGCAACAAATGCTTGGTATATGCAACTCTAGTAATACTAGAAAAACAAAGATATAATGTATTAAACACGCATAACTATTGATATCTAGAAACATATTTATACTACCTGCTGTCTTACCTTTTGTCTATTAATAATTACTCTTATTTGACTAAAGTAAATAGCAATTACTTTAATCACATCTAATATAATTGTATGTTTGTGCTGCTCCCATTCACTATCATCAATAATTTATTTAGTTTCCAAAAATAAGAAACAAAGCCTAATTGACAGTTTCTTGAAAGATATTTTAATATGAAATCGACTTGACCAACTTGCTATATAACTGTCGGACTTATATATACGGTAAATTGTATTCATTCCTATATGTTACCTCTCTGTCTTTTAACTCTTTCCTTTGATCTGTCTCGTTTACTTTGATTCTAATTCAATATTATACTTTACTTGTCTTTTATTATCATAATCAAATTAATTATCTTATTATACATTAACATCATATAGTTCTAAACAACTTGCCTGAATGCAACCATGACTCTCCAACAATTAGAGTAGTAAACGCTCCTTTACAGCTACCATAGTAGCCAGAATTATGAAATAGAGTAATTCTCCGTCTTTATGGCCTAGCTAATAAGGTTGAAATCTGATGGACACTCGGTAAAAATTTAATGCTATTGCACGCCATCTTAGTACAGCGTTAAATCAATGTAAATATAGGTATGTTTATGAATGACTTTATACTAGTTCCTCGTTCTCTATTTTTAAATATTTACTTATAATGATTTGCTAATCATGAAAAATATTAATCAATGATGATTATGTACCATTAAAGTTTTATTTAGACGTTCCGAATTCTCGCGCTGAACCTTCTGCCGTTATGTCATTAAACTTTATTGCTATAAGAATAAGATTGCAATTTGCTTACTCCCGTTACTTTAAATACCGATAGTACTGCGTATACATATGAATACTTTTTGGTAACTATGTTTTATTCCGGTGTTTTGTTTGCACTTAGGTGAGTCTGGTATATTTTCTTATGAAATCCCACTTTTAAATGATAAAATTATTGACATAAGACGATTTCAAATAAAAAAAATATCTGAATAAAAGCCATGAATTAAAGCTTTCCCCTATTAATATTATTTCTATAATGACATGGATACTCGTACCGTTACAGGTTGCACCAACATACGAACACAGACCGGTCATCGTCAAATATGGCGCCGGCAGCTGTCATCCCATAGAAACTTGTCAAACTTTCCATACAATGAGATTTGACGAACACCGCTTACGATTACAGACGGTTTGGTGCAACCCAGCCTAAGAGCCAGTTGCACCAACGTACGAACACAGACCGGTCATCGTCAAATATGGCGCCGGCAGCTGTCATCCCATAGAAACTTGTCAAACTTTCCATACAATGAGATTTGACGAACACCGCTTACGATTACAGACGGTTTGGTGCAACCCAGCCTAAGAGCCAGTTGCACCAACGTACGAACACAGACCGGTCATCGTCAAATATGGCGCCGGCAGCTGTCATCCCATAGAAACTTGTCAAACTTTCCATACAATCAGATTTGACGAACACCGCTTACGATTACAGACGGTTTGGTGCAACCCAGCCATAGTATTTTACAGGCGGCCATTGTGGTTGCTACAAAGCGTCTGGAATCGCAAGCGAAGTGGTGTTTTTAACCTTGTCGCACGTATACGGAGAGTTTAACAAGTTTCTACTCGTATCGGATGACAGCTGCCAGCACCATATTTAACGTTGATCGGTCCGTGATCGTAAGTCTGGTGCAAACCGCCCTTAACTAGAGTATCAAAATTTCCAGAGTATGTATAGAAAGAATTAGAAGGCAAAATACTTTCTCACCGTGGCGCTTTTTCAGCTAATCCTTGAACGCTGCCATTATTACTGGTGGATGAAGACATGATGAAGTCTGAAAATTTTCCAATATTTTCAAAGCCTTATTCCAGTTGCTTCCTTTAAACTCAGAGTTTGCTAGATATCTAATTCTAAGTTGTTTGTGGGCAACAAAATTTGTTCGTAATCAAAACTAAATAACAAGTCGTCCGTCGATTTCTTGTACTACAAAACGGGCCGGGCCGGGCCGGACACGGAACGGTCTAGCGTGAATCATCCTTAAATACTGTAACTCCAGACATAGGTACAATAAAATGCATGTTACTTAGATTTGGAGCGCTCGTGGCCCAGCGGCGCCTGCGTACCGCAACCGGTATGCAAGGTTAAGCAGTGTCGGGCGGGGTTAATTCATGGTTGTGTGACCGCTTTGAGGGGTTACTAATTGAGCGCTCCCGTGCTTTGGAAGGCACGCTAAGACGTTGATCCCGGATCCCGGCTGATAATGACAGCAGTCGTTAAGCCAAGTTGGAGGCCTTCGGGCGGCTTGAGAACTTCTAACAGTCAAGTTGCCCACTCACTTGACAAAGGGGGGTCGAAGTTGCACCACGTCCGTAGGGAAAGTACCCACCGCTACCCCACACGTGACCCCTGAGTGGTTCTAAATGTGCAACAAAAACTGGCAACCGTACAGTCTTCTCGAAGATCTCACGGTTCGAAATAAATGCCATGCGATAAATAATAACTTGGATTCAAATGCTTTGGAGCGAGTCATGAACTTACATCAATTTTACATTTGAGAAAATCGGTAACTATGTTGAATTTGGTGAATACAGTTTTATGGCTCGAAAGACCTCGGAAAGTTAAGTACGATACCGTTAAAAGCCTTCTCACTGGAGCGCAAACTCTTAGAGTATTCCAGTGTTTAAACCGCCCGCGTGGTCGTGTCGGAGATTTCCCCTGAATTGTCCCCAGGCCACTTTCTAACCGCGCACTCCTATCACTTTATTTATTGTGCCCGGCCTACCAAGCCACAGTCAGGTTAAAAAAACCGGACCGCAAAGGTATGGCCCGTGGGCTAAAAAGTTTGGAGACACTTGAATTAGGTAATACAATTTAGATATTACCTGTTCTGTTCGTAAGGTAATTTCCAACTAAGTATTCTTAATTTTCTTACATGTGGACGCGGAGGCTGTAGATACTTAAGTATGTATGCAAATTTATTCAAATTTAAATTTGGAAACAATAGAAGTACTTAGTCAAGTAGTACATCGTTTTAAGGGTTCCGTGCACGAAGGGTCACTCACGCGTCCGTCCGTCGTCTGTCACACAGGTTAACACAATTTTGTTCCGAAGATTTTAAGACTTTTTTAACATCTTGAAATGTTGTGAGAGTGTTTATTATTACG
Organism: Cenopis cana; assembly: GCA_951800055.1. NCBI lineage: Eukaryota > Metazoa > Arthropoda > Insecta > Lepidoptera > Tortricidae > Cenopis > Cenopis cana. The sequence goes on along the minus strand of OX637498.1, from coordinate 5,172,646 downwards.
TATATTTTACCAGCACATAAGTACTAATATATATATTGATAAATCAGATTTTTTCTTTGAAATTTCCTTATATTTTCTCTCATAACCAACTGAATTTTACGGCTGGCATGGAAACCGATGTACGAAGTCCGACACGCACTTAGCCGGTTTCTTGCACATACATACATACATAAACTCACGCCTATATTCCCAAAAAGGGTTAGGCAGCACATGAAATTTAATTCCAGTGCCAGGTTTAAAGCTGGAGAATGTGATTTATACGCGATTTCTTGCAAATACAAATATTATTATTTTCACAGGACCCTACAAGAAACAGTGAGTTGTATGCATTTTATTTGGTGGTTATTGAATGGGAATCCATTGAAAAAACGAGAAAATATTCTTTCAGTCCCTCAATTCATCCAAGAGATCCCTCAACACACCAAATTAGCTGGTCGTAAACAGAGCTAATCGCCCCTCCAAACGATTTTACTTTCTATGAAAATGGTCCCTCAACACACCAAACTACCTGGTCGTAAACAGAGCTAATCGCCTCTCCAAACAATTTACTTTCTATGAAAAATTAGGTACATACCTCATTTAAAATAACCAGGGTTTTTTTAATTCATCAAAATACTTTACTTAATTGGTACGGAACCCTGGGCGGGCGAGTCAGAATCGCACTTCACTAATTTTCATTAGATAAACGCGTCAATACCGAAAAGAATATATTTTTCCTACAAAATGCTTCTACTGAATATTCATATTAAAATGGGGCGAACAGGGTCACTTACGTCTTTAAGGTTGAAAATCGCTCGACACAATGCTAAACGCCAAACGGGCAAGGACGAGCCTTCGTATATGAAGGTTGATGATCAATATATTATGAGAGTTATGAGAGAATCATTTTATTACCTTGACTGGACCCAATAAAGCGATATCGAGTGCGCGGTTGAAGAGTGACCAAAGGAAAACACAGGGAAAACCTCCGACACGCGGAAAATCACCGGCGCGGACGTTTTTCTGTTTTCGCCATTTTGGCTACGGAGTCCTAAAAATTCTACTCTAGATTCTGAACCAACTGTCTAATTTACTTCAAGTAGTTAGGTTGGCATTAGACAGAGTTTCTCCATACAAACTTTCCACCCCTATAAAATTACAGATGGCCGACGGAGGACCTGGGGGCCGATTTTTGAGTGTCGAACGCTCGACTTTTCTCTCGAGATCTGTCAAAAAACTATGGCGTTTTGACAGATGTCGAGTGAAAAGTCGAGCGTTCGACACTCAAAAATCGGCCCCCTGGTTCCTATCAAAAACATAAAGTATGGACCTAACTAGACCCTGGAAAAAAAATTGTTTTCTTCTCACTAATAAAAGACAAGGCAAAGCCAAGTTCAATTTCACGGTGTATTTACTTTATCAGTGTTCCATGCTTGTTGTTAAAATATTTGAACTTAGTTAATACCCCGAAGTTACTTCTATACCTATTTCAAAATATCGATTTGTAAGTTTTTTTTTTAATTGTCACGAGTTTTGATCCTAGGTATGTACTTAAAAAATAAAAGACAAGACAGACATAAAAAGAACAATACCTACAAGACATAAAAATAAATAAAAAACCTACTATTGTCTATTGTTACGAATCAAATTATTTTATTAAGGCTCCGTATAACATATTCTGCCGATTTGGCTATGATTGATGACGTCGTATTGTTTTTGATTGTCTGTAAGCCTTTGAAAAAAATACAGAGATGTCGCTAGTAGTGGTTTAAGAATGCAAGGCAAAGATTCGCTGGATGACGTAGTGATCTCGGTGGTGTTAAGGTAAGCACGCTGGTCCGGCAAACCAGAGGAACGGGTACGATTCCCGTCTGAGGCTGCGTGCGTGATCACGGTTAATTTTTCCTCTCTGTATCAAATAATAAAATAAAAGACCTAAGTATTCCCCGTTCTGCGTCCTACCTGACCCAAAGGTCCCAGAATGCTCGCGGCATTACCACGCTGTCTGTACAGCAATGGAGACCTGAGGGCCTACCGCGAACCACAAACAAAGTTTTCTCTCTCTCTGTCGCACTTGCAAGTCTGTAGTGTCTGTACGTATGCGACAGAGACGGATAACTTCGTTTGTGGTTCGCGGTAGCCCCCCTGTTGGTCCAGCTGTGATCCAGAGCAAGGATTGGGTTTCGTAGGTTGTTAGAAATGTTGACAGCCACTACTAGTTTTTTTTTTTAAACTCACTAAAAAACATTAGAAAGTAATTGCCTAATTTCTAATAGCTACGACTACGCTTCTTATTCAACAATGTATGTTGTAAGTATTGTAATTTTTGAACTCGGTGCCATCCTAAAACAGACAAACATACGTTCCTAGTCATCTTATAATGAAAATAATTTATCATAATGATTTTATAGCTAATGAAAACAATCAAATAATTCACGTGCGCTTACTGAAGCGCACACCTACTGGGTGGCTAGATAGGTGTAGGTATTATGTTCTTTTCTTTAAAATGCCGAGTGTAAAAATAAGGCCTCATATCATTTTACTATGTGTAGTTACTGGTAAGTTTCAATGCTTTAAAACCATATTTATTCCCAGCGCCGGCCTTACCCATTGCGAGGCTTCGGGCGGCAGGTCTTTGCGAGGCCCTTTGTCCTTCGTGAAATGTCGTGAATCTATTTTTTTTTTATTTGCTTGGGTTGTTGCGCGAGGCCCCTGCAAGAGCGAGGCCCCGGGCGATTGCCCTGTTCGCCACCCCCTCCGCCACTGTTTATTCCCTTTGCGGCGTCGGCTTAGAATGGCAGAATGTGTACCACCCTCTTATTTAGGTACTGTTGTGTTGGTGCCGCAAGTCCAACGCAATGCTCCTAAACAACTGAGCTGCCAAAAGGCCGCTGGTTCGAATTGAGCTTGAAACAATATTACAATGATCAAATTGGCTTATTATATAAAACGTATCTGGTTGTAAAACGTGTAACGTTTTATCAGCATTTTGATAGATTTAACTTCTTATAAAGTTATTAGGTAGATAAGTTCTTGTATGTATTTATGTATTTCCTTGACAATAAATGTTGAAGTAGGTATTCAAAGATTAGGTAGGTACCTATGTCATATTATAATGCTTACATTGTTTTGCAGTTTACTTATCAACGGTTGAAGGAGGTATCACCAACAGAGAAGATGACTCTTTTTCCGAAATTGACCGAGAAGCGGTAAATCTCCTACAACTTTCTAAAAAGCGCGTATCAGGAAACTCAAGAAGATTTAAACAAAAGCCAAACGAAATGACGACGTTAGTCAAATTGATAGACATGATCTATCACAGTGACGAAGGGAAAGGAGACTTACGTGATGATTCATTAACTTCAGTTCGCAACTTTTTAGATAAACTGAATAACTTAATAAGCAAGAATACACATAAAGACAATTATGCGAAAAAAGACAATTGCCAGTTCGGTTTTGGGCCTCCCGGTTCCTGCAAACGTAATAAATTTAGACGACACTCAAGCAGTGGATTCGTCAATCGAAGGCCTAAAGGGAAAAGAGATAAACTTGACTACGCAAACCATATGCTTGTTGAAAGAGCGAAGTACAGCAGCAGCAGTGCGGAATCTATCTCAGACTATGACACCCAGAATCAGAAGGCTAAAAAAAAATCGCGATTCGAAATAGTAAACAATAAAAAGAAAAGCAAACGACCACCGAAAGGGAACATTGAAGCCCACCACGGCAATGTAAAGACTATTCATATGGAAAATACAGATGATTCTTCTGAGCTGTCAAGCAAGGAACAACCACGAATTGTCAATGATGATGCTGGAAGTGACGAGGCTCCTAAGAAGATCTCCAAAGAAGTATCAGACGATTCCGACAGTCGAGAAAAGGGCAATGACGAAAATATCTTATACTTACAAGGCACTAGGTTACAAAAGCCTAATGCGAGGGCCCATCAAAGAAGTAAACGGTCTAGGAGGGCTTACAGAATGACTTATTTTTTGCCTAAGAGGTATAAATGGCACGATAATATGCTGACGCATCTGGACAACTACTGGCAGAATGGGATCAGGGCGTATGACACGTACCGCCATAAATACCGGCCTCAATATTTCTCATAAATGTATTTGTCATGAGACTAAAACCTTTATTAAAATAGATACCTTTTAAATAATACAAATATTGATATAAAATTTGTATTTTGACGACCGCTTTAGCTTAGTTGGTAGTGACCCTGCCTACGAAGCTGGAGGTCCCGGGTTCGAATCCCGGCCAGGGCATTTATTTGTGTGATGAGCATGAATATTTGTTCTTGGGTCTTCGATGATTTCTATGTATTTAAGTATCTATATAAGTATGTATACCGTCGCTGTGGCTTTATACGCCGGGCCCAATAAAGCGATAGGAGTGCGCAGTTGGAGAGTAGCCTCAGGGAAAACCAGGAGAAACCTCCGTCACGACCACGCGTGCAGTTTAAATTAAACACTGGAATACTCTGCAGTTTAACACTGGAATGAAGGAAACCAAAGAGTTTTACCGTATCATGAACGTCCATGGTAAAGTATAAGGCTGGAAACAGAGCACGAACGAAGGTCAGCGCGTATGGTCGGTCGGTCGTGTTTTGTATGGCCGCATACGCGCTATGACGGTGAGCATCGCCCTGAACGCACGTATGCTTTCATACAGCTATAGATACGCCTAACCAACCATACGCGCTAACCGTCGGTCGAGCATTGTTTCCAGCCTAAAAGCGACCAATGGCCGTATGTATGGTCCTTCGAACCGGATATCATATTAGAGAAGGAAGGGGTGGCTTTTTTTGTCTTTAGCGCCATCTGTGCACTGTTTATTGTAACACCAACGTTTGCAAAAGCCACACATTGTGTTAACGAAGCTAGAAAGTACATTATATACCTACGGTATACGTCCCTGTGCTCGACACTGACCCAATATATGGCACTTTCAATCTTATGTCATGATGACAGAGGTTATTTAATAGGTGTCATCTATTGGAGAATAAGGTGTCGAGTACTGAGACGTTTACCTTAGCTATAAAACGTGACCGTAAATGGTCAAAAGGGTCTAAGGTTAAAGTAAAAACAAATATTAAAAAACAATTCGTATTCCAAACTTTACATTAAATCAAATCCTTTAAGTTTAACCGCCATTCCCGCCATCTTGTCAAAGCCGCTTAGCACCTTAGCAGCCGTCACCGACGCATTGACATTTGCCGTTGACACATGTCATGGAGCGACGCGACGCCATTTGCGCGACTGAAAATGTGGCTGACAGGGCTAGTAGGACCACGACTGGAATAAAACACTAAGTTAGAGAAAGACTGAGTGTAAGGCGTTGGTCTGCAACATACGCCGTAGGTCGCGTCTGGCGTCTGCTGGAAGCCGCGTCGCGGACGCTGCGCTGGACGCGGCGTCCAGCGCAAACTGCCATGGTCGCTCTGAGACGCGGCTTCCAGCGCAAACTGATCAGTTTTTCGCACGCAGTTGAAGTTCCATATTTTTTTAAATAACCTTATAATATATTATTTTCTACCAAATAAGTAATGATGACTACACGCTATTACCATACTATCTGAACACATACATTCCAAACACAAATAAATAGCAGTAGGTAGCAGCTGCCATATTTTTAATTATTTTTATAGGTATTCAAAGTTCGTCTCAAAACTTATGAACACACGAGGTATTTCTTTAGCCCGCTGTACTTTATATTTATTTATGTCACACCTGGCCATAAAGCAGCCATTATCGCACGCTCCGCGCGCGAAAAAACCCACTTCCTGGCCAGGGGGTGACATAAAATTTTGTACTTAACACGGGCGGTAATAAAGAAAGCCTCAGATCGCATATTTATCGCCCTTGCCTTCGGCTCGGGCGTCAAATACCTGCGATCTGAGACATTCTTTGTTTTACCGCCCTTGTTAAGTAATGTACTATTATCACATTGTACCTACGCAAGCCGCATAGTAAATACCTACTCACGGCAACCGATTTTTATAATTATAAATAATAGGTAGCTATCTCGATTAAACTAGCATTCGATTTCAAATCGGTCCAAGGAGCTACGATTTCACAATTAGACTTTACAGACAGACAGACGGACACACAGACAGAACACCCCTCGGTACCTAGGCAAGGTATAAAACGGATTCTGGTAGACCAACAACCAAGCTCATTTCAACTCTCGTTTGTGTTTCAACACATTGTCTTTATAATCTTTATCGCTGGCATCAAATAAAATTCTGTTGTATTTGACTAATTCAATCAGTAATTCATCTTGTTCTTTTGTAAATTTCACTATCTTCGATTTTTCAATGGCATTTTCAATGGCGGCGCACGGCGCTCGCGCGCCGCGTCTGGCGTGTGAGAGAGACCACTATAGTGCATTTCCATAGTAAGCATTCGCACGTCGCGTACAGCGTTACGCCAGACGCGACCTACGGCGTTTGTTGCAGACCACCGCCTAAGGCCTGAGTGGACGCTCGGAGCGGAGCGTTCGGCGTCTCGTCCAGCGTTGCGGCCGAGCGTCCATACTATTTCTGCGGCGGCGACTCAGGACACCAGGCTCTGTACCTACTCCGAACATCGAAATTCGAACTTCGAAATAGTGCCGTCCCTATCACTCATATAGTCTGTAACACAAGAGTGAAGGGGACGGCACGACACGCAGTTCGAATTTTGACGTTCGTAGTAGCCCCTCAGTATAGTTCGTACACAACGCTATGGTCAAATTCTGTCAAACGAACGCAAGTAAAACTCGACTTAGAGTTCTCACTGTAAGGTACATTTTTGCTCGCGTTAATTTGACAGCACTTGGCCTTTCAGTTTTGTACGAACTATACGAGTTTCAATTGTTTGACATGCATACATGTGTGTGTGTGTGTGTGTGTGTGTGTGTGTGTGTGTGTGTGTGTGTGTGTTCGTTGTTTAATTGTTATTAACACACACGGGACACGGGGCTATTGTATGAATCAATTTTCGTATTTACTGTTTATTTTTAAAATAAAACATTACTTACCAAGGGCGGTAAACCAAAGAATGTCTCAGAACACACATATTTGACGGTAAATATACGATCTAAGGTTTTCTTTATTACCGCCCGTGGTTAGTACAAAATTTTAATGTCATCCCCTGGCCAGGAAGTGGGATTGTCCGCGCTCGGAGCGTGCGATAATTTCCTCCTTAGTGGGATTGCCCGCGCGCGGAGCGTGCGATAGTTGCCTCCTTATGGCCAGGTGTGACATAAAAAAATAAAAAAATATGTTGTATGTGTGTAATAAATAAATATGTTTATGTCACACCTGGCCATAAAGCGGCAATTACCGCACATTCCGCGCGCAGGAAATACCACTTCCTGGCCAGGGGGTGACATACAATTTTGTACTTAACACGGGCGGTAATAAAGAAAGCCTCAGATCGAATATTTATCGCCCTTGCCTTCGGCTCGGGCGTAAAATACCTGCGATCTGAGACATTCTTTGTTTTATCGCCCTTGGTAAGTAATGTACTATTTTACTGTCGCTTGATGAGCATATTCGTTTTCAAAAAAAAATTATAGGCAAGTGACGTTATTTTATCGATACGAAAATTATCTACCTAAATATACCCAAGTATGACTTTTTGTAATACAAATGAAAATAAAAAAAGTTGTCGAATTAAGACCAAGAAGTTTAGATACATATACTGGAGGTAGATTCTAATATAAGATGGATCTAATGAAAGAGATGCAATACAACAGTGACGTCATTCAAGTCCATATTTTCTAGCACGAATGTTCGCCACGCAACCTCCAGGATATATCTAAACTTCTTGACCTAAAATATGTAAAGCTACTGATACCTACTTATCTGATTGTTTTTAAACTAAAAATGGAATTGCTTTTGGCCGACACTCAGCCAGGGGGCTAAAAAAGTGATCTCTATTCTGACTTTAATAAATTTTACAAATCAAAAACTTTTAAAAATAAATCTACTTACGGAGCACCGCTCGGAGCCTCATATCGCAGGGCTTTTATTACAATACATGTGATTATAAACCGTGTCGCTGCTTTTAAACCTTATTAGGAGCTATAAAACTATATTGGTTCGCCTCGTGACTTTTCTCGAAACAAGTGTTGACTCATGAGTTGCGATTGTCGATTAAGCGGAACGGAATTTCGATTCAACCGTGTAACTTATCTTAGGTATTTAGTGTTACCTACAGTTTATTCATCCTTACGTGTCCTATTAACAAACTCTTACTCCTTTTTCTTTTTTTTTTATGTAAACAAACTAAAAAGACGTGAACGCTACGCTACAACGAGAAATATCGCGTTCTTTGAAACGCTGTTCTGCCCACTTGCCCAGATGAGGAAACAATAGGGATTATTTTCAGATATATGATTCTTGAATCTTGACTGTATGATTGTATTTTTGACAATAGCCGATACATGATTGCTTAAAAATTTTTCGATAGAAAAAACCTCCAAAGTTGAGACTTTATTTTCATTTTTCATTCAGCCTACTAAACAACGCATTATTAAACGACACAAATAAAGTTAATATGATGGCATTTTACCACATCTAAAGTCTGTCAAGAGGAAATTTCATAAAACTGCACAGACAGATATTTATTGAGATTTGTCTAAAAAAGTCATTCCCGAAGAGTGTTGTATCCCGTTTTGCCATGCGCAAAAGACATAAGCGTGTCTCTTTCACGGGGGGCGTGGTTTAATACCGAATCGATATATCCCCTTAATCATTATCAAGTTTCCCCAGGATTAGGTACAAAAATTTTGTGAGATATCTTCAAAGATAAATAGACTGTACCTACTTATCTCCTTTCTTCAAAATTATTTTGTGACAGACGCGGACGGACGGACGCGTGAGTGAATGAACCCTAATTCCGTTTGGGCCCTTCGGCTACGGAACCCTAAAAGGCATATAGCCAAACATACAAACACGCAACGAAACAATATTAGTAATATTTAATCAGGCCGTTTATAAATCAGTAATGCGCTGAAACTAATATTTAATTTATCACTCAGTCAACATAACGCGAGACGAACTAACTAAATTAAAAAAAAAACGGCCAAGCTAGAGTCGCGATTCGGTAAAAATAATACGGTAATCACTAACCTCATTTTTTTTTGTTTATCTATAAAGTAAAAGCCGATTAGTTATTTAAAGTTTTAAAAATGTATCACTAATCTTATATCTGGGGGCACGGCAGTGCCCCCGCAAGTCGAGCAAAAAGGTGCACGGCCGTACCATCCTTTTCTCGAAGCCATTCAGGCCATTTTCAACATCCTGTACTTTTGTCCCAGTTAAAGCTAGAACCCTGAATTTTCAGAAACATGTAGGGCATAATATGGGTTAGATATATTCTCAATAACATTCAATTTGAACTTTTATTTTAAGAACTATTGCCCCTCAAAATTCCTTAGTTTTGTCACTGACTCACTGACTGACTGACAGATCATCAATCGTTTAAGGTACTTCTAGCAGACCCACAAGCTCCAAATTTTAAACATAATTAGTTTTTAGCCTATTAATTGCTAGAAAAATAAAAAATATTGCAATATCAGTCACGTATCTGAGATATACAAACTGTATAAGTAAGTTTGTAATCCTATACAAAATACATGCGATTACAAAGTTACTTTTACAGTTTGCATGTTCGTTACTAGAAGAGTCGGTGGAAATTTTGTTCTGTGGGCACCCCTCCGGTACTATATTGACTAAAATATAACAGACTTGGTTTAAGATTACATATCATTACTTTTTGTTGTAAAAGAACTGTGTTGCGAGACTTGCATCTTTTTACATGTAATGTTTTTGATGGGATTAAGATTTACTATGTTTTACTGACATTTAATGTAAGGCCTAAGTGGACGCTCGAGTCGGGCGTCCAGCGGGGCGTGCATGTCAAACAATTGAAACTCATACTGGTGTCCAGAGTCGCCGCCGCACAAATAATATGGACGCTCGCCCGCCCCGCTGGACGCAACGCCGAACGCTCCGCTCCGAGCGTCCACTCAGGCTTTATAGGCAAGCCTGAAATAAATTATTTGAATTTCCTGTGATCTAATCTCGTTCAAATAGCTTTTGTGGCGCTGTTCCAGTGACTATTTGTAAAAAAACACATATTTTCAATAAAATCTTATTTATTCATTTACAAACTTCACTCTAGCAACATTTACGATAACAAACCTTAATAAAAAAATATCTACACTAAATAGGAATAATACTCGTAATATGGCCAAGAGCCGCGAAAATACTCCAAGGATTCAGATGGAAGGTTTACGTTGGCAACACTGGTTAACCCTTTGAAAGCCTATGGCTACTATATAATACGCACCAGCGGCCAAGATGATCGCTTAACCCTTTAACCGCTATCGTCTGATAGCAAAGTGACAATGTAAATGACATCTTCTTATTGCGGAATACTTTTTTGACATTCGGCGGTTAAAGGGTTTAATGTGGCGGACATGTCGCAGCCGGATTTTATATACCGCCGTTTTACAAAACAGAGCCGTTTTGTAATACGGCGGGTTAACGTTTAGCCGGATCGTCATTGCAATACGTTCTACAATATGCCGGCTCACGTTTAGCCGGATTGTATTTGCCGAATTGCATAATCCGCCGTTTCACATTACGGCTAGCCGTTTTACAAAATGGCCGGATTGTCATAGCTAAACAGCGCTGCGAGTGTTAAAAATGGGAACTAAAAGCTGTCAAAGAGGTGACATCTAAAACGACGCTATTTTGTGAAAAGGCTAGCCGTAATGTATAAAATGTATTACGGTGATTATACAATCTGACTGAACCGCTTTTTTACATTAGGACTAGGCGAATTGAAGAATGCAAAGCGCCGAACACATATCGGCGGATTTTCAATCAGCCGTATTGAATCCGCCTAATCGTTGACCCGCCGTAATACAAAACAGCTCTGTTTTGTTAAACGCCTAGCCATAATGTAATACGGCGGATTATACGATTTGCCTGCGACATACATATAGCATTCGTCCCTTTCGCACTTACATATTAGACAGAAAGGGATGAATGCTATATGTCCGACATATAAGCAATCATCGTAGCCCCTCTGGAGCCTTATATCATATAGTACTTTTATATCACGAGCGCGGGTGAGCCATGGTTGTGTGTTGAGCTATACATGCACGTTGTCTATGTGTGCGTCAGCGTAGGAGCTACGAGTTCACGTTGTCTATGTGTTCGTATGTGTCACAACTACAAATATGGCTAACCCGCGCTCCTGAGATAAAAATAATGTATCCCTGCTTTTTTTCTAATCATTCGCTAGCCATGCAGGACGTGGGTCATAAACAGATTTAGGTTCGCGTCTTTCCTGTGGACATATCAAAAGTTAAGTCCTACAAAGCTTAAGTAATTTTGGATTGGTCTAGAAACCCGCATAAACGGCGTCTCCGGTTCTATAAATCCATGTAATAAAATCATAACTCACATGCTCATAAGCCGTTAACTATTGACCACAGGAGAGACGACTTTTGTTTTTGCAAGTGTTTAGGACCCACATAGTATAGTAGTCATTGTCATGACTGCAACACCTCTATAGCTAATAAGGTTTGCTTGATTCTTACAACAGAGTTGGTATGTGGTATTGACATATGGCATTCAAAAGGTTAACGATGACACAAAGATCTGGGTCAAAGCACAGGTATTTTCCAATTTGACTCAAAATGTAATGTAGTCTTTGTTACTGAAAAGCTCATTTACAATCTAGAGCAAAATAAAATAGGCAAATACATTTTGTATTGATTTTCCATAGAAAGTGTATAATTTTTTTTACCTTCGAGTGTATTTGAAACAAAATCATATTTCTTTTATTATTTTATCGTGGTACAAGCTAAAATTTGAAAATACAGTAGAATCCGGATACAGCGACCGTCAAGGGACCGGCGATATTACGTCGCACTAACAGGACGTCGTACAAAACGGACTGATTTTCTTTGAAAATGTTTGGTATGAATCTTATTAACGTCGGTGATTTAGCAGTCGTTAAAAGCGGTCAAATGTTATAAGCGGATTCTTCCGTGCCATGATTATCAGTGGTATCTTCAAAGTTCGTATAGGTACGTATTTATACGTATTACTATCCCACAAATACAGCGACGGATGTATTCGAAAAGCGATCTTCAAGCAAGTGCGATCAAAACATTCCAAAATCGATCGTCTATTGCCGTAGTTGTTATTTGACACAAAACCATATCAGTTACATAAATAGGCATGATGACTCAAAAAAAATTATTACTTCAATAGAAAGAAGACATAAAACTATGCCAAATAGTGAAAATCCTATTCAAATATCTCAAAAAATAACGAAGCAACAACGGTTAGAATGTTCGTAGTTAGAGAGAGAAAGTGCTACTCGACCGTGACGTCACCTTTGAGTAGCGCCATAGTAAATGACAATCGTTCAATACAAAGGTGCGTTTTGCGGAAAAGCGACAGAAAATACCCACTTTTAAAACTTTGAAGATTTATAATTACGTAATTATTTATTTTTTTGAATTACTTTTTTTGCCATTTGATTGAGAATTTGAGTCATTATGTAGAAAATTTGGATTTATTGATTTTCTTTTATAGTGTCATCATCCCTATTACCAGAAAGTGTCATCTCATGTATTGCTACCAATTCAGCTTTAAGATTACTTGCATTATTAAAACTCTCAAAAATATTTCAACAACGACTATTTCATTTTATCATTGCAATAAAGTCGTCGACATATTTTTGAATGCGTAACCAATACATTTCATGATGGGTAGCAGGTTTGATTATTCGTAATAGTACATTAAATACCAAGGGCGTTAAAACAAAGAATCTGTCAGATCGCAGGTATTTGACGCCCGAGCCGAAGGCAAGGGCGATAGCTATGCGATCTGAGGCTTTCTTTATTATCGCCCGTGGTAAGTACTAAAGGTTATGTCACCCCTGGCCAGGAAGTGAGATTTTCCGCGCGTGGAGCGTGCGGTAATTATGCCACTTTATAGCCAGGTGTGACATAATAGTACATTACTTAACAAGGGCGGTAAAACAAAGAATGTCTCAGATCGCAGGTATTCGACGCCCGAGCCGAAGGCAAGGGCGATAAATATGCGATCTGAGGCTTTCTTTATTACCGCCCGTGTTAAGTACAAAATTTTATGTCACCCCCTGGCCAGGAAGTGGGATCTCCCGCGCGCGGAGCGTGCGGTAATTGCCGCTTAATGGCCATGTGTGACATAATAGTACATTACTTAACAAGGGAGGTAAAACAAAGAATGTCTCAGATCGCAGGCATTTGACGCCCGAGCCGAAGGCAAGGGCGATAAATATGCGATCTGAGGCTTTCTTTATTACCGCCCGTGTTAAGTACAAAATTTTATGTCACCCCTTGGCCAGGAAGTGGGATTTTCCGCGCGCGGAGCGTGCGGTAATTGCCGCTTTATGGCCAGGTGTGACATAAAATAATTAACACACCTCTCCTAACTAGAATGTGTTTTGTCCCTTTCTCACAAACACAAATATCAAAAGTGATAGATAAAGACAAACGAATTTTAACGGCATTTTAGCTAAAATAGATTAGTTGATTATCGGACGATATACTTAAAAAAAAATTACGTGGATCTCACTGTTAAAGATCGCAAAGTATAACAGACCCGCTATCCATCAAAAATGTTGTATTTCTCAAGCAAAAGGAACTTGCCGATGTCAATAAAGACCGTTTTTAATACGCATTTTGAGACCAAATACCAAAAAATTCAAATTTTCTCGAAAAGGGATCAAACTCTCAATCAAATGTCGAAAAAAATAACTAAAAAGGGGTAAACTATTAAATAATTATAGGTAGGTATTCAAATGTTTAAGAGTGGGGCATATTCCGCAAAACGCACCTCTGTATTAGAACAATCGTTTTTTGCTATTGAGCTCGAGGTACGTGACGTCACGAACCTCGAGCGCTTTCTCTAACTAGCAACACTATTTATTTATTATTTATTTATCGTATGGCAATTATTTAGAACAGTGAGTTTGATGTGAACAGTGAGTTGAGTAATTTATCGTATGGCAATTATTTAAGAGTCTTCGAGAAGACAGTACGGTTGCCAGTTTTTGTGGCACTTTTAGAACCACCCAGGGGTCACGTGTAGGGTAGCGGTGGGTACTTTCCCTACGGACGACTAAAACGGTTGAAACTTCGTTATTTTTTGAGATATTTGAATAGGATTTTCACCATTAGGCATATTTTTCTCGTTTCTTTTGAACTAATAATACATTTTGAGTCAACAACCATATTGTGTCTGTTTGTAAATGATGCCTTATTCACGTCGGAATAAGGATGGGTTTTGCTTGAAAATCACTTAGCGCAGGTTATAGTTATAGTGACGAGTAGAGCGTTTACTATTATAATATTTTACCAAAAGGCTAAAACTCATGTATTAATTATCGCTCCGGGCGACATGTTTCGAACTCTTTGGGAGTACTTTAGGTTCAGTGCGTTTACGACGAGTTACTTAAAACTATTTGATCTGGCAGAGTTGTATGAAATTAGTCCGTTCAAAAAGCGACTTTACTGTCCAAGCAGGAAGATTCAAAGTACATTGACAGTATTATAAATTTTCGGACATCCACACTAATATCTCTACACACACACACACACTACATCACACAATCAACACAATCAATCTATCTCTACACTAATATGTCTGTCTGTCTGTTACCTTTTCACGCTGAAACCGCTGAACCGATTTACATGAAAATTTGGTATAGAGATAGATTGAGGCCTGGGGAAGGACATAGGGTACTTTTTATCCAGGAAATCATCCCTTAAGGGGGGTAGAAGTTTGTATGAAAGAGCGATGAGCAGGTAAGCGCCTGATATATAAGTAAATAGCAACTACTTCAATTCTACCGCGATAAACGAGTTTCACGCAGACGAAGTCGCGGGCAATAACTAGTTTTAAACAATTTTAACTATACACTCAACTCGAACGACTGATTTTTAACCGTTTGGTAAAATATACGTATGTTAACACGACTCGCGAAGGTTTAAAGTCAATTATAGCAATTATTTGATTAATAATTTAGTGATACAAAATTATTACACATTTCGTCGCATTATTGGAAAGTACACCATGGCCAGATTTTAATAGTACATTACATATATGTACCTAAAATAAAAAAAGGTTGTTATCTGCAACTTTATTACCACCCTTGTTATACATTATATTACGTCTCTGGTAAGCATTTTTTACATTACGGCCCGGAGTGACGTAAAAACTTTCTATACTTTTGATTTCAATTTCACTGGCCCAGGTGTAGATATAATTTATTACAATTTAATTACAATATTATATACAATTTCTCTATACAATTGTCTTTATACGCTTCTATAAATTTAAAACATAATTAAGATTTTTATATTAAGTATTTAGCAAAATAACTAATATATATTAAATTGGCATAAAAAATCTACTCACAATCACGTACGAAGCTCAATATTCGTGTCATTTTATTGTCAAGGAATAGGTACCGCTTTTTGGTCAATAAAGGCGATTTTACGTTACTAATGCAACTAGAACCCGTCCTTAGCGACATCGTCTAACGATTCTCACCGGCCTAGCGGGGTCGGAGAGGATTACTAAGTACATAGGAATTTGAACTGTATACACAGTAGTTACGTTTGACATTTGAATGGACCCAGTGGATGTCAGAGATCGCTTTTTATCGCGTGTAGCAAACTCTTGGCCACCATCTAGATATTTATGATGCACGGTTCCATTCAAATATGAAACGTAACCACTTCGTATACAGTTCCAATTCCTCTGTACTTATATATAAGAGGTACCTTATCCTTGATTACGACACATTTGCTAGTTAATAATTAAAGCGAATGGTACACGATTTTCTTTATACCACTAATGGTGGCAAATAGGCATGCGGTGCGGCCCACGGATTCGCGTCATTTAGTCTCATAAGTCCTTTAATAATGCTACTATTATAATAATAGTATATTTTTGTCCTAGGGCGATAAAACAAAGAATGTCACAAATTCCAAGTGTTTGATACCCGAGCCGAGGGCGAGGGTGATAAATTTGCGTTTGGAGATTTTCTTTGTTACCGCTCGTGGTGAGAAATAGTACATTACTTACCAAGGGCGATAAAACAAAGAATGTCTCAGATCGCAGGTATTTTACGCCCGAGCCGAAGGCAAGGGCGATAAATATGCGATCTGAGGCTTTCTTTATTATCGCCCGTGGTAAGTACAAAATTTTATGTCACCCCCTGGCCAGGAAGTGGGTTTTTTCGCGCGCGGAGCGTGCGATAATGGCCACTTTATGGCCAGGTGTGACATAAAATATTTTACGCCTGCGTCTGGCCAGGAAGTGGGGTTTCCCGCACACTAAGCACTTAAACAGGCAGTAATTGCCTTTTTACAGTATGGAAATCGTGTACCAAACGCTTGATTGCGTAATCAACAAGAGAAATAATCCAAAATCGCTTAACTATTCAACCAACATTACTTTCAGAAAACTGACAATTTTACATATTCGACCTCTAACGCATTAGAACTCATTTTTGACATCTGTCAAAAATTGACATGACTCTCTGATTTCAACGTAACTAGATATCATATGGAAAGCACTAGGCAAGGTTTCGACTAAGTATACCTGTCACTGTCAAAGTGGCAGGAGTGGCAACATGACACAATCTTAGAGTATGCGGACACAGAGTTAGAGTATACTCTTCTTGGAATGTCAATTTTTTTAATTATGATTGGTGTCTTTAATATTAGCGGCATTTCTAAAATAGGTTTAGTGAACGTTACGAAAAAAGGGGTAAGCTATCAATTTCTAAACAATATATCATTGATTAAAAGCAGACATCCGTTTATAAACACAGCAAATATTCTGAGTTTAAATAACTCATAGTACAGTTTAATTACAGTTTAGTAAAATTCAATTTCAGTTGCTCAATATAATGGCTGACCAATCCTATCTTATTATCATAATACTTTACAAGCGAACAACTCGAAAAGAACAAATGCCCAAGCAATTTTTACCAAATGTATAATGTGACTTGTAAATTATAGTTCTAAGTTTTATGACTGACAACCACCACATTTAGAGTAACATTATGGTAACATTACTTTAAGAGGAGGGGTAGGGCAAGCTCTCTCCATACAAACTTTGTGCAGGATTTTCTTCGTTTGTGTTTGCATTAAAGTTATGATTTTTGGTCAGTATGCTTATTTTTCTGTTAGCTCTTTCGTGATGTAATTCTTTTTACATTGATATTATTTTTAATTTTTTTGAAATATTGGAAAATTTCCACATCACTTTCTACGCATATCATATATTTACATCCAAAAAAATATTACAGTCGTTAGTGCCAAAACTTACGAATAAAACGTGCACAGACATTGTATGGAGAATGCCTTGCCCACCGCTGCGCCTTAAGTTTGTTACTTACATATGCTCTGTCATACTACGAAGTATTTTTAGACAGTTTTGTATGTAATAGAAGTTCTATTACATTAGTGATAAAGTAGAATATTCACTGGAAAGCATAAGGTCAGTGTCATGCTTGTCCATTCAGCTACTTGTCAGTCCTAAGCCAAGCGATATTCGACTTTAAACGCAAGTGACCCGATACCTGAAACTCGCATATGTTTTCTACGTACATATACCGTGCGTCAATAGAAATTGGAAATTATGTAAACAAATATGGCTGACTGACAATTCATTTGTCGTCTATGGATTTGTTGTAAAATAGTGATGACAAAAGTCTATAACAATAATTAATCAATCCACTTGACACTCGAGAAATTATTTAATTATTTAATCACATGGAAAATGATGAGAAGTGAGTTTATTTGTAATTTAATCTATGATGACATTAAACTTTTTCGATATACTGATATTCCCATCACTTAAACGAACTTTTTTTTCAATGACAATATAGATTCCTAGCATTTTTATGAGTAAAAAAATTGACAAGCTATTGTCACATACCTAATCATTGTAAACTAAAATTGTTTTTATTGAAATATGAATAATTAAAAGATATTAATAGCTTAAAATGAATGCAAATACAAGGATTATGTCTATAAATTGTTGGTAAGACTGTGTTCGTTCTTTAAAAGTGCGTGATTACGAAGTAATGAAGGTAAATTGGTCTGTTTACATCATTTCTTATGTCTATTGACCTGGACTTTACAAGTAAACATTCTAACCTGTGTCCATTCTAACCTGTGTCCACAAGTCTATCAGTCTTTATTTATTTATTATAAAACATATAATTCAACACGGCTTGCAGCACCATAGCTAAAACAAACCCAGAGAACAGGTCCCAGTTGTAACCCGCCGGTGTCACTCTGCCCATGTTGTGAGGCCTCCGGTCTATGTTCTCAACGGCTCTCGTGAGACGATCTAGAGTCATGCCCTGCTCTCGGAGAGTTGTGTCTAGAGAGTAGAGGGTCTGTTTGAGGGTGCGTCTGGAAAGGAGATGTTATATTTAGTTCATTCTAATATGGATTCAGAGTGTTGTTGGGACTACCTCGATGGTGTAGCGCATCGCGTATGTTCGCTGAGGCTGGCACGGATGGTTTTCAAGCGATTATGCGCAAAAAAATCGTCTCGATGCTGAGCCGGCTAAGAGGTAGTTCTAATAGCTGAGTGTCATTGCGGACAGGTATGACTGCCCAATTATTATACACTGGGTAGGGCAAATCAAGGCGGTCGCTCAATTTAGATTTAAGTAATATTGTTATTAGAATAGGTACTAATGATTAGTTTTAAGTAACACTAACAACATATGGATGTAAAAAAAATATATCCGAAATAAAAGTTATCATTCATTCAATATAAGATGGGTCTAATGAAAGAGATGCAATACAACGTTAAACAAATCTCGAAATTTATACAGAATAAGAGCTGCGCCTACAAACGCGGACGAAAAACATAAAGAACAGTTTCTGCCCTAAACTGAAAATAATAGAGCATAGTGTTAGGTTAGAGCATACTGTTAAAATGTTTATGTCACACCTGGCCATAAAGTGGCCATTATAGCACGCTCGGCGCGCGAAAAAACCCACTTCCTGGCCAGGGGGTGACATAAAATTTTGTACTTACCACGGGCGATAATAAAGAAAGCCTCAGATCGCATATTTATCGCCCTTGCCTTCGGCTCGGGCGTAAAATACCTGCGATCTGAGACATTCTTTGTTTTATCGCCCTTGGTAAGTAATGTACTATTATGTCACACCTGGCCATAAAGTGGCCATTATCGCACGCTCCGCGCGCGAAAAAACCCACTTCCTGGCCAGGGGGTGACATAAAATTTTGTACTTACCACGGGCGATAATAAAGAAAGCCTCAGATCGCATATTTATCGCCCTTGCCTTCGGCTCGGGCGTAAAATACCTGCGATCTGAGGCATTCTTTGTTTTATCGCCCTTGGTAAGTAATGTACTATTAATAAACTACCAACGGAACTAAGTCATTACGGATTGTGAGATATTTAACAATAGTACATTACTTAACAAGGGCGGTAAAACAAAGAATGTCTCAGATCGCAGGTATTTGACGCCCGAGCCGAAGGCAAGGGCGATAAATATGCGATCTGAGGCTTTCTTTATTACCGCCCGTGTTAAGTACACAATTTTATGTCGCCCCCTGGCCAGAAAGTGGGATTTCCCGCGCGCGGAGCGTGCGGTAATTGCCGCTTTATGGCCAAGTGTGACATAAAAAAATTAAAATGTTTTTAATGAGAGGGTGCTTCTATAGTATTAATGAGATCTTTGCTGATTAGTATTAGTTTAGATTTATGACACTTTTACTATTTTCGAAAATATTCTGACATGCTTTTGTATTATATTCTTAAATTTATATGTTGACATGATTTTTTATTATTATTATTATTCTTTTTGTTTTTTATTATTGTTCGCTTCATTGCTCGTTGTTAATGAAACAAAAGAAAGTGACGTCATTCAACACCATATTTTCTAGCTTCAAACGAATGTTCGGCACGCAACCTCCAGTATGTATCTAAACTTCTCGGACGGTCCCATCGGAAGTTCAGAGCTGGCTAAAATGCCTGCATTATGCTAGGATGGAACCGTTTCGTGACAACACAACATTGTACCTACTAGCTTTTTTATTATACATATTATGCTTTTGTAAGTCGTCTTGTCTCGAATAAATGTTTAATTCTTTCATGTTAGAAAGGGGCACACTTTAACACAGTGAGTCTCTAGCGGCCCACGTTTTTGGGGTCCTAGCTCCATGGCAACTACCAAATACCCAATCTCTCGCTAGATGCCGCTGTTACGTCCCTGCCCATTTCTACTTCGCGCTGTTAAGATTTTTCCTAAATTAACTACGCCCGAGTCTAGGCTAAGCCGCGTTCCGAATCACGCTAAAAATGCTCGCAGCGCTTACAGTGCTGACGGCCGGTCCAAATCAAATAGCGCGCTCAAGGCCGCGTGAGTAGTGTTTTTTTTGGACCGGCTTCGCTTGAGCGCGCTTACGATCGGACCGATTCACGCTCATAGCCCGTGTTTACTGTCATATTCATATATCAAACGTCAACTTGACGTTTGGCTCAAGGTGCTTACGCCTGGGAGTGAGCACCGTGAGCGCCATCTATGACATCATCAGTGACGTCACGACATCTCATGTAAGCGCTATGAGCGTGAATCGGTCCGATCGTAAGCGCGCTGTGAGCGCTGTGAGCGTGATTCGGAACATGCCTCTAGATTAAGCGAGCCATTGAAAGACGGGGGTAGTTATAGATGAATCTGTACCACCATCTGCCAATGTTTCATCAAAAAATACAGTGATATGGGCCGTTGGTTGTATCAATCTTTGAAAACAAGGTTTCGGTGACGAAACGAAAGTACGTCGTTGGAGTGAAAATATTACAAATTGGATATTTTGGATTCCTACAGACTGCGTCACTTTGAAATAATAAACCTTTCGTGTGTATTTTGTACTATTTGGTTCCTAGCATAAAATAATTTCGCGGCTATAGTGTGTTATTTTTATAAACATGTTAGTTCATCATCCTCCTAGCGTTATCCCAGTACAGTTGCATCCTGAAGGATGCCTGGGGTCCGCTACCTAATCCCAAGATTTGGCGTAGGCACTAGTTTTTACGAAAGCGACTGCCATCTGACCTTCCAACCCCAAGGGGAAACTAGACCTTATTGGGATTAGGCTTTGTCAAGTGAGTGGGCAACTTGACTGTTAGAAGTTCTCAAGCCGCCCGAAGGCCTCCAACATGGCTTAACGACTGCTGCCATAGACAGCAACCGGAATCAACGGCTTAACGTGCCTTCCAAAGCACGGGAGCGCTCAATTAGTAACCACTCAAAGCGGTCACCCATCCAAGTCCTGACCGCTGCCCACGTTGCTTAACCTTAGATACCACAAGCGGTATGCAGGCGCCGCTGGGCCACGAGTTATAAGGTATTTATGGGCCTTAGCGACCCGCCCGGCTTCGCATGGGTGCAAATTATACATAAAATAAACCTTCCTCTTGAATCACTCTATCTATTACAAAAAACCGCATCAAAATTTTTCATAATTAGCGACCGGATAAACCAAAGAAACAATACTCATGTCGATTTTTGACTTTGTAACCACATTTCCCCCTTTTAGGGGTTGAATTTTCAAAAACCCTGAAACACGTATTTACTTATTTATTGTTAGAAATACTCGTGTGAAGTTTAGAATTAAATAGTTGAACCTGATCTGGTTTCCCCTTACAAACTTTGGACCCTCATTTCATCCCCGTAGGGAATGAAAAACCCCTTCTTAGTGGATAGTAACGTTATAAAAACTACCTTTTGTGAAAAATTCAGCTCTCTAGGTCCAACGGTTTGGGCTGGTCGTTTATTTAAGTGAGTCAGTCAGTCAGGACTTTTACTTTTATATATATAGATTATTAACCCATTACAAGTACCCCTATTCGAGGTTTGTTATTGAACTGTTTGCAGTTGTTTCCCCGTCAAAAAGAGAATTTTCATGATACTAACAGCTGCATCTTCGAATGTGTCGCTTTATCTTCGTGCGAATCCGAGTCCGAGAAATCCACCCGACCCAAACGCTCGCGGCCTTGTTCGTCGCGAACTCCGCTCTCGTCCGTCGATGTCACCACCACGTCATCACTGTAGAGATGGTGTTAGTACAAGCACCTGACACGCTTTTTATAGAGAACTAGTGACCCGCCCCGGCTTCGCACGGGTGCAATGTATACATATAGACCTTCCTCCTAAAGTTAGCCTACGGGTGTAGTTGTGGGGTATCGTTGAGTAGAGCTCTACTTTTTGTTTTTCAAAATATTGAAAAAAAAAATAAAGGAATGTGAAGCCACTTAAATTATCAATTAAAATGACATTAAATATTAATCCTAGCGAAAAGTGTATAAAGCCTTTTGTGTAGATTACTTATGCCTAAGAACGTTTTACGTAATACCGAAAAATGGGACCTTTAACCCCCCAGGTGGGGGTACGGGCGGAGATTTTTGATATGTTTACCTCCTAACTAGTCTAAACAAAGTTACTAAGTCAAAAATTGTGTTCCAAGCATTTCCCCTCTATACCTTTAAAAAGGCTGGCCTAACGGGAATCAGTATAGTCAGGGGAGACTCACTCGCATGACGTCATCGCGCCGCTCAAAGGTCCCCCGCCGGGTGACTTTGATTGCGATAGAAAGTGATGTAGCGAGTGATGCGCGTGCGATAGAAGGAGATGGCCACGCGTAGGCACGTTTGGCTTGCCTCGCGGGGATTTGTTAACAGTGAGGCTTCTGTACGTAGTACTATTAAACCGTGCGTCAATAGAAAATGGAAATGATGTAAACAGACCAGTTTACCTTCATTACTTCGTAATCACGCACTTTTAAAGAACAAACACAGTCTTACCTACATTATATAGACATAATTCTTGTATTTGAATTCATTTTAAGCTATAATATCTTTTAATTATTCATATTTCAATAAAAACAATTTACAATGATTAGTTATGTGACAATAGCTTGTCAATTTTTTTTACTCGTAAAAATGCTAGGGATCTATATTCTCATTGAAAAAAAGTTCGTTTAAGTGATGCGAATATCAGTAGGTATATCGAAAAAGTTTAATGTCATTATAGATTCATTTTCCATTTACTTTGTTATGAATTTTCTTTACTCATTTATTTTTATTTGCTGCCATGAAGTTAAGAGCCACAAATACTCGCAATGAATATTTAACAAAATAATTTCTCGAGTGTCAAGTGGATTGCTAAATTATTGTTATAGACTTTCCTCATCACTATTTTACAACAAATCCATAGACGACAAAGTCAGACATATTTGTTTACATAATTTCCATTTTCTATTGACGCACGGTATACTGATTCTGTGGTATAGTCTATGCTTATAGCAATGGGTAGGATACTCACGCATGAGTCTTGGACCTGGTGGCGCTGGCGAGTTCACCGCGCGAGTCGGAGTCGGAATGTGCGCGCCGCTCGGCCCGCTCGGCGCGCAGCACGCTCGCGCCGCCCGTCACCGATGTGATCACGAACTCATCCTCGTACTCGAACACTTCCGACGGTTGCCACGGTCTGAAATTAAGGCGATATATCGATTGAAAGAGTCACCCTTTGTTTTTCGCTCACAACAAAACGGAATGCAAGTGATGCAACCTTCTCCGAGAATGGCTTTTTAGACAAATCTCGTTAAATATCTGACTGTGTGCAAGTTTATTAAATTTCCTCTTGTCAGTACCTAGTGAGGTAAAATACCATCATATTAACTTAATCGTGTATTTTAATAATGCGTTGTTTTAGTAGGCTAAGGAAAAAAAGGAAAATATAGACTCGACTTTGGATTTATTTTCTATCGAGAAAATTTTAAGCAATCATGTTTCGCTATTGTCTGTACCACAATCATAGTCAAGAATCATATATCTGAAAATCAGCCCCTACTGTTTGCTAGTCTGGGCAAGACAGCGTTTCAAAGTCTCCTAATTTCTCAGTGTAGTGCCTTAAGGCCAGTTCATGAATCGACGAAAATATTAAAGTTTGAGGTTAAAGTGTGAATAATTTTTTTTTTACGACCGCTTTAGCTTAGTTGGTAGTGACCCTGCCTACGAAGCTGGAGGTCCCGGGTTCGAATCCCGGCCGGGGCATTTATTTGTGTGACGAGCACGAATATTTGTTCTTGGGTCTTGGATATTTTATATATGTATTTAAGTATCTATTTATCTGTATAAGTATGTATATCGTCGCTTAGTACCCATAGTACAAGCTTTGTTTAGTTTGGGACTAGGTTGATTTGTGTAAGATTGTCCACAAATATTTATTTTTTATTTATTTAAATAATGTAAAATTACACTTCACAAAAATTACTGTAGATTGAAATAGTACATTACTTAACAAGGGCGGTAAAACAAAGAATGTCTCAGATCACAGGTATTTGACACCCGAGCCGAAGGCAAGGGCGATAAATATGCGATCTGAGGCTTTCTTTATTACCGCCCGTGTTAAGTACAAAATTTTATGTCACCCCCTGGCCAGGAAGTGGGATTTCCCGCGCGCGAAGCGTGCGGTAATTGCCGCTTTATGACCAGGTGTGACATAAAAGAAATAACCGAACAAAATATTGAAAAATTCTTTGGTAACTCTGTGAAAAAATCCTAAATATCATCGTAAAAATAAACTTTCATGCTGATTATTTCGTAATTGTCAACTGTAGTGATATGATTTTTTTTTTTCGAAAAGGGTAGCTTTTTTATTGTTCTAACAAAATAACCGGATAGATTTTTGATAAATGATCCAGCATTCTAAAAATCAATCAATGTTTACTAAATATTCACGAAAACTACGCGCAGAGTTCCGTAGAGAGCGGGATGGTAAATCGTAAGACTAAGACAATTATGCCTCATTACACAATACAATCACACTGATGCGAAAAAGCGTCTTCTGTTTGGCAAGCAAAATTTATAATAAAATACCCCTGCCTCTAAGACTCGCGCCTCTCACGACATTTAAAAATAATTTATTTGAATTGCTAATTGACAAATGTTATTATTCCTTGACAGACTTTTTAACGGACAACTGAATATTTTAATGTTATTGTATTGTTTAATTTGACTTTTAATTTTAATTATAGATTTTATTACGAATTCATTGTATTTCTGGGACATATTAATTGTAATTCATTGTATTTCTGGGACATATTAATTGTAATTTATTGTATTTCTGGGACATATTAATTGTAATTTATTGTATTTCTGGGACTTATTGATTGTAATTACAGCCTATAACCAATACTTTTATTTAATAATTATTAATTGTAATGATAGATTAAATTTAAATTTGTATGCCTACCGGCGAAACATAGTGCCACTCTGTACCTCTAACACCACCAATCTGTAACCTATGTTTACAAATAAAAAATTACTTACTTACTTACTTACTTACTTACTAAGGTCATCAAGGGGAGGGGGGGGTCTCATTAAGGTTTAAAATCCAAGAACATTTTCACACAATTTCGGGCTTACGTGGTGTTGGTGTGGTTGTACTTCCACCCCTGGTCGACGACCCCCTCGGGCGCGCTGACGTGGCTCTCCTTGTGGAAGTAGCGCGGAACCCACGGGGTGAGGGCGTTGCGGGACCGAGCTCGCTGCGCTTCCTCTATCACTGTCTTCTGTTCTGTCGCTGCCACCTGGATATAGAAGAATATAGAAGTCACAATAATTTCGAATTCATACGCGGTAGCCCAAGACTATGGGACATCAAGGGAAAGTACCTTAAATATCGTAGATAGTATATTTTGCTGAAAGAAGACATTATTTTAATTTAAAAACAATTTAAACTGCATTCATAGATTTTTAAATAATGATGTACATGATTGTACCGGGAATCGAACCCGCTACACGAGAAAAAAAATTACCCTGTAGCTTTATCATACCGATCGAAAGGCTTCATCATAATGATTATCTTTTGCTAAATAACATAGTGTCAGAAATAAAAGGAAGACCATGAATTTTAACAAAACATTTTTTTTTCTCGTGTAGCGGGTTCGATTCCCGGTTGTACCATGTAATTATTTAAAAATCTATGAACGCAGTTAAAATTGTTTTTTAAATTAAAATAATGTCTTCTTTTAGTAAAATCTTTCATCTACAATATTCAAGGTACTTTCCCTGGATGCCCATAGTTTTGGGACGCCCTGTATACAAGTAGTTATAGATGCGCCACCGAGCGACCGAGGTTAAGAAAGAATATTCATATAAAATGTGTACTACGCAATTTGACCGGTTTCCATGTCCAATGTGTTACTTATGAGGCATGTTCCGAATCACGCTTACAGCGCTCAAAGCGCGCTTACGATCGGACCGATTCGCGCTTATAGCGCTTACATGAGATATCGTGACGTCATTGAAGACGTCATGGACGGCGCCATGTTGGCGTTTACGATGCTCACACTCCCAGGCGTAAGCACCTTGAGCCAAACGTCAAGTTGACGTTCGATATATGAAAATGACAGTAAACACGGGCTATGAGCGTGAATCGGTCCGGTCTTGAGCGCGCTCTAGCGAATACCGGTCCGAAAGAAACAAAACACTATCACGCGGCCTTGAGCGCGCTATTTGATTTGGACCGGCCGTAAGCACTGTAAGCGCTGCGAGCAATTTTAGCGTAATTAACACGGCTATGGAAGTGTACCTGTGCCTATAACCCGACCATGAAAAAATGCTCGGTCGGTGATAAAGACAAAACATGGCACTCTTTTGTATTTCTTCTTATAGGAATCGCAAAAAGGTTATCTCTTTCTATCAAAGCGTGTTAGTCCCTTGTACAGTCAAGGGTATATGTATTTATGTATACACTTTTGGACCTTATTTCAATGGAATAAGGTGAAAAAGTGTATACATATTGGTGCCCTTGACTGTACGGCCATGTGTTGCGTAGCGTCAGTTGACATGACAGTGACATTTGCTGTTTGCAGCCAGATGACGCTGCTTGACGTGAGCTATTTTGGCTGCATTTAGTTTCAATTTAAGGCCGTGTCGGACAACAACGTGGCCCACAAAATGGCCCCTTTGAAAGAACAGCGCTATCTCCTGATTTTGTGCAATCAATTTGTCATGAATAAATTATTTCTATTTCATACTGTACCTGGTCATCATTATATATGGCCTCTGACACTTTGATCCACAGCTTCTGTGACTCGAATTCCTGCTGGTTCTCGATCTTCATCAGGTACCTCGGCAGCCGCTGCTCTTTCAGCACGGCTACGTCGAGCAACGTCGATTCTTCCTGGAAATTTACACACATTGTCAACGTGAGGTGTTCCGAAACATCCTGGGACCAGTTAAGAGACGATGGGAGTTGGAGGATCCTTAAAAATGCCGAAATAGAAGAGCTGGTAGCCGAACCAGACATTATAGGGGAGGCCAAAGCACATCGTCTTCGCTGGCTTGGCCATCTAGAGAGGATGGGAGAAGATCGACAGGTGAAGAGAGCATACTTGGGCCGACCGACCGGACGCCGTCCTGTGGGTCGCCCCAAGTATCGCTGGAGGGATGTGGTGGAAGCGGACCTGCGTGAGCTCGGAGCTGGTGCAAGCTGGCGAAACATTGCGCAGGACCGAGCAAAGTGGCGTGCTCTTGTGTCGGAGGCCAAGATTCGTTTTGGGTCGTCGTGCCAGCCCAGTTAGTTAGTTAGTAAGTTTGTCAACGTGAGCTTCAAGCTGAGTCGTGGAAAGATCTAGTACAAGACCGGGATCAATGGCGTGGACACACTTTGGGTCGCTGAGCCAGCGGAGTAATTACAAGTAAGTAAGTTAACTTGAGCACTTCTTCAGCCACTATACAATACTGACTAAAAAGAGTACACTATAATAAAAATTATAGCTCGTACGTCTGTCTCGATGACGATTCCGAGCGAGATTCGTGAATTTCCGTCCATCAACTCGTCTATCGCCCGCTTAAGTTCGCGTATTTACTCGCCCGTGTGTCACGGACTTGATTTTGACACTTGTCAAAGGAGCCGTCTATGCCTACTTTTTTATCGGATCTATCGGGAGGTGACTAAAGCAATATGTTTATTCGAGCGTATATATATGGGGCTCATGAAAATTTTTTAAACCGTTGGCGTGTTTTTTTTTCAAGCAGAATACAGGGAAGTAATAAAATTGTAGGCTTAGAAATATGAAATGTTGTCAATTTTACTATAAGCACAGAATAGTATAATAGTATTACATACAGAACGGCCACGAACCCCCCGCACCGAGGTCAGTTACCTCGTCCCTGAGAGACCCGCCTGGTGTCGATCGGGTGCCGTCGCGCCTCGCGATCCGTCCGCGCCACGCGCTACGCACCCGCGCAAACAATAGGGATGTTGACTCCAAATAAGAAAATCAATGAATCCGAATTTTCTCGAAAAAGGATCAAATTCTCTATCAAATAGTGAAAAAAGTAATCCAAAAGAATAAATAATTACATAATTATAAGTCTTCAAAGTTTTAGGAGGGGGCATTTTCTGTCCCTTTTCCGCAAAACGCCCCGTTGTATTGAACGATCGTCATTTACTATGGCGCTCGAGGTCAGTGACGTCACTGACCTGTAGCGTTTTCTCTCTCTAACTAAAAACATTCTAACGGTTGTAGTTTCGTAATTTTTTGAGATATATGAATAGGATTTTCACTTTTTGGCATAGTTATATGTATTCTTTCGTATGGAGTATTAAAATTTTTGAGTCAACATCCCTATTGACGCGTGTACCGACAGCGCACGCACACATACTTACCCACAGCGCTTACGTTCCTTCGCGTGTCACAGGTGTGTGCTATAACTATTATTAAGTGCTATAAGTATGTATTGAAGACTTACCCCGCTCCTCTTATCCCGGATGTCGATCCTGCCGTCCCAGTACCCCTCCACAGTGGCCACGGTCTCCTTGCCTTTCTTGATGCGCCCCGCTATCGAATTAGTTTGCTCCGAACCGCCGAGGAAGGACTGGAGACAACAAAACACATTTTATTAAATAAATGGGTTAATCAACTTTTTCTTGTTATTCTATCCCTCGACGCATTTACTGCCACCCTCTTTTGCTGGACATTCGTTAGGTGTCGCACTTTGCTGTGTGCCCCAAACACACATGTGAGTTCAACCGACTATAGGGATGTTGACTCAAAAAAAATTATTACTTCAATAGAAAGAAGACAAAACTATGCCAAATAGTGAAAATCCTATTCAAATATCTCAAAAAATAACGAAGCTACAACGGTTAGAATGTTCGCAGTTAGAGAGAGAAACTGCTACCTAACCGTGACGTCACTGTTAAGTAGCGCCATAGTAAATGACGATCGTTCAATACAAATGTGCGTTTTGCGGAAAAGGGACAGAACATACCCAATTACCCACTCTTAAAACTTTGAAGACTTATAATTACGTAATTTTTTTTAATTACTTTTATCGCCATTTGATTGAGAATTTGAGCCTTTATGTAGAAAATTTGGATTCATTGATTTTCTTTTATAGTGTCGTCATCCCTATTCTTAGTCTAAGGCACTATAAGGCACAAGGTGAAAGTCACTAAATATTATGAACGCGTCTGTGCGTTCAAGGCACTGGGTGAAAGTAACGGAAACGCATATATGCGTTGGTGGCAGTGAATGCGTTAATTAGCAGAGTGTAATGATTGAAAGATTCACCGTCACAAGGGATTACCACGGTGGCTCAGTTGATTAGAGCAATGGACGGATTCCAGAGGTCGTGGGTTCAAATCCCACCCGTGGCGTCGATTTTTTTTTTTTTTCTCTTTAATTGGATATTGTAATTTCGTTAGCGGACGCCATTGATATAATATATACTCTGAAGTTATAGATGCGCCAACGAGCAACCTGTGGCCGTATGTCTTTCTCACATTCATACAAAATTTGTACTACGCAATTTGGCCGGTTTGCATGTCCAATGTATTGCTTATGGAATATGGAAGTTTGCATTTGCCTATAACCCGACTATGAAAAAATGTTCGGTCAGTGATAGGGCCAAAACATGCCACTCTTCTCTATTTCCTCTTATAGGAATCGCAATAACACTATCTTTCTCTTTCAAAGCGTGTCATCCTCTTGGCGGACGCATGCGCTTGACCAATATTCTTGTTCATTACACAAATATTCGCTCTCACCGGGATTATGAGCATTATATTGCGCTCGGTATGGCATTCCCATCGCATCACCCCATCATCGCTAAGCTTAAGTGGCAGTGGGCGGGGCACATTGCACGTAGAACCGATGGCCGTTGGGACCGAAAGGTTCTCGAGTGGCGACCACGGACCGCGCGGCGCAGCGTGGGTAGACCCCCCACAAGGTGGACTGGTGACCTGGTAAAGGTCGCGGGAGTGCGCTGGATGCGGGTGGCGCAGGACCGGTCATTGTGGCACTCTTTGGGGGAGGCCTATGTCCAGCAGTGGACGTCTTTCGGCTGATATGATGATTATGATGATGATGGCATTCCAGTACGTCGGTTAGTAGTGTGCATGACACAAGCTGCCATCGAGCCAAACAATGGTATCAAGTCGTTAGTGTGTGTGTGTAGTGTATGTCGCCGACGGTGACGTCACTCGTGTCACGATCCGCTGTAGCAGTGCCTTGTTTTCTTAGACTATGATCGGGATTCGAACCCAGGACCCACAACTTCGTAGGAAGCTACTACAAGTATCGAGTTTATTCCAGGCCTGCAAGCAAGCTTAACACGTATATTGTAATGTACTTACACATCAAAGCGTATTGGTACATACCCTTAATTTGAATTCGACGTCTGCATTATACCCGGTGCTCTCACACATAACGTGCACCTGAAATCATACATAATAAACTTGTATTATTCGTTTTGTTGTTCATAGTTTTTAGGGTTCCTTACCCGAAGGTTCAAAACGGGGTGATAGTTTTTAGACATTCATAGGTGCATGTAATATGCCTAAATTGAAGAATAAATGAATTTTATTTTAATTGAATTTGACGACCGCTTTAGCTTAGTTGGTAGTGACCCTGCCTATCAAGCTGGAGGTCCCGGGTTCGAATCCCGGCAGGGGCATTTATTTGTGTGATGAGCACGAATATTTGTTCTTGGGTCTTGGATGTTTTAGTATGTATTTAAGTATCTATTTATCTATATAAGTATGTATATCGTCGCTTAGTACCCATAGTACAAGCTTTGCTTAGTTTGGGACTAGGTTGATTTGTGTAAGATTGTCCACAAATATTTATTTTATTATTATTTATTATAATTTTGAACCCTATTGGTGTCGCCCAGGCGTCCGTCCGACATTCACCAGTCACAAAATTTGTTACGAAGAATTTTTTGACCTCTTATTGACCTATGAACTAGAAATTTGGTGACAATGTTAATTATTACGTATATTCTAACAACAAATACTAATGTATTGATATTCCATATTTTTTCATTCAAATTACCTTATTCTTCCTATTAAAACAAACTTAATTTTGCGATTGGTTCGAAACCATAAATGTGCGGAGTCCGACTCGAACTTGGCCGGTTTTTTATATAATCTTCAGGTCGTCCAAGATTGAGGTCTGTATAGATAAAGCGCTCCACTTTGCGTCACCTTTTCCACTCATAGACTCCCCCTATGACTTGTTTTTTAGCAATAGAAATTAGCTAAACAAAGAAGCAGTGGTCGTAAACACACACAAATTAGATTAACAAGTTACTTTTTTAAAATAAAATCCGAACCGGCTTCTTGCCTTATTAAAATGTTGATATGATGAATGAAAATACTTAAAGTAACTCACAAAAAATTGCAATTTCAAGAGACTCATAGCGAAAAGTGTGGTAATGATTATCGTATTCAAAAATAGTTTGTTTAGATGATAGGACACGTTGGAGCGCTCGTGACCCAGCGGCGCCTGCGTACCGCTTGCGGCATCTAAGGTTAAGCAACGTGGGCAGCGGTCAGGACTTGGATGGGTAACCGCTTTGAGTGGTTACTAACTGAGCGCTCCCGTGCTTTGGAAGGCACGCTAACCCGTTGATCCCGGTTGCTGTCTATGGCAGCAGTCGTTAAGCCAAGTTGGAGGCCTTCGGGCGGTTTGAGAACTTGTAACAGAGAAGTTGCCCACTCACTTGACAAAGCCTAATCCCAATAAAGTCTAGTTTCCCCTCGGGGTTGGATGGTCAGATGGCAGTAGCTTCCGTAAAAACTAGTGCCTACGCCAAATCTTGGGATCAGGTAGCGGACCCCAGGCATCCTTCAGGATGCAACTGTACTGGGATAACGCTAGGAGGATGATGAGATTATAGGACACGTAAGGACGAATAGACTGCACATATATTCACACAGGACTGTACCTTCCCTCCTAGCTCCATACTGAGAGTACCAATGACAATTCCTTTGCAGTGCGCATACGGTGCGGTAGTGACGTAGGTCTCACCCCACGTCAATAGGTGAACTCGTGCGCAGCCCTCCAAGATGGCTGACGTCGAGTTGCCTGAAACGAGAAATAAAAACATACAGAGTCCTTATCAGTTAGAAAAGGTTAGATTAGGCTTCAGGCGATTTTCCGTTTAATTGTCACTTATCTGAAAATTGTATCAATGTTACTATCTAGAACAGGACTATTGCGACCTAATGACATACATTTTAAATGTATTTTTGAGGTTTTTCATTAAGAAATATCGTCTCAGACATCACTCCAAATCGACAATTTTCGAGCTGAAAACTGCTTTTTTCCGCATAAATTCTACGATACATAATAAATTTAAAAAAGGCAGTGTCAGTATCTAAAACTTTAATAAAACCATCATATCCTTTAATCACTTTATTGGTATTATCAATACTTTTGTCAAAAATTTAAATCAAAATATTTTAAAACTTGTAAGGCCTCTTAAGCAGTAACGCTGCTAACGCAAACTACAAATTTTAGAAATAAATAATTTTATGTCACACCTGGCCATAAAGTGGCCATTATTGCACGCTCCGCGCCCCCGCGCAAAACCCCACTTCCTGGCCAGGGGGCGACATAAAATTTTGTACTTACCACGGGCGATAATAAAGAAAGCCTCAGATCGCATATTTATCGCCCTTGCCTTCGGCTCGGGCGTAAAATACCTGCGATCTGAGACATTCTTTGTTTTATCGCCCTTGGTGAGTAATGTACTATTTTTTTTTTATTTAGGCACCGAGCAGGATTCGAACCTGCTACCTCCCGGCACTCGCGGCCAGTCGCCCTAGCCAACCGCGCATTCCTATCGCTTTTTAGGTTGATTTGTGTAAGATTGTCCACAAATATTTATTTATTTTTTTATTTATTGGGCCCGGCCTATAAAGCCAGTCAGGTTCAAATCAAAGTGAAAATTGAAATTGGCATGTGGTGTTGAATTTTTCAATTTTCAGTTTGATTAGAAAATTGAGGTTTTTCGCTAGCGGACGCGTCCGCTTATCAAACATATTAAAAGATGAGTTACCGTAAAACTTGGACCTCGCCAACAGACTGCCTTCTATAACGAAACCCTCCTTCCTGTTAGAAACGTAGAAGGCAGATACAGGGGGGTGGTGAGATACCTGAAACAATGAATGTTAATGTGTCATTCAATGGAACTTGCTAACTATGTAAACAAACCGCCATATTGAAAATATATTGCAACGAGATAAGGACTTTAATTGAACAAGAGGCTGACCGATACGGCGTGACGTCGTTGGTACACACACTGCGTAACTTAGGTAGTCATTGTTAGATATTAGTCTGTCATTAGTCATTAGCATTGCATGATTTAGTATATAGGAAAGAAGTAGGTGTAAGTTCCGAACCTGTAAGTGAGAGAGCGCAACACTCGCCAACAAACTGTATATACAGTTTGGCGAGATCAAATAATATGCCTACTGTAATATATATATTTTCGAGTTAAATAAATTAAAAAAAATAATTAAAAAGCCTAACTTACGAAACCATTTTACACTTTTAATGAAATATCTAAGATACAGTTATACGTTGTATATTTTATGATTATGTATTTTACGGTAACAACCGTTTCAATAGTGTACGGTTTAAATGGTGTTTGATGAGGTGGTGTTAAAATTCAAGGAGAAACAGTGACAAAACATAGTTATAGTTTATAGTCTTTTGTTTACATAGTTAGCAATTTCCATTGAATGACACTTTAGTTATAAATATATTTATTACATGTAAGTTATGGCTACACAGTACGGTGGGTCAAAATAGTACATCATTTACCAAGGGCAGTAAAACAAAGTACGTCTCAGATCACAAATATTTGCGATCGATCGACCCGAGCCGAAGGCAAGGGCGATAAATATCTGTGATCTGAGGCTTTCTTTACTACCGCCCGTGGTAAGTACAATATTTTGTCTGTCCCTGGCCAGGAAGTGCCACGTTATGGCAACTTTATGGTTTTCAAATACTTGAAATCTGACACATTCTTTGTTTTACCGCCCTAAATAACTAAATGTACTATATATTAAATAACTAACTTGTTCTGCAACGTAATACGTATGAGTGACGCCGTCTGGGTGCTTCCAGCAGCACCGGAAGGTCTCGCCCAGGACCGGGTTGTACGGCTTCTTGAGCCCCTTCGGCTTCCGGTACAGACCGGACAGGTACCAGCGGAGTACTAGCTTAAACCGGCCGTAGGGATCGTCCACGTGCTGTGCTCTGGAAAGAAAAAATACAATACAAATATTCTTTACTAGCTATTACCCGCGTCTTTGTCCGCGTAGAACTCATTCATCGCATTAAAACTTAATTGATATTCTTATATTTCAGGCGCGTACCTAGTTATCGCTCTTCTATATAAACTTCCACCCTCTTAAGGGATGATTTCCGGGATAAAAATTATACGGTAATTGTACGGTTGAGGGATCTAGGAGAAGGGTTTAGATATCTGGATGGAAATACGCAATCCACATAGAAATTATAATGTATTCATACTATATCCGAATACATTCACATTCAATTGTAATCTAATTAAAATAACACATCAGTTGTGACTCCGAGCGAGTCCCAGGCTAGAGTCCTTGGAAAACCATTTGTTTCCAGCAGAATGCCGCATTGACAGGCATTCCAGAATATATTCAAATACGAATATGTTACTTTATGATTCTAGACCAAACATGGCCAGCCTCATACAGTAACAACCTTTACACTACTATGTCCTTCCTACAGTCCTATTAACAGGCTCGTAGTTTGTGGAGTAGACTACTCACGGGGCCAGTATGTCCGCATGGTAATAGTTGTCAGAGAGCTTGTCCAGGAACGAGTGGGGTTCCAGTATGAGGGTGGGCAACACGACCTTGCTGAGGTCGCTAACTGGTCACACTTACTTCAGAAACTAGACTTAAGTCTCTTATTACTACTCTATTAATACGCTCGACAGGGTTAGTTTGTGGAGTAGACTACTCACTGCGTCAGTATGTCTGCGTGGTAGTAGTTGTCAGAGAGCTTGTCCAGGAACGAGTGGGGTTCCAGTATGAAGGTGGGCAACACGACATTGCTGAGGTCGATAACTGGTCACACTTACTTCAGGAACTAGACTTAACTCTTATTACTACTCTATTAATACGCTCGACAGGGTTAGTTTGTGGAGTAGACTACTCACTGCGCCAGTATGTCCGCGTGGTAATAGTTGTCAGAGAGCTTGTCCAGGAACGAGCGTGGCTCCAGTATGAAGGTGGGCAACACGACCTTGCTGAGATCCATGCCTGGCCGGACTTGCTTGAGAAGGAACCAGAGGAGGGACTTGTTTTCCTCAGCTACTTCTTCTACTAGTTCGCCCGCCTGGAAATAAATAGGTAATAAAATTATAGATAATTTTGAGAAGCGCTTTAATTGAAAACTTCACTCGTTTGTAAAGGCATCAACTCTTTGAGGTGATTCCC
This sequence comes from Cenopis cana, assembly GCA_951800055.1. Taxonomy (NCBI): domain Eukaryota; kingdom Metazoa; phylum Arthropoda; class Insecta; order Lepidoptera; family Tortricidae; genus Cenopis; species Cenopis cana. The sequence continues at coordinate 5,136,748 of OX637498.1, read as the reverse complement.
AAGAGCTCTAACGATAATAACGATGAGTGTCCATCATCAGACCAGATTGGTGATATTGAGCGCGCTAGAGCGTCGACTAGAGTGCGGGGCGCTTTCGTCATATTTATGCGCGAATTGAGGGCGGGGCATCGCTGGCGTGATAGGCATAGATAGGCGTGATGCTGATGGCATAGTGACACTGTATACTGACCGCGCCGATCTCCCGGTCCGGGTCCTCGACGTAAAGCGTCTCTATACGCTGCACCGCGTCGAGCCGCCGCCGGGGCTCCGCCGGCTCCGGCATGCCGGGACGGGACGCCTCGCTGTCCGTGTCGGACGCCGCGCCGGCTAGCTCTGTGAAAAACAAGTGCTGGTAGCGATACGTAGGTACTATACTACTTCTAGCTTACTTTAAGGGTAGCACACATATCCGGTCCCTACAGCAGAGGGTCTGCTCCGAACATAGAAATCCGAAATTCGTAACGTGCCGTCCCCTTCACTCTCGTGTTTAACACTATATGAGTGAAAGGGACGACACTATACGAAGTTCGGATTTCTATGTTCCGAGTACAGGCCCAGGTCATTGTAATGAGAAACTAAAGTAACCTTGGCCCAAACGAGCGTTAGTGTATTTTTATAACTAGCCTCATAAAAAAATGCTAAACAGGGCGTAGGTACTTAGCATTAATTAGAACTCGAAAACCACTCGTAGCAATCCAACACTACCAAGGTCTTCTTGATTGCGTAAATTGAGGGAAAAATAAATAGACAAGTAATGATTAGAAAAACTACTACACTTAAGTGAGTACGAGTAGACATTAAATTTCGTTTATCTACACACATATCATAAATCCTCTAATATGCGTTCGGAAACCGTAGAAAATGACTCTCATTTCAACATTCAATGAATTTATGGCAATTTTCTTATCTGTGGCTAACGACATGATCACATCAGAATAGGGACTCTTTACTTTTTAATAATATTCAGGTATCGGTTGCCAGTTCTGATTTCGATATTTCCGCAACCGTGCAAAAAAGTTTGTATTAACACAATTATTGTATTTATTTACTACGGTAGTACACACTCGTGTTTTCATGCCCCTCATTATGTACCAGTTGCATAAACTACTATTTTGTTTCAGATTAGAAAAATTGTTTGTTTACAAATCCGTCATGCGATTTCAAGGAAAACAATATGGAAATATGGACCGTGCTATTTTTGCTATTTTAAACGTAGTACGGTGCGTTACTGAAATAAGTCAAATTAGTACAACATTATCCTCCGAAATCCCAGGTAAACTAATACCGACATACTGGGTGTCTTATAATGCGGAAATTACTTCCAGCCAAGCTGACAGAAATTGACCAGGGAATAAAGTATTATTGCACCCCTAACTAAATCATAAATTTATTGTCCTGCCCTTCGGCTTGCAAAGCAATACATGGTTGTATTTTTTTAAATTCTTATGTTGTAAAGGCCGGAGTTTTTCGGAAGCTAATCTACATTAGATTTGGAATTGAAATCGATCTTATCAAATCCGATAGCAATCAGTCGTTATCGATGTTATAGTTGCTTAAGTACTGTATTGTTTAATATAACATCCATTTCAATTATTATCTTATTCATCCATTTAAATTATTATCTTATTGGTGATACATAAGATGTATGAAATGTATGAAAGACCGATATATTTCACTTAAAACAAGTTTTAAATATAGAAGCTGAATATCATGTCCAGGGGTCGGACAAAAAGTGCGGATGACGTCAAACCACTTATAGGATGATTTCAAAAAGTATTTTTAATTTTCATAAACAGTAATCACTTATCATTTATCAACCTCTTTATTAGACGATATCGCCACTTGAAATGAGTAAGTACGTTTTTGACTGACACATTGTCAGTCAGATGAACAATAAATTGACTTCGTTATTGCTTAGCTATTGTATCTTCACGATATTATTTAGCTAAAATTTATATTTACAAGTTACGTGAAACTTATTTTATTCACTACATCACCCTACCACCTGTAGGTATTATTAATTCCATGGATTTATTTACGATTATTTTGTTACTTCATTAATACTACTTTGTTACTACATGTCACACGGAAGTTTAAATACAAACATCACCTGTGTGCAAGATTAAGTCATTTTTACGTCATCTGCACTTTTTGTCCGACCCCTGATCATGTCTAAGAGCACTTTATGGTCTTGATATTTTTCGTATTAAAACCGTTTTACTCATATCATATAACAATTGAATGTAACCATTGTTATTACTTATATTTACACACATGCATGTGAATAAGGAATAAACAGATTATTATTATGTTATTACACGCATATTACTCACAGTAAAAGACTACTTGGAATAAAGTCATTTAAGTATGCTTAATCCTTACTTTTGTAAATGTCAATGTCTTAAAATAGTACATTACTTACCAAGGGCGATAAAACAAAGAATGTCTCAGATCGCAGGTATTTTATGCCCGAGCCGAAGGCAAGGGCGATAAATACGCGATCTGAGGATTTCTTTATTATCGCCCGTGGTAAGTACAAAATTTTATGTCACCCCCTGGCCAGGAAGTGGGTTTTTTCGCGCGCGGAGCGTGTGATAATGGCCACTTTATGGCCAGGTGTGACATAAAAATTTATTAGTTTGTGCATGCAAACAAAATTTTACATTTTAAAATGCCGATACATTTAATTATAAAACTATTACATAAAAAAAATCCCACTGAAGAGCTATGAGTATAGAGTAAATACTCGTACATATAGAAACATCGTTTGTAATAGTGCCTTTCTCATGGAAAAGGTTGTTTTTCAAATATATTTTAGCCTCCTTAGAAATAATAAATGGTTCAATGGAATGTCAAGTCAAAACTTACAGAAAAAAAGTTTCATTTGTTTTGTTTCGTTTGAATTTAGAACAAATGAAAATTCTAATCTAGTAATCCGAATCACTTGGTTCAAATTCCATTATCAATTGTCTTTTACGAGTATGCGGTTTCGGCAAGATATGCAGGAGCTGTGTTTGTTTACCCACGCTAATTAACAGATATTACCTCTTTAGAAAAGTTTTAGTTGTATTTAACTGCCGATTATTATGAAATATATAGCATGTCTTTCCCGTTCACAAGACAATGGCGTCCCGGACCTTTGGGAGGCGTGCGTGGAGTGCCAACACATACTTAGAGGCCCTTTCGACACTTTAATGAAATGCAAGGGATACACAATATAGTATTGTTATTATACTTATTATAAATGTGTAACGCCAACTCACCTGCATTCCCATTACAATCGATCACATCCCTACTCTCCAAACACAAAGTCACACTCTCCTTGTTAAAATCGGACAAAATGGCGGAATCCACGGAATACTTCCTCGGAAACACTGCCGGCTCCGATATCTGTCTTGACAGCTTCTTCTGACGTTTTAGAAGAGAGAAGATGCTGGATCTCCTTCTAGTTTTATCCTTCATTCTTGCTTGGAAGAGTATGTCTGAATCGTGCTCCATATTTTGGTTTGGTTTACTTCATTGATAGTTTCTTCAAACCAAATCAGCTTCTTTTGCGCTGCTGTGTAGTTCTTTAGTCCTCAATGTTTCCATAAGACCAGTTTTTCTATATTCAAACTGCAATATTTGTTTTCTATTCTCTTACAATCATATGGTTTCTTCAGGTATTTGCCAGCGCTGGTTTAATTCCAATTACAAGTAATTTTGATAAAGGTTAGGGGAATTATGCAGCCCAACTTGTAGCCAGTAAAACTTATGTAGGAAATGACTAGTTCATTAAATATGTGGTTATTATACTTAAAACCAACGTAAGGCGTCTGTCTTTCAGAATAATTATGCGATGACTGCTTCAAGTAACTACTCTTTAACAAAAGTAGTAAAATCCGTACAGATAAATAGGATAGCTAGCTTTGTCACAGTACTCTCATAACATAGATTCTCAGAATAACCATGTTTTCAATTCTATTGTACGTGTTTGAAACGAATTACTTAGAACTTCTTAACATCTGTCCATTGTTTATATTGTCTTTCAGTAAGGCACATCAATTCCTATATTACCATTCCATAGAACTTCATATTGCATACCACCGATAGTTACGAGTATACAGTTGATATAGTAGTTTTATCTCACGAGCGCGGCTGAGCCATGGTTGTGTGTTGAGCTATACATACACGTTGTATATGTGTGCGTCAGCGTAGAAGCTATGAGTTCACGTTGTGTATGTGTTCGTATGTGTCACAAATACAACCATGAGCAACACGCGCTCGTAAGATAAAAGTACTATAAAGGAGTTTGATACACCAACGAAAAATGTGGCTGATTCCCAATATCTGTTTTCAAACGTATTATTTGTCAAAAGTGTCCTGATCGCATATTTTTTTATTTACATTACTTATACGCTTAGCTGGTAGTTAGTGTTTGTTTTGTATCAGTATGATTTATTACTTAATGTCAGTATTCAAAAGAAATATTTCAATTATATACTTACACAAGATTATAATTGATAGGCCGTGAAAAATGTTATTACCTATGCAGCTGCGAGGGGAACATCCGATTAATAAACATACGATTTCCAGTATGTATATTGATACTACTGATATACATTTATTTCGTACACATTATAGTGCATGCCATCCACGAAGGCGCGCCCTTCTAAATTCCAATCCGTATAATAGGGATGATGACACTATAAAAGAATTTTATAGTGTCATCATCACTACTTTTCCTATTAAAATCAACTTAATTTTGCGGTTTTTTTCGGAACCCTAAACGTACCAAGTCTGAGTAGTCCGACATGCACTTAGCCGGTTTTTATCTTTATGTATTCAAAAAAAAAACATAAATAAGTTTGTTGTTTGATGTTTATCGAGTATTTTCGTAAGTTATGTTTACTGGTATTGGTAACGTGAACATTTTTTCTTCTTTATGTATATCGTCGCCTAGTAAGTACCCATAGTACAAGCTTTGCTTAGTTTGTGACTAGTTCGATTTGTGTAAGATTGTCTACAAATCATTATTATTATTATTTTATTAACACTTTCAACTTCGCACTCAAGGTTCACATTTGCAGCCAAGCTTTTCGCAGCGCCACGCAATTTCTCCCACATACTAGGAAACGCATGTTATCGGCTACGCGTCTACGAGCAGAGAGCTAGAGTTTTTGGCACTGAAAGTGTTAAAGGACATAACTAAGGCCCTTAAAGTCTCACCACAAATCGCCATCAACCCATAACATCGCATCACATGATATCGCGTCTGCTAATGACATCAAATTAGGTTGTCATGCTCATTACAACATGTAGAGCAAGAACAGAATTGGAAAAGGCGTCTCTAAACAATGCAAGCGGCAAATCATGTAACAGTTGGGGTGACAACGTTATCAGAGGGTTTGGACCCTGCAGAATACGGATCTGTCTGTCGCCATCTCGAAATTTGAGTCGGAAGTACGGTATACCGGAAAAGGTGCAGCCCATACTAAAAATTTCGTAGTACATTTAGTAAATTGTTGCTCTGGTACTCTAAAAGAGGTCCAATTCATATGGTTTTTTGGTATGTTGTGAAGGACAATATTAGCCATGGTAACCTAAAAATTTCGGCCCTCCAGCTCCATAACTTTGGCCGCCATCTTGAAAATAGTGTCACTTTTTTCAGTTCTTTGCTTTTACTGTCGTCAAAGTTCATTCCAGTGCTAAACATAGTTCTGCAATATTGTAGAATACAAAATTTGCTAAAACTTTTGGGTACAAAGATTTTTTCCATGACCCCTAGGGACAAAGATATGACAGGATATATCATTAAAAATTGCCACTTTTTTCTGGTTTTCCGTTCATGTTTACATTATAAGTGCATTTTAGCGCTAACTATAGTTCGGCAATATTGTAGATCACGAAATTTGCTACAACTTTTGTATTGAAATATTTTTTCCACGACCATTAGGAAAGAAGATATGAAGTCATCTATGGACTAGCACCGTCGAAATTAGATACTTTTGCAGTTTTTTTCTCATATTTAGGTTTGAGTGCAATTAATCGCAATCTATAGGGGATCTATGATGGTCGAGTGATAGCAGGATAGACGACAAGATAAAGCATCTGTCACTTTCCGATCTATACCACTTCAATCCCTCAAAAGACAAAATCGTCTGTTTCCACGATACCTAGTAAGATCGTAGGTACTTTGAATTTGCATATAATTTTGTCTTCTGTAATATACAGACCTAGAACTTAAGCTAAAATACACTAAAACGCAAATATGGGAAGAAAACTGTAAAAAGAAGCAAATATCGACGGTAGTACTCCATAGATGACTTCGTATCTTCTTTCCTGATGATCGTGGAAAAAATATTTCAATAGAAGAGTTGTACCACATTTTGTGATCTACAATATTGCAGAACTATACTTAGCGCTAAAATGCACTTAAAACGCAAATATGGGAGGAATACTAAAAAAAAATTGCAGTTTTAAAAATATCTCCTGTCATAACTTCGTCCTTAGGGGTGATACAAAAAATCTTTGTAGCCAAAAGTTTTAGCAAATTTTGTCTTCTACAATATTGCCGAACCATGTTTAGCACTAAAATGAACTTTAGCGACAGTACAAGGAAAACACTGAAAAAGTGACAGATTTTCCAAGATGGCGGAGAAAGATATGGAGCTGGAGGGTCGAAAATTTCGGGATACAATGACAAATATTGTCCTTTATGGCATATCAAAAACCTATAACAATCGGACCATAGTTAGGGTACCGAAACCACGATTTACCAAATGTACAACGAAAAAATTTGTATGGGCTGCACATTATCCGGTATAACAGACTTCCGGCTCAAATTTGGGTATGGAGACAGGCAGAACCGTATTCTACAGGGTCTAAGCCCTCTGATAACGTTGTCACCCCAACTGTTACATGACTTGCTTCTTGTATGCTACTTCTTCAAAAATGGGCCTACTCTAATGTTGACATGGCATCAACTTACAACCATAACGACGTAACTTAATGAGCTGCGATGGCAGAAATGAATACAATATTGTTGCTTACATACCAACGCATGTTTATTTATTTAAACAAACAAATGAGTACAATTGGCGGACTTGTCTCAAAGCATTTTCCACCAGTCAACCATAGGGATAAACAGGTTCTTATGGGTCGGCAACGCGTGAGTGACGCCTCTGGTGTTGCAAGCGTCTATAGGCGGCAGTAACCACTTACCATCAGGTGGGCTGTCAGCTTGTTTGCCTCCGACGTAGTATAAAAAAAAATAAAAAAAAACAGAAACTCACAAAGGTAGGGTAAGGTTGCGAGTATTTTGCGTGAGTTTGATTGGTATTGTATGATTAATTTATTTTTATTATTGCCACAGAGGAGCGCTTGTGGCCCAGCGGCGCCTGCATACCGCTTGTGATATCTCAGGTTAAGCAACGTAAGCAGCGGTCAGGACTTGATGGGTGACCGCTTTGGGTGGTTACTAACTGAGCGCTCCCGTGCTTTGGAAGGCACGTTAAGCCGTTGATCACGGTTGATGTCTATGGCAGCAGTCGTTAAGCCAAGTTGGAGGCCTTCGGGCGGCTTGAGAGTTGAGAACTTCTAACAGTCAAGTTGCCCACTCACTTGACAAAGCCTAATCCCAATAAGGTCAAGTTTCCCCTCGGGGTTGGAAGGACAGATGGCAGTCGCTTTCGTAAAAAACTAGTGCCTACGCCAAATCTTGGGATTAGGTAGCGGGCCCCAGGCATCCTTCAGGATGCAACTGTACTGGGATAACGCTAGGAGGATGATGATTGCCAACATCTGTTGACAACAGTGTTAAGATTAGCGTAACGTAAGCGACATTCTCATGCAATTACCTATACCCACATAGTGCGTTTTAGAACCGAGTATTTATGTTTATTGTTGATAGTAATTTGATCTCAATGCAATGCCGCTGCAATGTGCAGAATGCTTGTCATACTTTGATCCGAATTTAGGTCGATAATATTTACGCTAACCAAAACGTATCCTACTAATATTATAAATGTGAAAGTTAGGATGTTCGGATGGATGTTTGTGACTCAATCACGCCTAAACGGCTGAACGTATTATGATGAAACTTGGTATACAACGAGATTATAGCCTGGATTAACATATAGGATACTTTTTATCCCGAAAATCATCCCTTTTACGCGGACGAAGTCGCTGGCAAAAGCTAGTTATACTATAATTATGTATGCGGATATATTCAGTGTTACTTTCTGTCTCTTACTTTGTAGGAATGAAGTAATTCTAGGCTTTTCGTCCAGCGCCACCCGCATCCAGCGGTCTCCCGCGACCTATACCAGGTCATTGTGGCACTCTTTGGGGGAGGCCTATGTCCAGCAGTGGACGTCTTTCGGCTGATATGACGATGATGATGAGGATTTTCGTCATCAATAAACTAGTACACAAGATAACCGTCGTGTTTGGGCTCATTGGGACCGTCTCCACGAGCAATTGATGACTTCACATTAGTAGAATAGGGATGATGACACTATAAAAGAAAATCAATAAATCCAAATTTTCTACATAAAGGCTCAAATTCTCAATCAAATGGCGAAAAAAGTAATTCAAAAAAATAAATAATTACGTAATTATAAGTCTTCAAAGTTTTAAGAGTGGGTATTTTCTGTCGCTTTTCCGCAAAACGCACCTTTGTATTGAACGATCGTCATTTACTATGGCGCTACTCAACAGTGACGTCACTGTTGAGTAGCACTTTCTATCTCTAACTACGAACATTCTAACCGTTGTAGCTTCGTTATTTTTTGAGATATTTGAATAGGATTTTCACTATTTGGCATAGTTTTATGTCTCCTTTCTATTGAAGTAATTTTTTTTTGTGTCATCATCCCTATTAGAGTAGGTACTTGTAACTCACGAGCGCGGGTGAGCCATGGTTGGGCGTTGACCTAGATACATCATCATCATCAGTCGCTCCCCCAATGCTGAGGATCGTGACATCATGTCCCATTCTTGTTGACCAGACTCCTCCATTGGCTCCTGTCACCCGCCTTATGGATGTCCTCGTGCAGATGTAGTTGCAGGGGTGCAGTGATTTGGGTGCTCCATCTAGCGGGTGGTCTGCCCTGGGACCTCTGGCCCGCAACTTTTCCCCTAGATAGATACACATTGTCTATGTGCGCGTCAACGTAGGAGCTATGAGTTCACGTTGTCATGTGTCTGTATGTGTCACCACTACAACAATGGCCAACCCGCGCTCGTGAGATAAAAGTAATAATATAGGGAGAGACCACCAGTAATGGACAAGGCCCAATGATATATATTAACTATTGTGTAAAAGAAAATAAGAGTCATTCATTTTTTTTTATAGAACAGTCAATTTAAAACCGTATAATCTTTGAATAAGGGTTGAAGTGTCCATTATTGGTGCTTGTTCTTAAATTGTCCATAATTGGTGTCACCCTAATGCTGTTTCATTGAACGCAATAAATAAATACAGTTTCCGTTTTTAGTGCTAAAAAGGAGCGCAAAAGATATCGTGTCATCTTGCTATTTTCCCATAAAATTGTCCCAACAAATTACTAAGCCGGTATGAATGAACCAGCGACCACAATTAGCCGAGAGCTCAAGGCCTGACCCTACTCACACCAATCTACCATAAGTGCAAAACAATTGTCTTTGATCTGTTTCGACTGGGGCGCAGGGCAAAGGGCATTCTTAGTATCATACAATTGTGATATGTTTTATCCTAGCCAGAGATGGGCATTATTCGAATAATTTTTCATCCGAATAAAAAATAATTCACGACTTTATTATTCGCGAATACTTTATCCGCGAATAAATCAAACAACCACTTTTAAAATGACGAAGGATCTATTCGTTTTTTGATTCGGATAAATCCACAAATAATATTTCAGGGTATGCTTCAGATATTCAAATAAAAATTATTATTCGTGCTAATCCATTCCACGAATAAATTATTCGCGAAATGAAATAATTCATTTATTTTTTGATGAATAATCATTCGAGAAATGTATGCGTCATTCGCGAATTAACTGGTTATTCTTATTCGTTATTCGTCATTCGAATAAATTTTGCCCATTTCTGGTCCTAGCAATCATTGCTCAAAGAGCACATCTAACTAAACTTTTTTACAAAATATCATTAGATATTTCGCAGTGGCTTTTCAGTGAAGGAAGACATCGTGAGGAAACCGGTAACGGAACCTTTCCTGTTAGATGGCATTCGCTTTTGAAAAACTAGTTCCTACGCGAATTCTTAGGATTAGGTGTCTTACGGACCCTGGCGTCGTTAGAGCATGATTTTTGGGATAAAAAGTATCATGTTAATCAAGGCTATAAACTATTTATACAGGGTGGATTTTCTTTTTGGGTCAGTGAGGGCAGCTACCAGATCCCGTGCTGCTACGCAAAAATGGTCTTAGAAGACCTTCCCTTGATTTCGAATTAATGAAGATTTTGTAAAAAACATACAGTGTGCGAGAAAAAGGTAATTTTTGACAAACTTTTTTTTGATGCAAACAGATCCCATTCCTATCCAGGATCAAAAGCTTGTATGGGAGCAAAAAAGGTTTTCCGACTAGAAAAGCCACAAATCGAGGAAAACTTTTCCTGTATACCAAGTTTAATCTTAATCCGTTAAGCCGTTTTTGCGTGATTGAGTATCAAAACAAACATCCAAACATCTAAACTTTCGCATTTATAATATTAGTAGGTTTCCGCATTATTTTCATGCTCTCAAGATTAATATAATATTAACATAGTGATAGGCTGATATCACTTGATTCACGCGTTAGCCTTATCTACTGATAAGCTGATAACATATCAACGACAACGACATAAAAATCAAATGTCAACTTGAAAATGACAAATTTTATTTCATTTTTTGAAGGAACATCGTCGGTCTTTTTTTTATACAAGGACGGTGGCAAACAACTTTACGGCCTGTCTGTAAGCAGATACCGTAGCCTATGGACACTCGTGACTTGACACCTTTTATTGACTTGACGATTAATTGTGTTCACAGATATAGTACTGCGACATATTTGCGAGTAGATGGATAGATGTGTGTGATGAATGCCTGAAGTTGTGCGAGAAGATGGATGCACGACCTTCTTCTTGTACCTAATTGTTAAGTATTTCTGTGTAATTGTTATTTATGTTTTGTTAGTATTTCTGAATTTATTTCACAGTGCTTTGGTACTACTGTAATGCTGTGAAATCCAACTGTTTGTATAAATAAATAAATAAATAAATAAATAGTAGCAGTACGGAATCTGGTAGCTGCCCTCACTGCCCCAAAAAGAAAATCCACCCTGTATATAATATATAAGCTTTATGTATTGCGTTCTTTTTTGAGTTGTGCAATAAAATTGCATCGCTGTACAGCTGATCTTCTTAAACTGTTTGGAAAGATAAAAAAAAATAGGACAAAAACTTAGTGTCCTGATGTTAACGCAGTCTTAGACGAATTGATCTCCTTATCTAATACGCTATTTGACAAAAAAAAATTATAATGCCAATCGAACCAGTTTTTAGAGACGATCAAATGTCTATATGGGATCAACAACAATTAGAGCACAATAAAAGGCTAAAATTAGGGACAAACCTAGCTCGACGCTAGCGGCCGTCAAAAAGGCTCCTACAATTTTGCCCTGGCAAATGACGTCACTTGCACAGCATTCGACCAACCGTTGTATGGAAAAATTAGTATTTTGCTGTTTTAGTCGTAAAATAATTCGTTTAGGTACATAGTTGCCATACAATTTATTTTTTATTTTTACATAAGCATTCTATTGATACCTTTTATTTGAATTTTGGACGGTAAAAAAAATTACATACCTTTCCGAGTTTTTGATGATTTTGGTAAAATTTTATAATTGACGATTTATTGTGATATTTTGATGGCTAACTATCCAAAAAGTGACACTGTGTTATAAATTTTAACATGTGTCAAATACCGTATTATAAGTAACCTTGTACACATTTTAAAGGAAAAATCGTGCATTTTGTGTGCACACTTTATCTAACTGGTCAAACAAAGTTGATCTCATTGCGCTGTGGCCGTGGGCAGTTAAAGGTTACAAAAGTGTGTCAAAGATATATTCGCACAGAGTATATCACTATATCATACCATACAGGTATTATGGAATTCCTAACAGACTCTTTCATTGAACAAACGATAAAGTACGAAGCAAGTATTTTTTTTAATTTGTATGATTTTTTTGATAAGCACTAATATTCCTGAGTCCTGAGTCGTGGATGTTTTGTAACGGTTTTATGTACTATATCTATCTATACCTATATATGTATGTATGTATGTATTTGTATGTAAATCGTCGTCTAGTAGGTACCCATAGTGAAAGCTTTGCTTAGTTTGGGACTAGATCGATTTGTGTAAGATTGTCCACATATATTTATTACCTACTACATCGATGGTGGTAAACTATGATGTCTTAAGGTCAGTGTGATGAAAATTGGACACCGTAGTCTATGGACGCCTGTGCTTTATTAATTTGAGAATTCTCAGCATTGACAGAAAGCAGCTATGTACAGTCAAGGGCGCCAATATGTATACACTTTTTCACCTTACTCCATTGAAATAAGGTCCAAAAATGTGTATATTAATGCCCTTGACTGTACCCTGCGAGATGCGTAAATGCATTTACCCAACGTTAAAAAGGGATGCTCCCTATTTTCTATGAAGACAGACGGAATCGTAACTCAGTTATTTAATTGTTTATTAAGGATATTACTGTTTGTCACTAAGTTATTATATTATTAATTTAATCACCGATAATTCAAAGATAGCACGTCTTGAGCGCAAAAAATACACATACATTAAATTGTCTAAACTAAAAGATAATAAATCAAATTTATATGGTCATGTGATGATAATAAAACTCATACATAAACATATTCTCGCAAGACAACCTTCAAAGTTATCGAAACCGCAATCTAATAGCAAATAGATATGATAATGACAACTGTCCAATGCATTGGTGGCCTTGGACGGCAATGTCAATGACGTTTAGTATAACAAGTGGGGTATATTAGTGTAAGGCCTGAGTGAACGCTCGAGTCGGGCGTGCATGTTAAAGAATTAAAACTCATACTGGTGTCCTGAGTCGCCGCTGCACAAATAATATGCACGCTCGCCCGCCCCGCTGCACGCCCCGCCGAACGCTCCGCTCCGAGCGTCCTTACATTAAAATGTTATATGACAAGTGAGAAAATTAAATTTGCCAAAACACTTAAGGTTGTGATTATGTACTGTGCTGGGTTCTTTTGTTGAGGTTGTGCAATAAAGAGTATTTGTATTGTATTTGTACCAGTGTTCGACATCGACCTAATCTTGACCTAATCAATAAAAATTAATAATACCTCCCGGTGTCGGCGATGTGCGGGATCATAACAAAACAGTCCTTTTGTTTGTTTTGAGACCTCAGTTTAAGACGTCTATCATTGGGACATTTATGTTAAATGTTCTATAATGTCTTCCTTTATTTCACAATCACAATGCCCTTTAACAAATCAGCTTAGACTCCACTCCAATGTTTGTTACGGACACGAGAATACCTGTCAAATGCACACATTGTATAACTGTTTTAGTTAAGTTTGGTATTGGTTCAGGAAATCTCTATTATCTGTATTTACTTTCGTATCTTTACAGAATAACAGTTGATTTGAAAAATAATGTATGAAATGTTAACCTTTTTTTAACAAGGTTTTATTTGACTTGCACTGTTCGTATATATATGTATATGGCGCGCTAATTGTATCATAAATAAATATTTTGTGGACAATCTTACACAAATCAACCTAATCCCAAATTAAGCAAAGCTTTTACTATGGGTACTAAGCGACGATATACATATTTAATACTTATATAGATATTTAAATACATAGAAAACACCCAAGACCCAAGAACAAATATTCGTGCTCATCGCATAAATAAATCCCTGGCCGGGATTCGAACCCGGGACCTCCAGCTTCATAGGCAAGGTCACTACCAACTAAGCTAAAGCGATCGTCGGAATGATCATAGCAAATCCTAAACTACACAAGAGAAACTCGTCGGGTTTGGGCTCATTAGAACAGTCTCAAAAAGTAGTTGGTGACTATGGAAAAAAGTACAGCCTGCAAAAAAAAAGCTTGCACCAAAAATTTAATTTTTGATAGAAACTAAAGTGTGTAATAAAATAAGTAAAATTAAATGAATGGTTGTAAAATCGCACGCAACACGATAACTAAATTTATCTCAACACGGCGCCGATATGACTATCTAATTGAGTGTATTTATAGAAACCAGATACAACAGACACCGAAATTAAGTGCACGCATATAAAAAAAAACTATTTGTGGATCTTAACACAATTCGACCTAGTCAGAAACTTAGTACTGTGGGTATTAGGCGATGACATACATTTGTACTTACATAGATAATGAGGTACTCAAATACATAGAAAACACCCAAGACTCAGAATCGTAAAAATCGTATTCATCACAATGTACATGATTTTTGGCAAAACAATGATGACTATGATTATATCTACAAGTAAATGATCTGACCGTGATTCAAACCCGGGACCACTAGCTTCGTAGGCAAGTTCACTACCAACAGACTAAAGTGGTCGTCAAATCAAATTATACCTATTATAATAAACTAAACCGTTTATGTAAATTAAATACAGGCTTTGACCACGACTTTGCCCACATGGATCTCGTTTATATCACACCTCCACTCCATACAAAATTAAACCTATTAAAACTATCATATGTTCTTCCAAGGGTCTCAAACTATCTCCATACCAAATTTCATCACAATATCGGTTCAGCGGCTTAAACATAAAGAGGTAACAGACAGACAAGAATAACTTTCACATTTATAATATTGACTATGGATTCAGATTTATTCATATAGGGTAAGGAAGGTTTTTTCCGCCTATGTACGGAAATAATACTGTGAATAGAATCAGTCTACACTGAATTCAGGAAAATGCAATATATATACTGTTTTTTTCCATTGTTATTATTATTGCAATATTATATTACATATAACCTGAGTACGGTATTAAACAACAGTGAACATAATTATATTATTTTTAATTTACCAAATAAAGGGACTAACGGAAATACTCAATAATAATGTTTCTTTGTTTTTCTTTTGTATGTGTGTTTATGTGAGGTGTGCAATAAAGAGTATTTGTTGTTGTTGTTGTTGTTGTTACTTCCCCGTAGGTAACTATCCCGCTCTCAACGGAACTCCGCGCGTAGTTTTCGTAAATACTTAGTACATTTTGATTGGTTTTTGGAATGCTGGATCACTTATCAAAAATCTATCCGGTTATTGTGTTGGAACAATAAAAAAGCTATACTTTTTGTAAAAAAAAAAACCTATCAGAGTCGTTGACAATTACGAAATATATTTTTTTACAGATTTACCGAAGCATTTTTCAATATTTTGTTCGGTTATTGTGTTACTTTGTTTCTTTTCCAGTCTACAGTATTTTTTGTGTAGTGTAATTCTACCTTATTTCTTCACATTGGAAACTCAAACTTCAATATTCAAAAAGAAAAAAATAGTACATTACTTAACAAGGGCGGTAAAACAAAGAATGTCTCAGATCGCAGGTATTTGACGCCCGAGCCGAAGGCAAGGGCGATAAATATGCGATCTGAGGCTTTCTTTATTACCGCCCGTGTTAAGTACAAAATTTTATGTCACCCCCTGGCCAGGAAGTGGGATTTCCCGCGCACGGAGCGTACGGTAATTTCCGCTTTATGGCCAGGTGTGACATGAAATATATTTTCGCCGATTCATGAACTGGATATCATTTATGTTTACAATACTATTGTTTTACTTTTTGTGTTATTATTATGATGCTGCTGACGCTCTATTTTATAGTTTGTTTATCAATTAGATATAATATCGTCCGGTGACTAAAACTCACTATAATCGGTCACTACTCTTACAAACCTCCTATTTATTGATGTTTTATAGCCAATACAAAACAATGTACAATCAAGGTCATTAATATGTATACACTTTTTTACCTAATCAAATGCGGTAGCCTGCGATTTGTAAGCAAACGCATTCGATTAGGTTAAAAAATGTATACATATTAATGACCTCGACTGTACACATTGCAGACTTAATGACAAATGGCATTCTCTACCAGTCAACCACAGGGCCAAAACAGAAACGCTTAAAACCTCAGTACTGAAGAACATTATTTAAGGTATTTAGGAGTTTTAGTTTTCAACCGACGAAACAATTCAATTGATGCTTAAATTTGGCCAAAAGTTAAAGGTTAACAGGGATTAAGTGCAAATAACAAATAGTAACAGTGTATGTGATAATCTGGCATTTTTGGAATTCAGAATCCCGTGTGTTGTTGGATGAATTACGTGGTGGTAGATGGGATAGCTGGGATAGATTGTTGGTAAACTGGATGCACCACTACCTACCGAGACACTGGAACAAACTGCACGTAGGACTACCCAGTGTCGAGGGATGGTGCATATAATTAATTATTTTATGTCACACCTGGCCATAAAGTGGCCATTATCGCACGCTCCGCGCGCGAAAAAACCCATTTCCTGGCCAGGGGGTGACATAAAATTTTGTACTTACCACGGGCGATAATAAAGAAAGCCTCAGATCGCATATTTATCGCCCTTGCCTTCGGCTCGGGCGTAAAATACCTGCGATCTGAGACATTCTTTGTTTTATCGCCCTTGGTAAGTAATGTACTATTTTGTATTTATATGTTTTATGTTTTTCTGCGTTTTTTTTTTTTTAGTTACCCTAACTCTAAATATAAGTACCTATTCATGTAAACTAACATATTATGGATCGCCTGGTCTGAAATATAGATCATGTTATGTTATGTTATAGCTACCTAGTGTAACGTAACCCATAAACAATTAGATATGCAATCCAAAATCATATCCAATTCTATGCAGCTATTTCATTGATAAAATTTACAAAGCAGGTTACCCCAGAGCGGGTTGGGGACCTGATATTGGTTTTAATATACAGTTATAGAACGTACACAATCAAGACACTTTTGACATTTAACACTAAATAATATCACAAAATTGATAAAAACACAATCACATACTGAATTTAAATAATATCTCTAAAAGTACTCATTATACAATGGTATTTCATAATACACGATTATGAATATATGAGGAAAACACTATCACTATAACACGCCCGCACCGATGCGCGAGCGATAATATACTGAATAATAAAAAAGTAAACATTATCCTCTACGCTGCGCCTACAACCTGAATTAGACTTTAAAGTACATTAATAAAGTTGTTAATTGAACGGTCCTTGATAGAGTTGTATATGACTGATGCTACAAATCGACAATCTAAATAAGACTTTGGCAGGTGTGAATAAGGTTGATAATTGAATATGCTGGCTGTTTTGGTGTTTTGTATGAGTGAGGTAAGTGTTTGTTTTCATGAGTAATATAAACTTTTTTTTTATTTCGGTACGTTTGACCTTTATTGCCGTTTAAGTTTTTTCGTGCGATAACATAATTTCACACGGATTTGTGAGATTTAAGAAAAACTTATGTACGAAATATCATTTGTTATTGTATGTCACACCTGGCCATAAAGTGGCAATAGGCATCTTCTGGGTGAGCTCGCTTCACCGTCGGCTTTGTTTTTGCCTTTGACTACAATCGATCGTTCCTTAATCAAATATTCATATTCTAACAACTTACAGAACCATCAAAAAGGAATGTAGAGGTTGTTACTGTATGAGGCTGGCCATGTTTGGTCTAGAATCATAAAGTAACATATTCGTATTTGAATATATTCTGGAATGCCTGTCAAAGCGGCATTCTGCTGGAAACAAATGGTTTTCCGGGGACTCTCCCAGGCCAGAGTCCCCGGAAAACCATTTGTTTCCAGCAGACTCGCTCGGAGTCACACCTGATGTGTCATTTTAATTAGATAATAATTGAATGTGAATGTATTCGGATATAGTATGAATACATTATAATTAGTATGTGGATACCGTATATATTTCCTTCCAGATATCTAAACCCTCCTCCTAGATCCCTCAACCGTACCTCTACGCTAGGACCCCTTATCACACTACCAATCCACACTACCACTGCTTATTCCATCCCTCCGAGTGATGATTTTTGGGATAAAAATTTTCTTAACTTAATCCAGGCTATAAAATGGTTGTATACAAAGTTTCATCATAATTCGTTCAGCCGTTGCGTGATTGAGTAACTTAACAAACATCAAAACTTTCACATTTACAATATTAGTAGGATTTGGGATGATAAAAGTCCGTACTAGTTTTGGTTATGCGTAACTAAATAACAAATAAGCAGACATCGGAATTGACAACATTTCATATTTTTAACTACTTTATTTTATGAACTAGTTAGAAAATAGGTAAAAATTTAAGCCACCCGTATTTTTTCTTTTTCAATTTAACTCATTATATCATACAAAAAAAAACGTTGAAAAGTAGGTCATTCCAAAAGGGCGTAAGTAAAATATGACGTCATCTTCCCAACAAGAATCCAGAGCCACTCCAGAGCAGCGATTGTCTGTACTCTGTACTAAGGTCTCCCTGAATACAGCGAGGAAGATGACGTCAACTTTCGGTTTACAGTAATTTGCGATTTTTTCCAAAATTAACGGAGAAAAAAATCTAAAAAAATGTTTTTTGTGTACTTCACACGTTTTTACCGAAATGGTTTTCGAATACGACATTTGACTAAATTTTTTTTATAATGCCAATCGAACCAGTTTTTAGAGACCATCAAATGTCTATATGGGACCAAACAACATTTAGAGCAAAATAAAGGGCTAAAATTAGGGACAAACCTAGCTCGACGCTAGCGGGTCTCAAAAAGGCTCCTACAAATTGGCCCTGGCAAATGACGTCACTTGCACTGCATTCGACCAACCGTTGTATGGGAAAATTAGTATTTTGCTGTTTTAGTCGTAAAATAATGCGTTTAGGTACATAGTTGCTGTACAATTTATTTTTTATTTTTACATAAGCATTCTATTGATACCTTTTATTTGAATTTTGGACGATAAAAAAAATTACATAATTTTCTGAGTTTTTGATGATTCATATCTTTTTATGATTTTGGTAAAATTTTATAATTTACGATTTATTGTGATATTGCATTGTTATATGGCTAACTATCCAAAAAGTGACACTGTGTTATAAATTTTAATATGTGTCAAATACCGTATTAAGACTTTTGGAAATTATGAAATATTGTCAATTCTCGTGGCATTTTTGAGCTGTCCTAGGGACTTCTTGTTTATCGACTTCCGATTATACATATGTATATCGATAAATACAGAATACAATATGTAAAATAATTATGATTACGAGTAGAAGTATGACTATCTATTTCTTTTATAGAGAAACTAATGATGAAACACTTGTTACCACTAAAACAGACTTTGAACATGAAATTGTTAAATGTTAAAACACTGAACTGAACTGATTACATGTAAAATTGTTAACTATTAATTTTTCATTGCTTTCATTGCAAATCTCTATTTAACATTTTCAGCCACTTAAAAGAGAGCGTTCTTTAGCGATAAGACCGCCTGTTGTTCTTCTTTGTTATGTTGTGTTGTGCTCTATAATGTATCGACATTTGTATATCGGAAGTCGATAAACGATAAGTCCCTATGACAGCTCAAAAATGCTACGAGAGAATTCCGATGTCTGCTAATAAGAAAATGTACCCCGTTAAACAAATAGCTGTGTTGACGTCCACTGTGGAAAGGTCGCGTTACTTTGTGTCCTATTGTATATTCCATTGTCCCATGACCCATTGTATATTCCATTAGCTAGCTAGTCGTCCTTCGTTGTATGTAGACTAAAAGTAGCATACACTTGTGAAATAAAACGAAAAATTACATTAAAATTACTTTAGACAACGCATTTAGGATTCCCCGGCAAGTATCGAATATTCAACATATTGAAATATAATTATATGATTATTTTATTTTATTGATAGTAACACTCAATCATTTTGAGTGATTTTGTGTAATCGTTTTGAGTGTTTTAAGTTTTGTAATTGTAGTTCTTCTTATTCGTGTGAAGGAGAGTCCAAATTATACTATTCTAAAAATATGCCTTGCCAGTTCCACTGCTCGGGGAGCTGCGTCTACAAGGTCTTTATAAAAAGGTCTTTTAGGTCTTTTTTTTTTATGAGTGCAATTATGAGGGATCAGAGTGCACTGTGTTAGGTGACTAGTGGTTTGCGCTTGGTCGCAAGCACACTTTGTGTCGGTGCTATGTGGAAGGAAAGCCCATTTCGCCATATTGTCCTTGGATCGCCCCACTCCCACCCTGAGTCGGTTGAGAGTCCTCCACACTGGCCAAGTCTCCGAAGCCCCGGCAGGTAGGTGTTCAGCGGGGGGTACGACAATATCGCAGTGCTCTACTTGTGCTTTCCAGGCTCGAATGCGGGCTTCCTGCGGTGTGCAATCTTCCAGGGCAGGATTGGTAACGAAACCTTTTCGTGATTTAAGACGCGCTGGAACTGCAGAGTGGAAGTGTAATGTATGGCGACTATCCTGAATCTGCTTTTGCCGTTCAACCGCCGCTGCGATTTCTCTGCGCACGGCCGGAGGTGCTATCCCAGCCAGTTGGTATACTTTTTGGACTGGGGTAGGTTTAAGACAGCCCGTCACCAACCGACATGCTTCATTCACTGCGACGTCGACCTGCTGGGCGTGCGCAGAATTCTTCCACACGGGACATGCGAACTCCGCTGCCGACACACTGAGCGCGAGTGCTGTAGTTCGTAGAGTACGTGGGCGCGCGCCCCACGAGCTCCCGGTCAATTTGCGCAGGATGTTATTACGAGCGGCCACTTTCTGCTTGGTGTTCATAAAGTGTTTTTTAAAGGTCAAGGCTCTGTTTAATGTGACACCGAGATATTTAGGCGTTGGTGTATTATCTAGTCGCTGACCTTCCCATATGACATCAAGTTCTCTTGTTGCTGTACTGTAATACGTTGTTAATTTTGTAACTGTATTGTATTGTAAATTGACAACATTTCATATTTTTAACTACTTTATTTTATGAACTAGTTAGAAAATAGGTAAAAATTTAAGCCACCCGTATTTTTTCTTTATCAATTTAACTCATTATTTCATACAAAAAAAAACCGTTGAAAAGTAGGTCATTCCAAAAGGGCGTAAGTAAAATATGACGTCATCTTCCCAACAAGAATCCAGAGCCACTCCAGAGCAGCGATTGTCTGTACTCTGTACTAAGGGGAAGCGAAGAAGATGACGTCAACTTTCGGTTTACAGTAATTTGCGATTTTTTCCAAAATTAACGGAGAAAAAAATCTAAAAAAATGTTTTTTGTGTACTTCACACGTTTTTACCGAAATGGTTTTCGAATTAAGACTTTTGGAAATTATGAAATATTGTCAATTGTAATCATATGGACTTGGTCTGAAATAAAGAATTATGATTATGATGATGAATAAACGGGTCACTCACGTATAGACGTGACGAATATCGCTCGACATGTTTCGGACTACGTATGGATGTTGACTCAAAACTTATTATTACTCCAAAAGAAAGAAGAGAAACTATGCCAAATACTTAGTGAAAATCCTATACATAAAATATCTTATAAACTCGCGAAACAACAACCGTTACTACAATGTTTTTATCCTATCGCTTTATTGACCTGGTGGGTAGTACATACATTAGTTTATGTTTAATTCAGTTACTTTCCACTAGGAAACATGTAAATACTTGCTTATACATAGGTAAGCATAATTACTAGTATTAGCAGACATTAACCAGTAATGAGTACTTTGTTATTTTCGTCCGTAAACGTATTGAAATATATACAGTGGCTGATTTTTAAACGTTTCAAATTATAAATTAGCTTTGTAAGTCTAGGTGATTCATATTCATAAATATCTTTAGACAGATAGGATATAAATATTTGTATCGTCTCCTATATCTTAAATAAAGTAACTACGTTTTTTTTATACAACTACGGAGGCAAACAAGCGTACAGTCAACCTGATGTTAAGCGGACACCGCAACCTATAGACTCTCGCAATTCCTAAGGAAACACGTGCGCGTTTGCGACCCTTTATAAAATTTGAAGATTCACTGTTAGTGAATTAGATTTTTTATTCGACGACAGTGGACAAACATTCTTACGACCTGCCTGATGTATAATAGACACCGTAGCGGATGGACGCTTGCGACTCCAAGACTTACAAGCACTTTGCAGACTCTTTCCCGATTCTGACCCACGGGCTTTTCACTCGGTACATTTGCCTCGATCCTCAAGACTTTACTCTGTGGTTCGATCTGATTGGCTATAATGCCGACTAGGTACCGAACTGTACGTCAGGGGGCGTTAAAGTCTGTGTATGCATGCATGTGTGCGAACGTGTGTTTGTGTATGTCAGTGTAAATTGACCATTTTTTTGGGATGATATACTAGTACTAGCGTAAGGTCTACCTGATGGTAAGCGAACACCAGAGCCGGATCTAGGGGGGGCAAGCCGGGGTCCATGCCCCGGGCGGCAAGTTTAGGGGGCGGCAAATTTATTGGCGGCAGGAGGGCGGCAATTCGAACTTCTTGACAGGCCAAAATACGTCTCGACAGGACAAAAAATTTCGTGCTCGCTGCGCTCGCGTCTTTTTATGACTTGATGCGTATAAAGTATTTTCCGCATCTGCATCATAATGTTTGAAAATTTTCGCGCTCGCTGCGCTCGCGTTTTCATCTATACGTAGATGTGTTATGACTTTATGACCCGTCCCCCCTTAGAGTAGATAACTAGTAGCTACTTTTACTGTTCTGAAATGGTAGAGGTAACAATTTGTAAGAGAATATATGCAGACGGGGGCGGCATTTAGTAGTTTTTGCCCCCCTCGAAAAATTTCTAGATCCGGCGCTGGCGAACACCGCAGCCTATAGACGCCCGCAACTCCAAAGAAGCCACGTGCGCATTGCGACCCTTTATTTTGACGATTCACTGTGTTGACTGCTGAAGGAACAAATTTAGGTACCCCGCTCTCAACACAGTGCATCCTCGGGAGCTCTAGCAATCTTGCTCACCTCCTGGAACACAACACTACATTACACTGTTTCTACAGCTGAAACGTTGCACAGTATAGGAAAACTAAGATAGGTATGTATCTGAAATTGCCCATCTTACCCTCATTACAAACGATCTTCCCCGCCACATACACATTTTGAGAAGAGAATCTGTCATCCCGCCTCTCTGTTTGACACGTCTGGTAGCTCGCAGAGGGCAGTTTTCGGTAGTCGATTAGCGAGTACTTTTGAGGCGTGTACGACTCTGAGTACGGAGATTGCCTAGGGATGATTAGTTAATTCACTAAGGGGGTTTAACCACCTTTTTTATTTTCTTTTGTTTTCCTTGAAGTACTCTCTGTTTCTTGTATATATGAGTATCATAGAATCATGTACAACTGGTAGCTTAATCCATGGGTTTCAAGATACAGGCGCACTCTTCATTATGTAAACGTGTCATTTGTGTATAAAGTTATTCTTAGTCTTAATTACGATTATAAACTGATCAAATATATAAATATGGCGCCAGCGGTCTTCCCATAGAAACTTCTTAGGCTGGAAACAGTGCTCGACAGACGGTCAGCGCGTATGGTCGGTCGGGCGTAGCTATAGACGTATGAAAGCATACGGGCGTTCAGACCGATGCTCACCGTCAGCGCGTATGAGGCCATACAAAACACGCCCGACCGACCATACGCGCTGACCGTCGGTCGAGCACTGTATCCGGCCTTAAACTTGCTCAACGCTGCACTAGTATTCGACATGGGCACTTTATGTTAAAGTGACAAGGCTTTGTACTACTTAGGCTGGGTTGTACCAAACCGCCTGTAATCGTAAGCGGTGTTCGTCAAATCTGATTGTATGGAAAGTTTGACAAGTTTCTATGGGATGACAGCTGCCGGCGCCATATTTGACGATGACCGGTCTGTGTTCGTATGTCGTAGCGTCGAACACTAGTACTTTTACTTTTTGAAAACCACAGCTTTCGATTACAGACGGTTTTGTTGCATTGCAACCCACCCTAGCAGACCCACCCACCCTTCAGTTGCACCGACATACGAACACAGACCGGTCATCGTCAAATATGGCGCCGGCAGCTGTCATTCCATAGAAACTTGTCAAACTTTCCAAACAATCAGATTTGACGAACACCGCTTACGATTACAAACGGTTTGGTGCAACCCAGCTCTAGTCATTTCAAGGGCTTTGGTCGAGTCTACCGTAAATGGCGCTATGGTTTGTCCGTTTTGAGTTGTGGTATGATCAAACCTTAATTTAAAGACAATGTCGACCTGTGTACATCATTCTGAGCGCGTTATTCTGCTAAGCCACTGTTGCTAATTATTCTAAAATATGCATTTTGCGTCGTTATCTCAAAAAGTAAAAAAATCCTTAATCATATCCGATGATAGTAGTTTTGAGTCAACATGTATTTTGCAAAATAACCTTACCTGGTATAGTTCTCACAAATATCATCCGTACTAGACGAGCTATACCTCCTCACCCGCTCTACAGATGGCGCTGTCCTTATAATAATATTATCCGGCGTATCACAAATAATCTCCAAACTTCGCTTCAATTTGTCATCTTCGCTGTCCGTTTTAGCCCCGGACTTTCTCAAATCACTGATCCTCTTTTGGGTTACTTTTGTAGATGGAGTGGAAGATCGTCTTTTAGGAAGCGTCATCATAAGTTTGACCAGATTTTCTTCTATAACTCCGGGCGAAATGCTTTTTTCTTTCTTATCTATTATTGATAGTTTTGGCATTTCGAAGTACTTTAGTAAAGGGCTTTTGGAAAGCTCTATTTTAAGAGGGCTTGAGGCTAGACTTTTGGTTAATCTGCTGTATGGTTTGGGCTCAACGAGGAATTTGGCTGAGGAAGTGGATGGGCTGTTCCTCCCTGTCTCTCTTTTCATTATAGTGAAGTGGCTGTCTTTATCTGGTGTTTGCGAGTCTGTAGTTTCATGGTGGGACATAGTATGTTCAATAGATTCCATGAATTGCGCCCATTTTGATACTTTTCGGTCTTTTTTTCGCTCAATCCTTTTTGGGGAATAATCGGATACGGACATTAAAGGTGTGGGTGAGGTAGACGGAAACGCCTCTGATAGTTTCAGAACTGTATTATAATTATAGAGTAATTTCGGGTAAATGAAGGAGAGTTTGATCGTATTAGAGTTTCGAGTAAATATATACGAGTTAAGTTGGTTATACGTGAATGAGAGTATATACGTAAAGATATTAGAACATTGCACGAGTGGTTTCGAATAAATTAGACACAAGTTAGGTACGTTATGGGTGAATTAGAGTACATTCGTGAAGTACGTACGTTATGTGGAGTGAGATAAATAAACGTAGAGTATTTATACCAATTTTACGATAAATAACCGTTAATTTCGAGTGATTAAACCATGTAATTTTAGAGGGTTCGTTTCGTATGTGTATCCGTTTAATTTATAGTTATCGCAATATAGCATACAGACATTATTAATTAATTAGCGCAAATTATATTTAAAGTACGAGCACAAATTAGCATTAGTGCAATTTAGCAATACATTAGAAATAATATATTAGAATAAATTTCGAATACCTGTGCATAACAGTAGTAGGTAATATTAGTTTATGATATATCTGTAAAGCCAATTTTATATCCATAAAAGGAATTATCAAGACTAGATCTTTATAATCGAATATACATCAATCAACCGCTTTGAGTGGTAAATACCTGAGCGCTCCCGTGCTTTGGAAGGCACGTTAAGCCGTTGATCCCGGTTGCTGGCTATGGCAGCAGTCGTTAAGCCAAGTTGGAGGCCTTCGGGCGGTTTGAGAACTTCTAACAGTCAAGTTGCCCACTCACTTGACAAAGCCTAATCCCAATAAGGTCTAGTTTCCCCTCGGGGTTGGAAGGTCAGATGGCAGTCGCTTCCGTAAAAACTAGTGCCTGCGCCAAATCTTGGGATTAGGTAGCGGACCCCAGGCATCCTTCAGGATGCAATTGTACTGGGATAAAGCTAGGAGGATGATGATGATACATCAATCAAGGTACTGAAATCAAGTAGAGTACCTCTACTTTTATCTCTCGAGCGCGGGTGAGGCATGGTTGTGTGTTGAGCTATACATGCACATTGTATTGTCTATGTGTGCGTCAGCGTATGAGTTCACGTTATCTGTGTGTTCACGAATCTGTCACGACTACAACAATGGCCAACCCGCGCTCGTGAGACAAAAGTACTATAATGTCGTAAAATATATATAAATAATGGTCTCAGTTCTATACAAAATGTATAAGACTCATCCTTCGCTTATTTAACGTTAGACTATAAGCATATTACAGTACCGGCCACTAATATATCATCTAAATATAGTCCAATTATATGATAGGTACAGTACAGTACAGAGAACAAATACGAATACAAGGCAAAATTAACCATGATCACGCACTAGAGCTGAGCGTTTTTTTCAATAAGCGTTTCGTAAAACGCTTTCGCTTACAGTAACGGAATAACACTTTCTTATGAGAACAAAAAACAGTTTTTATAAAAACGACCACCAAAGCTGCAACGCAACGCAACAATGACACTACACTACATGAAAATAGAAACGAAACTCAAAACTGACATAACTCAAACTATAACCTATAACTTTCATCGATCGAAACGACGAAACGAAACAAAACTTAGCTTTGTTCGGGTGGGCGCGCTTTGTGCCAAAAACGTTTTGTATTGATGATTGACAAAAATGCGCTCTATTCGCAAGATGTTAAGGCTTAATTTTGAAAATTCATAAATATTTATTTCGTTCGTTTCGTTTTGTCGGGCGCCGCAGTGAAAAAAACTAGTTACTTTTGAAACTGTTTCGTGAAACTGTTTCCAGATAATGAAAAGCTGCTACGTTTCGTTACACTTAAAAGTCGCAACGACCCAGCTCTATCACGCACGCAGCCTCGGACGGGAATCGAACCCATGCCTCTGGTTTGCCGGACCAGCGTGCTTACCCTTACACTACCGAGATCACTGCGTCATCAAGCGAAAAAAACAATTTAACAAAATAATTTGATTCGTAACAAGAGTAGTACAGTCAAGGGCACCAATATGTATACACTTTTTCACCTTACTCCATTGAAATAAGGTAAAAAAATGTATACATATTTATGCCCTTGACTGTACATAATACATATAGTCCATTTTACATTTAAATTGTAACTCCGTTATTCATAAAACTTAACAAACCTCTGCTAACACACGTGTTACGACATTTATGAACAAAACACGTTTTGTTCCTTTCTCACAAGCATAAATGTCAAAGTGACAGATAGGGACAAGTAACGAATTTTAGCGGCTTATAAACTAAACGAAAGATTATGAATACAGGGATAACTTAGTAATTTTTATACTTTTGTCACAACTGGCCATAAAGCGGCAATTACCGCACGCTCCGCGCGCGGGAAATCCCACTTCCTGGCCAGGGGGTGACATAAAATTTTGTACTTAACATGGGCGGTAATAAAGAAAGCCTCAGATCGCATATTTATCGCCCTTGCCTTCAGCTCGGGCGTCAAATACCTGCGACCAGAGACATTCTTTGTTTTACCGCCCTTGTTAAGTAATGTACTATTTAACATCCGCCTAAAAGTATAAAAGGATTAGGTAAATTAAAGTTTTTTTTAAGATATTTCAAAACTAAAGGTGATAATATTTTTAGCCGGTACCGTACGCAGTTGAGATTTATTGCGCTGGCCGATATTTCATAAAACTGTTGCATTTTTAACCTTATACTATGCAAAATTAAGTCGCTTTCTTTACGGATTACTTTCACACATATCTCGCTCAACTCAAATAATTAAGTATAATTTGGTACCGTTTTCCAGGCTATTTTAGACCTTAAGCCAACATAACAAGGTCTAATCTTAAACTACGACTTACCGTGCTCGTTGAAATGCTTCTCCAGTTCTTCGTGCGATATATTTGTGTCTGTGGTAGGCGCATCTGGGACCGTCTGCTCTGGTCGCGAACGGGAACATCTGAAACGGACCTTAGGTTAAGAAACATAAGAATCGAATTTGAATGGCAAACTGGACTTTCTTAGTTGAATTGAAACCAGTCCAGTTCTGACGTCAGAATGAATACTTTTACAAAACGGCATCGCTGAGCAGTTCAACAGTAATTATTGTAGTAGCTAAATTTTATAGAGAGTCGGCAACGCGCACGTGACTCTTTGGGAGTAGCGGGCGTCTATAGGCTTCGGTGTCTGCTTACCATCAGGTGGACAGTAAGCTTGTTTGCCACCAAAAATACCCCTTACAACTATTTGCATTTTTTTTTTCATCCCCGGATTGCATGTATGGTGTGCCCCCTAAAAAAAATGTTTTTCCTAATTTCACGTCACTTTTATGCAGCGGTTCATAAAATATACCTTTCTACCAAATTTCATAATTGCAGTACTTATAGTCTCCGAGTAAATCGGCAGTGACATACGGACAGACAGACATGACGAAACTATAAGGGTTCCGTTTTAGCCATTCTGGCTAAAAAACAAGGTATAGATAGGCCCGACCTTGGTACGACTGACTATCCGGTATGTGGGCATTTTCACTTTAAAGTGTACCCCCTACTTTTTTTTCTGATCTCTCGAGTACTATTGATTCAGATGAAGAAAAAAAATGTCCTTGATTTTCCATACAAATTTTCTGTCAGTTTTGTGACGAGCCATATAAAAAACTGTATGAAAAAAAGCGTCACAAAACTGACTTTTTTGGCGGGACACTTTTTTTCTTCGCGGAAATGGATAGTACTCGTGATTCTGAGTCAGAATAGCCAAAACCACCGAGATCCGAAAAAAAAGTAGGGGCTACACTTTAAAGTGAAAATGCCCATGTATACCATGTTCCTTGTCCCTGGTATTGTCACTATTATTGGTGAGTGGAATCGCGCTACTGGGAATATTGTCACTGGCACTAAGCCTAGCCTAGCTGAGAAGAGCCTAGCTAGCTACGCCCAACCTAGGTCGGACTGACCCTACGGTATATATCGAGCAGCAGGATATGTTCATACCTGAGCATAGCATTGCTGCAGCATAGCCCGATGCCTGCGACGGCGCGCGGAAGATCAGGTGCGCCGTGGGGAGCAAGAGATACGCAACTTGTGCTAGCCCACCAGCTAGATCCGACCTTGGTAGGACTTGTTGGAGATCTTGAGTCAAACTACCTTATCAGTTCCAGTAGTTTATCGTGACAGAGAGGCCCGTGGATCGCAACCACGCTCCGCTACCATGTTGGAGAGCCGGGATCTTGATCTTATCAATTCGCAATAAATTAATGGAACTAATAAAGTGGTTTGACTCAAGATCCGGTATGTAAGGAATCAAGCTACTGGCAGTTTTTTTCACTGGCACTAAACCTAGCCTAGTTGAGTCCAGCTACGCCCGACCTGGGTCGGACTGACCCTACGTTATATATCGAGCAGCACGATATTGTAATACCTGAGCATAGCATTGCTGCAGCGCAGGGCGAGCTCGAGCCCGTCGAGCCAGCAGTGGCCCGCGGCCTGCGAGGGCGCGCGGAAGATCAGGTGCGCCGTGGGGAGCGGCTGCACCACCGCTCCTGCAACAAAACACACCGTATAACCACAGTCTTACTACACACAGTCTGCAAGCTCGGGCCAACGATGAATGAATGAATGAATGAAGTAGTTTATTCACCAAAAACATATGGTACATAATATAGGTGTTACAGTCAATGTTGTGTCCCAAAACATGTTTCGCCAAAACAGGCATGTGAAAATTATTATGTCAAAATCATTATACATTATAGTTATTGTGATCGGGAGGAGGTACGATTGGATCGATGAGGAGGGTACGCGGGTGAGCGGGGGGGAGCGCAAACTCATTGTAGTTCTTTATACTATGGTGTAACACATGAAGCCTATCACACTGCATCAGCCTGCGGTGGCGGCCAGTTGACACTATGACAATCAAGGCCGCTAGTTTCTGAATAAAACTATAGTATGTACAGTCAAGTGCAAAAATATGTATCGAATGATTCCTCGCATAAATATGTACCAAAACCTTAATTCACCGACATAAGAGCTATAGGACATCTTTTTGACCAAGTTGTATACACCCATATTTTCGCACTTGACTGTACAGTCAAGGGCATAAATATGTATACATTTTTGGACCTTATTTTTATGGAATAAGGTGAACAAATTTATACATATTGCCCTTGACTGTACCAATTAAACTGGCTCACCTATAGTCTCGTTGTGTGGACCTCGCGGCGCCCAAATACTCTGCTCCAGTGGATGATACAGCTTGAAACAAAAGCCGTCCTTCTTGCTGGGCCGCTCGATCACTTGGCACGAGGTCAGGAGCACTGTGCCTACCCAGTGGCTGCTCTGTTCACAAATATATTAACATAAATGACAGTTTTAAATAGAAAACTCTAGATACTAGATATTGAAATATTGAACGGGTCACTCATGTATTTGAGGTCGGATATCGCTCAAAAGGTTTCAAACCAGTATGTGGTCCTTATTCATGCATTACAAGCCTTCAATATGGTCGAATACAGAAATACAGCCCGTTTTCGCGAGTGTTTTATAAGGATGCAAAGATGAAATGTGGAAACTAATTACCTTAGCAATAGTTACCTTTGCCTTAGAACTCTTATAGAGCAATAAAAGACCAGGCTTCAGAACGCACCACAGCTTTGTCCATGACTTAAGAGAGCCGCGGACCTGGAAATTAAATATATTACATAAAAACCATCATCGAAGGAAAGGTACAGGGGATCCCCTCCCCCTATTCATCCTATTTTGTACTTTATTATTATTGATTATTAAAGTAAAAAACATAAGAAAATTTACATAAAATGACTAAACACCGTTAAGCCACAGCTTTTTGTAAATTTAAATATAAAACAAAAATACAAAGGTGATTAAATTACAAACTTAGTATAGAAGAGTTTTTTGATGATAAAAAAAAAGAAAAACTAGATAGGGCTATATTTTTCCTGTAAAATATACATGCATATTAATGTTGTGTAATAATTTCAAATTTTTTTCTTCGTAAACTTCGGAGATAAGGGGGGGGGGGGAATGGTATTTTTTTTTACATTTTCCCTCGTAAATCGAAATTTCCACAACGAAAAAAAAAAAATAGAAATTGTTTCAGAATGTACATGTCAAGCCCTTTCATATGATACCCCACTTGACATAGTTGCCAGACTTTAAAATTTAGAACCCCCTTTTATCTGTCATTATTCACAGAAAATAAAATAAAATAATTAAAAAAACCATCTTCTATGTATCTGGGTTACCCTTGTTTATAACTATTCCAAATTTCAAATCGATAGGATAAGTATTTTCTGAGATATTTAGCGATGTGACAGACAGACAGACAAAGTGAAACCAATAGGGTTCCTTTTTTACCTTTCTGGTACGGAACCCTAAAAATGAGTAGTACCTCCTAACCTATCCTATCCCCTTTTTCTAGGCAGGGGAAGACCGTGAAGTGCGTTTAAGGCTCTATTCCCGCCGCCTGCGAGCAGCGAGTACTCTAATAATTCTACTCGTTTACTCGCTCAAGCGAGTAGAATTACTATGCGAGTACTCGCTACTCGCCGGCGGTGGGTCTACGCCCCAATCCGTACAGTTGCGCATAGATTAGTATGAGATTCGCTGTGGAGGGGCGCGTCGATGTGGATGACCCGCACCATAAGCCATTCGATATTAACTAGTGGCTCTGTGAACTTTTAGACCTCGCGAATTATACTTTTCACGATTCCCAATTTCAAAAATTAAAAAAAACTAAATAGACACAGAAATCAATATCATTCTCGAACCTGCTAGGAAGATTGAGTACCTTTCCACCGGACATGTGCTATGCAGCTATGCTGCGAGGATGTGCAAGCTTTCCGTTTCCACCAATGCTATGTTATGTGGTATGGACATTGGTCCACATTCATCAACAATTTTTTTTTGACATTGGTGTTTCATTGGAATACGATTGATGGATGTCAAACCATCCATAGCAACGTAGCATAGCACATCTCAAGTGGAAAGGCACCATAAGAGAGGAAAAGATATATCACCTTCAACCAATTAAACCTTCTATAGAGTACGACAATGAGGCGGCAGCGCGCTTCTTCTCTCCTATAGTGTTGTCTCGCTTGTAAATTTCTTTCCGGCACAATACAGAGGACAATATGTGCTATATTTACCTTCAGCCAATCAGCAAGCACAACCACCGAAGGATCTTCTATAGAGTGCAGCAATGCGGTGGCAGCTCGTTTCTTCTCTCTCCTATAGTGCTGTCTCTGCGCCTTGTAACTCTCTTTCCGTGTTAGCGCTGTACTCGGCGTGCGGGATATGCCGCCTACTGCCGTTTCTGAAGACTGAAAATAAAGAATTTATTGAATTATTAGCAGTGTTCATGACTTCATCATCTTTTATGACACACCGCAATGTGTGTCTTTTGTAAACGTTTAGTGTCTTTTTTATATTCTTACATTTATTTTGTTTCTTTACTAATAATGTAGTAAGTAAATGTTCAATTTAATCAATCAAATCATTTATTCGTAAAAACATAGGTACATACAGAGGTGTTATAATCATTTATAAGATTCACTATGTCTTCGCCATAAGGCATACGAATAGTCATAAAGTATGACACAAAAAATTATGTTATCCAAAATTTATAAATAATCATGCATCGTGCTTATGCATCGTGCTTATGTCCCTTTAAAAAATCATTCGAAGTTAAGTTACGAAAATCAAGGGGTTGTTACAATTTTGGTGCCATGACCAGGATACCACGTATATAAATCGATGAATAATAATTTATTTCTGAGAATATGGTACAATATCGGTAAGTTAAATGTATTAGTGCCAACATCAGCACTTATTGGTAACTTGCGTCTCGTTCTAATGCATTTCGTTAAGCATAATTAAGAGGGAGTCGTTACCAATCCAATTCAAACCTAAGCAGCCAAACTCTGACAGAATGTTAACGCGGTATTCCTTATAAATAAATACACGTTACTTTATTTATTTTAATTTTATTTTTGTTTATTGGGGAAAAAACAGACATAGGCAAATGAACGAAACACATACAAACGTTATCTTAAAGTAGGTATAGTCTATATCCTAAAACAATTCCCCCTGATACAAATGAACGAAACACACACAAACGTCCTCCGCCTTGCAGAAGACCACAGCCATAATAACATTACAAGTATGTAGTGCTGTGTTCCTGGAGGTGAGCAAGGTTGCCAGAGCTCCCGAGGATGCACTGTGTTGAGAGCGGGGGACCTTTCGTCCCTTCTGCTGTCAACACAGTGAATACTCAAATTTTATAAAGGGTCGGCAACGCGCACGTGACTCTTTTGGAGTTGCGAGCGTCTATAGGCTGCGGCGTCCGCTTACCATCAGGTGGACCGTATGCATGCTTGCCACCGTCGTCGTATAAAAAAACCTAATCTTAAAGTAGGTATTAGTCTACATCCTAAAACAATTCCCCCTGATACATAAAACATTATTTCACAGTATTAGGCTGGGTTGCACCAAACCGTCTGTAATCGTAAGTGGTGTTCGTCAAATCTGATTGTATGGAAAGTTTGACAAGTTTCTATGGCATGACAGCTGCCGGCGCCATATTTGACGATGACCGGTCTGTGTTCGTACGTTGGTGCAACTGGCACTTATTCTGCAAAATTCTGTTTTATGGTCGATGGTTACCTTGTCAGATGACGTTCCGTCGGGCGGGTGGTTGCGGTCGCCGGAAGGGGTGGCGGGGGTAATCGCGGCGCCGGGGGAGCGCGGGGGCGGGGTCAGTGTTGGCTCTCCTGTCAACATAAATTTGCTTGTCGAGTATGATCAGTGAGTTATAGTACTTTTATCTCACGAGCGCGGGTCGGCCATTGTTGTATCTGTGACATATACGAATACATACACAATGTGAACTTATAGCTCCTACGCTGACGCACACATAGACATTGTGCATGTATGGCTCAGAACACAACCCGCGCTCGTGGAACTTCAGCGTTCTTTCACCGGCGCAGCAATATAACGTTGATATAACGTTCATTTATGTCACACCTGGCCATAAAGCGGCAATTACCGCATGCTCCGCGCGCGGGAAATCCCACTTCCTGGCCAGGGGGTGACATAAAATTTTTTACTTAACACGGGCGGTAATAAAGAAAGCCTCAGATAGCATATTTATCGCCCTTGCCTTCGGCTCGGGCGTCAAATACCTGCGATCTGAGACATTCTTTGTTTTACCGCCCTTGTTAAGTAATGTACTATTATACCTAGCGCAGCAAATAATTGTAACATGACCGTAAAACTGTCAAATATACTGACCGTATGTGGGTGGACTGATGGGCACTGGTGCCGGCAGTATGACGTTCAGTGGCGGGTGGTTTTGTTTCTGTAAGAAATAATAACTAATTATAAATGTGGTCATTATATTTATAATTTTAAGGTGTAAATGGCCCCATATACGAAACGATTCATCGTTACGATCGGTCGGTTCAGACTGATCGAAACGACAGATCTGTAATGTATGTTAAGATGGTTGAAGTTTCATAGACGTATTGTTTCGCAGAATTTTCAGTTCATAGAAAACATTTTTTTACAAAAGGGTCGCAGTTCTAACCTAACCTAACCTAGTTTTCTAGTAGATCTAATTGGGTTCTACAAAATTGCATTTTAACTGTACCTAAAAAGCTACCGGTTTCTGAAAAAAAAAAGTTTCTGTGAAACGAAAATTCTGCGAAACAATTCATTCTACGAAACATTTTTCTGTAAAAGAAGGGGACACCATGTTACGAGGGGCGTTCAATAAATTCTCGGTATGAGAATGAAAACAAAAGAATACGATAGGTTTTTTTATTTTATTTTTTAATATACTCCCCCCCTATGTTTATGCACTTATAAGATCGGTCAATTAGTTTTTTTGACCCCTCATAAAAATATTTTTTATCTTTAGTGTCAAAATGCTCCTCCAGTGCTGTCTTCAAAGCTTCATCGTCAGAAAATCGATTTCCTCGTAGGTCCTTTTTGAGGTTGGGAAACAAAAAGAAGTCACTCGGGGCTAAGTCTGGACTATACGGTGGGTATGTAATAGTTTCGAACCCAGATTCCCGAACAGCAGCCTTGGCGATATGAGCAGTATGCACAGGGGCGTTGATGTGCAGAAGCAGAACCCCCTTGGCTAATTTTCCCCTTCTCTTCTCTTTGATTGCTTCTCTTAATTGGCGTAGAATATAAGCGTAGTACCTTCCTGTGATATTTACACCCTTTTCTTTATAATCGATCAGCAATATTCCATCACAATCCCAGAATATTGTGGCCATGACCTTTCCAGCTGAAGGCATGACCTTGAACTTCTTAGGGTGAGGAGTTCCTTTAATGTGCCACTGCATGGACTCTTGTTTGCTCTCAGAGTCATAATGATGAACCCAGGTTTCATCTCCGGTAACAATCTTTTGCAGTATCTCATCAGGATTTTCACCACACAGCTTAATAAATTCGGAACAACAAGCAACGCGCGTATTTTTCTGAAGCGGCGTCAGCATTCGCGGTACCCATCTCGCACTGACTTTTGACATATTAAGATTGTCATGGATTATATTG
Source organism: Cenopis cana (assembly GCA_951800055.1). NCBI lineage: Eukaryota > Metazoa > Arthropoda > Insecta > Lepidoptera > Tortricidae > Cenopis > Cenopis cana. Next base: position 5,101,017 of record OX637498.1, on the reverse strand, counting down.
TGTATAGTACCAATAGAAAGCTTGGTTATTTGAGCTATTGCTGTCACCTTCACTCGAGCATCTTCCAATATAATTTTCTCCACTTTTTTTATATTTTCTTGTGAAGAAGCTTCGACGGGCCGACCAGGTCTGGGGTCGTCTTCGATACTCTCTCTCCCACACTTAAATTCACTTGACCACTTTTGAATTGTTGATAAAGAAGGAGCAGACTCTCGGTAAACATAATCCATTTCTTCTTTTATAGCTTTTTGATTTTTTCCTTGTTTGGTCAAGAATTTTATTACCGCTCGGTGCTCTAATTTAATTAACATTGAAAAATCGCTCATTGTGATCACGTTTGTTCGGCAGTTGCAGAAAAACAAAAGAACATCGCCGTTTGAATTTTACCTTTTTTTTATGTTAATGAATGACACTTACCGGCCAGTATTAAAAAGTTTACTAAAAAGGTTTAAAAGATATCAATACCGAGAATTTATTGAACGCCCCTCGTAAGATCGTTGGTACTAGACGTATAGTTGATACTACAGATCTGTCGTTTCGATCAGTCTGACCCGACGGATCGTAACGATGAATCGTTTCGTATATGGCCCTTAAGACGTCCGAGCATCCCAAGCGAATAATAATGTCAAGGGAATACGTCAATAACAAAGATATTGTTTAAAAACTTACCTTTGCAATATAACTCGGCGTTGACGTCTGGAACGGGGGGTAGTCCGGCGACCTCAACGCGGGGGAAGAGGGGGTAGTAGTCGAGGGGGATGAGGGCTCGAGGGCTGGGGAGGAACTCATCGTGAGGAACGTCAGCACATCGCCATTAAGTCACAGTTATTATATAGAGAGATGGTAATTAGAGTCGTGGCAATTAGAATAGTTACAGTAATATAAAAATAATTTTAGGTGACGGCAATTAGAAAAGTGGTGGTAATTAGAGAGAGTAATGATAAAAATATTTTTATGTAAGTACGTGATTAATTATGGCAATTACAGAGTGATAAAAGTTGAGTCACGATATTATTTACGTAGAGTTTACGTTTGTATTTGACTAGAATATGGCTTAGTTATTAGGAAGGAAAATATATTTACTGAAATACACTTATTGTATCAATAATACACATTAAACAGTATTTTGAATGTAATTACATCAAAACTTTAATGAAGATTTCAACAGCTATTTATTTTAAGTTGTCACTGGCACTTTCGGAACAATAATAAAATATAGAAAAAATATCTTATATTTATCTACTTAGAGTTACTATTGCAATAATCATAAGAAGTTTCTATATAAATATAATTCGTTTGCCTTTTATTGTGGAATGGTAATCTAATGATTAATGGCGCGGTATTTACATTATAATGGAATGGTAAGGAAGAATGTGATCACAGGATGTTAAGGATAATGTTCATTTTCCTGTAACAAACAAAAATAAAATTAGCTACCTATACATACTAAATATACATACATGCACATATAAATGTCAACTAAACTATAGGTAAATAACTTTAGAGGCGTTTTTACATTTGTAGTTGTGTATGGACAAAATTTAAATGTGTTTAAATGTTTTTTTAATTGTGTGTAAATTTAAATGTAGAATCCCTGAAAATATACAAATACTACTGGCGACCGCTTTAGCTTAGTTGGTAGTGCCTACGAAGCTGGAGGTCCCGGGTTCGAATCCCGGTCAGGGCATTTATTTGTGTGATGAGCATGAATATTTCTTCTTGTCTTGGATGTATTCTATGTATTTAAGTATCTATTTATCTATATAAGTATGTTTATGTCACACCTGGCCATAAAGTGGCCATTATCGCACGCTCCGCGCGCGAAAAAACCCACTTCCTGGCCAGGGGGTGACATAAAATTTTGTACTTACCACGGGCGATAATAAAGAAAGCCTCAGATCGCATATTTATCGCCCTTGCCTTCGGCTCGGGCGTAAAATACCTGCGATCTGAGACATTTTTTGTTTTATCGCACTTGGTAAGTAATGTACTAATATCGTCGCTTAGTACTCATAGTACAAGCTTTGCTTAGTTCGGGGCTAGGTTGATTTGTGTGAAATTGTCCACAAATATTTATTTATTATTTATTTACTACTACAAATGCAAAAATGTCTCGAAAGATATTTACCTGTACCAACGCTAACATAGAATGAATATCTTATAACAATAGTACATTACTTACCAAGGGCGATAAAACAAAGAATGTCTCAGATCGCAGGTATTTTACGCCCGAGCCGAAGGCAAGGGCGATAAATATGCGATCTGAGGCTTTCTTTATTATCGCCCGTGGTAAGTACAAAATTTTATGTCACCCCCTGGCCAGGAAGTGGGTTTTTTCGCGCGCGGAGCGTGCGATAATGGCCACTTTATGGCCAGGTGTGACATAAAATAAGTTTAACTTCAAACGCTTTTCATCATCTTCTATAATGCGCATTGCTATAAAGGCTTTGAATTCCCTGCCGGCTTTGAATTCCCTGCCGGCATCTGAATTTCCGAGTTCATATAAGTTGGACCTCTTTAAGGCACAACTGAATAGGCATTTTCTGGGTTAGCTCGCTTCACCGTCGGCCTCATCTTTGCCTCCTGGCTAGATACTGGCCAGGAGCAAACACATTAAAAAAAACAATAAAGCTACATTGAACACTATGTGATAACATTTATATTTTTGTGACTCGATTTTCCTCAATGGTTGAATCAGTTTTCTACATAAATGATCAGTAATAGCCAATTTCTAGTGCCGCATATGGCTTTACATTCGATAAACGTATCATATAAGTCACGTTTTTTTCGTGATGCGTGTGAACACAGACTTTCTACTATATTATTACTTACCTATTGGCAGGGAGCAAAGCGGGTGGAGGGGGTAGCCTAAACGATCACAGCGCTCGCTACGGCTAAAATTTACATTTTGTCGGTGACTTGAGCTGTCAAATCCATATTGCAGTAAACATTTTCTAATCGTTTTTGAGATAAATTTAATATGGCCCTAGTAAAATGTGTTATTGTGAATTGTAAAAACACCACAGAATAGCGACTGTAAATTTTACCAATTTTCAAGACCGTGGTGGAAACGAGACCAAAGAAATAAGTGGATAAATGCCGTAAGAAAAAAAAGTAAGTCACCTAACCTGACAACAACAACTGAAAACAACAATTTTAATGTAATTGGCAATAATGTTACTGACTACCATCGTCCAATATTGTCTAATATAGTAAAATAACACAAGATTTCATATATTTTTTTCACAATATTTACTTACTTGTCGCTTGACAGCTATGACATAATGGCGACCTGTCCGTGGCGCTGTCGTCGTGCACGGTCCCAATAATATGAATACGACTAGTTTAAACATTTACGGGTGTCAATAAAGATAGACACTGATACCTATTACCTATATGCTCTTATTCCATTACACATCACTTGCACTTTTACACTAATTTATTTATCGTAAGGTATGTTGGGGATAAGATCGGACTAATTTTCGATACATTGGTAAACACTCGGTTTTTTTTTTGACTAACTTATCTATCGATTCCTGGAATTGTTATCGTTTATTATAAATAAGTATGAAATAGATTTTCAACCTATATTTTTCATTTCCTCATATACGCAACCGTTTTTATTTAACATACGTTTAAAGATTGTATTTGAAATTTTTTTTCATTGGGAACATCGGACGTAAACGGTTAACATCGGACTATGTTGAAAAATGAAATCTGTGCAGTTACGCGCATGGTTCATTTTAAAAATAATCCGGTCTTTTCCTGTCAAAACTACAAGAAAACACTAATTTTATATTTCACGCTATCACAAACAACCTGTCGCTTTAAATCAACGCGGCTGACTGAGCGGCGGCGGCTTGTGGGGCGTAACAAAAATGGCGTAGGCAGGTGTGTTGTCAAATCGAAAATCTCTTCTAGTTTAGTAGAAAATTGAATTATCCGATCTTGGCCCGATCCGGTCTTAACCCAACATACCTTATGGCATTTATTACGAGCCGTGAGATCTTCGAGAAGACGGTACGGTTGCCAGTTTTTGTTGCACTTCTAACACTAATGTTATAGTTTCTATTACATTGACAATGTCTAAAACTCGTATGTTTGAAATATAAACTCTTACATTAGTGTTAAAATGGAATATTCTATTTTTAGAACGTCGTATTTAACATTGACACTGGTGCTCGAGTCCGATTACTTTTAGTTTGACACTGACATATAATGCTCTTTTTTAGGGTTCCGTACCCAAAGGGACGGGACCCTATTACTAAGACACCGCTGTCCGTCTGTCACAAGGCTGTATCTCAAAAACCGTGATACTTAGACAGTTGAAATTTTCACAGATGATGTATTTCTGGTGCCGCTATAACAACAAATATGTACTAAAAAACCGAATAAAATAAATATTTAAGGGGGCTCCCATACAACCAACGTGATTTTTTTGCCGTTTTAATGGGACGGAACCCTTCGTGCGCGAGTCCGAAACGCACTTGGCCGGTTTTGTGTTTTTTTTTAAAGACTCCTATGAAAGTGGCTTCGACCGATTCAGAGTGGAGTGGAGTTACTGGGACTTTTGTCGCTGGTTCACTAAACCTCGCCTAGCTGAGAAGGATCCAGCATGAAACTCAGCTAGGCCCGACCTGGGGGGGCTACCGCGAACCACAAACGAAGTTTTCTGTCTCTGTCGCGCTTGCAAGTCTGTACGTAAGTGCGACAGGGAGGGAGGGAACTTCGTTTGTGGTTCGCGGTAGCCCCCCTGGGTCGGGCTGACTCTACCCGGTATGCGACGAATAGGGACTATATGAATCGTACTGTATCGTCCCACTGCTGGGCACAGGCCTCCTCTCATAGATGAGAGGGATTGGGCAGTAGTCCCCACGCTGGCCCAGAGCGGGTTGGGGACTTCACATACAACTTTGAATTTCTTCGCGGATGTATGCAGGTTTCCTCACGATGTTTTCCTTCGCCGAAAAGCTAACGGTAAATATCAAATGATATTCCGTACATAAGTTCCGAAAAACTCATTGGTACGAGCTGGGATTCGAACCCACGACCGCCGCTTGACAGCCGCATGCTTGAACCACTGGGCTACCGTAGCTAGATTAGATTAGATTTATTTATTTCATAATATAAAAATGCAATATAATGTATCCTATGTCAATTTATACGACTTTATATTATGATATGATTCGGTAGTTTGCTAGTTTTCGGTATGGGTTGGAAGGTCAGGTGGCAGTCGCTTCCGTAAAACTAGTTCCTACGCCAAATCTTGGGATTCGGTGTTAAAGTGGACCTCGAGTTTCATAGAGCACATCATCATCCTCCTAGCGTTATCCCAGTACAGTTGCATCCTGAAGGATGCCTGGGGTCCGCTACCTAATCCCAAGATTTGGCGTAGGCACTAGTTTTTACGGAAGCGACTGCCATCTAACCTTCCAACCCCGAGGAGAAACTAGACCTTATTGGGATTAGGCTTTGTCAAGTGAGTGGGCAACTTGACTGTTAGAAGTTCTCAAACCGCCCGAAGGCCTCCAACTTGGCTTAACGACTGCTGCCATAGACAGCAACCGGGATCAACGGCTTAACGTGCCTTCCAAAGCACGGGAGCGCTCAGTTAGTAACCACTCAAAGCGGTCACCCATCCAAGTCCTGACCGCTGCCCACGTGGCTTAACCTTAGCTACCGCAAGCGGTACCCGGCGCCGCTGGGCCACGAGCGCTCCGGTCCACGTGAGTTCCATAGAGCACAACCGGGAAAAACACTAGGAGAACGAGTAGTGTAAATTCAGAGTTATATTGTATGTAAAGCCCGATTTACAAAAACAAGAACTTGCATGCAAGTTTCTTTACATTGCGGGCTGCGGGCTACTGAGGTAAGATGAATACGATGAAACCCAGCAATGTAATGGAATTCAAGATATTGTTAGCCTTATCCGCGAATTCCCAAGATTTGGTGAAGAAATTAATTTTACGAAAGCGACTGACATCTGACCTTTTCAACCTCGAGGGAAATCTAGACCTTGGCGGAAATACGAGTAAACCAGTTTCATCATAATGCTTTCGTTTATAATAAGAGCCGCTGTTAAATATCAAATGACATTTCGTACATAAGTTTTTTTAACGGAACGACGAACCGGGGTACTCGCTAGCGACTGCGTAGTGCGTATAAACGATTTAGTATGGAGAAAAGCGCAGCGCCTCTGGCTGTTACGCAAGAGAACTAAGAATCGCCATACTAAATCGTTTACGCAGTCGCTAGCGAGTACGGTAATGCAAACATTGCAAACTCATGGTAAGGGTACTGCAGGCCTAGCACATGACGGCCGCGGGAGTATGTCGGCTCGAGATAGACTACGCGTCTTTTTTTGATTGGTGCTGTTAGAAAGTGACGAATAGCCTATCTCGAGCCGGCATACTCTCGCGGCCATCATGTGCTAGGCCTACTGATTGAAACCCTTAACGCTCGGCTAGTACCTCTGAATTTATACTACCTACGCACTAAAAACGGTTAAACATTCGTATTGTCACTACGGGCGACATGATTCGAACGAACCCTTCAGACACTCGTCAGTAAACGCAAATAGAAACCTTCCTTATTGACATCGACAGAGGACCTTCTGCTTAAGAACGACACATCTATACTTACACCGGAGTTATAAATGTGTTAAGTGTTTTCATACATAGGTATATTTGCGATAATTAAAGGAACACGCGTCGTATAGTACAAATTATTTAAAATGTCCGACATTTTATAAAACTTGTCATTGGACTTTGAATCTTCACGCTTGGACAGTAAAGTCGCTTTTTGAACGACCTAATTTGATACAACTCGGACAATTCAAATAATTTTAAGTTACTTCCTGTGATAACGTGATTTTATTAAAAGAATCATTGTTTACATTGTGAATGTCACACTCATAAACTGTTATGTTTACAAAAACAGCATCGCGTTTTTAACAATTTCTAAATCCGTTCTTGGTCCACTTACCTATTGTCCATTGTCAAATATTTACATAAACACAATGTGAATTACACGCTTGACTGATGTCACTCGTAACATCACAGAATCAAAGGCGGTTATCGCGTGGCAATTGCGTAAGACTTATGTTAGTTTACTCTTTCAGTTTGCGCCTGGGCTGTACCCAAAACGATTTTTAGGGTTCCGTGCCGAACGGGTAAAACGATACCCTATTACTTAGAGTCCGCTGTCCGTCCGTCTGTCACCAGGCTGTATCTCATAAACCGTGGTAGTTGGACATTTGATATTTTCACAGATGATGTATTTCTGTTGCCGCTATGCCAACAAATACTAAGAAACAGACTAAAATAAATGTTTAAGGGCGCTCCCATACAACAAACATGATTTTTTTGCCATTTTTAGGGTTCCGTATCCAAAGGGTAAAACGTGACCCTATTACTAAGACTCCGCTGTCCGTCCGTCCGTCTGTCCGTCTGTCACAAGGCTATAATAAACCGTAGTAGTTGGACATTTGATATTTTCACAGATGATGTATTTCTGTTGCCGCTATGACAAGAAATACTAAAAAACAGACTAAAATAAATATTTAAGGGCGCTCCCATACAACAAACATGATATTTATGGCGTTTTTATAGATAATGGAACGGAACCCTTCGTGCGCGAGCCCGACTCGCACTTGTTTTATACAACGACTATACTGTATACTGAAAAAGAAACAAAGTAGCATAACCGAACAGAATATTGAAAATGCCTTGGTAACTCTGCCAAAAAATCTTAAATATCATCATAAAAATAAACTTTCATGCTGATTATTTCGTAATTGTCTACGGCAGTCATATGTTTTTACTAAAAGGATACCTTTTTTAGGGTTCCGTAGTAAACAAGGAACCCTTATAGTTTCGCCATGTCCTTCCGTCCGTCCGTTCGTCCGTCCGTCCGTCCGACCCCCGTTTTTCTCAGTAACCGTTAGTACTACAAAGCTGTAATTTGGCACGAGTATAGATATTGATGACGCCGACAAAACGGTAGAATAAAATCTTGAAAAAAAATTTTTTTTAGGGTACCTCCCCTACATGTAAAGTGGTGGTGCAATTTTTTTTTCTTCCAAACCCCATCGTGTGGGGTATCGTTGGATAGCTCTTTTAAAAATATTATAAGGTTTCTAAGAGTATTTCTTGATTCAAGAATCGGTTGGCGCGATATTAAGCTTTGAAGTGATAATTTTCGTTATGGTCAAGTGTCCCCCCCCCCTGCCAGCTAAACGGTGGCTCCTAGGCATGTGAAAAAAATCATGGCAGTAGTATATACGATGAATTTAAAAGGAAAACTATCACAGCTAAGTAGACATTATTAATTAACGAGTAATAGTCGAACTTCAGAAATGTACTTTGCAAAAGCAAACTTTCGAACAATTTCCATTGATATCTTGGATAATGTTGTTAATTCTGTCAAAAACATAGTAAATATAAGTTTGCGAACTTTTTAGTCCACATAATGTAACGGGTGGACGACTACGGAACCCTACCTTGCGCGTGGCCCGACACGCACTTGGCCGGTTTTTATTGTTCTAACACAATAACCGGATAGATTTTAGATAAGTGAACCAGTGTTCCAAAAATCAATCAAGATAAAGACTGTATCGTTAGGTATAAATACAGACAAAACCTAGTCTGACTGTTGACATGCGTTTTATTTTGAATTACAATGTTCTGAGAATATGATCTGGAGGTGTTTGTTAACCATTTCATCTGATATAATGTGGTTAACTTTTGTATCTTAGAGACTTTATGACGCTTTCAAAATCGTCCTCAAAATATATTTCGGACAAGCCTATTGAGCTTGATTCGAGACAATTTCAGGGAATCCAATGCATAATTTAATAAAATAATGGGTTAATATGCTGCCAAAACATGTTATCAAAGTGTCCTCGTCATGATTGCCTAATTGAGCATCCTCAGAATAAATTTGGTGGATTTAGACTTTTACGTAAAAGCTACTTTTTACACTATGTTTTGAGTTCCCATCATCTGTAAGTTTTTTCGAAACATAAACTAATTCGAACGCGTTTGCGTTTTGTCTCAAAATGTATGAAAGTGGTATGAAAACGTGAACAGCGCCTCTGGTGGTCACTAGTGGAAACTAAAACAGCGAGTATAACATTTGTTGCTAACCGATGAACGCGCGTATTTCAAACTCGGTGAGAGCGTTTTCATACATTTTGAGACAAAACGCAAACGCGTTCGAATTAGTTAATGTTTCGAAAAAACTTATACTAGAGCTACTGATGGTGCAAGCGGTAGAAAGGAAACTAGCCAACGATATCCGGAGACCAAAGCATAATGGATATTCATGGCGTCAAACCATCGGTAGAGCACGTCGATAGAAACGCTCCTTGATAGTTATAATAGACGTCAAAGTCGGAGTTGTATATGAGTATATGCCATATTCTCGAAATGGCCACCATGCACGGATCAAATCCATTTTTTTTTAAACAAAAAGAAATGATTTGACGTTGCACAGATATTTTACTTTACGAATAAAAGGTAATTGCGGTTTGCCTAGTATAATTTTTTTTTGTGCAACGTTGTCTTCTTCGCATATAGTAAATTTTCTCTTGCCATTTGTCCGTTTTCGTTAGCGTTACTCAAATGAATTATGTATATTATGAGTAAACCAGATGCTTCACATCGAGCTCTCTGGATGAAATCTGTACCTTATCAAAGCACTAATCAGACGCATACACAATTTTAATCTAAAAAAGACTTTAGGATAGAAATACGGTTAGGTAAAGTTGTATTTATAATTAACGATAGTCTTTAGGTACTAAATATTTAGGAAAACTACGCGCAGAGTTCCGTAGAGAGCTTTATGGTTAATAGCAAACTCACGTGTGTTAGAGCGGGACATTTGATATGACGCTGCCTTGCCTTGATGAAGAGAAATGTCAACATTCGTGTCATTTCACACAGAAAATAGACTAAATACCTAGATGAGCTTTTTTACTTGACCCTTAAGAGCCCACATATGCAAATTTGCCACTGTTTATCGACGTAGATCGCAACATCTATGTGTTTAAATATCTGTCCTTTCAGTATATTAATCTTGAACTATTTTCCTCCAGTCTGCTAAAAGTGAAAACACGATTAGCAAAAATGTTCGCTCTACTTTTTTATTTTTCAAACAACCCTTCTTTTCGATGTTTTTGGTTGGATATTTCAAACCCTCCCAACTTTAACAATGATTTTTGGTTTAATAGTTGTACAATGATAAGTTCTCAAAAATTAGAAAAAATATTATTCTTATAAATGTACACGTTTTGAATAAACATCAATATTTTCGAAAAGTACGCGCTGAGCTTCCGTAGAGAGCGGGATGGTTAATTGCAAACTCACGCGAATTAGAGTGGGACATCTGTCAATGGCACTACGCCCTCTTAAGGGGAGGTATCCCCAACGCAAATGTCCCGCTCTAACACGCGTGAGTTTACAATTGACCATCCCGCTCTCTACGCCAGCTCTGCGCGCAGTTTTGTAAATATTTAGCTATAGTCATTAAGCCAATCATTTTATCAAAGCAAACCCTGCGAATTTGTCTATAACTATTTACGATCTTTAATTGAGTACAAAAACTAAATGTTAAATATCAGTAATATAGCCGTAGTATTGAAAAAACATTCCAAAAAGGGGTAACATCGCGATTTTTTTCTATCGAGTGAAATTCATCAAGTCATGTAACTGACTGCGATTTTGACTAGACAATATCCTTATGTAACACATATATTTTTTTTAGATTTCAAGACACTATATTCTATGTCTCAGATGGTTTTTAAAAACTCAAAAGTGGTAATACACGGCCTTAAAGTAACTTCTCGGGTTTATCCCTGGAGAGCTATCTCTTCCCAACAACATTTAAGTATTAACACCACGTCTCAAGGGCACCAAAGCTCACCCTTTCATTTGCTAAAAGCTTTCATAAGCCACGGGGGAGCTTTGACATTAAGATATTTTGTGAGTTATGCTGTCCGAGTTGGGGAGAGAATTTCAACTATTACTTAAAGTTTTAAGGAGGAGCGCTCGTGGCGCATCAGCGGCGCCTGCGTACCGCTTGCGGTATCTAAACTATCTAAGGTTAAGCAACGTGGGCAGCGGTCAAGACTTGGATGGGTGACCGCTTTGAGTGGTTACTAACTGAGCGCTCCCGTGCTTTGGAAGGCACGTTAAGCCGTTGATCCCGGTTGCTGTCTATAGCAGCAGTCGTTAAGCCAAGTTGGAGGCCTTCAGGCGGTTTGAGAACATCTAACAGTCAAGTTGCCCACTCACTTGACAAAGCCTAATCCCATTAAGGTCTAGTCTCCCCTCGGGGTTGGAAGGTCAGATCGCAGTCGCTTCCGTAAAAACTAGTGCCTACGCCAAATCTTGGGATTAGGTAGCGGACCCCAGGCATCCTTCAGGATGCAACTGTACTGGGATAATGCTAGGAGGATGGATGACTTAAAGTTTTAAGTGTTCTTAAAAACCAGTCTTGAAATTAACGCCCCTCCGCTAGTAGGTATTGTTTCAATGTGTTTCTACAGTCTATTCATCCTTAAGTGTCTTATCATGTCAAACAAATTATTTTTGAAGACGATAATCAATATAATCATTATCACATTTTTCTATAGGATTCAATAATTTGTGAGCTTTTTTAATTATATAGCAACTTTTAAGTGATGATTATAGTGTAATCCTAGTAGTGACAGATGTGAGTGAACCATCCAGTGGAAAAAGGCTCAATATTTGGCGGTGTGGTGGTGTGGGGCGCTGCGCTAAAGTTTTTCGATGTTGCAAATTTAGATCAATACAATACTACCCTGTCTGATCCATATGTCTGCAGGGTGTACCCACCGCTACCCTACACGTGACCCCTGGGTGGTGCTAAATTTGCGACAAACTGGCAACCGTACTGTCTTCTCGAGAACTCACGGTTCGAAATAATTGAACATATCTACGATAAATAAAAAAATCTGATAAATACAGTGTAGTAAAAAGACAAGACAGAACTAAGTCGTGCTTTGTGATTTTTTAAGGATTTCCACAAGGTTAAAAATTAATTTAATACTTTAAGTAAGTCGAGCGATAAGGCACGCGACCACAACAAGGAGGTTGGGTGGGTTCGAAGCTTCGAACAGCTTCGAACTTCCTATTACGATAGGGCTTAACATCTACTTCATTTGATGCAACTTTAGTACATTACTTACCAAGGGCGATAAAACAAAGAATGTCTCAGATCGCAGGTATTTTACGCCCGAGCCGAAGGCAAGGGCGATAAATATGCGATCTGAGGCTTACTTTATTATCGCCCGTGGTAAGTACAAAATTTTATGTCACCCCCTGGCCAGGAAGTGGGTTTTTTCGCGCGCAGAGCGTGCGATAATGGCCACTTTATGGCCAGGTGTGACATAAACATATTTTCAAGCATACCAATGGGTAAATACATTTTAGTAGATTGTCTTCATTGACTAGTTTAACTAGCGTCACAGAATAGTATAATAGTATTACATACAGAACGGACACGAACCCCCCGCACCGAGGTCAGTTACCGGACAGGCCTAGGATGACTAGGTTACGATCGGGTTACCGTCGCGTCTCGCGATTCGTCCGCGCCACGCGCTACGCACCCGCGCAAACAATTGACGCGTGTACCGACAGCGCACGCACACATACTTACTCACAGCACTTAATTTCCCTCGCGTGTCACCCCCGTGCTAGCGTGCGAGTTAAGTTAATCCACCGTGCTTAGAAACCCTTCAATGTTCCCCGAAAGCTCACGAAAGCTTTACATTTATAAACGAAATACGATTATTAGGGCGCTACACTGAGAAATTTGGATACTTTGAAACGCTGTCCTGTCCAGACTAGCAAACAGTAGGGGCTGATTTTCAGATATATGATTCTTGACTATATGATTATGGTACTGACAAACGCGAAACATGATTGCTTAAAATTTTCTCGATAGAAAATAAATCCAAAGTAGTGTCTATATTTTCCTTTTTTTCCTCAGCCTACTAAAACAACGCATTATTAAAAGACACGATTAAGTTAATATGATGGTATTTTACCTAATCTAGGTACTGACAAGAGGAAATTTAATAAACCTGCACACAGTCAGATATTTCACGAGATTTGTCTAAAAAGCCATTCTCGGAGAGGGTTGCGTCCCGTTTTGTCGTGAGCGAAAAACAAAGTGTGTCTCTTTCAATCGATATATCGCCTTAACTTTTCAAAGTCCATATTAGTCATATTTAAGGATAAGCTTTTATTGCTGCCTGCACAGTTATTTACGTTATGAAACTCTACGTGATCTGTAATCGTTGCTAATAAAGATAATGTTTGTTTATTTTGACTGCTGGCATGTCGCCATGTTTACAATAGCTGCAAGTTTGCAAATATGTTACTAAACAACGCCTTGTTGACAGTCGTAACTCGGCGATCACTAATTAGGGGCCGCACGGTCCGGCGTCCTAGGCACACAGCACACTCACGGACCCGTAGCTCTAGTATAAGTTTTTTCGAAACATTAACTAATTCGAACGCGTTTGCGTTTTGTCTCAAAATGTATGAAAACTCTCTCACCGAGTTTGAAATACGCGCGTTCATCGGTTAGCAACAAATGTTATACTCGCTGTTTTAGTTTCCACTAGTGACCACCAGAGGCGCTGTTCACGTTTTCATACCACTTTCATACATTTTGAGACAAAACGCAAACGCGTTCGAATTAGTTAATGTTTCGAAAAAACTTATACTAGAGCTACCGGACGACGTAATAAACAGCGTCCTTCGAAATATGCACTCTGACACGACGCATAAACTTAGGCATTCCCGCCGGCGGGCGGGGACGTCCACCCCCACCGCGCGATCACGACAACATAGACATTGCGCATGTAATCAGTAATCAGTATCTTTATTGCTTTCATAGGTTAGGTACAAGATGTTACATAATTAAAGTTCAGCTATGAAACCCTGTAGGGCACTACAATATAACTTAAATCTAAATTTACTATAATATCTACTATAGGTAATATTTATTACACATCTACAAAATATATAGAATTCAACAAACATTTTAACATTGTCCTTACTATATATCTAACCAAACTAAACTTTAAACTATATTATAAATTAACTTTCTAAAAACTCTTGCAATGAGTAAAAGCAGCTATCTATTAAGTATTTCGTAATTTTTTTATTAAATAATGTATCTTTATCTTCGTCTCTAATAATTTTAGGGAGTTTATTGTACACCTTTATACACATGACGTGGGGGCTAGAGGCATGCATCTTTAAATTAGAATTTATCAAAATTGGGATTTTATTTCTAGGACGTAAGGTAGAGGTTGCTGAATTTTGTGGTGTTGGGAAAAATTGTTTATACTTCCTTATTAATTTGCATAGCTCTAGTATGTATAATGCACATATGTAAAGTCCCTATTTGTCCCGATAACGCCGCATACTTGCTTGAAACGCAAAAGTTCAATACAAAAGTGGTGCGCGTTGGTGTCTTTTCTAAGCACGCACCAGTATCATAATGAAAAATTAAAAAAAAAATATCTTACTACTTTTCTCATTATGACATCGCTTGATGAAATTATGTATTTAGAATTATAACGGTAGTCATTTGCTAATCATACCTGAACACATTATAGAGGATTTATGATATGGATGTAGATGAAGTTTTTTAAATGTCTACTGCATTGTAGTTCTGCTCAGACTATACAAAGATTAAAGTTGGTAGGTAAAAACTTGACACAACGGACTAAGTATTTCACGCTTCGCTTAAGGACTGTTGTCACAGATAAAAACCGAGATCAGTAGGTATAACTCGCGCGAATTAACTGTGCACCTCGCTCTGTGAAAGAAACAGTAATAACAACAGGGGATTGACATTTGACTGTATCTCGACAAAGCGCTCAGTAGCGATAGCATCTTTGTTACCGTTGCGCGTGGCTCGTTTGAATTGTAGAGATACAGTCAATCCCCTGTTGTTATTACTGTTTCTTTCACAGAGCGAGGTGCACAGTTAATTCGCGCGAGTTATATATGGACATTCACAACGCTACAGTATTACGAAATCAGTGCGAAATCTATAATGATGGTATAAGTATGCATGAAATATTTACAGTTTTTAGTAGTTTACGTCAACAGTAAACGAAGATACTGCCAATAACTGACTACAGCAACGCTTTGATGCTTATGTCTACGACACAAGGTTGATATTCGTATACATATAATCAACTTGTAACGTGATAATGTTAGGTCAAGGTGAAGCTCATGTAAACAACTTTTGATGTTAAATGCTTGTATAACGTGTTGTTTAGGTAAATAAGCTAATATTATAGCTAAAGCCAAATAAAAGAGCAAAGCGTCTATTTTATATCGTTAAATATACGAAGCACAGTCTGGAAATAATTCGTGTAATAAGATAAGATAAGACCGCCTGTAGTTCTACCTCAGTCTCCCAATTTTTGGAAATTTACCAACATGCGGGTTCGAAAATATTAAAAATATCTTATAATTGTATCTTGCAATTTTTTTCTCAGTCGGCATTTAGGCTCCCCTTTTTTACGTAGGAACTGCGAACCATGTACTTACCCCGAAAGGGCTCGGAAACCGGTTTTGTCTTCATACATTAGCCGGTTGCGTTTTACGATTTTTTTACGTACTTTAAATAATTTATTTCATAGATGAAGGCTAAACAAATGTTAACTTAAAAATAGAGATGTGAGAAATACTTTAGAGAGATATTTCAAAAATAGTGAAACAGTGCGACGCGACGCGAGTAGAGAAAAATCAACCCTCCTCTTTCTAAATCGTACAGTTCGAGCGTGACAGGGATAGCTGAGTCGCACGAGATACCGCTTGGCAGCAAGTTGTGCTGGCCCCCCTGGTTCCAAGCCCTGCCAGAGAGGTAGGGCACAGCAAAATGTCATCGCTTGCTCGAATTTGGAGCAGCCCAACTGGGGAAGTACCTTCGCCTTGCAGAAGACCACAGCCATAATAACATTATATACTATACAAGTATGTAGTGTTGTGTTCCTGGAGGTGAGCAAGGTTGCCAGAGCTCCCGAGTGAGGGAGCTAAAATTGGTCCCTTCTGCTGTCAACACAGTACATCCTCAAATTTTATAAAGGGTCGGCAACGCGCACGTGACTCCTTTGGAGTTGCGAGCGTCTATAGGCTGCGGTGTCCGCTTACCATCAGGTGGACCGTATGCTTGTTTGCCACCGTCGTAGTATATATATATATGTCGGCGCGGGTGGGTTAAAAGCTCCTGATAGCTAATGAGGCCCGTGCAGGGGACACGCATTCCTTCCTAGTTCAATGTTTATATTAACAGCATTTAAACGTAATTGTATTTTGACACAGAGGAAGTCTTTGTGCTTTGAGACGGGGCAATGTGTGAGTTGTTTTTATAAGATCGCATTGCCGAACGTAGCCGTGGGTCTGGGAATGAAATATGATATCTGTTCTTTGTTCTGAAGCTTTGGTTTGGATGCCGAGCGGGGCATTCTGTTGGGATCTATGATTGAGACGGGACGCATTCCCGACCGTGACCGCGCCGTGTGAAGTACCACTTGTGACCCACGGATTCGTTACCGTTTCAACATTGTTGTCGTGTGCTCCGTTAATAATTATTAGTCTGAAATACTTTGTGATTTGATTTCCACCTCGTGTGATTGTGATTTATTGACATTGATTTGTGACTTTAATTAATTATGATTACCGTGCCCGTGTAAGACTCGTGTGCGTGAGTGAACCCACTGTTCCGCCCACTTAATATGAATTCAACTCCTGATCCTTCTGATGCCGTTGTAGAGGCTCTTGCTCGACACACACAGCTCGACCTCTCCGACATCAGAAGTGGGATACGCGCCACGAGAAGCAGGTGGAAATCGATGGGCGATTATTTTCTTTCGACCTTTACGCCGGTAACCGGTTGTGTCTGAAGAGAACTCTGGCGTACATGATTGTTATTAATTGCTTAGTGCTGTACATATGGAGAGATTGGTCATACATTCAATAAATGTGGATAACGATACGCTTTACTTCAAACGTGGTTGACCGGATACATTGCTCGTCAATGTGGTGCTCATCGAACATCTTCGTCACTGTCGTCCAGTGCGAGGGAAAAGTAAACTGCGGTCCAGCAGCGAGACGATGGCTGAAGCGTCAAGCCTGTGTTGTCTCAGCTTACACATCCGGTCAGTCGTTCCAATTATTGTTTTGATTCTGAATGATATCTGATTTAAAAAAAAAACTTTTGAGTTATTTATCGTGGAGGCCAAAGTTTTTAGCCTTTTGTTACGTTGTAGGGCATTGATGATGCCTATGTGAACAGTATTTGTCAGATAATTTCTGAAATCTGAAGAGAAGACGATATCAGTTCAGAATCTCTGTTGCGTGTTATTTGTTTCTGATAATGCAATATTTATGGCATTATACTGGCTTGATCCAGCCAAGGGTTTTAAGTGCCCATGTTTTTCAGTTGTGTTTCAACTTATGAAAAGTCGGTAAGCCAACGTTAACTTATTGACTTTAGGATTTTAGATGCAGATTTAAGAGAGATGATCATTGCGTATGGTCTTAATTTTTCTCCAGTTCTACGTTGTACTTGTAGACTGGTTCCTGGTAAGAGATGAGCTCGTTACTAGATAATAAAATAAAATAAAAGTGTTTTGATGAATGAGCTGCTTAATGTATGCGAGCCCTTTGAGATTTTGTTTTGTTTATACAAAGATAACTAAATAATTATTTTGTACTGTGGCTGACAGATTCAAAGTTTCTATCACGTGACGTGTACCAATGCGTCTTAGTCTGATGTGTGGTAATACCTACGAATATTTGTGACTATAAAACAATTTTTGCACAATACGATAAAAAAAAAAAGTTAAGCTACGTGTCTTCGACGCATGCAGGTTGCGTCTAGGAGAAAGTCTGATGCTACGTGTGGTTTCTGGCCAGCGCTGGGCCGAAAGGGCCTGTCCCTGGTGTCAGTATTGCTCATGATTGATGATGTTTATTATAATCGTGATAATGATGATGTTGATGGTGGTTATGACGATAACGACGGTCATGACATGACTTTGTGATGGACATAGTGTCTCTATGGTGATTATGATAAAATTATAACATGGTGCTCATGACGAGATTGTAGTCATGATTAATTTATGGTGATCATGATAAGATCATGGTAGTCATAGTGCGACTATGGCATAATCGTTAATGCAGTTTGAAAATTTGATTACTAAAAACTGATGTTTCGGGAAATCGAGTACTACATTAGGGCTACGAAGCCATGCTTAACATCTGAAGCTAACGACAGCATAAGGAGGCTGTTTAGACTACTAGCTGTGATTTTGTACAAAACGAATGTCAAGTCCCTCTTGTTGAATGTTATGGAAAAACGGGTATCTTCGTTCTAAAATCTCGTTACTATTTTAATGAGCAAGAAAATTCCACGGTTGTTGATGGAGTAAAGCACTTTCTTAATTTTTGTAATGTAGACTGTTCGCAGTCATATTAAGTATTTTTGATACATACAATTTAAAAACCCACCAAATTTTCTTGTTATATAAATTGATTTTGATATAGAAACGGTAAACGAATGGGTCATATCGTATACGATATGGACATTTCCGAAATAAATTATTGTTGATTGATTGATTGATAAATAGATTTTATAAGCAAAATAGAATTGTTAGATTTGTTACATAACACAAAACAAAAAAAATAACCCGGTTACATACTGACACAAGATGTCAGGATTTTTTTTTTATGGTAGGTAACGTCTTTTCTGTAACTAAAGAATTGGTTCAATGTTGGAATTAAAATAATGACAGAACATAACATGACAAGATGTCAAAAGGATAAAATGGAGTTAGCCATCAGAGTTACTGATGAAACCGATATGGTTGGCATCGGGGATCGGGTGGTGAATTCTATGTTTAACGGTGAGACGTTAAAAGTTTAAGTCACTGAAAAGCCATTTTTTTGTATCGATTATAATAAATCATACGAGTGGAAGTTAAATTAAGTTTATCCCGAATTTATCGGTCAGTTTAAGAATCGCATTTGTTTGAAAGTGACCGCAATTTTTTTGTAAACTATATTACAAGTATGTGGGTATCGATGCTAAATTACTGTATTCCCACTGAGTTTAAAAAGCTATGGTTTAACGTTTGTGGGGAACAGTCAGGATCAGCCCTGTCGGCGATGTGTTATTGATACACGTATGAGATTTTACAGAGATTTTGTATTGTTTGTTTGTTGCATCCATTTGGCTCTTGCAACGTGGTCCACTGACTTGTTCACTAGCCGTAGGTCACATTCCAAACCCAGTTTAGCTGGTACGGAGACTGCGCGGTTCGGTGGCAAGCAGGAGGATTACGGTTGTGTGTGGTCTGTGGGACCTTGTTTTGGTTGCATTTGTGGTCTGTGGGACCTTGTGTTGGTCATTGAGATATGACTGCGTTGGATGCAATATGGTCTGTGGGACCTTGCATTGGGGTGTGGTTTATGTGAGACCATTTGTTGTGTTACCATCTCATGTGTGATGATGGTTGAGCCAAATTGTTGTGCCTATATGGATTTGAGTTACCTATGTGATATTATGGAACTAGTTTTGGGCTGTACCTGATCTGTGTCCTAATGTTTTATGACAGTTGATGACTTGATGATAAATCATGCTTTTGGAAACTATTTTGTTATGGCTGTGCCTTGGTGGCAGGATAGCCGAGCGATTGGTACTGTATGAAATATGTCTCATTAAAGACTCTGTGTTTGGCACACGAGGACGTGTGACAGTCAGGATCGCCGTGTCGGCGCGGGTGGGTTAAAAGCTCCTGATAGCTAATGAGGCCCGTGCAGGGGACACGCATTCCTTCCTAGTTCAATGTTTATATTAACAGCATTTAAACGTAATTGTATTTTGACACAGAGGAAGTCTTTGTGCTTTGAGACGGGGCAATGTGTGAGTTGTTTTTATAAGATCGCATTGCCGAACGTAGCCGTGGGTCTGGGAATGAAATATGATATCTGTTCTTTGTTCTGAAGCTTTGGTTTGGATGCCGAGCGGGGCATTCTGTTGGGATCTATGATTGAGACGGGACGCATTCCCGACCGTGACCGCGCCGTGTGAAGTACCACTTGTGACCCACGGATTCGTTACCGTTTCAACATTGTTGTCGTGTGCTCCGTTAATAATTATTAGTCTGAAATACTTTGTGATTTGATTTCCACCTCGTGTGATTGTGATTTATTGACATTGATTTGTGACTTTAATTAATTATGATTACCGTGCCCGTGTAAGACTCGTGTGCGTGAGTGAACCCACTGTTCCGCCCACTTAATATGAATTCAACTCCTGATCCTTCTGATGCCGTTGTAGAGGCTCTTGCTCGACACACACAGCTCGACCTCTCCGACATATATATATATATATAGAGCGGCCGTTCCGCCTGCTCTTCTTCCCGGCCCGCCCTGTCATTTTCTTATCACAACTTTTTAACTGATAAGATAATGATGAATGATTAACATTATCGTATCAGTTAAAAAGGCACGCCTATTTAGAGAATTTTTATATTGAAATCGACACATCATGACATGTCTTCATTACCTACTATCCTGTATTATAGCGGTCTGGCGTCATGAATTTTACATATATTCTGCAATTGATTCCCAAGATACAGGCACGGTCCAGTTTGGGATCCACTGACTATCTTTCCGTGTAAAATGTGTTTAAGTTAAGTAAATTATCTTATCTCAATTCACTTGATTGACCAGGCCACTATTTCACCAACTTGACAATTGTCATCTGACAATGACAATTCCAAGTACACTTCAGAGTCGTCACGTAAAGATGGTCGATGGACAGCATCGATAATTACCGGCCCGACAATGTAAACAGAATTCTCATTGTAAGGTAACTTGTCAAATTGGCGAAATGGGGGCCAGATATACCCGATACGATATTATTATGATTAATGTACCTACTGTTCTAAAATATTACTTTTTTTTACATCACACATTAGAGACCTTATACATCTCTAACAAATATGGTGGGCTAGCACATCTTGCTGCCAAGTAGTATCTCGCGCGACTCAGCGATTCCTGTCCCGAGGAGGGTAGATTTTTCTCTACTCGCGTCGCGTCGCAGCAGCAGTTGTGCTAATCCCGCTGGATTGTTATAATTTCATTCAGTTTCTACTCTTTTTTTGACATGTAACACTAAACTTTATTTAATACATTTTATTTTGTATCATGTAAGTATTTATTTCATTGACAGAAACAAATTGTGACTTGTAATGTGCACTTGTGGCCTAGGTATTTGCAAAATAAATGTTTTGCATTGTGTTTCCATACTAATACTAATATTTTAAATTCGAAAGCAACTCTGTCTGTTACCTCTTCATGCTTTAACGGCTGAACGGATTTAGATCAATTGTAGCATACATATAGTTTGTATCCCGAGGAAGGACATAAGATACTTTTTATCCTGGTAATCATCCCCTAGAGGTATTAAATGGGGACGTACGTTCGTTTGGAGGCACGATAAACTACTTCGTCGAAAAAGCCAACAAGATAAAATACCATCAAAACGATAAGCATAGTAATTGTTTTTTTAATACATTTGACAATGAAATTGCGATTTGCTATCTTATCTAAAATAACGTAAACAATCGATATAATAAACATAGTCAATTTACGGTATGCATTCATAAATCGAGTATTGATTACGTTTTTATGGCAATTTATATTTTTTGCCATGGAGGGTGACTTTGGCTTGAAATTTATTCGTCTAGGCTTTATTGTTATTATTACGGCACATTACCACACCCCTGGTTTGAACTAACCATCAATTTTTTTAATATTTTTCACTAGAACCTGCTGTGTGATTTTTTCTAGGGCCAGTGTTCAGGGCTAAAGTAAAGGCTTGGTCACACTGCGTTGCGCGACGTCCGCGCGAAGCGACCGCTGCGCGCCGGAACGTATGCTAACAGGTTAGCGACGTCACACAGGTTGCGCGACGCGAGCGGGACGGTTTCATACATTTTGGCGCGCAGCGCAGCATCCCGCTTGCGTCGCGCAACCGGTGTGACCAAGCCGTAATTTACTTTAGTTTCCTTTTAGTACATTAAATCTAAAACTTAACATTTCAGAACTTGCATATATCTTCCTCCGTTCCGTTCCGTTCCGGTGACTCATCCAGCCAGCAGTTCTGCTGCAAGGACGCGGAGGCGTTGGCCACACCCGGGAGGGAGGGTCGAAGAGGCTTGACGACCTTGCTCAAATGATCGCACTGGCACCGCACAGACAGTCGGCCGGAGGTGCATAGGAACTTTAGCAGCCTCTATCCGTAGCTGCAAGTGCTGTGACAGAGCGAGCGTTCGGACCCTTTCGCTAGGTCCTCTACGTCTTCTGCCGCCCTGGTGTCTCCAACTGACCCTCCTGTCCGAGACACCGGAGAGCCAATAAGTACAGGAGGGGAGTGTAGGGCTATTGCAGTCGGGAGGTGGATTGAAGGGATAGATACAACCAGACCGAATACTAGCATCGTGCCCAGTAAAAGGAAGAATAAATAAATACGTGTGTCAATATGTATGAAGGGAGAATGACTGCTGTTACTCAGATTTGTGAGTTGGAGGGTGGCCTTCGTGGCTTTCATCCTGTTGTTGTTCGATCTCGTCTAGTTCAGATTCAGTGTCCGTTTCAAGTAATATTGGTCGGCCAACCTTCTGCTTGCTCTGTCTGTTTACGATATAGTTAAGACTTTATTGTCACTAGCAGCTGCGACGGCAACCTGCTGTCGATTGGTATCCGAAGACGACATTAATATTTACATTATTATCTTCGGTTGCTTTTGTGTGTTGTTTTCTAAAGCGGCACTGCGGCATTGTTAGATTTGTAGTTACTTGAGTACTCCAGGTTGGGTGAGAGGGTTTTATGACGCCCTGCTCTGCTCTTACGGTTAGCACAAAGCGGATTAATATTTGGTACTTACACTATAATTAGGTACACCTTATTATCTAGTTACACATAAAAATTAAAAAGTTAAATACACATTTGCCACTCTTAGAAATGCACACAAAATATCAACAATTCAACATAACACCATCACACTAGATAAGTAGGTAACACAGTTTTATCACAAAATTAATGATTTATGTGTTAATTGCATCATAACTTCAATGTTGAATCTTCAGAATAGTTTTCGGCAGGGTGGGTGAGTTTTAACCAATTCTGGTTAGTGCTTGATTGAGCCCTCACGTGGCCCTCACTAAGTGTTGTCTTCGTGTGAGAAAGTGAGTGCTTCAATGCTTTACGCTCCATCTTGGAGAATTCGTCTTGTTGAGGTTCTTATTTTTCATAGTTAATTTCTTACTTCGAATCTGATAGCTGCGTCTTCATAGCTTTGATTTGAATGTTATGATATATACCTTCGGGTAGCCCTAGTGTTCTTTTTGTTTTTCTTACTAAAAGATTTGAGTTGGTAGTAGGTGACATTCCCGATTTTAATGTTAAGGGATGATATTACATGTAGGTACTCTCACGGACCTTATGGTTGTAAGACATTCCATGTCAGGTAGCATGCCTATCGTTGTGACTCGAGGCAATATTTTTTTTTTGTGCCTTACCTACGCACTATTCTTTTGGTTCTAAAGTTTTTATTTTCTCCATTAAGTCATTGTTGGCGACTTCTTTCGCTGCAGTTGTGTAGCAGATGTCAGGGACCCGAGTTTCTTTGAAAATATCCCGGGTGCGTTTTTTTTTTTTGGCTCGGCATTATGTTCAGTTATTACGCAATGTTTTATGGTAGAATTTTAAAATAATGATTTTATAACCGGTATCGACTATGAATGTGTAGTTTATACCTAATGTTTTTGTCATCACGTAACAGCGCCGTTTAATTGAGAAAGGTCTTTGATTACCTCTTGTTAGAGCCGAGAGCCCTAGGTACTAAATTTTAGCAATACAGATTAAAAGAAATGACGATAGTAGACACCCAGGTATTTATTATCTGTTCTGTGTGTAGGCACACTTCAACCATTTTTCTTGTGTACAATAAGGCATTCACATACATACATACATACAAAAGAAGGTACCGCCGCGTTATTCAGTTGTCAGGCGTTTACTTTTAGTTAATGCTTTTACATATTTATCTTTATGTTATTTCCGGGGTTGTGAGTATCAACTTACTCGCCTAGATTATATAATATTACGATTATGCTTAAGGGACCACTACACGACCGTGGTGCCTGAGTAGACCTGGCTGTTACCTACATTGTGGACCCTATGCGAATGTGTTTCAAACGAATCATTAATTTTAAAAGAAATGTGAAGAGTTTAAACTGGAAAGAGCTCACCAATTCGCAGGGTTTGCATTGAGTATTATCCCAGCTGTCGTGCATGGGACGGACGGGACGAGGTTGTCGCTCACATTAAATACACATACACTCACTATTTATCTAAATACTATATAAGACACTGCACTGCATATTTTGAACTGGCGTCGGCATTTTAAGTATGAGGTAGAGAATCGCGCGAAGTTTGGTTGACTGGTTGGACGAAGAGTACCGCGGCGGTCCTTGCAGAACACGTGTTTCTATTGTTTCGCGAAGGCCTATTGTTAATTGCCGAGATTTTATGGATGTTTTGGGCTGCGGATGGACGCGTCCGTACCCTATCGTGTCTCAAACAAGACTCCCAGAACTTGCATATATCTTCCTCTTGCATATATTCACCTATTCTAGTTTTGTTTGTTTTTCTAACAATAACTAATTAAAAAGTTATTATATTTGAGAAAAAGGTATTTTTTTCGATATCAATAAGGACTATTTCTAATTGCAACTTTACACACAGGTAATAGATTTAATTCCGCAGCCGACAGCAATTGCATGTTCCGCTGCACTCCAAATTGAACCATAATGGTACTTATTCTGGTACTGTTTCAACATCGTATTTTGGACTATAAACTCTGTAATAATAGCAATAGAGTAGTATATCAAATGGCATAAGAGCATAATGTAAGTGTCCAACTCAAAGTTATCATACTGAAGATATAAAACAGGGCTCGGAAACAGTTTTTACTATTTTTGAAATATCTTCTAAAGTACTTTCATAACTCCATTTTTACGATTTGTTTTTGTTAGTCTTTATCTAAAAATAAATGATATAAAATACTAAAAAATAAACGAAATAATAAACCGAAATTTCTAACTGGTAATTGTATGAATTCAACTATTGTATATGTATTATTATTTTTCCAGAAATAAAAGGCTTTTTTTTTTTAATTGTATGAAGAAAAAAACCGGTTTACCAGCCATGATAATTTACACTCAAGGTTACATCTAGGCATTCATATGATATATCATCAATCAAGTTTATAGTTAAGATAAGCAGTGATACTTACATTATCTCTACGGAGATGAAAGTGAACCCATATTATCTGTTTTAGATAAATTTACTACTCAAGGATTACACTTTGGCATTCTGGGCTTAAGTTAGATAGGAGAAATAAAAGGGCTACATTAAAATATAGCCACATTGAAAAAATATTTTCCAGTTGTTTTAAAAGTGGAACAATGGCATAATGGATGTTGCAATACAATTATTTTTGTTGAATACTTATTTACAGAGTGAAAAAAAGGTGTCTGCTTCAGCTTTCACGAAAATGTATGTCTGAATTTCCAACTGTTCTCTACAGGTTGCATTTCTCAACCAATTCTCGTGAAATTTTGTGAGCATGTTCTATAGTTTAATAGATTTATTGATGAACGAGTTTAAAAAAAAAATTGCCTTTCATGGTGGATCATGTTCTAAGAACCAATATGTATCAAAGAATACATTATGTCCAACACAAAAACGATTATGCTTACCAGGCATAAATATTTACACAACAATGTAAACATCACACAATTCTTATATCATTCAAGAAACATTTTAACAAGAATGTTTTTACAATAAGAAATGTTGATACTTGAAAACATAACACTTCATCATGCATTGTACAAATAAAATAACAGCCGCAGATGTGTGAAATACAAAAGTATTTTTAACACAGGTTATCCAATAAGAATCTTATTATGTTACATTGTACGTAATATATTGACATAATACACAATGACCTAACAGCCGTAGTGTAATTGAATTAAAAAGTTATATCAGAAGAGAAAAGTAACTTACCGTCGATGTACGGGTCGCCTTGGACTATGTTCATGAAATATAGTCTTCTTCAGATCATATTTTTCGACGGAAACCCCGGCATAGTTGAACTAAATTAAGCAACACAGCAAAGGTCATCCGCAATAAGAACTTACTGACGAACCGTGAATTTTACAGGGCAATAATTACGCTGTATGCGTATTAGATGCCGCTAACAGCTAATTATTAGTCCTTCAAACCAAATTAAACAGTTCTACCGACCGTTTAGCACAACTTCGAGACAGTACGAGTCTTGGCAATTACAGAAACGATTTTTGCATTTAGTTTACCGACACAAACATTTTATTGTCCCATAGCTGAGCACTGACGACTATTAAACGGCGTCGTACCGAATTATTTAATTGAAATTTATGCTTCAAGGCACAAAATTTATCTTCCCGACTGACGTGCTAATTCCACAGACATTTCGTTTAGGGTGTAGAGTTTGACATAAAGTAATGATTTTTTTTCTTGGTGCCCCAGTGCCCCTAGCACGACCGTGATCTGATTGACACTTTCACTGCCAAGCACCTGCCAAGTCAGCCGTTTCTATGAAAGCCGCGTGGTGTAATCGTGGCAGGGAAATTGATATTTCATGGTGTTCTTAACAACAAGTTATGCATGTTGTTCTTACTCTTTTGCGTACGTTTTCTGATAACTAATTTTAAAGTGCCCACAGAGTAAATAATTTAGGATGTGCAGTTTGTTTGTTAGGTTATGTGCACCATACTCGCTTTTACTGTTAACTCAAACAGACTCTATTGTCATTTTCTGACAGTGACAGCTGTCATAAACTGTGTGAGGTGCTCCATTGGGTGCTCCTCTCTGTATTTATTTGTGTTTACAAATAAATTGCTGTTCAATACACTAACTTTTTGCTGACGTTCTAAATTGCATCCAAAAATGTCTTGCTTTCTATGCTTCATATGCCACAGCACTGTTAATAGCGATACAAATGCTGAAACACGAGAAAAATACAGAGAATTGGTCGGAATGAAGGTTCGTTATATAAACTGTGATTTTGCGTATTTCGGACACAAACTCGTAGCTATTTGGTATGATAATCAATTTCCAAACTATGATCGTTATATTCTATACCAGGCAGACATTGATGAAGGTAAATATTTGACTAAATTCACCCTTATAAATTTGTCGTTTTTTTTTTCAGCTTTGTCCAGATTCGCACCTATGCCACATCTGCTGTCACCTGCTGAAGAAACTCTGGTTGTTCAAGTCAATATGTCTGAGGCGGAGTATGGAATACCCTGTTCTGTTTAGGTGAGCATGCTTACTTGAATTTAAACTTGAGTCATGTTAAAACTATATTACACTAAATGGACGGTCAGTGTTGCGTTTTTTTTTATGATCAATAATTGGATTGCTCTTGGCCAGCATCTAGCCTGGGGGATTTGTCGCGAATGAGCTCCACCTAAAGAAGAACTCCCGATGAGTTCGGAACAGGTCGCCCGGGGGAAAATTAATATGTTTGTCATGCTTAGTACTTGGAGCGCTTGTGGCCCAGCGGCGCCTGCGTGCCGCAAGCGTTATACAAAGTTAAGCAACGTGGGCCGCGGTCAGTACATGGATGGGTGACCGCTTTGAGTGGTTACTAACTGAACGCTCCCGTGCTTTGGAAGGCACGTTAAGCCGTTGATCCCGGCTGCTGCCTATGGCAGCAGTTGTTAAGCCAAGTTGGAGGCCTTCGGGCGGCTTGAAAACTTCTAACAGTCAAGTTGCCCACTCACTTGACAAAGGGGGGTCGAAGTTGCACCACGTCCGTAGGGAAAGTACCCACCGCTACCCCACACGTGACCCCTGGGTGGTTCTAAAAGTGCAACAAAAACTGGCAACCGTACTGTCTTCTCGAAGATCTCACGGTTCGAAATAAATGCCATACGATAAATAATAAATAAATAGTACAACTACAAATTCAAAAGCGTTTATTTTTCTTTGTTTAGTTGATCTGTCATATTTATTGATTTATCATATGGAAATTATTTCAAACTGTGAGATCTTCGAGAAGACAGTACCGGTTCCACTTTTGTTGTTTAGTACTGCTCAAGGGTCACTTGTAGGGTAGCAGTGGGTAGTCCCTATAGAATGAATGCAACTATGATCCCTTTGTCAAGTGAGTGGGCAAATTGACTGTTAGAAGCTCTCAAGCTGCCCGAAGGCCTCCAACTTGGCTTCACAACTGCTGCTGTAAAGAGCAGCCGGGATCAACAGCTTAACATGCCTTCCAAAATATGGCAGTGCTCGTTAGTAACCACTCAAAGCGGTCACCCATCCCAAACCTGACCCTGGCCCATGTTGCTTAACCTCGCATACTACAGGCGGCAGGTCATATTGACAAGGCATTTTCACTTTATCCATCCCATGATGTGACTGTTTTGAAGGACAAGAAAGAAACAGTTCATTCATACTGTACAGTACAGTTCAGTTCATATCTACAGGATAAAATTATGGGTTCTTAAGCCGGATCTACATTACGCGCAACGGCGCGCGCGGCATGTTCGACCGCGGCAGCCGCGCGCAATGTAGACGTGTTTTGCGCGCGCGGCTGCACGAATGTTCGAGGTGCCGCGCGCGCAAGACACGTCTACATTGCCGCGCCGCTGCCGCGGTTAAAGGTGCCGAGCGCGCCGCCGCGCATAATGTAGATCCTGCTTTACACTTCTTACATACAGAAATAATTAATCACTTTTTCAGTGAAAAAGGCACAGTAAATCTTCATAGCAGTCAAACTGAAAATATAATTCTGTGCCCAGACTCAGAAGAATGCGAACCACTGGTCAACACTACCTACCACTTTACTTCTGGAACTGATAATATAGACACTAACCAGTATGTGTCGTTGGAAGATAAAACAGATGTTAATGCAGAAGAATATCAAGAAGAAAATGGAGATGAAATTGAGGAAAATATGTCAGATGATGGTAATGATGTATTTGATGATTATGATGACACACAGAAGTCTGAAGTGGATGAAACAAATACAGATAAGCCTGATACGAATGAATGTGATATAGAAATCAAAGACAAAAATATAGATAAAGAAGAATTAAATAAGAATAATGACTTTTACAAAGTAGTATTAAGCATAGAAGAGCAGAAAGCAGAGTTAGAACAGAAGAGAAGAGAAGATAAGTATCTGGAGGCGGAGTTTAAGTGCTATAATTGTGCCATGGCATTTCTGTTTAAAGACACTTATCAAGCGCATATGATGAGACATGAAGAGGTATGTAGAATTTTATAGTTTTTTAGGGTTCCGTACCCGCAGCGTCCAAACGGAACCCTATTGTTGTCACTCATGCGTCCGTCCGTCCATCGTCTGTCACAAAATTTTGTTCCGAAGTATTTTTCTACCTCCCTTTGACCTATGAACTTGAAATTTGGTGAATTTTGTGACAGACGACGGACGGACGGACGCATGAGTGACAACAATAGGGTTCCGTTTTGACCCTTCGGATACGGAAACCTAAAAAGCTTGGGTGGGGTTACTGTAAAACTTCATTACCATTTTCTAATTTCCAGTCAAACGGTGAACACCTCTGCCCCATCTGCCTGCTACGCTTCGCGTCGGGCTGCGTGCTGCGCGCGCACGCGCAGGCGCACCGCGAGCGGTACTCGTGCGCACGCTGCGGCCGGCGCGTGGGCCCGCGCAGGAGGCAGGCTCACCGGGCGAGGTGCCACAACACCAGCCAGGCTATATGCCATCTGTGCTCTAAGACTTTCAGGTGAGTGATAGTTTAGGTTATATTATTAAGGGTCAATTATCAGTACATAATTTGATCATACACAATTGATCAAATATGATCATGGTTTAATGATCAAATATGATCATGGTTTAATGATCAAATATGATCATGGTTTAATGATCAATCATGATTACGGTTCGTTGATAAATCATGATCATGGTACATTGATCAATCATGATCATGGTAAATTGATCAATCACGATCACGGTTCGTTGATCATACACACATGGTAATGGTTAATAGTCATGGTTAATTGACCAATCATGATGAATTATCAATGACAATCAATCATTAAATGTTGATCAATGTTGGATGTAACATTAATCATCATTGATGGATGCTTGATTGGTCTATCATGAATGACTGATCATTGCCTACGAGCCTATCTGCCTGCTCCGCTTCGCGTCGGGCTGCGTGCAGCGCGCGCACGCGCAGGCGCACCGCGAGCGGTACTCGTGCGCACGCTGCGGCCGGCGCGTGGGCCCGCGCAGGAGGCAGGCTCACCGGGCGAGGTGCCACAACACCAGCCAGGCTATATGCCATCTGTGCTCTAAGACTTTCAGGTGAGTGATAGTTTAGGTTCTATCATGGCTCAACTATCAGTAATTTGATCAAATATGATCATGGTTAAGTGATCAGTCATGATCAATGTAAATTGATCAAACATGACCACGGTTCGTTGATCAGTCATGATCATGGTAAATTGATCAATCATGATCACGGTTCGTTGATCATACACGCATGGTCATGGTTAATTGACCAATCATGATGAATTATCAGTGATAATCAATCATTAAAGGTTGATCAATGTTGGATGTAACATTAATCATCATTGATGGATGCTTGATTGGTCTATCATGAATGACTGATCATTGCCTACGAGCCTATCTGCCTCCTCCGCTTCGCGTCGGGCTGCGTGCAGCGCGCGCACGCGCAGGCGCACCGCGAGCGGTACTCGTGCGCACGCTGCGGCCGGCGCGTGGGCCCGCGCAGGAGGCAGGCACACCGGGCGAGGTGCCACAACACTAGCCAGGCTATATGCCATCTGTGCTCTAAGACTTTCAGGTGAGTGACAGTTAAGGTTCTCTGATAATAGATCATGGCTCAATTATCAGTAATTTGATCATGTTTCATTGATCACATATGATCATGGTTTCAGGGTCCTTATAAGGTTTAAGATGCTCATCTATTTAGCCCATTTTCTGTTAAATCGACAAGTTTCTTGACATTTTATCAATGTTATTGTGTGTCTAGATAGAACAGGACTATTGCAACTTAATGACATAACTTTTAAATATATTTCTTGCATTTTTCATTAAGATATTTTGTTTCAAACATCACTCCATATCGACCATTTTCGAGTTAAAAACTGCTTTTTTCCGCTTAAATTCTACTACACACAATAAAATCGAAATAGGGCAATGTTACTATTTAAAACTCTTATAAAATCATAGCATCCTATAATCACTTCATTGGTATTATAAATACTTTTGTCAAAATTTGAAATCAATTTTTTTTTAAACTTTTAAGGCCTCTTAATGGACGGTATGGATCTTGAAGAAAACTACGATTAAATTAAACATGTGCAATGAAACCGCCAACCGGGCTGTCTTATCACTAAAGCTGAAAACGCACTGACAGCGGTGGCGGCGCGGTGCGGAGGCGGTACCGGTTGTAATATTCGAACTAATATGAAAGGGTCCGCACAGAACGCTTTTTTCCCGAAGCCGGTTTTCTGTGCGGAGTTCGAATATTACAACCGGTACCGGCTCCGCACCGCGACGCCCCGCCCCGCTACCGCTGTCAGTGCGTTTGGAGCTTAAACGCGATCCTTTCCACCACCTTTGGGTAGCTTGTACCTATTTAAAATTTTCAGACAAAGTGAAAAAATAAAAATTAAACGCTGCAGGTGGGGTTTGAACCCACGACCTCTGGAATACGTCCTTTGCTCTTAACCAACTGAGCTACCGTGGGTATGCCTTGTGGTGGTGAATCTTTCAATAATTACACTCTGCTAATGAAGCGCGGTAGTAGCGAATTCTAGCGCGAAGTTATTACCAACTTCAGAAACGGCACTAGCGTCTCAAATTGTATTGAGACTCAATTAATTTTGTATTAAGCAGTAACGCTGAACGCAAACTACAAATTTAGAAATAAAGGAAAAATTGAAAAACTTAGGCACCGAGCAGGATTCGAACCTGCGACCTCCCGGCACTCGTTGCCAGTCGCTCTAGCCAACTGAGCTATAGGTGCGATTGCTACCCGGCTTGAAATTTGTCAATCCTTCCTTCATTTATATAACGCCGAGGCGTACAGCGACATCTACCAGAAGACTCAGGCTTCATTACGGCACTAACGTCTCAAATTATGTTGAGAAATCGTTAGTTACGATTACGATGCGCTTCCCATACTAAATTAATTTTGTATTCAAATTTCAAGCCGGGTAGTAATCGCACCTATAGCTCAGTTGGCTAGAGCGACTGGCCGCGAGTGCCGGGAGGTCGCAGGTTCGAATCCTGCTCGGTGCATATGTTTTTCAAATTTTCCTTTATTTCTAAATTTGTAGTTTGCGTTAGTCAGCGTTATATAAATCGAGTGTAAGTAAAATGGGTTTTGTGGACGAGTTATACACTCTACTGTTCACTTCAGTTGCGAGGAAATTAACAAATAATTTAAATAAGGTTATGTCATCACATTTACCCTCGCTCGGTCGTTAACCTCGTTCGATGTTCGCGCGGGCTGGCGCGCGCGCACTGGCAGGCTGCGCACGGGGTTGATCGTGCGGCTGTTGGACCGATTGCCTTGGTCTTCGAGTTCTTCGACGAAGATTTTACTTTATGCACTAGAGCTTAAAAAGCGATTTTATGTCATTTACGCACGACTTAAAGTCGAACTTTACGAGCATGAGAAGTGAAATAGTACGTTGCGGTAAAACAAAGAATGTCTCAGATCGCAGGTATTTGACGCCCGAGCCGAAGGCAGGGCCGATAAATATGCGATCTGAGGCTTTCTTTATTACCGCCCGTGTTAAGTACAAAATTTTATGTCACCCCCTGGCCAGGAGGTGGGATTTCCCGCGCGCGGAGCGTGCGGTAATTGCCGCTTTATGGCCAGGTGTGACATAATAGTACATTACTTAACAAGGGCGGTAAAACAAAGAATGTCTCAGATCGCAGGTATTTGACGCCCGAGCCGAAGGCAAGGGCGATAAATATGCGATCTAAGGCTTTCTTTATTACCGCCCGTGTTAAGTACAAAATTTTATGTCACCCCCTGGCCAGGAAGTGGGATTTCCCGCGCGCGGATCGTGCGGTAATTGCCGCTTTATGGCCAGGTGTGACATAAAATGTATTTATTTTGTGATTGTCGTGTTCCAGCGATGGCAACGGGCTGCAGCAGCACTTAAAGCGGTTCCATCTCTCGAAGACCAGCAGTAAAACTTACTCCTGCCATGTGTGCGGGAAAACTTATAACAACCAGGCTGCTGTACGGACACATATGATGTAAGTTTTTTGAAGTGAAAACTTCTTTAGCGGCGCTGAGCACTTTATGTGATGGGGAAAAATTGTTAAACTCGCGACAGGTCACGTGACCGAAACATTCGTCAGATTGAAAATTCGTAAGGTCTCAATATAGTGGACCTGAAGTACGCCTAGGACGCTCTACGACCAGCTAAGTTGACCCCCCTAATATCGTAAGACGGACACGTGACCTGTAGAAGATGGATATTGGTAACAGCGCCACCTATGAACAAACAACCGAAGTTTCTCACAGTACAGGTTTACCGTGTTAAGTTACAACCGACGGCAGCGTTTTGTATAGTTAGTGCCTTGTATTGTTCGTAGGTGGCGCTGTTGTCAAACATGTATTAAGTGAAAACTTCTTTATCATGTCATTGAGTTTTCACTTCTCCCGGAGTGCAACCCGTTTTTTTCTTAAACAAGATACTTTTCACTGGTGCTATAGTAAATTTTCTAGGTATCTCCCTATAATGCCGCCTGCGATAAGACCGCCTGTTGTTGTTTGTTCTACCATTAACATGTTTAGTTTTAAGCTGAACAAAGAATATTTGTATTGTATTGTATAATGCCTCATATTTTTCCATGATAATGGCATTAGACCTTTATTTGTACGAATATATTGATTCACTGGATTATCTGGATTTATTTCATACGGTATTTTGAATACTATCGGCACTGAACAAAGTGTTTGAGCGATATATAGAAATTACGAGAATTGTGTGCATTTTCCGATTTTTATATTGACTTATCGATTGAGTAATATGTCGAGTATAACTTTTATTAGTATTTGATTATTGAGCTGATTTATGTCTGTACATAGGTATTGTATAAGATTATTTTTCAGTAACTTCACAATACAATTCATACTCTTGCATACCTCAATAAATAAAACGAATACGGAATATACAGACTTCTATAATAATACGGAGTATATATAGCAAGCTTACTAGCTCTTGCCTGCGACTTTGTCTGCGTAAACTTCCACTCCCTATAGGATTTAATGTTTAAAATGTAATGAAGAATAAAAACTTTACTTTTGGGAAAACCTTACACTTATTATCCCAAAATAATGTTCCAATCAGAATGCAAAACAAATACAGTGTAATTCTCAAACGACTGAAAGTTTCTTTCCCCGACTAGGGTGACACCACCAGTAATGGACAAGGCCCAATGATGTACATTAACTGTTATGTAAAAGAAAATAAGAGTCATTCATTTTTTATAGAACAATCAATTTAAAACCGTATGTTCTTTGAATAAGGGTTGAAGTGTCCATTATTGGTGCTTGTTCTTAAAGTGTCCATAATTGGAGGTGTCACCCTCCAAGGTTGATTTGTGTAAAATGGTCCAAAAATATTTATTTGTTTTATTAATATCAAAACAGTATTCACTCAAAATATTATTTTATTAAAAAAACGTTTATTATTCATGCTATTACCAACTACATATTTTAATGTTAACAATTATAATGAGTTGTGACTAGGGCTGCCATCTCGAAGTTCGCCAAACCCGGACAAAGATTCAAAAAAACCCGGGCATTTGGCGTAAATCGCATTTTTTCCCCGGACGAGTCCGATTGACGGCCTCCAAACTAGGACAAATCCGGGAAAACCCGGACGGATGGCAGCCCTAGTTGTGACATGCGTATGCGCTTAGAGCGGGTTGCACCAAACCAACTACGATTACTGACCGATCATCGTTAATTATGGCGGCGGTCGCTTGGTTCACATAAAAACTCGTCAAACTTCCTCAGTAGCTGTGTAAGCTGTAGTAGACCTCGCGATGAAATAGACGAATATTTATTATGGAACGGAAAATATACAATATTTTGTAATTTGTACAAATCCAATCCCGTGGGTGCGCCATTAAAAAAAAACGAAATCGAACCCGATTTCAAATTTTGATATTACAGACACCGCTTAAGATTATGCCTAAACGCTTGGATGCAATCCGCATTTAGTTTCGAAAACGGCAAACCTATCTGTATAGTATTTTTTTAAATACTAAACAGATAGGTTAAACAAACCTTGTTTAAAATATAATTACTTTACTTTTTCAAATCTTGGTAACTTAACTTTCCTATTCACTCTAGCTGGTTCCCTTTTCAGATATCTCACTTTATCTCTCTGTCTGTCCCGTTCTGGTATAGGTTCACTGAAGTCATATTTATCCACATTTCTAGGCAAGTCTTTATAATAATTAGGGCTGCTCAGTTTATAAAATTCTCTCTTAGGTATTAATGTTCCCTTCATAACGAATCGTTTTGTCGGTTTCCCTTTCCGTTCGTCAGATTCAAGTATTTTATAAGTATTTCCTTTTATATTTTCAGGTTTAACCTCTTTAAAATCTGGTCGCGGATCGTCAGCATACCCTTCCAATGGCCTCTCTTCCTGGTTCTCTTCATGTTTCGGTCTATTAACTTTTTTAGTGGCTTTCAATATATGTTTATTCTTATTCTTTAATATCAGCTCGTCATT
The DNA here is from genome assembly GCA_951800055.1 of Cenopis cana. Classification (NCBI taxonomy): domain Eukaryota; kingdom Metazoa; phylum Arthropoda; class Insecta; order Lepidoptera; family Tortricidae; genus Cenopis; species Cenopis cana. Next base: position 5,065,051 of record OX637498.1, on the reverse strand, counting down.
ATTATCGTCATTATCTTTGTTGCTGCCCTTGCCTGTTTCTTCACGTCCATTGTCATCGTCCTTATGAATATTGCGGCCTTGATTTGGTTTATTTCTCTTGCCCACAACTGATTCTTCATGCCCATTATCATCATCCTTATCATTTTCTCTATCCTTGTTTTTATGTTTAGAACCAAGTTCATATATTTCGTACATGCTATTTTCTTCTATTGGTTGTTTTATAAGTTTCGATTTATCTTTACTTTTACTATCTGGAGTTTCCTTTTCGTACGTTTTATTTTCTTCCATTGATTGTTTTTTAGAAGTTTCTTTGTGCTGATATTTATTGTATTTATTATCGTATCGGTCGCCTTCTTTGTTTTTAGTCTCAGAGCTTGATTTTTCATGCATGTCGTTTTCTTCTATCGAATGTTTCTGAGGTATATTCTTGTATTTAGTGACATACTTCTGGTATACTTCATTCGCTTGTTTTTTTAAAGGTTTTTGTATGTCGTGTTCTTCTATCGAAAGTTTCTGAGGTATTTTCTTGTATTTAGTGACATTCTTCTCGTATACTTCATTCGCTTGTTTTTTTAAAGGTTTTTGTATGTCGTTTTCTTCTATCGAAAGTTTCTGAGGTATTTTCTTGTATTTAGTGACATACTTCTCGTATACTTCATTCGCTTGTTTTTTTAAAGGTTTTTGTATGTCGTTTTCTTCTATCGAAAGTTTCTGAGGTATTTTCTTGTATTTAGTGACATACTTCTCGTCTTCTTCATTCGCTTGTATTTTTAAAGGTTTTTGCATGTCGTTTTCATCTATCGAATGTTTCTGAGGTCTTTTCTTGTATTTTGTGACATACTTCTCGTCTACTTCCTTCGCTTGTTTTTTTAAAGGTTTTTGCATGTCGTTTTGTTCTATCGAATGTTTCTGAGGTATTTTCTTGTATTTAGTAACATACTTCTCGTCTACTTCATTCGCTTGTTTTTTTAAAGGTTTTTGCATGTCGTTTTCTTCTATCGAATGTTTCTGAGGTCTTTTCTTGTATTTAGTGTCATACTTATCGTCTACTTCATTTGCTTGTTTTTTAACAGTTTCTTTGTGCTGATATTTATTGTATTTATTATCGTACCGGTCGCCTTTTTTGTTTTTAGTGCTTGGTGCATATGTTTCATGCATGTCATTTTCTTCTATAGAATGTTTCAGAGGTCTTTTATTGTATTTATTGTCATACTTCTCGTCTTCTTCCCTGGATTGTGGTTTAGAAGTTTCCTTACGTTTTTCTAATTTGTATTTATTGGTTGTATCATGTTCTTCAACTTGTTTCTCCTTTACTTCATCGGAAGAGGAACCTAGCTTGGCCGATTCAAAATCTGGCAAATCTTCCACATACTTTTCCTTATTCGTAGGTGCCGTTTTTGTACGTCTTTGTTTTTCAACCGTATCAGTACTCCCTTTTGTATTTTTTAATGTGTGTTTTTTATTACTGATTTGCTCATCTTTATCAGAAACAGCGTCATATCGCTGCATACTTGCCTTTTTAGATTTTTCATAATCGTCTTCTAATAGCGGTTTTATATCAGTATGCTTTTTATTTTTAGACTCAGAACTCGATGCATGCATATCATTTTCTTCTATAGAATGTTTCTGAGGTCTTTTACGTTGGATATTATTTTCTTGTTTAGAATCTTCTTGTATCTTTACTTCTACGTTATTGTGTAATGTGCTCTTTATTTTCGACTTATCTGAATCTGATTTTGCTTCTTTCTGGCGTAGAGCAAACTTTTTTTTTGTTTTCGTTATATTGGGTGTACTGTGAGCAGTAGCTTCCTCTTTATCATGATGAAATAAATCTTCTATTTCCTTCATCAGTGTTTCATCACTCTTATCTACTTGTTTAGGGTCTACTCTTTTAATTTCTTTACTCAACTCATAATTGTCCCGTACTAATTGCCTCTGAGGTTCCTTTTGGTTATTTTCCTTATCTTTTGATCCCAATACATATTTATCATACAGGATATGTTTCTCTATTGGTTGTTGCTTACCTTCTTCTGCGAATAATAAGCGTTCAATTTTTGATTTAATAGGGTCTGTATTTGATTCTTCTATATCAGCCGGCATCGTTACACCTTCGTCAAGATCAGTATGTTTATTATTGAATGTATTTTTTACTCGTACGTACTCCGGCGTGACCTCTGAAGAAAAAATATCAATTTCTTGGTCTTTAGTTTTGGAACTCATATTATTTTCGTCTATTTCTTGCTTCTGAGGTTTCTTTTTGTAAATGGTATTAAGCTGTGGTCTCATAATCGATTCATTAATCGCACCCTGTTCGTCTGCTTGTTGATCCTGACCAAGTCCAATATTAAATGTATTTTTATTTCCCGGAATTGATTTTACGGAATCACGCTTGCCAATGACTTCATTAAACATTTCTTGATGTTCTTCAATTATTTGCTTTTGAGGGGTCTTCTTGTAATTGGTATTAAGTTGTGGTCCCATAATCGATTCATAAAGTGTACCCTGTTCGAATGGTAATTGTTCCGGACCAAGACCAGTAATTTCTTGGCTGAATGTATTTTTATTTCCCGCAATTAGTTTTTCGTAATCAAGCTTGTCAATAACTTCTTTCTCGATTTCTTGATTTTTTTCAATTAGTCGCTTTTTAGGTGTGTTCTTGTAAATGGTGTTCTTTTTCGGTCCCATAACGTAATCATTATGTTTTTCCTCTGTTTGTTGATCCTGGCGGTTAAAATTTTCATTGTCTTTATTCAACTGAAGATCCGCTACATTTTCAATGTTTTGTTTGTTTAATGAATACACATATTGTACAGGTATTGATCCATCTGGCAGTTCATCTGAGTTTCCTTCATAATTGATGTCCCTATTTCCAGTTTTATGATTTTGGGGTTTCATTGGCTTATCTGATATAACGTGATTATACAACCATTCACCAAGTTTCGCTTCTGTATTATCCAACTCTTTGTTTGTGTCGTCTTGTTGTTGCGTATTTTCTTTCACACCCATTATTGATCCCTTTGTGCTAGGTTCTAGTGGAACTATCTCTTCTTCACTCTCGTTTGGGCTTGTTTCCGAATAATCGTGTTTTGTAGTATCATATTGACTAGATTGATCGTGATAATTCTGAAATAGAGTCTCTAGATCATCCTTAACATATACTAGTCCGGGTGATGTCGTATAATTTGGATCTCTCCCTATATTTTGGAACCGTTTCGTAGTTTTTGGAAACTCAGTCGTATCAACAGTATTTTTAACAGTATTGAATCTTTTATTGATATTTCGAGTGCGTGTTTTCTTAGTCGAACTTACAGTAGTTGTATGCTTCATAAAAATACTATCTCTTATTAATTCAGCGATTTTATTCAAATCTATACCTGAAACTATGTCACCGTTGGTATCGTCTCTCCTAATCGCCCCAGCATTTTCAGATACGAGACGTGATAATCTTCGTGCTGCGTTTGTTGACAGGAACTGATTTGCCAAATTTTTGAAGTCCTCTATGTTCACTGCGAAAAGTACATGGCCTTCTGTTGCGATAGAAAAGCATGAAATTGTACCTGTAACGTTTAAAATATATTTTAAATTGTTAAACCACTTATAAGGTACGTCTTCCTTGCATTATAGTGCGTGCCATCCACGACGACGCGCCCCTCCACAGCGAAAATCATACTAATGTTTCTACAGTGGTACGGATAATAGGGGCGCGCGTTCAGTTTTTGAGGGAATAGGATTAAAATATTGACTTTTATCATTATAAATCGATAAATAAAATAAATTGTACACACACACACATCTTCATCATGAAACACTCAAGTATTTAGTTTTTGAATTTACCGCGTAAAGACGTACAGACAGACACGGTGGAAGACTCTTTTAATAATATGTATGTAGAGTACTTTTATTTTACGAGCGCGGGTGAGCCATGGTTTGTGTGTTGAGCCATTGTCTATGTGTGCGTCAGCGTAGGAGCTATAAGTTCACAGGCATGTTCCGAATCACGCTTACAGCGCTCAAAGCGCGCTTACGATCGGACCGATTCACGCTCATAGCGCTTATAATACATGAGATGTCGTGACGTCACTGATGATGTCATGGACGGCGCTCACGGTGCTCACACTCCCAAGCCGTGTTCCGAATCACGCCAACAACGATCACAGCGTTTACAGTGCTGACGGTTGGTCCGAATCAGTAAGCGCGCTCAAGGCCGCGTGAGTGGTGTTTTGATTCGGACCGGGCATGTTGTGTTTACTGTCATGTTCATATATCAAACGTCAACTTGACGTTTGGTTTACGGTGCTGACGCCTCGGAGTGTGAGCACTGTAAACGCCAATATGGCGCCGTCCATGACGTCTTTGATGACGTCACGACATCTCATGTAAACGCTATGAGCGTGATTCGGTCCGATCGTAAACGCGTTTATACGTTTTAAGCGTGATTCGGAACACGGCTCCAGGCGTAAGCACCTTGAGCAAACGTCAAGTTGACGTTTGATATATGAACATGACAGTAAACACGGGCTATGAGCGTGAATCGGTCCGATCGTGAGCGCGCTCAAGCGAATACCGGTCCGAAACAAAACACTACGACTACGGCCTTGAGCGCGCTATTTGATTTAGACCGGCCGTCAGCACTGTAAACGCTGCGAGCATTTTTAGCGTGATTCGGAACACGGCTCACATTGTCTATGTGTTCGTAAGTGTCACAACAACAACTCTGGCTTACCCTCCCTCGTGCGATAAAAGTACTGTAGTTCAAACATCAGCCTTTTTTTCTGTTAACTTCGCTCGTTTATGGGCATTTTCACTTTAAAGTGTATCCCCTACTTTTTTTCCGTATCTCGGCGATTTTGGTTATTCTGACTCAGAATCACGAGTACTATCCATTTCCGCGAAGAAAAAAAGTGTCCCACCAAAAAAAGTCAGTTTTATGACGCTTTTTTCATACAGTTTATATGGCTCGTCACAAAACTGACCCAGAAAATTTGTATGGAAAATCAAGGACATTTTTTTTTCTTCATCTGAATCAATAGTACTCGTGATTCCGAGTCAGAATACCCAAAATCACCGAGATCCGAAAAAAAGTAGGGGGTACACTTTAAAGTGAAAATGTCCATATCATTATAATCTACCGTTACTTACATAGTTGCAGCGCGCGTCGAAACAGAAACATTATACTATAACACCAATAGTTACGATCATTTTATATTTGAGCTGGAAATTGAATGCTAAATTGGATTGCCAAAACTGTTCCACTAATACATCCGACGATGCGATGATTTGAAAGTTAAAAAGACCAAATATTTATTGGAATTAGGCCACTGGGGTACTTCATTCTTTTTCTTTTTTTTACACACACAAGGTCAATTTACACTATTTATCTTATTGTTCCATGGATCCAGACAAGCATCTAAACACTAGTGTGTCTACTACACTGACACTGACACTAGTCTAGACCGAGGCCTGTGTTAGGGCTAGTTCTAGTACCCAGTAGCAGTAGTAGTGGTAGGTAGTAGTAGTAGTGTTCTGTGTTAGGGGTAGTAGTTCTAAGAGACCTTAGTTTGAGAGAGCGACCGGGCTTGTTATGGTTGTGTAAATATGACCAATTTTAAGTTAAAATTTATGTGTTACACTTATAGGCTGACAATTTAGCGTCAGTATGAAATTTGCAATTAAAAATATATATCTATTGCCAGTTAGAGGGTAAGGGATGAAATTTGGTATGTGGGGGTTTTCGGGGACGAGCAATCGATCTAGCTAGGTCTCATGCCCGGGAAAACGCTGAGCAAAGCTCGGTTGCCCAGACATTGTTATGTAAATAAAACGAGTGTAGAATATTTCACAAAACCTATTGAGGCTATTTAAACTAGGGTGACCCGAAATTTTTGACCGCCCGTGTAGGTTATAGGTTTACGCGCGCTGGTGTTCCGCAACTCGACGTCAAATGCGCCTATTTTGCGTGGTGGGTTGACAACGTTACTCGTGCCAACCCAATTCTACCAGAAAGCCTAGCAGACCCTTGACGTTGCCGACTACTTCTGGTAGTGACCTCGGCGATAATACCTCGGTATTTTGCCCGGTATGCACCCCAGGGCATGTCGGGATGACGTGGGCGGCTGTCTCTTCGTCCTCCATACAAGCTCTGCAGAGAGGGCTATCTGTAACACCTAACTTGGCACCAATATGGTGTCATTTCTGTTCACTATCAAGAATGTACCTACCTAATCTGTGACATTGCCAGCAATCTTTGTAAATGTATCATATGTAGGTATGTTCTTGCTTATGGGAAATAAAAATCTTTTTACTTTTACTTTTTTACTTGTACCGCCGTTGGAACTGTGATCGCGATTGTATTATTATTTTCATCTCACCCGCTCGGAAAGGCTTTCTTTATCCTTTCAAATCTGCGTGCAAAAGTCAACTTTCCACGCTAGCGTGGAAAGTGATTTTGAAATTCGAACGTTACGCAGTTCCATGAGTTCCAACTTTTTTCTATAAAGTGAAACGACAGGTCATTCCTAAGCGTTTAGAAGTATACATATCATGTACCTAATGGTGCAGTTTATTAGTGTTTTGTTTTTATAATGATATTAATAATACTTTTTCCAGCTTAATTTGATGATATTCAATAATAATTTAGTTTTATTTATAAAGAAATAACACGAAGAAACATATTTGAAATGTTTATATGTTTCAATATTTTACGCTCAGTGCAATTTCGGAACGCACCGTTTAAAAAGTTAGTTTTTAAGAAAAAAAAACTCGATACGAGAGATTAAGATATTTAAATATTGTTTTCTTTTGTTGTTGAGTTATAGAATAATATCAAAATAATGAATTTAATTAATTGATTTCAGTGCAGTGCAATTTTAACTCCTGATAAGTTTGGAAATGAGTGAAATATATTTGTTTTAGCCGTTAGCCGTGAGTATTTCATACCACAGTACTCAACATCAACAATAATAATTAGGCTCTTTTATGCATTTAAATGTTAATAATCCACGAAATGCTTTGTAACGGGTGAAATTTAAACAACCCTTTATAGAACACGAGTACATCTTGAATTATACATGAAAGTATTTCCTCGCTATGGTGAGATGAAAAGTTGTGTGTTGCGCTCGGCAGCAAAGTTGTTCGGCGTCTCGTGCCTTGAGAGCCTCGCTACGCTCAGGATTGTATTTTTGAACCACTCGCTTCGCTCGTGGTTCAATCTTACAATCCTTCGCTAGCTCGGCTCTCAATACAAACACTCGCGCCAAAAATCAACTTTGCAGCCTTGCATAACAAATAACTATTATTCCAGTAAACACATAAACAAGAAGTTCCCGTGCCCCCAATGCGACGCGCGCTTCAGCAGCCCGTACAGCCTGTCCGCGCACCGCAAGCGGCACGACGCGGCGCCGGCGCCGGCGCCGGAGCCGTGCGCGTGCGCGTGCGCGCCCTGCCGCCGCGTGTACAGCTCCGCCAAGGGGCTCCGGGCGCACCGGGCACGCGCGCACGACCACCGCACGAGGCCGTAAGTCATTTATTATTATCTATTACATTAAAGGCAGTGTACGTGAGGTGCAGGGTTGGGTTGCTTACGGGCCTCCCTAAGGCTTAATTAGGTAAGGTAATTTGGTAAGGAGTGTAATTTACGAGCCTTCGTAGCGACATGTACCGCGAAGTTCATCATCATCCTAGCGTTATCCCAGTACAGTTGCATCGTGAAGGATGCCTGGGGTCCGCTACAAAATCCCAAGATTTGGCGTAGGCACCAGTTTTTACGAAAGCGACTGCTATCTGACCTTCCAACCCCGAGGGGAAACTAGACCTTATTGGGATTAGGCTTTGTCAAGTGAGTGGACAACTTGACTGTTAAAAGTTCTCAAGCCGCCCGAAGGCCTCCAACTTGGCTTAACGACTGCTGCCATAGACAGCAACCGAGATTAACGGCTTAACATGCCTTCCAGAGCACGGGAGCGCTCAGTTAGTAATCACTCAAAGCGGACACCCATCCAAGTCCTGACCGCTGCCCACGTTGCTTAACCTTAGATACCGCAAGCGGTACGCAGGCGCCGCTGGGCCACGAGCGCTACATCTACCGCGAAGTTATTACAACTATTTGTACATATTTATTAACCCCATATTTCTTCATTCCAGCCTAGCTTGCCAAATATGCTCAAGAACCTGCGCCACTCAGCGCTCGCTCTCATCCCACATGCAAAACGTACACTCGACGGAGAAGCCGTTCAGCTGCGGTCTGTGCGGGGCGCGCTACGCAAGCAAGAAGTCCCTGGGCGCGCATTTGAGGAGGCACCGGGGCGTTGAACCGAAGATGTGCGTGTGCCATATTTGTGGGGCTAGTTTTCAGGTAGGTTCGGTCATTCTAGCGTTATGTATGTATGTATGTAAAATTCTTTATGTCACACCTGGCCATAAAGTGACCATTATCGCACGCTCCGCGCGCGAAAAAAAACCCACTTCCTGGCCAGGGGGTGACATAAAATTTTATACTTACCACGGGCGAAAATAAAGAAAGCCTCAGATCGCATATTTATCGCCCTTGCCTTCGGCTCGGGCGTAAAATACCTGCGATCTGAGACATTCTTTGTTTTACCGCCCTTGGTAAGTAATGTACTATTATTATACATGAGCAAACACAACACAAAAATAAATAAATAAATATTTGTAGACAATCTTACAGAAATCAACCTAGTCCCAAACTAAGCAAAGCTTGTACATACTATGGGTACTTAGCGACGACATACATACTTATATAGATAAATAAATACTTAAATACATAGAAAACATCCAAGACCCAAGAACAAATATTCGCGCTCATCACACAAATAAATGCCCCGGCCGGGATTCGAACCCGGGACCTCCAGCTTCGTAGGCAGGGCCACTACCAACTAAGCTAAAGCGCTCGTCGATAGCGGGTTCGAATCCCGGCCGGGGCATTTGTGTGATGAGCGCGAATATTTTGTTCTTGGGTCTTGGATGCTTTCTATGTATGTATTTATGTATTTATTTATCTATATAAGTATGTATGTATATGGTCGCTTAGTACCCATAGTACAAGCTTTGCTTGTCCACAAATATCCCACGAGTTTTATCTCACGAGCGCGCATGCTCTGCACATGGAACCATGTGCATGTACACACAACCATGGCTCAACCATAACAACCATGCACATACATGTGTACATGCACATGGTCTGAATGACGTCACTGTTAATATTCCATCTCTTTCATTAGATCCATCGTATATTAGAATGAAAGAGATGCAATATAACGTGACGTCATTCAAAGCCATATTTTCTAGCTCCAAACGAATGTTCGGGACGCAACCTCCAGTATATAGTGTCTCCACCACCCAAAGGTTGTCTGGAAGAGATCGCTTTTTAGCGATAAGACCGCCTGTTGTCTATCATCAATATGTTTAGATTTAAGCTGAACTTCTATGTAATTTTTGGTGAACAATAAAGAATATTTGTATTGTATATATCTAAACTTCTTGGGTAGAACCTTTTGTTCTGAACAGGTTTTTTTTTTAATTTCAGGGTAACAACAAACTGAACAGGCATCTCCGGTCAGTGTGCGAGAAGAATAGGTTGGAAGAAGAATTATCCGCCTTCTACAACCAGGAATAAGATGATTATTGCTATGTATAATCTATTTATTTAAATTTGAACTTTTGTGAGTCATCATCATCATCATCCTCAGCCTGTAGTCGTCCACTGCTGGACATAGGCCTTCCCCAATTCGCGCCACCACACCCGGTCCTCAGCTCTCCGCATCCAACCGCTTCCCGCCACTCTCTTCAGGTCGTCGGTCCACCTGGCCCAGTCGTCCCACGGGCCGAGTCGTTCGCGGTCTCCACTCCAGAACTCGTCTGCCCCATCGGCCATGTCATGTTAAAACTATATTCTACTAAACGGTTGAAACTCACGTATTAATTGTGAATTGTCTTTAACAGTTAAAAACGCTCATCTTAAGCCCAAACAGGAAAATAAAAATCGGTCAAGTGCGAGTCAGACTCGCGCACAAAGGGTTCCGTACCAGTCTATAAAAACTGCAAAATAATCATGTCTGTTGTATGGGAGCCCCCTTAAATATATATTTATTCTGTTTTTTAGTATTTGTTGTTATAGCGGCAACAGAAATACATCATCTGTGAAAATTTCAACTGTCTAACTATCACGGTTCATGAGATACAGCAGGACGGACAGCGGAGTGTTAGTAATATAATGGTCCCGTTTTACCCTTTGGGTACGGAACCCTAATAATACCTGCTCTGGGAGCGTAAATCCATGAATGCTGAAGTGTGTCTGTCCGTTACCTCTTCACGCTTAAACCGCTGAACCGATTTTGATTCACATAGGAATATGTATTTTAAAGTAAATAAAACACTGATAAATTTTTCTTAGTTTTAATTCCGACACTAAACAGGATTTGTATTTACATATTATAGAAAAAAACTGTCACACTTCTGTAGTGTGAAGTTTAACCTTATTATGAGCCTTAAGCCTTATTTACATAAGTATGACAATCGTATACGAGTTTCACTACACTGCAAAAACTTACGATTACAGAAAGATAAATTTGGCTTGGACACCTAGAGATGCCGGCAGCAGCCACATACTATTATGTCACACTTGGCTATAAAGCGGCAATTACCGCACGCACCGCGCGCGGGAAATCCCACTTCCTGGCCAGGGGGTGACATAAAATTTGGTACTTAACACGGGCGGTAATAAAGAAAGCCTCAGATCGCATATTTATCGCCCTTGCCTTCGGCTCGGGCGTCAAATACCTGCAATCTGAGACATTGTTTTACCGCCCTTGTTAAGTAATGTACTATAACGAAAACTGGTTACGACTACAGATGGTTTGGCGCGACGCTTTTACATGTAAGTATGTACATCTGGACGTCTATGTGCGTCATTCGTCCATCGTATTTTGACGTGAATATCCGTCATTATACTTAGCCTTGTATCAAATTAAAGCATTGCAAAGCGGCAAACGCAACCAAACTATACCCGTCCATGCATTCTACAATAATCTTGTTCAATATTTCACTACACCTTTTTAAAATACACGTCTTATTTTCATTCTTTGTAATTTCTTTGTTACTATTCGGATACCATTTCTTTCTCCATAATTCTGTTAAAGAACTTCTTGTTGGTAGTTCTTCTTGAGAATTCTGCGTACTTTGACTTGTGACATCTTTAACATTCATATATTTTTTCAAGAGTAATTCTAATGTATGAAACGTGTAGCATATGTTTTCTACTTCGACTATGTTAGTTAATTCGTATAGATCTTCCTGTGTTAGGTTTGTATGGAGTTCTTCTAGTGTGGCTGTTATTTTTTCTATAGTATATTTAAGAATGTGTTTTGATTTGTTGAGGAGAAGCAAGCGTTGGATGTTTTCGTCTTTAGTTATAAGCTGAAATAAAATTGAGTAGTAAATTGTTATGACAAAATGTGCCTATTATTTTTATGGATGGAAAATCAGGTCGCAACGTCAAATGGCGTCCAGAATTATCAATCAGACTACAATACAGCTGCAAATATAGAAAATAAATTGATTGAAATTTAGATTTTTTTTAAAGGGGTGTGAAAGAATTCCCCTAGCGAGCAATTAAGATTTTAATGTCGCTTTATGGCATGTGATTCGTCTTTTTATGGCCAGGCGTAACGTAATACTTGTACGGTATTACAGAATTTGATAATTCTGGACGTCATTAGACGTCGCGGCGTCTTCGGCACCATTTTGTGTCAACTTGTATCGTAGTAGTAAACACTTTTTATATTGATTTAAACTTACACGATTTTCACACATTATTATTGGAAAACGGGACTTAATCGCGTACACTTATAATTTATCAGCTCGCGGCCACGAATGTTGCGATACATTCGAAACGTCGAGCAAAACCTTACAAAAGATAAATGGGCACTTATAATTTATTTGGGCATTTTCACTTTAATGTGTGGTACCCCCTACTTTTTTTTCGGATCTCGGTGATTTTGGGTATTCTGACTCAGAATCACGAGTACTATTGATTCAGATGAAGAAAAAAAAATGTCCTTGATTTTCCATACAAATAAAAAAAGGCGCAGTGGTGGACAAGGCATTCTCCATACAAACTCTGTGCACGTTTTATTCGTAGGTTTTGACACTAACGAATGTATTTTTTTGGATGTAAATATTAGATATGCGAAGAAATGTGGAAATTTTCAAATATTTCAAAAAAATTAAAAATTTAAATAATAATATCAATGAAAAAAAATTACATCACGAAATAGCATAATATAAACAGAAAAATAAGCATACTGACCAAAAATCATAACTTTAATGCAAACACAAACGAAGAAAATCCTGCACAAAGTTTGTATGGAGAGAGCTTGCCCTACATCTCCTCTTAAAGGGTTAAGGCGCTCGGTTGTTTTATGCGTCAAACGCAAGCATTCCATATAAATACGTTGCGTCAAACGCATCGCGTTGAATGGATCTATATGGAAACGCATGCGTTTGACGCATAATACAACCGAGCGCCTAAATGCGTCAACCGGGATTCGACCGGAACCCGGGACCCACAGCTACGTAGAATAATGTTTGTTTATGTCACACCTGGCCATAAAGCGGTAATTACCGCACGCTCCGCGCGCGGGAAATCCCACCTCCTGGCCAGGGGGTGACATAAAATTTTGTACTTAACACGGGCGGTAATACAGAAAGCCTCTGATCGCATATTTATCGCCCTTGCCTTCGGCTCGGGCGTCAAATACCTGCGATCTGAGACATTCTTTGTTTTAACTTTTACCGCCCTTGTTAAGTAATGTACTATACCACGTCATCAGCCCAGGCGCCTCCAACCCGTATGTCCAGTAACGTACTGTCGACCGTTTCGAGCAATTCTTCCAAAAATGGAGGGTAGTTCTCTTCTTCGTGCAGTTTGTCTATTAGCTTACCCAATACCTTGAATAGAAGAAGAAGTTATTTATACAGGGTGTTTCCTGTAACAGGAACTGTGACTTGTAAAAGTGCCATTGCGGCCTACTTACAGAATAAAGTTCATTTTATTTTTTTATTCAGGAGCAATAAATTAAATGGTAGATAATTAACGTTGCCTGTAATTATTTTCACGTGGTTACAGTTGTTTTTTTTTTTTTTAATTTTTTTGTGGCGCTGGTAGTTATCCTGTATTTTATAACCTTTTCGTAGTGATATTAATAACTATTTTTTTTTAAACACGATAAAAAAAATTTTTTTTGAATTTTTTTGTTGTCTTGGTAGTTGTCCTGTATTTTATTACCTTTTCGTAGTGATATTAATAACTATTTTTTTTAAACACGATAAAAAAAAATTTTTTTGAATTTTTTTGTAGCCTTGGTAGTTGTCCTGTATTTTATTACCTTTTGTAGTGATATTAATAACTATTTTTTTTTTTAACACGATAAAAATTTTTTTTTCCTAAAAAGCCATAAATTATCCTTTTAAACTAAAAATGCTAATACTATGACGACTCATATCTTGATGCTACCTCTGAATCCGAAGTAACGGATGTGCTATGATCTCGCGGTGTCAAGATCCATTACTTGAGGGTCCTAACTTTAGATCAAATTTTCTCCAAATTGAAATAATAATAGTACATTACTTACCAAGGGCGATAAAACAAAGAATGTCTCAGATCGCAAGTATTTTACGCCCGAGCCGAAGGCAAGGGCGATAAATATGCGATCTGAGGCTTTCTTTATTATCGCCCGTGGTAAGTACAACATTTTATGTCACCCCTGGCCAGGAAGTGGGTTTTTTCGCGCGCGGAGCGTGCGATAATGGCCACTTTATGGCCAGGTGTGACATAAATAAAATTTTTGGACACAAGGGGTTACTGCAGATCAGGGATGTTGCGGATATCCGCATCCGTATCCGCAACCGCAGAACTTTCGCATTGTTTTGAAGCTCCGCTTCCGCATCCGCATCCGCAAGAAACAATGCGGAGCTTGATGCGGATGCGGAGTTGAAACAAGTCGTCACAGGAACGGCTTAGCGGCGCCGCATGTGCTGGGTAAAGTAGGTAAATTCGCTATTACGCAATGGAGATCGAGCACTTTCGCTATGATAGTGACAGGAACCGACGAGTTTGTGTTGAGTTTTATTTATAATTGTAATAGGATTCTAAGTAAGAGGCGTGTCTCGTGTTTATGGTCAGATTATGTTTATGGTCAAATTACTAAAACGTACAATTTGTCGCTTTATTATGTATTTTATCTTACATCCGCATCCGCATCCGCTTCCGCGGATGTGAGCCTGTAGAAATCCGCATCCGCGGATGTTAAAAAATCTGGATCCGCAACATCCCTGCTGCAGATGCTCTAAGGAAGCGTCCTTTTAAATATTTGCTCCGGTTACAGGAAACACCCTGTGTAGCACTCAAGGAAAACATAAAAAAAACACCCAAGTGCGCGTCGGACTCGCGCACGAAGGGTTCCGTACTATAAAAACTACAAAAAATCATGTTTTTTAGTATTTGTTGTTATAGCGGCAACAGAAATACATCATCTGTGAAAATTTCAACTGTCTATCACGGTTCATGAGACACAGCCTGGTGACAGACGGACGGACGGACAGCGGAGTCTTAGTAATAGGGTCCCGTTTTATTTTCTAAAACATAGCCGTTTTATTTTCGAGCTCTGGAATAAAGAAAGAAGAATTAAAAATACTATTTTTTTAAATACCTGTGCAATTTGTTTGACAATGTCGTCTGTAGCTGTCGCTTGCAAGATGTGGTTGAACAGGCAGTAGGCAGATTGGTTCAACCAGGCTCCGTGCTGGGAGGCTGAAATAAAACCTGTATATAGGTATATACTTAGTAGTAGAAGATTACTTTTAGTTTAAGGCGATATATCGATTGAAAGAGACACCCTTTGTTTTTCGCTCACGACAAAACGGGATGCAACCCTCTCCGAGAATGGCTTTTTAGACAAATCTCGTTAAATATCTGACTGTGTGCAGGTTTATTAAATTTCCTCTTGTCAGTACCTAGATGAGGTAAAATACCATCATATTAACTTAATCGTGTCTTTTAATAATGCGTTGTTTTAGTAGGCTGAGGAAAAAAGGAAAATATAGACTCGACTTTGGATTTATTTTCTATCGAGAAAATTTTAAGCAATCATGTTTCGCTATTGTCAGAACCACAATCATATAGTCAAGAATCATATATCTGAAAATCAGCCCCTACTGTTTGCTACTCTGCGCAGGACAGCGTTTCAAGGTGTCCGAATTTCTCGTGTAGCGCCTTAACACTGACAAATGCTCTTATAGAACTCTGCTGTCGGTTGTAACTTAACACGGTAAACCTGCACTGTGAGAAACTTCGGTTGTTTGTTCATAGGTGGCGCTGTTACCAATATCCATCTTCTACAGGTCACGTGTCCGTCTTACGATATTAGAGGGGGTCAACTTAGCTGGTCGTAGAGCATCCTAGGCGTACTTCAGGTCCACTATATTGAGACCTTACGAATTTTCAATCTGACGAATCTGTCGGTCACGTGACCTGACGCGACTTTATTTTTTTTTCCTATCACAAAAAGTGCACAGCAGCGCCGCTAAAGAAGTTTTCACTTCAAAAACACCATAGTGACAGATGTGTCGTAGGTAGTTTTTACACGACTGCCCAAAAAAAGGAGTGTAATGTTTTCAGGTTTCATGTATGTGATTTTTTTTTGTTCCCCCAGAACTTCTCAACGCCTTACGCGATTTATTTGGTCTTGAATTAAAAAATCGAGTATATGTAAAATATTACTTACAAGTTTTCAGAGAACTCCTCAGTTGCGAGTCGCTCCTATACCCAGAGTCAGTCGAGTAACCGTCGTATCTCTTATCCTTTTTGTTAACGAAATTCTTTACTCTGTTCAACTCTTCTATTACTTTGAATGACACCTTTTCTTGTGTGATTTCATCACTTGCTGTTTCATCGATATCCATATCGTTGTTTTCAATATTATCGGTAAATTCTTCTTGGATATTTTCAATGTTTAATGAAGCTTGTGCTGTTTCTTTATTAATATCGTGTCCATCTTTACAATTACTGGTTTTATTTTCAGCATCGTCACTTTGAATTTCGTTACGAACTGTGTCATTCACTAATGTACATTGGCTATTGAATGAGAGTAATTGAGTATCTGTGTCTTTGGTAACAGTACCAATGTTACTTTCAATTATATTGTTACATGTTACTTTTCTTGCTTCCGCAGCATAAGTATGATTTGATGCTTTATCAATGGGCAATACGTTTACATTCATTGCAAACTTTTGTACATTCCCAACGTTCTGAGTTACTACTTCGTTAAAAGTCTTAGCCACTTGTCCGATAGATTGATCATCATTTAAACCACTATACTTATTATCAGCTGTATATTCTTGAACATTTTGGTGGAGCTGCGATGGTTTTGCATTTCGACAATCATTTTCGTTCGGTACATATGCATTTCCCATAGTTGCTCTTCCATCGACCGTAATTGCAAGACCATTTTGATCAGTAACATATATTTGCACATAACCTTTCTGTCCATTGATATCTTTGGTATTATCTTGGATATTGCTACTGTTGTTACCATTATTTCTTATATATTTATCTGCTATCACAAAATATTCGTTTTGAGTTTGACTGACATGTGTGAAATCTTGTGTGAACCCATGGAAAGTGTACAATTGTGTTTCTTGCGAGTCCATACAATTTTCATTGCCATTTTGAATAAACTTGTTATCTTCTATAGCTTTAGTAGTGTCATAACAATGCGTGCTTTCATTATTTGCGTTACCAATAACATCTTGACTTTCACAGAAAGTTAATTGGCTTAAATTTTGATTTGCGTGATCCTGAAATCATTTTAACAAGTAATTACATAATGTTCTTCGAAGCTACCACCAAATTAAGGCCACCAGACCCTGTATTATGGTCGCACGATACCATCTATTCATCATCAAGATTGCATCTGTGACTTTCTATCGAGTGGCATACAAACGTGACAGATGTTTTATCTTATCGTTTATCACGCTTTAACACGTAGCTCGAGCTGGAGCTATGTGTCAAATGTATAGAAACATAGCATAGCATAGCTCTAGTGGAAAACCAGCCTTAATCACGAATTATGAGTTTTTGTTCCATTTATTATACAGTAGGTAGATACTTTTACAGTTTAAAACTCTATGGTTTCATTCATAAACTTAAGACTAATTATGGATGAAACTATGGAGTTTTATCGTGCCGTGGACGTCCACGGTAAAGTATAAATGCGGCCTTTAATGTATAAATGACGAACGTTAATATAGTTCGGACACAACTCTAAGGCTAAATTCTGTTAAACAAACGCAAGCGAAACTAGACTTAGAGCTCTGACTGTAAGGTAGATTTTTGCTTGCGTTAATTTGACAGCACTTGGCCTTACACTTTTGTACGAACTATACCACTCTCTGTACCTAATAATATTATAAAAATATAGCTATAAGTTATTCAACACATACCTCTTCCTGCGTGATCGTAGCAACTTCTTTCAATAATTTGAGGGTACTTCCTATAGACGTTTCTCCTTCCACATTGGGGTCAACTGTACTTTCCCCAAAGACGAAATCATTTAGAATAGTTTGGCTACCCTCACTGTCATTTTCATTTACAGAGTAATTCGGGCGATTTTCATTTAACACATCACATTTGTTTTCTGCTTGTGTATTTTCTTTCAAAATATCATCGTCATCGAAATTAAAATCTTCGCTACAAACTGCTTCGTTTGGATCAAATTCCTTATCCTTGATTTTGTTTCGTAGTTGAGTCAAATACTCGTCAATAGATAAATGATTGGGTTTTGATTTTATGACCGATATGGCAACGGCGAGACGATATTTTTGAGAAATATGGTCAACTAAAAAACAAAGATTATACTTTATGAAACAATAAAACAATAACATTTAAATAATATCTAAAGAAACTGAAATATCCTCAAAATGTTTCTTACATTTATGAATAAAAAGCAAAACTAATATTTATTTTTCTCACCGTATTCTTGAAAACTCATTTTGGTTTATTATGCACTGATAAATTTTTGTTGATAAAAATAAGAATCATAATGCTAACACACCGATTAAGTAATAAGAAAAATGATTTAATTAATAATAATGACGTAATTCGAAAACTTCGCAAAAAACAATAAATTTCAACAGTACAATTCGCGCCATGGACATATTTTTTTCTACGAATACCTCGTTTACAATGAGACCTTAGAAACATACCTAACAGCCAAAAATAGGTTATTTATTGTGAAGACTTCCGATGTGCATTTAATTTAGAGACGTCATGAATTAAATGCAATTATTAAATAAATTTCACTGTAGATAATTTTGTCGTATAGATGGTGAATAGTTTTGTAGGTACCTGTATTCATGCAATAGTTTGCTTTTTTGAAATGAGATACATTTTAAACTTTTATAACGTAAGTTGACAAGACGCGTTGTCATTTTGATTGGCCATGCCATTTTGTATGAAGCATTTTTAGCTTTTCAATATGTTTTTAGTCCCCATAATACTCTGCAAACCAGTTATAAATGGCGCTATACACCATTCTTTTTGGAATGAGCATATTTCTAATAGCACTCGTGTCAGCCATCATCAAGAAAATGTTCTTCCATTGGAAACAGGAGCACAAGATCGAAAGAATGATGGTGCCAGCTTACGTGGAACATCCTAGTCAGTATTCCTTAAGCCCGATCCACACAATGCGTTATGATGGCGCAGGACAAGGACACGGCTACGCGGTGGAATGGAATGAGATATAAAAGTGTGTCTTTCTCCCTCTAAAGCATAATTGCGTCCGTATCTGCGCCAATATGGCCCATTGGTGAGGATCGGACATTAACTTAGAATTGCAATTAAAGTGTGAAGAATGCGGATGACAAAACAACATTGGCCCATGGCGCAAATTGGTCGAAACAATAGGGATGTTGACTCAAAATTTATTAATACTTCATACGAAAGAATACATATAACTATGCCAAAAAGTGAAAATCCTATTCAAATATCTCAAAAAATAACGAAACTACAACCGTTAGAATGTTTTTAACTAGAGTTTTTAGTTAGAGAGAGAAAACGCTACAGGTCAGTGACGTCACTGACCTCGAGCGCCATAGTAAATGACGATCGTTCAATACAACGGGGCGTTTTGCGGAAAAGGGATAGAAAATGCCCCCTCCTAAAACTTTGAAGACTTATAATTATGTAATTATTTATTCTTTTGGATTACTTTTTTCACTATTTGATAGAGAATTTGATCCTTTTTCGAGAAAATTCGGATTCATTGATTTTCTTATTTGGTGTCAACATCCCTTTTGCATTACATTGCTGTCTCAATCCAAGTCTAGTCCCGCCTCTGTCAGTTGTTGTGATAAATTGCAAGGTACTCGTAAAAGTGTAAGCTTATATTTATATAGGTATATTTAGTTTTACTTTATATGGAAATAAAAAGGCTATAATATAATATAATAGCTAGTTATACGAACTGTTGCCAATTTCATATTGATTCATGGTTCCCGCAACAATGAAGAACTTCATGAATCGTACCAAACAAAATAACGAAATCCTTCGGTTTATTGAGACCTAACTCGTAATATTTTCCTTTCCAGCGGTTAACATTATAATCATATGCGAAAAATGCGTGATACGCCGTAGAACATTTGCAGACAAGCTAGCAGTGTACGACATTATAAGCAAAAGCGACATGAGCCTAACTAAAGAAGAGGACGCTCCAGAGACGCAACAGTTACCTGTAGATCCAGCTCCTGAGACGCATCCATCAGAACCTATACCTGCCGAAAAACCTTAATAACACATTTATAAGAGCGTTTTTCCAATGCGCGTTAAGCGTTCTACTCACTTATTGATTAGTAACACCAACCGCTTTGAAAGTGAATGAATTGAATACTTAATTGGTGTCTCATTACAACTTATAGCTGCGTTTCTAGTTTTGTAAATCACTCTTAGTGTAACAGCTTTAAAAACGGCGGTTTGTTTAACATAGCAAGGTCCACTGAATGACACTTTACATACGATACGATTTTAGAGTCGTTTTCAAAAAATTTGTACATAGTTAAAGGGCTTTAATTAAAACAAAACTTAACTATTGATTCCTTTGTGTAACGATGACTCATTTTGTATGGCTAACTTTCGTTACACAAAGGACGCGATCGTAATTTTGTTTTCATTAAGCCCTTAACTAAGTATGTAAACATTTTTTGAAAACGGCTCTTTAGGAGATTTTGTTCAAGAAAGGAGTGTAATAGATTTTGAAAAAGTCGGCAACGCATGTGAAGTTACGCGCCTATAGGGTGCGGTGACCCTACCCTAACCGCTTACCATCAGGCGGGCCGTACACTTGTTTGCAACCGACCTGGTAATTAAACTTTTAAATACAGCTATAGTGTTAGTTGAAAACCATCTGTCATTTCATCACTATTTTTGGAAACTTCTAAGAGTATTCCAGTGTTTAAACCGCCCGCGTGGTCGTGTCGGAGGTTTCCCCTGGATTTTCCCCAGGCCACCCTCCAACTGCGCACTCCTTGCGCTTTATTGGGCACGGCCGCTAAAGCCACAAAAAAATAAAAAAAGGTTAAAAAATTAATAAAAAAAGGGTAAAAGAACAGGTTTAAAAAGGGGTGATAAATTCTGAAAGTTGAAAGAGTTTTGGTTTTCCTTTATTTAATAATTCCATACAACTTTACAATACACCTAATGTTCCCAATCGGTCTCAGGCTCATTAATGTTGCTTTCGCCATTTTTTTTCGTGCAGTCATATACGCTATTTATTTTAATGATATCTCCTTCCGATAACAGTTTTTTGTGCTGGCCCAGCGACCTCATGATGCTGCCGTCGGGGTCCTGAAAAAAAAATCGAGTGTTGCCATGACTATAATTTTAAAAATCCTTTTTCTTAGATTAGTAAATTACTACAGAAATCAATACAACCGGTCTTAAATAAAAAAAAAAAAGATTAATCACGGAGTAACTAAAATATATACAAATAACACATGTAGTTTGTGGTTTTAAGGCCTACCAGGAACTGAAAACTCTCGGTCGCACTTGAATGTTCGAGCGATAGAGAGGCAGACATTTTGTATTCGGTTCGCAGTAGCCCTCCAGCCAACAAGCCAGAAAAAGATCAACCACCCTTTTAATTAAAGGCGCTTTTAAATAATTCCAGTTGCTGGCGCCAATGCAGCGCTGGATGATAATGGCGTCATGTTAAGCGGCCTACACACAGCCCTAAAATCAGAGGCAATAACGGGAGAGTGGTGGGGAGCACCCTAGATTGCTCCCTAGATCGCCTCGTGTGTAGGTAAATCGTATAGGTATTAGGCTGTGTGTAGGCCGCTTAAGTAAATTCACTTTCAGACCGCTGTCGCGATAAACTGCATAGAATGATCGAGTTTATGTCAGACGTAAAGCATGCCCTCCCTATCGCACTTTATTATGATATGACAGGGAGGCCAGCTCAGTAGTGGCTAGTGGGACTTTTAGCCTGACAAGTCCCTAGGACGCAGCGACCTTGGTCGTCTTTCAAGGGTGGTCTTGCTAGAAACAACTGTCTACACGGTCCGGTCCGGTTCTGGGGCTTGTTTTCAACCGTCTGGCACACGCTTAAAGCCCGTGCCAGACGGTCGAAGACAAGCCCAGAGACCGAGCGACCTTGGTCTGCAAAGACCGCTAATCAACGGAGGTCTTGCTGGAAACAGCTGTCTACACGGTCCGTGCTACTCGGTCTCTGGACTCGTCTTCGACCATCTGGCACGGGCTTAAGAATAAACTAGCTAGTCTATGGTCCATGCCTTATCTTTGAACGTGGCGACGGTGGAGATGCCCTTCTTGCCGACCTTCCGCCAGAACATCCAGGCGGGGTGCGTCGCGCTCTCATAGTCGTAGGGCAGGGGAAATGTCGCGTCCGCGCCTATCTTCTCAAAGTGGTGCAGCTTGTCTGAAAAAAAATTGAGAGGGCAAACGCAAGCAAAAAAACAACTAGGATCTTTGACTGTAAGCTTGCCTGCGTTCATTTGACAGCATTTGGCCTTACAGTTTTGTATAGTTGCCGGCAAACATCTTGAACCTAACCTTGTCTGTGCAGTAGCCGATATACGTACAAATCACGCTATTGCGCAGGTCAATCAGGTTCAAGATGTTTGTCGGCAACTATATAAACTATACTTGGGGCACTGACATGCCGTCCCGCTCCGAAATGCTTTTCACTACAAACAAACGATTGTGAACGAGAATTGATAGGTAGATAAAGTTTTTTGAAAGTGGGGTCTCATTTTTTCCGAGCATCTACAAACGAAATGCATTTTACTACAATTGTGAACGTGAATGGATAGGTAAAGTTTTTTGAAGGTGAAGCTGCTGGCTGGAAGGAGGGGCTGAGATTTTTTACGGGCCCATATTTTTTTTCAAGCAACTACAAACGAGAAGCTGTCAGAAAAAAAATACTGAAACGAAACACAAAAGGCCAAAGTGGGGGGCATGTGCTCTGTTTTCAGCCATAGACTTGCATAGATATATCTACGCCGGTACGGTACGCGCTGACCGTCGGTCGGGCGTAGCGTAGCTATCGCTGTACGAAAGCATCGTGCGTTCAGAGCGATGCTCCCGTAAGCCGATCGACCATACGCGCTGACCGTCGGTCGTGCTCTGTTTCCAGCCAAGACTTGCATAGATATATCTACGCCGACCGACGGTCAGCGCTGACCGTCGGTCGAGCACTGTTTCCAACCTAAGCCCCGATGATCCGCTTGAGGTACTGAACATGAACTAACCAGGTCTGACGTGTCGCAAGTGCACCTTCACGTACTCGTCGCGATCATGCCGCGACAGCTCGAAGTAGAAGCCCAGCATGGCCATCACCATCATGGCGGTGTGCTGCCGGTGCTGGCCGCCCTCCAGCAGCTCGGGGACACCGAAGATCTGGAAGCCATGCCGGTAAGGTATCCAGACGGTCGCCAACAGTTCCCTAGGACGGAGCGACCTTGATCCGCAAAGACGGTTCCACCAAACGGCTTGCATCGGATCGGATCGGAAAGGATACGAACGGATGCGTCGACAGCCGATCGCGTCCGAAGGGATGTCGACGCATACGATCGGCTCCGTTACGGTCGCTTGCGAACCTAGATATCCGTCTGCGCATAGTCAAATAGTTTAATAATTTTTACTACCGTGCAATACGTATGCTTTTGCACCAAACAAATCAATTTTTATCTAAATCCATGATTCAGTAATGTCTGCACTTTCGTTTCGAGAATTAGTCCGAAAGGAGCCGATCGGATGCGTCGGCAGGCGAACGGAGCCGATCGGATACGTCGACAGGCGAACCGAGCCGATCGGATACGTTTACGTCGACAGGCGAACGGAGCCGATCGCTCTCGTCGGAGCAGCTGTGCGCGGTGTGGTAATATAGACTTTAAATACAATGTACTTACATGATTGAATATCGTTTAAAAATTGTAAAATCCGTTCCGATCCGATCCGATGCGATCCGTTTGATGGAAACCGACCCTAAGGAAAGCTTGTTGGGAACAACTGTCTACACGGTCCGGGCGGACCAGGGTCGCCCAGTTATAGGGCTCGTTTTCGACCGTCTGGCACGGGTTTTATGCCATAGACTGAAAGAAACGTTTAGTGAACCAGCGACATAACTTCCAGTAGCTTGATTCCACTTGACACCACACATTCGGTTGAAACCGCTCAACCGATCTCACTTGGAGCGTAAACTCTTTGAGTATTCCAGTGTTTAAACCGCCCGCGTGGTCGTGTCGGAGGTTTCCCCTGGATTTTCCCCAGGGCACTATCCAACCGCGCACTGCTATCGCTTGATTAGGCCCGGCCTACAAAGCTACAGCCAAATTAAAAAAAAAAACTAAAAAAACGACTTATACAATCGTGGCAACACAGAATAAGTAATAGTACAACAATGAATACTTGGATAGCTCTAACGAAGTTGCTGTTTCGAGTAGGTAGGTAAGTAGTATACCTAGATATTTTTCTAGCACGAACGTTGACGTCTAAGTGTTTGACAAAATAAAAACATCGACAGTCCTGTTATCGATAAGTGCCACTTCAACGTCATAGAGATAATACAAAGAAAAATATAGGATAATAGGGTGCGTTAAAAATAGATAATAGTAACCAAACTATAAATTTGTTTATATTTTACATATTGTAGAAAACAATTTGAAACACTTTTGTAACTTTCTTTCTTCGTGTCACTGAATTAATTATCCCATAAGTCACTCCATGATAAACCCACACCCAAATTGTCTTTCAAATTGACGCAGAATGATACAACATGTAGTATATCCCAAACCCATTTTTGATCCCATAGCAAATCTGTGTCTGTGTCTCTATACAAAACAAATTCTCTCTACAAATTTTACACTATAGGTACAATCAAGATAAATAAAAAACACTGTACACCCTGAAAGTTTCATGTAGACTGCTCTATAATAAATAACTATTCATTGCAATACGTCTTGTCGTTGAAGTAGTAAGTATATGTACTTATCGATAACTAGTACTTGTCGATATTTTTATTGTGGTAAGCACTAAGCAAATTCTGTTCCTGCTAGAAAAATATCTAGGTATAGACTAAGTAGACATTTTAATTAGTAAAATATTAATTGATTTGGATTGACAGGAATTAAATAAAAAACAACCACCAGGTCGATTATTTAACAAAAATATTCTAATAATTTACAATGTACTTTTTTATTCTAAAAATGTTTGTGCAATTAAAATATGGTCAAGAGCAAATAAAATGGATTCAATTTGTATCGACTTTCCATACAAACTGACCTATTTTAATTGATGCTAATTGTATAGTGCGTGTCATTCAGGAAGGCGCGCCCCTCCACCATTCATTCCGTACAATTGCGCATAGATTAGTAACTATGAGATTCGCTATGGAGGTGCGAAATTCTGCACCAAACAAGTCTAAAAACAACCTAACTACTAGGTACAACGTAAATCGAATATTAAAATTGCGTAGGTATGTACGCTAGCGTATAAGCCTGCCCTACTACTATTGAGGTAAAATTGTTTACGACACGGATTTTTTTTTGTCCCTTTCATTTCCATACAAGAGTGCAATAGAGAAAACGATACTAATTCGTTTCCGTGGTTTGAGTGTAGTAGGTAGTAACTCATCACAACGTTCACGGCCAAGACTTGCATTAAATTACAAACACATAAAACTAATTTTGGCAAAAACAGTCCACAAAAATCAAAACATATAAAAAAAACTTGGCATTGACTCTCAATATCTTTCGTCTCGTCTCCATGTTACATCATATCATCGACTATCGTATATTTATTGCTATTTGAAGTATTGCACTGATACAGTGCAAAACAGTTATCTCACTTATTTCTGGATCCATACTCCCAGAGAATCGCATTCCATAAAAAAAATCCTCGCAACATACTTATTACACTCTTTGGGGGTCCTAGATCGGCCACTGATTGACAACACAAGAAGACTCACTATGGCACCATTTGTTATCACTTGTTCTCACTAAACTACATTTAAAAATCGTAGAAGCGTGAAACCTTACCTTTATGAACTGGGACACTTAAGAAAAATTACCTACATAGATTCATGACGACGATACATAGACGCAATGCGAATGATGATTATTAGTCCAATCAAATGTCTCTCTCTCCTTCTCTCACTCTATAGCCCATAACTAAAGATTTTTATCCTAAGATAGGAAGACGCGAAGCTAACCTACCTAAATCTGCATCTATATGAACTCAACTGCTTTTGACTAAGCAATTTAAATTTTAGCTAACTTTACATAATGCTATGTCACTATCACACTGTACTATTAAATGTAGCTCCCCTACCCTCTATTTACTTAAAAGATTTGCTTTAACGGGTCATATCTCCATTGACAACTAGCTGAGACGACAGTTTTACCGCGAACATCAAAGACTACAATTAAGTATACATACTGGCGAACATGACCGGTGCAACCCCTGTCGAAACGTCGGTAAGAAAGGTAAATCCATATATATCGCGTTGGACCCAAAACAAATCTTTTCTACACTACAAAATTCAAATATTTGTTGAATGGTAACTTATATTCCGTTCGACATCTCAGATTCTGTCCGCTGTCGCTTCGCATCTCGCCATCTCTGTCCGTAGATCTTCTTCATAACTCCTGACCAGCTCTTCAAAAGCTCCGACAATTTCCCTTCGAACTCTTCTCTGAGACAATCCATGTTATTATCCAACCATATCAAAGCTTCTTGACATTCTGTCACCATCATAGTTGCTTCCACAGGCGTCAAAATTCCTTTTTTATCAACGATAGATTGTTTGACACCGTAAATGTAGCTTTCCAATTGATTCCTCGCTTCCAATCTTCTACGGTCTTCTTTATCTTCCTCCTTAAATATCTCGGCATCAACTACCATCTTCTCTATTTCTAGCTGCTTCAATCTATCGACGTTTCTGATGACAACACTCTCTATGTTCCCTGTGCTTCTATCTTGAGCAGACACACTCAGAACACCGTTGAAATCGATATCAAAAGTTACGTCTATCTTGGCTATGCCCCGTGGTGCAGGAGGTATGCCGTTTAAATCAAAATAACCTAGTAAGTTATTGTCTTTGGTTTGCGTCCTCTCTCCTTCAAATATTTCTATAGTCATGGCAGTCTGATAGTCTTCCAACGTGGTTAATTCTTTGGTTATTCTGCATGGTATCGGAGTGTTTCTTTCTATGACTGGGAACATCATTCCTCTAGCAGCTTCCACTCCTAATGACAATGGTACTACATCAACTAGTAACAGGTCCTGTATCTTCTCGTGATCGTCTCCACTGAGTACAGCTGCTTGTATAGCTGCTCCGCAAGCTATAGCTTCGTCAGGATTAATAGACGCTGTCAAGCTCTTTCCATCAAAGAAGTCAATCAACATACTCCTAATCCTCGGTATCCTGGTACTTCCTCCAACAAGAATGACGTGTTCAATGTCGCTTTTCTTGACTTTAGCGTTATCAAGCGCTTTCCACACGGGCTTCAACGCGTCTGCGAACAAATCCGAACACAGCTCTTCAAACTGCTCTCTAGATATTTTACCTTGATAATCTATATCGTCCCATAAAGAGTCCATCTCCACGAACGCCACCGTTGCTGAAGTCAAAGACCTTTTTGCCCGTTCAGCCGCTGCTTTTAACCGTCTTAAACATTTGGTGTTAGTTACAATATCCGTGTGATATCTCTTGCGGAAATCCTCTGCAAAATACGCTACTAATCTATTGTCGAAATCTTCTCCTCCTAATCGCGTGTTTCCAGCAGTCCCTTTGACTTTATACAAAGATTTTTCATTTATACTTAGAATAGACACATCCAATGTGCCTCCTCCTAGATCGTAAATAAGAACATTCTTTTCTCCTTTCACATTCTGGACCAATCCGTACGCTAAAGCTGCCGCCGTGGGTTCATTCAATATCTTCAAGATGTTCAAACCAGCTATAACTCCTGCTGCCCTGGTAGCCTGCCTCTGAGCATCGTTGAAGTAAGCCGGGACAGTAACAACTGCATCCTTTATTGTCTCACCTAAATATTCTTCCGCGACTTCTTTCATCCTGAAAATTATCATGCTGCTTATTTCCTCTGGAGCAAACTGTTTTTTCTGACCCTTATATTCAACTAAGATCTTTGGCTTACCATTGTTATTCACAACTACGTACGGCCAGTGATGTAAATCCATTTGCACACCGATATCATCGTAGCGTCGTCCTATAAGCCGTTTCGCGCCGAAAACCGTGTTCCAATGGTTGAATGGCGCTTGATTCTTCGCTGCTTCTCCTATGAGACGCTGGTTCTTCGTAAAAGACACATAGGATGGCGTTGTCCTGTTTCCCTGGTCGTTAGCTATCACTTCCACTAAACCTTCCCTCCATATAGCAACACAAGAATACGTCGTACCCAAGTCAATGCCTATAGCCACCATTTTAATACACTAACTTAAAAAAAAGGTTTAACCACTTTATGTTATAAACGAAGTTTTCGAGCGTCCTTCGAAATTCAAACTGAGGCGGCGGCGCGCCGTGGTTGTATATATACTCTCGCCCAATGAGTAGCGAGAAAATTCTCAGTCGAGAAAGTTCAGACCAATCAGAGCGCTGCGTTGATAGAAGTTTCTGGAGCTGGGTTGCCAGACCAATAAAACAAATTTTAGTAAAAGTTGTGTAGCATTATTTCTTTGATATTTATGAAATAATAAAACTATCTAAATGGTGGTGGCTAAGTAGACATAAAACTATCTATAGAAACTCATGAAATTAATTGTAAATAAATGTTTTAGTCACAGTACCTATAGATAGATATGGTAACGACCGATATGTTAATTTTTTTATAGTGAATATTTAAAGTAATAAGAAATGAATTGCTGCTTTATAATTAAAAGTGACGCTATCATTTAAAGCTCACATGGTCATTTACATGAAAATTACGATTAAAAATGGGATATTTACCATGCAAATTTGTGGTATATTTGTGGTAATATCGGAAACTCAATACTACAAATATACTTACATGGTGTAATACTAATATCCCATTTTAATTACGTAATATTTGTATATGTATTTCACAGACACACAGTACTAAAAATCCAGAACTTATTGTTCCTTTTAACTACTGGCCACCCCGTTCATTCATATCTTCCTTACTGCGTCTAAAGCCACGTGTATCTTTTATCCTGCTCACACTTGTAGTTAACGACTTCATTGTTTGCTTGCTATCTCGCTCGGTCGGACGCGTTCAATGTCAAGGCCAAGTTTACACAAAAACATCCTGATCAATTCAAAAGCTCGGCATTTCAAGAGTGGTTACGATCGTATTTAATGGGGGTTAAGGTCCAGTTTTGATTGATCGAAGTGACAGCAGACCATTCGAGAATTTGACAATATTACTAGAAAGATAAGTTTGTTTTTAATTAATGGTAGGAATTCACACTAAAATTATAAATTAAATGAGAAAGTATGTCTGTCTGTCAGTTACCTCTTCACGCTTAAAAAACTACCGATTTAGATGAAATAAGGTATGGAGATAATTTAAGTGCCGTCCGGGGAAGGACATAGGATAAGTAAGTACCTTTTATCCCGGAAATCATCCCATAAGGGGGTGGGAGGTTGTATGGAAGCCCAACAAATAGTTTAAGCACCTGAAATAAAAGAATACCTAGCAATTAAATTTGAACGCAATGAACGAGTGAACTATTTCCTTTTGTATTTTTCATAATTGTTTTATGTACAATAAAGAGTTTTACTACTACTACTACTACGAGTTCTACGCCGACGAAGTCGCGGGCTAAAGCTGCCTACTCAAAGCCCTGCCTGCAGGGCCCTGCTTGCAGTGCCACTGCCAAATCGTATGGTGTGTATGCATGCAGGGCCGATTTAACAGATAAAAAAATCGCCCCTGCATGCATACACACAATACGATTTGGAATCATGAAAACTATCACAGCTAAGTAGACATCACCACTTAACGAGTTCCTTATAGTCGAACTTAAGAAATGAACTTTGTAAAAGCAAACTTTCGTACAATTTCCAATGATACCTAACTTACTTAGATAATGTTGTTGATTCTGTCAAAAATATAGTAAATATAAGTTCTTAAACTTTTTAGTACACATAATGTAACGGGTGAACAACTACGGAGCCCTACATTGTGCGTGGCCCGACACGCACTTGGCCGGTTTTGTGTATAATATGATTACATTATTATTATTACCGTCAAAGAAGATATATACTAAACGTTGAAGTAGTCTATCCAATGGATTAAGAGCATATGTCAAGTGTCAAACTAAATACCTAGACATACAATCTCAATCAAAATCAAGTATAATCGTACACTACACTGTACACGTACAGAGATAAATATATTTGGCAAGTTGTGGGCAAGTTTTGACCTAGTTCTTAATTGACTCTGACAACTTGGCTCGCGAAGCGATATGAGACTAGGGCAAGGCAATACAAAGTTGCAGACTGCAGTGCATTGACACCTACATAAATATGCACGAATTGTTAGACTTGCATTTCTGGCCAAAACTGCACTCTAAAACTGCTGAACTCGCGTACTGTCATGGGCACCAGAAAGTGATATATTTGCCCAACTGGGGAAGTATCTCCGCCTTGCAGAAAACCACAGCCATAATAATATTATTTACTAAACAAGTATATGTAGTGTTGTGTTCCTGGAGGTGAGCAAGGTTGCCAGATCTCCCGAGGATGCACTGTGTTGAGAGCGAGGCACCTTTTCCCTTCTGCTGACAACACAGTGAATCTCAAATTTTATTTCACCTCTCACAAGGACTGATGACCGGTAAAGGTCGCGGGAGTCCGCTGGATGCGGGTGGCGCAGCACCGGTCACTGTGGCACTCTTTGGGGGAGGCCTCTGTCCAGAAGTGAACGTCTTTCGGCTGATATGATGATGAAACAATAATGATAGCATTAGTAGCATACCTGTCGCCCGCCCACATGTCCCGTAACGTAATCAGGGCTGTTGTCCAACACCAGATAATCCTCGTACTTGTTCCGCTCCCCCGGCCGTATCTCCTGTATGCTGGCGCAGGTGCGTCGACGCAGAATGTCGTTCACCTCTGAGAGCCGCATGCGCAGGTCTTCCACGTCGACTGCAAGTTTTAATAACAAATAAAACATTGATACAGTTGCCGGCAAACATGACCTTACCGATTTACATATGGATCATGCTAATTGTAAGGAATTTGAAAAAAAATCTTATCAGATACTTAGATAAAGTTGTTGTAAGTAATATACTTAAGAGGAGGGGTAGGGCAAGCTCTCTCCATACAAACTTTGTGCAGGATTTACATCGTTTGTGTTTGCATTAAAGTTATGATTTTTGGTCAGTATGCTTATTTTTCTCATAGCTATTTCGTGATGTAAATATTTTTTTATTACTCTTTTTTTCGAATTTTTTATTTTTGTTTTTTTTTTTGAAATATTTGAAAATTTTCACATCACTATCTTCGCATATCTAATATTTACAACCAAAAAAAATTTGATATTTTTTAGTGCCTAAACCGACGAATAAAACCTGCACAAAGTTTGTATGGGGAAGGCCTTGCCCTACCCTGCGCCTTAAGAAAGAAAGTTGGAAGTTGTTGTAAGGAATATAAGGATAGTGTGTGATCCAACAAGTTACCGGGTCCACTTTACAGGCAACTGTACAAATGGCACAAGACCGAACAGCCTGGAGAGCAGTAGTCGAAAGAGTCACCCATAGTCGTCACGTCCCTCAGACATGAGGATATGACCAAGAAGAAGAAGTAATATAAAGAATTAGAAAATAAGACATGTTTCGCTGGTCAGACTATAAAGCTAGCGACACTATCCCACGTACGCAACGTATGCAAATCAAGACCCTGTATTTTTTATGCTCAGAAACACACTTGTCACACGAAAGGGGATAGTGTCGAGTCTGCCCCTAGCTTAAGAATAAGAATAAATTCACTTATTTCGACCAACTGGGATCATAGTTGCATAGTTACGGACAATTAAGAATTCAAATAAAATAAGTTACATTAAATTAAATTAAAATAAAATAAAATAAAGAATCTTTTTTTTTCTTAGCCTATTTGGGTGTCCCACTGCTGGGCAAAGGCCTCTCCCCATGCATGCCACGACTCCCGCATCAGTGCCTCCTCCTGCCAGTTGATGAGGAAGCCGTCCAAATCGTCCCGCCATCTATGTTTAGGCCGGCCCCGTCTGCGTCGCCCTTGTGGCATCCACTTGGTAGCTATATTAGCCCACCTGTCCGGATGCATGCGACAGACGTGACCCGCCCAGTCCCAAGTATAAATCAATAAAATAAAATACATGTTTGCAACGGCAGGTGAAGGTAAATGTCTACCTAGGTACGTTACCATGTAGTCGCCTATCCCCACCCGCGGTCGCAGTCTAAGTAGGTACGGTCACGTGCATTAATTTAGGACCCATTTCGCAAACTTTTTCTTTGAATTTCTATACTGTTTGACAGTACTGTCAACCTTAAGGCAGGGACCCGACCACCCCTTCCCAGAAAAAAGCCTTTGAACGGCTTAGTCGTTCAATGAATAGCCCTAACGTCTTGCTAACCCAATCGAAGGGGTAACCCCTTCATTTTGCTTAGAACTAGGAAAGAGGCTACCACCGCTTTTATAAGGGTATCCCTTTCCGACAATTTTAAGCGCTGGTTGCCCATTCAATGAATAGTTTCGGGAAAGGCTAACCATAACGAGTTTAGCGCTTACCCTTTGGAAGATCTTCAGTTTTCTGTGCTGCGTAAGTACTTGCAACTCGCGTAGAGCGGCGTGAATTAATAGTTTCACTTTAGTTTTTAATATTTTGGTAGCCGACGCCGAAGTTTTGTTTTGTTTCGTGTTCGGGCGATTTTTCTACCGTTGTATAGCGGCATTTTTGGTATGTCCTACCATTATTTTTATCACTTTAGACATGTTTTTAAAGTAGTTGCGTATCTTTTGTGCTATTAAATACGTTAATAGATAATTTTGCATCAATAATGCGTAGGAACTTTTTTTAATAATATATATTTTTTCCATGTCCCAGCATTTTATTGCAGATGCAGATTTTTGTATGGTAAGAGTATATGATTTGACTAGCAATAAAGTTTATAGATACATCGATATTTACATCATTGTAATGGTTTTAATTTAAATGTTTAGTGTATAATATTGCTCAAAAAAGTAGCGCTGTAGAGATTCCTATTGAATAACGAATGTTATTCGATGATATTTTGATTAATTCTTCCAAAAAGACAATTTTATTTTGGTAAGGCTACATTCTTTTATCCATGCCGTGTTGGTTTTGTTGGTTAGTCAGTATACTAAAAGCTTTCGTTGCAAAAGGAGTAATATTGCAGAGTTTTTGGTTGACTATTTCTAGTTCCATTTAGTGACGGAGTTTTAGAAGGTAATTATCGTATTTTATCGTATTTCTTATATGTGGTGTTATTAATAACATCATTCATTGATATAGAAATAACGTTACTTTTCGAGAGCACACGTATTGATACAGTGCGTTACCGGGAAGCAGGTATTAATTTTAAACTGATATTAATATGTTCCATTAGCCATTCTACGTCGACTAGAATTTATACTACGATGGTGGCAAACAAGCGTGCGGTCCACCTGATGGTAAGCCGACACCGTAGCCTATAAACGCTCGCGACTCTAAAGGAGTAACGTGCGCATTGCCGACCCTTTATAAAATTTGAGGATTCACTAAGCTTAGGAGTAGCAAAAACCCAAAAACTGCGAAATTAAATTTCCTAATTCCGCACCTTCAATGTACTACGTAACGCACTGCCTAAGAGAATGTCATAGTAAACAGAACACTAAGGGCTGTCATTTGTACTGAGTTGTCAATTTACTTTGCAATACATTGCTGGCAATTAAAATTTTAATTTAATCGATATCAAATCCCTAGAACTTGTTCCGAGTTAGCACAGGTATGGTCATAACTTCATAAGTAAATGTTACTATGATGCTATCTAAAATGAATAAAATGCATCATAAATTCATAACATAACCCTTCATTAAGTTGATGTTTGAAATGGCAACCATGGTTTTCAATGCAATATTAAACTCGTTTAGGTGATGATTTTATTATTGCGTTTTTCTTGTTACTGAAATCTATGACATCGTTCCTAAGAACAGATCTTCGTATGTCTTATAGTTTCAGACTTCCCATACTGACCGATTTAAATGTTACACCCTATATAATGAAATTATAAGTAAAATGATCACAGCTGAGTAGACATTACTAGTTAACGACTAAAAGCCGAACTTTCATACAATTTCCATTGAGGTAGGTACCTCAGATAATGTTTTTAATTAAGTATTTCAAAAACATAGTAGGTAAATATAAGTTTGCAAACTTTTTAGTCCACATAATGTAACGGGTGACCAACTACGGAACTCTACATTGTGCGTGGCCCGACACGCACTTTACCGGTTTCGTAAAAAAAAGAACATAATTATAACTGACGTTGAAAATTACGAAATAATCAGCACTAAAGTTGATTTTTACGATGATATTAGGATTTATGACAGAGTTATCTAAGGCATTTTTCAATGTTTTCTTCGGTTATTTTACTGTGTTCTTTTTCAGTCTAAATAGTTTTTAGTGTAGTATAATTCTACCTTATTTCTTCACACTGGAAGCTCAACCTTCAATTTCACTACGTTAACTCTTCCATGAAAATGAGCTGTCAAACAAATATAAATATCTGGGTGACCGAGCTTTGCTCGACCTTTTCCCGGAAATGAGACCTACTAGACCTAGCTAGATCGATTGCTCGTCCCCGAAAACCCCCACTTACCAAATTTCATCAAAATCGATAGAGCCGTTTCCGAGATCCCCGAAATAAAGATATATACAAGAATTGCTCGTATAAAGTTATAAAATATCTGGGCGGCCGAGCGGCGTTTTCCTGGGCATGAGACCTAGCTAGATCGATTGCTCGTCCTCGAAAACTCCCACATACCACATTTCATCAAAATCGTTAGAGCCGTTTCAGAGATCCCCAAAATAAATTAATATATATACAAGAATTGCTCGTTTAAAGACATAAGATTTGGCAACATTGTGCATTATACGTCATATTGGTATTACTAACATCTCACAAAAAATAATTTTGTGGAATATAATGTTTTTCTTCGTTTATAATGCATGCAAATAGAACCGGTCTATTACATGGCACTTTACTAAAAAAATATGTACCTTTTTCTCGTTTTTTAGGTAAATTATGTTACTTAAATAATAGTGTACGTATACGTACACCTTGTACAAAATGTAACTCAGTGGAAATTAAAATGTCTTTATTTTAAAAGGTTTTGCTATATATGCAATGTTTTTTGTATTTTGAATATTGTTGTAGTCTATATTCATAATTTAGGGAAAAATATATTCATTATCGTATTTTAAACAACCATTTTATTAATTTCAATTTCGTCACTCAGGGGAACATCGGTATCGGTAGATCGGTACCGAGATTAACACTAACACATTCATCCGATTTTTTTTTTGCTAAATCCAAGCATTAATCCGTGACTATATCTATATTTTTTAGGTACCTTAATAATTAATTAACATTATAAACCCAGCTAAGTGCTTGTTGCACTCGCACATTTAGGGTTCCGAACCATCCGCAAAATTTCAAAGGAAAAACCTCATTTATCAATATATATATTAGTATTTGTTGGTAAAATAATAAACATTATCACCAAATTTCAAGTTCATAGGTCAACGGGAAGTTAAAAAATTGTTAGGAACAAAATTTTGTGACAATCGACGGACGGACGGATGCGTGAGTGACAGCAATAGGGCTCCGATTAGAGCCTTCGGTTTCGGAACCCTAAAAAGTATTTGCATTAACAGAATCAGCATTTGTTTTTTGAACACTACTTTTTAAATATGTTACAACTGCAGAAAAGTCGGCCCGTTCGATAAATTGCACGCTTCAACTTGTTCCGGCCCTTTGCCATGCCAAAGGAAACCGTATTGCAATGTGATAAGGTATTTTTAAATCGCAACTTAGCGGTATTTCAAAGGCGCCGGCGTTTTATGGCACCTGTGCCGACGGCGCCGGCAGTCATCCAGTCGACAGACGTAAATTTGCAATTACTGCTCTTATTGTCATCAGTAAAAGGATGAAAATTGCATAAGCGTGGAAAGGGAAACCCCTTCAAACTGTTGCCTTTTCGAAAGGCTTTTTAAGCGCTTAGTAAAAATATCTGATATTCGTTAACTGAACGGCTTACCCATATTTAAAGCGCTTTAAAAGCCGAATGAATGGGGTTTTTTAGAGCAACGACTTCGGTAAGCGAAGTCTTACTAAAAACCCTTTCAAAAACCCCTTGAAGGGGATACCGTATTAAAAGCGCTTTAAAAGCCAAATGAATGGGTTTGAAGCGCAACGGATTGGGTAAGCAAAGCCTTACTAAAAACCCGTTCAAAAACCCTCGAAGGGGATACCGGGCGGGTCCCTGCCTTAAGGGGGTCCCAAATTAAAACTCGTGACTGTACAGTCAGCAGCAATGGTTGCTACGCGGGCGAGGTGCTCAAAATGATCTTCACACATCTTTATTATAAGGGAATAAGAGCGTGTGAAGATCATTTTGAACACCTCGCCCGCGTAGCAACCATTGCTGCTGACTGTACTAGGATTTGTTTGGCATTACATGAATCATATAACAGTGATTGAGGTAATGGCAATCAAATCTGTCCGCGAATGCCCTCAGGATACTATATTGGAGCTAGACCGGATTCTGCGCACCAGGGATGTGCATCGTTTCCTCATTGTGGTATCTATAGTATAGAAGCAATCTACCCTGGCCTCCGCGAACATCCCTGATGCGCTACAGAAGCGGGGTAGCCCCATCAACACCTTGAAGGCATTGTTGTATTATACACGAAGGGCGTTGTACTGTTTTTGCGTATATTCTGTGTCCATAGACTAGCTGTATAGAAGGTAGTGCAGAATGCTCTAAAAAGTGTCAGCTAAGTATAGCTGGTTTTCCACTAGTTGCGTTTGAAATCCACCAATCACACTCCTTTATTCACATAGCATAGCTCTGGTGGAAAAGGGTTCAATTAAGCTATGTTTTTTTATATAGAAAGATGCGAGCTGCGGATGCGTGCTATGGATGCGTGCTACAGATGCGCGCTGCGGATGCGCGCTACGGATGCGCTGACGCTTCCCCCCTCACCGCGCTGCCGCTCCCCGCGCCCGCTGTCGATACATCGCATAGCTCGAGCTGCGCATCTTCCTCGCACAGCTACCCGCGGCTGCGCATCTTCATAGCGCATCTACGTCGCACAGCTACATAGCTCAGCTTTAGTGGAAACGGTCGCATAGCTCGTAGGCAAACTTTAATCTCACGAGCGCGGGTGCGCCATGGTTGTGTGTTGAGCTATACCACAGAATAAGTAATAATACCTACTACGTACAGAAGTTGCACTGTTAACAAATCGCCAACGTACAAACCCAAATTATAATAGGTAAATAACGATATTGACCACACCAAGCGAATGACGAGACGACGCGACCGTCCGGTAGCAATTCGTCACTGAATGTACTTGCAGCGGCCCGGGGATGTACTTGCAGCGGCGCGGCGAACTGACGGAGTGAAACCCGCCTGGCTATACATACACATTGTCTATACTGTGTGCGTCAGAGGCGTCAACTTGTCTATATGTTCGTATGTGTCACAACTACAACATGGGCCAACCCGCGCACGTGAGATAAATATACTATACTCAGATACTCACATTTGGTAGAATTCTTATCAATCAAATACGGCACAACTCTGTGCGGCCAGCGGCGTTGCTTGTAGAACTCTATGTTCTGCTTCGATAATTCTACCGTTTTGAAGCCCCTGGACAATCATTTAATGTTAGCCACACATCTGAGAAACTAATATAGGCCAGCGAGCGCGCCAGTGATGGGAGTGGGGTAAGGTTGTCTTTCCATTGAGGGGAGCAAAAGTGACCAATCAAATCGAAGCGGAGGGAAGCGGAGCGCAGTAAGAGCCTTATCCTTGCGACTTGCGAGAGTTGCGAGCGACTTGGAAGCGAGGCAAGCGCGCAGCGAGCTCGCCGCGAGCGGGCAGCGCGGTCGCCGCATCTTAGTATAGAGATTTTCCTGCGAGTACGCAGCACAGATTAAAACAGATAAGCGCCATTTAATTGAACGATTTGTCATATAGTTGTCTCTTAAAATTGTTATGGAAACCAAGATGAGTTAGAGTAGGACAAATAACACGTCATTTTTCGGCTATCCCCGAGCTGTCCCCCATTTTAAGCAAAACCGAACT
Organism: Cenopis cana; assembly: GCA_951800055.1. NCBI lineage: Eukaryota > Metazoa > Arthropoda > Insecta > Lepidoptera > Tortricidae > Cenopis > Cenopis cana. The sequence goes on along the minus strand of OX637498.1, from coordinate 5,027,126 downwards.
GTCAAATCGGTATTGAATTTGAACACGAAACGTCAAAACAAAACAAAACTCTCGCCACGAAGTGGGGACAGTGACAGATGAAGACCTGCCAGATAGTATGCGAAGTATCTCCTTCTGACTCACTGACAAGTACGTTAGTGAGAATAGATCGGAAGTATAGAAAACGTTTAATTAATAACCAGCGATCTGCTTTACTCTGATGTCTGTGGTACGCAGCGATTGCGCGCTCGCGGCGACCTCGCTGCGCGCTCGCGGTGACCTCGTTGCGCACTCGCGGCGAGCTCGCTGCGCGCTCGCCTCGCTTCCAAGTCGCTCGCAAGTCGCAAGTGTGATAACTTGATAAGGCTCTAAGAGGTTTAGTTTTGACATATTGTATGTATACTACAGCTTTTTTTCTGATACAGTTATTTTCTTTTATTTATTTATTTTGCAATTGTATGGCGTTCCGTGAGTCACCGATGGTACTGGCTGAAAATCAGCGCTTTATGGTACGAGCATGGTACGAGTAGGTGTCTAACACCTCAGCACATGTCAGATTTCCCTACAACTCCATACCTACCGAGCGTTTTTTTAAACGTTTCATCAAAGTATAGTAAGTACTTCTATCTCACGAGCGCGGGTTGGCCATTGTTGTAGTTGTGACACATACGAACAAAAATACAATGTGAACTCATAGCGCCTACGCTGACGCACACATAGACAATGTGCATGTACAGCTCAACACACAACCACGGCTCACCCGCGCTCGTGAGATAAAAGTACTATAGGTGATTTGTATTACACTCACCCCTCAGCACCATTCGAGTCAGCTGTCACTGTCAGCTCCTTGGATTTTTCAAGCTTTTTTTCTTCAGACACATCCGCCGTTTCGTTTTTCTCGAGCTCCCTTTGAATGAGACATTAAGCTTAAAACACACACAGAGAGCGTGCGGGCGTGAGGCGCGCGGGCGTTAGGCGCGCGGGCGTGAGGCGCGCGGGCGTGCGGCGGGCGGGCGTTTCACACTGCAGCGCGTTGACACGCGCCCGTCCGCCACACACCCGCGCCCGCGCACCAAACGCCCGCTCACGCGCGCCACACGCCCGCACGCTCTGTGCCGTACGCGGTACTGCAAGGAGTGTATAACTTTTTAAAGGTCGGCAACACACATGTGACACCCCTGGGTTTGCAAGCTGCGGTGATCGCTCCCCATCAGGCGGGCCGTGCGCTTGTTTTCCACCGACGTGGTTCCTAAGTATAAAAAGTGCCCCCACCTCTCCCCCGCTCGCTATATAGTGCCCCCTCTGGCAGGCAGACCAGTATAAGATCAATCTCTAATCTCTAGTATAAGTTTTTTCGGAACAAAACACAAACGAACACGTTTGCGTTTAGTCCCATTTTGTAGGCCAATGTGAGCAGCGCCTCTGGTGGCCTTAGGCGCGAAAACAAACCTGCAAACGTTTTGTATACCTACAAACATGCCTTATGCCTTACGTTACGCCGCTTGTGTGTATTTCGCGCCTTAGGTGGTAAAAAAAATTTACCATACGAATTAAGACTAAACGCAAATGCATTCGTTTGTGTTTTGTTTTTGCCCCCGGGGCACCCCTTAGTGGTGCCCCCGGGGCACCCCTTAGGGGAGCCCCGGCGTTAACCTCTTAGCTAATAGAGGCAACGTCTAGACAGTCTAGAGTTACGTAACTATGTATAAAAAAAAGTGTTTTGTTTTGACAAAACTTATACTAGAGGTACAGGGGCTTCGCATGCCCGTTAGAAGCAGTTACCAGTTAGGTAATGTAGAATTTTCTCACCCTTCGTCTATCTTCTGTTCTTCCTCTTCCACGTTATCATTTATATTTTGCGTTGTTTCAGCGTCCTGTCTCGCGTGCGTTTTCCTTTTCTTTTTCTCCCTTCCATCAAACACAAATCAAGTCAAGGGCCTGACACGCTTTGATAGAGAAAGCTTAAAGAATCTAGAACACTTATAATAAACAGTAAATTTTTAACTTCAATTTGTGTTCAGATATCATAGTTACAAAACTGGGCATTCATTCTTAGGTCAATCTGACCCAGATCGGACCTCAGCTAGGCTAGGTTTAGCGAACCAGCGACAAAACTCCCAGTAGCTCGATTCCACACACACCTCAGATTCGTTTGGAGCCGCTCAACCAAACTCACTGGAGCGCAAGCTCTTAGAGTATTTCAGTGTTAAAACCGCCCGCGTGGTCGTGTCGGAGGTTTCCCCTGGACTTTCCCCAGGCCACCCTCCAATCGCGATTTGACCGACAGATGTGCCGACAGACGACCCTTATTGGCTTCCATTCGAATAAAGGCGTATGTCGCTCCTGCCTGTGACGTCACTTACCCAACCTAAAAAATTGCCCGCGTGTGAATCAGTGAGTGCCGGCGACATGAACCTTCTCATGCAACTTCGCAATTGAGGTATGTGAGCAAGGGACATGAGACATGACCACAGAATAGTATAAAAGTACAGAATGGCCACGAACCCCCCGCACCGAGGTCAGTTACCTCGTCCCTGAGAGACCCGCCTGGTGCCGATCGGTTGCCGTCGCGCTTCGCGACGCGACTCGTCCGCGCCACGCGCTACGCACCCGCGCAAACAATTGACGCGTGTACCGACAGCGCACGCACACATAATATACTTACCCACAGTGCTTACGTTCCTTCGCGTGTCACAGGAGTGACATGACCTGAAGACTATAGTCTAATTCTTTGTGTTAATTGCCATTTTATTGTCATTTTAAGCTCTAGTTATCTAGTTAAACGGGAGTTGCCTTTTTCTCACCTTCCATTCTTCGGTTTGTATCTCTTGGTCGTCTCCTCTGACTCGACTTTAACTGGCCGTGTTCTCTTTCTCCTCCTTTCGTCGCTCCTTTTATTACAATAAACGTTAATTAAATCTTTCCAATAGAAAAAAAAAACTCGTAACTAGGTATAGCAGGGATGGTTGCATTAAATCGAAAATCATAATCTTGAAATTTGATCGCATGGGAAGCATGTAATGCGGCCCGCCCTGGTTATATTAAAAGTACCTAAATATCAAGAGAAACCTGGCTCACCTTTTATAGTTGTTTGGTCCCCGCTCTCCCAGTGTTTCGGCCGTCTTTATTCATTCCAATCACAAGTTATATACTTATATGGCCCGTCGATTGCGCAATTGGTAGAATACTTTTATCTCACGAGCGCGGCCGAGCCATGGTTGTGTGTTGAGCTATACATGGGCCAATTTTTTTGGCGTTGTAGTTTTTTTTATTTCTTAGAATTGCATGAAAATTGGTAGGTTGGAAGAGCTCCTGATTCTGAACAATATGTGCACGATTTCCTACACTGTCCCACAATTTTTTTCCATTGAGTGACAAAACGTATGGAATTTTCGTAACTCAGTGGAAAAATGTATGGGGGAAAAAAATTTTTTTTGCCTCCTTGTTGTCATATTTTTTTTACTTGTACAGAATCAGGAGCTCTTCCAACCTACCAATTTTCATGCAATTCTAAGAAATAAAAAATAAACCACATCGCTAAAAAAATTGGCCCACATACACATTGTCTGTGTGTGCGTCAGCGTAGGAGCTATGAGTTCACGTTGTATATGTGTTCGTACGTGTCACAACTACAACAATGGCCAAACGGCGCTCGTGAAATAAAAGTAGGTACTGTATGCGGTTCTAATACTGTACAGTCAGCAACAGAGAAAAGGGGCCCCCCGTGCATACAAATCTTCTATGAAGGGGCGTACCTTTTTTCTGTCGCTGACTGTACATTTGATTGGACTAACTTTGAAGTTTCTATCATGGAGCCAAAGTAGGTGAGAATGACCAGAAAAAATGCCGTAACATCAAGCATTACGCGTTGTCCAACGTGGGCGAACTCGACGCGAAAGCGAAGCGAAGCGACGCGGTGACAGGCATATGCGGCGCGAAGCGGTGGCCCTGTCCTACGACGTGCACGCTTCGCACGACCAGCTAGGGAATGCAAACCGTTTATAACCGTAACCTAAAAAACTGGTGATAACGGATATTTTCGTCAAATAAAATAACCGGTTATTGAAATTCTTAAACCAACTGATCCGCGTTCGCTTCGCATCGCGCCGCGCCGCTCGCACATCGCGGTATCGACTGTTTGTTTTTTTCGCGCCGCGCCGCTTCGCTTTCACGTTGAGTTGGCCCACGTAGGACAACGCGTTAGCAAACATTAAATCGGTCATGCTCCAGTTATATGTCTGCGACTAAGCTCCGTAAAACTTTGACCGTTAAAAATTGACAGTTTAGATTGAGCGCAGATTACATACAATGACCGAAATTATCCCATCTCAGGACTTTGTTTGATATACTTACTATGGCTACAACTATTCTCAGTATTATGGCTGTCGGCCCGAGTGCCCGCCTCAAGCGGAGCGTGTGGGGTGGCAGTGGCGTTTGCTATGTTTTAAATTACCGCTACATGCAGCCACTCAACCCGTACACTAAAGGTGGATTGCACCAAACCGTATACAGGGTGGATTTTCGTTTTGGATCAGTGAAGGGCAGCTACCAGATCCCGTGCTGCTACGCGATAATGGTCTTAAGACTTTTTTTTTTGATGCCAATCGAACCCATAATTTTTTTTCGCCCCCTGTATGTTTTCTCCAAAATCCGTAAACGCCAATTTTCATTAATTGAAAATTAAGGGAAGGTCTCCTAAGACCATTTTCGCGTAGCAGCACGGGACCTACTGACCCAAAAAGAAAATCCACCCGGTATAATCGTTAGCAGTTTTTGTTTTTAAATCTGACTGTATGGAAAGTTTGACAAGTTTCTATGGAGTGACAGCTGCCGACGCCATATTTAAAGTTGTTCGGTCTGTAATTGCTATTGGTGCAACCCACCCGCTAAGAAGACAGTTTGCATACTAGCCACTCGCTACACCCGGCCCCCAAATTCCTCAAACGTTCCCCTACAGGGGCCAATTTTTTTGTCGTTGCAAATTATATTTGTATCTCTCTTTGGGTGCCCTGAAAACCAGCGCCTTAGCATTATATTGCTATTGGCATATGCTGAGTGGTATCCTATTTAGTGTTAAAATTTCCATTTTTAGTTTAGTTAAATTGTTAATTTCATTTATCCGTGTACTCCAAATATTGTACAATGATTTAACACTAAATAAATATTTTTCTTCTTCTTCTTCTTCATCTTCTCAAAGTTTTTTTTCGTTAAAATTGCATGAAAATAGTTAGGTTGGAAGAGCTCGACCTGATGTATTCTGTACAAAATTTTTTCCCATACCTACATTTTATCCACTGAGTTACGAAAATCCCATACATTTTGTCACTCAATGGAAAATATTGTTGGACACTGTAAACTAATTGTTCAGTTCAGAATCAGAAGCTCTTCCAACCTACCAATTTTCATCCAATTCTAAAAAAAAAACTACAACGCCAAAAAATTGGCCCTTGTACGCCTCCCTAAGGCCTTTATAAGTGAACGGTTGAGAAATTTGGGGACCCAGCTCGATTGCTCCCGTAGCTCAGTGGCTAGGCCGCGAATGCCAGAAGGTCGCAGGCTCGCATCCTGCCCGGAGCCAAAATTTTTATAAGAATTTTTCCTTCATTTAGACATTAATGTTGTTCATACCCGGTGCACGGTGTAGCGAATGGTTAGAAATAAAACTAACATTTCTCATAAATTATTTATTGCCTCACCTGAAGCCTCCAGCGTCTTGATCTACTACAGAACCCGCTTTAGTTATCCGCAGAGCTTGTCTCTTCTTCCTTTTAGGGTTCTCAGTGACAGTACCATTCGTTTCCGTCACATTATCGGCGCCTTCTCTTAAGAAGCTATACGGACGATCAAAAGGCCCCTTGATGGGTCCACCATAATGCTTAGTGGACACTGGTATGTGAGGCTTGTGTCTGGTACTACGAAAAGCGAGCCCACTTTTAGTGGAGTAATAGTGCTGGTTGCACTCCGTACATCTATATCTTTGGTACTTCTCTACGGACTCGGATTGCGCGCAGAAGGACGTTAAGTTTTCCGCCGCCGCATCTACCATGTTTTGCGCATACGCTGCGACACTTTCGACAATACCTAGAACGTCCGTCTTTCCCGCTTCCCCATTTCTTAGGCTTGCAGGGCTAGTTACATTGCAAAATTTCGATCTAGTGCTCGCCAGCGCTTTGCTAGAAACCCTGAAGACGTCTTCAACTATCTTGTTCACTTCTTCTTCTATATGAAGGTTTACTAAAGTGTTTTGGGCCTCCTTGGATATATTCAATCCCTTTTCTGCTGGCGGCGTGATATCAGGGTTGACTCTCAAGCTTTTAGTAGTTTCATCAAGAGATCTCTTTTTTCTGTCTACAGAAGGTATGCCTGGGTACATGTGGCAGAGCTCTATCTTCTCTTGCCGGTCTCTATTTCTACACTCTGGTCCGTATATTATCTCTATCTTGCGTAAGTCTAACTCGCTCAGTCCATCCCATTTCTGCACTGCTGTACGATCCTTTAAAGAGGGTTAATTGTTTAGTTGAAGTGGGCTGACCCGATATGTTATAGGAGAACTCAACCCCTACAGAACGAAATAATAAACGCACACGGGCGATGTAAACATGAGATACATCAATTGCATTGAAAAGGTTTTCAAACCATTGAGGCTGCATGCTGGTTACTAGATAATTGACCGCTTTTTGTGGTTAGTAACAAATAACATCGGGGATTACGAATTACGAGTAAGGCGACTTCCTGACTTGGCGGGGCTGGATCGATATGTGACATTTTCTTCTTCGACGTAAACTTACTGACGTCGTAAAGATTCTCACTTGACATATTACTGTCAGTATTACGTTTGCGCAGTAGTAATATCATGCGCAGAAGCGGAGCAGTACCGCCTTCGCATCGTCCCGCTACCGCGCATTCCGCGCCAGTCAGGAAGCACTCATTTAAATGTCCCTACATTTAAAAAATGGTACCGAGTCGACTGACAGCTGCCACTGACATTTGTCATTTTTCTCAATATCGTACTGCCTCCGCACCGACAAATCAGGAAGTCGCCCCAGATGCACAAAATAACATAGCTGTACTAAAAGCTGGCGGTGGTTTCCGGAAGTGAAGTATTTGATCGACGGAAACCCGTAACAACACGAAGAAACTGTGAAGCACCACAAGGACTAGGAGGCTAAAGGATGGGGTAACAAGGACTCCTAGTAGGCTAAGGATGGGGGTACCTTGAATATGATGGTTCTGTGTCCATTCTTGCTGTAGTCTCGCTCCCCGAAGTGTAGCACGCTGTTGATGTCGTACGGCAGGGCCCGGAGGGCGGCAGGTAATGCGATGTCCTTCGTGAACAGCGGTATGGCATCTGAAACAACCATCGTCATTTTACTCGTAGGGTTCCGAACCTCAAAAGGACATAAACCGACCTATCACATTGCTGTCCGTCTGTTTAGACCCTTTATTTCGGGAACGCGTGGAGGTATCGAGTTTTAACTTTTAATTAAAACCATATACTCAGGTATGACTCAGGTGTACAGCCTGAGTGCTAATCTTATTCATACCAGATACGTGCATACGCCCTTTTAGAACGCGGCAGTTTTAGATTAATAAAATAAGGGGAATTTAATGAAAATATACTAATAAGAAAAAATACGTATCTCCTAACTTTTTGAGTGTACCATTAAATACCAAAATAAAATTTATCTACACACATTATATAGTAAATCCTCTTTAATAAGTTCAAAAACCGTAGATAAGACCCCGCTTTATAATATACTGTGCAGGAAGCTTGTCGCGGTTGCGCGCGACCCCTATAAGAACACCAATTATAATACTCTTACGAGAACATGTACAACCTTAAGGACACAGCTGCGGGCTGGCGGCGGCGCGCGGGCCGGCCTGTCGAGGCAAACATGGCGCACGCCGGCGAGACGTGCCCACACGAAATACATGAAAGGGGATTTAATATATGGATGTAGATAAAGTAGTGTATGCAACTGTACATAATTAGGCATTATTGTACCAGTTGCAAAAACTACTATAAGGGGCCATCCATAAATTACGTCACACGTTAAGGGGGAGGGAGGGAGGGAGTCGACGAAGTGTGACATTGTGTGACAAGGGGGTGGGAGGGGTCCTAAATTTCGTGACGTCACATTTCAAATTTTGTGTCAGTGAAATTGAATATTTACCGAAGTATTTCTAAATGTAAATTTGCAAAATATGTGACGTCAGACTAGGGAGGGGGGAGTCTTACAAATGTGACCAGCTGTGACAAGGACGGGGGGAGGGGCAAAAAATCATAAAACTCGTGTGACGTAATTTATGGATGGCCCCTAAGGGGTTAGAAAAATGAAATGTTGTCAATTGCCCTCAATGCAGTTCGGCCCCTCGTCAAATGGACCGCACGGGAAAAGCTGCATTTGGCAGCGTTCTTCACTGCATTGATCCAGCGCACCGGAATCCTTCCTCTTGGGCGTTTTCCCTCCACGGATCCGAGAATACTTTGTCTCTTTAGTTCATACCTAGGTGAGCGGCATGATATGTCCGAAGAAACAAAGAATCCACTCTTGGCAGATATGTCCGAGAGTCGTCTGGTGGTGGTTCATAAAACTAGTTCCTACTAAATCTTGGTATTCTTGGGATTAGATAAGTGACAAAGCTTTACGGATGCGCGCGACGGATGCGTGAGCGCTTCCCCCCCCCCCCCCCTCACTGCGCTGCGCTCCCCGCGCCCCCTGTCGATACTTCGCATGGCTTGAGCTGCGCATCTTCCTCGCACAGCTACCTCACGGCTACGCATCTTCATAGCAGGGACCCGACCACCCCTTCCCAGAAAAAAGCCTTTGAACGGCTTAGTCGTTCAATGAATAGCCCTAACGTCTTGCTAACCCAATCGAAGGGGTAACCCCTTCATTTTGCTTAGAACTAGGAAAGAGGCTACCACCGCTTTTATAAGGGTATCCCTTTCCGACAATTTTAAGCGCTGGTTGCCCATTCAATGAATAGTTTCGGGAAAGGCTAACCATAACGAGTTTAGCGCTTACCCTTTGGAAGATCTTCAGTTTTCTGTGCTGCGTAAGTACTTGCAACTCGCGTAGAGCGGCGTGAATTAATAGTTTCACTTTAGTTTTTAATATTTGGGTAGCCGACGCCGAAGTTTTGTTTCGTGTTCGGGCGATTTTTCTACCGTTGTATAGCGGCATTTTTGGTATGTCCTACCATTATTTTTATCACTTTAGACATGTTTTTAAAGTAGTTGCGTATCTTTTGTGCTATTAAATACGTTAATAGATAATTTTGCATCAATAATGCGTAGGAACTTTTTTTTAATAATATATCTACACGGTAGCAACACTGCCATTTTTTCCATGTCCCAGCATTTTATTGCAGATGCAGATTTTTGTATGGTAAGAGTATATGATTTGACTAGCAATAAAGTTTATAGATACATCGATATTTACATCATTGTAATGGTTTTAATTTAAATGTTTAGTGTATAATATTGCTCAAAAAAGTAGCGCTGTAGAGATTCCTATTGAATAACCAATGTTATTCGATGATATTTTGATTAATTCTTCCAAAAAGACAATTTTATTTTGGTAAGGCTACATTCTTTTATCCATGCCGTGTTGGTTTTGTTGGTTAGTCAGTATACTAAAAGCTTTCGTTGCAAAAGGAGTTTACATTGCAGAGTTTTTGGTTGACTATTTTTAGTTCCATTTAGTGACGGAGTTTTAGAAGGTAATTATCGTATTTTATCGTATTTCTTATATGTGGTGTTATTAATAACATCATTCATTGATATAGAAATTACCGTTACTTTTCATAATAAAATAACTTAAATTTTGTATCTCAAGGTACAAGCGTGAAGTTCCACTGAGAAATTTTGTTTCTCATTGGATCGAAAAGTTACTCAGTGCAACGGTAAAGCCGCGTTATAAGTGCATAAAGAAGGATAATAATTAAAATATGAATTCTGTACTAGTTTATTGCAGTGCCATTACAGATGTCTCGCTCTAACACGCGTAGTTTTCGTAAATATTTATTTTGATCGTTTTTTGGAATACTGGATCACTTATCAACAATCTATCCGGTTACCAATTGTGTTAGAATAATAAAAAAGCTATCCTTGCTTGTCATGTTTTCGTAATAAACAAGGAACCCTTATAGTTTCGCCATGTCCGTCGAACCGTCCGTCCGGTTCCAGCTTAGCTCAAAAACCGTTAGTACTATAAAGCTGTAATTTGGCACGGGTACTAAATATAAACGGACGAATATAGAACAACATCTTGAAAAACATGTTTTTTTAGGGTACCTTCCCTAGACATCAAGTGTTGGTGAATTTATTTTTGTTTCATTCAAACCGCATCATGTTGGTGCTGTCTAAATATTGTGAGGTTACTCAAACCGTTTTTTGATTCAAGAATCTGTTGGCGTGATATTAAGCTACCAAGTGTTGGTTATTGAAATTTCCTGTTACTGACTGATGACTTTTTTCATGGTGACGTAAGTAGAATTTTCAATGAGCACACGTATTGATACAGTGCGTTACCGGGAAGCAGGTATTTCAGGCAAGGTTCTTGGTGTATTACTAACAAATTGTATGGATTATATATTATCTGAAATAAAATGATTGAATTGAATTGAATTGACAAATAAACGATTATGAATTATGAATTATGAATTGAATTGAATTAATTTTAAACTGATATTAATATGTTCCATTAGCCATTCTACGTCGACTAGAATTTATACTACGATGGTGGCAAACAAGCGTGCGGTCCACCTGATGGTAAGCCGACACCGCAGCCTATAAACGCTCGCGACTCTAAAGGAGTAACGTGCGCATTGCCGACCCTTTATAAAATTTGAGGATTCACTAAGCTGAGGAGTAGCAAAAACCCAAAAACTGCGAAATTAAATTTCCTAATTCCGCACCTTCAATGTACTACGTGCACTGCCTAAGAGAACGTCATAGTAAACTAAGGGCTGTCATTTGTACTGAGTTGTCAATTTACTTTGCAATACATTGCCGGCAATTAAAATTTTAATTTAATCGATATCAAATCCCTAGAACTTGTTCCGAGTTAGCACAGGTATGGTCATAACTTCATAAGTAAAAGTTACTATGATGCTATCTAAAATGAATAAAATGCATCATAAATTCATAACATAACCCTTCATTAAGTTGATGTTTGAAATGGCGACTATGGTTTTCAATGCAATATTAAACTCGTTTAGGTGATGATTTTACTATTGCGTTTTTCTTGTTACTGAAATCTATGACATCGTTCTTAAGAACAGATCTTCGTATGTCTTATAGTTTCAGACTTCCCATACTGACCGATTTAAATGTTACACCCTATATAATGAAATTATAAGTAAAATGATCACAGCTGAGTAGACATTACTAGTTAACGACTAAAAGCCGAACTTTCATACAATTTCCATTGAGGTAGGTACCTCAGATAATGTTTTTAATTAAGTATTTCAAAAACATAGTAGGTAAATATAAGTTTGCAAACTTTTTAGTCCACATAATGTAACGGGTGACCAACTACGGAACCCTACATTGTGCGTGGCCCGACACGCACTTTACCGGTTTCGTAAAAAAAGAACATAATTATAACTGACGTTGAAAATTACGAAATAATTAGCACTAAAGTTGATTTTTACGATGGTATTAGGATTTATGACAGAGTTAGCTAAGGCATTTTTCAATGTTTTCTTCGGTTATTTTACTAACTGTGTTCTTTTTCAGTCTAAATAGTTTTTGTGTAGTGTAATTCTACATTATTTCTTCACACTGGAAGCTCAAACTTCAATTTTACTACGTTAACTCTTCCATGAAAATGAGCTGTCAAACAAATATAAATATCTGGGTGACCGAGCTTTGCTCGGCCTTTTCCCGGGGATGAGACCTACTAGACCTAGCTAGATCGATTGCTCGTCCCCTAAAACCCCCACTTACCAAATTTTATCAAAATCGATAGAGCCGTTTCCGAGATCCCCGAAATAAAGATATATACAAGAATTACTCGTATAAAGATATACAATATCTGGGCGGCCGAGCTTTGCTCGGCGTTTTCCTGGGCATGAAACCTAGCTAGATCGGTTGCTCGTCCTCGAAAACTCCCACATACCACATTTCATCAAAATCGTTAGAGCCGTTTCCGAGATCCCCAAAATAAATAAATACATATACAAGAATTGCTCGTTTAAAGACATAAGATTTGGCAACACTGTGCATTATACGACATATTGGTATTACTCTTTGGTATTACTAACAACTCACAAAAAATATTTTTGTGGAAAATAATGTTTTTCTTCGTTTATAATGCATGCAAATAGAACCGGTCTATTACATGGCACTTTACTTAAAAAATATGTACCTTTTTCTCGTTTTTTAGGTAAATTATGTTACTTAAATAATAGTGTACGTATTACGTATTACACCTTGTACAAAATGTAACTCAGTGGAAATTAAAATGTCTTTATTTTAAAAGGTTTTGCTATATATGCAATGTTTTTTGTATTTTGAATATTGTTGTAATTTATATTCATAATTTAGGGAAAAATATATCCATTATCGTATTTTAAACAACCATTTTATTAATTTCAATTTCGTCACTCAGGGGAACATCGGTATCGGTACCGATTAACACATCCGATTTTTTTTTTGCTAAATCCAAGCATTAATCCGTGAGTATATCTATATTTTTTAGGTACCTTAATAATTAATTAACATAATAAACCCAGCTAAGTGCTTGTTGCACTCGCACATTTAGGGTTCCGAACCATCCGCAAAATTTCAAAGGAAAAACCTCATTTATCAATATATATATATATTAGTATTTGTTGGTAAAATAATAAACATTATCACCAAATTTCAAGTTCATAGGTCAACGGGAAGTTAAAAAATTGTTAGGAACAAAATTTTGTGACAAACGACGGATGCGTGAGTGACAGCAATAGGGCTCCGATTAGAACCTTCGGTTTCGGAACCCTAAAAAGTATTTGCATTAACAGAATCAGCATTTGTTTTTTGAACACTACTTTTTAAATATGTTACAACTGCAGAAAAGTCGGCCCGTTCGATAAATTGCACGCTTCAACTTGTTCCGGCCCTTCGCCATGCCAAAGGAAACCGTATTGCAATGTGATAAGGTATTTTCAAATCGCAACTTAGCGGTATTTCAAAGGCGCCGGTATTTTATGGCACCTGTGCCGACAGTCATCCAGTCGACAAACGTAAATTTGCAATACTGCTCTTATTGTCATCAGTAAAAGGATGAAAATTGCATAAGCGTGGAAAGGGAAACCCCTTCAAACTGTTGCCTTTTCGAAAGGCTTTTTAAGCGCTTAGTAAAAATATCTGATATTCGTTAACTGAACGGCTTACCCATATTTAAAGCGCTTTAAAAGCCGAATGAATGGGTTTTTTTAGAGCAACGACTTCGGTAAGCGAAGTCTTACTAAAAACCCTTTCAAAAACCCCTTGAAGGGGATACCGTATTAAAAGCGCTTTAAAAGCCAAATGAATGGGTTTGAAGGGCAACGGATTGGGTAAGCAAAGCCTTACTAAAAACCCGTTCAAAAACCCTCGAAGGGGATACCGGGCGGGTCCCTGCTTCATAGCGCATCTTCAGTGGCGGATTTACCCCAAGGCTGAGTAGGCTGAAGCCTAGGGCGGCAGATTTTAGGGGGCGGCAAATTTTGGCGAAAAAAAATAATATAAACTACTTTTTTGCCCCATACGCGGGGTGCTAGCACCCCGCCGGATTCTTTGGGTTGATCTTGGGTTGCCCTTAAGTTGACTTTGGACTTCTATGTCGTATAGGAGGGAGAGGGAATATAGGAATGGGAGAGAAGGAAGAGGGAGTCTGAGATTAGGACGAGTGTCCGTGTGGCCTCGCCCGTCGGGCCGCAAGCTTCGAGCCTTCGGCTTCGCGTGGTATTGCCGCTCACCTTCGGGCCTTGGGTTTCAAGTTCGCTTGACAGGAATAGTGAGTGTCCGCGTGGGCTCGCCCTGAGGGCCGCAAGCGGCCCTCAGGCTCGCATGGAGAGCGCGTTCTGATGGGACGCTTCGGGCCTTCGGCCTTCAGCAGAGCCGGATCTAGGGGGGCAAGCCGGGGCCCATGCCCCGGGCGGCAAATTTAGGGGCGGCAGGGGGGCGGCGAGATGGAAAGGCATGGAAGAGGCATATGTCCAGCAGTGGACGCAAATATGCTGAAAGAGAGAGAAGAGAGAGGGGGGCGGCAAATTCGATCTTCTTGACAGGCCAAAATACGTCTTGACAGGACAAAAAATTCCGCGCTCGCTGCGCTCGCGTTTTTTATGACTTGATGCATATGATTTGTTATATTTCTCGATTTGCTACGAGTTGATACGTATGAAGTATTTTCCGCATCTGCATTATAATGTTAGAAAATTTTCGCGCTCGCTGCGCCCGCGTTTTCTTCTAGATTTCTTATGTTTTGATGCGTATGAAATTTTTTCCGCATCTGCATCATGATGTTCAAAAATTTTCGCGCTCGCTGCGCTCGCGTTTTCATGCAGACAGGGATGGCATTTTGTAGTTTTTGTGCCTCCTCTAAAAATTTCTAGATCCGGCGCTGGCCTTCAGGTTAGCTTGTAAGATACATGGGGCATATGAATAGTTGGGCAACACTTTCCTCCCGCCTTCGGCCTCTCAAAATTTACTTGGGGAGGAGAGTTGACATAGCCTCGCGAATGGAGGCTCCCCGAGCCTTCGGCCTGCGGCCTCGCGGCTCGCGGCCTGAAGCTCGCCCTCGCAAAAATTACTCGAAAATTGTTTTGTCTCTGACGGCCGCCGTTTTGGATATTTTAATTTTTTTTTATAATCAGAGGACCCATATCTCCTCACTAGCCAAAATTCAGCTCTCTGCGACCATTTAGAATTGTTTTTCAAAAAACAGTCGTTTTTTTAACGAAGAAAAAAGTATAAATAGGTTTGGGAACTATAGGGTATTGAATTGTGGGGGTCAGCAGGGGCGGCGAAATTTGAACAGCCTAGGGGCGGCAAATATGTAAATCCGCCACTGCGCATCTTCCTTGCACAGCTACGCACTACGCAGTATAGCATTAGTGGAAACAGTCACATAGTTTCGTAGTGTAGCTTTCGCATTCTCGCAGCATAGCTGCATAGCATAGCTCTAATGGAAAGGCAGCCTTAAAGGGCACAACCGGGAACACGATAGAAGATGATTGATATCATCATCATCATAGGTGAGAAACGCCACGACTTCGTACGAAATCCTGAAATCAGTTTAGTTGTATTTAAATAGACAATCTCTTTGCGAAATGAAAGTCTCTCACTTTAAGAAATTGTTCCCCATACAAACTTTGAACCCTTTTTTAAGCGATTTAGGGGATGAATTTCGAGAAACGCTGAATTTCGTTTTGTTGTATTTAAACAGAGACTCTGTAAGACATTTGAAGTACCTCACTTAAAAAAAATTTGCTCCCCATACAAACTTTGAACCCCTTTTTAACCCCTTTCGGGGATGAATTTCGAAAAACGCTGAAATTACTTTTTTTGTACTATTATAAGAAACTTTCATACAAAGTTTGAAGACTATCACTATAAAAAAAATTGCTCCCCATACAAACTTTGAACCCCTTTTTAACCCCTTTAGGGGATGAATTTTAAAAAACGCTGAAATTACTTTTTTTCCATTATTATAAGGAACTTTTACATAAAGTTTGAAGACTCTCTTTACAAAAAAATTTCTCCCCATACAATATTTCACCCCCATTTTCAACCCTTTAGGAGACGAAAATTTTGAAAACGCAGTTATAACTTTCATTGTCTTATTTTAAGGAGTCTTTGCACAAAGTTTCAAGTCTATACCTTTAAAAAATTATTGCCCCCCATACAAACTTTGCACCCCTGTTTTACCCCCTTAGGGGTGGAATTTCCAAAAATCCCATCTTATCCCTTGCCTCCGTTATATAACCTAACGATAGTGTAAATTACAAATTTATAGGACCGGCAGTTTCGGCGGGGCGGTGATTAATCAGTCACCCTGCAACTTTATATATATAGATAACAACAATAGGTTTATCAAGGCAGTTTAACAAACAAAATTATCTTATCTGTCTACAAATAATACAGGATCTTTGCACCTTGTGGACTTTAAGCCGTGAATTCACTAGAGTACATGCGAACCGGGTTGGGTTGGGTAGGGTAGGTAGGTATAGAGATTGGACACAGCGGCCGCTCTAAGCCAAATAGCCTGCAGAGAGTTTTTTGTAAATTTTGAAATCCTTACTGTGCCGAGTTTGTATATTCTGGTAGTTCTCAAGGACCTAGTAAGACGTTTATTTGAAATAGAGTCTCAACTCAAGAGGGCAGGGATCTACGACTGGCTACTAGAGGAAAGGATCTGCCACAAGCTATGGTTACGCGGCTGAGAGTGGTCAAGGGCGCTTGTCTTGTTTAATAACTTGCCTACGGAGTTGAAGTCGCTAACAAATTGTAACAAATTTGCTGTCAATCTTAAAAAAATACTGCTGAAACAGTGCTTTTGCTTAGAATTTATGACATCAATTTTATAATGGACCTCTATTATTGTTTAATAATTCATGACATATTTGTACTATTATTATTTTCGATTTAATGTAGAAATAATCCTATTTGAATTGTTTACTTTTATTTCATTAATTTTGACATTGTTAATTTAATTTATTTTAATTTTTAATGTATACCTACCTATGTAATTTCAAACACAATTCTTATTGTTAATGAATAAAAATGATGATGATGATGATGAATAAATAGGATAGGAGCACCTAAATGTGGAATAATAAAAACATCTAGGGAAAGATAATGTTGGAGGCCTAAACCGAACTGCGAACTGAAAGCGAATATATATATATTTTCCTCTAACAAAGAGCGGCGAGTATAAGACTCGCCGCACTTTGTTAGAGGAAAATATAATGGTATGGCCTCAGGCTTTAATATTTAGGTTTCGTTCCCATTCGTAATACCTTCTCAATCCCTTTTTTTAACCTAACTTATAGGCCGGACCCAATAAATCGATAGGAGTGCGCGATTCGAGAGTGACCTAAGGAAAATCTAGGGGAACCTCCGCCTCGACTGGGAGTTTTGTCGCTTATTATGAAACAGCAAACATCAACGCTCGTGCTTGGAACTGCGATTTGTGGATGCTCAAATTGGTATCGCTGGACGAAAATGTACAAAATACTGTTTTGTCCTTTTATCCTATTTAACCCTTTAAACGCCATTCTTCGTGTACGCTAATGTCGGTAATGACACCTACACTCCAACTCATTTTCTATAAGAAATTGAATATGGATCTTAGTGTAAAGCACGAAGGTGACTTTGACAATAACCCATAACACCTATAGTCGTTATTGGCGCCGTAGGTATCACGACTACACGCAGCCTTTTAGTATTCTTGGCGCCCAATGGGTTAAACTCTCCATCCAACGAGAATCCCTATATCCCTAATGAGGGATAACGTGAGCTCATTCATCATCCAACCAGGGGGGTCTCATTCCGTCAGTTTGCCGCGCCGCTGCAAGTACATCCGTAAGTGGTCAGTGGCTGCCGCGCATTGCTACCGAACGGTCGCGGCGTCGCGTCATTCGCTTGGTGTAGTGAAAGTTTGTTATTTACGTATCGTAATTTGGGGTTGTAAATTGGGGATTTGTTAACAGTGGGACTTCTGTACGTAGTACTATGTATTACTTAGGCCGGTCGCACGCTGGACACGGTTTCGTACGAAATTACTCGTCCGAACACGCACGAAGCCGCGCGAACGATCCCCACCTTGAAAGTACTACGGGAGCGCGCTCACTAGATGCAAATACGGCCAATTCGTTCGGTCGAGTAATTTCGTACGAAAACGTATCCAATGTGCGACCGGCCTTATTCATTTATTTACAGTCGAATCCGCTTATAACGACTCCGGATATAACATTAACCGCTTTTAACGACTGCTAAATCACCGACGTTAGGATTCATACCATACATTTTCAAAGAAAAAACAGTCCGTTTTGTGCGACGTCCTGTTAGTGCGACGTAATATTGCCGGTCCCTTGATGGTCGCTGTATCCGGATTCTACTTTATTTATTTAAACTTTATTGCACATTAAAAAGGTACAAATTCTGTGACTTATTCCGTGATCCAACACAAAACTACAAAACTACTTTATGTAAATAGCACAGAGACAGAACAGGCACAGCTGTCGGCTCCTCCGGTGGCTTACCGGCAGCGCCAGCAATATCAAGATGCGTGTATTTCACGTTTTTGTCTTCTAAACCACCCACTTTGATCAGGAACCCAGCTGCCAGCTGATGGTGTCGAACCTTCGCATCCATATCCACTTGTACCAGATCATCTCCCTTACATTTTCCATTGTTAACTGATAAATCCTCCGGTCTTATAACGGACACTTCTATTCCTTCTGCAACCCTGGTACCGCTGAACTGCAATCTGCTTGCATGGTTAGTTGCTCTAGCTGCATGATTATCCATCGCAGCTACGTTACTTCCGTAACACAATCTAGCATGACCTGTCAGTGTTGCTATAGTATAAATATGCGGATTAATATGCTTGTGAGCCACTTCAGAAAGCTTGAAAAGTGCATCGGCCATCGCGAATCGACCTTCTGCATCGGTATTGGTGACTCTTACAGTTTTTCCGCTCTTGGAGACTAATAATTCATCAGCGACATAAGAATCGGATCCTATAGAGTTCCTACAGAGGCAGAGAAGACCTATAACCTTGAGATGCGGTGGTTTAAGAATGGAACAGGCTTTTAAGAAGCCTGCGACGGCTGCCGCTCCGCTCTTGTCTCTAGACATGCCCGCCATTTTTCCTGATATCTTTACATCTGCGCCACCCGTATCGTATGTAACGCCTTTTCCCACCAGCATAACAGTTTCTGTGACTCTTGCTTCGTTCGAAGGCGTATAAACGATCTGCAATACGCAAGGCTTGTGTCTTTCCACACGACTAGAAGCTCTGGAAACCGCTGACAGAAGTGGGAATTCTTCCGCAATATATTTCTCATCATCAAAAGGTGTTACCACGATGTTTCTGCAGTTAGCGAAAGTTTTCTTTACATAATCAACGATGTTAACTGGCGACATTCTTTCAGGATCACCGCCGGCGATATCTCTGGTTATTATTCTAGAAGTTTCTAGCGCTATCGCGTTGCTTACAACCTTTTTAAACGCGTCTGTATTCTTTTCTTCGGCGTGGAAACCAATTTTGTAGAAGTTGTTTAATTCTCCACGTTCTACAACATGTAGAGGTTGATACAACGCTTCGAACGCACCAAGGATAGACACTAGTTGTCCGTCAGGATAGTCAACATAATCAGGTATGATGAGGAGCGGTTTCTTAATGCCTGCACTCAGAGCTCGAATAACTCCTTTCTTTGCAGCATCTTTTACCACCGTCACGTCATGGTATGGCGTTATTTTCCCAGTAGGAGCCAGAATAAGTCTTTTTCCGCTGACGTACTCACAATTCCAAAGGGTACACTCCTTGTGAACATGTTTGTCTAGTCTTGATACTTCGTTAACGAAGCTCCCAATGTGTCTAGGCAAGGGAATATTCTTTTCTTCCGGATACAAGATGAGAATCACTCCATCATAGTCAATTGATTGTATGTTGGTTTCAACGAATATGTTGCTTTCAAATTTATACGGACCGACCGCCATTGCTTACAACTAGAAGGCAACTGATTTTTGCTGTAATTTCACTATCATATTATCAGTGATTAAGATATATATAATACTGTAAACCAACTTATTAGTGCAGTAGCTGGAATATAAAATTAACAGTAACACCTTTATGTTTGTGTCTTTAACAAGTTACATAAAGTTTCTGAACTGTAAATGTAATTTTGTTTTTCTTTACGGATCTCCTTAGGACATAAATTATATTATAAGTAGATAAGTATTAGCTATTGTCTTTTGTTATTGTGTGTTTGTTATAATAAGCCGTGACATGGTAAACAATCGAATGATAAACTTCAAGAATTATTATTGTGTTCAAGATGCGAAATAAGTGTGTCTGTCTGTTTGTTATCTTTCACAAGTAAACAGCTGAACTGATGTTGATGCAATTTAAGATGGTGGGAGGAATAGGACAGTTGATCCCTTAAATCATACATATATTAACGGCATCAAATGGGATAGAATTTTGCTTCGAAGGCAGAAGACGTCGCGGGAAACCATTAGTAACGAATAAATAGAATGTCGAATATACATAAGAACTTACAATAAGGATTATACAAGTAAAACTGTCGTAGAAACACTCGCGCTGCTCTATATTCTCTTACTGCCCGTCGATGTATATGTCCCGGACGAAGTAGGTATTTGCCTCTCTGTCGCACTCTATTCCAGCTTCAGAGAGGGATATAAAGGTAAACCAGAAATATATGGCCATTGTCAAGAGGGGGTTGTCTAATGGCAAGTTGGCAACAGACTATGATGAGTGATGACATTTTGACTTGTTTTCCTGTCAGCTTTGACGTAAAGCAGCAGTTTATTATATACATTATTGATAATGATAATGTTCCGCTCTTGACTATGAATCGTTTTGCTCATCTATTCTCATTTATTATTAAATACCCAACACAAATTAAGTAGGTATTGATATTCAAATACACCGCAACAGTGACACTGACGTGCTGACAATCTGTCATTAAAACTATTGCCAAGTAAGAAATTAGTTCCAATAATATTCCACAACATGGCGCATGGTCTTATATAAGGAGGTCGGGCTTAACATCGTTTCGGTCCGCGGCAGGCCCGCAGGCGCTTGCCCACATTCATAGCCTAATGTCGCCTAAGCACAGTAGAGTACTTTTATTTCACGAGCGCGGGTGAGCCATGCTTGTGTGCTCAGCTATACATGCACATTGTCTATGTGTGCGTCAGCGTAGGAGCTATGAGTTCACGTTGTCTATGTGTTCGTATGTGTCACAACAACAACAATGGCCAACTTGCGCTCGTGAGATAAAAGTAGACTATAGACAGGGCCGGCCCAATAGTGGGGCGGATAGGGCGGCCGCGCCAGGCGCCAGTTGTAAAGGGGCGCCAGACGCCGGACGTCAAGGGGCGCCAAGCTGGCAAGGTGGAAAAAATTAAACCAAACGGCGCGGCGTCCAAAGACCATCTCGCTCCACCCGGATTTAGGGCTAGGGCCGGCGCTGACTATAGAAGCACTCACGCTGCTCTATATTCTCGTACTGCACGTCGATGTATCTGTCCCGGACCTGTCGTTATGCTGGAAGGGCAGTCTTAGAGCCCTCAGCACAATAAGGTCCATCCAGGGCGTTTGCAGGCTGTTGTAACACAATGTCGCTATCTAATCACAGTAGAAACACTCACGCTGCTCTATATTCTCGTACTGCACGTCGATGTATGTGTCCCGGACCTGTCGTTTATGCTGGAAGGGCAGTCTTAGAGCCCTCAGCACAATAAGGTCCATCCAGGGCGCTTGCAGGCCGTTGTAGCACAATGTCACTACCTAAACACAGTAGAAACACTCACGCTGCTCTATATTCTCGTACTGCACGTCGATGTATGTGTCCCGGACCTGTCGGTTATGCTCGAAGGGCAGCCCCAGGGCTCGCAGCACGATGCGGTCCATCCAGGGCGCCTTTAGGCAGTCGTAGCCTAGGATCACCAACTGAAACAAAAAATAAAATAATTTAACTAATTCCGGAACGTAAAATCTGGTATTTAAGGCCGGGGACCACTTTTGAGTTTTTAAAAACCATCTGAGACATAGAATATAGTGTCATAAAATCTAAAAAAACCGGTCAAGTGCGAGTCCGACTCGCGCACCGAGGGTTCCGTACACAGTTCTTGTATATGTAGTTGTGTACCCGTCCCGACCCCATTAATTCAGGAACAATCTTAAAAAAACATGACAGCACCATCTATCGGCGCATTGTGTTACTAATTTGCGCGACTGAATAACTTAGTACGTATGTTGGTTTTTCAAGGATAATTCTTTATCACATCAACCGATTTCAATAATTGTTTTTTTATTTGAAAGAAGGTATTTTCAACGTAATTTTGTAAATTTAAATATAAAACAAAAATATATACAAAGGTGATTAAATTACAAACTTAGTATAGAAGAGTTTTTTGATGATTAAAAAAAAGAAAAACTAGATAGAGCTATGGCTATAATTTTCCTGTAAAATATACATGCATATTAATGTTGTGTAATAATTTCAAATTTTTTTCTTCGTAAACTTCGGAGATAAGGGGGGGGGAATGGTATTTTTTTTTACATTTTCCCTCGTAAATCGAAATTTCCCCAACGAAAAAAAAAACTAAAAATTGTTTTGGAATGTACAAGTCAAGCCCTTTCATATGATACCCCACTTGATATAGTTGCCAGACTTTAAAATTTTGAACCCCCTTTTATCTGTCATTATTCACAGAAAATAAAATAAAATAATTTAAAAAACCATCTTCTATGTATCTGGGTTACCCTTGTTTATAACTATTCCAAATTTCAAATCGATAGGATAAGTAGTTCCTGAGATATTTAGCGATGTGACAGACAGACAGACAGACAGACAGACAGACAGACAGACAAAGTGAAACCAATAGGGTTCCTTTTTTACCTTTTTGGTACGGAACCCTAAAAACATATATGTGTTACATAAGGATCTTGTCTAGTCACAATCGCAGTCAGTTACATGACCTGATGAAATCGCGAGATCTCGCGCTTATTTTCGAGATTCAATCTCGTTGGTGAGAAATCTCGACTTCCGATATCTCGGTCGAGATCTCGACTAATAATTTCGAGATCTCGAACGAGATTACAAGACTGATTTTACTGTTGACCGCTACTTGGAACAAACTGTAAACGACGATAAGTGCGCAGCGTGCAGCACAGTTGTTTGCCCGTTGTTTAGTGCGGCGACTGCGGCGCGGTTAGCGTAACTATCTACAATTATTTACATGATATTTACTCGCTTACCCTACATTTTTTTTATCAAATGTTGATTTTTGTTTCAGTATTCTAATAATGTAGCTTTTTTTGAATACCAGTACTACCCTGAGTAGGGACTGTCCATTGAATTAACGTATCTTTATAGAAAAAGCGTATATTTATAAAAATATGTTGAATCTCGATATCGACGAGATTAAACGAGATCTCGTCTGTTTTTCTGACGAGATCTCGAATTCCAAATCTCGACCTAGGATTTCTTACGCGAGATCGCCAATCTTGGTGCGAGATTGCATTCCCTACTCCCAGTAGCTCGATTCCACTGACACACATCAGTTCGCTTAGAACCGCTCAATCAAGCTCACTGGAGCGCAAACTCTTAGAGTATTCCAGTGTTTAAACCGCCCACGTGGTCGTGTCGGAGGTGTCCCCTGGACTTTATCGAAAATTATCACTTTAAAGCTTAATATCGCGCGAACAGATTCATGAATCAAAAAATTGTTGTAGAAACCTAATAATATTTTTGAAAAAGCTATCCAACGATGTCCCACACGTTACGTTTTGGAAGAAAAAAAAATGCACCACCAGTTCACGTGTAGGGGAGCTACCCTAAAAAAAAATTTTTTTCAAAATGTTATTCTACTGTTTTGTCGGCGTCATTGATGACTCATACCAAATTGCAGCTTTCTAGGATTAACGGTTAATGAGCAAAGCTGGGGACAGACAGAAAGACAGACAGACAAATAGACAGACGGAAGGACGGACATGCATGGCGAAACTATAAGGGTACCTTGTTTACTACGGAACCCTAAAAAACAAAAATCTGCGTGGCGTGGGCGCTGGTGAGACGCTCACGTCACGCTCGATAAACGCCGCTGGCGTCGCGGCAGGGTTACTATTACTACCAACAAGGCTAATGTTGTGGCAACTCACATGTGGTTCATTTTTGGAGTGTCCACGCATCTGTATGTCGCACTTGTGCACGCCGGTAGGGTTCTCAAATGTGAGCACGTGCTCATACTGTTTCGGTGGGACCATGGCTGGCGCGAACTTCAGACAAGACTTGAACGCGACGAGCGAGAGAGACGTCATTATTATCAGCATCTGCTCGTTGTCTGGAAAGAGATAGACTATAAGTATAGAGATAAATATAACTAGGATCTTTAGAAACCTCTTGAGCGAGAGAGAGTGACCGAGCGTCTCTTCACGGTCTGGGGGAAGGAGAAACTGAATTATATCAAACAACAAACTTTATATGGTGATCCTTAAAGATAAAAATTTAAGGCACCGAGCTGTATTGTTCCGATAACTGAGTTGGCTAGAGCGATTAGACGCTTAGGTAACGTCAGGATTTAGCAATTTGAATCCTGCTCGGAGGCAAAAATATTTTTTTAATCAGGAATTTATATCACGTCAAGTGTTTGAAAAAAACCGGCCAAGTGCGTGTCGGGCACGCGCAAGGTAGGGTTCCGTAGTCGTCCACCCGTTACATTATGTGGACTAAAAAGTTCGCAAACTTATATTTACTATGTTTTTGACAGAATTAACAACATTATCTAAGGCATCAATGGAAATTGTACGAAAGTTTGCTTTTGCAAAGTACATTTCTGAAGTTCGACTATTACTCGTTAACTAGTAATGTCTACTTAGCTGTGATAGTTTTCCTTTTAAATTCATCGTATATACTACTACCATGATTTTTTTCACATGCCTAGTAGCCACCGTTTAAATGGCAGGGGGGGGGACACACTTGACCATAACAAAAATTATCACTTCAAAGCTTAATATCACGCTAAACAATTCTTTAATCAAAAATTGTTTTTAGAAACCTTATGATATTTTTAAAAGAGCTATCCAACGATACCCCACACGGGTTTGGCAGAAAAAAAAATTCACCAACACTTTACATGTACGGGAGGTACCGTAAAAAATTTTTTTTTAAGATTTTATTCTACCGTTTTGTCGGCGTCATTGATATGTATACTCATGCCAAATTACATCTTTCTAGTACTAACGGTTACTGAGAAAAACGGGGGTCGGACGGACGGACATGGCGAAACTATAAGAGTTCCTTGTTTACTACGGAACCCTAAAAACGGTATAGATATATAATACACTCACCAGCAATAAACTTGGCGCAAATGTTTTAACGATAGTCTTATGTTTAGAATGAGATTTACATGAAACTTGACATCTTTGTAAAACTGTATCTTAGCAAATAAACATTCTGATTTCTGACATTTATTAATTGAGAAGTGAGTTATTTAAGACGACGAATTCATAAGTAAAAGTAATAAATTAGTAAAATAAAGTAATCTTACGTAATCTAAGTCATATGATTCTTTATGATGTACTATATTTTGGAAGAGCGAGATCTCCTGATACAGGTATCTCTATACCTACTAGGAGACCTCAACCTTACTGTAAGCTAAACCCTATTTGTTAAATGAAATAAACTTTTATTATTTATTATTTATATTTATTAAGACGACGAATTAAGGAGAACAAGGAAACGGAGCGGGTTAAGAGAAACATCACATGAATTGAATTGAAATCACGAAAAGTTTTTGGGCCAAATTTTCTGCCGTTGAGTGTAGGTACCTATATGCTATAATAGTAGTTTATGCCACACCTGGCCATAAAGTGGCAATTACCGCACGCTCCGCGCGCGGGAAATCCCACTTCCTGGCCAGGGGGTGACATAAAATTTTGTACTTAACACGGGCGGTAATAAAGAAAGCCTCAGATAGCATATTTATCGCCCTTGCCTTCGGCTCGGGCGTCAAATACCTGCGATCTGAAAAACTCTTTGTTTTACCACCCTTGTCAAGTAATGTACTATTATGCAACTGGTACAATAATGCCTAATTATGTACAGTTGCATACACTACTTTATCAACATCCATATATTAAATCCTCTTTCATGTGTTTCGTGTGGGCACGTCTCGCCGGCGTGCGCCATGTTTGCGTCGACAGGCCGGCCCGCGCGCCGCCGTCAGCCCGCAGCTGTGTCCTTATGATAGTACGTGATCTCGTAAGAGTATTGTATGGTGTTCTTATAGGGGACGCGCGCAACCGCCGCACAGTATATAATAAAGCGGCGTCTTATCTACGATTTTTGAACTTATTACTTATTTTGAGGATTTACTATATGGGTGCAGATAAATTATACTTATATAGGTTACGACACTACGATAGGGTTACGATTTACGGTTACTTTAGTAGTACGTCCGTAAAACTTATCGAGCTGGCTGAGCTGGCGGCCACTAAGTAACTAAATCATTCCAGTTGGCCGACCAGCATCAAAGTAATTCGTTTAAAAATAAATTTTACTTTGGAATAAATACGTTCAAAATACAATGACTGTATTATAGAAATTCGGCCATGCCAACAAAAAGTCAAAGTCAAACCTTATCCCGGCCGCTTAGCGTTTGAAATGGCAGACTAAAATCAAATAAGTCCGTTGAAAAAGCGACCTTAACTTCCAAGCAAGAAGATTCAGAATCTCATGTCAGTTATATAAAATGTTGGACATTTTAAACCGATTTCAACTATATACCCAACTTGAGTAGGTAAACTTACCGAAGTGGTCTGGATTTATGTAAAACGGAATGGTTCCATTAGGCCAGTTGACGTAGCTAAGAGGCTCCAGAACTGTCAAACAATGAAAACTTTAGTACCATCTCCAACACAGTTAGGGTGACACCACCAATTATGGACACTTTAAGCCAGTTTAAGCACAAGGACCAATAATGGACACTTCAAACCTTATTCAAAGATCATACGGTTTCAAATTGATTGTTCTATAAAAAATGAATGACTCATATTTTCTTCTACATAAGAGTTAATGTACATCATTGGGCCTTGTCCATTACTGGTGGTGTCACCCTAATGCCAGGATCACACGTACCGAGTAAAATGGTTTTACTGTCTCGCCGTTTTACTTCGGTACGTGTGACCAAGGCGTAACTGACCATTCGTGCACTTTATGCGTATTGTAATAAGGGTCTATGGTTTTTATACAACGGCGGTGGCAAACAAG
Source organism: Cenopis cana (assembly GCA_951800055.1). Taxonomy (NCBI): domain Eukaryota; kingdom Metazoa; phylum Arthropoda; class Insecta; order Lepidoptera; family Tortricidae; genus Cenopis; species Cenopis cana. Next base: position 5,000,141 of record OX637498.1, on the reverse strand, counting down.
CGTCCGATCCACCTGATGGTAAGTGGACACCGCAGCCTATAGACGCTCGCAACTCCAAGAGTCACGTGCGTGCTGCCTACTCTTTATAAAATTGAAGGATTGACTGTGTTGACAGCAGAAGGACAAAATGTCCCTCGCTCTCAAGTCTCAACACAGTGCATCCTCGGGAGCTCTGGCAACCTTGCTCACCTCCAGGAACCCAACACTACATATAATTGTTTAGTAAATAATGTTATTATGGCTGTGGTTTTCTGCAAGGCGGAGGTACTTCCCCAGTTGGACTGCTCCAAATTCGAGCAAGAGATGATATTTTGCCAGGGCCATCTTTAACCAATTCGAGGCCCTGGGCACATTGGGATAATGGGGCCCCTATGGCCTTGATACAGCACCTTGATCTCAACTAGGGGAGCCTCCACGGGGCCCATATCAATCGCGGGGCCCTGGGCACGTGCCCAGAGTGCCCAGTGGGAAAGACGGCCCTGTATTTTGCTGTGCCCTACCTAGTCCTGTGGGCCTATAGTAAGTACTCACCATCTTCTCTAGTGACCATTAAGTCTTTTAACCCTGGTTGTCCCGTGGCTGTTGCGTCGTAACCATTCTCTACGACATTGTTAATATCATCTTGACACAATACAAGTCTAAGAAAATTTAATAAAAAAAATATTTTAGTTCTCCGCTCCATTTTCAGTAGCAGTCTTAAACTATTTTACTGCTAACTGAATATAAAATTTATTGGTGTATGAAGCAACTTGTTTAATACATTTTTGATGGGAAATACTTGAAACTGTGATTACATTGATAAGTCTGTTTTTAGGGTTCCGCCGGAGGGATTGGCGAAGTATTTTATTATTAAGTAGTAAATACTCAAATGCTCGTAATTTATTTATTTGATTTTTATTGCACAAAAGAAAATCTTATCGTACAATATGACGACCGCTTTAGCTTAGTTGGTAGTTGGCCTACGAAGCTGGAGGTCCCGGGTTCGAATCCCGGCCGGGGCATTTATTTGTGTGATGAGCACGAATATTTGTTCTTGGGTCTTGGATGTTTTCTATGTATTTAAGTATTTATTTATCTAGATATAAGTATGTTTATCGTCGCTTAGTACCCATAGTACACGCTTTGCTTAGTTTGGGACTAGGTTGATTTGTGTAAGATTGTCCACAAATATTAAAAGGCGGACTTAATGCCGTATGGCATTCTCTACCAGTCAACCTTAAGGCGAAGCAGAAAAATGTATGCAGCGGATCCAGAATTTGGGGAGTCAAATTTATTATTTGTTAACCTTTTGAGCGCCAGTGATAACTAAAGGTGTTACGAGGCGTAGTGTCCATAGCCTCAGCGACACCTTTATAGGTGTTAATGCGTGAAATGTCAAAGTTTGGCGTATGTATGACACACAGCTGATTGTCAGGAAGCGTTCAAAGGGTTAAATAAGAACACCTTGGACCTGCTTCAGGTGGTGGGCAAATATAGGGCTAGTTATGCTTCCACAAAAATATAAGTTTCCTTTACCCGAGTCCTAGAGGCACGGAATAGTATAATAGTATTTACATACAGAATCGCCACGAACCCCCCGCACCGAGGTAAGTTACCTCGTCCCTGAGCGACCCGCCTGGTGTCGATCGGGTGCCGCCGCGCCTCGCGATTCGTCCGCGCCACGCGCTACGCACCCGCGCAAATAATTGACGCGTGTACCGACAGCGCACGCGCACATACTTACCCACAGCGCTTACGTTCCTTCGCGTGTCACAGGTGTGCTAGAGGATTTTGAGTCCTCTCATATCTGTATTATACGCCAACATTGGCGAAATACCCTTTGCCAAATTCAGCAAGAAGTGAAAGCCTTAAAGGAAAGAAAAGAAAAATAAGCAATATATATTTTGATGGTGCTTTCACAATACTAACTTTATTTGGTTGAGCTTAAGGTAAAAAATAAATAACGAAATTAATTAATTTACCTGTCAACAATTCTACCTGGGAGGACTACTGTGAAAAGTTAGAAACAGCCCAACGATGAAACTCCATTCAGCGAAACTTAACTAATTTAGAATTCCATTTTTCTGTATTCTCTGTTGAAAATAAAAAACTTATGTGAAAGAATTATTTCGATACGTCCATTAGTTTCCAAGATATTGAATTTTAAAGTGACGCGCGACGACCCGCCCTCGTGACGCCATAGTGCAACACTCGCCATACACACGCTCACTCCGTTCGCACTTCCGTACTAGACTAGCGTTGTAAAATGACGTCACACGCGGTTAGCGGAACTCACTTTAAATGCCTGTAAAATCAAAACTACTTGGTATTTTTGAATGAAACTAAAACTAACTAACTATCTGACTGACTGACTAACTAATTGATTGATTGACTAATATATTTGTATGAATCAAAGCTTTACCGTAACAAACTTTCAAGTGATTTTGCAGACCTATTGACATTCTCCATTATCATATGACTCATTTAACCTTTTCACCGCCATTGACTTGATATAAAGTCAGACATTAGGCCCACACGCCAATGACTTCGTATCAAGTCGATGTAAAGGCAAGCTAAGTGCTATCAAGTAAGGTTCATTTTCAATCTTTTGCTACGAAGACTTTGACGTGTGAGGCACAACTTACAGAATCTACTTTGGCGGTGAATAGGTTAAGATAAAATAAAGAAATAAATATTTGTGGACAAATACACATATCAACCTACTCGTAGTCCCAAACTTATTAAATAAACATCAATGTTCTTACACACTTATAATAGGTACTTAAATAAATAGAAAACATCCAAGACTCAGGAACAAATATAAGCCCTGACCAGGATTCGAACCCAAGACCTCTAGTTTCACAGGCAGGGACACTAGCATCTAGGCCAGATTATTTTCAGGACATCCATCTAAATATTATATTATAAGAATGAATAAAAAGACACAAAAACACTAGTTTACTATTTATTTGTACAAGCTCTACACTTTCTCCGGTAGTCCCAGAAGTTTCCGGACCGCTGTGCCATATTGTTTCAATGTGGCATCACTCTCAACCTCATTCATCAAGTTACACAATGCCTCCACATATTGTCCACCTTCCGGTATCTTCGTAACATCAAAATTGTTATAATCCTCCTCAGTTAAATTAACATCTTCATTATTCGTTCTCAAATACCAATTAATCAAGTTCTTCTTAGATTTATTTAAGTTAAAATCATAGTATTCCATGTCCGATTCGGTTTTAGTCTTCTCCCAATCTTCAACATTCCAAGATTCATGGTACAAAGCTGTTAAAAGATAGTTAACGTAATCCTGATTCTGTTTTCTCAACGGACAACAGTCAGCTGTGATCGTTACCAGATCAGTTTCTTGGTCATAACGATCACCAACAAGTCGTAGAAACTTGTCCCGTGCATGTTTATCAAGGTTCAAAGAAGACAGCTTTATTCTTAGCGTTACAATTCTAGCCAACGGATTACGGATTGACGGACTGGCATGACAGTAATCCGATGTGATAATCTCCTGTGGATAGTGCTTTTCTATTGCTTCTTCGGAGTTGAGTTGCTTCGGCCATTCGGTACAGAAGCTTTTGATAGCTTCGCATTGAGCTTTGATGACCGGTGGTGTCAGGTGAAGGAAGTTGGGGATCTTCATAAGCTCAGCGTTGGCTTTCTTGCCCGGCGGGGTCTGGGCCTTTCCTTTGGGTACATAGCCCTGCCGGAGTGGCAGAGGAACTGATGATGGATGGAAAGTTTTCGGGCCGGGCCAGACATTTCCCCAGTTCTGAAATGCATATGATATGATTTAAAAATAACGGATCCAATAATGAGCTTAGCTAGAACTGCGGGGTAATCACGTAACGATATGTACTACCATTGGTATGTATTTAATGTCAGTTTTAGTATGGGATTTGACATTTAAATCTATCGTACTAACGGTCGAAAACGTTACGTGATTACCGTGCTGGAAATACCATGGAGATAAATTGGATATGAAAACAAAAGGACTTATCTTGATGTATGTATTACAAAGGCATTTTTACAAATTGTTTTTTGTAACAGTTTTTTAGGCTTCATTAAATAAAATCGGCAATCATAAAAGGTCACGAAGTAACTTGTTATACAACTACATAACATTGCTTTAGGTAAAATGAGATGTATGACCAAGACAATACATAACCACAGCAGTAAAAGGCCAGGGAATACACCCCACAGGGTCCAATGTATATGAATCACCAAGCCGTACATTGGTTGTGCATCCTTGATTACAATGTATGGTATATGGCATTAGGAACCAACTGCATAATCAAATAGTGCTCAGACTGCTCAGCCTGGGAGCTCATGTATGATCATTCATGTACTAAAAAAAAAGCTGAGCTCATGTACATGGGACGCATATTTACAGACCATAAGCTAATGCGTTCGTGTATTATTCTGGTATTCCACGGTGTCCTAGGGAGGACTAACCCAACAAATTTAGTATTTTCAGGATATAAATAAATCTCTCTTTGTCATGTTTAAGATTAATGTTTAAGTCAAAACAAGAGTATTGAAGCTGTAACCACCCTTGTCACACCCTAGGGTTGGGGTGTAGGAAAGGGTGGCCGTACCTGGGACTTAGAAAAATTTTGACCAAAATTTTTTTTATTTATTTTCCATTGTAATCATATTTTATATGTCGAAAAAACCATATTATTTCAAATAAACTTTTTTCTACGAGCCACCATTACGAAGTTATCACAGTATGAAGGGCGCAGGACTTAGAAAAAATTTGATGTATGTGGTGTCATTATGGCGACCAACAAGCCGAAGCTGCGGAGCCGAGTGAAGTGACCGTGCTCTGGCACGCAAGGGCGAAAGGGCTGCTAGCCGAAGCGCCGAAGCCCACAGAAAACTAGAGTCGCCTCCTCCCCCCCTCTTTTGATACAATGACTTAATTTTATTATTATCTCTGCCATTAGTAGTAACCCCGCGAATGTATATAAAAAATTATTGTCAACTGAACCTCTGCGTTCATAATTTTACGGATTTATTTTCGTTAAATTATAATATAATGGCGAGAATCCGTTAAATTGTAAAACGAAATTTAACCAAAATAGTTTCAAATTTTGTAACGGGGCCCCAGAGTAAGGTTAGGTTAGGTTGGTTAGGTTTCTTCCAAAATGCGCGAAGCGCATAACCACCCAGAATAGAAGCCCTCGCGCAGCGGGGGCTTCGTCGACCCTGTCACGGAATTTACTATCGGGTTCTATTGACAATTTTCCGATAGATTACAATCTGACTAGTAAAATTATAATCTAACGGTTTTTACAATCTTGCGGTGACATATATATTTTATTCATCCAAAATAGGTGTTATAATGACACCGTTCAGCGTGAAAATTTTCTAAGTGTTGAAATTTATAAAACTTTGTGTCGCTATATTTCGGCCATTTCTCAATTTAGAGAAAAAAAGTTCCAGTAAAAGATGCTTATTTTTACATATTCTTTAATGTTCTGATCAAAAAAGTAGTAAAAACGAGCAAAAAAATAAAATTAAAATTTTTCTAAGTCCTATATATGGGCCACCCTTTGCTACACTCTGACCCACCCTAGGCAAAGTGCGCAAACGTAGAAGATACGTAAGTATTAGTATATTCAAATAAAAGTATAGGTTAGTTTTAAACACAGATTTTGAAGTTTTTTTTTATAATACCTGGTCGGTGGCCATCCTGTCAGCTCTGTCAGGCTGCACATCAGTCCTCCGGGCAACTTTGCGCTGCTGTCTCTGGGTTTTTCGCATAATATCGAGCACTCTGAACTCTTCCTCTTCATCGTCCTTTTTTAAGGTTACATCAGCAGCCGTGGAACTCAAACGCCATATTTTTAAGTTAAATACTGTTACCAGGTTGTTAGACCTGTAATGCTTAATAAAAACACTCATGTTTATAGCTTTTTTTGAACAAATTCTATTGTTATTATAGAAGAGCCATTTTTAGGTTATAATTTCGGCCATCAGCTAGTGTTGCCTGCCTTCAATTACCCACACTAAAGAGCAAAGTAGGTATTAATACCCACACCAACAAAATTTCAATTCATTGAAATGCGTTTGTGTTCTCAAATATTTGTATGAAAGATATTTATTAATCAATCATTACACTATTTTCAAAGATCTTTAACTTCATCTTCGAACTTGGTACCTTTTGTCAGGTCGTGCATAATATTTTTATTTGATCCGAATGAAAAGGAATAGAAGACATTAGAAGTACCGAATACACATTCCATTACAAAAAGTAAACTTTGTAATCCTTGAGAAAGTCTTTGTGGTGACTGAAATAACAATTTAGTTCAAACATTACGATTCTGTATTGCAATAAACGTCCTCCATATTATCACATTATACTCTATATTGCGTAGTTTCAAAACGTACATTCCTTTCTAGCGAACTACCCGCGTGGACTCACCTCAATGACCATGCGACGTAAATGAGAAGCGCTATTTAATTGTCAATTGGCGCTAGTAGCAACACATATTGTACACAAGAGAAAGAGAGATCCGATTAGTTCTACAAAAAAATACGTTCGTTGAAATAAGTTTGGCTATACCATAATAAAAGTCATTCAGTTCACAATAGCTGCTGTGCGTGTACTTATTTAATAATTTCATCGAGTTTAATGTTTAAATCTCATTCCTAATAGCTTGTCTAAAAAATATGAGTGTCGAAAAATGACTGAAAACGGTAGGAAAAGGTGCAGAAAAACGAAACTTGTGCCGCGGGACTGTGCCGAATTTTTGGACGATGATTTAGGTTTGCAGGTAGGCCATTTTGTTACATTACACTTTGTGGGTACGCGACATAATTACTATGACACATTATATTTTTCCTACTGATGAATGAATTATTAAGAATGGATCAGGTTTGACTCTACCCGCTTTATAAATAACTTATTCAATGAATATTACGTTTACAAAACAAGAATAGATTACGATGCGGGTAGAATGTCATCGAGCAAAGCATTATTTCAACATACCAAAATAGACATTTCCTAGCATGAATGTGGCACTATCAATATGAAATAATATCCACACAAGTACTGGTAGCCTTGTAAATCGTTATTTTGCTTATAAAATAACTGATTTACCACTTTATTTTACAAAATGCGCATAACGTAACTTGACGCATGCGTAACAGAAACTTTCTTTCATACCTTCCAAATTTTTTAAGTTTCCATTGATTGAATGTTATGGCAATTATAATGGGATTATTTATTGATAATCACCAAACAATTATGATCAAACTCAATTACCTATTACTTAAAGTAATATTTGTAAACATCAAGTTTGGGGCGTGTTCTGTTACATTCCCTAGCACCTAGATTGACCAATACTTTTTTTTTCATTATCTATTATAGTGGCAATAGTATGATTACAGGCTGAGAATGATGATGATGAGGATAAATCCCAGTCCTTGTCTATAATGTTCAATTTGAAAAATATCCATAGTTTCTCTTCTCATACTAACATTATCCCTGATGCATTCTAAAGGTGTTTAGAGTCATCCTCCAAGCATGTCCCATTATTAAATGAACCTGGGGTCCTCCCGGGATAACACTAGGATGATATTATATTGTTATGTTGAGCAGAGGACTCCAAGAAACTGCAACTGGGATATGGCTAAGTTGAGTGCAACATACACATACATAAGCTTACGCCTGTATTCTTGAAAGGGGTAAGCAGAGTACATGAAATTTAAGCCATCCTGTGACTGGGATCCCTGGCCGGATAACAAAAGAATGTTTTGTTTTTTTTCGCTGGGAGAGGACAGGTTTAATAAGATGAGTGCTGACCTGATGAATTGATTGAATTAAAAATGGTGGAGCATTCTAATAAAACAAAACACTTGAGACATAGAGCTGGTGACTTTCCGTTACTGGGAATATTCTCATTTTGTATCTGTATGTAAGAAATTAAGTGTTTGAAACACTTTGATATTCTATTCCTTTGACACCTAATCCCAAGATATGTTGTAGGAACCAGTTTTACGAATCAACTGCCTTCCAAGCCAGACTCAAAATTAGATCTTTTTATTTTTTATTCTTGGTTAATCGGTGATCAGTGTGTAGACTAGCTGATTTGTTGGCGGGAACTGGAAAGTGGCATAGTGACTTGTAGGCGAAGAGGCCAGCATCTCTACTGTCTTTTCACAAAACATACTTACTTTTTAGTCTCTTCTCATTGAGAACAGGCTGTAGATCTTGCAGGGATTTGACCGGTTTCTTCATGATGGTTTCCTTCACTGTTGATAAGAGTTATGGCTCGTTTACACATTTCGAAGTGCAAGTGCAAAGATGATGAACTTTGCACTTGCACTTTGTAATGTGTAAACAGACCATTGGAGTAAGTAATTAATAAGAGGGTGTCTCCAAAATGATTTGTTCCAATGTTATTTGAAAGTTTGAAATCATAGTTTTTTTTAATCATGATTTTTTAAATCGCCTACTAGCTTGTGTGTCATCATGAACTCACAAGCCTCATAAAATTTCAACCCCCAATTTCATCTCCTTGAACAATTATTTCAGGTTTCGAAATAGTCCTATTTGTTAAAGCTCTTTAGCGTAGTTAGTAGTGACCCCACCTACGAAGCTGGAGGTCCCGGGTTCGAATCCCGGTCAAGGCATTTATTGGTGTGATGAGGGAGTGAATAGGCATTTTTTGGGTGAGGCTGTCTGGCTGGGTCACGTTCCGGCGCACACTAAATTGAACCGTAATCGTAAGACAAAAAGAGCCAATTTAGAGTGAGCGGCGTAAGTGTCGTCGTGCCGTTGCGACACTTGTCTGCTCATTTCAAATTGAGCTTTTTACGTATACCATTACGGTTCAATTTAGAGTGCGGCGGTACGTGCAGTTGCTGTCTGCTGTCGGCTGCGGAATCATATCTATCAGTGGCGGCGCGTCAAAAATATTCTTAGGCAAGCCGGACATCATTTGCCTTTCTTATTCTTCATGAGCTGTAGTAAAAGAATTGGACTGGCTGAAAATTGAGCAAGCCGGTGGGAATCGAGTTGTATGGACGCTCCGCCACTGATATCTATACTCTCGAGCACAACACGTGCTAGGCCTACTGGTCTAAGGCTGAACAGCCATACAGATAAGCTAATTAGTTAATCAATTGCAAAAGATCGTAAGTGACTTCTTGCACATAGCAAAAGCTAGCTTAATAGTTTGCACTAAAGTTCAATCTTTAATCTGAAATAACGCCAATAAAATTTGTAATGGGACACAAAATATTTGACGGTAGTTGTTGAGATATCTCTGTTTACGGAACAAATAAGGTATTTTAAGCTTTAAAGGAGCTAGGTTTTAGCAATTCTAAAGTTTGCGTTACGACTTGTGATCATTCGAAATAAAAAGTGCTATTGTTGTACTATTAATCTTATTGCTTAAAGTTTTATTGGTTTTCACTCTTAGACCCCCGACAGGCTACACAAGCTTCGCTTAATCTGGGACTTTGTCTATTTGTGTAATATTGTCCACAAATAGTGTCCTATTTTAGAAAGGGTCGGCAACGCGCACGTGACTCTCTTGGAGTTGCGAGCGTCTATAGGCTGCGGTGTCCGCTTACCATCAGGTGGACCGTGCGCTTGTTTGCCACCGCCGTAGTATTATAAAAAATCTATTTCAGCTTGGCATTCTTGATGGCACTTACCATAGACCTTTGGCTGTTTAGCGATCATTCCTTGTGCGCCCAATACTCGTCCAGTGGAGTCAATCTTAAACTGAACGCCTCTCCAGTTTGTTTCCGCTCACATCAGACTTAAATCCTTAAGCCTTATTTACACGTACGAGACTCGCATGCAGAGGCGTATTCATTTGAAGATTTCTTTGCTTCTACCAAAATGGCATCACTTTCTAAAAATAGCATCTTTAATTCCAGGGACCAGCGAAAAAGAAGAAACTTCTAGAAAAAATAAAAAAAGAACCGGAAGACTTCATCCCGCAGGATTCTTCGCTCCAGTTCTCCGTAAAAGTGGAAATCGAAGACATGGACGGATCCGTACCTGATGAGGATCCTTCGGACTACATGAAGTACCTCTTCAGCCTGTCAAAAGAAGGTCAAGAACAGGAGGAGGAACCTAAAAATCTAGACTATGCTGACAACAGTCTGTTACTAGAGCAAAAACTGGTAATACCTTTGGCCGAAGATGAGAAACATTGTATTGTAGATATAAAGAAAACGCAGAAGATGCTTGGCGTGTTGCATAGGAAGTATCCAGATGAGAAAGAGGCGGTTATGTATACTAGGAACCAATGGGGCAAGGCGTTTACTGAAAAACTACCTTTAGAAGTGAAGAGGACTCCACAAGAATTGCTTATACAAGCGGTGCTTGAGAGATGGAAGGTAATCTTTTGTATGTTTGTTAAGCGGATGCGTCCGCTAGCGAAAATATCAATTTTTTTTTTATATACAATTCATCACCACATTTGAACCCACGAGATGATGGTGAATTCACACACAAAAGAACAAGGGATACCACGGTGGCTCAATTGGTAGAGCAATGGACGGATTCCAGAGGTCGTGGGTTCAAATCCCACCTGTGGTGATGAATTTTTCAATTTTCACTTTGATTAAAAAAAATTGTAATCTTTTATGTTGACTTTTACTGTGGCAAATATTCAAATACTACACTCTTGCCCGCAACTTTGTCCGCGTAGAACCGCGTAGTGGACTCTTCTCAGGTAGGCTAGGTTTAGTGAACCAGCGACACAACTCCCAGAACCTTGATTCCATTGACACTTCAGATTAGGTTGATGCCGCTCAACCAACCTCACTGGAGCAAACACTTACGAGTATTCCAGTGTTTAAGGCGCATGTAGAGGCAAGCACTCTCCATACAAACTTTGTGCCAGTTTTTCTTCGCTTGTGTTTGCATTACACTTATGATTTTTGGTAGTAGAGTTATTTTTCTGTTATCCAATTTAATTATTGTTTTATTTTCTTGTCATTCTTCGTATATCCAATATTAACAAGCAAAAAAAACCGGAGTGCCAAAACCGACGAATAAAACTTGCACCACCTTGCGGCCTTGCTTTTAAACCGCCGGCGTGGTCGTGTCGGAGGTTTCCCCTGGATTTTCCCCAGGCCACTCCAACCGCGTTTATAGTGCGCGCCATCCACGACGACGCGCCCCTCCACAGCGAAGCAGTTGTACGGCGCGGGCTGTGGAGGGGCGCGCCTTCGTGGTTGGCGCGCACTATAAGTGGTGTATTTACCGTTCATGAAGAATGATGGATGTCCAGATGGAAGAGTTAAACATACAATAAGGAATAGGTATGCATGCGGAGTCAATAGTAATAAGATGTCACTATATAGACAGAAAATCATCAAATTATCACAAAAAAATGTAAATTAATAAATTTGATTAATATGTTAAAAAGTTATGATACTTGAAAGTTTCGTAAAATTATGTAATTTTTTTTATTGACTAAATGTAAATTAAAAACCACCACCAGGATTCTTATGAGAAAGTTAATAAAAATTGTACGACAACTATGTACCTAAACGCAATATTTCTCGAACAAATTACTCGTTTTTCTATACAGCAGTACGGGGCGCATAGTATTTGACGTCACAAAACACGCCCAATTAGTTTTTGGGGCTCTTCCGTTGCGCTTTACTTTGAAACTCATTTTTGCGTTTTGTGTTGTTCTAAGAGTAGTTGTTCATTAGGAACATTTGTTCCTCTCCAAAAACTGGTTCGAATGGAGTCATGAAAAATAATGATGCATATTGTCAATTGCAAAGGATATCTTTTTTTTTTTAAGGAATGGACAACTGTTTCAAGAAGTAAAGAGAGCCCACAGAGCTACAAATGTTACATCTGCAACAACGGATGGTGGTCGCTCACTGAATTCACCACGCACATAACCAACCACCTGCATTGTAACCTCCAAATCGAAACCAGGCACCTAGAATGCAACATAGTCGCTTACGGTAACGAGGGATTTCTGTACAAAGACATAGATATACACGGCAAATGCCTTAAATGCGCCAAGACTTATGATCACCATTTAACAAACAAGAGACACCAAGACTCCTTCTACTATTGTAATTATTGCAACGAGAGATTCCCAACTTGCAGGACCCTAGCGAAGCACGAAGGCAGATGCCATAGGAACCCTTTACGGGTCCTAGCCAATGCGGGGAAAGACTTTTCAGTCACAGATTTCTCCTGTGTAGTATGCCAGACTGTTTTTATGTCTAACGCTGACATGTCGGAGCACATGACAATATGTCACAAGGTCCGTTCAGACGAGCCGATAGTGACCAAGTTCAAAGCCTGTCTGCTATGCGAGCAGAAGTATTTCAACTTTAACTTCCACACATGTCTGAAGAAGAATATAAACTACGAATGCAAACATTGTTCAGCGAAGTTTCATACGAAGATGATGCTGGAGCACCACACGAAGATGTGGTCCGGAGTGCACCAGTGCAGGGTGTGCGCCAAGTACCTGCAGAAGTCCTGCATGGCCGCGGAGCACTATGTGCTGCACAGTGAGAACTTCCTGCCGGTGCTGCGGTGTCTGGTCTGCAGGAAAATAAAGGTTTTCACCGGTGAGGAGGCGTGGCACAGCCACCGATCCAAATACCACAGGCGGCAGGACTCCCGGCGGCCCAGCTATGATAAGGTTGGTTTTTACACGTTTTTTAGGGTTATTTACCCGAAGGGTCAAAACGGAACCCTATTGGTGACGCCCAGGCGTCCGTCCGTCCGTCGTCTGTCACACAAGTTTTACAGCCAAACGGTTGGAGCTACAGGCTTCAAATTTACACAGTATAAGCATCTTGTTGGCCCAGAGCCATACAAATAGTCAAAACTTATTTTTAAATGTTTTTGCGCCAGTTGCACCAACGTACGAATACAGACCGGTCATCGTCAAATATGGCGTCGGCAGCTGTCATCCTATAGAAACTTGTCAAACTTTCCATACAATCAGATTTGACGAACACCGTTTACGATTACAGACGGTTTGGTGCAACCCAGCCTAAGACTCCGCCGTCCGTCCGTCTATCACCAGGCTGTATCTCATGAACCGTGATAGTTAAACAGTTGAAATTTTCATAGATTATGTATTTCTGTTCCCGCTATAACAACAAATACTAAAAAACAGAATAAAATAAATATTAAAGGGGGCACCCATACAACAGACATGATATGACATGATTATTATAGTGCAGTTTTTATAGATAATGGTACGGAACCCTTCGTGCGCGAGTCCGACTCGCACTTGGCCGGTTTTTTTATACAACGATGGAGGCAAATAACCCTACGGTCCACATGGTAAGCGGACACCGCAGCCAATAGACGCTCGCAACTCCAAGGGAGTCACGTGCGCGTTGCCGACCCTTTATAAAATTTGTGCTGTTTTATGAAATTTCCTCTTGACAGTTCAGATGTGGTAAAATGCCATCATATTAACTTATTTGTGTCGTTTAGTAATGCGTTGTTTTAGTAGGCTGAGTAAAAAAGGAAAATAGAGACTCAACTTTAGATTTTTTTTCTATCGAGAAAATTGTAAGCAATCATGTTTCGGCTATTGTCAAAAACACAATCATATAGTCAAGAATCATAAATCTGAAAATCAGTCCCTATTGTTTCCTCGTCTGGGCAGAGCAGCGTTTCAAGGAACGCGATATTTATCGTTGTAGCTCCTTAAATGTAATATTTTTATTTTTCAGATCATCATAGCGAGGATAATGTTGGAACAGTGCATGGTGGAACCCGTCAAGCGACGTAAGTGTCAGATCAGACTTATCAAACCATTTAACCCTTACAACGCCTAAAGTTAAATATAAATAAATAAATATTTGTGGACAATCTTACACAAATCAACCTAGTCCCAAACTAAGCAAAGCTTGTACTATGGGTGGTAAGCGACGATATACATACTTATATAGATAAAAAGATACTTAAATATATAGAAAACATCCAAGACCCAGGGACAAATATTCGTGCTCATCACACAAATAAATGCCCCGGCCGGGATTCGAACCCGGAACCTCCAGCTTCGTAGGCAGGGTCACTACCAACTAAGCTAAAGCGGTCGTCGATTTAATAGGGACATTGACTCAAAAAAAAATTATTACTTCAATAGAAAGAAGACATAAAACTATGCCAAATAGTGAAAATCCTATTCAAAAATCTCAAAAAATAACGAAGCTACAACGGTTAGAATGTTCGTAGTTAGAGTGAGAAAGTGCTACTCAACAGTGACGTCACTGTTGAGTAGCGCCATCGCCATAGTAAATGACGATCGTTCAATACAAAGGTGCGTTTTGCGGAAAAGCGACAGAAAATGTCCACTCTTAAAACTTTGAAGACTTATAATTACGTAATTATTTATTTTTTTGAATTACTTTTTTCGCCATTTGATTTAGAATTTGAGCCTTTATGTAGAAAATTTGTATTTATTGATTTTCTTTTATAGTGTTCCTATTGTATTGTATTGTATTATTTATTTCCAGCGCCGCAACAGGCCGCCGCGGGCAAGCAGACCTTCAAGCTGACCAGAGGCGAAACCATACCACGTAAATCAAACAACAGTAGAGATGGCCGGAAATGTAAACAAATTCATACTATTTTAACCGCCACGGTACCAGTGGCGGCGCGTCAAAAATATTCTTAGGGAAGCCGGAAATATTTTGCCTTTCTTATTCGTTATGAGCCGTAGTAAACGAACTTGACTGGCTGAAAATTAGGCAAGCCGGTGGGAATCGAGTTGTATGGACGCTCCGCCACTGCACGGTACTAGTAACAATCTAGGTTTATTTATTTATCGTATGGCATTTATTTCGAACCGTGAGATCTTCGAGAAGACAGTACGGTTGCCAGTTTTTGTTGCACTTTTAGAACCACCCAGGGGTCACGTGTAGGGTAGCGGTGGGTACTTTCCCTACGGACGTGGTGCAACTTCGACCCCCGTTTGTCAAGTGAGTGGGCAACTAGACTGTTAGAAGTTCTCAAGCCACCCGAAGGCCTCCAACTTGGATCAACGGCTTAACGTGCCTTCCAAAGCACGGGAGCGCTCAGTAACATCCATGTACTGACCCCGCCCGACATTGCTTAACCTTGCATACTGGTTGCGGTGCGCAGGCGCCGCTGGGTCACGAGCGCTATAATCTAAGTATTGACTAGTAGTACTTAGTAGTACTCTAGACTTACTGATGACGCAGCTATTTCCTCACTTGACGGGTTTCTGTCAGTAGGTATTACGTTTGCGCAGTAGCAATAACCAGAGATGGACAAAATGTAATCGACTAACGATTAAGATTAACCCAGTTAATCGCGACTAACGATTAAAAATGATGATTGATTAGTTTTAGTCAAACTGCTTCAGTCAAAAGCGAGATAAAAATTCGGACAAGTCAAATAATATTTATGTATCTAGTATACTACAAATTAACACTGACAAAACGAAATAATAATAAAAAAAGAATACCCCAATCAAGTCAAATTGAAAACCTCCTTTTTTAGTCGGTTAAAATAAAACACTAATGTCGTGTTCACATAATTTAGATCATTTAGTCCGTGTTTATATTTCCTCGGCTATGCCTAATATACAATACTTACACAAAACGTGGAGGTTAATTTCAGTCCATAGTGTATCCGGGGGTGTAGCTCAGATGGTAGAGCGCTCGCTTAGCATGCGAGAGGTACGGGGATCGATACCCCGCACCTCCAATCTTTTTGTATTTTATTTTTACACTAGTTTTTTCCCGCGACTTCGTCCGCGTGGAATTCGTTTGTATCGTGATAAAATTTAATTGCTACTGTGTTTTTATCGATCTATCTCAGTAGATCCATTGAGTAGATCCACGGTGTATCCAGTGAGAATTTTTTTTCCCGCTAGATACATTGCAATTCATAATGGATCTATCGAGAAGTTTTTTTTCATTAGATACATTTTAGCACGGGTCGGTCAGGAATGGATCTAGTGAGAATTTATTTCTCATTAGATCGGAACCTAAAATGGATCTAGTGAGAACTTTTTTTATTTTATTTTATTAATAATGGGATACTTACAAAAATATTTTGTTTTTTATTAATGCATTAATATTTATTTGTGAAAACATTTAAGTATGATAGATATTTGATCCTCAATCACGATAAACAGTAGATGTTTAATTTAGAGTAATGTGTAGTAGCTACATATGTTTTTATTGGAAATCATTCTCTAAAGAGATAAAATTGTTACTAAAACAAGACTAAAACTTTTTATTGGGAGGTCACAGAACAAGTGTTTAATTGTATATTCCATTAAAAATAAGTTTGACTACTTCGTACCTACTCTCTGCTTTGCTTTTTGATTTATGGTTATTTTTTACAGTACCTATAAAATATAAGCCCTCACCTTAGGAAAATGGAACAATCCTGATGAGTAGATCTAATGAGAAAAAATTCTTGACAGATCCGTTATTGGTAATATAAATGGATCTAATGAGAAAAAACTATCACAAGATCTATAATGTATTTCGAAAAATAGATCTAGTGGGAATAAATTCTTACTAGATCCTCAGTCGTTAGGAATAATGGATCTAATGAGAAAAAACTATCACAAGATCTATAATGTATTTCGAAAAATAGATCTAGTGGGAATAAATTCTTACTAGATCCTCAGTCGTTAGGAATAATGGATCTAATGAGAAAAAACTATCACAAGATCTATAATGTATTTCGAAAAATAGATCTAGTGGGAATAAATTCTTACTAGATCCTCAGTCGTTAGGAATAATGGATCTAATGAGAAAAAACTGTCACTAGATCTACGATAATGTATCACCGAAAATAGATCTAGCGAGATTAAATGCTCACTAGATCCTCGGTCACTAGAAATAATAGATCTAGTGAGATTAAATGCTCACTAGATCCTTCCTGTATGTAACGAAACAGATCTATATTTCATTTTAAGCCAATTGACAAAATGATAATACGTCAACTGCATAATTCTCAATGACATACATGAAGTGCCACGTTGTCTTTTTAATACTAGCTTGTGTATTTTGTATAAAGGCCAAATATGGACTAGTAAATAATCAGGTAAGACGAAATTCAAATATTGAATAAATACCGTACCGTAAAGAAATACATAAATTTTATGTTTTTTTTTCAAGTAGCGTTTTATATTCTACATAAAATAAAGAAATTGTATTAAAGTTCCGAATCAGTTCCACGTAGATGTAGTTGCGGGCAAAATCTATTGAAAATAGACATTCATTTATTTTTATACTTACCATTACACACCAGTGGCGGAGCGTCCATACCTACAACCCGATTCCCACCGGCTTGCCTAATTTTCAGCCATTCCAGTTCTTTTACTACTACGGCTCATGAAGAATAAGAAAGGCAAATTATTTCCGGCTTCCCTAAGAATATTATTGACGCGCCGCCACTGTTACACACTCCTTGTAATTTTCCCGAAAACTCTTATATATACGACCCAGCGGTTTTAAAATAAACTTATGTATGAAATATCATCTGATATATAGCAGTAATATTCTCACAAAATATTTAATGGATCTAGGAAAATAGATCTATAGGAAATATAGTTCTCGTCAGATCCATTAACTTTGACATGGATGTATCTAATGATAGTAAATTCTCATAAGATCCACACTTTGTCAGTAAGATGTATCTAGAGAGAATTCAATTCTCATCTGATCCATTTTACATTATCTAATGAGAAATAAATTCTCACTAGATCCATTCCTGACCGACCCGTGCTAAAATGTATCTAATGAAAAAAAACTTCTCGATAGATCCATTATGAATTGCAATGTATCTAGCGGGAAAAAAAATTCTCACTGGATACACCGTGGATCTACTCAATGGATCTACTGAGATAGATCGGTTTTTATCAGGCGCTTACCTAATTATCGCTCTTCCATACAGACTTAATTTCCCTTAAGGGATGATTTCCGGGATAAAAAGTATCCTATGTCGTTCCCTGGGACTCAAACTATCTCCATGCTAAATTTTCCCGGGCATGAGACCTAGCTAGATCGATTGCTCGTCCCCGAAAACCCCAACATACCAAATTTCATCAAAATCGTTAGAGCCGTTTCCGAGATCCTCGAAATAAATAAATAAATATACAAGAGTTGCTCGTTTAAAGATATAAATATCTGAGCGACCGAGCTTTACTCGGCGTTTTCCCCGGCATGAGACCTAGCTAGATCGATTGCTCATCCCCGAAAACCCCAACATACCAAATTTCATCAAAATCGTTAGAGCCGTTTCCGAGATCCTCGAAATAAATAAATATACAAGAATTGCTCGTTTAAAGATATAAGATAAGATAGATCAGTTACCTAGAGGTCGGAATCGCATATGTACTGTTTGTTTGTACCGTTGGCACAAAAAGGATAATAAATAAGTTTCTTATTTATGATGATGTTAGTTAAAATTTATTTATTTATCGTATGGAATTTATTTCGAACCGTGAGATCTTCGAGAAGACAGTACGGTTGCCAGTTTTTGTTGCACTTTTAGAACCACCCAGGGGTCACGTGTAGGGTAGCGGTGGGTACTTTCCCTACGGACGTGGTGCAACTTAGTTAAAATAAACAAGTCGAATAAATATGTACGTATCTGAGTAAGGTTTAAGTGCTTGTTATAAATAATATTGCATATTCCAATCGATACAAAAGGAAAATAGAATTAATTTCTTTAAGGGTTTGTTTACATTTTTGGCACATCCTATTGACTTTAAGTATTTTTAGAGTCATAGTAATACTAAATGTAATAAAAATAGAGTGTGGTTGTTTATGTGCTTGCATGGCTTCTAACCAGTAGCGTAACGTCCACAAAACGGGATTTTCACTTTTGATTGAAATTATTTAAAAAGAAATAATTTGATACAACTCGGCCAGTTCAAATGATTACACCTTATTTAAAAAAAAAACTTATTTATTTTTAACCACAGACGCGCTACGCAATATAGAGGTGTTATTAGTTTAATCCTTAATTTAGTAAAAAAAAATCATTCTAGCCTCGGTGACCCTGAATAGTCCAAACGATACTGGTCAAGAAAAAAATACAAAAAGATGGCAAAATTATGTGTGTAATTTGTTTTGATAAATGTCTTTCTATTCTATTCAGTTTATGATTGATTATAAGTAGTGAATGATGAAAAAAATGTCATATCCCTCTATTTATAAAAGTTAATAAACCTCTTCTAACTAAAGTATGTCCCTTTCTCACACACATAAATGTCGAAGTGACAAATAAGGACAAACTAATTAACGATTAGAAATAAGTGGGTTAAAATTTTAATGTTTTTAAATAAATTCTTCTTATTTTACAGATATCCGGGTCTACGTGCCAGTGAATAAAAATAAGGAACCTACGGAACCGGAACAGAATACTACAATAGCTCATGACGACACCGTCACTATGCGGACCGAAGATCCGCCTGAAAATGACCTAGTCCGCGTGAAAGTAGAAAAAGATGACATCATTGATGAAGAAGTCATTGAGAGTGTAAAGGTACTAGAGAAAGAAATTGCGAAAACTGAAGTGTTTGATGATTACAAAGCACCTGAGGTTTCACTACAGATTGAGAATATAAAGCCTGATGTTGATGAAAAGGAACCTGAGGATTCACAGAAAAATATTGACAATACAGAAATGGACACAAACGAAATGGATGATACACAAACGGTAGTGGAGGATTTTGCAGATAAAGTAATAAAAACTGAAAAAAACGAAGAGACAGACACTTTAAAAGAAGACTTGGTGGAAAACGAAAAGGATAGGAAAGATATAAGTAATATTATGGAAGAACTTAATGAATTCCTTGATATTAAACCTGATATCATAATTAAAGAAGAACATGTGTCCGAAGACGAAGCTACCGAGCTATCAAAGATAATGTCTACTGATATATCGAATGTTTTCGTAGCTTCAAGCACTTTTGCTGAAGAAGTTACAGACAATTCTGAACATTCTAAAGTATTTCAACTGTCCAAAAGCATTTTAGAGTCAAATATAAAGCAAGAAGTTAAAAAGGAACCAATGGATGAGGATTTAATAGTTCTGAACTCTAGTGATGATGAAAAAAAGAAGGATGCAAGTGGTAAAAGAAGAAAAAGTTCTAAAAAGCCAGAGGCTGTACTGAATTTGGAGCCAGAAGTAATACTCAAAGCTGGTTATAGGAAGAGAAAAATCTACAGATGCACTAAATGTGACTATTCCAGTTTCCACAGAGAATATAAAGAACATATTAATAACCATTGCAACATGAACCCGAAGGAATACACCTTTGAAATTAACTACAAATGTACCAAATGCGGTAAGGGATTTCCTAATTTTAAAAAATATGCTTTACATTTCGATAAGCACGGCTATAGATACATGTCTTGCCCGCAGTGTAAAACAGGGTTTGACAGCGTCACAAAACTAGTGGGACACGTGAATGGTCACATTAAGAATCAGTTTGTCAGAGTGCAGTTAATAGAAAGTCTTGAAGATACGAAAAATAGAAAAGTGTATCAGTGCAAGAATTGTGGAGTGATTGAAAATATTGAGAACTGGTTTGTGCATTGGGAGAAACATTTGGAGTTGATGAAACAGCCTCCGAAACAACCGGAGGAGTTGAAAGTGAGGGAACCGGGAGAGCTCGCAATGAATCCGAACACTCTGAAAGAAGTCTTAGGTAAGTTATTTTTTTTTTTTAGTAAAGGGTTGCCATACTTACTGGTACGCCGGGACATGTCCCGGTTTGAAGCGTGGTGTCCCGGTGTCCATGCTATTGAGCAAATTGTCGCGGTTTGAGAAGCATAGTTATGGTTGATGAAATATAATTTGCACCGATTCGCCATACAAGTTGTTCGAGAAATCGGTGCAAATTATATTTACCACCAGGTAAATTAGCAATAGGGGAAATTCAGTATCGATGTATGGAAAAAAGAGTAGCTAACTTGCCATTTTTTTTTTCTAAAATATTGCGTTTATGGTCACTGTTGCCATACAATTTATTTTTTTATGGAAACATTCACAATTCTATTGTTAACTTTAAATTTGCATTTAGGCTATAAAAAAATCAACATTTTTAAAGTTTCATAACTTTTTACAATTCATTTAATTTACTATTTATTGTGACAATTGGATAGTTTTCTATCTATATAGCCACACTTATAAATTTTAATATGTGTCAAATACCCAATTAATCTTCGTTTGTCGGCTTATCTCCAGCTATCCGCCACTTTCTAACAGCACCTATCAAAAAAAGACGGATAGCTCGAGATAAGCCGTCAAACTGACGTTGCCATCATGTGCTACCCATACTGGTGTGACATAAAGTACCTAATGTACAGTGCGCGCTATCCACAACGACGCGCCCCTCCACAGCGAATCTCACACTTATCTGTACGCAGTTGTACGGTTTGGGCTGTGGAGGGGCGTGCCTTCGTGGATGGCGCGCACTGTACGTGTACTCTGCCGACTTGACACGAGGTATGTCCATTATTCTGTCAGTGTATTTTGAAGTCTATTGGGCAAAGAAATAGAGTCGATAATCTATATTAACTTTGCAAGGCGGTTACAATTTGCTTTTACTACTTTTTTGGTTACCTTCACAATGGTATTGTGTCTTAAATGAACTTGGCATTGTTCCTTTGTGTCTATTGAACCATTCATCTGCTCAGTTCAAATTATTTAAACCATAAACTTTTATTTTCTAGCCGTACTCCAAGCACAGGACCTTTCCAACGACACACTCCGCTCTAAATCCTGCGTGGTGTGCAGCCGCGTGTTCGATCGACGGAACGACAATAAACGACACCTCGTCGAGCATCTTCTAGAAGATGCTTTCGCGAACATAGTCGACAATTCTATGCTGAAATGTCAAATATGCTCGGACCTACACAAAAAACCAGATGCTTATAAAAAGCATATGAGAGATCACGCTAGCCTGCCTATATATAAGTGTGGGTTGTGTAATAAGACATTTAGTGATTCGAGTAATTTTACGAAGCACAAGAAGATACATAATTTGAAGGCTTATATTTGTGATATTTGTAGTAAGAAGTTTCAAGCGAAGATATCTCTGGAGAAACATATTCAGGTAAGCTTTAAATTTACAAGTTAATAATGAGAAATATTAGTGGACAGTCTTACACAAATAGGCCTAGTCCCAATCTAACATAAATACATAAATAGATACTGAAATAATTACCATACGATAAATAAAAATGATAAATAGATACTTAAATACATAGAAAACATTCAGGACTCACTAACAATAGAATATTCGGTTCTGCTTGCAAATAACTTATAATTGCGAAGAACACCTAAAAGGATAATAAATGGTATAGGGAAGAACACAATTGACAACATTTCATATTTTTAACTACTTTATTTTATGAACTAGTTAGAAAATAGGTAAAAATTTAAGCCACCCGTATTTTTTCTTTTTCAATTTAACTCATTATTTCATAAAAAAAACACGTTGAAAAGTAGGTCATTCCAAAAGGGCGTAAGTAAAATATGACGTCATCTTCCCAACAAGAATCCAGAGCCACTCCAGAGCAGCGATTTAAATTGTGTCTGTACTCTGTACAATAAGGTCACCCTGAATACAGCGAGGAAGATGACTTTCGGTTTACAGTAATTTGCGATTTTTTCCAAAATTAACGGAGAAAAAAATCTAAAAAAATGTTTTTTGTGTACTTCACACGTTTTTACCGAAATGGTTTTCGAATTAAGACTTTTGGAAATTATGAAATATTGTCAATTGCGGGCTGAGTATTTGTTTAATTATATTACGAAAATATACTACGAAAAAGTGCCCGAAACGCGCGTACGCGAAAGTGTGCAGTGCTATATACTAAGTGCATTTTTCTACCGCTCTTCGCATTTGAAATTTGAATCGACTTGTGTCCCATCTTTATACAGTCACCTTACCTTTTTAAAATGTTTTGAATCGGACTTTAAATGGAATTTATAACCGTACTGTCTTCTCGAGGATCTCACGGTTCGAAATAAATGCCATACGATAAATAATAATAATAATGGAATTTATACGTAACATTTCACGTGGAACGAACCTGCAATGTTTTTAGGGTTCCGTATCCGTACCCAAAGGGTAAAACGGGACCCTATTACTAAGACTCCGCTGTTCGTCTGTCAGTCACCAGGCTGTATCTCATGAAACGTGATAGACAGTTGAAATTTTCACAGATGATGTATTTCTGTTGCCGCTATAATAAAAAAATACTAAACAAAATAATATAAATATTTAAGGGGGCTCCCATACAAGAAACATGATTTTTTTTGCCGTTTTTATAGATAGTGGTACGGAACCCTTCGTGCGCGAGCCCAACTCGCACTTGGCCGGTTTTTTTAATTTGTATCTGACCTTAAACTATTCATTTTACCTTCCAATATATGTGACTGTATGACTTGTAATACTATTATTACCAATAAACGAGTTTGAGTTTGTGCAGTGTATGTACGGTCGCGCGCTTTAAGGCGCAGGGTAGGGCAAGGCCTTCCCCATACAAACTTTGTGCACGTTTTATTCGTCGGTTTTGGCACTAACAAATATATATATTTTTTTGGTTGTAAATATTAGATATGCGAAGATCGTGATGTGAAAATTTTCAAATATTTCAAAAATAATCAAAATTAAAAAACTTAAACAAAAAATTTATAAAAAAAAAATTAACATCACGAAATAGCTATCAGAAAAATAAGCATACTGACTAAAAATCATAACTTTAGTGCAAACACAAACGATGTAAATCCTGCACAAAGTTTGTATGGAGAGAGCTTGCCCTACCCCTCCTCTTAATTTTCTTTCGTCTTCAGCGATTATGACCCGTTTCGCAAACTTTTCCTTTGAATTTCTATACATTTTGACAGGACTGTCAACCGTAAGTGGGTCCGAAATTAAAACTTGTGACTGTACCTAGTAAATAACATTCACTTTGCTGAGTATTTTTTGATAGAATATTATTATTTTTGTCGCCAGTTGCACATGGAAACGGACCCAATAACCTGCGACCGCTGCGACAAGGTGTTCCACGACCGCTCCTTCTACAACCGGCACATGCGGCAGCACCACGACAAGGCGGCCACGCGCTACAAGTAAGACACGAGCGAATATCACCCCTCTCCCGTTTACCACAAGAGCCGTGTTCCGAATCACGCTAAAAATGCTCGCAGCGTTGACGGCATGACGGCCGGTTCAAATCAAATAGCGCGCTCAAGGCCGCGTGAGTAGTGTTTTGTTCCAGACTTTAGACGCTCAGAGACCTTATACATCCCTGAGAAATCAATTAATTTTTAACAATTTGACATTACGTCCTCCAGACTGACAAGAAAATATATACAAGAGTACAACAAAATAACAAATTGAAAATAAAACTAAAACTAACTATAATTAAAACTAAAGCTAAAAATTAAAAATACCTATCAAAATGTTGTGCCCTAGGTAGGGTGCCCATCACGCAGGTAGCGTTCCCGCGCTGGATTGCGATTGCAATTCTCTGCGCGAGAAAGCTGCCTGCGCGAGGGTCGCCCGTTGCCTCCCTCAGCCGTTTGCCGAGCGCCTTGTGTACTGTGTAGCACCTGTGCCCGCCTGCCCCTGCCCCAGGAACCGAGTGTCTCGACCCAAACGCGACGAAATCGAATTGGGCGCCGAGACAGCTGTATTTGGCTACCTTTTGACGCTCCCGGGCGTCCGCCGCCGCAGAACATTTATTAGATTTTATTATTTTCATGTTGACTCTTAAGAGACCTTATACATCTCTAACAAATCTGTGTTGTTATTTGCTTAATCTTATTTATGATATGTAATTAGTTTTATATTGAACATTACAAATATTTTCTGTTGATACAGATAGATTTTGACTTATAAAAGTGTCCTTGAGGCCTATTTGCAGAATAATGGTTTTGAATTTTGACCGGTATTCGCTTGAGCGCGCTCACGATCGGACCGATTCACGCTCATAGCCCGTGTTTACTGTCATGTTCATATATCAAACGTCAACTTGACGTTTGGCTCAAGGTGCTTACGCCTGGGAGTGTGAGCACCGTGAGCGCCGTCCATGACATCATCAGTGACGTCACAACATCTCATGTAAGCGCTATGAGCGTGAATCGGTCCGATCGTAAGCGCGCTTTGAGCGCTGTAAGCGTGATTCGGAACATGCCTTAGGACACACGACTCGGCCAACAAATCTCACTGGAGAGCTAAGTCTTACCCCCTTATTGAGAGGGCGTAGATGGCATTGCAAAAGTCCCGCTCTAACACGCGTGAGTTTTCAATTAACCATCCCGCTCTCTACGGAAGCTCAGCGCGTGTTTTTCGTAAATATTGATGTTTATTCTAAACGTGTACATTTATAAGGACAATCTTTTTTATCAGGTTTGAGAACTTGAGAACTTATCATTTTACAATTATTAAACTAAAAATAATTGTAAAATCATTGTTAAAGATGGGAGGGTTTTAAAGATCCAACCAAAAACATCGATAAAAAGGGTTGTTTGAAAAATAAAAGTATCGAGAAAATTTTTGCATATCGTGTTTTCACTTTTAACAGACTGAAGGAAAATAGTTCAAGATTAATATACTGAAAGGACAGTTATTTAATCACTATAGACGTTGAGATCTAGGTCGATAAACATTGGCAATAGTGTATATGTGGGCTCTTAATAAAATTTATCTCGCACCGGTAGGCCTAGCACATGATGGCCTCGAGATGTCGGTTTATCTCGAGCTACGCGTCTTATTTTATTGGTGTTGTTGGAAAGTGACGCATAGCTCGAGATAAGCCGACATACTCTCGAAGCGCAACATGTGCTAGACAGTTGAAATTTTCATTTCGTGCTAGGAAAGTCTCTGGGTATAATTATAAAACATGTTTAATTTACTATTTCCAGATGCATGCTGTGCCGTGAGAAGTTCACCGCAATCCGCGAGAAATGGGACCACATGTGGCTCGTCCATAAACAACGTAAGGAGGATGCCGACTGCCCCATATGCGGCGTCTCTTACCGGAAATTCAACGACGTAAAGAAACACGCTTACGAAGTACACGGGAAACAAATTACTGTGTCTAATCTATGGAGTTTGTTGAGCAAGATTAAGGTGAGAGAAAGAGCGGATAAACAGCAGACGCAAAAGGAGGTGCCGGTTGGAGGGAGTCCGGGGGGAGTGGCGCAGAAAGAAAAAGAAGTTGAGAGTAGTGATGATGACTGTTTGATTATAGAAGAGGAGAGGGAGACGTTGGTTGTTTATGACTGAGTTTAAAGTGGTCATTTTTCACTTTGACCCAAAATAGTAGTTTATGCAACTGGTACATAATGAGGGGCATTAAAACACGAGTGTGTTTTATGAAACGAGCCGAAGGCGAGTTTCATAATAAGGTCACACGAGTGTTTTAATGCCTAATTATGTACAGTTGCATACATTACTTTATCTACACACATATTATAATTACTCTAAGATGGGTTCAGAAACCGTAGTAAATAAATACAATAATTGTGTTAATACAACCTTTTTTGCACGGTTGCGGAAATATCGAAATCAGAACTGGCAACAGATACCTGAATGTTATTTTAAAAAGTAAAGAGTCCTTATTCTGATGTGATCATGTCGTTCTAGCTCAAATTTCGTGCGATATATACTAAAAAAACATCGAGCTGACATTTCGCATCGACTGAATTTGAATTTTCAGTGATACTAGAATAGGGACATGTCAACTTTGACATTTAAATTTTGACAGTTTTGTTTGACGTAATATTTTAACATCATATATGAGATTAAAATGAAATATTTTATTACTGCTGTAGCCTTAGCCACAGATAAGAAAATTGCCATAAATTCATTGAATGTTGAAATGAGAGTCATTTTCTACGGTTTCCGAACGCATATTAGAGGATTTATGATATGTGTGTAGATAAATGTAATATTCTGGGACTAGACTCACAATCAGCTGAAAAAATAGCCCCCGTAAAAGTACCGCCGGCACGACACGGGCGGTACATTCGTGTTGATATTTGTGTTCACGAGACTAGAAGTTGTACAGATGTATTGCAAAATGATTTTCTTTAAGGAAAACTCGGATCTCAATCGGAATACGATGGCACCCGAACTGTCAGTCAATGATTGTATTAAATGAGAGACGTTTTCATATCCATTATTATTGTTTAGTGTCAAATGTCAAAGTTACCCCTACGGCTGTAAGATGGGTACTGAAGCTAATTGAGAGAGCACGATAAATACGAACTTTTCCGATAAAGTACGAAGGAAAATCATTTTGCACTACATCTTGTAAGTCTTTTTTGTACGAAACCATTGGAATGTAACTGACAGTGTCAAATTTCGCCACATTTTCCGCCATTTCTGTTCGGCATTGTGGGTCTATTTCTATATTTTACTTAAGTCAATGCCGTGACCATTTGAAAATTTCGTTTACAGTTCGTGTGCTCTTGTTTTTTTAGAGAGAATTCGAAGCTATTGCCATATGCCAGTGTATAGCGATTTGAGAGATTATATCGTAATACGTCGATATCTCTGACAATATTTTGAGTAGCCTAAATGTTACATTGTTTTGAATGTCGTTTTAGTCCTCATAGTTACATCATTTTTAACTATACTTGACATAACAGTGACTTAATCGGGTCTTTTCAGTCACGTCCTCAATTTTATGTACAGTCAGCAGCAATGGTTGCTACGCTGGCGAGGTGTTCAAAATGATCTTCACACGCTCTTATTCCCTTATAATAAAGATGTGTGTAGATCATTTTGAGCACCTCGCCCGCGTAGCAACCATTGCTGCTGACTGTACCTATAACAATAATCTGTCTTTTGTTATGTTTAAAAATGCATTTGAAAATACATACTGTGTTTGAGTATTTTGTATATATATTTTTTTATATACACGATAAATATGATGTATGTATTCCTAAATTGGTAACCTCCAAGTATTAGGTACGAATATAACTTTGACATTTAAATAATTGTACTAATTATGTTTTTTTATATATTGCAGAATGTCTGTATTTTATATTGCAGATAAAATAAGTATTTAGTAGCTGTAGCAAATTGTGTATGTTTAGATAAGTAAAATGCCTGCCTATTTTTAATTTTACAGTTATTTCCCACCTAGAAGGTGTATGTGATCAAATTATTCGTAAAGTCTAGTGTTATTTTGAATTTATATCGCAAAAATCCAGTAATTGTGTCTTAATGAAGTAATCTGTATGAGTAATGTAAAGTAAGATTAATGTAAATCACAAATATTTCTGTAGGTAAAATAAACTACGGATATAAGTTGATATTATTTTATGTTGCATGCCTTCTTATTATTATAATGTTTACATTATAATATTAAATAAATTAAGTATTCAGTGATAATCTCGCTTTATTTCATTACAACATTGAAGCTAACTCAACCGTCGGTAACCGGCTTTCAATCTTACATCGATTTTGGATTGGATTGTTTGAAAAGTTTGACAAGTTACTATGGGGTAACAGGTGCCGACTTGCAGCGCCATATTTAGGCTGGGTTGCACCAAACCGTCTGTAAT
Source organism: Cenopis cana (assembly GCA_951800055.1). NCBI lineage: Eukaryota > Metazoa > Arthropoda > Insecta > Lepidoptera > Tortricidae > Cenopis > Cenopis cana. Next base: position 4,971,589 of record OX637498.1, on the reverse strand, counting down.
CGTAAGCGGTGTTCGTCAAATCTGATTGTATGGGAAGTTTGACAAGTTTCTATGGGATGACAGCTGCCGGCGCCATATTTGACGATGACCGGTCTGTGTTCGTACGTTGGTGCAACTGGCACTTAATGTTGATCTGTTTGTAATCGTAACTTGGTGAATACCGCTCTCACTGATAATATTATGTGCAGTAGGGCTTGATGTATTTGGACTAATGAGATCTGTAATTGCATTGCGTTATATGAATTTTAGCCCCCCTGGGTTTAATTTAATAATTTTTTACATTGACATGCATGTTACATAAAATTATGTACTATCGTTATGTTATCGAGGTAATAAATATATACTTTTCTGGATAATTTGCAGTTTTAATTACACAATTAATAATTGGCATTTTTTAATGTTTTTTGACAAGTTTTGATTTAACTTTCCTGATAGGACGTGGGTAATTATATACGTAGGCCACACTGAAAGTTTATAGAAATGGTTACTTATAAACCATACATTATATAAAAAACTAAAAATGCCGTTTTGAAGTGGAACTCTTTGTCAACATTATGGAGTATATTTCATTCGTATGTCGTTTGTTTTTGTCATTTAGCGTCAAATTGAAAATTGTTTGTTTTACGTTAAGATGAATGTAAAGTGAAAAATTTTGGTCGATATTTTTTTTATGACTTTCTATTGTATTGAAATCAACAATATAGTTATGAAAGACTTTTCGATTGCCCTTTGATGATGAAGCTACATCCCCCAAGACTATTTACAACTAGTTAAACGGGTTCAAATGTCATCGCACACTGATGATCTTCGTGAGGGGTGTCATTTTATGGCGGTTACTGAAGAAAACATCAGTGCTGGGCGGCTCATGATAGAGACTGATAAGAGAGTGACCTATCAGCAGATGCAGGCAACCTTAGGCATCAGTATGAGTCAAGTGCAGAAAATCGTTCACGAGTATTTAGCTGTTAGGATACTCTGAACTCGTTGGGCACCTCATAATTTGGCCGAAGCTCAAAAACGCCGTAGAACCGAGCCATAAGAAAGAATGAGCAAAGCGTTTTTCTCAGAGGCTCCATCGAATTCAGCGATATATTGATGTATTGTACCTAATCGTAAAATAGTCCATGAAACAAAATTACAATAAATAACTTGCTAGTTAGTTTAGTATTTGTTTTTCTAAAAACTTTCAGTGTGGCCTACGTATAAGGAATGTAGGTCGAAATCTGAAGACATAAAAACCTACTTCACATAGTGACGTGGCCAGCCACTTCGTATGAAAGTTGATTTCCAATTTTATTATTTCGGCCCATGGTTTCTTGGGGAAAGTTGTTCAGTTTCATGGGCCTGATTATCTACCTGATTTCTGGTCATGACCCAGAGATCATCCTGTATATATATATATTATGAATCTGTATTCAAAGATTTTTCAATACACCTTCAGTAAAAGTTTTGTAAAAAACCGTTAGGTGCGGTTTTGATTAGCAAGAACTTGCGGTGCAATTTTCAATGAATTTTCATTACATTGCAGGGTTTGAAGGGAATATTCTAGTCAAGGTAGCCCGCAGGTCCGCAATGTAAACATACTTGCATACAAGTTCTTGCCAATGTAACTCGGCCTCTACCTTTATGTAAAAAATGCAAATAAAATATCTGACATCTTTGGTCTACTAAGGCTGGGTTGCACCAAACCGTCTAATCGTAAGCGGTGTTCGTCAGATCTGATTGTATGGAAAGTTTGACATGTTTCTATGGGATGACAGCTGCCGGCGCCATATTTGACGATGACCGGTCTGTGTTCGTACGTTGGTGCAACTGGCACTATGTCTAACGGATCGTTATAAAACCCGGCTGTACATTGTCGCATTGATCATATAAATTTATATTGAATAGTAAACCTTTCATTCCATTTACCACGGTTGGAGCGATTTCATCCTAACCCTTTGAACGCCAAGAACCTATAAAGTGGTGGTGCGTCGTGGTGCCCACCACCACGCCAACAACCACTAAAAAGGAATCCCCAAATCAGTGAATCCTCAAATTTTATAAAGGATCGGCAACGCGCACGTGACTCTTTTGGAGTTGCGTGCGTCTATAGGTGGACCGTACGCTTGTATGCCACCGTCCTCGTATAAAAAAAAGGACGGAGTAAAGGTGTATGTACTTTGATCATGAATAAAATCTATTATGAATTGTTTTTATTGGTTTAAACGTTACATCAATTCAACAGTGCTTGGCGTGTGAGTGATCACTTCATTCAAATATGAAGGCGATAAAAGGGTTAATGATTGTTGCCATGAACGTATACAGGGTGGATTTTCTGTTTACGCCAGTGAGGGCAGCTACCAGATCCCGTGCTGCTACGCGAAAATGGTCTTAGAAGACATTCCCTTTATTTCGAATTAATGGAGATACATTAGGGTCTGCTAGTTAACGAATAGATATCGAAATAAAACGACGCAGTGCTTTTATTATTAATTTATTTTATCAATATAATAATAATATGTATATAATGTATAACTTACAGCCATATGGAGCGTCGGCGACGGCGATACAGTAAACAAAATCAAACAAAAAAATACCAAATCATTGTGAAAATTGAAATAAAACTTACACCAACATAGCCTGTCGTAGCAGTCACGGAAGTTCTAATTTATCAATTACTATCATACTAACTACAGGACTACCACAGAGTTAAAAACAACTGACTTAGCTTTTAAATTCTGTCAGTTGTTTCTAAACAGTTTCTGTATAACTGGCTAACAAGTCACTGCAGGTGTGAACCATTAATGACCGAGTTTCATAGACATACCCCATTATTCATAAAACTTAACAAACCTCTGCTAACTAGAATGTTGTTTGTCCCTTTCTCACAAACGTACATGTCAAAGTGACAGATAAGGACAAACGAACTTTAGCGGCTTGTTACCTAATAGAGGTTTGGTGGACGTTTATGAATAAGGGGGTAAGTAAACCGCTTTTGTGGTTCACAAATCACAGTTGAGAGAATACTGTGTACCGTAAACCAAGTATCTTCCTCTCTGTCGAATTTGCAAGTGCGACAGAGAGGGAGATACTTCATTTTCGATTCGCGGTAGATCCTCTCAACGTTTGAATCACTATCAAATGTTGAATAACCCAGTTATAAGTCTTACTTCGCATAACCAAGACTTAACTTTTTCTTGGTTTACCATTTAATTAAAACGATACGACAAATATGGAACTGAAAATTGCAGTTTTAAAATATTTTAAGCAAATAAACCCGATGAAGCATCACAATGTGATATCTAGTTTGTCATGTATACACTTTGATTAGTATTTAGTGCGAGTCCATAGAATAAGAGCGTGTTTTATTTTTTTTTCACTCTCACTAATCACTTATCAATGTGTAAACAGGCCATCAGGAATCACTTCCAAGTAAAAGGCCCTTAATAAGGACGAATAGTTTTCCAACAAAAGACCTTTCGCTTGGCTAAGACATGTTACCAGTGAGTTCTAGCCAGTTGTATAGTGTACCTGCATCTCTGTGACTATCATATACTACAACCAAATTAATTTTTTGCCCGAATAGAAATGAAAAAACAACGAGCTAAACCGTGCTCCGACCTTAAATGTACAATATCACTTAAAATTACAGCAAGATATTTTTTTTTTGTATATTTTCCATTTATACAATAATCCTATGATTTACTTCAGCTTTTTACGTCGTCTCCTTTGGCGTACTTACGAAAGAAAATAGCAACAATTAATAAAACAACTTAACAATAATGTCATAAGACTTAAGTTTCAACTTCGATATTGGACGAGAAAATGTCTATTGACTTACGATTATGTTTTATGCGTGCATACTAAATACGTCTTTACATAAATACAAATGTGTCACAAATCAAAATACAGCATTATAAGTTAAAAAAAATGCTCCTCAATATTCAGTTATAACTATTGTTTCGTGCAAGTCATCTCTTGGTTCTCTTAGAAATATCCGAGACACAATCTCGTCCAAATGAAAGTCTACGCGCTGGACCGCTTCCAACTAGGTTTTAGTCATATTTTACTTGGTCAAAACTAAGCTAACACCATCTAGGGACGGTAAATCAAATGAGTAGCCGGCAAGAGTCTTGAGCTGTTTTTTTACTTTCGAATTTGTATGTCTCAGAGAAAACTTTTGGCATATAAATAAGCCCACACTTCCTCACTGACGCTATATTGACATCAAGAAATAGCGACATGACTGATACACGCTATAACCTGTAATTTATGATGGGTCTGGTACATAGCGAGATTTAACAGTGACATAAGTCTGTCATGGACGTAGCTGTCATATCGACTGGTTAACACGTTCCATGTCCGGGTGCCCCCAATGTGGAGTAATGAGCCTTTTTTTCAGGAGTCCATCTCTATACTGAATGCATAGTCCAACAGTCAGTTGGACTTGTGACATTGTCAAATTGTTTTTATGGGGACAGTGAACATGTTAATTGACCAGTCGTTATGTTTATACGACAAGATTATATCACTCTTTAAATCCATTGTACCGAACTCACGAAAATAAATTGTTAAATAATATAAAGACCCTTATTGCAATTAAAATAGTCCAAATGTGAAATTAGTCTCTATATCATTTACAAAGTCCGAGTATACGCATTTGCGAGTGTCATGTTAATCGTAAAGTGTCATATATAGATGATTAGCCCAAGAATCATGCCGACAGCTAAATTTGACACAGAAATCGACAAAATAAACTATAGTGCATACAGCTAACGTTATTATTGCTAAATTACGCGGTAATTTGGAACAAATGTATCGAATGAACGATTCCTGTGTCTATAACGATATTAGGAACTATTATATAAGTAATGAAGAAGCGATCAAAGCTGTCTTAACGACATACAACTATATACGAATAATTATTATACCCCAGCATTGTTTTTAGAAAAATAATTAATGCCATGTTAAGAAGCGAGTGTCTTCGTTCATATCAACCGTAAAGAGATAAAAAATCTGAGCTATTTTTAATGGAAACCCATGTATGCGTTAAATACATAGTTCGCAATATTAGCAAGAATATAACTAATAATGAGAAAATAAATGCTCATAGAGAAATAAGCTAGTACATCGCCCATTTTAGCAGCATATATATAGTGAATAATCTTTCACTCTTATAAAAATCATAACTGGTACAAAATTAAAGTAATCACTTATATATTCCAGTAGGTAGTATTATCTGCAAAAATTTCCCAAACTTACATTAGTGACTTGATGACTTTTCTAAAAACCACACGGGAGTTAGGTGCGTAAGCCAGTAAATAAAATAACCCCGTTATACGGGTAATTCTGTGGACATGACGCACCAAGTGCCGCAAACCGTTACAAGTTGGTGCTGTGACCAGGAATACCGGTTAAAATATGACATTCTCTAGGTACCTTTTGGTTACTGACGCAATGAAAACGACAGGGGGACCTTTTGCTGAGAATGCCATGATTATTTCTATGAGACTTCTGGACAAATGTCACACATAAATGTTAACTTTTTTATATATTTAGAATTATTTTTTTACGACATTACGAGCTGCATTCCACTATAATACCAAATTTTACAATATCTGGAATAATGACATATTCGGATGACAGCTGTCAAAAATATCTATAGAAATGTCGGTAACCTAATCTTAAAATAATTTTGCAACGCACAAAACTCTTTTTAGTTGAAGTTTGCGGCAGCGATAAAAAAAAACTAATTTAAAAAAGCACACTTATTAACTAAGAAAAAAAACGCACACTGGATTTTAGTGCTCTCTACAGTTTTTTTTAAGTATCCAGGACTCGAGTGCATTATCCAAGATGAATAATATTTACTAGATAACATTTACATGTCGGGAAGGAATCGGGAATCAATCGAACGCCCAGTGTGTTATATATAGGCGGCCGAGCGAAAGCGAGAGCCGTCTAGAAATACGAGGCAGGCAATCTCTGTTCCACCCGAGGTATGTATGATTTTCTCAAAAATAGAGAGGAAATTTGATATTACAAGGAAATTCCCAATGAAAATTTAAAAATTTAGTTATAAAAGTATACGTCCCGATTGCCAAATATAAAGTCTTCCTTTTCATACACTTCGTTTATACTAAATTTAACTAGTTATTAAACAATGTCCTACGCTCAGTACAGCAATATTTTTTTGATAAAAAGACTTTACACCTTGTTACTAAACCCCAAATACTAGTCTATCGTATTTTAAAGTGTCAAACCAATAGACATATTTAAAACTTTAAAAATCTACCGTAAGATTGACATTAATATTTTAACATTTTACAAACTAAATATGAATTAAACTAAGTCCGAGCCAAGTGCTTGCATAGCTCCTATGACTATTCAAAGCTACAAAATAAAATAGTATTTTTCAAGGCACCAATTAAAATTACGTTTATTTAAAAAGTCGTTTGTATTTCTAACTCGCATCGTTTGAAGGCTCGTTTGTCTGAGATAGGTACAGTACGGTTACTTTAAGTTTGACAAGTTTGCTCATATTACAATGGATACAAACATACTATTTCTAGACAATTTGTATGTAATATAAACTCTATTACATTAGAATTCAAGTTGAATATCTATTGGAAAATGAGCAAATTTATGTCAGTGTCATACTAAACGTAATTTAAGTGTACTTTGCAGCCGCAGCCGACAGCAGACGGCAACTGCACGTTCCGACATCACTGTCATATCAATTGGACGCATTAACTTACCCAGTGGATATGACAGTAACATTTATGACAAGTTTATCTCACTGTTAAAATTATCCCTCCTAAATTATCCCAAACCCACCAGCATAGATTGTACAAGTTATAATTATATGTATGATCCAACAACTTTTCTTTCAGAATTTTGATTTTTCTGGTTTCTCCAGCTCAGTATCACATGTATTCTGATAATTTAGACGAATAGTCCCCAATTTTCCATACATCCTTGATGTTTCCACTACGTGAGGGTCCATACAAAATATATGAAAAAATTGGGCATATTTTTTTTCTTTATGAGGATCTAAACTGCTCATGACACACTTTTGAGTGAAAACGCTTATGTCAGAAACTTGTTTACGAGACAAGTCATGACATGTCCCGGTCATTCATGTCGGATCACGCACTCGTCCCACACTTATCGTCGTCCAAGATTATTGAGCAAGTTAATTTATTACAATACAAAATTTCCAAATACCCAACACTATGAACTACGGCCACTGACAAACTATTGAAAAATTTACATGAAATTAAGTAAAATTATGTCCATAGGCTGCGGTGAACGCTCATCACCGTACGCTTTTCTCACCGACGTGGTATAAAATTGTGTCTAAGATACTTAGCGCCCTGATTTTATACCAAGTACCAAATTTATTATTCATATCAAAAAACTCAAACCTCAGTTAAATGCTTGTCCCTTTCTCACAACCACAAATGTTAATGTTACAGATAAAGACGAAATATACGACGAGAAATAACGGCATTAGTGTGCCGCCGTAGAAACAGACAGCCATATGGACTGTTTTTTTTTGTGTGTATAACAAAGTAGTTGAATTTAGAAATAGATATTTCTTAGTGTTTTCAGTAACATTGTGACATACTAAAAATATTGTTAAAACTGTCAATTAACACGGAAAAGATTTAGAAAAGATATAACTAAACTGAGATATTATTAATGACATACTTTGTCAGTGGTCGATATTTAATAATGCCAGTAATACCAAACTAACAGAATAGATATACTTCATAAAATGCTTCCTTATAACCGTTCAATTGGCATTTATATAATATAAAATAGCACGATTACAATATTTAACAGTTTTCTTTATTTTATTATTATATACATACGCATTTCATGTCAATGCTATCTCATATTATATCGGAGTAACGTAAATGTGTGCTGAAATTGTGTCACATAAACGTAAGTGGCAGTATACGGCAGATCTAGAACAAACAGGTGTTGTATGGACGCACAAACATTTCTGAACTATAGCACGATAACACGACAAGCTAGCATGAGCGTTTATGTCGTATAAAGCTTTATTACTAATACCAGAGACTAGGAATTATATAGACTGCCAATGCCTATACATTGTGGCGTAATTTTAAAATAATGGACCTGCTGTAGCTAGTTTCACTATGGAGAGATCACTTTATCATTTAATTCGTATGCCACTAAGACCTCTGCTTAAAACATAGCGCCATCTGTTGGGAGCTTCTACGTTGTGTTCATAGATTAAATGGTAAAGCGATCTCTCCATAGTGAAACTAGCTACAGCAGGCCCATTATTTTAAAATTACGCCACAATGTATAGGCATTGGCAGTCTATATAATTACTAGTCTCTGCTAATACTTAGCAGTTACGTGAGAGATTAATGCTAAATGTCTTACATAAACGCGGTCATACCTAGCAAGGAACACAAAACAATCTTCCCAGATAAAATTATCTGTCGGTTAAAATTAAGACTGTCTTTTTCGGAAGTCACATGAAAGAAAAGAAAAAAACTGAGCTAACATTTATCTGACAGATACTTTTATCTGGGGATTGAAAAATCTGCCCTACGTGACGGTAGCGTCACCATACAAGTCTGCGTCATTTTCAACGCTACGGTACGCATAGAAACTGCGGCGCTACGAAACACGAATATCCGAGCTCGCATATCATCATCTCTGTCACTCGAGTATCATAACTATCATAATTGCGATAAAGACAGAGTAATTAGATTTTTATTCAGGATCTTATTCGGACATTTGAGGCTATAGTCAGAAAAGTTTGCAATTACCAACGAAATTCGTTCCCGATCTGCAAAATCATAGTCAAATATACATTCCAAGAAACCACACTTTTTTTTCAAAACCAGAGCTTACACAAAAGCAACTGCTATTACACATGCAGCCAGTCTTGAGACATTTTTTTTACAATTTCGTTCTCTCAAAAGGACCATATTTTTTTATCTATTATCGTTTAGACTATCGGCGAAATATCAACAACTGTACATATTACTGCCTAAGAGAACCTAAATTCGTCCGAGACAAACTGCCGAGCGGACGTTAGTGTTGCCATGACAAAAGAAATCCTTAACTACACAAGCGAACAAAAAAGCTTAACTATATTATATATATTATTAATTATATGCTAGGAAAATGAATAACTAAGTTGACTGTAATTTGAAGTTCGGCTCGAATATGGTACAATGTCAAAAATATAATATATCGTTAATATGTAGCTTACACTATAAGCCGTAGTCGCGCGATTGTCGCGCGTTAGTCGCGCGTTAGTCGCACGAATGTCGCGCGTTAGTCGCGTAGCGTTGTTTATTGTCGATGCGTACAAGCTGCAACAATGGAAAACGCACATTATAATCACAGAAATCTATTTTTGTTATATGAAGATGTATTTGTATGATCCTAGTTGGTCGAAATAAAATGAATTTAATTTAATTTAAACAAGTATTTATTTGTAACTGGTACTGTTAAATTACGGGTAATGAATACCTTTGCAATGTTAGCTCAGTTAGTCCAGACTAATACTATAAATGTGAGTGTGTCTGTCCGTTACCTCTTCACGCTTAAACCGCTGGACCGATTTGTATGAAATTTGGCATGGAGATAGTTTGAGTCCTGGGGAAGGACATAGGATACATTTTATACCGGAAATCATCCCTTAAGGGAGTGGAAGTTTGTATGGAAGAGCGATAACTTGGTGGTAGACCCCCACAAGGTGGACTGATGACCTGGTAAAGGTCGCGGGAGTTCGCTGGATGCGGGTGGCGCAAGACCGGTCATTGTGGCACTCTTTGGGGAGGCTATGTCCAGCAGTGGACGTCTTTCGGCTGATATAATGCTGATACAATAGCCGTGTTCCAAATCACGCCAAAAATGCTCGCAGCGCTTACAGTGCTGACGGCCGGTCCAAATCAAATAGCGCGCTCAAGGCCTCGTGAGTAGTGTTTTGTTTCGGACCGGTATTCGCTTGAGCGCGCTCACGATCGGACCGATTCACGCTAATAGCCCGTGTTTACTGTCATGTTCATATATCAAACGTCAACTTGACGTTTGGCTCAAGGTGCTTTGCTTACGTCCGGGAGTGTGAGCACCGTGAGCGCCGTCCATGACATCATCAGTGACGTCACGACATCTCATGTAAGCGCTATGAGCGTGAAACAGTCCGATCGTAAGCGCGCTTTGAGCGTGATTCGGAACATGCCTAATATATACAGATAATTCTAAAAAACTCACCTAGGCTCTATACAACATGCAGCCTGCAATTCCAGAGACCGATCGCTCCAAACCACGATTATGAACTGGCAACACTACACTCCAGCTTATTACGAAAAAAAGAACACTAAAACGACACAGTGTCATTGCACTATATTATAACTTTAGAACAAATGCATTTGCGCGTGGCGCGGCGCGGCGCGGTGCGGTATCACTGCTTCGCGGCTTTCGCTTCGGTCGGAGGCACGGGGTCTGGCTTCGTTTTTGGCGTGGCTGTGAACAGAAATAAGTACATTATTGCCGTAGAAAGAGGATATATAGAAGGAGGGTTAGCAAATCACACACAAGGACGGAGATATTGTGACAGTTTTTTCTGGGGTTACCACAAAAAGAATAATCTCCCCATTTTTACTGACAAAGTAGGTTTTTAATTATTGGGAATGTTCAAAATAAACTCTTAGTAAATATTAGCGGGCAAACACAAAACATCCGATGTCCTCCCAATTACGATATAAATGTGTACTAATTTAATACCTACATTAAAGTTAACAAAATCACGATTAAATTAAAACGTCTTAGTTATTCAGCCATTATAATAATGAAATTCACAATAGTATTCTAATCACGTCACAATTAATTTTTTTATCTGTTATTTTTAACATTCGAGCCGGTTTAGTTTACCCAACATTATGGGTAACATATTTTTTTATACTCTGGCCACTGGTTCATCGATGACATTTCGGTGACAACGGCCGGTGACAAATAATCGGTTCCTTATACGCGATGAGGGACAGAAGATATGTCATTTTTTCTCGCTCCCACGTGTGTTATTGTCTATGCTTATATCTCCTTCACACACCTTTGTATGTGTGTATCGCCAGTTCCATCTTATACTTGTTCCATGATTATTGCCGTGGCCGGGAAGGAGGCAACTGCAGGCTGAGTATTTGTATGTTAATTATAATACGAAGCCTGCAATTGCCATTCCGGCCGAGGCCAATATAGTGATTTTCTCAAAAATGGGGGAAATAAGACAAAATTTGAATTAAGATGTGTGATAAATTAAAATTAAGAGGAGGGGTAGGGCAAGCTCTCTCCATACAAACTTTGTGCAGGATTTTCTTCGTTTGTGTTTGCATTAAAGTTATGTTTTCGGTCAGTACGCTTATTTCTCTGTTAGCTATTCGTGATGTAATTTTTTTTAATTGATATTATTTTTAATTTTTTTTTTAAGTATTTGAAAATTTCCACATCACTTTCTTCATCGCATATCTAATATTTACATCAAAAAAAAATTACATTCGTTAGTGCCAAAACCTACGAATAAAACGTGCACAGAATTTATATGGAGAATGCCTTGCCCACCCCTGCGCCTTAAGAAGACGCTCAAGCGAATACCGGTCCGAAACAAAACACTACTCACGCGGCCTTGAGCGCGCTATTTGATTTGGACCGGCCGTAAGCACTGTAAGCAATTTTAGCGTGATTCGGAACACGGCTACTAGAATATTTGAGTTCGCGCTTCAGTGAGATTGGTTGAGCGGCTTCAACCGAACCTGAGGTAGATGTGTGGTGTGTACTCACCCCTGGGGCGCGCGTTGGCGACGACGCTCTGCGCCCCGCAGGAGCCGGCGCGCCCGCGGTTGTTGTTGGCGGCGGCCGGCGTCGGGCGGCTGCAATATATATTCATTATTTAGGGCGGGTTGCACCAACTTATGATTACATACCGATCAATGTTGAATAGATAGGATATATATTGAACATAGATTCAACAATATAGGAAGATCGCGGGTCACTCTTGGATAAGACTGGCTCAAGACCGGGACGAGTGGCGTACTCGAAGAGAAGCTTGTGCTCAGCAGTGGGCGATTAAAGGCTGAAAATGATGATGATGATGAATGTTGAATATGGCCGAAGTAGCTGTTATACCATAGAACTTGTCAAGCTTTCGACACTATCAGATTTTAACGAGCACTGCTTACGATTACAGAGGGTTTGGTGCATATCATCTTTACACTCGTATAATTAACTATTAAAATGTTGACAATGTTCTCCATGCAACACGGCAATTACACTCACGGACAAAGAATACGGGTCGGTAAAAAACCCGAGCCCGTACCATGTGAAATACACTCGCGGTCAAAATTTTTGGGTCACACTAGTTTAATGATTTATTTTGGTACCTGAAGTGGCGCGCATGGTTCCTCTCGCTCTCGGACACGGAGCGGTGCCGGTCGTAGGGCCGCGCGTGCGGGCCGCGCCCCGGCGCCGCCGGCCCGGCCGCCGCTAGCAACTCGTTCAGTTGGGGCTGCCGAATAATAATAATAATGTATAATACCATTACACACGTGCTAACACAGAAAGGTCTATGGGTCATAAACAGATTTAGGGCGGCCGCACATTATAGGCATGTTCCAAATCACGCCCACAGCGCGCTTACGATTGGACCGATTTACGCTCATAGCCCGTGTTTACTGTCATGTTCAGAGAATATATCAAACGTCAACTTGACGTTTGGCTCAAGGTGCTTACGCCCGGGAGTGTGAGCACCGTGAGCGCCGTCCATGACATCATACGTTACGGCATCTCATGTATGCGCTATGAGCGTGAATCGGTCCGATCGTAAGCGCGCTTTGAGCGCTGTAAGCGTGATTCGGAACATGCTTGAGATGTCGTGAGGTCACTGATGATGTCATGGACGGCGCTCACGGTGCTCACACTCCCAGGCGTAAGCACCTTGAGCCAAACGTCAAGTTGACGTTTGATATATGAACATGACAGCAAAAACGGGCTATGAGCGTGAATCGGTCCGATCTTGAGCGCGCTCAAGCGAATACCGGTCCGAAACGAATCACTACTCACGCGGCCTTGAGCGCGCTATTTGATTTGGACCGGCCGTCAGCACTGTAAGCGCTGCGAGCATTTTTAGCGTGATTCGGAACACGGCTTATAAGATAATTCTAACAGAAAAAAAAAAACGCTCGCCGGAAGGCGCTCGGTGCACACATTTTGTTTTAGCTCCCGCACACTGTAACAGTCAGAATTATTCTAACAGTGGCAGAGTTATTCAACAGGGCGCCGTTTATTTATTTTTTCCACGTTGCCAGTTTGGCGCACCGTGACATTCGGCGCCTAGCGCGGCAGCGCAATGTGCCCCACCCTCGGGCCGGCCTGATCCCATAAATGATGATAGTAGTTCCCTCACCTCGAGTACGCGGAAGTCTTCGATGCTCTTGAACTTGGCGAGGTAGCCCTGCAGCTTAGGGTCGACCTGCAGCGCGCCCGCGTGCTTGTAGTATTTCAGGAACGCCCAGAACTTCTCCAGACCGTACAGTTGACCTGCCAAAATCAATAATAAATATTAGTTATTGATCTATCTAGTTAGTGACCTTACGGTTGTAATAGCCACGTCAATATGTGCAGTCATTTACCGACACACCTCCTATGTAACAAAATTATATATTTATGGCGAGGGCGGTATATTGAATCTTGAGTGAAGCGAACGAGTCTGCATTAGAATTCTGAGCGTAGGGAGTGATTCAAGTGTTTACGCAGTGCTGGAACTAACTGACCACCCGTGAGCCTTACTACAACGACACAAGGTCCACCGATGGTCAGTCGAGTGTGGTGTACGGTGACTCACCCCGCTCGTAGTCGGCCGCGGTCTCCTGCTGGAAGTGCTGGTACAGCTCGGGGCGGAACTTGCGCTCGAGCCCGTACGAGTAGAACCGGAAGAGGCACTCGAGCCCGTAACGGAAGCCGGCGGTCGCGTCCTCGTTCGCCAGTGTCCTGTGGACATGTCACATGTTACAACACAGGAGCAGTGCGAGTAGGTCCCACGATGTAAGATAAGATAAGATAATTTATTTAACTTAAACACATTTTATACAAAAAGATAGTCAGTAGATCCCAAACTAGGCCGTGCCTGTATCTTGGGAACCAAAATAGTTTTAACATAAAAATTACCGTGTGGTTTATTACAAAAGTGTGTTTTAAACATTTGAGGCAAAAAGTAACTTTTATGTCACACCTGGCCATAAAGTGGCCATTATCGCACGCTCCGCGCGCGAAAAAACCCACTTCCTGGCCAGGGGGTGACATAAAATTTTGTACTTACCACGGGCGATAATAAAGAAAGCCTCAGATCGCATATTTATCGCCCTTGCCTTCGGCTCGGGCGTAAAATACCTGCGATCTGAGACATTCTTTGTTTTATCGCCCTTAGTAAGTAATGTACTATTACAGTGGATACAGAGAAAAATCTTAATATATATATATATATATATATATATATGTATTTATATGTATTTATATCTGGTAGTAGTGCATTAAAGCCAAAATATGTAGTTCTTATAATGTGGACTGACGACATGAGACATGAGTATATATTTTTTCGAAACAAAACACAAACGAACGCATTTGCGTCTAGACCCATTTAGTAAGGCAACGCGAGCAGCGCCTCTGGTGGTCTTAGGTTTTTTTCTAAACAAAACACAAACGTGTTCGTTTGTAACTGAAAACTGACTATGAGGGTGCAGGGAGAAGATAACATTTATGTACCATTAAGAAATTGGCCTTCGGGCGGTTTGAGAACTTCTGAGTCAAGTTGCCCACTCACGTGAGAAGCCCAATAAAGTCTAATTACCACATGAATCTGAAGGTCAGAAGGCAGTCGCTTCTGTAAAAACTAGTGCCTAATCTTGGGATTACATAGCGGACGGCAGGACGCAACTCTGGGATAATCCTCCTAAACTCCTAGAGGATGATGAGGAATTTCATTCATCTACATTTTATTATTATTTATTTATTTATTATTTATTTAAAACATTATTAACATGACATTACAGTACAAAAACCAATGCGTCATGAACGATAGCACAAACATTAACAAAAAGTACATATAATTTTTTTAATTGTCCCATTGTGTCAATTGAAAATTTATCATCAAAAATTTGGGCACCATAAATGAAAATGTATTCTTCTAATGTGATTAAAACAAACATAGACCAAGCAGCTACTCCATACTTTGCCTTATATTTTTTGACTTGTGGCGTCGCTAGGCAACCGTCAAATCTGACATGTTCTGCAACGCGCTATCGAAGTTTCTTAAGTCAGTTGCGTATATAGAACTTGCAACCAACTCTCATTGGACTTCGGTCCCTGAGAGAGCTCTCTATTGTCGTTTCTTCCTGTGTCTCCTATCTATTGTATATATGTATATAGTTTATACAAATCCTCTTTCCTGTATATATAAACCCTGTACATTATTCCTATATAGGAGATACCATTACTATTCTACGGACTCAATTTGTATTTTGTAATGGACCTTGACGATTCCGAATGGGAGATGCGTTTTATTTTATTTTTACTTTTTTTATGGTTGACATTATGTTAAATTATTATACTTTTTTCCTGTTACGTCGATCATGATAACAATTCGTGTAATTAATTGACATGTGTTGCAAATTTATAATGTAATTCTTATCGTGAAATAAATTAATGTAAACTTATCATAATAAAGCCAGCCACAAACCTGAATTCGTTGTACATGGTCCTGTTGAAGTGGTCCCTCAGGAAGAAGGACCAGAATCGGAACAGCGTGTTCATCTCCTGTGACTGCCCGATGCCGAGCTTCTTGCGCTCTGTGGGCAGTACAATTTGTATGAGTATTCATGTTTTACTATTCAGAAATATATGAGGCATGTTCCGAATCACGCTTACAGCGCTATAAACGCGTATACGATCGGACCGAATCACGCTCATAGCGTTTACATGCGATGTCGTGACGTCACTGATGACGTCATGGACGGCGCCATATTGGCGTTTACGATGCTCACACTCTCAGGCGTCAGCAGTCAGCACCTTAAACCAAACGTCAAGTTGACGTTTGATATATGAACATGACAGTAAACACAACATGCCCGGTCCGAATCAAAACACCACTCACGCGGCCTTGAGCGCGCTTACTGATTCGGTCCGGCCGTCAGCACTGTAAACGCTGGGATCGTTGTTGGCGTGATTCGGAACACGGCTATGGTTTTTGAAGAAGTAGTAGACTGTAGCACAGAATAGTATAATAGTATTACATACAGAACGGACACGAACCCGCCAAGCCGGCCGATAGATGACAGGCCGGGTTACGATCGGGTACCGTCGCGCCTCGCGATTCGTCCGCGCCACGCGCTACGCACCCGCGCACACAATTGACGCGTGTACCGACAGCGCACGCACACATACTTACCCACAGCGCTTACGTTCCTTCGCGTGTCACCCCCGTGACTGTAGTCAAATACAGTATGATTACTTTGGTTTGACACTGACTTATGGGCTCATTCCATTAGATATTCTATTTTTAGAATTACACACTGTACATAACTGTTTTTTTTTCCTCGTTTTATTCATTGTTTTTGTGTTGCTTTACGTACTTAGATTTCTTGATCTTAAGTAGGTTAAGTATTATCATTGTAATGAGCATATTTTTGTGAGAAAATGGCTGACTGTCGAGTTTCTTTCGGCGTTTCTTCTCGGCAGTGGCCTCTGTGAAACGCTAGTAGGGTTTGACTTGTAAAAGTGCCATTGCGGCCTACTTACAGAATAAAGTTCATTTTATTCATATTCATTTTATACGCTAACGTATTAGAGGCTCTATCATAAAGTACTATATTTAGGCTGGGTTGCACCAAACCGTCTGTAATCGTAAGCGGTGTTCGTCAAATCTGATTGTATGGAAAGTTTGACAAGTTTCTATGGGATGACAGCTGCCGGCGCCATATTTGACGATGACCGGTCTGTGTTCGTACGTTGGTGCAACCGACCCTTAGGCTGGGTTGCACCAAACCGTCTGTAATCGTAAGCGGTGTTCGTCAAATCTGATTGTATGGAAAGTTTGACAAGTTTCTATGGGATGACAGCTGCCGGCGCCATATTTGACGATGACCGGTCTGTGTTCGTACGTTGGTGCAACTGGCACTTAGACAGTGTTTTGTTGGGAGGTGCCCCCTCACCTTTGAGACAGCGCGAGTGGTACTTGTGGTAGGCCTGCTGCGTGAAGTGGTTCTCGCGCAGTAAGCCGTGGCTGGGGTGGTGGAACGTGGGCAACGACTGCGGGACGGAGCCGCAGGACGAGCCTAGTGTTGGCGACGTGCCCAGTGACGACCTGGAAAATTTACAATATATATTAGTTGAAGCTTATATAGGGTATTAAACTAAGGAAAAAATAATAGTACATTACTTAACAAGGGCGGTAAAACAAAGAATGTCTCAGATCGCAGGTATTTGACGCCCGAGCCGAAGGCAAGGGCGATAAATATGCGATCTGAGGCTTTCTTTATTACCGCCCGTGTTAAGTACAAAATTTTATGTCACCCCCTGGCCAGGAAGTGGGATTTCCCGCGCGCGGAGCGTGCGGTAATTGCCGCTTTATGGCCAGGTGTGACATAATAGTACATTACTTACCAAGGGCGATAAAACAAATAATGTCTCAGATCGCAGGTATTTTACGCCCGAGCCGAAGGCAAGGGCGATAAATATGCGATCTGAGGCTTTCTTTATTATCGCCCGTGGTAAGTACAAAATTTTATGTCACCCCCTGGCCAGGAAGTGGGTTTTTTCGCGCGCGGAGCGTGCGATATTGGCCACTTTATGGCCAGATGTGACATAAATTATTTTTTACTTGATTAATAAAAGATCTAACGAAAATACTCGGAAAACATCAATTATTAATTTATTTTAGCTAATTCAACGATTTTATAAGCATAAAGATTTAAAAAGGACGCTGATTTGAACATACCAATTCAAACTGACTTAGTGACGTCACTAAGAGAGTATTTCCCTACTAACTTCATATTTTATAGCAGCACATTGATAGCAGAACCTGAATGTGACTTGTTTGCATGGAGATGGGTATCTGTGTGTTGCGAATGTCTGAGGTTCTGTAAATTGATGGATGATAGGAATATTAGGTACTTGTATATGATATGTTGCATTATTAATTAGTTTAGTTTCTCGGTGTATTGGTGTAATACTGTCATGCCGTGTATGCGGCTATTACACTGTCCTGAATCAGGCGTCCTAACTAGTGGAGGGGAGTTGAAGCATCTCGCTCTAACGTATAGGTCCGAACCCTTCTAAGTGTCCTGAATTCGGGACAGTGTAATACCCGCTTTAAACATATTTGTAATAAAAAAAAATTAACAAATCGTTTTTGACATTCAATAAAAAGTTTCTGAGCCGACTATGAGTAAAAGACCGTATTTTTTATTGGAAGGCCAACAGTAAGCTTAGTAAAACCAGTACAGTCCAATTAATTATTTTATAAAAGGGAAAATTTACCAAATTGGGCAAAACGTTTAAACCTAGTTAAAGATGTAAGAAATCGTTCAAGGTCAACATTGTTTCATATGATACACGTTTACGGTTTGGAAAACGTTGCCGAGGAATATAATGCGTTAAACGGGTGAAATAGATAGAGTATTCCGAAATATCTATTCTTGCCGTCCACAATAAGTACACAATAGCCGTGTTCCGAATCACGCTAAAAATGCTCGCAGCGCTTACAGTGCTGACGGCCGGTCCGAATCAAACAGCGCGCTCAAGGCCGCGTGAGTAGTGTTTTGTTTCGGACCGGTATTCGCTTGAGCGCGCTCACGATCGGACCGATTCACGCTCATAGCCCGTGTTTACTGTCATGTTCATATATCAAACGTCAACTTGACGTTTGGCTCAAGGTGCTTACGCCCGGGAGTGTGAGAATCGTAAACGCCAACATGGCGCCGTCCATGACGCCATCAATGACGTCACGACATCTCATGTAAACGCTGTGAGCGTGATTCGGTCCGATCCTAAACGCGTTTTTAGCGCTGTAAGCGTGATTCGGAACATGCCTTTAGTAAAACCAGTACAGTCCAATTGATTGTTCCATAAAAGGGAAAGAATTACCAAATTGAGCAAAACGTTTAAACCTAGTTAAAGATGTAAGAAATCGTTCAAGGTCAACATTGTTTCATATGATACACGTTTACGGTTTGGAAAACGTTGCCGAGGAATATAATGCGTTAAACGGGTGAAATAGATAGAATATTCCAAAATATATATTCTTGCCGCCCACAATAAGTTCACAATAATCATAAGTCATGATTAGAATTATATACTGCGCCAGATATGGTTCGCCATTCCGGTACATCGGTTACTAGAGTGGGTGCTACAAGTTTGCTATCGAGCCTATCGATGGTATCCGGTCCTAAGTGTGTGTGACGTCGACAGTGCAGTTCAAACTTGTGTCAGGATCCGGAGTGACATACCATGGTCATAAGCACAGAATAGTATAATAGTATTACATACAGAACGCACACGAACCCCCCGCACCGAGGTCAGTTACCTCGTCCCTGAGAGACCCGCCTGGTGTCGTCGCGCCTCGCGATTCGTCCGCGCCACGCGCTACGCACCCGCGCAAACAATTGACGCGTGTACCGACAGCGCACGCACACTTACTTACGCACAGCGCTTGCTTTCCTTCGCGTGTCACCCCCGTGTCATAAGTTAGTTTATGTCACACCTGGCCATAAAGTGGCCATTATCGCACGCTCCGCGCGCGAAAAAACCCGCTTCCTGGCCAGGGGGTGACATAATAGTTATTTACGACCCGTGTTTTGTACACAATTTTACGTCACCACTTGGCCAAAAAGTGGGTTTTTCTGATCGCGCAGCGTGCAGAAAAACGCGCTTTTTGGCAAGGTGTGGTGTAAAATATTGTACTTACCACGGGCGATAATAAAGAAAGCCTCAGGTCGCATATTTATCGCCCTTGCCTTCGGCTCGGGCGTAAAATACCTGCGATCTGAGACATTCTTTGTTTTATCGCCCTTGGTAAGTAATGTACTAATATAATACATACCCGGTGCTGTGCGTGCGCGCGCGATGCTCGCGTATGTCCATGATCCATCCCACGTGGTGCTCCACCGGCGGGTTCAGGCTGTACCGGGTCTTGTGCTTGCGACTGGTTCTATAAAAAAACATCGTATTGTAATTACAAGTCTATTAAATAGCAATATACAGCAGATTGCGGTCCAACGAGTCTGGAAATTCCTGTAAGTAACGGATATAAGCAAAGAAATTTAAGGGCTGCCAAAATTTCTGATTCATCCGGTAGGGAGCTATGACGCCATAACACCCATATTTAGCGTTGCGCATAGGGTGTCAAAAAAAATTACAATGTCAAACGACACCTTCTTAATTTACGACAGAGTTTAAAATTGCATGATACTTTTTTGACGTTCGTCATTGCGTCAAGGTCATCCCGTCATATCCGCCTGGGCCTGCCTCGCCGCCTGGGTCCGTCCTGTGGCAACCACCAAGTAGCCAGATGGGCCCACCTCTGTGGATGCATACGGCATACATGGCCGGCCCAGTTCCACTTAAGCAAGAAAAAAGAAAAAGATAGTACGTACATGATGTCAGTGGCGTGCGGGTCTTTGTTGGCGGCGTAGAACCTCGCCGTGCGGCGCGGCCTCTTCGCGTTGCTGCCCTGCTCCAGTTGCTGCTCCACCTTGGAACACGACGATTCAAAGTCAACACATTTACCACCTTGTACATAAACGTCCATCAAATCTAAGCCGTGTTCCCAATCACGCTAAAAATGCTCGCAGCGCGTACAGTGCTGACGGCCGGTCTAAATTAATTAGCGCGCTCAAGGCCGCGTTAGTAGTGTTTTGTTTCGGACCGGTATTCGCTTGAGCGCGCTCACGATCGGACCGATTCACGCTCATAGCCCGTGTTTACTGTCATGTTCACATATAAACCGTCAACTTGACGTTTGGCTCAAGGTGCTTACGCCTGGGAGTGTGAGTCAGTGACATCACGACATCTCATGTAAGCGCTATAAGCGTGAATCGGTCCGATCGTAAGCGCGCTTTGAGCGCGGTGAGCGTGATTCGAAACATGCCTCTAGATTAATTAACAAGCCGTTAAATTCGTTTGTCCTTATCTGTCACTTTGACATTTACATCTGTAAGAAAAGGACAAAGAACATGTCAGTTAGCAGAGGTTTGTTAAGTTTTATGAATAAGGGGCTTATTCGTCAAACAGGCCACAAGGGCACTTTTAAAAGTCAAAATATATCTGTATCAAAAATCTGTCTCGTGTCCCTACCAAAAGAAACGAACATAACAATAACATGTGGACGGTAATTACCGTGCTTGGTCAATGGTGGACTAAAATATTAATAAAGTGTTCGTAAATGAAGCGTTACATGTTAGAAAAAGGAAAAAAACCAAGTGAATTTGTACCAATCTGGACCTGTTTGAAATGTATTAGGTATCTAAGCGTAAAGTAAAATAAAACATAGGTAAATGGACCATAATAATATGCTGAGAAATGTATAGGATATCCAAACGTCAATATCACTACATAGTATAAAACAAAGTCACTTCCTGCTGTCTGTCCCGTTGTATGCTTAGATCTTTAAAACTACGCAACGGATTTTGATGCGGTTTTTTGTAATAGAGTGATTCAAGAGGAAGGTTGCACCCATGCGAAGCAGAGGCGGGTCGCTAGATAAAATAATAAAATTCAAAGATGAGAAGATTAGGTCCAGCTTCAAATGGAATCGTAAGATATGCCTGTTATCTCTATGGGAAGTTTGATAGTTTTCTATGGATATAATATTACAATTGCTTCTTCATTGTCTGAGTCGAGAGATTCGATAAAGGTCAGTGTAGGATTTAGCGATTGAGTGAGTGCTCGAACTGCTCGCGCGAGATCAGCGACACCGTGCGGTAGTGTCTCGGACACGTGACGTGCTCACCATGTGGGGCCGGGGCGGCGGCGGCGGCGGCTGGTCGGGGTTGGAGTGGCGCTCGGCGGGCTGCGTCGCCTCGAACTGCTCGCGCGAGATCAGCGACACCGTGCGGTAGTGTCTCGGACACGTGACGTGCTCACCATGTGGGGCCGGGGCGGCGGCGGCGGCGGCTGGTCGGGGTTGGAGTGGCGCTCGGCGGGCTGCGTCGCCTCGAACTGCTCGCGCGAGATCAGCGACACCGTGCGGTAGTGTCTCGGACACGTGACGTGCTCACCATGTGGGGCCGGGGCGGCGGCGGCGGCGGCTGGTCGGGGTTGGAGTGGCGCTCGGCGGGCTGCGTCGCCTCGAACTGCTCGCGCGAGATCAGCGACACCGTGCGGTAGTGTCTCGGACACGTGACGTGCTCACCATGTGGGGCCGGGGCGGCGGCGGCGGCGGCTGGTCGGGGTTGGAGTGGCGCTCGGCGGGCTGCGTCGCCTCGAACTGCTCGCGCGAGATCAGCGACACCGTGCGGTAGTGTCTCGGACACGTGACGTGCTCACCATGTGGGGCCGGGGCGGCGGCGGCGGCGGCTGGTCGGGGTTGGAGTGGCGCTCGGCGGGCTGCGTCGCCTCGAACTGCTCGCGCGAGATCAGCGACACCGTGCGGTAGTGTCTCGGACACGTGACGTGCTCACCATGTGGGGCCGGGGCGGCGGCGGCGGCGGCTGGTCGGGGTTGGAGTGGCGCTCGGCGGGCTGCGTCGCCTCGAACTGCTCGCGCGAGATCAGCGACACCGTGCGGTAGTGTCTCGGACACGTGACGTGCTCACCATGTGGGGCCGGGGCGGCGGCGGCGGCGGCTGGTCGGGGTTGGAGTGGCGCTCGGCGGGCTGCGTCGCCTCGAACTGCTCGCGCGAGATCAGCGACACCGTGCGGTAGTGTCTCGGACACGTGACGTGCTCACCATGTGGGGCCGGGGCGGCGGCGGCGGCGGCTGGTCGGGGTTGGAGTGGCGCTCGGCGGGCTGCGTCGCCTCGAACTGCTCGCGCGAGATCAGCGACACCGTGCGGTAGTGTCTCGGACACGTGACGTGCTCACCATGTGGGGCCGGGGCGGCGGCGGCGGCGGCTGGTCGGGGTTGGAGTGGCGCTCGGCGGGCTGCGTCGCCTCGAACTGCTCGCGCGAGATCAGCGACACCGTGCGGTAGTGTCTCGGACACGTGACGTGCTCACCATGTGGGGCCGGGGCGGCGGCGGCGGCGGCTGGTCGGGGTTGGAGTGGCGCTCGGCGGGCTGCGTCGCCTCGAACTGCTCGCGCGAGATCAGCGACACCGTGCGGTAGTGTCTCGGACACGTGACGTGCTCACCATGTGGGGCCGGGGCGGCGGCGGCGGCGGCTGGTCGGGGTTGGAGTGGCGCTCGGCGGGCTGCGTCGCCTCGAACTGCTCGCGCGAGATCAGCGACACCGTGCGGTAGTGTCTCGGACACGTGACGTGCTCACCATGTGGGGCCGGGGCGGCGGCGGCGGCGGCTGGTCGGGGTTGGAGTGGCGCTCGGCGGGCTGCGTCGCCTCGAACTGCTCGCGCGAGATCAGCGACACCGTGCGGTAGTGTCTCGGACACGTGACGTGCTCACCATGTGGGGCCGGGGCGGCGGCGGCGGCGGCTGGTCGGGGTTGGAGTGGCGCTCGGCGGGCTGCGTCGCCTCGAACTGCTCGCGCGAGATCAGCGACACCGTGCGGTAGTGTCTCGGACACGTGACGTGCTCACCATGTGGGGCCGGGGCGGCGGCGGCGGCGGCTGGTCGGGGTTGGAGTGGCGCTCGGCGGGCTGCGTCGCCTCGAACTGCTCGCGCGAGATCAGCGACACCGTGCGGTAGTGTCTCGGACACGTGACGTGCTCACCATGTGGGGCCGGGGCGGCGGCGGCGGCGGCTGGTCGGGGTTGGAGTGGCGCTCGGCGGGCTGCGTCGCCTCGAACTGCTCGCGCGAGATCAGCGACACCGTGCGGTAGTGCGAGCCGAGGCTTCCGTGAGACTGCACAAAACAACGACACATTACCACCATATCGTCGGTTCACAACCGAAACTCTAAGGCTGGGTTGCACCAAACCGTCTGTAACCGTAAGCGGTGTTCATCAAATCTGATTGTATGGAAAGTTTGATAAGTTTCTATGGGATGACAACTGCCGGCGCCATACTTGACGATGACCGGTCTGTATTCGTACGTTGGTGCAACTGGCACTAAGTACACAACACGTTCGCTTCGAATTCTCCACTCCCTCATGGCATATTTACCCCCGCTCCCACCCCGTTCGGCAGTGAGCGCAGTGCGGTATGGGTACCCGAACGGGAAGAAACGGCCGGCTCGAAGCAAAGGAGTACTAGCGGAGCCGAGATACCCGTCGCAAAATTACATCACAGATACAACTACTATTTAGTACTGACGACGGCGTGGGGAGGGAAAGCAAACTGCTACTAGGTAACAAATATCTTCTTTAAAAAAAGCCCGTATCTCAGCACCATTTCAGTAGCTGAGATACGAGGTTTCTTAGAGTAATTAAAAATTTGTTAATGAGTTTTAGTTGTCAACAGACAATATTTTCATAATAGATCCGGAGACGCTAATAGTACATTATTGCCGTGGCCGGGAAGGGAGCAATTGCAGGCTGAGTATTTGTTTAAACGGACGAGCTTGCGAGTCCGTTTAATTATAATACGAAGCCTGCAATTGCCATTCCGGCTGAGGCTAATATAGTGCTTTTCTCAAAAATGGGGAAAATACGACAAAAATTTAATTAAGATTTGATAAACATAACCTTAAAACGTCAAAAACATCATGTTTTCCCGCCGTTTATTTTTTTTAACAGAATCGCAAGTGTATTTTTCCACCGAAAAACGGAAATTATGCGAGATACAAAAAAACGTCGCGTTTTCAACTGAAAAATACGAGCTGAATTGGCAGAATACGACCTGTGCCTCCTTTTATATGACAGTTTCTACTTTTTTAAAAGTTTATAACTCGACAAATAAAGGAATTTATATGTGACATTGCAGGCCATATATGTGGCCTGCAATGTTTTTTACTTTTTAATTTGGATCTGACCTTAAACTATACACTTTACCTAAAGTCCAGTTTGCGGGCCATTTTTGAGAAAAGTGCCTTATTTATTTAATCATTTATTTCAGGCACATGTGGCCCATAAAACAAATACCTTAAAGACTAACATACATATTATATAATTATATTTCGTAAAACTAAATAGTATTGTTATGCTATTCCCTTATGTATTGTTGTTCTAAATGGAAACATTTCTTCATGTGGTTGTTCAGTTCGAAAATGAAATTGAATCACTGCAACACTGATATAACTATCTCGTACAAAGAACTCTGCCAAATGCCATTAGAGTAGAATACTTCAAGAGGTGTCATGTTTAACAGTAAAATAAATTAATAGTTTAAAAACACTAGGAAAACACGCTTTGCGTGTTAATTGAAACCTGATCGTGTTCACGTGACCTTTCTAACAAGTGCAAACACGACTATGATACGATATTCCATCATGAAATGCCAGTGCCTATCTTCCGGCTTCATCATCAGACCTTGAAACCTAATCGTGGTCAAAGTTCATTACAAGAGTTTTCTAACAAGTCCAAACACAGCTATGATACGATGTTCCATCATGAAGTTCCAGTTCATATCTTCCGGCTCCATCATCAGATCAGTTCGACAGTACCATATTATTGTATTGTCATCAAGAAGAAAGAAGAAAAAGAAAAACATTTATTCGTGGCACAAATACAGTACAAATATAAACATAACAGAACTACATACAGCTGCCAATTTTCATGACGCTACGATCCTTGGAAGATGGTTAAATTATTTACCTTAGATTCCATTATATTTCAAGAATCTCGAAACGATCCTAATGACAGTACCAAAAAATTGGTTTATACTCGGTATAGGAATTTTTATATCTCTCTATTAAGAAAATTAAAGGCAGAATTTGATGGTAAGGACTTGGTCCAGAATAAAAATGCGCCGCGTAAGCTCTGGAAGTCAATAAATCGAATAACACATAAAAATCCTAGAGCGAATTGCTCAGGGGATCTAGTCAGTGCTGAACGCTCACCCGGAGAGGCTCTTAATAACTGCAATGAGTATTTCTCGTCGGTTGGCAAAAACTTGGCTAGCTCTATTCTGTCGAATTTAAACGAAGGCCAGGAGTCACTAGCTGGGAAACTTCGCTGTAACAACGCATCCCCTAGTTCTTTCTTTCTTCAGCCCACTACCCCACAGGAAATTCTTAGTCTTATAAAAGCTCTTGACCCTCACAGTGCCGCTGGTTCTGACGGTGTGAGCAATAGGCTTATAAGGGAGATAGGAAACGAAATTGCTGAGCCATTAGCAGCAATTTTTAACCTGAGCATTGCGTCTGGCTGCTTCCCACAAAATTGGAAGACTGCCACAGTCATCCCAGTACATAAGGGGGGTCCCTAGCACACCCCACACAATTTCCGGCCTATCTCTCTCCTGGGAGCCTTCTCTAAACTTCTCGAGCGCGTCGTAAATAAAAGACTGACTAATTACCTGGAGCAAAACAAACTCTTATCCGACCGTCAGTTTGGATTCCGCCAAGGGAAGTCTACAGAAGACGCGGTAACTATGTTTATAGATGCCGCTGTTTCTCACCTCGATGGGGGTCGACACTGTGTCGGAGTCTTTCTTGATCTCGCTAAAGCTTTCGACACGGTGTCGATTCCCATGCTACTAAAAAAGCTGGAGTCCTATAGCATTCGCGGAATCGCCTTAGATTGGTTTGCTAGCTACCTGTCCGATAGAAGCCAGTTGGTGAAAATCGGCGAAAGAAAGAGCGACCTAAAGCCTGTGTCATTCGGCGTACCACAGGGAAGTATTTTAGGCCCTACGCTTTTTATAGCTTATATAAATGACGTTTTGACCCTCGAAATTGATAAGGCCGAAATCCTGTGCTACGCCGATGACACTGCATTGTTATTTTACGGTAACTCCTGGCAGGAGGCTCGGAATGCGGCTACTGAAGGTTTAAAAAAAGTTGTACACTGGTTAAATCACAATCTCTTAACTATGAACGTCACAAAGTCACACTTTTTATGTTTCCATAAGACAGCTTCGTCCCGGCCTATGATCCCTATGGCTAATTTGAAAATACACTCGCCGAACTGTGTTGCTCCGTCTCTGGCAGATGACTCGACATATTGTAACTGCGCACATATTAATCGAGTTAGTTCCCTAAAGTATCTCGGTGTTATTTTGGACGAGAACCTTAACTTTAAGAAGCATATCGCAGTTACATCTGGAAGAGTACGTAAATTCATATATACTATGAAATTTTTAAGAAACTGTGCAGATAAGAAGTTGCTTAGAATGATCTACCTGGCTCTGTGTCAATCTATCCTAGATTACTGTATTTTAGCTTGGGGTGGATGCTGTAAATCTTTATTGATCATTCTAGAGAGAGCGCAAAGGGCAGTTTTAAAAGTGGCCCTTCGTAGACCTCGGCGTTTTCCTACTGTGGATCTTTATAAGGAAGCTGAAGTTTTGAGTGTCCGTAAATTATTTTTGTACCGAGCCTCTATCTTCACTCATAAGAAAACCCTATTACTCCCATCCTATCCTGACTTGCTGAAGAAAAGAGTATTTAAAATTCCTATTCCTCCTGCAAAAACAGCATTTGCAAAACGTTTTAAAATCTGTGCCCTTCCTCGTGTCTATAATTACATAGCAAAAGTCTGTGATTTAAAACTTTGCCGAGTTGCCGCAGCTAAAATACGAGTACGAGAGCTCCTGATGTCTTGGACCTATGAGCAGGCTGAAGAAGCCGTGAAGTAAAGAGCTACTCGCATCCTTCCCTCACCCACATATTATCTCATACTTTCACTACAAACACCCAACTACATTCACTCACACAAACCTACACCCCTCTAATAGAATGTTTAGTGTAAGATTTTGTTAAGTTTCCCTAAATATTGTTAAGAGCCGCATGAAACTAGTATTTCTCGTGTTTGATCCGACTCCCACCATACAGGCTGTGCCTAGTGTGGAAGTCATTGTTTGTCATTTTTGTTAAACTGTATTTTTTGGTAAATAAAATAAATTGAATTGAATTGAATTGAATTACATAGTTACATACAGGTCGACCTAATAAAAGCGTGTTAATGATAAGTGATACAAAACTAATTTTTAGAAAAATAGTACATTACTTACCAAGGGCGATAAAACAAAGAATGTCTCAGATCGCAGGTATTTTATTGTGGCTTTCTTTATTATCGCCCGTGGTAAGTACAACATTTTATGTCACCCCCTGGCCAGGAAGTGGGTTTTTTCGCGCGCGGAGCGTGCGATAATGGCCACTTTATGGCCAGGTGTGACATAATAGTAGTTTATGCAACTGGTACATAATGAGGGGCATTAAAACACGAGTGTGTTCGCTTCGGCTCGCCTTCGGTTTCATAATAAGGTCACACGAGTGTTTTAATGCCTAATTATGTACAGTTGCATACACTACTTTATCTACATCCATATATTAAATCCTCTTTCATGTGTTTCGTGTGGGCACTTCTCGCCGGCGTGCGCCATGTTTGCGTCGACAGGCCGGCCCGCGCCCGCAGCTGTGTCCTTATATAATTTTGTACGTGATCTCGTTAAAGTGTTATATTTCGTGATCTAATAGGGGACGCACGCAACAGCCGCACAGTATATTATAAAGCGGGGTCTTATCTACGGTATTTGAACTTATAATAGTAGTTTATGCAACTGGTACATAATGAGGGGCATTAAAACACGAGTGTGTTTTATGAAACGAGCCGAAGGCGAGTTTCATAATAAGGTCACACGAGTGTTTTAATGCCTAATTATGTACAGTTGCATACATTACTTTATCTACATCCATATATTAAATCCTCTTTCATGTGTTTCGTGTGGGCACTTCTCGCCGGCGTGCGCCATGTTTGCGTCGACAGGCCGGCCCGCGCCTCCGCCGCCAGCCCGCAGCTGTGTCTTAATTTTGTACGTGATCTCATTTAAGTGTTATATTTCGTGATCTAATAGGGGACGCACGCAACAGCCGCACAGTATATCATAAAGCGGGGTCTTATCTACGGTATTTGAACTTATAAAAGAGGATTTACTATATGGGTGTAGATAAAAGAGGATTTACTATATGGGTGTAGATAAAATAATTTAATTAAGAAACTTACCGCAGTGTATTCCGTATCATTCCACAAGTCCTCTTCGTAGCGTCTCAGTCCATCAGTTATGACCTGAAAATAGACACAAGTTTAAATTTTTGAATTATATAGTCTCCCTCATCGATTTCGATGACGGCGACCCTGACAAACGATGGATTTGCCCTGTTGTGGGCCAAACTTGCTCATTAATAGTGTATTGCATGAGTTGTAGTAAAATTAGCCAGACGTGTTATACGTGTACCTGCATAAACTTTTAAATTATAAAGTAAACAATGATCGGTCAGAAATACTCGAAAGACCGACTCAGAGTTGCGGAAAATGTTGTTGAGATTTCAGATGATTGGTGTTTGAGGACAGATCAGATCAAGAGTCACAGTCATAGTTTCCCATGAGGCTCGGTCGGATTAGCGATAGGCGTGGTTAAGTTGGCGGGTAATATGTGGGATGGATGAAATGTCTCATTGAGCATTTGGATGCGTGTCTCGAGCCGTGTTCCGAATCACGCTAAAAATGCTCGCAGCGCTTACAGTGCTGACGGCCGGTCCAAATCAAACAGCGCACTCAAAGCCGCGTGAGTAGTGTTTTGTTTCGAACCGGTATTCGCTTGAGCGCGCTCACGATCGGACCGATTCACGCTCATAGCCCGTGTTTACTGTCATGTTCATATATCAAACGTCAACTTGACGTTTGACTCAAGGTGCTTACGCCTGGGAGTGTGAGCATCGTGAGCGCCGTCCACGACATTATCAGTGACGTCACGACATCTCATGTAAGCGCTATGAGCGTGAATCGGTCCGATCGTAAGCGCGCTTTGAGCGCTGTGAGCGTGATTCGGAACATGCCTTCGGTGGACGTGTGAGGTCTTCCAACAGGCCGTCCGGTTTTAGAGGTCGGTCTCATGTGTTACGATCGGACAGATTCACGCTCATAGCCCGTGTTTATTGTCATGTTCATATATCAAACGTCAAGTTGACGTTTGGCTCAAGGTGCTTACGCCTGGGAGTGTGAGCATCGTGAGCGCCGTCCACGACATTATCAGTGACGTCACGACATCTCATGTAAGCGCTATGAGCGTGAATCGGTCCGATCGTAAGCGCGCTTTGAGCGCTGTAAGCGTGATTCGGAACATGCCTTCGGTGGACGTGTGAGGTCTTCCAACAGGCCATCCGGTTTTAGAGGTCGGTGGTCTCATGTGTCGTGTAGTCGTGTGGTATACCTGCTCCAGGTCCTGCGAGATCTTGGTGCGCGTGTGCCAGTCGCCCTGGCGGTCGTGGCCGTCGTGTCGCGGCGCGCGCCCCGTCTGCGTCACGATCAGCAGCCGGCCCACGTCGCGGTCCGACAGCTCCAGGTCCGACTCCGAATCCGACCTGACACGTAACAATAGCGTTCATGAAACTGATACAACAATAAAGGCTTCATCACAGAACATGGGCAAAGGCGTGACACGGGTCTATCGGTGTGAAGGTGAACCGAGTGTGTTTTCGCGCGCCCGAACACGCACACATAGCCGCGAGACGGGTTTACAGCACACATGCTTCGGTGTCGCTTCCTATTACGTTAGTATATATCTTCTTTGACATGAGCGAAGCCAGCGCAACGCGTCTAGTGTGCTCGCGCTGCGCGCCGGAACGTACGGTAACAATGAGGGTTACCGTTTTTGTGCTCACCATCGAATTTACGTTGAAATCGTATTTCATACATTAAAACCGCACCGTAAACATTTTTATCGAATGTTCCATATCAGAGCGCAGTCCCGTTTTATTCGGAAAAAAGTATGACATAAGTTTACGAACGATAAATTTGAACCACAAAGCACTGAAATTCTAGTTTCTATTTTCTATACACACACACATGGAGACCCACCCTGCCAGCATACAATACACACATGGAGACCCTGCCAGCATACAATACGCACACACATGGAGACCATGCCAGCATTCGAACCTGAAATCTTCTGGTTTTCTAATAGCTATATAGGACTTGTATGTATACTGACCAGGCGTCTGCGGTGTCAGTGAAGGTGTTGTGGCGAGGCGGCGGCAGCTCCAACTCCTCGTCCAGCTGGAAGTGCAGCTCCTCGCGTTGGGGAGCCTCCTCCGCGGGTAAGGCTGGGGCAGGGGCCGAGCGCTCGCGGGAACCCGCCTTCGTTCTTCGCTTCACCTGTGATAAACAGTCACTTGATGTATGGCAGCAAATAGTTACCACCAAAGCCCAATAATGGCGATGTTCGCATATAAATTGATACTAAATGCAAACGCGATGTTTCGAACAAGATATATAGGTACTACAGAAGAGAGTTCTCAATTAACAACATTTTATTTTACCTTAGCGGCTTGAAGCAGAAATCCATTTAGAGATATGAGCTTGCTGATTATATATAAAAAATATTGGATTTTTATATTCGATAGTTCTCGAGAAAACTGGAAAATACTTATAAGAAGCCAATACTGGGCTGAATAAGAATATTCCGTGACATGACTTTATGTATCCTATTAAAACAATAAAAACTGCCTGCGGATGGGACATTGACAATTTTGACACCGACACATTCGACAGTTGTCAGATGTGGGGGCTATCTTGTCAAGTGAAGTAACTGGGTTAAATTCTTTCGAATATCTCCGTCTCTATCTCATTTGATTCGAGCGAAAGAGAAAGAAACATACGAATTTCGATCTCCGGGTGGTCAGGATAGACCCCTGAAATTTCATTCAAAAATCACTGTCGCAGGTGACACAGATACAGTATACTTTTTGCTTATAATTCAATATTTGACCAAAGTGCTAATCTTATTCGTCCCAAATACGTACATACGGCCTTTTAGAACGCGACAGTTTTAGATTAATAAAATAAGGGGGATTTAATGAAAATATACTTAAAAGAAAAAATACGTATCTCCTAACTTTTTGAGTACTATTAAATACCTAAATGAAATTAAGAGGTTAGAAAAATGAAATGTTGTCAATTCACGAACCATCTAATTACAGTGAAATCCGGATACAGCGACAGTCAAGGGACCGGCGATATTACGTCGCACTAACAGAACGTCGCACAAACCGGACTGATTTTCTGTGAAAATGTTTGGTATGAATCCTAACCTAACGTCGGTGATTTAACAGTCGTTAAAAGCGGTCAAATGTTATATACGATGTCGTTATAAGCGGATTCTACTGTATTTATTTATTTATTCGTTTAATCCACGAGGTAGCTTCCTTTCAGCATTACAATTTTCACTTTACGTGTAGGGTAGGGTAGGTACTCTAAAAAATTTTTCTTTAAGATTTTATTCTACAGTTTCGTCAGCATAATCGATATGTTTATGTATGTATACCCATGCCAAATTACAGCTTTCTAGTATTAACGGCTACAAAGATAAGCCGCGAACGGACGCATATGGCGAAACTACAATCCATGTTTACTACGGAACCTTGAAACAGCATTATTGATGGTTCCGTGAACTTACCTCGGTCCAGACGTCAGCACCACTCCTCTCGGAGCTCGGGCTCCCGGTCCCGGAGGTCTGTCTCGATGTGTCTTCTGGCTTCTCGTTCGGTTCCTCTGTTGGTGAAATATTCAAGTTTAATACACCGTCACAAGGGATTACCGCGGTGGCTTAGTTGGTTAGAGCAATGGACGGATTCCAGAGGTCGCGAATTGAATTTTTCAATTATGATTTTTGGTCAGTATGCTTATTTTTCTGTTATCCAGAACCTCAAGAAAAAAAAGTCAATATTTTTGATTATTTTGTATTTTTTTAATTTTCTTTTTTTTGTATTTTTTTGCTTTACATTCTTTGTATATCCAATATTAACAACCAAAAAAAAAAAAAATTATGCGGGAGTGCCAAAACCGACGAATCAAACTTCCACAGAGTTTGTATGGAGAAGGCCTTGCTTCTACAGGCACCTTAATTGGAAATTGTATTTTCGTTAGCGGCGCATCCGCTTGACAAATATAATTAAAACATGATCTCTGACTGACAGCCCACCTGATGGTAAGCGGTTACTGTGATGGTATTGTGGTTGGTTTGTTGGTACCTGCGCGTCGCTGCGGCACGAACTCGGCCACGTCCGGGTTGAGCGGGTCGTGCGCCGGCAGCGGCGACGTGCCGCCTCGCGACCGGAACATCCTGCACAAACACATCATTCATTCAAGGCTTGGTCACACAGCGTTACGCGAAGTCCACGCGACGCTCGCGCTGCGCGCCGGCACGTGTGCTAACAGGTTAGCGACGCCACACGGGCGGCGCGACGCGAGCGGGACGGTTTCATACATGCCGGCGCGCAGCGCAGCGTCCCGCAAGCGGTGTGACCAAGCCTTTAAGAGCTTGCCTGTTCAATCGTGCCTTAAAAAGGTCTAGGGTATGTGAACTCGGAAATACAGATGCCGGCAAGGAATTTCAAATATTAGCAGTACACATTGTAAAGGATGATAAAGCGCTTGGTTCAAATAAGAGGAATTTCGACAAGGTAAGGATGGTAACCAGCCGTACGTCTGGATGTCCGATGGAAGACGGGGGAAGGCGGTATGAGCTCATAGAGCTTCTGAGCACACTCGCCGAAGGTCGTTGAACCGTCTCCATGTAAGAGTGTGCCTTATCATCATAAATGTGCTATGTGCTATGCTGCTAGTATGTCATAGTCATAGTCATATACATTTATTGCTTTTATGTTGTACAATAAGGTCTAATAAGGATGTGAAAGCTGTGTGTTTCCGCCAGTGCTATGCTATGTGGAACAATGAATACGATCGGTGGAAATAAAACCATCTATAGCAAAGTAGCATATAACATATATATGGTGGAAAGGCGCCCTTAGACACAGCCTCTCATGAGCCTTTCCTTTGACAGTTTGCATTTTCCCAGCACAACCACGTAACTTATGCCGTTTTCGTCAGTCCAACCATAGCCGTGTTCCGAATCACGCCAACAACGCTCACAGCGTTTACAGTGCTGACGGCCGGTCCGAATCAGTAAGCGCGCTCAAGGCCGCGTGAGTGGTGTTTTGATTCGGACCGGGCATGTTGTGTTTACTGTCATGTTCATATATCAAACGTCAACTTGACGTTTGGTTTAAGGTGCTGACGCCTCGGAGTGTGAGCACTGTAAACGCCAATATGGCGCGTCCACGACGTCATCAATGACGTCACGACATCTCATGTAAACGCTATGAGCGTGATTCGGTATAAAAATACCAGAGTTAGGATACAAACGCAAACCGTAATAAAACTTGTACGTACGTTATACAGCTAGAAAGTAAATAATATAGATTAGGATAGAAATATACTCTAACAAACCTATCGTGATCCTCAGTCATCAGCGATCAACTACGACGAAGCCTTACTTTTTAATTTATATTCAATTACAATGTGCAATAATGCCAATGACGACTTAGGTTATATTTTACTGTAGTGTACTGTTAGAAATTTAAACGTCACTTGTGTCATCGACAGTCACGTCACTTGTGTCACGTTCCGGATTGGCACACCTTGTTTTCTTATACATACACACATACTCACGCCCGTATCCTTTTGAGGTAGGCAGACACCAAAGAACGCCAAGTACTACCGTTCTTACATACGTCTTTTGCTTCAAACACATTCATACATCTCATACAAGCTCGTCGGTTTCTGACTTCTGACCTGGCCTTTTTTTAGTGTTTTCTTAGACCATGGCCTAAACTGTCTCTCTCTCTTCCTAGCTATTAATCCCACATGGTGGTGGGGTCAGCTTTCCGCACTAAATACTCGCCACTTCGCTCTATCCTCGACATCGTCTTCGGATGCCTGACACTCTATCATGTCTTTTAACACTACATCTTTCCATCTTGTTTTGGGCCTGCCGCTGGATCTTCGACCGGGGACGGAAAGCTGTAGTGCTAAGTTTCCAACGTATATATACAACAAATACAAAATTTATTTATTTACCAGATAGCAAGTATGTATACAATTATGAACCCTTAAACTTAATTTACATGCAACATTTCATTAGAGCAAACAATGGTCTTCACACTAGGCCGAGCCTGTGTCGTGAAGGCCGTATGATATTACCAAAAGATTAAAACTGGAGAATGATACAGATAGATTGATTGACATTACAGTTAGAGACTACAAGTAGGTAAACAAGAATGATGGACTTAAGTATACATATAGTCGGGTGGTCTTCTTTTTATGTGGCCATACCATCGCAGCCGACTCTCCTGCATTTTACCGGCAATGTCGCGCACCCCCAGGCTTCCTCGCACGTAGACCATGGCCTTAAGTGTAAACTATAAGTTATAATTACCTAGGCAGCGGCGGCGGGGGCACAGCGCGGAGTAGACTGGACACGGGCGCTACCAGCGGCCCGCCCATGGTCGCCAGCGGGAAGATGCCCACCATCTGCTTCTTACGGCTGCAACACACGGTCAGTGGGGATGAACAGATGTTTAGGCTGTATTTCGTAGTCATTTTTCTCAAAAGTGGCCCGCAAACTGGACATTACTCGCTACATATTGGAAGTTAAAGTGTATAGTTTAAGGTCAGATCAAAATTTAAAAAAATAAAAACATTGCAGGCCGCCTGCAATGTCACATATCAATTCCTTTATTTGTCGAGTTACAAACTTTTTAAAAAGTAGAAACAGTATTATTTATTGTCCCCCATATTCAGCCAATTCAGTTCGTATTTTTCTGTTGGAAAAGCGACGTTTTTTATGTGTCTCGAATACCTAATTTGCATTTTTCGGTCGAAAAATACACTTACGATTTTGTTGCAAAAAAAACAGCGAGAAAGCGTGATGTTTTTGACGTTTTAAGGTTATGTTTATCAAATCTTAATTCAAATTTTGTCTTATTTCCCCCATTTCTGAGAAAAGCAATAGTGCTTTAGCCTCGACCGGAATGGCAATTGCAGGCTTCGTATTATAATTTAAACAGACTCGCAACCTCGTCCGTTTAAACAAATACACAGCCTGCAATTACCTCCTTCCCGGCCACGGCAATAATGTACTATACTATACTTGGTAGCAGACTGGTGGTATTGGCTGCATACTCGTACGACATGTGCCTTCTTTTTATGCCTGTTTCTATTTTTTTTTTAAAGTTAGGAACTCGACAAATAAAAGGAATTGATACGTAACATTCCAGGTGGGCTGCAATGTTTTTTTTCATCACACTTGTTCGTAAAGGGTGTCATTGCAGGCAGGCGTACATAGCAGTAATAGCTGATTTACCTCCCACGGGAGTAATGAGTTTAGTTTTAAAATATAGAACACACTCGTACGTCATTTCAGACTAAGGAGGTTAACAATCAGCCAAGGTTTATTTTTGATCTTCAAAACTTTGCTACAGAATAATACAATTATAGTGTATATAAAACATATACGGTACATTTAAGTGCGTAATATTTGTATAATAATATTATTTCAGAGAGATTTGTAATTATTTTAATAAATTTTATTTTGATTATGATTTTGTGTGTGATCTGATTGGTTTAAATAAAATGTAGTTGGCTGCGCGCCGCAAGAATACTGCTCTGATTGGTTGAAATATTGAAGGTGCGCGCTCCTGCAGCAGCGCTCGGTGCGCAGTGATACTGGAGATGAAGTAGTCAAGTTCGTCAATTTTGATTGTTGTGGTTGTATGAAACCCAGATTTTTCTGCCTTTTGTAGTTATTTATTTCCTCGCAAAAGTGATGAAAAACATTGTGTGTATCACGGGAGGTTAAGAGTTATTACAAACTCAAGTCAATAAAAGCCCTCCGCCTTCGGCGTCGGGCTTCTATGACTTTCGTTAGTGATAACCTGCATCATCATCATCTTAAGAGCCGAGCTCTTGTCGGTGCAGCTTGATGCAGTTCTCTCCATCTTTGTCGGTCCGAGGCCAGCTTCTTGACGTCCTGATACGACACGACATCCACATCCTCCTTTATCTGGTTCATATAACTTTTCCTTGGTCTTCCTCTTCCTCTTTTCCCATTTATTTTCCCTTCTATAATGTTTCTGATGTAGTTGTCGTGTCGTAGTAGGTGGCCTATCATTCTTCCTCTTCTTGTTTTAATATAATAACCTGCATGCCTCCCTAAATGCACAATGTACTATTATTTTTTTATTTTGATCTGACCTTTAATCCTAAAACGTTAATCGGTCTGTAATCGTAAGTTGGTGCATCATCTTACCGTTTCTCTCCAGGTTTTTCCTCCCCACCCTCATTCTGCAGAGGCGGGTCTTCGCTCTCCTGCTTATTTTCTTTCTGCTCCTCCTTTCTATCTTCTTTCTCGATCTCTGTCTCCTCTTTCTTTGTCTCTGTCTCCTTAGTTTCCTGGGCAGCCTTCTCGACTTCCGGAGAAGGCGCTGGCTTGGCATCTACGGGTTCCTGTTTTTTAGGCTGTAATTATAATCGAAATGGGAACTGTTCAGTTATTTTGTTGCACAAAATAAGACATGAAAATATAAAGAAATAGATTATTTTTGACGAGCAAAACTCTTCAGAAATTTGGAAAAAGTATTTATCACACTTGCCGTTTAGAAAAGAGTCACTGTCTCGAATGAGGGATCAAAGTCGTTCTTTTCTTACCACATCTGAGGGCAACAATAACTTTTTTTCTCATAGGTGTGAAAATCAGTATGTGCCACTAGGTAACCAAATTATTATAAGACATTTCATTTTTAGCAGCGGGTCTCATGGGCAGTGTGAAAAGAAGTACGCGTCACACGGTAGCAAAATTATTTCCGTTTTACGCGTAAACACTTGAATCCCTTGCTACGCTTAAGATTCTACTTTATTGTCTTGTTTATTGCAAAATCTTTCGATTCACTCAAGATTCAATATACCGCCCTCGCCGTAAATATAAGATTTTGTTTCCTTCAGATTCAATGTACGATTTCACAACACTTGCTCTGCATGGCTAGCACATAATGGCCTCGAGAGTATCTCGGCTTATCTCAAGCTATGCGTCTTTTTTTGATAGGTGCTGTTAGAAAGTGACGGATAGCTCGAGATAAGCCGACAACGACTGACGTTTCCATAATGTGCTAGACATACTGGTAGCGTGATCTCCTTTTACGTCCGTTATATAGCATGAAGTCCGGCATGTTCCGAATCACGTTTACAGCGCTAAAAACGCGTTTACGATCGGAACGAATCACGCTCATAGCGTTTGTACATGAGATATCGTGACGTCATTGATGATGTCATGGACGGCGCTCACGGTGCTCACACTCCCAGGCGTAAGCACCTTGAGCCAAACGTCAAGTTGACGTTTGATATATGAACATGACAGTAAACACGGGCTATGAGCGTGAATCGGTCCGATCGTAAGCGCGCTCAAGCGATTACCGGTCCGAATCAAAACGCTACTCACGCGACCTTGAGCGCGCTATTTGTGTTGGACCGGCCGTAAGCACTGTAAGCGCTGCGAGCATTTTTAGCGTGATTCGGAACACGGCTCTATACAGGCTATTTTGTTGGTCGCAGTGCTAACCTACCCCACTCACCTCAATCTTCTCGCCGCCTATACTAGGTGCTTTCTCCTCCGCATTCTTCGGCGCCTCTTTGTCGACATCTCCCTTCTCCTTTTCGGACTCGGGGGATTTCTTGTCTGTGTCTTCGTTGGTCATTATGTCGAGTATCGGCCATTTCGTTGGTTCGAACGCTGTTCGGACCTGTGTAAGAAAGTTTAAGTTAGTTAAACTGTTCTATAATTCATCTGATTTCATCAATCACACGTGACTCAGTAAGAAATTGTTTTAAATATTGTAATTCATTCATTCTTATACACGCTCATGACTCATCGCACGATCACCGCGCGAAAATAGATGCCCATTCCATATGGACTACCGCAAGGCTCCATTCTGAGCCAATACTTCAATTCAGAGGTAACAGAAAACATATTATTTCAGGAGTGCATTACACAAAATGAACTGAAGACCTGTTTAAGGTCGCGGGAGTCCATTGGATGGGATTAACGAATCCAACAAAGATCCCATTGGATCCAAGTGCATCCGCGAGGGCCATCATGCCGGCCACGATTTGAGACAGACAGTAAGTGCCAGTTGCACCAACGTACGAACACAGACCGGTCATCGTCAAATATGGCGCCGGCAGCTGTCATCCCATAGAAACTTGTCAAACTTTCCATACAATCAGATTTGACGAACACCGTTTACGATTATGGAGTACCGCAAGGCTCTATTCTGAGCCAAAACTTTAATTTGGAGATATCATGCCAGCCATGATTTGAGATTGGCGTTTCAGAGAGCGGTGGTGAAGATCTACTCCTCTGGTGGTCATGACCCTCAGCCTTGAGGAATCGATCAAGAAGATGTTTTGAGACAGACAGTAAGACTCACCTTAAACCCGTTAACAAGTTGCAGCTTGTCCGAATCCCGGATGGCGTCCAACACCAGAGCCACGTCAGGCGTGAGCGCCCGCACGCGGTGGAAGGAGGCGATGAGCGTGACCGGTATCGTGCCGTCGGGGGACATTTTCCGGCGGAGGAAGAAGTCGCGCGCTAGGTTGTCGGGGCTGAAGTAGTATTCACTGTGAAGGGATTAATAATACGTTAACAACACATCACCTGGGCCATTTTACGGAAAGTTCTACACCGACTTTTTTTTTTATTTGGATAAAATCGGGTTTTTTCTACTCAGAATCGAAAGCACTTTCGAACCTAATAGGAGAAAAAAAGTGTCCCAAATTTTTCATACAATTTGCAGTTTTTCCATTCCGTTACCACCATACAAGCATTACAAACTTAGTATGAAAACGGTAACGGAATGGAATAAAAAAATTTGGGACACTTTTTTCCCCTATATGATTCGAAAGTGCTTTCGATTCTGAGTAGAAAAAACCCAATTTTATCCAAATTAAAAAAAAAGTCGAGTGTACAACTTTTCGTAAAATGGCCCACCTACTAATGTAGTATCTTATCTATAGTAATAGTAATTTTAAGTTATGGCACTCGAGGTCTATTACTCAAATGTTTTTTACTTTGAAGATAAGTAGTAAAATGTGACTGTTCGTTGCCTAAATAAATAAAAATAAGTGACATCGCTAGTTGTAATGAACAACACTAATCAGGGCTACTGTTTTTGAAACTAAATACACGTTGAAATCGTATTTTATACAATAAAACTGCACCGTGAAGCGGCAATTACACTTCATCGTTCACCTAATGCGGTCGCCGAATTCATTTTAAACTACTTAGGCCAACGAACGCCGTCTTTAAACTAGTCTGTCCGCCTACTGCGGCGACTTGGCAGCTGTCGATCACCGAATGCGGCCGACCAACGTGTTCTTTACACTTGCGGTCGCCGCATGTAGCATGCGGCGAACGACGAAGTGTAATTGCCGCTTAAATATCAGTATTTTTATCGAACATTCCGTATAGCGCACTCCCGTTTTGTACGGAAAAAAGTATGACATAAGTTTACTGACGATAAAATTATCGCAACGCACTGAAATTCCTTGACCTCTAACTCATATTTGCCATTATCAATCTCAGATATTGCAAAAGTCATCATATTAATCTAATTAGAAATAAACCCGCGTAACCCACCCCCAAAGTATGAAATTTGACATTCCGGAGGACTGACGTCACACTAGCGCCTCTAGCGGCGCATCCATACGCGGTAGTCCTCATCGACGGATGAGAGCTACCCTGTAGAATGTTCTGAGATAAAAGCAGTATACTCACATCTGCTTCTTGATAAGGTCCTTGAGCGTGGCCTGATCGAGCCCCAGGCCGTAGGGCGCGCTGGTGGCGTGCGCGGCGCCGTAGTAGAAGGCCTGCGCGAGCGGCGCGGCCATGGGCGGCGGCAGCGCGCCCAGCCCGCCGTAGTGCAGCACCAGCCCCTGCGCATGCGCACCCACCACCGCCGGCTGAGCTCGCAGCTGGGACGGGAGGGAGAGGGGGGTGAATATGGGGGGCCGACAATACGTGCGTGTATACAAGGATTTTACGTTCATTTGGGCATACCCTGCTGAGGTTCAGTTATAATACTATAAAAAATGCGCTTCAATAATTTTAAATACATTACTTGTACTGTAAGTAGGCCGCAATGACACTTTTACAAGTCAAAAACTAATATAAAGATAAGAAAGAGGACGCAGTTTGACTCCAAGGTGACAATACACCGTCTCTTCGTATATACCAAAGAACTTTTCAACCGTAATGAGAAAGAAACAACTATCCGTTTCAATCATTTGTCACATGTTCGCAAACAAAATGGCGTCTATAAGAACTCTCAAGGCGTGTTCAGAAAACATTTGTACAAATGAAATAATATTTTTTTTTCGCTATATTGGTGAGAGGACTATTTTGAACGGAATTCACAGGATTTTTTTGAACCTCAGAAGATATGTAAAATTTGTTTATTTTTATAACACGTATTCTCAGCGTACGCATGAATAATCAAATGAAATGGTCACCATTCATTAGTACATGATTACATTGCCATCGTATATACATATGTTCATAAATAATATTTATGATCATTATAATAATTTTATATTAGCAGTCCCATGAAAGAATTTTGATCCATTTGAGCACCACTTGAATGTGTATTTATAAATCATGCTCATGCAATAAAATATCGTTAATATTTAAAATTGGCTGTAAATCATAATATTAGGTGCAGTCTAGGAATTACTTACTAAATTCTAGTTAGTTGTTATAGGCACCAATTTAAAGGCACATCAAAAGAAACCTCAACCTAAAACTGCTGACTTGCACAGAAAAAATACTAATTCCACATCAAAACAGCGTATTGTTGTTTTTTATGCACAGTCATAATTTTTTGATTGTCCATTTGTTTTATATCCCGTTATTTTATATAAGGTAAGTACAACTACATATTTTAAATAAATTAGTTTTAAAATTTTAGCTAACCAGTTTACTACTAACCAAGTTAATTTAGTAAAATATTACCACGAATTATTTTACTACATTTATTAAAGTACGATTTATCTCAAACGCAATATAAGAACCAAGCTAATCAATACAATAAGTAAACATACAAAAACATATAGGTGCATTAAATGTTTCGATATATATTTATTTAGCCCATATGCGTAAGCATAAAAGACAACATAATAAGCAATGCAAAGAATACGTCATGCGTAAAAAGTTAGGTTATTTTTTTGAGGTTATACACACGTGTTACGTGCATATTGAACGACGAAATTTTTAAATAACAATCTTGCATATGAAAATAAAAGCTTTAAAATTCCATACAAATAATGAAAGCTTTAAACCGCAGTGTGATGTTGTGGTACCCAAAAATGAGATGAATTCGCCAAATGATTGGACTTGGGAACAATTTAGGTATGTGCATTCTCCTTACAGGTCAAAATGTCACAGAAAATCAACTGAGACAGAACAGTCAGTTTGTCAGTTAACTAAAAAAATTGAAATAATTGACTCATTGACCAAATGAAAAGACAAATTATGAAAAAAACTTTGCACACTGGCTCAAATGATTTTAAGTGTTTGTTTTAAAAAGAAAAATGCATATACCTAGGACAAACCCATTGAGCCGTTGGGTGTTGCCCCGATAATAAAACATTAGTGTTATTTAAGTACGGTCAAAATTTGTGTA
This sequence comes from Cenopis cana, assembly GCA_951800055.1. Taxonomy (NCBI): domain Eukaryota; kingdom Metazoa; phylum Arthropoda; class Insecta; order Lepidoptera; family Tortricidae; genus Cenopis; species Cenopis cana. Next base: position 4,928,786 of record OX637498.1, on the reverse strand, counting down.
TCCTTTTGACAATTATTGTAATAATATTATTTTTTTAAATTCAATAAGGATATCGGGTTGTTGACAGTACCTACTAAAGGCGCAGGGGTGGGCAAGGCATTCTCCATACAAACTCTGTGCACGTTTTATTCGCAGGTTTTGGCACTAACGAATGGAATATTTTTTTGGATGTAAATATTAGATATGCGAAGAAAGTGATGTGGAAATTTTCAAATATTTCCAAAAAATGAAAAATAATAAAAATAATATCTTTGAAAAAAAATTACATCACGAAATAGCTAACAGAAAAATAAGCATACTGACCAAAAATCATAACTTTAATACAAACAAAAACGAAGAAAATCCTGCACAAAGTTTGCATGGAGAGAGCTTGCCCTACCCCTCCTCTTAACAAATAAAACGTTGATAACTAAATCAAATACACCGGACACAGTTCTTGTCTGACTACCAAACAAAAATGCGGTAAATTCAAACAAAATCGATGCGTTTGGTGTGAATCCTACATTAGGAGTAGTAATTCACTTAATCCCTTTTCACGATTTCGGAATGTCTACTAATTTTTGTAGACATCATCATGCTTGTCAACGCAAGTAAAAAGAGCCCCGGGCGATGTATATCTGCGCTGTGAGCGAAATACGATTATTTTTTAAGGCCCTGGTCTCCTATAAACGACATCGGCCGCTTACAGCGTCACGCCGTACAGTGCGTCACAATGCTTACTAATAGAGATGTACTGTTATGTTCTCACAGGTCTGTCAGCGCCTAACAGTACATCTCTATAGTAAGCATTGTGACGCAGCGTACGGCGTGACGCTGTAAGCGGCCGATGGCGTTTATAGGAGACCAAGGCCTAACCTGGCTGTGCGCGATTGGCCTAGGGAAAATCCAGGGGAAACCTCTGATATGACCAAGCGGGCGGTTTAAAAACTGGAACACTAAGAATTTGCGTTCCAATGAGATTGGTTGAGCGACTCCAATCAAATAAAGTATTAGTATAGTAGCAATAAAGTAGTAAAAATAAGCGAATTACCAAGTCCACTAGCCGCCCGGACCTCTTTTTACGTGCGTTCACTTGTACACTACATTCCGTAATACAGAACCTGTATTATGTGTTCATTAATTGACAAATTTGTGATCGTTACCTGCGCGAGATCATGATGGTAGTCGTGGTGGTGGAACACGTGCGGCGGCGGCGCGGGCAGCGCCGAGGCGGGGCGTGGAGCGGCGCGTCGGCCGCCGCGCCCGCGTAACGCGCCGCGCACACCGCGCGACCCGCGGCGCTCCTCGCCGTTCAGCGACACCGTGTCTGCGGCGGAAAATAATGTCCTTTAAAACCCTCGCTCCGCTCACGACTTTAGAAACAACCCTCGACCGGATTTTGCTACTTGCTATTCTGCGGGGCTAAAGATGATCGCTTATATGTCCGACGTATAACATTCGTCCCTCTCGCACTTACATACTTGACAGTAAGGGACGAAAGCTATATTTCCGACATATAAGCGGTCATCTTAGTAGACCCTCTGATAGTGATATAAAAAATGTATCTTAAAAAGACAACTAAGCATGTAAAATGCATACTCGGTCGCACCTCTAAGATTTTCTATACCCGTATTGCGTAACCAAATGTCTCTATTGAGAAGAGAATAAAGGCCTAAAATACGGAAATAAGGTCGGGTTGCACCAAACCGTCTGTAATGTAATCATAAGCAGTGGTCGTTAAAATCTGACTGTATGAGAAGTTCAACAAGTTACTATGGGTTGACAGCTACCGGCACCATATTTAACTGGTGCAACGATATGTCAAAAAAATTTATTCAAATTTCTACCCATAAATATAAAAAAAACCTTTGGTTGGTGAAAGTATGTCTGTCTGTCAGTCTGTATGTTACCTCTTCACGCTTAAACCGCTGAACCGATTTAGATGAAATTTGGCATGGAGATAGTTAGAGTCCCGGGGAAGGACATAGGATACTTTTTTATCCGGAAATCATCCCTTAAGGAAATGGAAGTTTGTATAGCTAGTTTTCTATCGCGACGAACGAGTTCCAGGCGAATGAAGTCGCGGGCAAAAACCCAGTTTGGAATAAAATATTTGTGGACAATCTTACACAAATCGACTTAGTCCCAAACTAAGCAAAGCTTGTACTATGGGTACTAAGCGACGATATACATACTTATATAGATAAATAGATACTTAAATACATAGAAAACATCCAAGACCCCAGGAACAAATTTTCGTGCTTATCACACAAATAAATACCCCGGCCGGGATTCGCACCCGGGACCTCCAGCTTCGAAGGCAGGGTCACTACCAACTAAGCTAAGAGCGAGAAAATATCTCACCATTATCAGGTCTGGCGGCGTGCGGTGGTCCATGTTTGCTCGGCCGCGCCGCCTTCACGTCGATATCAAGCGGTACCCATTTGTGCTTGCCCGACTTATTGCCTCCCTTGCCAGCTCCTGAAACATACCACATTATCATTAGGACACCATAACAAACTAGCCAATGCTAATATTCTAAATGCTAAAGATGTTTGGATGTTGGTTTACGCCGAAACTGCTAAACGTATTAGAATGAAACTTCAAATCAGTGCTGCAGGTGTCAGAGTATTTTGTGCAGTGAATAAATGTTTTCTTTCTTTTTTTCTCTTTGTCCCACGCTGCGCCTTCCGATATATGGTCGCTACTCGAGAACCTTACCACCCCAACGGGAGCCCCTATTGCAAACGGAGCCATTCCATCTTTGGGGTAGCCCATATCCAGAGGACACCTTCCTTACCTGGTCGAAACTCCTCTTTTACGAACCAAGCTCTTTTCATCATCTATTATATAATGCGCACTAGGTACTAAGGTTTAGAATTTCCTGCCGGCGTCTGTATTTCCAAGTCCATATAACCTAGGACTTTTTTAAGGCACAAGTATATATATAGTCCTCCTTGTCGTATCCGACAACGGTGACCCCTACAACTTCCTCCGATGAGCACGGATATGGCTCGCAAAACCAAACTTAGATACAAATGTTCGGTCACACTGGGTGCAGTATAAATGCCCCTGATCATTTAACGTGTAGGAATATGAGGGCTTGGGTCGAGTTTTCCGTAGATGGCGCTTGTGGTCCAGGTGTTCGAGCCGAGATTCTTTAAACGAAGCTACATCTACTCGGACTCTGTTACGCCATTCCGGTCTCATCGAAGCAAGCTTTTTATTAATTTGACGACGAAACTCAAGGACCTCTCCGACCTAACAGGGACACCCTCTGCATGCGGATGGCGCAGATCTGTCATTGTGACACTCTTTGGGAGAAGCCTATATGCAGTAATGGACATCTTTCGGCTGGTACAGTTGCCGGCAAACATCTTGAACCTGATTGACCTGCGCAGTAGCGTGATTTGTTCGTAAATCAGCCGATTGCAGCATACTTCGCAGACAAGGTTAGGTTCAAGAAGTTTGCCGGCAACTATATGATGATGATAATGATGAATTAAGTGCCTGATACCGTGGAAATGAAGTAAGTACCTGCGGCCTTTGCCTTGTCGTTCTGTTTGTCGTGATGTTTGTCATTGTGCTGCTGGTGGTTCTGCGTCGGCTCCACCTTCTCCACCTTCGGGTGGTGCTCCTCTAGCGGCTTCCGCTCCTGGTCCTGGAATGGGAAAACATGACAAATTAAGTTACAATTATTAATTCAAAGGTGCTCTACACCGAGAACACTTAGGTTGTGAGCTTCCTGCAAGGTATTCCCAATGAGCTACAGCATAGGACTCTTAAAAAAAGGCGTGAAAAAGGTTCTTACGGGTCGGCAACGCGTGAGTGACACCTCTGGAGTTGCAAGCGTCTATAGGCGACAGTAACCACTTACCTTACCTATGGGCTGTCAGCTTGTTTGCCACCGATGTGGTATAAAAAAAGAAGAAAGGAACAGGAACTCCATCAAAACCTGTCAAATAGTATCTAGCTCATACTGGTTTTGAAAAAGAATGCGATCGCAAGTAGCGCCAAGCCCCTTATTCCACACAGCCTAACTTTACCTTTCACAAATTTATAAATTCTGCATCTTAGCTAAGAAGTGGTTTAGATCGCCTCCAAGCTAAGTCAAGCAGGTCTAAGTTTAGTTTCAGGATTGGGTCTGCTGACTCATTAAACTAACAAACTAAGGTGCGACGCCTCAATGTCTTGCTGGTTGCAGTGCAGCGTTGCGCTGCTAGTCAAGTAGTCACCAATGTCTGTGAGGCCACGGTCTCGGCGCCAGCGACCAGCGGCGCGACGAGCGGCGCGACCAGCGACCAGCTGCGAGCGGCGAGAACCCTGTTCTGACTTGAATGAACCTGTTCTGGACGACAGCGGCGCGATTCCATTGTTCTCGCCGTTCGCCGCTGGTGTCAAGCCCGCGGCCTGAAGGAAGTACTCGTACCTATAACCAACACATGAAAGTACTCACCGCATTGCCATTATGGTGTGACGTTTCAGCGTCGTTGCAAGGCGGCGGTGTGGAGTGGCACCGCGCAGCCGCCCCGGCGACCGCCGCGCCTAGCGTCGGCCAGTCGCCGATGTCGGTGAAGTCTGATGCCTGTGGACAAGGACAAAAACATGTTAGAGGCTGATTAATGTTGTAGGTATACTGAGTGCTTTCTATCCAACCATGCCCTCACAAACGAAGGATAGACGGATTGTTACACAAAATATGTGTCATAGTAAGATTTGCTGGAGTATAGAAATGACGGGACATAGAAGAAACGAGGCTTAGAGGCGTTGGAGAACAGACGGGGTAGTGATATGACGGGGCTGCCTGCAGGGCCCGGAATGGCAAGCCTCTCGTTCTACCTCGCTAGCATTGCGTGAGAGACAGAACGAGAGCCTTACGCCCTGAGGATCAACCACGACTTCGAGCGTTGGCGGCACACGGCTACGGCAGCAATGTATGAGAGAGAGGTGGCAGTGAGAGAACGCGCTCTGATCACTCGCTCCAACGTAATAGCATACCGCTGCCGCTGACGCCGCCACTCGAAGTCGTGTTGGAGTTTGAAGACGCTCCTAAAGGTGCTTTACCTTTGGGCTATGCGTGCACGAGGAAATTTTGTCTCCTCAACTGTATGTCTGCATCTGTCGCACTTGTTATAAGTGCGATAGTGACAGGTACACTGTCGCGGAGATAAAGTTGCCTAGTGCGCGCCTAGGGTTAGAGTGCGCTTTCGACACGCGACGACGACATCGCGTTCAAATTCTACCCGAGCCGGCCCTTGCCTTAAAGTCTTCATATGCGTATCTACTTTGGATGCTGACTTTACTCTTAACTTATTTCCCAAGTTATTACATTTACCTGTCCATACTGTTCAACCTTGGCCCAGCTCTTCCGACTCCTGCTCTTCCTTCTGGCGGATATGCCAGCTGTCATGCTAACGTGACGCAGTGGTTACGTGCACTGGTGTCCGCGCTAATGTGCCGCCATTTTGGGAAACTGTTCGTTCGTGTGGTCACACTGTTGTGACGTCGTGCGATGCTGTTTCGTTTGGATTTTATCAGTTCTGGAGTCACTTTTGTCTATTGGTTCGTTTTTAGCGCACTATTGTGTCTGTGTCACAGTGAATTACTTTCATTTAATATGTACGCTATGTATAATCACCAGTAGTAGTAGCTACCTGTACGAAGAGGTCAATATGATCTACACATTTCACATTTAATTACAGTATTTGTATGGTGTGGCGAGTTTAGACTAGCTAGTGAAATTGTAACTAGTAGCTCCGTAAAAAAGGGTCGTAAGCTCGAAACGCACTGACAGCGGTCGCGGGGCGGGGCGTCGCGGTGCGGAGGCGGTACCGGTTGTAATATTCGAACTAGTATGAAAGGGTCCGCACAGAAAACCGGCCGGGAAAAAAGTGTTCCGTGCGGACCCTTTCAAATTAGTTCGAATATTACAACCGGTACCGCCTCCGCACCGCGCCCCCACCGCTGTCAGTGCGTTTCGAGCTTTAGTTCTGATATCACTCTTGGAGTAACGGTTTCTTTTCACTATAGCAGTGTTACAACATATTTAGCTAGGTACCGGTAGGATATCGCATCCGTATATTTTAACTATAATCATGATAAAATTTGAGGTAAACACCATATTTTTAGCTCGACCGAGGTATTACATCATCGCGTAATTTACTATCGTTACGAAGTCATTAAAATTGTTCATTGCATTGTATGTTAATTGCAAATGCAGCTGCGTTGATCAAAACAAAAGTTAACCTTTTTTGTTACCACTTTCATCAATGGAATGAAGATGACACTAGCCCCTTTTGCATAATATTTATTGAAAAAAAAAACCATTTACACACGAGTATGAACACAAAGTAAATAGCGGCGGCGCGCGCCGGAGCAGAGAGTCCGCTTAGTACAAAGTGCCATTTTCGCCGCACGCACATAGACGTATAACATTTACAGGCATTCTCGGTTGATTTCGGACGAGCTTAGTCGCGACTGTCACTGTCGCGTCGCGAGTGCTAGTTGTGCGCGCGTTGACCACTTGACGTCCCCGCCGCTACGTAGGTACTTTGTGTCACGTACGTCAAAATGGATAACCGATATTATTACAGTTGGAATGTATTTTATTGTTTAAATACGACAAAAAACTGTGCCTACACTTTCTTCAAATTTTCAAACGATATTGAAAGGTAAATAAAACGGTTTTCTCATTTTGGTAGTTACAATACCTAGGTAGGTAGGTAATTTTTTGAAACTAGCCGCTCAACCATTACACATTCATCTTATCGTTCGCTGGTAAAACGCCAGTATTTAAGTACTATGGTTTAGTTAAGTAGGTACCTAATTAATTAGGTACTTATATTCTTTGTTGGCGCTCTCGACCGCCACCGGTCACAAATCACAACTCGCAGCGGATCACGCATCAATTTATTAGGGTTCCGTACCCGAAGGGTCAAAACAGAACCCTATTGGTGTCGCCTAGACGTCCGTCCGTCGTCTGTCACAAAATTTGTTCCGAAGAATTTTTAGACTTCTCATTGACCTATGAACTTGAAATTTGGTGACAATGTTCAATATTACGTATATTTTAACAACAAATACTAATATATTGATAAATCATATTTTTGAGGTTATTTCGGAACCCTAAATGTGCGAAGTCCGACTCGCACTTGGCCGGTTTTTTATTAAGATACGCTGGTTCATATTTAAATGTCATGTTGAAGAATTTTTAATATACCTACTCTTTTTTAAAATTCAGAATCAATACAGAAGCAACCCTGTGAGTCGGGCAAGTTTAGGTATGTATTTTCAAGAACGGCGGGAACGGACCTTCTGTATATTTTTTATTTTGTGGTATGAATCAAAATCAAGTTGTATTAAGTATATACAGGGTGTACAATCCAAATGGGTCAGTATGGTGAAGTCGGAAACTATGAGAGATAGCGAGATCTGTTCTTAGGAACCATGACGTCGATTTTAGATTTAATAATGATTACATTCAAACTATAAACAATAATTTATTCTAGTAAACAAGTTTCCATTAGTGTTGTGCTTCTTGCGACTTGCAGAATTAATACACATTGATTTTGACGACGTTCGATTCCCGGTTATGTATGAGAGTTAATAAAAAAGTTTGAATGTAATTAATATTAAATCTAAAATCGACGTTATGGTTCCTAAGAAGTAAGAATAGATCTCGCTATCTCTCATAGTTTCCGACTTCACCATACTGACCCATTCGGATTGTACACCCTGTATATCGTAATAGACTGTAGTGGCACAAAAAGCGAGATTTTCGAATAGAACGACATAGTGTATTGAAATGTAATAAACGGGTCACTCACGTCTTTACGGGGAAAGACGTTCATACATATAATACACGCAGTAAAGATAAATTATGCTTACCTCGAACAAAACTAGTAAAATCATTTAAACAAGGTCTCCCTCTCAAAATTACTTTATACAATTTACTACCATCTCACATAAGAAACATGTCATATTTAGAATTTAAGAGTAAGCTCAAACGTTTTTTTCAATGTAATCCATTTTACTCCATAAATGAATTTAAGGAAAAATTAAGACAAGAGAAATCGCTTTAATGTATAGACATATTATATATATTGTAACTGAGACAAATGAATGTATGAATTATTATTATGAACGAATTTTACAGGTGCATGATAAATGTTAAGAGATAATTATGTATCTTGACTTGCTAGATGTAACGTGATTTTGTTACTTGGTCAAATAAAGAAACTTGAAACTTGAAACTTTAAGGTCGGATATCGCTCGACATGTTTCGGACCAATACGTTGTCGTGACTCGTGAGTGACGCCTTTTTTGAACCCGACTGTGGCTATATAGGCCGGGCCCAATAAAGCGATAGGAGTGCGCGGTTGGAGAGTGGCCTAGGGAAGATCGAGGGGAACCTCCGACACGACCACGCGGACAGTTTAAACACTGGAATACTCTACGAGTTTGCGCTCCAGTGAGATTGGTTGACCAGTTTCAACCGAATCTGAGGCGTGAGCGACCAGTTTATTGCATTTCAATATCTTTAAGACTCGCGGAAATTTTCTATTTAAGAGTGCGACATAGTGATTTAAAAAGCGAGTTCTGTTCGAAAAGTGGACAGTATGCAGGCGTCCTTGATATTTGTACGGGGTCGAAATGTAGGTTAACCGGTGCGTTGCGCGCGCGCCGACGGGCAGTCGCTATATTGGCCAAGACAGCATTAATTCGGCTTTTAAAATCATAATCATTAGTATAAACCCATACACATAAACAGGCTGTCATTAGCTAGGACGCATAGTTTCCGAGATAAAAGCGAAAAACCGAACAATGAGACCTTTTAACCCTCCCGCCCCGACTCAAGGGCTTCAGGCGGGGACTTCTGTTATGTTCAATACGCTATTAGACATTTTTTTTTTATAATGCCAATCGAACCAGTTTTTAGAGACGATCAAATGTCTATATGGGACCAACAACTAATAGAGCACAATAAAGGGCTAAAATTAGGGATAAACCTAGCTCGACGCTAGCGGCCTTCAAAAAGGCTCCTACAAATTGGCCCTGGCAAATGACGTCACTTGCACAGCATTCGACCAACCGTTGTATGGGAAAATTAGTATTTTGTTGTTTTAGTCGTAAAATAATGCGTTTAGGTACATAGTTGCCATACAATTTATTTTTTATTTTTACGTAAGCATTCCATTGATACCTTTTATTTGAATTTTGGACGGTAAAAAAAACGACATAATTTTCAGAGTTTTTGATGATTTATATCTTTTTATGATTTTGGTAAAATTTTATAATTCGGGCATTTTCACTTTAAAGTGCACCCCCTACTTTTTTTCGGATCTCGGTGATTTTGGGTATTCTGATTCAGAATCACGAGTACTATTGATTCAGATGAAGAAAAAAAATGTCCTTGATTTTCCATACATATTTTCTGTGTCAGTTTTGTGACAAGCCATATAAACTGTATGAAAAAAGCGTCACAAAACGGACTTTTTTTGGCGGGACACTTTTTTTCTTCGCAGAAATGGATAGTACTCGTGATTCTGAGTCAGAATACCCAAAATCACCAAGATCCGAAAAAAAAGTAGGGGGTACACTTTAAAGTGAAAATGCCCGAATGCCGATGCCGTGCCCATTCACGATTTATTGTGATATTTTGATGGCTAACTATCCAAAAAGTGACATTGTGTTATAAATTTTAACACGTGTAAAATTTTAACCTTGATATGTTCACCTCCTAACTATTACAAACAAAGTATCGAAGTCAAAAATTGTGTTCCAAGCATTTGCCTTTATACCTTTTGAGCATTTGTTGCCTGAACTATAAACATATTTTGTTTTTTTTTTTTAGTTACCTTGGCGCGAATGCCGCGAATACAAACCACAATACATTCACGGCAAAGGAATAATACATATCGTGACGAAATCAAAATCAAACATATGGCATGGGGAATGAGTTGACATAGTTTACCGCCCGCGTGGTCGTGTCGGAGGTTTCCCCTGGATTTTCCCCGGGCCACTCTCCAATCGCGCACTCCTATGGCTTTATTGGGCCCGGCTCATAAAGCCACACCCACAGTCAGGTTAAAAACAAAATCCGGCCAAGTGCGAGTCGGACTCGCGCACGAAGGGTTCCGTCCCATTAACTTTAAAAACGGGAAAAAAACACGTTTGTTGTATGGGAGCCCCGTTAAATATTTATTCTATTCTGATTTTTAGTATTTGTTGTTATAGCGGCAACAGAAATACATCATCTGTGAAAATTTCAACTGTCTAACTATTAGTAGGTGTGAATCCCCATATAAATGGACATTGGGAGTTACAAGTCATGATAAAGTTTGGCCTCACGATGGAAACTGTTCCTTAGGCTACTTGTAACTTATACTGAGCGAGGCCAAACTATCCACGCAAAACGTTCAAAATGGCGGCTATTTTAGTTTCCAAATTTTTTTATTTTTTTTAGAACTCAAAAATGCTTCGTGTTACACAAAAACTTTGTATGACAATTATGGTACGCATAAATTTATCTATAACTTTGGTTATGATCATTTTCTCGATATATCTAATAGTTCATGAGAAAAATGGTGTTCAATATTGCGTTTCTTGTTAAAACACTGTTTGTCAAAAGGCTTAGCAAAATCGAACTGCATCGTATGCAGAAAGCAATTCATTTTCTCCAGTGATACTAGGAACCAATATAAAGGATTTCATCCGACGAAATGAAAATTTCATCGACGGGAATTCAAAATGGCGGTCATTTACCAAAGGGGGAGCCGCATTTTTTTAAAAGTGTATAATTTCAAAACGGCATCTGCTATTTAAGTAATATGGGTATCAATCGATTGATATTGACACCTTTAATTAAAATAAGAAAAATACCATGTAAAAAATTAAAGATAGCGGCCAACTAATATCAAAATTGTAAAATTTTCATTCTTCTTCTTTTGGTTATATTAAAAATAACAACTAAATGTCCAATTATATAGTCAACTTATATATTTACATAAATTCTCATAGTATTATCTACGCGATGAAACAAAAATTATGACAATCCGTCGAGTAGTTTTTGGACTATACGAATTACAAACGAGCCTTGGTGACTATGTCACAGTAGTTATGGAAACAAACTGCACTTTTGTAATGAAAGCAAGTCGCTTTTGCATAATTGTATTAGTGAAGAGACTAAACTTGATTACTTTTTTCGATAATATCTAATTTTCACCCGTCAGTAACCGAGACTACGCCACTTCGAAATTATAAGTCTAAAACGTTCTTCTAAGTTAAAAGGTGGCCAAATTTGGACAATAAATGTGGCAATCGATATAGGAAAATGTTGTTCAACATAAAAAATAACGCTGTGATTTTTTATAACATAACTTAAGAAAAAATATTTTTTTTTTGCAATAAACTTTTGATATTCATACCCTATAAGTACTTATATTCATACCTTATATATTTTTTGAACCTTAAAACAATACTTTTTTCCAAAAACAATCACACTACAGAAAGTTTCCCCAATATAAAAAAAACAACTATGACACACAATGCACATGCACAATGTACTATAGATTAAAATGTTCTTAAACGCAGAAAAAACAAAGTGTAGGATTTTACAGAGTATAAATATCAAAAAAATAAAAATAAAATAAAAAGTTTATTGCTAAACACAGAAAAAAATGTTTTCTTAAGTTTTGTAACAAAAAGCGTATTTTATTTAAAATTGAGCAACATTTTCCTCTATCGATTGCCACATTTATTGTCCAAATCTGTCTACCTTTTAACTTAGTAGAACGTTTTAGACTTATATTTTTGAAGTGGCGTAGTCTCGGTTACTGACGGGTGAAAATTAGATATTATCGAAAAAATAATCAAGTTTGGTCTCTTCACTAATACCATTGTGCAAAAGCGACTTGCTTTCATTACAAAAGTGCAGTTTGTTTCTATAACTACTATGACACAGTCGCCGAGGCTCGTTTGTAATTCGTATAGTTCAAAAACTACTCGACGGATTGTCATAATTTTTGTTTTGTCGCGTAGATAATACTATGAGAATTTATGTAAATATATAAGTTGACTATATAATTGGACATTTAGTTGTTATTTTTAATATAACCAAAAAAAGAAGAATGAAAATTTTACAATTTTGATATTAGTTGGCCGCTATCTTTAATTTTTTACATGGTATTTTTCTTATTTTAATTAATGGTGTCAATACCAATCGATTGATACCCATATTACTTAAATAGCAGATGCCGTTTTGAAATTATACACTTTTTAAAAAATGCGGCTCCCCCTTGGGTAAATGATCGCCATTTTGAATTCCCGTCGATGAAATTATCATTTCGTCGGATGAAATCCTTTGTATTGGTTCCTAGTATCACTGGAGAAAATGGATTGATTTCTGCATACGATGCAGTTTGATTTTGCTAAGCCTTTTGACCAACAGTGTTTTAACAAGAAACGAAATATTGAACACCATTTTTCTCATGAACTATTTGATATATCGAGAAAATGATAATAACCAAAGTTATAGATAAATTTATGCAAAACATAATTCTCATACAAAGTTTTTGTGTAGCACGAAGCATTTTTGAGTTCTAAAAAAAATAAAAAAATTTGGAAACTAAAATAGCCGCCATTTTGAATTTTTTGCGTGGATAGTTTGGCCTCGCTCAGTATAAGTTACAAGTAGCCTAAGGAACAGTTTCCATCGTGAGGCCAAACTTTATCACGACTTGTAACTCCCACTTAAGGATTCATACCTACTATATCACGGTTTTTACGGGAGATACAGCCTGATGAAAGACGGACAGCGGAGTCATAATAGGGTCCCGTTTTGCCCTTAGGGTACGGAATCCATAAAAAAAAAAGTTAACATAGTGACAGTGTCACAATCGATTTGTCGTAAACACTTAATTGATCAGGTGTGACCATTCCGTATGCAGGAAGGACAACCGGTTCCTTTATTGCCCTGTTCTTAAATATCAACTGGGTTTTTAATCTTTTGTCTGTGTGACATTTGTGGGACATGCTTAATTTTAGACTAAAATCTAAATAATTTACTCCAACTTCCTAATAAACGCAGGTTATAAATAAAAATAAAATAAAATAAATATTTGTGGACAATCTTACACAAATCAACCTAGTCCCAAACTAAGCAAAGCTTGTACTATGGGTACTAAGCGACGATATATATACTTATATAGATAAATAAATACTTAAATACATAGAAGACATCCAAGACCCAAGAACAAATATTCGTGCTCATCACACAAATAAATGCCCCGGCCGGGATTCGAACCCGGGACCTCCAGCTTCGTAGGCAGGTGCACTACCAACTAAGCTAAAGCGGTCGTCGGGTTATGTTTATGTATGTTGTCTAACTCTACTTGTCTTGCTATATGTCATGTTTTGAACTGTTTTGTAATATTATTGAGGTATGCGATAAGTACAATCGCCTACACAGAACAGTTACGAGTATCTGACCACAACAACACATCAATGCCGCTCGTAAGAAAGTAAGTATGTATATGAGTAAGTCTATAATAAATAAATATTTGTGGACAATCTTACACGAATCAACCTAGTCCCAAACTAAGCAAAGCTTGTACTATGGGTACTTAGCGACGATATACATACTTATATAGATGAATAAATACTTAAATACATAGAAAACATCCAAGACCCAAGAACAAATATTCGTGCTCATCACACAAATAAATGCCCCGGCCGGGATTCGAACCCGGGACCTCCAGCTTCGTAGGCAGGGTCACTACCAACTAAGCTAAAGCGGTCGTCGTATCATATACAGATTTTTGTGACCACCTAGCCGATTACTGAGATTTATTTCGTTATCTCGATAGCTATAAAAAGGTTCTTTTAAATGCTAGAAACACTCAGGAATTATTGTGGAACGTGTGCATAATCAATTCACTTCACATACGAAAGTAACAATGGAATGGAACACCGGATTTCAATTAGTGTCCTTGAAATTAAATAGTTATAGGTAAAGTAGACGGTAGACGCCATAACATAGATTTGTAAACACTTATGCCTATTACTAAGTAACTTGCTTATGTATAAACGAATATTTTTTTCGACTAGTATAAGATACGTATATGTATTAGGTATGTATATGTTCTGTATGTATGTACGAGTGCTAAATAAAGATTACCTAATATTAATAATAAAAAAAACACTGCCTTAAGAGGAGGGGTAGGGCAAGCTCTCTCCATACAAACTTTGTGCAGGATTTACTTCGTTTGTGTTTGCATTAAAGTGATGATTATTGGTCAGTATGCTTATTTTTCTGATAGCTATTTCGTGATGTAATTTTTTTTACTATTATTTTTTTTATTTTTTTATTTTGAATATTTTTGAAATATTGGAAAATTTTCATATCACGATCTTCGCATATCTAATATTTACAACCAAAAAAAATATTATATTTGTTAGTGCCAAAACCGACGAATAAAACGTGCACAAAGTTTGTATGGGGAAGGTCTTGCCCTACCCTGCGCCTTAATTCCTACAAAATCTAAAAAGGGATGAGAACGCTGATAAAAATTCATTATCACTATAGCAGCATTATAAAAAAAACCGGCCAAGTTCGAGTCGGACTCGCGCACGAAGGGTTCCGTACTATTATGTATAAAAACGGCAAAATAATCACATCTGTTGTATGGGAGCCCCCTTAAATATTGATTATATTCTGATTTTTTGTATTTGTTGTTATAATGAATGAATTCACAAATTGTGCATTATATATATTATGTTATAGGCGTAATAAATGATATATACTAGAGATAATTACAACTGTAAAAGTAGTTACACTATCGTATTAGGCTAAGACCTGTAAAGATAGATGTAAGTGTGGAATAATAAAAAAAAAGGCAACAGAAATACATCATCTGTGAAAATTTCAACTGTCTAGTCTACCCAACTCACCTAATAAATGTACAGAATTTTAAATAGTAGGTTTAAAATTAAAGTTGTCAATTGAATCATTCAAACGTGTATAGGTAATTTTTTTTAAACATACATACTAATTTAGGTAAAAGAAGTGGCAGTATCTGTCAAGATATCATAGGTATGTTAGTTGTGTATGATATACACGTTTAAATAGAAATATATTTAAAAAAAAAATCAAATATAACCCACCCATAGTACACGCTTTGCTTAGTTTGGAACTACGAGTAGGTTGATTTGCGTAAGATTGTCCACAAATATTTATTTATTTATAACACTATAATTTGTGTATGTTTCAATATTATTTTAATTATTTATAATCGCATGACGGTTAATCAAAGCACGATTTTCCTAGTCTTTTAATTATGGAAGAAGGTCAGTAGTGACTCAGTACGAAGTATACGACAATAATTAAATATCATCCACACAACAATGCACGTGAAATTGTGTACGTATTATTTTTAAAGGGTCGGCAACGCGCATGCGATAACCCTGGAGCTGCAAGCGTCCATAGGCTGCGGTGACCGCTTAGGTACCATCAGGTGGGACGTAAGCTTGTTTGCCACCGAGGTGTTATTAAAAAAAAAACCGGCCAAGTGCGTGTCGGGCCACGCGCAAGGTAGGGTTCCGTAGTCGTCCACCCGTTACATTATTTGGACTAAAAAGTTTGCAAACTTATATTTACTATGTTTTTGAAAGAATTAATTACATTATCTAAGGTATCAAACAATGGTAACAAACAATGGGAACATCCGAAAAACTAATGAAATAAAAAATATTTTAAATGACACACAGGTAGTATCCAATCCAAAGGATATTGTTAATATATTTAACGACTACTTTATAAGCATTTCAAATAAATTTCATAATAATTACAAGTCTTCAGTTCCGGATTGTAGTCGTCATATAACAACAATGTTTTGCAACCCCACAACTCCACTAGAAATACAAAAAACTATAATGTCACTCAAAAACACTAAATCATCTGGCTACGACGAAATCAATTCAAAGATTTTAAAACTATGCGCAAATGCAATATCTCCACCCCTAGCTTATATTGTGAACCTATCGATAGAAGAGGGTACATTCCCAGATCGCCTTAAAAAATCGGTAATCAAGCCATTGTACAAAAAAGGAAAGAGAAATGACATAAACAACTACAGGCCAATAGCACTGATCCCTGTTATTTCAAAAATCTTCGAAAAAGTAATGCTAGACAGACTTACCAATTTCTCTAGCAAACACTCTCTCCTCCACGAATGTCAACATGGTTTCAGGAAAAACAAATCGACTTCTACTGCGGCTTTTTCGTTGGTCAAAGACATATTGCATTTTGTAGACAAAGGGGTGCCTGCAAGTGTACTTTTCTTGGACATGTCTAAAGCCTTCGATTTAGTTTGTCACAATAGGCTTCTAAACAAACTGGAACTATATGGTGTAAGAGGAAACGTACTATGCTGGATAAAGTCATACTTGCATGACAGGTCCCAATGCACGGAAATAGTAAGAGAAGAAGAAAACTCCCTCGTCAGCTACAAATCTCTGTTTAAAACAAACAGATTTGGGGTTCCTCAGGGAAGCGTCCTCTCGCCATTTCTCTTTTCATTATATATTAACGACCTTCCTAAAGTAACGCCTTATCCATTGGTTCTATTTGCAGATGATACATCAATTATAATCCCTTGTATAAATGACCAGACATACGAACAAGAAATCAACCACACCTTAGACAAAACTATCCAGTGGCTAGAAAATAATAACCTGTCAATTAATGTTAATAAGACTAAGCATATCCAATTCTTGACAAGCAAAGGTAAGCCTATAGATCTAGATGTCAAATATAAAGGCGATCCCGTGGACAAAGATAGTAGCACTAAGTTTCTAGGTATAACTCTAGATGAACACTGTAATTTTAAACTTCACGTCGAAAATGTTTGCAAAAAACTGAATCAATTTATTTTCCCGTTGCGAAAGCTGCGTGAAACTGTGTCACAGGAAGCTGCCCTCATAGCGTATCACGGCTATGTCATGTCAGTTCTTCGCTATGGGCTCATCATATGGGGAAATTCTTCAGACATGCCAAAAGCTTTTATCAAACAAAAAAAATGTATTAGAGCCATATTCTCTCTTAAACCTAGAGATTCATGTAAACCAGTATTCAAGAGCCAAAAGCTGCTGACGTTACCAGCATTGTATATCTATGAAATAAGTGTCTTTGTTCATACAAACCAACATTACTTTAAGAAAAATTGTGATGTCATAACATATAACAACCGTATATCTAGACAAGGAAACCTGTTAACTGTACCTAAAACCCGTCTAAAGCAAACTGCTGGGAGCCCTTACCTTATGTGCATCAAAATATATAACAAATTACCGAGAGACCTAAGAGAATTTACTTTGAGTCAATTCAAAAAAAAATTATATGTCTTGCTATGTGATCTAAACCTCTACTCAATTAGAGAGTTTCTGAATAAGAAATTTAGTAATAAGTAACTACCTATTGTCCTCTAAGGCTCCACAATGACATGTAATTTTTTTTTTTTAAATTTTATATTAATTTTTATTTTCTGATGTTTAAATTTTTTATTTTATTTTAATTTTAATGTATACTAAAATGACATGTAATTTTTGAATTTAATTTTAATCTTTAATTTAAATGTATGTAACTAGAATGCGATGTAATTTTTTGAATTTATTTTTGACTTCTTAATTTTTAATTGTTAATGTTAATTTCGATTTTTTTTATTAAATTAACTTGAATTTTTAATTTTAATGTAATTAGAATGTTTAATTTTAATTTTTATTGTTTATATCCTTATATTATTTTGTCGATCTAACCATCCACAAAACTAAGACAAACATTTGCATGCTTAATTAAGTAGAATACGGAGAACTGCTAGTATCTACGATGTAACACCCGATGTAACCCGTATTCCGCAAATAAACATTTCATTTCATTTCATTTCATTTCATTTCAATGGAAATTGTACGAAAGTTTGCAAAGTACATTTCTGAAGTTCGACTATTACTCGTTAACTAGTAATGTCTACTTAGCTATGATAGTTTTCCTTTTAAATTCATCGTATATACTACTACCATGATTTTTTTCACATGCATAGTAGCCACCGTTTAGCTGGCAGGGGGGGGGGACACTTGACCATAGCAAAAATTATCACTTCAAAGCTTAATATCACGCTAACCAATTCTTTAATAAAAAAATGCTTTTAGAAACCTTATAATATTTTTAAAAGAGCTATCCAACGATACCCCACACGATGGGGTTTGGCAGAAAAAAAAATTGCACCACCACTTTACATGTAGGGGAGGTACCCTAAAAAAAATTTTTATTAAAGATTTTATTCTACCGTTTTGTCGGCGTCATTGATATGTATACTCATGCCAAATTACAGCTTTCTAGCATTAACGGTTACTGAGAAAAACGGGGGTCGGACGGACGGACGGACGGACGGACGGACGGACGGACATGGCGAAACTATAAGGGTTCCTTGTTTACTACGGAACCCTAAAAAAAGTAACAAATTAGAAAGTTTCTAAATGTGTTATCGTCAAGTAGGTATTATTTATCACGTAAAATATTAAACCGCTACATAAAACTATACGATATATAGATATGCAAAACTAGCTGTATACCTACTATAAACGTATCTATAATCTATGTCAACATTGCGTGCGTAAAATATGTGCTATTATATGTATTAATAGCACCTCTGGCCAAAAAAAAAGAAATCAATTTAAAAAAAACTATCAAATAATAATCACTGTACGATAATATACACACAAGGTCACCACAATACAACGTCACAGATTAAATATGTCTATTAACACTTGCACTTAGTAAATAAATGAATTTGCGTCGCTGTGTAGCATAACCTCAAAACTGAACTGTGAGTGAAACATGGTTGGCGCCTCGTGGCAAAACACGTTGCGCGCGCCGGTATAACTGTCACGCTCTAACGCGCGGTGATGTGTTCCCGTCTCGCTCGACGCGGTCTCCATGGGGTCTCGGGTTTGTGATGGATATTTTTTTTTAATATTTTTTTTATCGATTGATTCACGGCTATAGCACGCAAACTTTCGATTAAGACCTACTTAGACAATAAAATATGAGAATTACAAAGAGGAAATTCACTTACAATATATATATATGTAAGTATGATATGTTATGTTTATTCGAGTACTTAATATAAACCTGTATGACGAATTTAAAGTAAGTAAGTACATCAAAATCAGATTAGCTTAAAAATATATTTGTTTAAACGAACAGTTACACTACCAAGTTGCAGCCTTAATACTTAACCTTGGTCATAAATCGAACTGAATACCTCTTTTAAAGCTATTTACGAGCAAGATATATATTATTATATTACTGCATTATATACTCACATAGTTGATACGGGCAAATAAAGTATGGAACACTCTAAGTGACATACTCGTACTTACATAAATAATTTGTCATAAGTTGTGACAAGTATATTGACTAGTTAACCAGTTAATCACAGACAAATGACAAACCAGAGCCGCTGGTAGGGTTAAATCTTAGATTGGTTTAAGATTAGGTACCGTTTCGGACAATCGTACGAATTGTCGTACAGTCAGCAATAAAACTAGCTTGGCATATGAAAGAGGTCAAAAGTTTTTCTTCCCTTGTGTCTAATAAAGACTTTTGGACATTTTTTACCGACTTCAAGATTTCAAAGTTCTCAATGAGGGCTACCGTTTTTGCGCTCACCAGTTGGCGCCACTGCGCTCTCAGTCCAGCTGTCAAAGTATATTATTGGTTATTATGGGCGTAAAAACCAAATTTACGTTGAAATCTTATTTCATACATTAAAACCACACCGTAAATATTCTTATCGAATATCCCGTATTGTAGCGCAGTCCCGTTTTGTTCGGAAAAAAGCATGACATAAGTTTACGAGCGATAAAATTGTCGCAAAGTACTGAAATTCGTTGACCCGTAACCGTAACTCGTATTTGCCGTCTCAGACATTGCAAAATAGTCACCATATTAATCTAATTACTCTAATTAGAAATAAACCCGCGTAACCCACCCATAAACTATGACATTTGACATTTCGGAGGACTGACGTCACACTAGCGCCTCTAGTGGCGAATCCATAGGTAGCCCTCATTCGGTTGTATGTCTTTTTTTTTTTTATATTCCAACTTGCTATATAAACATCTGTTGCGTTAGTGACGTACGCAGATAGCCGACAGAAGTCTACAGCCGTCTCGCTCGCTCAAGGCCGCTAACTGCGTAAATAGCAGACATTTTTAATTTCTGTTTGTTCCATTGTTAGCTTCGCCAATTCAAAGTAAGCAGACAGCAGTGGCGGCGCGTTAAAAATATTCTGCGGGAAGCCGGAAATAATTTGCCTTTCTTATTCTTAATGAGCCGTAGGAAAAGATGTGGACTGGCTGAAAATTAGGCAAGCCGGTGGGAATCGAGTTGTATGGATGCTCCGCCACTGGCAGACAGTGCACGTCACATATACAGGATGGGGAAACGAAAAGGAACAAACTAGATTCCATACTCTCTGAAGTTTCACACAGAAGTCTAATTTGGCATAGTCTCCGTATTATATAGAAACTATGAAATGTAAGCAAATCTATCCAACAATATTTTTTTTAGAACTGCGGTACTATTTAAGGGGAGGTATCCCCAACGCAAATGTCCCGCTCTAACACGCGTGAGTTTACAATTAACCATCCCGCTCTCTACGCAAGCTCTGCGCGCAGTTTTGTAAATATTTAGCTATAGTCATTAAGCCAAACATTTTATCAAAGCAAACCCTGCGAATTTGTCTATAACTATTTACGATCTTTAATTGAGTACAAAAATTAAATATTAAATATCAGTAATATGGCCGTAGTATTGAAAATACATTCCAAAAAGGGGTAACTCCGCGATTTTTTTCTATCGAGTGAAATTCATCAGGTCATGTAACTGACTGCGATTTTGACTAGACAAGATCCTTATGTAACACATATATTTTTTTTAGATTTTAAGACACTATATTCTATGTCTCAGATGGTTTTAAAAAACTCAAAAGTGGTAATACACGGCCTTAATGCCTTTTTTTGTAAATAAGTCTGCTGAATGTGTAATGTAAAATTAGTACGCAACAATGGCCAATAAATTACAACGTATTGTCAAATCAAAAGCATAATGTTAATTTACTTCATTTTATGACCGTGTTGTTTTTCCCTTTTTGAAAGGGTCGTGAGAAACTAAAACAAGCAACTACAACATATACTAAGGTTAAGGTAGGTACGATGGAACTGACGTAATCTTAAAGCTTAAGCCACACAGAGAGCGGGCTACCGCCCACTCCCGCGCCGCTACCGCCCGCCCGCTCTCTGTGTGGCTTAAGCTAAAGTGATTAAATGTTCCTTTTTTAGAGAGAGAGAGAGAGAGAGATCATTTATTTGTGAGACATAAGTACAAAAATGTGAAGATCTTAAATAAAATAACAAATAGTTTTACTATGCTCTGCCAAGATTGGCAGAAAAGATTAAACAATAAAGAGAAAAAAAAAACTACAACATAGTTATTTCTACCACACCAGCATGTTCGCTTTTAGATATGTCGTCCGTTATCGGGAATAAGTAATTGTCCTATACGAAAAGATGGCCATGGCTGTAGTTGTGACACATACGAACACATAGAAAACGTGAACTCAAGTAACTACTTTAATACTAGTGTCTTCTCTTGGAGATTGACGAGAGACATCACCCTGTTATGGATTAGTTTTTGTTGACATTGACTCTGAGAGACACCTCTATATTAAATTGTTTTTTTTCCTTTTATATTTAAAACTTATTTTTTTTTTGACGCTTTGAGACCATGTACATCTCAAAGCACGTTAAAATAGTCATTATTAAGAATATTTTGACGCTCAGAGACCATTTTGTTATTCAGACTGAGACCTTATACATCTCTCAATTTTACTATTATTGTAATGTTTGTAATAGATAATTAATATTTTGACATGAAAAATTTATTAAATTCTTATTGATATATTTCTTAAATTGTAAATTAATATTTTCTCATGAAAAATCTATCATGTGCTTATATTGTAAGACTTTTTTAAATTGTACATTAACATTATGACATGCGAAAGTGCCCTTGTGGCCTATTTGCAGAATAAATGTTTGAATTTTGAATTTTTTGCTCAAACCTCCTACGCTGACGCGCACATAGACAATGTGCATGTAATGTAATTATAGCTTAACACACAACCATGGCTCAACCGCGCTCGTGAGATAAATGTACAGTAGAATCCGGATATTCCGGATACAGCGACGGTCAAGTGACCGGCGATATTACGTCGCACTAACAGAACGTCGCACAACCCGGACTGATTTTCTTTGAAAATGTTCGGTATGAATCCTAACGTCGGTGATTTAGCAGTCGTTAAAAGCGGTCAAATGTGCGGAGTCGTTATAAGCGGATTCTACTGTACTATACTAACAATAACAATAGCAAGTATCTAGGTAAACTTGTAAAGTGCGAGAGGGAAGAAAGTGCTATCGTGCTATCTATGTCTCCTTCTCCCCCCCCCTATGGTCCCCTCACTATGGCCTATGGTATGAACATTTAATCCTCACAATCACATTTCTTTTCTCACTCCGTTCCCAAATGTAATCTAATTCAAAGGCAATTTTACAACTTATTTACAATTTAATAAGAGTAATAAGACCCATTTTACCTCAATAAATTTAAATGTAGTTACATCAGCGTCGTTCTAAAACCGTATAACAGTTTAACTTTATAATAGAAGACTTTACGGCATTGGCTATAGTCCAAATCGCGACGTGCATTCCGTGTTATAGAACATAGGTCTTAAGTCGAGGTGAATAAGGTTGAAAATGGCGTGTTTATTGGATGATTGTAGTGTGGTGCAATTGATCGGCAAACGGTACAGTCAGCATCAGACGGCCTACCGCGCTAGACGTGTGCGCCGCGCCGGCGCGCCGCCGCCGCCGGCCTTTTTGCCACGCCGCCGCCGCCGGCAAAATGATCGGCGTGAAATCGGCGTAACCTTGACTGAATGCCAAAGAGTCTTTTTATTAGATAAAAGAGTGTAATTAACATTTTTGTTTAACTTTTTTATTGCTTTGTTATTGTTTTAATGTATGTACAGTGGTACACTTGTTACGAGTATATTTAATTTGTTATGTGACAATAAATTATTTTCTTTGTTTATATATACCATCAGAGCAGTCTGAACTACATTGAGCGCCTGATATCCGAATGAGAAAATCGTATTGGTACTGGTAGGCATCTATAGCCAAATAATAATAGCAAAAACAAACTCTTATAGCTTCGTCATATCCGTCTGTCTGTACGTATGTCCTGTAATGTCACAATCCTTTTCATTTTGAAAAACTTTCATTCAGAAACGATTAAGAATTTTTCAAAGATATTTTTTTACTTTGGGAATAATCGATTCATAAATCTAATATAATGTCCTCCTCCCCCACCTCTAGTAGTTGTCTCATTCGGAAATTTCCTGACAACGATATGGCGTGCCTGTGCGCGTGTTTCGTGCTGGGACAACAGAACTGGTGGGTATGGCATAAGACGATGGCAAGCATCCTGATGGAGTCACGTTGGAGCCGTGGAAACTAGGGAGGGCTCTGGTGTGAAACACCGCATGTGCGCAATCCCACTTCCACGGAACTCGCTCCCAGACCAGTGCTGGAGCTGACGAAGCTCTCAAGCACCGCAAACACTCGTCTTTATTGTGTAACTCTACGAGTATGCAATGCTTGCAGTGGACTCTGGACCCTGGCCGGCTGACATGAAGACATTCATGGGAGCTTTGTTGTGGCGACTGGTCGGTACCTCGGGGGACCTGACACTTTCCTTTCACAGAGAATTTCTCTGGCAATACAGAGGGGTAACGCGGCTAACATTATGGGGACCATGTCCCAGGCGGAGATTTTAGACTGGGTATTTTTGTTAGCTATATCTGTCTCTCGAGTCGGTCCTTCATTCCTGAGGATCGTGATCACTTCTGGATTTCGCCGCCCTGAGGACTTATCTCCAATGTCTCCATCGGTCTCGATCCAACGTAGCCCTCAACGCTTGGTGAATTTTGCTTGAGGATGTGGCTTCCTTAACCTGATCTGTCCATGTAGTTGATGAAATAAATCATAAGTGTACGCGATTAAGTCCCGTTTTCCAATAATAATGTGTAATTGATGAGCGTCCCCTAGCCCTCTTGCCTTCCATTCCACCAACCACGACCAGTTTCTCCAGACTATCAGCACCACTGCGCATTACTTGTCCAAAGTATGACAGCGGCCACTGCCGACATACAGTGGATAACCGTGTCTTGATACCGAGCTGGGTCATTGGTCCGTTTGTCTATCCAGGGTATCCTGAGCATTCGCCTCCAGTACCGCATATCGAATGCGTCTTTTCTTTGTCGCTCCCTAACCAGTATTGTCAATGTTTCTACCGCATTTTTGTTATATAGGAATGTGGTTTACTTGTATGAATACAGATTTATTGCATTGATCTCGATTTTTAAAAAAGAATACGAATTATTTCGCATTTTTATTTACGTGACCTTCACGCCGATTTCACGCCGAAAGTACGCCGCCGCCGCCGATTTTTTGGCAAACGCCGCCGCCGATCATTTTTAAATCGGCGCACACGTCTATACCGCGCATCAAAAACGAAGTATTTCTCTCTCCGCTCAAATACACAAGTGCGACAGAGATGAAGACCCAGACGGTAGACCCTCAAAAGCTGCAACGTAGTTCAATAGTCTTTATTAACAAGGGTATAAGAGCTTTTAACCCTCTTGTGGATAGTTATAAAGTACTGTAAGAATTGGCAAAAAACAAATATGAACGCGCCATACATTTTACTATATTAGACTACTATATTAGAGAAAAAAAAACAGGGTAAGTATAGTATAGGTCGCTAACTCGCTATGCATTACTCGTATTTAAAAAAATCTAAATAAGTGAGTCCCTAGTAGAATTATGTAATTATTGACGTTTTAAGGTTATACATTATACTAGAATGACAGCTAAATGACAGGTGTCACTGTACCAAAGCGATTTCAAAATCGTTACAAATATATGTAGTATGTAGCTATGTATAATGTATATGCTACTAGAACGTTGACTTTTCCCCACGTAAGCCTACCGTAAGCCTTACATCACAGCCCTGCTAACGCGCTGACAGACGACCTTGAACTCTATTTAGACGCCGTGTCTTCTATATATAGCTTTATCTGTCTGTGGTGATAGTGAGTACACTGATTCGGAACCTAGCTCAGTGTAGTGTACAGTCAACAACAAAGAGATGACTTTGACACACGGTTTTGACAAAAGTTATTTTAAATTCTTTATGTCATATTAAACTTCAAAAGTGGATACATGATATTGTAGTCGACTGTACAAATAGCGGCTTAGAACTCTAGGCCATTATCAAAACCAGAATCTAGAAAAAAAAACATAATCAAACATGGTCAATTGGTCCCCAAAAGTGTTGAAGGTCGATTGAGAATTGAGAAATGCGACCTGTGGAGAAGAAAAGTCCTGACATTAGGCCATTTTATTATAAAATATTATATGTATGATGAAATAGTTGACGGCCAAAACTCGATATAACTCATTAAAAAAATTGCTCCGACAGATATCAATCTATTCGTTTGAAACTGAAATATAAAATCTTATTCAATCGATAATGGCTCATTAAATTCTAATCAATAATTAGATATCATTGCGTTAAGTAATGAATGACGTATGTATGTCAAGAGAAATGTAAAAAAGACAATAACTAGTCAAATTACGTAATTATTAGTTATACCAATTTGAGAAACTAGTTCTTTACTTTTCTTTGAACATGCATACGAAATGCTACACTATCTGCATAATTTTAGTGATGATTATTGCGTAACGTTTATTAGATATGTTAGGAAATGCACAGACGATATGCATCTCTATATAGATGAAGTTAGAAACAATCATTGCGTAACATTTTAGCCATGGTATTATTCTGCTGATGTGTGATGACGTAAAGCCAAATATTTTTGGGCAAGGACGATTAAAAGTATGGTCTCAATGTATGGAGATAAAGATTATTGTTGTAAAATAGCATGCCACTATCGCAAATATAAAGCATCGAGTTCGCATATTTGAAGTACACTTTTTACACGGGCAACAAAAAACGAGAAGTGCCAATGAATCTCCAACTATAAATTACATTAGAAATAATTATAAACTAAGTTACATGTTCTATCAAAGCTGTTATTTCTAATTTCAAAAACAAAGCAAGTTTTAGACTTCAAACTACGTCTACAATCTTATCTAAAATATTTTATTTTACGCGGAAAATTATAAGACAACGTCGCAAACTTGCAAACTTTGCAGTGACATATACTCCATATTTTAAAGTCAATACGACGGAAACGTAACTTGAAATTAAACAATGCCTTATCGATCAAACCATTTTATCGCCTTTCCCCGGGAGACCTTCACACCGGCCCTGGCATGCTACTTTCGCACCTCACATTCGTCTGACTTTGTAGCAAGCGTCCATAGGTTACGGTTTCAAATACTGATGCTGTTCGGTTACTTTGACTCTGGAACACTGGCCCATATGAAAACCACACATTGAAGGATCTAATAAAAAATATATAAACGTCGACGGTTAGTTGAAAACAACCGTATTCTAATGTACCATAATTTAAATACAATAGGTAATATAACCTAATAAGCACCGAGGAAATCCCAAAGGCCGAAGTTACCCTCCAGGGTTAAAGTAACCCGACTTTACGGTTTTGCTATTTTTTTATTAAAATTATTTTTATTTATTTGCATGCAGTTTTGAATACATTGCAGGCTGCGGACAGGCGAGGTAAGACGAGGGCGATCAAACCCCGCGATGTAATGAAAATAATAAATGGGTAATTACATTTTGGTGCCGTGACCAGGATATTTATATTTCCAGTAGTATTTTACAGATTACGCAGATCCGCTTGTTTGCCAGCAAATATCAGCTACTAATATTATAAATGTAGGTTTTAGTTTGGGTTTTGTTACTCAATCACGCAAAAACACCTGAACGCAATTTAGATGACGCAGTGATATTTGGTATATAAATAAAATAATAAATAAATATTCGTGGACAATCTTACACAAATCAACCTAGTTCCAAACTAGGCAAAGCTTGTACAATGGGTAATAAGCGACGATATACATACTTATATAGATAAATATATACTTTAATACATTTAAAACATTCAAGACCCCAGGAACAAATATTTTTGATCATCACACATATGAATTCCCTGACCGGGATTCGAACCCGGGACCTCCAGCTTCGTATGCAGGGTCACTACCAACTAAGCTAAAGCGGTCGTCAAATACACATATAGAGAGTTTTAAAACCTGGATTAACTGGATCTTTTTTATTCCCCAGTCAGTTTTTACCCCCTCGAGCAAATGTGGGTTGGACACCCTATGAAATTTACCGAGAGGTTTATAAAACAATGCCGTAGTGTCGAACTGTCGATCAAACCATTTGGAGCGCCTTTCCCCGGGGGACCTTCACACCGGCCCTGGCATACTACTTTCGCTTCCTTCACATTCGTCATATCTGTAGCTATATCAGTATGGGGCTTAATGCAGAAATCGAGACAGTTTTTACCTCTTTTTGTAATACTAATTAATAGCTGTCCCGAGTTAAAATAGGATAAACGGTGGCGGATCCGCGAATTAAAATATATCACTTTTACCGAATTCCTACCACGTTAGTAGTAACTGTCAAACAAGCCTGATGGGAAGCCATCACCGCCGCCTATGGATACTTGCAAGTGCCGGGGCGTCCCTTGCGCTTTGCTGACCATATAAAATCCCTTCCGTGAGGTCTATTATATCAATTGGTGAAAGAATTATGCTGAGTTGGGTTCATTTCGTGACACGGCAGTTCCTATTTCATTGTTTACTATTACCTACTATGCTTTGTGTGTTGGTGTCACGAATAAAGCTCTGATTATGATTATGAATTCGCGAATTTCGTTTTGAACAAAACTTGTTCAGAGTATAAAAAAAGGGTATGACATAAATTGTGTCGGGAAGCCAGCTGCTAAAAGAAAACTAATAAATCTCGTATACTGTTATGTGATATAGTACTTTTATCTCATGAGCGCGGGTTGGCCATTGTTGTAGTTGTGACACATACGAACACATAGACAACGTGAACTCATTAGCTCCTACGCTGACGCACACATAGACAATGTGCATGTATAGCTCAACACACACCTATATGGCTCACCCGCGCTCCTGAGATAAAAGTACTCTAGCCTCAGTAGTGTTTTCGGAAACGATTTAAAAACGAAATGAATGAAATCTTGCGCATTTGTTGATCGGACATGCTGATGCGTTCGAGTCGAACTGAATTTTGCGTTTGCGCACATCACATTCGTCGTAAAATACACACGGCCATTGTTAAACACAACAATGTCGCGCGTCACTAGTCAGTTGTAAACTTGGTGTCTTCTGTACCATTAGTAATATATATTTTTCAAAACATATACACAAACGAAACGAACGCATTTTCGTTTAGGCTAAATTTGTATGGCAACAAATAGCTACCACCAAAAGCCACCAGAGGCGCTGTTCGCGTTGCTATATAAATTAAGACTAAGCGCGAAAGTGTTCGTTTATTATTGTTTCGAAAAAAATATATACTAGATTAGATATATGTACTTTAATTTTTAACTTCAACACACTGATTATTGCCGTAATCGGTTAATTTAAGTACCATTTTTGACACACCCTGTATGTACCTATTAATTTTATAATCTAAATTTGCACTTAACCGTGTTGATGCAGAACTTTACAATCATTCATTTGCCACTCTTCTTTAGAAAACGGCTTTTTAATAACGCCTAGTTATTAATAAAGGTCGATTAAATTATGTCTCAACATTCACCCTCGACATGGCTTGTACAATAATTATATCTACTACACTTCTCACCTGCATAACCGTTTTCTTACTATTCCATTCTAAACGTCACATATTTCATAAAATACTCACACGCATACGCCTTTTATAACCACACATATAGATCTAGATAGACGTACACATTGCAACCGATTGTAGATCTTATGACGTTCAGGATAAGGTTAAGATTTCGTTAATGTTATGGTAGTTCAGTCTATTTGGAGTTGCAGTTATAACGGCTGCGCTTGAGTGGAAATGTCAAACCGTTTGTCTGAATGCGTGCGGGTCTAGATGTCTAGAATGGCGTGGCGTGTCAACATGCTATCATTCATTTGTGAATTGGTTATGTTTAATAGGCATATAACTAAATAGACTGGTTGGGTCTATAAACGCACCTTTTTCGTACAGACAGGTATATTGCTTTAAGTATAACATTTAAAGCCGGTGCACATTGGTTGCGTGCGCAGCACGTAAGCGTCGACGTGCGCATTGTAAAGTATGAATTTCCATAGTAGTTGTCACACCGCTTGCGTGCGCGGTGTGACATCGACTATGTAGATTCATACTTTACAACGCGCACGTCTACGTGCACGTTGACGCTTACGTGCTGCGCACGCAACCAATGTGCACCGGCCTTTAACGATACGTTAACGCAGTGATGAGCGGGAAAGACTTACGAGTTAAAAACGTCACGCACGAGGCACGTAACTGCGATTCCGTACCGTCGACGTATTTTGAGCAGCGGTGTGGTCGCAGCTTTATTCAGTTGCATTTGATATATCGTTTGTACAGCGGCTTTGTCTTTGTAACTCAATAGCCATACATCGACACCTAAACTTTGATACAGTTACGAAACGCTGAGGCACGTCACTGCGATTCCGTACCGACGCCGTATTCTGAGCAGCGGTGTGGTCGCAGCACTCGCAGCTTTATTCAGTTGCATTTGATATATCGATTGTACAGCGGCTTTGTCTTTGTAACCCGAGAGCACATCGACACCTAAACTTTGATACAGTTACGAAACGCTAGATACAAATTATTCGCCTCGTTTCATAACTCGTTGCGAAATAGTTTTGATAGGTTAATGTTGCCGTTCGTAACATTCATCTTAGTTGGTTCTCGTTGGCCTTAGGTTCAACGCACACATCAGATTCCAACATGGCTGGTTCGCCAAGGGTAGAGCGCTTTTTAGGGTTCCGTACCCGAAGGGTCAAAACGGAACCCTATTGCTGCCACTCACGCGTCCGTCCGTATATACGTCGTCTGTCACAAAATTTTGTTCTTATATTTTTTTTAACTTCCCGTTGCCCTATGAACTTGAAATTTGGTGATAATGTTTATAATTACGTATATTTTACCAACAAATACTAACATATTGATAAATCACATTTTTGAGGTTGGTTCGGAACCCTAAAGCTTAAGCCACACAGAGAGCGGGAGGGCGGTAGCGGGACGGGAGCGGGCGGTAGCGGCGCGGGATAGGTAGGCGCTCCCGGCCACTCCCGCGCCGCTACCGCCCGCTCCCGTCCTGCTCAAGTCCCGCTCACGTCCCGCTACCGCCCGCTCCCGCGCCGCTACCGCCCTCCCGCTCTCTGTGTGGCTTAAGCTTAAATGTGCGAAGTCCGACTCGCACTTGGCCGTTTTTTTAACCTGATTGTGGCCTTATAGGCCGGGCCCAATAAAGTGATAGGAGTGCTCGCCGCGCGGTTAGAGTGTGGCCTGTGGAAAATTCAGAGGAAACCGCCGACATGACCACGCGGGCGGTGTACGCACCGGAATACTCTAAGAGTTTGCGCTCCAGCGACAAAGCTCCCAGTAGCTCGATTCCACTGACACCTCAGATTCGGTTGAATCCGCTCAACCAATCTCAACCGAATCTGAGGTGTCAGTGGAATCGAGCTACTGGGAGCTTTGTCGCTGGTTCACTAAACCTGGCCTAGCTGAGAAAAGTCCACGTCCAGCAAGAAACTCTGGTTCGGGTAGAGCGCATGGAGCGGCTGGCTCAGGCGTCATGCCTAGTGGCGCCAAAAGTCAAAATATAATAAAAAAATAAGGGAGAGATAAAATTTCGGAGACGCCTTTTATCTCACGAGCGCGGGTTGGTCATTGTTGTAGTTGTGACACATACGAACACATAGACAAGGTGAACTCATAGCTCCTACGCTGACGCACACATAGACAATGTGCATGTATAGCTCAACACACAACCATGGCTCACCCGCGCTCGTGAGATGAAAGTACTCTAGCAGTAAGGCTGGAAACAGTGCTCGACCGGACCGACGGTCAGCGCGTACCGTCGGTCGGGCGCCGACCGACGTAGATATATCTATGCAAGTCTATGGCTGGAAACAGTGCTCGACCGACGGTCAGCGCGTATGGTCGGTCGGCTGACGGTGAGCATCGCTCTGAACGCACACGTATGTTTATTTTATTATGTTTCCAGTTTAATATTTTTGTAGAGAAAATACAGAAAAATGTTCGATGCAACAAAATCTATCAAGATTTTACTCATACCAACACGCAATAAAGTTGTTTTTTAATTAGCAGATTATAATGTACACTTACTGATTAGATTTAGAAAACTTGTACGAGTATCCTCTCGGTTCTAGTTAATTAGTATTAACAATTAATGAGAATTTTACAAACAATATATGTATAACATAATGAGTAATGAGCGTAAGCGAATAGCTTAACGATTAGTAACGAATACTTTTAGTAGTCTTTACTAGTCGGTAGTGAATGGTGGTACCTGTCCCGGTCAGGACTTGGATGGGTGACCGCTTTGAGTGGTTACTAACTGAGCGCTCCCGTGCTTTGGAAGGCACGTTAAGCCGTTGATCCCGGTTGCTGTATATGGCAGCAGTCGTTAAGCCAAGTTGGAGGCCTTCGGGCGGCTTGAGAACTTCTAACAGTCAAGTTGCCCACTCACTTGACAAAGCCTAATCCCAATAAGGTCTAGTTTCCCCTCGGGGTTGGAAGGTCAGATGGCAGTCGCTTTCGTAAAAACTAGTGCCTACGCCAAATCTTGGGATTAGGTAGCGGACCCCAGGCATCCTTCAGGATGCAACTGTACTGGGATAACGCTTGGAGGATGATGGGAGTGAATGGTGGTACCTGATAGTTCGGATTTCCCGGTTCCGAATACAGGTTAGGTCTACGGGTGGTCACCGATAGGGGGTGAGGGGGCCAAACATTTAAACAAAGGGTCTCGTAGAATGGGTACGTTCCCTAATAATAATGGTTCGCGATCGCGAACCTAGCTACACACGATAGACCATGGTTTGAACCGCATAAATGTCTAAGTAGGTTAAAGGCTTGGTCACACCGCTTCCGCGACGCAAGCGGGACGCTGCGCTGCGCGCCAAAATGTATGAAACCGTCCCGCTCGCGTCGCGCAGCCTGTGTGACGTCGCTAACCTGTTAGCATACGTTCCGGCGCGCAGCGGTCGCGTCGCGCGGACGTCGCGCAACGCAGTGTGACCAAGCCTTAAGACTATGCTCAGAGAGAAACTGTACGCATGTCCGTTACTAGTGTTACTCCCATTAATTATACTCGAATACCACTGGGATAATACTTTTATCTAACGAGCGCGGGTTGGCCATTGTTGTAGTTGTGACACATACGAACACATAGACAACGTGAACTCACAGCTCCTACGCTGACGCACACATAGACAATGTGCATGTATAGCTGTTGAGCTATGAGTATGAGTATGTGTAATGTGTTGACACAACCATAGTTTAGGCTGCGTTTCCACCAGAGATGTGCGAGGATGTGTTTTCATATATTTGACACCTCGCTCGGCGCGTTGCGAGGTGTCAAATATATGAAAACGCATCCTCGCACATCTCTGGTGGAAACGCAGCCTTACCCGTGCTCGTGAGATACGAGTAAAACTTATCGGAAAACGGACAATGTCTTCGATCTCTGCCTACCCCATTTAAAAAAGAGTCGTGATGATAATGTTTATTGTGTATTACATTATCAGCGGAAGCATCCACTGAAGCGTTAAGCTTTAATGAAACTACGTACGTGTGCATACAATAATTACAGTAACGAGCGAGATAGACAGTGAAGGATAATATCCGCAGCTGGCAGGTGCTAATTTACGAACCATTATCCTAGATAAATACATGAAAACCTAGCTATTTATACTTAAAATTATTTGAACTGTCCGAGTTGTATCAAATTAGGCCGTTCAAAAAGCGACTTTACTGTTCAAGCGTGAAGATTCAAAGTCCAATGACAAGTTTTATAAAATGTCGGACATTTTAAATAATTTCTACTATACACTGTACTCTTAAATCTCAGATCAAGAAAAAAAACATAGACGGAACATTACCGCTACACGTGACCGCATTTTTAGGGTTCCGTCCGTAGTAAAAAAGGAACCCTCATTAAGCAAGAGTTAAGAGTATTATTAACCAGACTGAATATTCTAATACATATTATTATACGTACCTATATATATTTACAGTTCCAACTAAACTTTTAATTTGTACCGATTTTATGTAAACAACGCACACATACATATATATATACACGCGCCCATTTACGCTACACACATTCATAATATGTCTTCGTTTCCGACCAACAGCAAACAATGTAACAAGCTCTACTGTAGTTACCCAGGGTCTGCCTGAAAACCAGCGTTGTAGTAAGTCAGTAAACTTGCTGCAACATTATGCTGAGGCAAGCCCCTTTTTAGCATCACAAAAAAATACTACCTAATTACATATGCATGATTATTTTAAGTTATATCTTAAGTCTAATTTTAAGATACTTGTACGTGTAATTGTGTGTAAGTTTATGTGAACTCGTGCCTTGTGATGTTGAATAAAATATTTCTATGTCTATGTCTATGTCCATCCGTCCGTCCGTCCGACCCCCGTTTTTCTCAGTAACCGTTAGTACTAGAAAGCTGTAATTTGGCATGAGTATACATATCAATGACGCCGACAAAACGGTAGAATAAAATCTTTAAAAAAAATTTTTTTAGGATACCTCCCCTACATGTGAAGTGGTGGTGCAATTTTTTTTTCTTCCAAACCCCATCGTGCGGTGTGTCATTCAATAGCTCTTTCAAAAATGTTATAAGGTTTCTAAAAGCATTTTTGGATTCAAGAATTGGTTGGCGTGATATTAAGCTTTGAAGTGATAATTTTTGTTATGGTCAAGTGTCCCCCACTCCTGCCAGCTAAACGGTGTCTACTAGGCATGTGAAAAAAATCATGGTAGTAGTATATACGATGAATTTAAAAGGAAAACTATCACAGCTAAGTAGACATTTATAGTTAACGAGTAACAGTCGAACTTAAGAAATGTACTTTGCAAAAGCAAACTTTCGTACAATTTCCATTGATAACTTGGATAATGTTGTTATTTCTGTCAAAAACATAATAGTAAATATAAAATCGCAAACTTTTTAAGCTTAAGCCACACAGAGAGCGGGAGGGCGGTAGCGGCGCGGGAGCGGGCGGTAGCGGGACGTGAACGGGACGGGAGCGGGCGGTAGCGGCGCGGGATAGGTAAGCGCTCCCGCCCACTCCCGCGCCGCTACGCTACCGCCCGCTCCCGTCCCGCTACCGCCCGCTCCCGCGCCGCTACCGCCCTCCCGCTCTCTGTGTGGCTTAAGCTTTTAGTCCACATAATGAAACGGGTGGACAACTACAAAACCCTATATTGTGCGTGGCCCGACACGCACTTGATCGGTTTTTCTTTTTGAACTCTACCTATACTATGTTTAATTTGTCCCGGCCTTGATCCCCATATTTATGGCAACCCTATTTTACAGTGTAGTGGCATTTCGAGTTTTGTATTTGGGCATTATCACTTTAAAGTGTACCCCCTATAGCTTTTTTCTCGGATCTCGATGATTTTGGGTATTCTGACTCAGAATCACGACTTTAAAGTGAAAATGCCCGTTTATCACCAGTCATAGTTTCAAGAACCAGTCAGTTTTGTTTGAGTCAACCTCCCATGAGGAACAGTCATTCTCACAACATGTCATTGTACAATGACAGTGTTATATATATCAAATTCTTTAAAGAATACAATGTTTAGTTTTCTATTAGAATACAATGTCTAGTATTTGATGATTTATTCAGACATAATATAACAGAACTGTATAAAAACCGACAAGTCTCCTGATCTTCAGCCAACCTTATTGCCACTCACGCGTCCGTCCGTCCGTCGTCTGTCACCAGGGTTCGGAAACCGGTTAATTTTTCGAACCGTTATCATGTACTTGCGGCAAAACCTTTTTATTTAGGTTTAGATACAAAAACCGGTTTATTTAAACCCGTTTACGGAAGAGCTTTTATTGTTCGGATTAACCGGTTTAGAACGATAAAAACCGTTTAATGCGGTCGCACGATTCTGATTGAAATAATTTGAGTTGGCCGAGTTGCATCAACTTTATTTGTTTAAAAAGTTATTTTACTGTTCAAACAATAAGGTTTCAAAATCCAATAACATGTTTATAGAAATTCGGTCAACGAAGATGATTTCAACTATATACCTACCTATCGTAATACCTATAGACAGTGACCTCCGCCGGGCCCCTCGTCGAATAAACCAATTAATATAAAGTTCTTAAAACGTTCGCGTTCTCAAGAAAAGTTCGGAGCTAAACCCAAATAAACCGGTTTTACCCGGTTCCAGATTAGATGACGAAAATTTCTTATAGAATAGTATGAGAACTTTTTGTCACCTAATCTGGAACGAAGTATACAGCAGTGGCGGCGCGTCAAAAATATTCTTAGGGAAGCCGGAAATAATTTGCATGTCCTATTCTTCATGAGCCATATTAAATGAACTGGACTGGTTGAAAATTAGGCAAGCCGGTGGGAATCGAGTTGTATGGACGCCCCGCCACTGGTATACAGCCTGGTGACAGACGGACGGACGGACGGACAGCGGTCTTAGTAATAGGGTCCCGTTTTATCTTTTGGGTACGGAACTCTAAAAACTTCATTCTTCAGCCGGCCGTAAACTGACGCAGGCCGGTAACTAGACTAGCGACCCTATCTATTGAAACGAGCGCATTTTTACAAGCGAAGTATATAACTTGCCCTGTTGGTTTGCAATACAATTTGTAGTACCTAAATGCAATTTTTGACAGACACTTAGGTTTTATTTTGCACTAGCGTGCAAGTGGTAATAGGACCTAAGTTAATGCTCAGACTAGAAAACCTAACTTATTTATACTTAAAATTATTTGAACTGTCAGAGTTGTATCAAATTAGGCCGTTCAAAAAGCGACTTTACTGTCCAAGCGTGAAGATTCAAAGTCCAATGACAAGTTTTATAAAAAGTCGGGACATTGTAAATAATTTCTACTATACCAAACATTTAAAAACGCATGTAATACAAATATGTTACTAAAATTTGAGGGATTATCTTGAAGATTATTAAATATATAATTTAATATTGTAGATTATGTAGAATATTTAAATTTAAAATGCTTAAAAATGTAGGTTATATACAGGTATTTACTTTAGCCGTCCAACGTCTGTGCAAGGGCATAGCTTTCAGCTATATTATTGTTTTCACCACCTGTAATGTGAAACGCAATAAACAATTCTATTCTATACACCGTGGTCGGTAAACACAGCCACACAACTCCTATATACATATATAATAATATATATGCGAGTGCAGCGCACCAATTGTAGGCACCTACAGTTAAATAACAATCGCGTTGCCAAGCCATAGCGAAAGATAAGCTAAGTGTTTTTCGAATAAAATGAAATCCAACTGTATAAACACATACATAACGCCTGTATTGCCGTAGTTAAGGGGGTAATCAGAGAATATAAATAACTGTCAGCGACACTTCTAGTCGACTCTTACACCCGCGAAAAGAACGTGCCATCCTTTTACTTCCCGATTATTCTAATCCGACAATAAAAATAAAAAAAACTTTCGTCTGCCCGTCTGTATGTCATGTTAGAATTAGAACTTCCACGATCAGTGATGCTAAACTGTTTACGAATGATCATATTGACCTGGTTGTCTAGCCTAGTGTACCGATAAATACGTGACGTAAAAATAAATGCTGGCTGTATATAGCCGTTCCCATGCATGTTTCCAATACGCAACAGAAAAAAGGCGTCACCGCGATGTTTAAAAATCTTATTTTTCACGCAAGAGAACACAACAACATAAAACACCTCGACCGTAACTCGGAACGTTGCATTGCATTTCGTAAGGATATTTGATGAAAAAAAAAAACTTCCAACACAGCACTGCGCATTAAAAACCATGAAACCACCATCCAATTTGTGCCACCAGAACTAATATTGCAATAAAACTCACAACACTAACACAGAAACAATTTTCAAATTCTAAATTCCGAAGCGTGCACTAGAAAACACCCAACTTTTTTAAGAACGCGACGAATTTGAAAATAGAACTGTTTTTGTTTTTTTTTTATTCGAAATTGGAATGGAAATGGCGCGTACGGCGCGACCGTCTGTTGAGGCGCTGGGCACTCGACTGGATTAGTGATGTGACACGATGCTGGGACGACGGGTTTAATGTAAAAACCTAAAAGGATTACCGGTTTTCCGTAATATAGCCTGTGGGACTTGTTTCATGACATTGCTAGTAACTCATTGCATAACGAGGTAAGTTTGTATCAGTAAAGCAAGTCGTTGAAAATCATTAACATTAACACAAACCGAGAAAAATATGATAAATTAAGAAATAGAACGACACATTTAAAAAAATAGCATTTTCTTTATAAAATACACATATATTCTAGAAGACTTGACTTATATATTTCATTTCATTCTAGCTAATTAAAGAAAACCGGTGTTCTGACATAGAATGTCGTTTAGATCGACATCACATTCATTTATTGTAAATTTGACCTTTAGGAATATGCAAGAGTATGACGTAACACATAGCTGATATACTTATCAGAGTACATTTAACTTGCAAGAATCGCTAGTGATGTAATTCACTCTCGTCAATTTCTAGCAAACGTACCTATCCTCTAAAATTACTTTAGTCACAATCACAACGCAAATATTATTTAAAAAAATCGGAAAGTCAGAGCCAGGATCACAGAAATGCTCGATATAGGTATCTCGGGCTCTATTTTTATCGTAGAAAATATAAATACTAATTTTAAAAAAACTAGCAGCGAGGCGTCACGGAAATGGACTCCTGTCAGATCGTATTTTCAGGAAGAAGTGAATTATCATTCTACATTCCTTCAAAAAGTAAGCCGAAGCAGACCAAGCTTGCTTACGGATATGTTGACTTCACGTCGCTGCTAACGAGGTCTATTTTTGAACGTCTTTCAAATCGTCAGTCAATAAATAAATTCACTTCATTAAACTTGGAAATTAAATCAGATCAAACATTGACTTCCGAGAGTAAAAAAAAATCGAGAGCATTAAAATACTAATAAAAAAATCGAAAGCATTAAAATACTAATAAAATTGATGTTTGTTGTTGAATGAATTATTATTTTTCACATCTTAGATAATTATTATGGTTTTGCGTCAACGTAATAAAACTATATTATATGTCGTTTAAAAATTATAGTCGTGAGCTCGTGAGCATAGTTTAACTGCATTTAAAATACTGTGTGATACATAAGTCGTCATACAAAATAGCAAAATATGATTATATCCATGATCTTGAACCACTTTTACTATGGGACCTACCCTGTACGGGCGAAATAAACAAACTGCTTCTTCATACATTTCGATTAGTCGATTGAAGACCCTTTCCTATGAAACAGTAGTTTTTTTTCGCCCGTACAAGGTAGGTCCCATAGTAAAAGTGGGTCAGGATCATGGATATAATCATATTTTGCTATTTTGTATCACGACTTATGTGTCACCCAGTATATTTAAGGCGAGGTTCTTCCATTGCAAATGTCCCGCTCTAACACGCGTGAGTTTGCAATTGACCATCCCACTCTCCACGGAACTGTGCGCGTAATTTTCGTAAATTTTTAGTACATTTTTGGGTGAGAAAAATACATGGCTTACTATATTAACAATATTAATCCCGACATCCCTCATACCATCAAATACGTTTATTTTAGTATTATTTTCTACTCATTATGTTACCTAAGATTGAAATAAAATGAGTTTTAAGATAGAAAATAGAGGTATGTTTGGATTTTTTTTCTATCGAACAAAGTTTTGCAAATTGTGTAACGGGCATCCGACTGCACTAGATAAAGGTCTCAAATATAACATCGTATTTTTTTTACATTTTTAATATGTAGTATTTCGAAATAAAACCGTTTACCAAATCAGATTTTTACTATAACCCGGCCTTAAGCGGGTCATGCTGTGCTAAGCTTGCCTCCGGAACAAGTGCTTATGATTAAGGAGTTGAAATTGAAACATGTCTTACATGTCGAGCGATATTCGACCTAAAAGTGTGTGCCAGTGCCAGAACTTGCATGCAATTTTCATTACATCGCAGAGTTTGATCGTCCTTGTCTTACTTCGGTAGCCCGCAGCCAGCAATGTAATCAAAATTGCATGCAAGTTCTTGTACCATGCAAATCGGCCTAAAGAGGTAAGCGACCAGTTTAATTTTTAATGCCACAAACTCGAGGCCATTTTCTATATAACGTAAGTTAAACTATGTTTTCATTTCTCATACTCTGAAAGTGGGTCATTGTTCATCTAAGCAGCGTGCTGAAAGTGGTCCATTTCTGCTCTAGAGCAGAAAAGTATTAAAAAAAATATTGTATGTTGAATCGGAGTTAAATTGGGCAACGGCACTAACCTATACAGCCACATATTACAGATTCTACAGAGATCTTATACTTGTTCAAATGCCTGATTGCTTACCATAAACAACCTCCTTAATTTGTTTGTTTGTTTTTTTTGCCAGAGTCGAAAGTAATATCAATAGTTTGTGGCAGATAAAAAAGGGAAACTATGACAAGGACAACAAATCATATGTCTATGTCTCTCTCTGTCGCTCTTATATCAAGTTGTATATGACCATCTCGTTCAGTAGGTATTATTATTTGGTGTCGTGTCTAATTAGTCTGAGCGCTTAAGCCGGTTATTATTTATTAAAAATAAATTAAATAAAATGGTCCATACACAAACACCATTAACGTCAGTCAACAGTTCCCGCCAAAATGATTTTTTCACTGATTCAGAAAATGTTTGTGCATATTGTTATTGAGTTTAACAAGTTTTTCGCGTTGCAAATAACACAGTTCCTAATTTTTAGATCATGTCAATATTGTTTTACATCTTGTCTTTTGTGAAAAATTTAATGAAAATTTGCATGTTTGATTTTTTTTGTCTACGAAGCTGGAGGTCCCGGGTTCGATTCCCGGTTAGGGCTTTTATTTATGTAATGAACACGTATAATTATTGTGGGTGTTTTCTATGTATTCAAGTATGCATTTATCCATGTATGTATATCGTCGCATTAGTACAAGCTTTCCTTTGATTGGGACTAGGTCGATTTGTGTAAGTTTGTCCACAAATATTTATTTATTTTTAAATATTTTACTTTCCTCGTATTCGAAATGAAAAGCAGAGTGTTTAACTCGGGTGAAACCACCCATTTCAGCCTCGAACTATTGGCGCTCTCACTTCGTTCGAGCGCCAAAATATCTCGGCAGAAATGGGTGGCTTTCAGCCCTTGGTTAACAATCTACTATTGTGTAATAGATATATCAATTTACTTCACATCCGTCATAAAAAAGGTATGTAAGAATTTAAACCTACCTTATTTAAATAGAAGAATGGCGGGTTAAGCTTACACACAAGAACAGCTATTTACTCCTAAACATATAATAAAAAATTTCATCATCAAAATCATCATCTCATCTTCTTAATTTAACTTTTACACAGGCATCCCTACCTCATCTAGGTGCTCATCCTTGCAATGGGATATGGGATATATGTCTACGTAAGCTATTCAAGCCAATCTGAGTTCGAACCCCACACAAACTAGACTCTTAAAATGCCATCTAATATTGACAAAAAAATTGCGAATGATAGCTACTTTCCCCGAAAAGCTTCATCCAATTTAACAACAGATTAATCCCATAAAAAAATTTCATCACAATTTCATAGGTATATAAATAAAAAACAACAAAAAATACAAGTATACCGCAAAAAAGTTCATGCAATTTTCCCGAGTAATGTTGCAAAAAATGGAACAAGTGTAGAGCGAGTCCCATCACTATTCGGTAACAATTGACACGTACCAAGCGGTGTCCCATTGTTGGCGCGATCGTGAGACTGTCCCGAGGTAACCACACTAGTTTTATTAAAGGACAGTTAGGGTGACCAATATTGGGGTTAAATACTGGAAGTTGGTGACGATAAGATTCACGCTCGCTCTTTTGCAGATTAAGTGCCAGTTGCACCAACGTACAAACACAGACCGGTCATCGTCAAATATGGCGCTGGCAGCTGTCATCCCATAGAAACTTGTCAAACTTTCCATACAATCAGATTTGACGAACACCGCTTACGATTACAGACGGTTTGGTGCAACCCAGCCTAAGTGCCAGTTGCACCAACGTACGAACACAGACCGATCATCGTCAAATATGGCGCCGGCAGCTGTCATCCCATAGAAACTTGTCAAACTTTCCATACAATCAGATTTGAAGAACACCCCTTACGATTACAGACGGTTTGGTGCAACCCAGCCTAAGTGCCAGTTGCACCAACGTACGAACACAGACCGGTCATCGTCAAATATGGCGCCGGCAGCTGTCATCCCATAGAAACTTGTCAAACTTTCCATACAATCAGATTTGAAGAACACCCCTTACGATTACAGACGGTTTGGTGCAACCCAGCCTAAGTGCCAGTTGCACCAACGTACGAACACAGACCGGTCATCGTCAAATATGGCGCCGGCAGCTGTCATCCCATAGAAACTTGTCAAACTTTCCATACAATCAGATTTGAAGAACACCCCTTACGATTACAGACGGTTTGGTGCAACCCAGCCTAAGTGCCAGTTGCACCAACGTACGAACACAGGCCGGTCATCGTCAAATATGGCGCCGGCAGCTGTCATCCCATAGAAACTTGTCAAACTTTCCATACAATCAGATTTGACACCCCTTACGATTACAGACGGTTTGGTGCAACCCAGCCTTAGGCCTTAGGCTGGGTTGCACCAAACCGTCTGTAAGCCCGCGCGCACACGCCCGCACGCTCTGTGTGTGTTTCATGCTTAAGACGGTCGATCTATACCAAGAGGCTTGCAGTGGGAGGCGCGCGTCGCTTTAAATGCCTACCGCTCGCTCGGCCCGGGGCCGGCCGTCAGTCGAGGGCCGCCCGCCGCCGCAGACTAGAACGCGACGAGCGACGAGTCGATAGCGCTACACGTGCCTCGTGTGAATGAATACAAGTTATACAATAGACAGAGATGCACAGAGTAGGCATGTTTTTTATGCCTAAACGCCGTTTGTGTTAGAAAGTGAAGCTTCTGTACTTGTACTATTACTTATTCTGTGTCTATACTACTAATTGCAATAGAATCTGTCACCACATAGCAACTAACAACAGAAACAACGCCTGCACAAACCGCATCGAAAACAAGCCGGTTTTTAATTGTATTAATTAACTTTCATTATAATCAATATTACCTGGTGCGGCAACAGGCATTCAAAAACAAGTTGGAATCGGTCAAGTGTGAAACATGCACTGAGGGTTTTTTAATTGTCTTACATTTTAATCTTTATAGGCGGGCCCAATGAAGCTAAAGGAGTGCGCGGTTGGAGGGTGGACCAGGGAAAATCCAGGGAAAACCTCCGACATGAGCTCATACCGCCTTCCCCCTTCTTCCATAGGACATCCAGACGTACGGCGGGTTACCATCCTTACCTGGTCGAAATTCCTCTTACTCGAACCAAGTGCTTAATTTACATCATCTTTTATAATGCTCACTTCTAAGATTTGGAATTCACTGCCGGCGTTTGTATTTCCGAGTTCATAAATAATCTAGACCTTTTTAAGGCACGAGTGAATAGGCATCTTCTGGGTGAGCTCGCTTCACCGTCGGCCTCATCTTTGCCCCCTGGCTAGATGCTGGACAAGAGCAATCCTATTTTTAATTAAAAAAAAAAAGACACGACTACGCACACTGAAATACTAAAAGCTTAAAACACACCGGGCGTGAGGCGTGCGGGCATGTGGCGGGCGGGCGTGAGGCGCGCGGGCGTGGCGGGCGGGCGTCTGGCGCGCGGGCGTGGCGGGCGGGCGTCTGGCGCGCGGGCGCGGGCGTGTGGCGCGTGTCAACACGCTGCAGTGTGAAACACCCGCCCGCCACGTTTTAAGCTTAAGAGTTTGCGCTCCAGTGAGATTGGTTGAGCGGTTTCAACCGAATCTGAGATGTCAGCCATCATCCTACTAAAGCCCTAATACGAGACTCGCATGCGAGTATAACTACATTGCGCCGTTTAATAGAGCCATTGAACTCGTTATACATC
Organism: Cenopis cana; assembly: GCA_951800055.1. Taxonomy (NCBI): domain Eukaryota; kingdom Metazoa; phylum Arthropoda; class Insecta; order Lepidoptera; family Tortricidae; genus Cenopis; species Cenopis cana. The sequence goes on along the minus strand of OX637498.1, from coordinate 4,885,379 downwards.
AGTGACCCGCAGTGTAATGAAACTTGCGTGCTAGCCTCGTACGTGTGTATTAGGACCTTGAATTCCTCAAGAATATTTTCAGGTGGTCTGTGTCTTCGTTTGCCTTCACCGTATCGCCTTTAGCATGTATCGATTAAGTTTACATAGATATTAGTTGCCATGCAAAAAAAATGTCGTTGAAAAATTAATCTTAAATCAATTTCATAAGACTCAAATTACAACTGAAATATTCATATATTTCTAATTTCAATCGTGTAAAATTTTCAGCCTATTATTAAAAATACCGTAATTTTGTGACAATTAATAAACGTACCTTATGTCATTACCATAAGGATGTTATTGACACAGCTTTCTTACAGTGTATTAAAATTACTATTCTGTAACCAAGCTTGAAATGTGTACTTATATATACGTATATGTTACTCGGAAAAGCATCTTTATTCCTTTACAATAACGTTGTCTTTGTTGTAGTTGCTTGTATGTAGATAATTACTATTTTTCTGTACGTAATCGCTCATGTGAAGTACACGCAAATCCAGGCTCTAATTTCTAGGGAATTAAGTATACAATCGTTTGTATATATGAACGTTGGCCACTATGGTTATTATAGTAGGTATGAATTTCACGCATTCATATCAATGATACGCGAAACCAATTAAAATAACTCACATTATTAGAAACAACATAAAGAAAAGCATGAAAATAATAAGGTTTATGTCCTTTTAATGTTATGTAGAGGATTAGCGATATAATCGGATAAAATCATCTAAATAATTCGTCGGTTGCAGCAGTGTACGTACACTCGTAACTCTTTTTTTTATCTGACTGTACTGTAGCTTTATCTGAGGTGTCAGTGGACTCGAGCTACTGGAAGTTTTGTCGCTGGTTCCCTAAACCTAACGTAGTAGTCAGGGCCCGTTTTTCAAGAAGTAGCATGCAAGAAGCAAGTCATGTAACAGTTGGGGTGACAACATTATCTGAGGGTTTAGACCCTGCAGAATACGGATCTGCCTGTCGCCATCCCCAAATTTGAGCCGGAAGTATGTTATACCGGAAAATGTGCAGCCCATACAAATGTTTTCGTTGTACATTTGGTAAATCGTTCCGGGACCCTAACTATGGTCCGATTGTTATATGTTTTTGATATGCCGTAAAGGATAATAATTTGTCATCGTATCCCGAAATTTTCGACCCTCCAGCTCCATATCTTTCTCCGCCATCTTGGAAAATCTGTCACTTTTTTCAGTTTTTTGCTTGTACTGGCGTTAAAGTTCATTTTAGTGCTTAACATAGTTCGGCAATATTGTAGAACACAAAATTTGCTAAAACTTTTGGCTAAAAAGATTTTTCCATGACCCCTAGGGACGAAGTTATGACAGGAGATATCTTTAAAAATTGCCACCTTTTCTAGTTTTCCGCTCATGTTTACGTTTTAAGTGCATTTTAGCGCTAACTATAGTTCGGCAATAGGGTTTGCAAGATCCGTTGATTTTAAGGATCCGGATAATTCGGATCTTAAAATTCGTAGGATCCGGATATCCGGATATTTCGGATAAAACGGATCCATTTCAAAATTAACGACTTTTCGATTAACAACCGCTTTTTTCAAGTAAGTAGCTGCTGTATTCTTGCTTAAAAAGTGTAACTAGCAGTTACAAATTACATAATTGCCCTATTTACGAAATAATCAAGAAATAACTATCAATCAATCAGTCAAATCACAATCAAGTACGCAGGAACACTGATAACGTTCCAGGTAGACGACCCAATAGCAACTGACTGTTACACCTGCACCAACATAGTAGTGGGTTGCTTCATCAATATTAAATGAACCAATTAACATTAATAAAAAATAATTGAAATGGGGCTAAGATTAGAATTAAAGGCCTAATCATAATGTAAAGGTTAATAATATTTGTTTTATCGGGCGAGCGAAATAAATCTTTGCAAGAGATCTGTTGCCTATTGGCTAGAGTTAGCTTGCAAAGCTGAGAACTGAGGATGGTAGAATCGTTTTGTCCAAACCTGGGCTCTTGAGTGAGATAGAGGGTTTTTATGGACAGCTGTAGCCGTACACGTCAACACGTAAACCCATTCCTAATCTAGCTAACGACTCACGAGTTAGATTAACCCGACATCATCCCGAAGATATACCAGATGTTAGCCTGTACGACATTAGAATGGCTTTCAAACAGCTTAAAAACAACAAGGCACCAGGCGATGACGGAATAACGGCTGAGCTCCTGAAGGCGGGCGGTAAGCCAATCCTTATTAGGGCGCTTCAAAAGCTTTGTCTTTGTCTACAAGTTGTTTTCGAGTGATTACGAACCATCTCACACGCAGGTTTGACGACTGCCCATCTGCTTAGCATATGTGGACTATGAAAAAGCCTTTGATTCGATCGAGACGGGCTGTGCTGTGTTACAAGCTCTCCAGCGGTATCAATTAGCTAACCGGTATATCGAAGTGCTAAAGTGTTTAAACACGAGAACTCCACTATGTCAGTCTGTCTCCAAGAACAAAACTCTAAACCAATACCATTGCAGCGGGGAGTTGGCAAGGAGATATCATCTCTCCGAAACTATTTACTGCTGCACTGGAAGATGTTTTCAAGGTTCTGGACTGAAGGGGTCTCGGCATCAACATAAATGGCGAGTACATCACTCACCTTCGGTTCAGTCGCTAATGAAGGCTAGTACCAAAAATGAAGTTTATGCCAGAAACTTATTTATTTTGTATTTTTGTTAAATAATATACATTCCATTCAGATTTAACATTGAAAAATAGATAATACAAGCTTTCTTTTAGTTCATTATCATATTTTTGATCAAATTTTTAAAGATCCGTTAGATCCGAAATATCCGGATCCTGAGAGCCTTAGGATCCGGATCCAAAAAACGGCGGATATCCGGATATTTCGGATATCCGGATATCCGGATTGCAAACCCTATTCGGCAATAATGTAGATCACAAAATTTGCTACGACTCTTCGATTGAAAAATTTTTTCCTCGATCATCAGGAAAGAAGATACGAAGTTATCTATGGAGTACTACCGTCGATATTTGCTTCTTTTTCCAGTTTTCTTCCCATATTTGCGTATTAACGGTGTGCAGCAAAAATCGTTCGTAGACTCGTTACATGATTACCTATAGTGGGTTCTATACGCGAGAAGTATAGCTGTCAATGTTCTAATCTATCTTTGTTATTTATGAGTTTTAGTTAAGTTGTACTTTGAATCATTACCTTACGGTGCCTATAATATTTTTGTATGTAATTAATTTATCTCAAGTGAAACTGAAATGTAAAATTTATTTAAGAAAATAAAGTTCTTTAAACCTAAAATGTTTGCCTATACATATCATATGATAAAAGGGGCTTACCTTTTGATTGACCTTGGGTATCTTGGGCGCCTTCACAATGGCTGGCTTGGGGGGCGCCACCGCTGGCTCTGTTGACAATACGCAGCTTACAACATAACATACAGGTAAGTGATCCAACTATAAGTGTAAGGCCTGAGTGGACGCTCGAGTTGGGCGTGCAGCGGGGCGTGCATGTTAAACAATTGAAACTCATACTGGTGTCCTGAGTCGCCGCTGCACAAATAGTATGCACGCTCGCCCGCCCCGCTGCACGCCCCGCCGAACGCTCCGCTCTGAGCGTCCACTACGGCCTTACACTTAGTCTAATCTATAGGTATTGATTGATATTACAAAAGTGTTAAATTAGTTATAGTAGTTTATGCAACTGGTACACAGGGTTGGGCAAAATACTGTCTTACTTGTATTTCAAATACAAAATACAAAATACATTTAAAAATGTATTTGAAATACCAAATACAAAATACTTTCGTGACGGGTATTTGAAATACAAAATACAAAATACAGTACTCAAAATAATGTATTTCAAATACAAAATACTTTTTATAAACTTCTTTGAAATCAGAGTAACTCCAGGATTTAGTAAGTAAGAAGACTATTATTAGTGGCTGTAGACCTCGTGAATTGACAAAAAATTTTTTTTTTCAAAATTTACGAAAAAAATCTCGACAAATGAATTCTATGTAATCATAGAACCTGCTCACACAATTTCACGAGAATCGGTTAAGAAATGCAAAATGCTGTAGAGGAGAATAAAGCAAAATTCGGCCGCAGAAAAACACGAAATCATTGATAAACATTTTGTTTTTTAAAATTTCCAAACACTGACCTACAATTCTCTATTTATCTAAATATTTTTTATTTTACAAAAAAATCCTCGACAAATGAATTCTATGTAATCATAGAGCCTGCTCACAAAATTTCACGAGAATCGGTTGAGAAATGCGACCTGTAGAGGAGAACAAACCAAAATTCGGCCGCAGAAAAAACCGAAATCATTATTTACTCGTATCATATTAATATTTCCAAAAACTGACTCGACAAAAAAAATCTTGTTATTTTCGATCCTGCTCACCAAATTTCACGAGAATCGGTTTAAAAACGCGACCTGTAGAGGAGAACAACCGGAAATCCGGACATACGAAAACATTTTTGTCGAAGCTAAAACAGAGGCCTTCGTTTCACTCGGTCAACAATAAAATGGAATAGACATGAGTAGTTCACGAATGAATGATTCAAATGAAGTACTTCACCTCGAGTAACTCTTTCATTCACTAGTTCAGTTCGGATTCATATACTTCAATACTTCAGTTCGTTCAGTTCATGATTCATATCTTTTAGCTACTCATTCGCTCCGAGAGTGACATAGACGACATGATTGAATGAATGACTGATATGTTTACCCAATCTATATCGTAGATGGATCTGTTGAGCTATATACTGAACGAAACTGAACTAGTGAACTAAATGAGTGATATACTTCACAGTGACGGAATGAAGTATATCACTCTTTCCTTTTTAGTGACACTTTTTGCGCATGTCTAAAATGAAACCAGCGGGGCTAAGATGATCGCTTATATGTCGGACATATAGCATTCATCTCTTACTGTCAAGTCAGTCAGTCAAGTATGTAAGTGCGAGAGTGACGAATCCTATATTCAAAATTCAAAAAAATTCAAAATTATTTATTTTTTATCAAATAGCGTTAACAAGGTTGTCGAATCCTCCTTTTAAGTAAAAACTTGTGTTAGGAGGAATTCGCTCTTTCATACAAGGTGTTGACTAAATTATGGATAAAATGAATTTAAATTTAAATTTATCTTAAATCTATACTCAAGAGCAATACTAATATATATATATCTAAATATAATAATAAATATATATATGTCCGACATATACGCATCTTAGCCCCTCAGAGGGGCTAAGATGATCGCGTATACCGTGATGTTTTATGTGACGTTTTCATACATTTAGGCCATATAACGTGACGGTATATGGGATCATCCTAGCCCCTTAGATATACATACAATACACACACACAGACATATACATTATATGTCAAACTCCACTAGTTTTCTTTGAAACTTACCATATGATACTTTTTACAGTTTTTTTATGAATTGAAGGAGGAATTTCCCTTAATAAAAACTAAATTTCTAAAAGTATTGTCGTGAATTTGAATCCATCACCTAACAACATATCTCGGTGCATTTGAATCAAATACTCAGTCAGTAGCAGAAAAACCGCGTAATAAACTAAACTAAATTATCAATACTCTCATGTGAATTGACTGACACTTGACGTTGACACTTGCACTTAGTGTTGCCATAGTGGCTTAACTTGGGGCTATAAAACTCAAAGAATCAATCATCTTTGAGTTTTAGCCCCAAGTTATAAAAAAGTAAATAGTTAAAAAAAAGTTTCATTATACCTACGATTACAGAATTAAAAAAATGTATTTTTGTGGAAATGTATTTTAAAACATAAAGTATTTGAAATACAAAATACAAAATACATGTGAGTGCGGTATTTGAAATACGAAATACAAAATACTTCTCCTAGAGTATTTGAAATACAAATACAAAATACGTATTTGTATTTCAAATACGTATTTCAAATACATGTATTTGAAATACTGCCCAACCCTGCTGGTACATAATGAGGGGCATTAAAACACGAGTGTGTTTTAATGCCTAATTATGTGCCGGCGTGCGCCATGTTTGCCTCGACAGGCCTGCCCGCAGCTGTGTCGTTAAGGTTGTACGTGATCTCGTAAGAGTATTAGATTTGGTGTTCTTATAGGGGTCGCGCGCAACCGTGAGAAGCTTCCTGCACAGTATATTATAAAGCGGGGTCTTATCTACGGTTTTTGAACTTATTAAAGAGGATTTACTATATGGGTGTAGATAAAATGTTTAATACATCGACAACGAGCATGTGACATCCCAAGGTTCCAAACGGAGGCCTAATTGCTGTCACTCACGCGTCCCTCTGTCCGTCTGTCATCAGTCACACAATTTTTTTTCTGAGGTATAGACTACTGACTCTCGTAGGCCATCTGACTACGTAGGAAACAAATGCCTTGACCTAGCCCTCGACAGCCCTCGACCCCGCGGTAGACCCAAGAAGCGATGGCTGCATATCGTGAAGGCAGGCATGAGCGAGAACGGGGTCACTAGGCCTTGGTCGTTCTGACGCTGTCGCCGGCTGCGTGCAGCGGCCCGTCGCACGCGACGTCTGAAAAATTTTCGCGTTTGGACGAGAACGACCGCGCCCGAACCACAGAATAAGTAATAGTATACTACGTACAGAAGTCTCACTGTTAACAAATCCGCGCGAGGCAAGCCAAACGTGCCGACGCTTGGCCATGTCCTTCTATCGCACGCGCATCACTCGCTACATCACTTTCTCTCGCATTGATAGTCACCCGACGTGGGACCTTTGAGCGGCGCGATGACGTCACGCGAGTGAACAGTCGCCCCTGCCCGAACATTGTCGAACATACCATTCACACGTCGCGTGCGACGGGCCGCTGCACGCAGTCGGCGACGGCGTCAGAACGACCAAGGCCTTAGTGAGCCCGTTCTCGCTCATGTCTGCCTTCACGACATCCACCCATCGCTTCTTGGGTCTACCGCGGGGTCGAAGGCTACAGGTCAAGGCGTTTGTTTCCTACGTAGTCAGGACGCCCAGGATCGTGCAAAGTGGAGGAAAGTGAGCCGGAAAGCGGTCCCTCGCAAGAGCCGGGATAAGGCTAGGTAGAAGAAGAAGATATACTACTTACCGGGCTGCACTAGCACGGGCTGCGGCGGGGGCTGCGCCCTCCCCTGCTGCTGGGGCTGCAGCGGTGTCCTCTTCTCTTCTAAGACCGGTGGAGCCGGCGGCGGGACACCCGTACTGCCTCCTCGCACCTGAAGAAAGTTTACTCGTTAGTTGTGTGAACAGGGATTGGCCATTTTTTAGAAGCTGCGTTATTTGTTACGTTACAGTTTCATTTATTCAGTATGATTTAAGGCTTGGTCACACAGCGTTGCGCGACGTCCGCGCGACGCGACCGCTGCGCGCCTGAACGTATGCTAACAGGTTAGCGACGCCACACAGGCTGCGCGACGCGAGCGGGACGGTTTCATACATTTTGGCGCGCAGCGCAGCGTCCCGCTTGCGCCGCGCAAGCGGTGTGACCAAGCCTTTAAAGCGGCAATTACACTGCGTCGTTCACCTAATGCGGTCGCCGAATTCATTTTAAACTACTTAGGCCAACAAACTAACAAACGTCGTCTTTACACTAGTCTGTCCGCCTACTACGGCGACTTGGCAGCTGTCGATCGACGAATGCGGCCGACTAACGTGTTCTTTACACTTTTGCGGTCGCCGCATGCAGCATGCGGCGAACGACGAAGTGTAATTGCCGCTTCACCCTTACAATGTTTGCATGTACCGTACTCGCTAGCGACTGCGTAAACGATTTAGTATGGCGATTCTTAGTTCTATTGCGTAACCGCCAGAGGCGCTGTACTTTTGTCCATACTACATCGTTTACGCAGCCGCTAGCGAGTTCGGTAATGCAAACATTGCAAACTCATGATAAGGGTACTGATGTGCTCTGACATGACAGCTCGTACTGTCATGAATTGGAGCGCATTAGACAGCATTACGGCGCTGCCCTCTCACGGCAAAATAACGTAACCCGAAAACAAAAAAAAAATATTTTTGATGATTTATGTATGCTAATATCAGGAATGGATTAAGCTTAGTTACGACAAAACAACGTAACCCGGATTACGTGGTTCTACCATGAGAGGGCAGCGCCGCGGCGGATAACTAACGAGTATAATATGAATACGACATCAGAAACAAAACGCCCGTTTAGAACAAAATTTAAAAGGCACCGTGATGTTTAAATATGCCGCCTTACAAAGCGCATTGTAAATCGTTGAACATATGTGTTGAGTATAATAGTTCCAAGTAAACTGCTTTTCCTTGTTGTTTTCCTTGATTATTGATTTGCACGATATAATACACTCTAGAGCGATCTCTCTATATACTAAAGACTGGTTGGTCATCCGTCAAAGACTAATTAATAGTAGGTACTTGAGTACGTACAGAAGGTTTTCTGTCCAGTAAAACAATTTTTTGACTTTCCCTTGCTTTGGAAGGCACGTTAAGCCGTTGATCCCGGTTGCTGTCTATGGCAGCAGTCGTTAAGCCAAGTTGGAGGCCTTCGGGCGGCTTGAGAACTTCTAACAGTCAAGTTGCCCACTCACTTGACAAAGCATAATCCCAATAAGGTGTAGTTTCCCCTCGGGGTTGGAAGGTCAGATAGCAGTCGCTTTCGTAAAAACTAGTGCCTACGCCAAATCTTGGGATTAGGTAGCGGACCCCAGGCAACCTTCAGGATGCAACTGTACTGGGATAACGCTAGGAGGATGGATGGATGAAAACAAATTTTTGACAGCTAATCATAGCATCTCGCTAGCTCGCGCTTCCGGCATATCTAGCAAAGTGCTCTTTCGTTCCTAGCGTCTAAAGGCTTGGTCACACAGCGTTGCGCGACTTGCGCGACGTCCGCGCGACGCTCGCGCTGCGCGCCGGAACGTATGCTAACAGGTTAGCGACGCCACACAGGCTGCGCGACGCGAGTGGGACGGTTTCATACATTTTGGCGCGCAGGGCAGCGTCCCGCTTGCGTCGCGCAATCGGTGTGACCAAAGGCTTGTTCACACAGCGTCAAACAGCGTAAGTGCGACAGAAATAGAAAACTTCGTTTGTGGTTCGCGGTAGCCGCCCAGCGCTGCTACCGCGAACGGCATTCGAAATTTTCACTCTCTGTCGCACTTGCAAGTTTACACATAAGTGCGACAAAGAGGGAAAACTCTGTGGTTCGCGGTAGCACTCCACTGCATCCGTGTTACGTCTGTGAGAACTTCTTACTGTACATTTGACAAGTGAAAAACAATTTGGATTGATTCCCTCCTTGTTAGTTTTATTATACTGGGAAACGTTACGTAATATCATTCTTCAGTTTATAAACTTATCAACAGCGCCATCTATGCTCAAAGTGCGGAACTAACATATATGTATACTTGAAATCATTACTGTTGAACGAATTGCACCAAAGCAATTCCTTCAAAAAGCTACTTTAACGTTCAAACAATAAGGTTCAAAATCCAATAACATTTTAATAGAAATATGTTCAACAAAAAGAATTTCACCCATACAAGTACATGCAAGTTTCGGCAGTTCAATTCACTGCAGAATTGCATTCAGACAATTACTGTGGCTGCCGCCGAAATCGAGTTTTAACGGAACCTGTTTGCATTTCAGTATCAAAAAAGTGGTTTTGTGGGTGGAACAAGGGATAGGCTACCAGCGTGGTTGATAAAGTCGAGCAAAGCTTGATAGAATTACATGTTATCTGAGTATAAGTTAAAGATATAGACATATAAAAGGTAAGTTGACCGGATGGACACTCTGACAGCAGGAAAGTATGGTAATTTAATAAATGGTACAACCACACCGCACGAAGTCGAAATATCTCCCTCTCTGCCGCACTCGCTTATTCGAGCGATAGAGAGGGAGATAATCGAACTCCGTTCGATTTCACAATAATACGCTGACGCAAAGTAAATGTTGTGACGAGAGGGAAGTTAAAAACGTCCCGCATGGATGAGCCGCCATTGCATGTATAGTTCGTACAAAACTGGAAGGCCAAGTGTTGTCAAATTAACGCAAGCAAAAATCTACCTTACAGTCAGAGCTCTAAGTCTAGTTTTGCTTGCGTTCGTTTCACCGAATTTAGCCTTAGAGTTGTGTCCGAACTATATCTCCCGACATGAAAGATACACGAACGAACTTCAGTTTCGGTTCGCAGTAGCGTCTGACGATAATCAGCCCGTATCAAGGACCGAACACAAAAAACGTAGGGTGACACCACCAGTAATGGACATGGCTAAATGATGTACATTAACTCTTATGTAAAATAAAATAAGAGTCATTAATTTTTTATCTACACACATATCATAAATCCTCTAATATGCGTTCGGAAACCGTAGAAAATGACTCTCATTTCAACATTCAATGAATTTATGGCAATTTTCTTATCTGTGGCTAAGGCTACAACAGTAATATAATTTTTTATTTTAATCTCATATATGATGTTAAAATATGAAACGTCAAACAAAACTGTCAAAATTTAAATGTCAATGTTGACATGTCCCTATTCTAGTATCACTGAAAATTCAAATTCAGTCGATGCGAAATGTCAGCTCGATGTTTTTTTAGTATATATCGCACGAAATTTGAGCTAGAACGACATGATCACATCAGAATAGGGACTCTTTACTTTTTAAAATAACATTCAGGTATCGGTTGCCAGTTCTGATTTCGATATTTCCGCAACCGTGCAAAAAAGGTTGTATTAACACAAATATTGTATTTATATACTACGGTTTCTGAACCCATCTTAGAGTAGTTATAATATGTGTGTAGATAAAGTAATGTATGCAACTGTACATAATTAGGCATTAAAACACTCGTGTGACCTTATTATGAAACTCGCCTTCGGCTCGTTTCATAAAACACACTCGTGTTTTAATGCCCCTCATTATGTACCAGTTGCATAAACTACTATTATACAACAATCAATTTAAAACAGTATGATCTTTGAATAAGGGTTGAAGTGTCTATTATTGGTGTTTGTTCTCAAAGTGTCCATATAATTGGCGGTGTCACTAGTAGCTGCCTACGGGACAAGCACAACAACTGCCGCTGCGACGCGAATAGAAACAAATCTACCCCCCCCCCCTTTTTTTCCCCAATTCACATAGTTCGAACGAGACAGGAATCGCTGAGTCGTCGCGCGTGATGCACGTGGAGAAAAAACCGCTAAATCCCACAATTTACACCACAACCACTGCTACCTAACGTATCGATTTGTGAACATTTCAACCAAGTCCCACATACAACCCCAACGGCACATACGACTCTACGCCAAAACAAATTAGACCCATTTTCGCTTGTATTTGCAACTGCCAACAGATAAGGAGATTACTGTGCATTTGTTTAATTGGTAATTAAGGCGAACGGTAAAGAATACTGAATTAAAGATGATATACAGCAAATAAATTATACAATTTGCGGAAAATTAGTCACTTATCCTTATCCCGCTTTAAGTACTGATACTACTGATATTTATGATGAATCCATACGATAATCATCATCATCGCATTGCTGACAACTTGTAAAGTTTGAGGATTCCTTGTGTTGACAGCAGAAGGGACAAATTTAAGTCCCTCGCTCTCTCTCAACACAGTGCATCCTCGGGAGCTCTGGCAACCTTGCTCACCTCCAGCAACACAACACTACATACTTGTATAGTAAGTAATGTTATTATGGCTGTGATCTTCTGCAAGGCGGAGTTACCTCTCCAATTGGGCTGCTCCAAATTCGCGCAAGATGACATTTTGCTTTGCTACCTTAAGAGGAATGCCTAGCTGACCAACTTTTCAAATCTTGAATTTTTGACATAATGTTTCTGTCGCGCTGCTGGGAGCGGGAGCGGGCGCTGTCTATGTGTGAGCGCACGCACACAGGCGCGAGACGCGAGCCCGCGAATTTACTTACTGACCCAGCATACGATAAATTAGGCTGTAGGTACAGATCGCATCATAGAAAAAGTCCCCCCTTGAGCACTTTATGAAAACTGTACAATAATTTCGTCAACTAAAATGAATCCACTTTAGCTCAGACGTTAACATGCTTGACACGCATTCAAGAGGTTCATGGTTCAAATTCAACCCCTAAGGGGGTGAAACAGGGGTTGAACCGTCGTATGGAAATCGTTCATTTGGAATGTCTTAGACTTGAAACTTTGTACAAAGGTTACTTATTAAAAAACAAGATAAATGATATAGAGTTGGTATAAAAATTCATCCCCTAAAGGGTTCAAAAAAGGGATGAAAGTTTGTATGACAAAAATGTTGTTTTTCAAGTAAGAAGTTTGAAACTTCGGTCACAAGCTTCTTATGTATAGTGAAAAACATTGATTATGGCATTTTTTTTAAATTCATCCCCTAAAGGGTTTAAGCGAGGGTTGAAAGTTCACGTGCGCAATGTGTGATTCTTTTATAGTATGGGTTTCTTTTGAACCCATTTCAAGATTTCAAAAGAGGATCTCAATTCGGTTCATCAAAATGCAGATCTGATGATGGGATCCATGAGGAATCTAGGGCACTCCTCAAATCTTATAGGCAAACATACAGTGATTTTTGTGTTTTTATCAACAAATCAAGCATTTTCATACAAGAATGTGACATTTGATGAAGTGGGACTGCTGATGATGTTCAGAACAGAACTCTTCAACGACGCATAGTTCATGTTTGGCGAATTGTCCTCGTTGCTGTGTTTGTTAAGCAAGTTAGATTTACAAGACAATCATTTGTCAAGCTCGAGTTCTGATGATGGGATCCATGAGGAATCGAGGGAACTCCTCAAATGTTAAAGGCATACATAAGTTACATTACACATTTTAGTATTTTAACAAACAAATCAGGCATGTACATTTAAATAAATTGACATTTGATGAAGTAGAACTGTATGTATATGATAATCAGAATGGAACTCTTCAACCACGTATATTTTGGTTTTTTACATTTTTGTCAAACTTGAGTTCTGGTGTTGGATTCCATGATGAATTGAGCGTATACATACTCTTCTACCATTATAAACATACTTATAGCCATTTTTAGGGTTCCGTACCCAAAGGATAAAATGGGACCCTATTACTAATGCTCAGCTCTCCGTCTGTCACCAGGCTGTATCTCGAGAACCGTGATAGTTAGACAGTTGAAATTTTCACAGATGATGTATTTCTGTTGCCGCTATAACAACAAATACTAAAAAACAGAATAGAATAAATATTTAAGGGGGCTCCCATACAACAAACATATTTTTTTATTGCCGTTTTTATAGATAATGGTACGGAACCCTTCGTGCGCAAGTCCGACTCGCACTTGGCCGGTTTTTATTTCATTGTATGGAATCCAAGAGTGCACCATCTAAGTATAATAATCTTTCACCGGTCTCCCCGATTGAAGTCGGTTTTTTTTTATTATATAGGTAATATGTCGATTTTTATTTCATTGTATGGAATTTAAGAGTGCACCATCTAAGTATAATCATCTTTCACCGCCGGTCTCCCCCATTGAAGTCAGTTTTTTTTATTATATAATATGTAGATCTATAAAAAAAAAATAGGTTTATTTCTATTAGATGACATTTTTCTTACTCTTAATCGCCACGAGTTCTACGCGGACGAAGTCGCGGGCAAAAGCTAGTGGGTTATAAAAACCTATGATTCGTTAAAAAATAACTTTACCACTAACTAAGTAGCATTTATTCCTATATCAAAGACAAGGGTTCCCAGGTCACCTTTCTATTCAATATTCTTTCATTGTGACTCAGGGTTTTTCTTGTAATTAATAACTTTTCTGGTAATAATGATTTATCGATAATTTTTCACCACTAGCGTAACGACAATATATGTCAACGACTGTTGCCCATCCCTATTCCTTCTGTGTACGTATATTTAGAAACTGACTCCGCCACGAATTCGTGCGATAAGGACAACTGCAGCTCGGACTAAAATTCCCTTGCAAAAAACTGAAAAATCGAGGTTTTGTTCTCGACTGTTTCCTCATCCCAAACGCAACCAATCATTATAAAATTTTGGAAACTGCAAGAGCAAGAACTAATCTATGCCGCTACGTTTTGATTTTTTGGATATTTGTTGTCATATTTGTATACTGCGCCTTTTTATGGAGCCAATTCAACTAAGCCGTTTTTGCGATATTTGGAGGGCTGTAACTTTCTTTAAAATAAAAATATCCAAAAAAACAAAACGTAGCGGCATAGATATTGATGATATTGATCTTATTTGAAAAAATCATTGCTCTAGGTTCAAAAACCAGGGAGGAAACAGTCGAGAACGTTTGTATGGGAAAATCGCAGCTAGGCATTCCTCTTAACATATTTGACATATGCACTAGTTTTATTGTCAGTACTCATTGCTTTTAAACCGCGGTATTATAATTATAGACTATCTTTTAATCATTTATAATAAACGTCCATGTAACAAGTCGTCGACCTGTTTAGTGTTAAGCAAAAACCGTCGGCCATCTTGTTTTTTTATCAATTTAGAACGAAATGGCTGTACTATCTTAGTCGGGCCATAAAATCAGTGATTTTGTGTACCATTTCTTTATTTCAAAGTTTGTCACATCAGTTATCTTGCACATGGCGAAGTTTAATATTTTTCTATCCCTTAATCAGTAGAGGGACCGGAAAAAGTTTTCTACGCGTCATGCATGAGAGTCATGAGCTCATGACAGAGAGACAGTGAGCCAGTGACATCGCCATTTTTCGCAGCATTCGCTTTAAACTTTTCCTCGACATTGACTTGATATAAAGTCAGGACATTAGGTGGCCCACACGCCAATGACTTCATATCGAGTGGTTTTTTTTTTTTTTTATTAATAATGGGATTGCTCTTCAAGTATAAAGGCAAGCTACGTGCTATCTAGTAAGATTCCGTTTCAATTTTTGCTACGAAGACTTTGGCGTGTGAGGCACAACTTAAGGCTTGGTCACACCCACACCGCTTGCGCGACGCAAGCGGGACGCTGCGCTGCGCGCCAAAATGTATGAAGCCGTCCCGCTCGCGTCGCGCAACCTGTGTGACGTCGCTAACCTGTTAGCATACGTTCCGGCGCGCAGCGGTCGCGTCGCGCGGACGTCGCGCAACGCAGTGTGACCAAGCCTTTACAGAATCTACTGTGGCGGTGAATAGGTAAAGCCAAGGTGAGTTAGGTACCTATATTACGAAATAAAATGATATATTATGAATAGTTAGACTTTAAAGTATTTGTAATATGGGTCTCATGCCTGGAATAAATTATTATTATATTATATCGTAAGGTTCTCTTATCAAGACGATAGAAAAATGTAGTTGTATCTCTGAATAAGTCGGTACAGTAAATCTCACACTTAAAGTAGATAAGCAAATAGACACTATAATTATACAGAATATCACACATCTACGTACATAAACAAAAATGTAAATAAAACTAGCGTAATTTTTTTTATGTCACACCTGGCCATAAAGTGGCCATTATCGCACGCTCCGCGCGCGAAAAAACTCACTTCCTGGCCAGGGGGTGACATAAAATTTTGTACTTACCACGGGCGATAATAAAGAAAGCCTTAGATCGCATATTTATCGCCCTTGCCTTCGGCTCGGGCGTAAAATACCTGCGATCTGAGACATTCTTTGTTTTATCGCCCTTGGTAAGTAATGTACTATTAAAACACATTTGACCTCGAGTGTAGTAGGGTCATAAACACTTGCAAAAACAAAAGTCGTCTCTCCTGTGGTCAATAGTTAACGGCTTATGAGCATGTGAGTTAGGATTTTATTACATGGCTTTATGGAACCGGAGACGTCGTTTATGCGGGTTACTAGACCAATCCAAAATTAAGCTTCGTAGCCCTTAACTTTTGATATGTCCACAGGAAAGACGCGAACCTAAATCTGTTTATGACCCAGTAACCTTATTTTGATTTGTTCCTCTATCGATATGCATCTTTATCGCGATATTGTAAGAAATGTCAATGTCATTTTACATATCTCGAACAGATAGATATCTCCGAGAACCTTAAGCTTAAGCCACACAGAGAGCCGCCGCCGCCCGCGCCCGCGCCGCTACCGCCCGCCCGCTCTCTGTGTGGCTTAAGCTTTAACCGCTGATCTCATGGCCCCACGAGACTTGCACAAAAACCTAAGCCTCCTACAGCAGTTTTTACTGACAAAACGGGACCACTGTATTTGTTCAACACCCGTCCCGCTCACACCGATAGCCAGTCAACTGCTTTATTGTTCACAAACAAGATATGACTCGGTAATACAGCGTATGTCTTATATTGTGACTTGGTGTCTCTTGGTGTAACTTTTGGATGCATAGTACGAATTGCCGTCTCACTCGTACTGTGCAAATTAGAAAAAGAGTGATAGATTTTGTTCGTCTCGCTTCGTGTTGCAGCGTCACTGTCCAAAGAGCTCTCAAATGTCCCGATTGAGTTAGAAAAACTAGTGCCTACTCCAATTCTTTAGTTTAAAACTAGTGCCTACCCCAATTAATAGCGCTTCGACGACCGCTTTAGCTTAGTTGGTAGTGACTGCCTACGAAGCTGAGGTCCCGGGTTCGAATCCCGGCCAGGGCATTAATTTGTGTGATGAGAACGAATATTTGTTCTTGGGTCTTTGATGTTTTCTATGTATTTAAGTATCTATTGATCTATATATGTATGTATATCGTCGCTTAGTTCCCATAGTACAGTCAAGTGCAAAAATGTGGGTGTATACAACTTGCTCAAAATTATGTCCCATAGCTCTTATGGCGGTGAATTAAGGTTTCGGTACTTATTTATGAGAGGATCCATTCGATACATATTTTTGCACTTGACTGTACAAGCTTTGCTTACTAGGTTGATTTGTGTAAGATTGTCCACAAATATTTATTATTTATTTATCAAGGATTCTTACACGGATTATTAATCGTAAATATATTTACAAAATCGTCAGTAGAAGTGGGCCTCTTCTTGAAGAGCTAAACGATCTAAGACGAATAACATTCGAAACATCAATTATTCCCGTGTTAGAGCGACTCCAAGTCGTATAAAATATAATAAGTAAATCGTAACCAACTGATTAAGTGCAGCCTTGGGCCGATAGCGAGCGCGATAACGACTCAGTCATCGATCATGTTTAGTGCTATTTTATTATATTTTAAACTGTCTTGAGATTCCTTTATAAAAACTAGCGGTGTGTTACATGCTTTCTTATAAATTACGGAAGCGAACAATCTTCGTTTCAATTTGAGCAAAAATACTTTCGTATTTGTGGGTCATAAAACACTTGAACAAACAGAAGTCGTCCCTCCTGTGGTCAATAGTTAACGGCTTATGTTATGTCCATGTAAGTTATCCTTTTATCACGTGGATTTTTAGAAACGGGGACACTGTTTATGCGGGTTACTATAGATAGTATAGTCCAATTCAAAATTGAGCTAAGTATGTATGTACGAAAAATAAATTAAGCACTTTATTGCACACAATAACAAGTTAAAACACGCAGACAGCAGCAGTCGCAGTTAAAGTAGCTCTTAACTTTTGATATGTCCACAATTCCACATTCAAAGACGCGAACCTAAATCTGTTTATGACCCAAATTACAAGTTCTAAAAGTCTATATAAATTTTTTTTTCTGTGAATTGTAATTTTTCACAGGGTAAACAGTTCATATATTAACATATTTTTGATATGACCTACATCCGATCACACTTTTGACCGAACCCATGCTCTTCCATGTAACTGTGCCATCAAACTTATAATAACACCGCAGGACATCACAGCAGGGAATGCTAACGAACTATTTTTTGTGTAATTTTGAAACGATTTCTTAAAACAAGTTCTTAAACAGATCATTTTTATTATGTGAATGTTAAACTTTTCAGGGCTCTGTCACACACACGCTATGACATGTGAATGTTAAACGCGAAGTTCAACTATATAATTCAAAAGACTGACGATATATCGTATATAATAAATTATAGGTTATAAGGTTATAACCTACAATTTCGTCTCCTATACATTACATCTGTTTCCTGAATCATATACTCAAAGAATAAATATGCGAAATTAACACCTGCACAAACAAAGCGTGAATAGTGATGGCACAATTTGCCCGAATTGTGTTGTCAAGGTGACAATATATTTGAGGAGAACAGTAATGTGAACACATGACAGGCAGTGGCCATGTGTTTTATTAAGACCATCGGATATGTTCTCATAAACAAGGTGCGGAATTCCCACAGCGATAATCAAATAAGTATATATTAAGAGAATAGATAGAGCACATCAAATTTACTTTTATTTTATTTTAAGACAAGTGACTTAAAGCTTAAGCAGTTAAGCCACACAGAGAGCGGGCGTGCGGTAGCGGCGCGGGCGCGGGCGGCAGAGGCGCGGGCGCGGGCGGCGGCGGCGCGGGCGCGGGCGGCGGAGGCGCGGGAGCTGCTTTTGGCGGTGGCGGCAGCCCAAAGGAGCTCCCGCGTCGCTGCCGCCCGCGCCCGCGCCGCTGCCGCCCGCGCCCGCGCCGCTGCCGCCCGCGCCCGCGCCGCTACCGCCCGCGCCCGCGCCCGCGCCGCTACCGCCCGCCCGCTCTCTGTGTGGCTTAAGCTTAAGGGTCCTTATAAGGTAAAAAAAGGCTCATCTATTTAGCCCATTTTCAGTTTAACTGATGAGTTTCTTGACATTTTATCAATGTTACTATCTAGAACAGGACTATTGTGACCTAATGACATAACTTTTAAATGCATTTTTCATTACGATATTTTGTTTCAAACATCACTCCAAATCGACCATTTTCGAGCTAAAAACTGCTTTATCGCGCTTAAATTCTACTACACACAAATCACACAATTAAATCAAAAAAGGGCAATGTTACTATTTAAAACTTTAATATAATCATCGTATCTTATAATCATTTTATTGGTATTAACAATACTTTTGTCAAAAATTTAAATCAAAATAATTTAAATTTTTAGAACCGGCTTAGAAAGGCCTTTCGTTTGATACCACACACGATAGGTTTCAGAACATTTTTTTATTAAATACAAAAAAGATGTCGTCATAACTCCTCTTCTTTTCGTTTCTTTTTCGTCCAACAGGTCAAATTGATTCATATGTCCCAAAGATCAATCGTACCGATTTTCATGCTTTTAACACCATTTGCAGCATCTTTTGGCTTACCGCTAGCACTACAACTAAAGGCTTGGTCACACTACGTTGCGCGACGTCCGCGCGACGCGACCGCTGCGCGCCGGAACGTATGCTAACAGGTTAGCGACGTCACACAGGTTGCGCGACGCGAGCGGGACGGCTAGCTTCATACATTTTGGTGCGCAGCGCAGCGTCCCGTTTGCGTCGCGCAAGCGGTGTGACCAAGCCTTAAAAGACACATTATCAAAATTACCAAATTCATTGTTGACAAAACAGTTTTAATTTCAAAATGTAACGGGCGAGTTTTTCTGGCGTAACGCCAAAAGCGGACATTTCGTTCCAGGTTATTAATTTGTAGAAAGTCAGTTATTAGCTGAGAGAAAAAAGTATTGTTCCGGTCTACAGAATGCAGCGGCAAGCTTTTTTCAGTGAAGGTTGTAGTGACAAATTAATTGATTATCCGATGTTGTTCACGGGACTTAAGGGCCATATCGCGTCTTTTAAACGCGCCGCGCCGTTGACGCGCCTTAAAGCTCGAAACGCACTGACAGCGGTAGCGGGGCGGGGCGTCGCGGTACCGGTTGTAATATTCGAACTATATGAAAGGGTTCGCACAGAAAACCGGCCGGGAAAAAAGCGGTCTTTGCGGAGCCTTTCATATTAGTTCGAACATTACAACCGGTACCGCCTCCGCACCGCGCCGCCACCGCTGTCTGTGCGTTTCCAGCTTATTATGAAAGGGTCCGCACAGAAAACCGGCCGGGAAAAAAGCGTTCTGTACGGACCCTTTCATATTAGTTCGAATATTACAACCGGTACTGCCTCCGCACCGCGCCGCCACCGCTGTCAGTGCGTTTCGAGCTTAAGGCTTGGTCAGGCCTTGGTCTCCTATAAAGCGGGACGCTGCGCTGCGCGCCAAAATGTATGAAACCGTCCCGCTCGCGTCGCGCAAACTGTGTGGCGTCGCTAACCTGTTAGCATACGTTCCGGCGCGCAGCGGTGGCGTCGCGCGGACGTCGCGCAACTCTGTCTGACCATGCCTTTAGGGTTAGGTACCGAAGTGGACCCCGGATTCCATTAGGACTTGACACAACCAGGAATACTATAGCATGACGATGACGTCCCATCATCGTCCTCCTAGCGTTATCCCAGTACAGTTGCATCCTGGAGGATGCTTGGGGTCCGCTACCTAATCCCAAGATTTGGCCTAGGCATTAATTTTTACGGAAGCGGCTGCCATCTGACCTTCCAACCCCGAGGGGAAACTAGACCTTATTGGGATTAGGCTTTGTCAAGTGAGTGGGCAACTTGACTGTTAGAAGTTCTCAAACCGCCCGAAGGCCTCCAACTTGGCTTAACGACTGCTGCCATAGACAGCAACCGGGATCAACGGCTTAACGTGCCTTCCAAAGCACGGGACCGCTCAGTTAGTAACCACTCCAAGCGGTCACCCATCCATCATGTACTGACCGCGGCCCACGTTGCTTAACTTTGCATAACGCTTGCGGCACGCAGGCGCCGCTGGGCCACGAGCGCTCCATGACGATGACGTCCCAGGTCCCACCGTTGTATAATCTGCCTTAAATGCTTTCACCTATCCCAGTAACAATTGTAACCAAACTTTTCCGATCTCTAAATCTGGCGCAGCGCCAAAGATGGCGGCACTAATAGCTCAGTTCCAAAACGTACTATTTACATACGTGATACTGTTCAGCATAGGTTTTTCTAGAAACTATTTGTAGTCTTTTTTTTCAGCAGGACATCGAGAGTCACAGGAGTACTATGTCTAATGAAAATAGAAACAGTGTTGTTTGTTAATGGTTAGAGCGCCTCTTAGAGTATTCCAGTGTTTAAACCGCCCGCGTGGTCGTGTCGGAGGTTCCCCTCGATTTTCCCCAGGTCACCGCGCACTCCTATCGCTTTATTGGGCCCGGCCTATAAAGCCATAGTCGGGTTAAAAAAAAAACCGGCCAAGTGCGAGTCGGACTCGCGCACGAAGGGTTCCTTCCCATTATCTTTAAAAACGGCATAAAATCACGTTTGTTGTAAGGGAGCCCCCTTAAATTTTTAGTTTATTCTGTTTTTTAGTATTTGTTGTTATAGCGGCAACAGAAATACATCATCTGTGAAAATTTCAACTGTCTAACTATCACGGTTTTTGAGATACAGCCTGGTGACAGACGGACAGACGAACAGCGGAGTCTCAGTAATAGGGTCCCGTCCCTAAAAATGCCAATTTAAAATGTAACTGGTCATGTTATGTTCTAATTTTTAAACAAGTCGAATTCCGCCCGCCTTTCGAGCTTTTCTTATAAGATTACGCGGCCATCACGGCCCGACTATTCGCAATTTCGCATACCTATACCTATTACATCATGTGACCTTGACATTACCGAACGGTGTATTACGCTAAACATAGATTACTTACGCTCACACTAACACTGTTAACGCTCTTATTACAACGCGATAAGCTTCAATTTAGTCTGGCTACACTGGAAAATTGGGATGAATATTACGTAAACTTCTCACGCTATAAACGACCTTACAGCGTTCTAATAAGGTTGAAATTGGATTGTCACGGCCGGAAGTTGGAGATGATCACGTTTACACTGTAGTAAACGAGCTTATTACAATGCATTAAGGTTGATTTTACATTGCTACCGCCGAAAGCTCGGGAGGAACGTTTACGTAAATAGTCGTCGATGTATGTTGTCTGGTATAATTTAAATTTATGTTATGACGTTGCCGCTGCATTGTTTATGTATGATGCTTTTTAACGGAGGCCCCTTTTTCAGCCCGTAAGGTTGCTTTTCCATCAGAGCTGTGCTATGCTAGGTTGCTATGGATGCGTATCCACCAATCATATTCATTTGCAAATTAAGAAATAAAGGAAAAATTGAAAAACTTAGGCACCGAGCAGGATTCGAACCTGCGACCTCGCGGCGCTCGCGGCCAGTCGCTCTAGCCAACTGAGCTGTAGGTGCGATTACTACCCGGCTCCAAATTCCTCAATCCTTCCTTCATTTAATACAAACGCCTTAAGGGAGGCGTACAGCGACATCTACCAGAAGACTCAGGCTTCATTACGGCACTAACGTCTCAAATTATGTTGAGAAATCGTTAGTTACGATTACGATGCGCTTCCCATACTAAATTAATTTTGTATTAAGCAGTAACGCTGCTAACGCAAACTTCAAAATTAAAAAAAAAGGAAAAATTTAAAAACTTAGGCACCGAGCAGGATTCGAACCTGCGACCTCCCGGCACTTGCAGCCAGTCGCTCCAGCCAACACAGGCATATTCATTTGTTCACATAGCATAGCACCGGTGGAAACTGAAAGCTATCATATCCTCGCAGCATGGCTACATAGCATGGCTCTGGTGGAAATGCAGCCTTATACTTATTTCAAGTGCTAGTCTCTGATCAGTGATCACTCTAGCGCCTGACAGACAGAGATGGGCAAAATTTATTCGAATGACGAATAACAAATAAGAATAACCAATTTATTCGCGAATGACGAATAAATTTCTTGAATGATTATTCTTAATCGCGAATGATTTATTCGCGAATAATTTATTCGTGGAATGGATTAGCACGAATATTTTTTTTTTAAATATCTGATGCATACCCTTAAATATTATTTGTGGATTTATCCGAATAAAAAACGAATCGATTATTCGTTATTTTAAAAATGGTTGTTTGATTTATTCGCGGACAAATTATTTGCGAATAAATCATTCGCGAATAATAAAATCGTGAATTATTTTTTATTCGAATAATTATTCGGATGAAAAATTATTCGAATAATGCCCATCTATGCTGACAGACACATTATAGTCCATCAAGTCAGAGCGCATCAGAGGGGCTGAGAGAGAGAGAGAGAGAGAGGGGAGACGATTCGTCTCTTACTGTCAAGTGTGTAAGTGCGAGAGGGATGGACGCTATATATGTCCGACATATAAGCAATCATGTAAGCCCCTCAGATGAATATTTCTGAATGACTCTGATATCGTTCTGTCACGTCACGTTAGACATATAAATCCAGTTAGACTGAGAGCATTATCTAACTAAACCTAGTATTTAATTTGGTCATTTGGCCCCATTCTCTTGTCCAGACACATAACAGTACTAATAGGTATTATGTATATTAATTAATATTCTGAAATATTGTTTCCAGGCACGCTAGTGCATCACGCTATAGAGCCGTTATTCTTTGCTTTTATCGATATACAGGGTGTCCCAAGACTATGGAACTGGAAGAGATCCCTTTTAGGGATAAGTTCGCCTTTGTACCAAAATGTCCTTATTTGTTTGTATTTTTTGTGTTTTTTTTGTGTACAATAAAGTTATTACATACATACATACTATGGGACATCAAGGGAAAGTACCTTGAATATTGTAGATGGAAGATTTTACTAAAACAAGACATTATTTTAATTTAAAAATCAATTTAAACTGCATTCATAGATTTTTAAATAATTATGTACAATTGTACATGATTGAACCGGGAATCGAACCCGCTACACGAGAAAAAAAATAGCCTGTAGCTTTATCATACCGATCGAAAGGCTTCATCATAAGGATTGTTTTTTGCTAAATAACATAGTGTCAGAAATAAAAGGAAGACAATGAATTTTAAGAACAAAATTTTTTGTCGTGTAGCTGGTTCGATTCCCGGTTCAACCATGTAATCCATCCATCCATGGTTAAAAATTTATGAATGCAGTTTTAATTGTTTTTGAAATTAAAATAATGTCTTTTTTTAGTAAAATCTTCCATCTACAATATTCAAGGTACTTTCCCTTGATGTCCCATAGTCTTGGCCTCTTGGGACGCCCTGTATATATTTCTATCTATCAAGCCACTATATTCGAGTGGTACACGCGATTTTCAATCTTGACGTAATGGATAGTGGGTTGATAACGGTCTGGGCCCAGGCTTCCATACGAATGTCGCAATTTTTATCGAGTATAGGATATATAGGAGTTTTGTCGCTGGTTCACTACACCTAGCCTGGCTAAGAAGAGTCCAGCAAGAGACTCAGCTAGGCCCGATCTGAGTTACACATAGTCTATGTGTGCGTCAGCGTAGGAGGTAATGGAATGAGTTCACGTTGTCTATGTGTTCGTATGTGTCACAACTACAACAATGGCCGACCCGCGCTCGTGGGATAAAAGTACTGTTCTATATCGCTTTTACGTCATGTTTAAACTAACGTATTAAATAGGGATGTTGACACCAAATAAGAAAATCAATGAATCCGAATTTTCTCGAAAAAGGATCAGATTCTCAATCAAATAGTGAAAAAAGTAATCCAAAAGAATAAATAATTACATAATTATAAGCCTTCAAAGTTTTAGGAGGGGGCATTTTCTGTCCCTTTTCCGCAAAACGCCCCGTTGTATTGAACGATCGTCATTTACTATGGCGCTCCAGGTCAGTGACGTCACTGATCTGTAGCGTTTTCTCTCTCTCTAACTAAAAACATTCTAACGGTTGTAGTTTCGTTATTTTTTTGAGATATTTGAATAGGATTTTCACTTTTTGGCATAGTTTTATGTATTCTTTCGTATGGAGTAATAATAAATTTTGAGTCAACATCCCTATTTCTAACGGGAGAAAGCGACATAGTCCCAAAGTCCAATTACTTATGAGGCAGACTGTACATTAAGTACAGTAAACTCGACGAGTTTCTGTGTATTCCACCTGCATACACGCCCGCCCGTGCTGCCTTGTCTATTTCATTTTCTCACTTTCCACTCAATCCCTCAAAGGTTAGCTAGAAGAGATCCCTCAAAGGAATAACTTCGCCTTTTTTGTACTTTAATTTTATGTGACATGTATATTGTTTTAACCTGTTTTGTGTACAATAAAGTGCTTACATACATACATATGGTTACGCGGTGGAAATACGATAGAGGCGCGTTCAGTTTAAGATTGATTTAACCCTGGCGCATCACAGGCTCAACAGTAAACATTATATTTATATTTAGCCGTACAGTTATTTTGAACGCGCTGTCAAGGCTGTGAACATTACGAGCTATTGTTAAAGACTTACTGTCATTATGATTATGAAAATTATATCAACATGACAAAGCGAGGATGAGCGGGGCTATAGCAGCACGATAATCTTTTATATTTCCGTCTCTATGACACTTGACGTATTCGAGTGAGACATATATAAATAAGAACTGTTTTCTGTATGGCTAGCACATGATGGCAACGTCAGTTTGTCTGCTTATCTCGATCTATCAGTCACTTTCTAACAGCACCTATCAAAAAAAGACGGATAGCTCGAGATAGGCCGACAAACTGACGTTGCCATCATGTGCTAGCCATACTGGCGTAGCGGCTCGGCTTTGAGGCGGAATAAACGCGCTTTTCAGCAGAATATTATTGTCAGTACAGTCAAGGGCACCAATATGTATACACTTTTTCACCTTACTCCATTGAAATAAGGTCCAATAATGTATACATATTTATTCCCTTGACTGTATCATAATTGACAACATTTCATATTTTTTACTACTTTATTTTATGAACTAGTTAGAAAATAGGTAAAAATTTAAGCCACCCGTATTTTTTCTTTTTCAATTTAACTCATTATTTCATCCAAAAAAAAACACGTTGAAAAGTAGGTCATTCCAAAAGGGCGTAAGTAAAATATGACGTCATCTTCCCAACAAGAATCCAGAGCCACTCCAGAGCAGCGATTGTCTGTTCTCTGTACTAAGGTCTCCCTGAATACAGCGAGGAAGATGACGTCAACTTTCGGTTTACAGTAATTTGCGATTTTTTCCAAAATTAACGGAGAAAAAAATCTAAAAAAATGTTTTATGTGTACTTCACACGTTTTTACCGAAATGGTTTTCGAATTAAGACTTTTGGAAATTATGAAATATTGTCAATTATAGTCAACGAATCATATATCTGAAAATCAGCCCCTATTGTTTCCTCGTCCGGACAGATCAGCGTTTCAAAGTTTCTAAATTTCTCGTTGTAGCGCCTTAAGCCGTAATACACGGGGTTTTCGCTCTTATTGCGTAGTTAATAGACATAAAGCTTTTTGATCTCCGCGTCGATAGGGTTGAAGAGAGCCTTACTATACTAACTGTAACAGAAAAACCCCAAAGCAATAACTACCCATCCATCACCTCAAAATTAATTACAATTCAGCACAATGACGATAATAATCATGTACATACGCCAACACAAATTAAACATAAAATAAACAAAACCACATCCAGTGACGAGAGCCTAGACATTAAAGAAGTAATTTAAGAAACGTTACATAGCTTGTGAATAAACTGGTTTTGGCAACAGTCCAGCTACTATCACGGCGGCCGCTATGTCAACTGTGCTGTATTTTTGTCTGCTTTTAGAACTGAGATGCAAAGGGCGTAGTCACGGAGAACCGATGGCAAACCAAGCTCTACTCGTAATCTAACCAAGCGCTTTCATCATCTTCTATAACGCGCACTGCTAAGGTTCGGAATTCCCTGCCGGCATCTGTATTTCCGGGTCCACATATCCTGGACCTCTTTAAGGCGGTTCCATGAGCCAGATATGCGAAAATACCCCAAGAACTATCCCATTTTTCTCAGAATCGTTGATATTTGTAGACGTGGGAAAAATATATATTATTCTTGATTATATTATCTTTAATAACACAGCTTTCGATACACGATTCATAACACTTCGCTCGATACAATTAATTCCCAAAGTAACCTCCAATTTGATTTATTTTTCCAACTTTACTTCTTTTTTTACTATGTGATGTGACACTATGAAACATAAAAAGGAGAAAAATCACTCATAACTAAAATAGTAATTTGACAGCTTCCGAATTTCGATAATTTGAGGCAATATTTTTAAATAAATAAAAATCGACAAATTCTACCGTAACAAGATATGCGGTCTGCAAGCTCTATCTCTGTTACCCTTTCGAAATGTGACAGTGACGGCTGAGCACTCGATGTTCGATTTCATCTGGGTACATGAACGGCCTTAAGGCACGAGTGAATTGGCATCTTCTGGGTAAGCTTGCTTCACCGTCGACCTCGTGTTTGCCCCCTGGCTAGATGTTGGCCAAAAGCAATCCCATTTTTAATTTTAATTATAGTGTAAATCACTAGTCGAAATGTTTTTAGCAGCCAAGGGCCACATAGTACTTTATATCAAAAAAATTGTCGCGGGCAGTGTTTAATTTGTGACTCTTTAGGTCCATTTCAGAAGGAAAGACGGCAACAGATAGACCGTCTGTCTTAAGAGAATTGTGTAGCAACATTTTTCCATACAAAAAGCGGCATCGTTTTCCACCCCCTAATCCAGAACCGATTTGCATGATTTTTGGAAATGTTGTATCATTAAATACTAGGTTTATACGTTTTGATTTTTTGGAAATATTGCATACAATTGAAAACATGTACCCTTAAAGTTTCGATTTTTTGACACGAAAACTTCATCCTGGTTTTTTGCTATTATTTCATAAACTAGAAAGAATTACGAACAAATCAAAACGTATAAACCTAGGTAAGGATGTAAGGAATCGATCAAGGCCAATATTGTCACATTTGATACAGGTTTAAGGGTTGGAAAACGTTGCCGCCCGAAGCACTAATTCTGCGAGAAATTAGCCAACGGTGACGACTGTCTCTATCGCACGCAAGAATATTCCGGAATGCCTGTTCTCGCTCGCACGATAGGTTCATAATAGTCTTAAAATGAGTTCGCACATGCAACGGGAGAGTGGCAAAAGGGATGACTTTGACGTCGTATAGCGGGCGCCTGCCGCTACCCTTCCACGTTCTACTATTACGCGGAAGACCTATAATTCTTTGTACCTAGTGATCAATACTTCACAATGATGTCACTGAACATAAAAAAGGATGTGTGACAGTGACGGTGTGACTTAGATTGCCATCTTACTTGAGTGTAATGATCGGATTAGTCATCACGGAAAATATATCTATCGAATAGAAGCTAGCATGATTTTTTTGTTTCCTATTGTTATAACGCGAAATACTAAACAGTACGCCTGCTGCCTACCCTGAAAGTAGACTATCTTTTTGTCAGAGGTTCTAGACTTATAGACTTTTTGAACTTTACTGTGGCTTTTTAGGCCGGGCCCATTAAAGCAATAGGAGTGCGTGGTTGGAGTGGTCTAGGGAAAATCCAGGGGGAACCTCCGACACGTCCACGCGGGTGGTTTAGACTTATAGTACTTTTATCTCACGAGAGCGGGTTGGCCATTGTTGTAGTTTTGACACATACATACATATAGACAACGTGAACTTATAGCTCCTACGCTGACGCACACATAGACCATGTGCATGTACAGCTCAACACACAACCATGGCTCACCCGCGCTCGTGAGATGAAAGTACTCTACCACGGATACAGTAGTATCATCATGTGGTCCCAAGGGAAGACCAGCGCTAGCCAAGCCAGCTGTTTTGGGGCAATTTCGTGGCTGTGCTGTATATTGTGATGTTTTGCTATGTGCTGTCTTTGTGTAACGGCAATTTTTCACCATACGAAACACATACTTTCGACAGAGTTTCCATAGCCTATTGACACAAGTGTTGTGTCGTCCGTACACAACCACGACCTAAGGCCTACGCCTTAATACATGTTAGGTTATCGCTGATACAAGCAATATGCGTTTGTGTCCCAGTAAACTATTGTTACTGCTTAACACTCAAAGTGGCCAATCGCCATTTCGACGACCGCTTTAGCTTAGTTGGTAGTGACCCTGCCTACGAAGCTGGAGGTCCCGGGTTCGATTCCCGGCCGGGGCATTTATTTGTGTGATGAGCACGAATATTTGTTCTTGGGTCTTGGATGTCTTCTATGTATTTAAGTATTTATTTATCTATATAAGTATGTATATCGTCGCTTAGTACCCATAGTACAAGCGTTGCTTAGTTTGGGACTAGGTTGATTTGTGTAAGATTGTCCACAAATATTTATTTAAAAAAATATTTATACTACACGCCCATCAGAGCTGTGCTATACTACGTTGCTGATATGGATACGTTAATATCCACTAACCATATTCATTGGTCCACTTGTTGCACTGGTGAAAACGGAAAGCTATCACATCCTCGCAGCACAGCTGCATAGCTCTTTGGCGGAAAGGCACCGTAAAGCTCAGAACCTAGACCCAAAAAGATCTAGCTCAAACCCTTGACAACGAAGGGCGTGTGGTATGCAATCACTATGATTTATTACTGAGTATAATTCTGGCGGTGGTCCAGAGCCGGCGTCACGTAATGTCAACGCCTCCGTGACGTCACAACCTTGGGAGTCATGTCATCATCTTATTTCTGTCACTCTTAGTCTCGTGACTGAACGTAGTTTGGTAATACGGAGACCCAACCGCGAACAGAGTTTCCGTCACTGTCGCTCGAATTAGCAAGTGCGACAGAGAGCGAGAACCTGTAGGCTGTAGGTAGAAGCTTAAGCCACACAGAGAGCGGGCGTGCGGTTGCGGCGCGGGCGCGGGCGGCGGCGGCGCGGGCGCGGGCGGCGGCGGCGCGGGCGCGGGCGGCGGCGGCGCGGGAGCTGCCTTTGGCGGTGGCGGCTGCCGCCAAAGGCCGCTGCCGCCCGCGCCCGCGCCGCTGCCGCCCGCGCCCGCGCCGCCGCCGCCCGCGCCCGCGCCGCCACCGCCCGCCCGCTCTCTGTGTGGCTTGAGCTAGAGTGTTCGGAATGAGAAGAAGCGTAGCTGTTACTGCGCACGAGTGGGTTAACATAGCACCCTTTCGTCGACGACCACTTTAGCCTAGTTACTTAGATCAGTGTTTCTAAAGCCCGAAACGCACTGACAGCGGTAGCGGGGCGGGGCGGCGCGGTGCGGAGGCGGTACCGGTTGTAATATTCGAACTAATATGAAAGGGTCCGCACAGAAAACCGGCCGGGAAAAAAGCGTTCTGTGCGGACCCTTTCATATTAGTTCGAATATTACAACCTCTACGGCCTCCGTACCGCGCCGCCACCGCTGTCAGTGCGTTTGCAGCTTTAAGGCCTATTATTACCTATATTGATTGAAAGAGACGCGCGTATGTTTTTCGTTCACGACAAAACGGGATGCAACACTCTTCGGGAATGGTTTTTTAGACAAATCTCGATAAATATCTGAATGCGGGCGCAGGTTTATTAAATTTCCTCTTGTCAGAGTATAGATGAGGTAAAATACCATCATATTAACTTAATCGTATCTTTTTATAATGCGTTTGTTTTAGTAGGCTGAGTAAAAAAAGGAAAATATAGACTCAACTTTGGATTTATTTTCTATCAAGAAATTTTAAGCAATCATGTTTCGACTATTGTCAGGACCACAATCATATAGGCAAGAATCATATATCTAAAAATCAGTCCCTATTGTTTCCTCGTCTAAACAGAACAGCGTTTCAAGCTTCTAAATTTCTCGTTGTAGCGCCTTAACCTGTGGTCCAAGTATATGTGCGGGGGTCCGACGTAGTCTCACCTATTGATCGTTTTGATAATAATGGTTTGATATATGTTGCTGTTTCGTTATAAAGTGGTCCTTGGACTTGTGTTGTGTTCGCTTGCCTAGGGGTCCGTGGGTGGAAAAAGGTTAAGAACCGCCGGCCTAGTTGGTAGTGACCGTGACTACTGTACACTGCACTAGCTTCAGCTACGCAGCTTACAAGTAAACGCCATATAGGGCGCCATAGGAGGCCCGGCAGGGCGCTACATCCACATATTTGTTTGTGCGACAAGAGGTCGGACCAAGCGTTACCGCGTATAAAGTCAGACGTGTTTCTCTTGTCACTTCAGCTAACTTCGGTTCTGGTACACCTCCGTGGTGCCTAGATACCCTACCGAAGAACGCATTATGATAAAACTTCGTATACAACAAGTTTATAGTCTGGATTAACATATAGAATACTTTTTATCTCGAAAATCATCCCTCGAAATGTTGAAATAGGGAGCGTAAGTTTACGCGGACGATGTCGTTGGCGAAATCTAGTCGAAAACAACTTACAGCACGCTTATTGCACGTCGGTCTTTGGAAAGAGACAACAGGCTTTTCACGATAATTTCCGAACACTGGCAAACATCAATTAATCATCATGTTTATTAATTAACGTTTCATTTCAAATAAATACTGCACTTTATGGACTTTACTACTAAACTTTGGATATCTATAGTTTCCGACAAACGTCACATAGGTCGTGTGAGACAATGCTGTATGAAGCCGAAATTAGCAGAGTTTCTTTTCAAAATAGATCCCTTGAGGGAGATACCTATTCATTCAATGTATTGACATTTTAACTTCATTGTTATTAATTATTTTGTTGACGATCATGATAAGGATTCTTATAATTTTGACATTGTATGCAAATTTATATTGTAATTTTTCTCATGAAATAAATAAATCTAAATCAAATGTTGATGTGCAATACTTATCACCGGGTACTCTACGAGGCTATAATTTATTAAACTTAGATTAAAACACACCTATCTTAGTGATAATGAAGTGACTGACACTCAACATTGTAGCGATTGGTAACCGTTACACTTGTCACACTACGTAGCACCGTCTAAATATAAACGGATCATCATTACCACAGTAAACAAATGTATAATATTAGCTCGTGGCTTTGTGTGTGATAATTATACAGAATCATTTTGTTTCGAGGCGCATGGCGCATCCTCCGTGCGAACTGGTATATGTACTAGATTTTGTCTCAAGGGAGAAAAATTATACTTACAATAGGGTATAAATAAATTATTTTATGTCACACCTGGCCATAAAGTGGCCATTATCGCACGCTCCGCGCGCGAAAAAACCCACTTCCTGGCCAGGGGGTGACATAAAATTTTGTACTTACCACGGGCGATAATAAAGAAAGCCTCAGATCGCATATTTATCGCCCTTGCCTTCGGCTCGGGCGTAAAATACCTGCGATCTGAGACATTCTTTGTTTTATCGCCCTTGGTAAGTAATGTACTATTTTACTTGACTAATAAAAGCTCTAACGAAAATACTCGAAAAACATCAATTATTAATTTATTTTAGCTAATTGAAAGATTTTATAAGCATAAAGATTTAAAAAGGACGCTGATTTGAACAAACCTACTCACACTGTCTTAGTGAAGTCACTAAGACAGTATTTCCCTACAAACTCCATATTAACAAATCGTTTTTGACATTTAATAAAAAGTTGCTGATTTGACTATGGGTTTAATACCGTATTACACACCAGTGGCGGCGAGTCAAAAATATTCTTAGGGAAGCCGGAAATAGTTTGCCTTTCTTATTCTTCATGAGCCGTACTAAAAGAACTGGTGTGGCTGAAAATTAGGCAAGCCGGTGGGAATCGAGTTGTATGGACGCTCCGCCACTGTTACACACAACATACAAGCTATTCATCCGCAATACGTGTTGTTTACTACATTATGATATTTTAAATACATATATATCTTCCTTATATATAAATGCTCCTTACCTCGGTCAATAAATATTCTATTCACCCATTTAAGTTTGAATCTAATAGCAGTGCCAAATAATTATTCCAATTAGGTTTGGGAGAATTTTAATATGACTACGTATCTACATTCATCGTCCTAAGAAAAGCCACGAGGTCGACCTAGCGCGGTGTATATTCAGTCAAGAAAAGTAACTATGCATAGATGAGGTCAAAACCTCATATTCCCTAACAATAAAGACATTTGCGTAGTAACTTAAGATGCTGACTGTACATAAATGAGTCAGACGTTAGCAACTAAGAAAGCAATGAACCAGTGAAAGTGTTACAAGTATAATAAGGAAGCCCGAATCAGTTGCACAAACGCTAAAACTACTTCCTTTATCAACGCGTCCTTCGCTCGACTTCATAATCAACTGTGCTAATATGCCCGCGTCACTCGCAGGAATATAATAATACTCTTTTGTAAAAAATAGTATTTTACTTACCAAGGGCGATAAAACAAAGAATGTCTCAGATCGCAGGTATTTTACACCCGAGCCGAAGGCAAGGGCGATAAATATGCGATCTGAGGCTTTCTTTATTATCGCCCGTGGTAAGTACAAAATTTTATGCCACCCCCTGGCCAGGAAGTGGGTTATTTCGCGCGCGGAGCGTGCGATAATGGCCACTTTATAGCCAGGTGTGACATAAAAACATATTTTTTTATTGCCGGCCTTACTTTTTTTCAAATTCAATCGTGGACTCCCGACATGCCCAAACACGATAGATTTATCTTGTGTAGTTTAGTATAGTTGCTGCATAATAATAATACATATGTAACAACGAAGTGTATGTAGAAAATGTATTTACACAAGATTAGATGAGATTCGTCTCACGAAATTAATGGACGCTCCCTTATACCGATGCTGTGTTAAGGCCGTGTATTACAACTTTTGAGTATTTAAAAACCATCTGAGACATAGAATATAGTGTCTTAAAATCTAAAATAATATATGTTTTACATAAGGATCTTGTCTAGTTAAAATCGCAGTCAGTTACATGACCTGAATTTCACTCGATAGAAAAAAATCGCGAAGTTACCCCTTTTTGGAACGTATTTTCAATACTACGGCTATATTACTGATATTTAACCTTTCATTTTTGTACTCAATTAAAGATCCTAAATAGTTATAGGCAAATTAGCTGGGTTTGCTTAGATAAAATGATTGGCTTAATGACTAAAGCTAAATATTTACGAAACTACGCGCAGAGCTTGCGTAGAGAGCGGGATGGTTAATTGTAAACTCACGCGTGTTAGAGCGGGACAATTGCGTTGGGGATACCTCCCCTTAATGCTATAAATTAATTATGATATATACGATTATCATTATCACTGGTAAGTCCCCAGATTAGGCAGATTAGATACAATTATTAAATTTATTAGACACTAATCTTAATGATAATGATTATCATTTGTTACTAGAAATCTTACGTTTTTTGTAGTTTTCAGAAATACGGCAATTTTAATATTTTTAATGAAACTTTTTATAAAACGTCAAAAACGCTCCCTTCAAAGATTTTTATTTTTATTAAAAATGGGATTGTTTTTCTCCAGCACCCAGCCAGGGGACAAAGATGAAGTAATATAACACACACGTAAACGTCGGAAACAAAACATAACACACATATATGTTATGTGTCGTTAAAGCTGCAAACGCACTGACAGCGGTGGCGGCGCGGTGCGGAGGCGGTACCGGTTGTAATGTTCAAAGTGTTCGAACTAATATGAAAGGGTCCGCACAGAACGC
Source organism: Cenopis cana (assembly GCA_951800055.1). Classification (NCBI taxonomy): domain Eukaryota; kingdom Metazoa; phylum Arthropoda; class Insecta; order Lepidoptera; family Tortricidae; genus Cenopis; species Cenopis cana. Next base: position 4,850,919 of record OX637498.1, on the reverse strand, counting down.
TTTTCTCCCGGCCGGTTTTCTGTGCGGACCCTTTCATATTAGTTCGATTATTACAACCGGTACCGCCTCCGCACCGCGGCGTCCCGCCCCGCTACCGCTGTCAGTGCGTTTCGAGCTTTAGTTAGATATTTTTGAGCATTCTTAAGAGTACAAGATATATTTAATGGCGACTGTAAAAACGAGTTCAATAGTACGTTAACATTTAAAGTTTACTAACTCGCACATTATATTTTCCGTAATCACAAAATTCACAAATCATGAAACCCAAGTGTTATCATTTGATCAAACTTAAAATGTCAAGCAAAATCCCACTCTTATCATAAGTTATGAAACTTGATAAATGATAACTGATAGCGGGCATAACCTCCAAAACGGCCACATGGTCTCACATATGGGCTGTATACTGAAAACAATTATCTGTGACTTAAAATCATTTGAACTGGCAGAGTTTTATCAAATTAGTCCGTTCAAAAAGCGCCTTTACCGTCATAGCAAGACGATTTAAAATCTAATGACCGTATTATAAAAAGTCGGACTTTTTTAAATAGTATCAACTACACAACCGGTTAAGTTAACATGACACCTAACATCTATGAAGTTACATTGCAGTGAGACGTTGAATTGATTCAATCGTGTTATAGGCGTGTTTAAGGAGTTATATGTAGCATATTCATATTTAGGGGAGGTATCCCCATTGCAAATGTCCCGCTCTAACACGCGTGAGCGGCGTGAGTTTGCAATTAACCATCCCGCTCTCTACGGAAGCACTGCGCGTAGTTTCGTAAACATTTAAATATAGTCATTAAACCAATCATTTTATCAAAGTCAACCCTACGAATTTGTCTATAACTATTTAGGGTCTTTAATTGAGTAAAAAAATTAAATGTAAAATATCAGTAATATAGGTGTAATATTGAAAAAACATTCCAAAAAGGAGTAACTATGCGACTTTTTTCTATCGAGTGACATTCATCAGGTCTTGTAACTGACTGCGATTTTGACTAGACAATACCTTATGTAACATTTTTTTTTTTTTTAATTTAAGACACTATAATCTAAATCACAGATGGTTTTAAAACATTTGAAAGTGGTAATAACCAGCCTTAATCATGAATAATGAGCTCGAGCGATATTTGATGTTAAAAATTATATTTGTTAAACGGAATGAAGAGTACATATTTCACAAAAAAATCATCACTTCAACACAATCTGCGCACTCAGTATAAATATAATTTATGCCACACCTGGCCATAAAGTGACAATTACCGCACGCTCCGCGCGCAGTAAATTCCACTTCCTGGCCAGGGGGTGACATAAAATTTTGTACTTAACACGGGCGGTAATAAAGAAAGCCTCAGATCGCATATTTATCGCCCTTGCCTTCGGCTCGGGCGTAAAATACCTGCGATCTGAGACATTCTTTGTTTTACCGCCCTTGTTAAGTAATGTACTATACCGTATTCCTAAGGTCCACAATAAAATTATGTACAAAAGTGCTTTCATTGCGTCCATGCGAGTGTTCAACAACTTACCTGCGGATATAAAGTCGAGAGAGAAGGTAAACAGTTCAAAGGTGCCTTGAAACGTTGGCTAATCATTATCAATAAGGACTTTTATTTCATGAACGAATTTTACACCGATGTACGTTTAACTATTTTTAAGTGCAGTGTTGTCTTTTATATTGTACGTCCGTGATGGACCAACTGTTGAGTCTAATGTAATGTATTTTATGTCACACCTGGCCATAAAGTGGCCATAATCGCACGCTCCGCGCGCGAAAAAACCCACTTCCTGGCCAGGGGGTGACATAAAATTTTGTACTTACCACGGGCGATAATAAAGAAAGCCTCAGATCGCATATTTATCGCCCTTGCCTTCGGCTCGGGCGTAAAATACCTGCGATCTGAGACATTCTTTGTTTTATCGCCCTTGGTAAGTAATGTACTATTAACACCTTTGTACACATTTCAACAATAAACATTATTCAATTATATTCTATTCTAAGACGTGAGTGAACCATTTATTATATTTCAACATGTTTTCTACTTATTTAATACATACAATATTAGCGGAAACTTTATAACAAAGGCGGCAAAGTTTTTATGTCTACTAGTAAATAGTTAAGTAATTAAACTCAATGTATCACTTCCCTTCAAGGAAAACCTAGTGTTAAAATAAGTATTACACTTTATCTGTGCACTAAATAGAATTACCCGGCTGCTTAAAATGCAGAAAGAAATCCATACTAATATCATCACTATACTATAATATTATAAATGTGAAAGTGTGTCTGTCTGTCTGTTACTTCTTCACGCGTTATTAAACCACTGAACCGAATTAGATAAAATTTGGTATGGAGATAGTTTGAGTCCTGGACTCCTGGAGAAGGACATAAGATTCTTTATCGCGGAAATTATCCCGTGAAGTTTGTATGAACGAGAGATGACTAGGTAAGCGCCTGAATAAAAAAAAACACTTTAAATTCTGACGCGATTAACGAGTTCTACGCGAATAAAAACAAGTGAAATAACATAGGTAGGGAGCTGTAGGACACAGCAAAATGTCATCTTGCTGGAATTTGGAGCAGCCCAACTGGGGAAGTACATCCGCCTTGCAGAAGACCACACCCATAATAACATTATTTACTATAAGTATTTAGTGTTGTGTTCCTGGAGGTGAGCAAGGTTGCCAGAGCTCGCGAGGATGCACTGTGTTGAGAGCGACTGACCTAAATTTATCTCTTCGGCTGTCAACACGGTGAATCCTCAAATTTTATAAAGGGTCGGCAACGCGCACGCGACTCCCTTGGAGTTGCGGGCGTCTACAGGCTGTGGTATCCGCTAATCATCAGGTGGACCATACTATTGTTTGCCACCGTCATTGTATAAAAAAATAGATAAGGATCAACGTCCAAAAATGCTGATACATTATTACATAAAAACCTAACATGCCCGGCCATATGTTTATAGCAAAAATATTATATCATACCTTTGTTACATTACACAATACATAGAATAGAAAGTGAAATTCTGAATCAGCAAATATACATATGTTTACGTTAAATATGTTGAGAAATTGTCAAATGTCTTATTATTATTTATTATTATTAAATCAACAGTCAATTTAACCTAGGAATTCCCTATGACTCATCGCCCTTGATACAGATCGATGAATCTAGGCCTGAGATTAAATATGTATGTATGTTTGTAACAATTGTAACTCTTAAACAGAAACATTAACCCATTTAAAATACCTACGCCACGAAATTGCAGCAGAGCGCTACGCTGAGTTGTCGCTACAATGCGAAAAACAAGCGCGACGCGCGTCAGCGCCACGACATGACCCAGGTCGGGCCTTGCTGGACTCTTCTCAGCTAGGCTAGGTTTAGTGAACCAGCGACAAAACTCCCAGTAGCTCGATTCCACTGACACCTCTGATTCGGTTGAAACCGCTCAACCAATATCACTGGAGCGCAAACTATTAGAGTATTCCAGTGTTTAAACCGCCCGCGTGGTCGTGTCGGAGGGTTCCCCTGGATTTTCCCCAGACCACTCTCCAACCGCGCACTCACAGTCAGGTAAAAAAAAGCAACGTTACAAACAAAAACTGGCAAAAATCATCTTACGTAATAAATGAATGGCGCCAAACATATTGAATCAAATGAGGCTGAAAATTTACCACAAATAATGTATATATGTTTATAATATGCCATAGTACATGTTTAAATGATTAAACAGTAATATACTAGAGGATTTTACTAATATATTAAGTATAGATATACGATAACTATATGAGTTACCAATAATAACCTAAGCCATGTACAGTCAACCAAAAAAGTGGTCTACCACTTTTCGACTCTATTATGCGTACGTTAAAGTCCAAAAGTGGTAGAGGACTTTCTTTGCTGACTGTACACACTGGGTCAGCACTTAGCAGTGTCAGCAATATGCCACAATGTATTTGTGTGAAGTCCCTGTGCTGGGAAGTCCCCGTGGAGGAAAAAGTAGATGTGATTTTTCACTAAGATAGGGGTAATAAAATATGCATTAAATTATTAAAGCTAGAATTGAAGCATTTTAAATTAAAAATAAGGCGCAGCTATTTAATTTAATTTATGAGTAACTTTGCAATCAAAATCAAATGAAACATTAACAAATAAAACAACAGGTAGACTCCACTTAACCTTCAATGATTAATTTATCAATTACATTACGTTTACTGAAGGAATAAAATTGTCCTCTGACATAGAAACTCAGTCATAGGACTAAATCTATGTTAATCATTTTACACTGATAAGCTAAGGGGGAGTTTCCCCAACTTACAATTAGTAACTATTGCACCGGCAGCTGTTATTTGAAAGAAACTTGCAAAACTATGCATGCTCCCGTTTTAAATGATTCCTAAGTCGATTGATCACCTAGCCGACTTTTTTGTAATATTGTCTATTTATTTTAGATAACAAACGAAGCCGTCCTGAATAGAGTATCGGAAGAGAGAAGCTTAATAAGCATAATTAAAATAAGAAGAGGAAGAATGATAGGCCACCTAATACGACACGACAACTACATCAGAAACATTATAAAAGGGAAAATAAATGGGAAAGAGGAAGAGGAAGACCAAGGAAAAGTTATATGAACCAGATAAAGGAGGATGTGGATGTCGTGTCGTATCAGGACGTCAAGAAGCTGGCCTCGGACCGACAAAGATGGAGAGAACTGCATCAAGCTGCACCGACAAGAGCTCGGCTCTTAAGATGATGATGATGATGATTTTAGATAAGTAATACTTGTCCTAATTGGAATGGTCTTCATTTTGTAGGATACTGGGTGATTTTCTTAACTGGTCCACACCAGGCCTGGATCGTTAACAACTCTGATTGATTATTTTTTACTTTTAACTATGTTAACAGTTAGGGACCCGGGTATAGAGTAAACTAAAGTCAACAATAAGCTAAGTTGCACTCTGATTTCCTTAACTTTCACTTAACATTCGGGCCAGTGAAGAGAATCATTTATTTATAAATGTAAACATAAACACAAAATACTAACCTAACTTGGTGCTATAATGTGTGTTTACACTGATTTAGGTTAGTTTTTAAATAATGATTTTCACTTAACATTCGGGCCAGTGATGAGAATCATTTATCTATAAATGTAAACATAAACACAAAATACTAACCTAAGTTGGTGCTATAATGTGTTTACACTGATTTAGGTTAGTTTTTAAATAATGATTTTCACTTAACATTCGGACCAGTGATGAGAATCTTTTATCTTTGCTATAAATGTAAACATAAACACAAAATACTAACCTAAGTTGGTGCTATAATGTGTGTTTACACTGATTTAGGTTAGTTTTTAAATGTTTTTCATAGCTTGAGTGTTTAGCTAAGTCGACTACAATGAAAACTTGAAAAGGTTATTTAATTTTAATAAAACATGGCCAACAGGTATTCAAATATAACCTAAACGTAAATAACATGCTGTTAGCAGAAGCGACATAGGTGCAAAGGTAATTTTTAACACTATCAAATTATAATCCGATACAAAGGTTTTTTAACCTGACTTTGGCTGTATATGCCGGGCCCAATACAGTGATGGGAGTGCGCGGTAGAGAGCGGCCTGGGGAAAATCTAGAGGAAAACTCCCATGCGACCACGCCTGTAATTCAATGCAAAGGTGTAGTCATTCTTAACACTGCCAATTATGTATAACCAGTCCAAAAGGGCATTGTCAGTAAAAGTTGAGACATAATTGCAATTAATACTGAAATTGAATAGAATCCTGGAACACAAATGATACTAAGATAAACATGTTTTATATCCAACTCAGAATTAATTATAGAGGGTGGATTTTCTTTTTGAGTCAGTGAGGGCAGCTACCAGATCACGTGCTGCTACGCGAAAATGGTCTTAGAAGACCTTTCCTTGATTTTGAATTAATGAAGATTGGCATTTACATTTTTTTTTTAAAACATACAGTGTGCGAGACCCACGAGAAAAAGTGCATTTTTGTAAAACTTTTTTTTTATCTGAATCAATCCCATCCAGCAGCTGTTAAAAAGTAGGTATACCTATCAATCCTATAATATATACCTAGTTTTATAAACACTACAGAATTAATCAGAATAAAATTACTGTGTAAAATTAAAATCTCATCTAGCATATATAGAACCTCACAGTCAAATATCCTAATTACACATAACAAGTGACTGATGCTTGGAAGGTGTAAACTCATAACCAATGCTCCGCCAAGCTGTGCTTGGAAAAAGGCTAACAAGTACATACAGACAACAACTAAATGGGTAATATGGGTATACATATATTATTTGATATTAAATTAAGGACTCCTGACAGGTACAGGCCTCCTTCTCCATGTCTTCCTTTTTTTTCAAACAAATCGGAAGTGTCTGTGGAATCAAGCTACTGGGAGCTTGTCGCTGGTGCACTAAACCTAGCCCAGCTGAGAAGAGTCCAGCAAGAAAGTCAGCTAGGCCAGACATGGTTCGGAATGACTCTACCCGGTATGCGGCGGCACCAGGACGAATAGGGACTATATGTGTCTGTGATGTCGCGATCGCGCAGTGGACGTCCTCGCCGGCGGGTATGTGTCTGAGCCATGACTGATCATAAATTGATCAAGCTATAGCATATTTAGTCTGATTTTAAGAAAGAATGCTACAATACTAGTTATGTTAACAAAGTTATAACCAATTCAACTTGAAATGAATGGGCACTTAGCAATAACTATGTTATGATTACATATGATTGCACTGATTAAGTAATCTGTAAATGCACTCGTCAAGTATTGAACAAGTGCAAAGCCCTTAATGATTCACACTTTCACCAGTACTAGTTACTGCTGTTGTATATATCTACACACAACAGGCCAACCCTAGGGTAAACTATATCAAGTTGGTGCGCTACAACTTAGAGGTTACCTGCCGAACGAGAAAAAATGAATAGAAAAACAAAATTCTAGAGATATGCTCTTAAGTGGCACAGATTAAATAGCCTCAGCAAGATCAGAGGCTCAGAGAGGTCAGCACTATAGATAAATACACTCAATATCCCCAAAATGGGTAGGTTTTTGAGATTCTATGATATTGCAGTGAGAACCACTCTCCATTTTACCATATTGATGTTCTCCTGTGAGAATATGGCTTGCAAGTCCAAAGTTTTAAAACATCCTGTGACATTCTTGGCAGGGCTTTTACAACACCCATGGAAAGAGAAGCTTCCTGTATTGCTAAACCATAAGGTTCAATGTTGCTTGCCTATTGACATAACCTCCATGTCACCATTAACCTTTATTGGTTAACACAGTTATGACACCAAAATTTATGTAATGATAATGCAAAATCAGTGCTTTTATGGATATGTCACAGTATGAAAGGTTCATTCTTCCAGGACTTTCTGTCATGTTTGTGTGATTACAAATGAAAATAAAATATTTGTATCTAACGCACACATCATAACCTGCAATGCAAGCTTCGTCAGGGATGCTATAACTAAGTCAGGTAAAAAAAGAGTCACAAATGGTTTAAAGTTGTGTTACACAAGTATTAACCCTTTTCATCTTGATGATTACCTATGACATGACCCCTAATCCAAAAACTATCATATGTAGGATTCATTCCTTGAAAATTTTTGATGTTTTGATGACTAGTATTGATGACACATAGAGTTAAGGTAGGAAGTGCATGTTGAAAAGGGTTAATCTTCTTATCAGAAGTTTTCATTGTTCGGTTTGTAGTTAGAGTTGAACCATTGCATAATAGCTGCGCAACAACATGGGTTTGTTTACAAATTGCATGTTTCACTGACCTGCCAAGGGTTGACCTTCGGGATTGGTGCTTCAACGAACTTCTTGGGCTGTTCATCCTCTTCAGTCTGTGGTTGGTCCGGGTTGACCTGGGCCTGACCTTCGGCAGGGGGCTGCGGGCCGGCCTTGTGTGGACGCGGCGGCGCGCGGCGCTCGCGCTCCCGCCGCGGCTTCCCCGGCCGTCGCCCGTGCGCGATCACGGGCACGAAGCCCTCCTCCTCCTCCTCCTGACGCACCACCACCTCCGGCACCTCTCCTGGTGCCGCCTCAATGTTCTCCTTATTACTTTCGGCTCCCCGAAAGTTCAGCACGGACGCGTACGAGGGACCGGCGCCCTCTGCGGACACGCGCGCGGCCATGCCGCCGCAGCCGCTGCCCTCGTTATGTAAGCCCGGGCGCGCGCTCCGCGCCGACCGACGATCACGAGCGCGCCTCCATGCTTCTTAACACGACGGCATGCTGCCGTCTGTACCGCAGAGCGACCCGACTACCCGCAGGACGTGACCCGATCGAACCCGCGGTGAAGGTCGAGATTTTCCTCAGCCACACGCGAGACTGGCGAGCGCGACACGAGAGCACACTGATTGGAAATATTCAAGAAATCCTCGCGGTGCACCAGACTGACCCTGGATGGCCCGTATTTACATCGAAAAAATGCACTTCCGTCGTAGAGTTCCAACTTTATTCCGACACTGAACGCTCCACACGCACTTTATCTATCGATAATGAGTATAATTCACTTTCAAAACGGCTATTCAGAACAGAAATTCACTAAAGAACCATATTTTGTTCATAATTCACACATGTGGTCGGACGCCCAAAAAGGGATTTTTCCGCAACACACACGGAACTTGCGGAAGGCTGTGACTTCTAATCTTACACGGCCGACATTTCGTCGCTAGATGGCGTTGAAACATCATTTTTTATGGATTCGTTCAAGTTAATAAAAAGTTTTCGTTTATTTTCGATGAAATAATGAAATTTAGAATGATATGATCAGCATTATCTTATAGATCAAGCCGTAATACGTGGTTTTCAACATCAAAGTTAAATATTTATCAAAATTTTATGAAATTCTCTAAGTCATTCCGTGAAAAACCTTATACTAGAACGCAGCAATAAGAAAATCATTTTGGACCGATCATTCAGCAGGACAAATGCGAAAATTATTGTGAAATACTTATTTAATTAGGTGTACCTAATTATTCGCCACAGTACGAGTATAACAAATAAATTAGTTTTAGTCATTAAAATGCTTTTATTTAAATGTATAATTATAATCAAGTCGTGTGATTTAAATTGTCTATGGTATTCTCATCCATCATCATGAAAGCGGCAACTCAAATAAAATCGTTTCAAATATTTAAATTAGATTAATATTTCTTAAAAACAATTCCTCCAAATAAATAAGGATGATTCGCTTTACCTTATTCAAGGAATGTTAGTATTGGTAGGACAATACATACCCAAATAAAATCGACAATTACTGCAATAATGATAAACGTCTTTGCAAGAACTTAACAAGTAGGGCAACGGGGCACATACCCAACAGCAAAATAAACATAGAACAATAGCACATAAATGCGTGCACATAGTTATTTTACTGACACATACGCTCATGCCTGTAAACCCACATTCTGGGCAGACAACAGGGACAGGAGCAAAACCAAGGTGTCTAAGTCGAGGTGGTGGAGGAATGGCATTGTCTACGTATATGTCAAAAGCGGCATTGTAATTTGGAGGGGGGCAGTGCGGCACAAAGGATGGCGAAGGTATAAACGTTCCCATTAGTCTTGGTCTTCTTCTAACCGCCATTTGCCTCAAAACGTAGGAATAAGATGGAGGCGCGCTTGTTAAGGAATCAGGGGGTGACAGGTCTCCAGGCCTGGGACCTGCATTATTCTGCTTTACATTTTGATCGAAAGAAGAATACTGTGACTTAGCCATCATGTTGTTTAAAACTGAAACGTTCATTGAATCGCTATCGGTTAATTTGGACAAAGCTTGGATGAACAAAGATTGTGGAGCATTATCAGCTTTACGCATTCTTGCTGAAGTTAAAGGCTGTGAAGTAATTGGGGATCGAATACTTAAAGCACACCTGCGTGATGCATGAGTTGGTATTACTACAGAGGGAGGAGCGCTTATTAAAATGAGGGGCACTGGAAAGTTTGCTGCTGTCACGGAAGATTTTTCTGCATTCACAAATTCCGGGCTTGCACTACTAGCTGGACTTCTTAATGATTGGATTTCCTCTAGAACTTCGGAAGTTTCGAAGGAATGCGTGGCAATTTCACGAGAAGTTGTAGAATCTGTTATCGAAAGTGGATGTTCAATGTTCGCTGGTATAGGACGATCGATACTGCTTTCTTGACTACATTTTGAAGTGTTTATCTCCATTTTCCTGCAATAGGTTAACAAAAATTATGTAGGTATATGGGATGAAATTCGTACCTACCTATAATAAAGTATTGCAACAGTTTCGAATGTGATGTACCTAAGCGTTATTCTACATAATTATAGAACGATCCTGACTTAATGCCACTATATCGTGATATATTTAAATGATATTGTACCTTTTACAATTACAAAGATCATTTAATTTTCAAAATAATGGCTGACCGTGAGGTCCGCTGGTAACTGAGATACTCATATAAGACGAAATACACAAATCATTAAATATTTTGTGAGCCAAGTTAATACATTCATGATTTACAAAGTTTAAGGAAAAAAATTATAGTGTATGTTCACATAAATTAGTCGTGTTGTTCATTGTTATATACAAAATAAAACAATGACAATTGAAAATTATGACACTAAAGTTTTTAAAAGCTCAAAGGTAATTGCCTTCGTCTCGATGAAGTGTCAAAACTTTAAAAAAAAGTAAAATTGTCTATTGTAAAGCTAAAAACATGAGGCGAATTCGAATTTTCACAAATATTGCAAATAACATCATAAAAATCTTTATTGTATAATTGAGATTTGCATTTATTATTTTATGATTATTTTTGCCAGTATTGTACACTTAATTTGTAGAACTTGTCATTTTCTTATTATCAAATCAGATTTTCTATTTTGTCATCTGGTAACTGCCCTTTATAGTTGCTGTCAAAATTTTCCATTTCCGGTCTTTTTACTCCTCCGTGGCATGGCGGACGGTCTGAGCCGCCGCATATAGTGTTTTTTGGAGGAAATTCTTCGCTGCTTAGCGAAATGGTAAGTATAATATCAAATTAAAGTGAATTACATATACCAAATTTGTAAAGTGGGCGAAACAAACAAGTGCAAGTGATATTTTTTCGTGGCGTTTTCACGGTGAGTGGTCCACGTGTTTGAGAGTTATTTCGCGTAAATATCACCAATCTACAGGTTTATCATGATTTATAGTTGCTAATTACGTTCAGAGAGTGTTTAGTTTTCATTATATGCTGCAGTTTTGTGGCTTGGACAGCAGTAATATGTAAACTCGCCACGGCGTGATCACCACACTTCCTCTTAACTAATGTTCCTTATGAATGTTTGTTTCTGATGTTTTAGTGTCTGTACGGTTCTAAATCCAGTATCTGTTAGCACTAATCCCAATTTTCACTAGTTTTTCTAGCTATTTTCCAGGCTTGTAATATTTTGAGGTTGACTTTTGAATTTTGAGGTTAGGTTAGGTTTTTGTTTCTTTCCTAGGCTAAATTGAGCTTCATCATCTTCGTAACCTCAAATACGAATAAAAACCGGCTCTGTAGTTGTTGATTATATATTAATAACACTCGTTGTAATTGCCACTAACTTGTATTTTGAATTGTTGTCTAACCTTGCACTTGTTATAATTTCGTCACACAATAAATATAAAACAACTTTACCTATAATATATAGATCAATTATATTGTAGTATCCAATACGTATAATGAAGGTATTTTCTAAACGAAATAATTCAGTGATGATTATAAAAAAAAGTTTACCAAATCATTTACGTGACTTTCTGCCTGTCAATATAAATAAGTCTACCATTATCTTGTAACCACTAAAGTATGAATTCATACTTCTGCAATCTGACTTTATTCTATTGCAATTTGTAATTACTAATTCCTACATAAAAATTATATATACAAATGATATCAATATGGTCAATATATGTATTGGTTTTGAAGCTGGTATCCTTGACGCAGAACCCCAAACTCTTCCTGACTGAGCCTCCATTGGGCCTTCCAGGTACATGTAGGGGGATAGTGAACAGTTCCCTTAGGAAACACTGCACAGCGTACAACGCTGGCGGTGTGTCGACGTGTGGAACACATTTATCAGAAAATTAATATGTCTGTGTAGAAGATGCTTTCAGTCCTTCCAGAAAATACACTTATTTAAAAATATTAAATTCCAGAGTCTATCAGTCGCCCGACCGCTTGTGTCGGTCTACTCTGAGAAGAGTGAGCTGGTCTCCGGGGCCTCGCTGCCCCTCCCTTTTGTCTTCAAGGCGCCCATCCGGCCGGACCTGGTCAACAATGTCCACGTCTCCATCTCCAAAAATGCGAGGCAGCCTTACAGCGTTAACAAGGAGGCTGGTACGTATTTGTATAATGATTAACATTTATTCACAGACACAGAAACTACACACATTACGCCAGAAGAAGATAAACATAGATACAAACCACATAAAGTTACAGTATCATGATGATATAACTTAGCAAAATGGGACCAAACATGATTGTGTTGAAACAAGACATGAGAAACTATGGTGGGTTTTGGGTTTTCTGACAATTACTCTTATTTTTTTAAAGGACTGAAAAGTATACTTGATTTCACCAATAGCATCTCTTCTTTTTTAATTAGCCTTAATCTAAACATAAAGGAATATAACGAGGAACTATTTAATATTTGAATATTTTTAAATTGTTATTACCATTATTTAATATTATTAACTTGGACACTTTTCTGGCAGTATTAGAAATAATATTTAGAAACCTAAAGTGGGATAATTTAGGAATAAATATAGATGGTCGCTCACTAAATCATTTACGTTTTGCTGACGACATTGTGTTGTTTGCAAAAACGTCACATGACCTAAACAGAATGGTAAATGAACTAGCGACAGAGAGTGAAAAGGCTGGGCTAAAACTAAACCCTGGAAAAACAAAAGTCATGACCAACGGCATAAAAAACCCTATACTTATAGGAGACACTCAAATCGACTATGTGCAAGAATACGTCTATCTTGGGCAATTGATGGCAACAACAGACACCATTACCAAAGAAACTGAAAGAAGAGTAGCTAGCGGCTGGAAGAAGTACTGGAGTTTGAAGGAGGTAATGAAAGACAAGTACTTACACATAACAACAAAGAGCAAACTGTTCAACACCTGCATTCTACCAGTCTTAGCCTACGGAAGTGAAACATGGTCCTTAACAAAAAACACACTTGACAAGCTCTCCGTATGCCAACGTGCCATGGAAAGAAGTATGATGGGAGCCAACAGAAGGGACAGAATAAGGAACTCTATCATCAGAAATAAGACCAAGGTCCAGGATGTAACCTTAAAAATAAGAAGGCAAAAATGGAAGTGGGCTGGACACTTGATAAGGGGTAGAGAGAAATGGAGTAAAATTGTCACCCAGTGGTACCCAAGAGACGGGAAAAGGAAGAGAGGAAGACCACAGAAGCGTTGGGAAGATGATATCAGACAGGTAGCGGGAAAGACTTGGGGAAGAGTGGCTATAGAAAGAAAAGAGTGGAGAAGATTGGAGGAGGCCTTTGCCGCCCGGCAAACGGACACCCAGAAATGGAAAAAAAACGATATATACGACTTATTGGATAAGACCGTAACATACTGTCCGATGGAAAGGCTATAAATTGCATCTATTGACATTCTGATAATAATTAGTCTTGTAAATTCTTTTATTTATTATTTCAAATTGATATTTGACATCACCTAGGATATATCCTAGTCATGTATACCTACCTACATTTAGAGAATTTTTTATTATTTCATGTTCTGACATTTTTTAAATTATCAATATTATTATTTTGAATTCCAATTGTATACCTGTAGACGATCCTTTAATGAATCCATTTTATTGTATTTTAATGTAAAATAATAATGTTATTTTCTAAAGGAAATAAATGAATCTATCTATCTATCTAATCCTAACTTTAAAGATACAAGTCAGCTTAGCCTCTGATTGCTTGACCTAGCAACACTATCAACAAACTATAAAAGTTTATCTTGATAACAAACTCAATCTTAGAAAATCAAATTCAATATTGGATAAACGTGATACAGGTTACATTAGCACTAAATGTCCACATTCAGCGAGCTTCTTCCATGCTTCTGAGTGTTACTGCGAAATAGTGCAATAGCGACGTAGCGGCATGGCGTTCTGGGTCCGCTCTGTAGCGGACACGGGTGCAGGGTTGTTACTACATTTTCTTTTATATGTATAGATTATAAAGTTTGTATAAATAGGTGAAGGGTGGTAGTAGCTGTAAGGAACGGGTTTTCATCTTATTTCCTATTTAAATTATTAAGCCAGGGACACACTATCCCACATACTTAATTCAAGGTATGCAATGCAACATGTGCATTCTGGACCCTGAAATTTGTATGCTTAGAAACACACTTGTCATACGCAACGTTGCATTGGGGCGCTAGCCTTATGATTAAGAATCTAGTACTATCACCAATATTACATTTGCAAGGCTGTGTTCCGAATCACGCTCACAGCGCTCAAAGCGCGCGTACGATCGGACCGATTCACGCTCATAGCGCTTACATGAGATGTCGTGGTGTCATTGATGATGTCATGGACGGCGCTCACGGTGCTCACACTCCCAGGCGTAAGCACCTTGAGCGCAAACGTCAAGTTGACGTTTGATATGGACATGACAGTAAACACGGGCTACAAGCGTGCGATCGTGAGCGCGCTCAAGTGAATACCGGTCCAAAACAAAACACCTCTCACGCGGCCTTGAGCGCGCTAACTGATTCGGACCGGCCGTCAGCACTAAGCACTGTGAGCGTCGTTCGTTAGCGTGATTCGGAACACGGGGAAAGAAGTTCTCCGTAGTCGTTGTACACGCTGTAAGTTTGTCTATTTCATTTTCGCACTTTCCACTCAATCCCTCAAAGGTTAGAGAGATCACTCATAGGGATAAGTTCGCCTTTGTACTTTAATCTTTTGTGACATGTATATTGTTTTAACCTGTTGTGTACAATAAAGTGTTTACATACATACATACAGATATTCGAAACTTATGATTTGTGTTTGTCGCCAGGCCACCAAACTAGCGCTGAGTCATGGGGTACTGGTCGCGCCGTAGCGCGTATCCCCCGTGTACGTGGTGGTGGTACCCACAGGTAAGATAAGATAAGAATAGAAACATTACAGCACTGCTTAACAGTTTCACTGCCTGAGATCTTGAATGTACCCCAGAAATCTACCTATGTAGCGATCTACCTTTTAGGCACTTGTCCCACCGCCGGCAAGCAGCGACTTTTTTTTTTGTATCTCCTAGATATTATGAGAGTACTCTACTCGCAGGCGGAGGGACATTGCGACAGCCTGCCTATAGGGCAAGCGATTTGCGACAAAGCAGCGGTTTCACACTCGACTGCAGCTGACTATAAACACAAGTAGAGATTTTCCCAAGCGTGCTTTGAGTTCGAGTGTGGGGCAGTACTATAATTTGCACTAAATGTCCACATTCAGCGAGCTTTTCCGTGCTTCTGAGTGTTACTGCGGATTAGTGCAATAGTGACGTAGCGGCATGGCGTTCTGGGTCCGCTCTGTAGCGGACACGGGTGCAGAGTTGTTACTACATACAAATTTATCGTCCAGTTTTATAAAATCTGGTTTGAACCTTATAAAATTGTGTCCTTCAATTATATCCTAGTACTCAAATTGACTTGCTTGGGATTTAGATTTGTTATTTTTATGGTTTTTTAATTTACATTGAGCAACAGTTGCCGCGAGACAAAGTTGCCTCGTGCCCGCATAGGCTTATCAATCAAAAAGTCACCAAGTCGTGTGCACACAGATAGCAAAATTAAGGCTGGGTTGCACCAAACCGTCTGTAATCGTAAGCGGTGTTCGTCAAATCTGATTGTATGGAAAGTTTGACAAGTTTCTATGGGATGACAGCTGCCGGCGCCATATTTGACGATGACCGGTCTGTGTTCGTACGTTGGTGCAACTGGCAGGTTTTGGGTAGGCTATGTCAAGCAGGTCCAGCCATTTCTTTAATCTTATCTTCCCATCTGACAGAAAATTATGGAAAATTGTAGGGGAGGCCTTTGCCAAGGGGCAGACTGACACTAATGTAAACATCCCGGATGTCAGAAACACAATATAGTTATTAAGCTTTATTGTAAATGATTAGTCAGTAATAAAGGCTTTGTTTATTTATGTCCAGCAGGGGACGTTTTTCGGCTGATATAATGATGAAGAGTTTGTCTATCTCTTCCTCCCACTTTCCACTCAGTCCCTCAAAGGTTAGCTGGAATAGATCGCTCATAGGGATAAGTTCGCATTTGTACGTTAATCTTATGTGACATGTATATTGTTACATATGATGTTTTGCGCAGATCGGGTCAGGGTGCGTTCGGTAACATGTGCCGCGGCGGGCGCATGTTCGCGCCGACGAAGCCGTGGCGGCGTTGGCACCGGCGCGTGAACCTGCGCCAGCGCCGCGCCGCCGTCGCCGCCGCCGTGGCCGCCGCCGGCGTGCCCGCGCTGGTGCAGGCCCGAGGTCAGTACACCATCCAACTCCACAATAGATGGGGTTACAAGTACTCCCACCAAAACCTGTTACATGACTTTAGGTATGCTGTGAATTTTGTTTCTTCTATTAATATAATTTTTTTTTAGTTAGAAAACAAACGGCCATGTACAAAAAACGCATACAAAAATGGACGCCAATTAGGCCTAAAGTTTCATATATTACTATATAACTGTTACTAACTAAGAAGTTACGGGTATATTGTTATGATTACCAATCTATTTAGTTGTGTACTCATGCAAAGTATTTTAACAAAAATATATAAGTAAAAGAAATATTTTTCAAAACAATGTTATCCCTCACTTATTGTCTAGAAAACAAACCATGCCGAACATTATTTTTGAAAGAGGACAAACTATGATCAAAAACATTTATGTCATTAAGCATTTCGTTATAGACATTACAAGTGCGCTTAAAGAAAGAATTTTTGAATATAATTAATATAACGACACTACAGCTTACAGATGTAGTGCAAAATGATTTTCCTTCGTACTTTATCGGAAAAGTTAGTATTTATCGTGCTCTCTCAATTAGCTTCAGTACCCATCTTACAGCCGTAGGGGTAACTTTGACACTAAACAATAAAGTTCCATAATAATGGATATGAAAACGTCACTCATTTAATACAATCATTGATTGACAGTTCGGGTGCCATCGTATTTCGGTTAAGATCAGAGTTTTCCCGAAAGAAAATCATTTTGCAATACATCTGTATCTAAGACAGACCTCTAAAATACTCCCTAATTTTTACCATAACCCATCTATCGGCAAATCAGTGGAAAATTGGTCGACTTCCACGTGGGGAAAAGCTAGTTGATTGAAGCACTCCAAGCCCTTGAAAGCCTTACTCTTACCGCCAGTGCGTTTTGAGTTACGAATGTCGAGGGTAGATCGAAATTCCCTTAGGAAACATCAACTTGGACTCCAGTCCGTTGGTGTGTCGACGTGTGGAAGACATATATTTAAATCATTCACTATTATAAACAATCAGGTTTATCAGATTAATCGAAAATTAAGCTTCGTAGCCCTTAACTTTTGACATGTCCACCGAAAAGACGCGCACCGAAATCTGACAATGACCCTACTACTTCTCACTGGATCAGCAATCTAGCATGTTTTATGTGTTAACTCTCTCATACAACTACATACGCCATCAAATAAAGGACCTGTAAAACGGGTCGCTATGTGTACCTACGCGTCTTTAAACTGGATCTCCACACTCACTTTAGAAAATTTTTAGGATCAACTTTAGAAAATTCACTTTCACTTTGGCAATCACTCTCTCCTAGCCGTTTGCCGGCTACGTCGACTGCTTTAAGACTCTTGGATACGCAAGGCCTTCTCCATACAAACTCTGTGCAAGTTTTATTTGTCGGTTTTGGCACACCCGCATATAATTATTTTTTTGCTTGTTAATAGTCGATATACGAAGAATGTCGAGAAAAAAAAATCTTGAGGTACTAGCAATAGAAAAATAAGCATACTGGCCAAAAATCATAAGTGTAATGCAAATGCAAGCAAAGAAAAACTTGCACAAAGTTTGTATGGGAAGTGCTTGCGTGTACAGGCAGGCGCCTTAACTCTGATGTTGGTTTGCAATGATGTAATGTCTGAAACGATGTCTAATGAAGCACGTGTGCGCAGGCCACATCATCGAGAAGGTGCCAGAGATGCCGCTGGTGGTGTCTGACAAGATCCAGGAGATCAACAAGACGAAGAACGCGGTCATCTTCCTGCGCCGCATCAAGGCCTGGTCTGATGTCCTCAAGGTGAGGCATACATGTTTTATACACCTCCATTCCCCTAACACTTTGATAGTCCATGTACAAAAAATAATTCACAACCAAAACGGCAAATTAATGGTTTTTCCGGACAGTGGTAAGAGTATTTTTATCTCACGAGCGCGGGTTGGCCATTTTTGTAGTTGTGTCACATACGAACACATAGCGCCTACACGCAAACATAATGTCCATGTATAGGTCAAGTTGAGCTGCTCAACACACAACCATGGCTCACTCGCGCTCGTGAAATAAAAGTACTATAGTACGGGGCTACAAAACTGACGTCACATCTAGCTGTCAATTAGAATGTAGCGTTTTCAGTGCTATGATGTACTTAGCCTTTTATTTTCACATTTTAAATAGTTGCGAACCGGAACGTACGGTAACAGGTTTATAGTGCGTGTCATCCACGAAGGCGCGCCCCTCCACCGCCCATTCTGTACGATTGCGCATATATTAGTATGAGCTTCGTGGATGACGCGTATTATAGCGGCTATCCCAACACTGTCCTCTCTCGGATCTATAGGTATTTCTGAGAGCGCAATATTGTTGGGAGATAAAACTTCTTTTGACAACAATCAGAATGAATCATTTCTTCTCCGACATAGACAATAGAAAACAATAAGATTAATATTATTACGTATATCGTCCTCTAGTAACCATAAGCTTAGTTTGGGACAAGGTCGATTTGTGTAAGATTGTCCATAAGTATTTTATTTATTAACAATCCAGCTGGCTCAATGAATCTGCTGCAAAATTTGGCAGTAGACATGTGCAACCCTATTGCTGTCACTCACGCGTCCGTCCGTCCGTCCGTCGTCTGTCACACAGGTTTTACAGCCAAACGGTTGCAGCTACAGGCTTCAAATTTACACAGTATAAGCATCTTGTTGGCCCGACGCCATACAAATAGTAAAAGATTTTTTCTTTGAAATTTCCTTATTTTCCTATGAAAACCAACTTAACTTTGCGTTCGGTTCGGAACCCTAAATGTGCGAAGTCCGACTCGTACTTGGCCGGTTTTTACATTTCACATAGTGCGCGTCGTGTTCGCGCAGCGCCACCGCTGCGCACCGGAACGTAAGTTAACAGATTAGGGCCTTGTCACAGAATAAGTAATAGTACAAGTACAGAAGTTTCTCTGTTAATAAATCCCCCGTTTAGGTATGCCAAACGTGCCTAAACGTGGCCATCTCTTTCTATCGCACGCAACGCGCTCTTTCGAGGCCCCGCCCTCAGCGCTAGGGTTACCAGCGAGAACCTATTTTAATATATGTACTTTATTATTATTATTAGTGTCGTTTACAATACAATTACGAATAGTACTTTTAAGGTTCCGTAGCCTAAATGGTGAAAACGGAACCCGTCCGTCCGTCTTTTTGTCTGTATGTGACAGCCGCCGTACTAATAAGCACTACAAATACAATTAAAACATTTGGCAGGAAGGTATGTTCTACTCGTATGAACCGCTACGTAAAAGTTATGTGAAATGACGAAAAAATATTAAAGTAGGAGGAGGGGGGCACTCCATACATGTAACCAGCGGGGTAATCACGTAACGATAATATGTACTACCGTTGGTACGTATTTAATGTCAGTTTTAGTATGGGATTTGAAATTTAAATCTATCGTACTAACGGCCGAAAACGTTACGTGATTACCGCGCAGGGGATACAAAGCGAAAAGATTTATTTAATGATCGTACAAAAGCGCAGCAGCGCGTGCACGTACGATCCGTAACGCTGCGCCGCAACCACTGATTAGTCACACTACGTGTGAGCCGGCGGCCGCATGTACTTTGCGCGGCGCGACGACGTCACAGTAGTAAGCCCCTCCTGGCCTAGTGGATATCCCAACACTTTCCTCTCTCAGATCTATAGGTATTTCTGAGAGCTCAAGATTGTTGGGAGATAAAACTTCTTTTGACAACAATCGGAATGAATCATTTCTTCTCCGACATAGACAATAGAAAACAATAAGATTAATATTATTACGTATATCGTCCTCTAGTAACCATAAGCTTAGTTTGGGACAAGGTCGATTTGTGTAAGATTGGCCATAAGTATTATTTATTTATTTCCTAAGCCAGCTGGCTTAATGAATCTGATGCAAAATTTGGCAGTAGACATGTGCAAAATACATTCTCTTAATTCCCTTTTAGTAATTGTATTTTATTTCACACCTGGGTCATTTTAAGTCGGAAAAACAAAAGTTGTCCATTCGGTGGTCAATAGTTAACGGCTTGTGTGCATGTAATTTACGTTTTTATTACATGGATTTATAGACACGGAATTACAGATTATGCGGGTTATCAGATCAATCGAAAATTAAGCTTTGTAGCTGTTAACTTTTGACATGTCCACCGAAAAGACGCGCACCTAAATCTGACAATGACCCACCTGGTCATAAAGTGGCAATTAAGTACCGCACGCTCCACGCGTGGAAAATACCGTTTCCTGGCCAGCTGGTGTCAAAACTTTGTACCTCCCATGGGCGGTATTAAAGTAAGGCTTAGACTGCATATTTATCGCCCTCGCCTTCGGCTCGCAAATACCTGCGATCTGAGGAATCTTTGTTTTACTGCCCCATATTTTTTTTTGGTAAATAATGCACTTTAAATTATGTTTGTTTGCGTCACGTCAGGTGTACAAGTCTCAGCGCCTGCGCGCCGGGAAGGGTAAAATGCGCAACCGGCGCCGCGTCCAGAAGCGTGGACCCCTCATTGTCTACCACAAGGACCAGGTATGTAACTATACTAACTATAAAGAAAAATAGTGCGTCATACTCACAAATAGTAGTCATGATATTTCGATCGAAATATGCAAACTTACTACCGCGAATTATTTGTAATATTTAGGTCACTGAATTTTTAATGATCCGGTTCGAAGGACCATGTTCACGCTATTGGTGATTTATTTAGATTTTGTGAAAGAAAACGTAGTTTATATCGACATGACTGTTTATTGGCTGACACATGACATGACATAAGTATATTTTTATACCTAATGAAATTAACCATAGAGTTTTAAAGGAACTAAAAGGCCGAACAGAAAACAACTTTGAAACGTTAAAATTATGCGGCTTGTTACCTTCGACACATGATAAGTAACTGGAATAAGTGAAATTATTACAACATTATCTTCTGATATCCTAGGGAAACACAGAAACGTAGGTCATAATGACCGTAAAAAATTCAAATCTTTACGAGGTATAGTGGTCAGTGTCCCTGCCTACAGAGCCACGGTCCTGGGCTTGAAATATTTATGTGACGCAACATAAATTAGAAATATTTATGTGACGCAACATAAATTAGAAATATTTATGTGACGCAACATAAATTAGAAATATCTATGTGACGTAATAAATTAGAAATATTTATGTGATGCAACATAAATTATTACTTTCGAGTTCAGATGTTTTATATGTATTTAAGTCTTTATATATCTATTGAATATAATATCATCGTCTAGTACCCATAACACATTAATATTTAAAGTTAGAAATCTTCCCTTGAAAACATCATCTTCGTCTTACAACAGAATGAACGACAAAACATCAGGTAGCCCTTGAAAGCCTTACTCTTTCCGCCAGTGCGGCTCGAGTTACGAATGTCGAGGGTAGATCGAACTTCCCTTAGGAAACATCAACTTGGACTCCAGTCCGTTGGTGTGTCGACGTGTGGAAGACAAACACTTCTTATGATAATGTTTGTTTAACCGTATAACTGTAAAAACAACACGCTAGAAAAAATTAACACCTTTAGAGCACTCCATGAGGTTTAAGCTTGTAAACCTTTAATAATACGAATAGGTGTGCAAAATCACATGAAAGTTTGTTACGGGTAGAGCTTTGATGATATAAACAAATACACTAGTTTTTGTTTCATTCAAAAATACCAAGTAGTTATGATTTTCGAGCACCAGAAATTCTGCTGGATGGCACCCCTCTGGAGCTTGTCGACAAGTTTTGTTATCTCGGGTCGACGGTGACTAGTCATCTCTCACCGGATGCAGAAATTGACGTTCGGATTGGGAAAGCGGCGACGATGTTTGGGAAGCTGAGTACAAGAGTATGGCATAACAAATATCTTACCAGGAAAACGAAGATGATCGTGTACCAGACTTGTATCCTGAGCATACTCTTGTACGGGGCTGAGACCTGGACATCGTACGCCAAACACGAACGTCGCCTTAACACCTTCCACATGCGCTGCATCAGAAACATCTTGGGGATACACTGGAAGGATAGAGTCACAAACGAGAGGGTGCTCGAGATTGCACAGCTGCCCAGTCTCTTTGCGTTGCTCAAGCAGAGACGGTTGCGCTGGTTGGGGCATGTGCATCGAATGCAACCGTCACGTTTGCCGCGGCGTGTTTTGCTTGGCGCCATAGCTGATGCCAAAAGAAGTGTCGGCAGGCCGATGCTGCGCCATAAGGACTGCGCCAAGCGAGACATGCACGCATTCAACATCCCGGTTCACAAATGGGAGGAGCTTGCCGAGGACAGGGACAAATGGCGCAAACTGGTGCTCGATGGGCGCAAAGTCCACGATAAAGCATGGTTTGCGACGCTTGCAGACAAGCGAGCCAAGAGACATCGACCGGAGACCTGTTCGCCACGGGCGAACTTTACTTGCCAGGGCTGCGGTCGTGTATGCCGCTCTCGCATCGGCTTACACAGCCACAAAAGACGTTGTCTACCTGCATGACACTGCTTGTATAGTCTGTAATAGACTCGAAGGCCATTGATGATGATTTTAGAGTCATTCAAAGTCAGTCCCGCTAACGTGACCGCGTGTGACGTCATTTTTCAACGCTCTAGTACGGAAGCACGCGAACGGAGTGTTGTACTATGACGTCACACGAGCCGGTCATCGGTAAATTACATTAAATTTTTTTTCAACAGTGCATACAGAAAGAGTCAAAATTGCTGAATATTCTTTTTTTATGTCCAGGGTCTGACCAAGGCGTTCCGCAACATCCCCGGTGTGGACCTGATCAACATTGACAAGCTGAACCTGCTCACGTTGGCCCCCGGTGGCCACGTCGGCCGTTTCATCATCTGGACCCAGTCCGCTTTCGACAGGCTCGGTGAGTTCAGAATAAGGCTCTAATTAATACACGTCCGAGACTCGCATGCGAGTTTTACTGCATTGCGCGGTTTTATAGAGCGATTGAACTCGTTATAGCTTCGTGACCCGCAGTGTAATGAGTAATGAAACTTGCGTGCTAGCCTCGTATGTTTGTTAATAAGGATGAATTTCAACTTACAGATTGATTAATTTTGACACCGGCAGCTTTCATCGTTTCATCCCATAGATATAGTGCGCGCCATCCACGAAGGCGCGCCCCTCCACAGCCCAAGCTGTACAACTGCGCACAGATTGGTATGAGATTCGCTGTAGAGGGGCGCGTCGTCATGGATCGCGCGCACTATACTTGTCAAACTTGTCACCAATGAGATTTTAACGTACATGTCTTATGATTACAGACTGTTTGGTGTAATCCACTCTTTGTATTCTTCCTTATTTTGCTGTGTAGCCAGAATTTTCTTTTAGAAGAAGGTAGGCGGGAGCTATTTAAAGTTCTCTCAACACAACATTAAATTAAATGTATGTATAACTACGTAATAAGTCATTTCATTGAGAATTTGAGCTTTATTCGAGAAAATATTGATGTCCTTATTTGGTGTGAACATCCCTATTTAATCTAATTCCACAATTCTCAACTCTCTCTCCCCCCAGACGCCCTGTTCGGCTCGTGGAAGACTCCCTCGAAGGAGAAGAAGAACTTCAACCTGCCGCAGCCCAAGATGGCCAACACCGACCTCTCCCGCCTGCTCAAGTCTGAGGAGATCCGCAAGGTGCTGCGCGCGCCCAAGTACGTAATCGTATTATGGTCGATTTTTTTTTATTCTGTGTGTTTTCGGATCTAGGTAATTTTGGGTCTTCCGACTCAGAATGTTATTAATTTCCGTAAAAAAAAAAATCGTAGTTCGATTTTTTTTGTATTCTGGAAGTTTTCGGATCTAAGTAATTTTGGGTCTTCTGACTCGGAATGTTATTCATTTCCGTAAAGATAAAAGTGACCCACCAGGGGCAACTCACTCGCGTGACGTCATCGCGCCGCTCAAAGGTCCCCCGTCGGGTGACTTTCAATGCGATAGAAAGTGATGTAGCGAGTGATGCGCGTGCGATAGAAGGAGATGGCCACGCGTAGGCACGTTTGGCTTGCCTCGCGCGGATTTGTTAACAGTGAGGCTTCTCTGCGTAGTACTATTAATTATTCTGTGGTCCCACCAAAAATCGGTTGTGTGACGCTTTTTTCATAGTTTGTAGCTCGTCACAAAACTGACACTGAAAATTCGTATGGAAAATCAAGGACATTTTTTTTTTTTTTCAATCTATAGGGGCACACCGGAAAGTGAACATTCCCTAAAACACTTGAAGTAAACGTTCTTAAATGATGATACTCTCTATCAGAGCATTGGGTTATGATAACCATGATTACTCTAACACGTTGACACATTCTGACCATCTAACCCAACCTATCCCATAATCTCTACCGCCACAGCATTCTAACCCCTATTCCCATTGCAGCAAGCGCGTAGTCCGCGCGACCAGGAAGCTCAACCCGCTGACCAACACTCGCGCCATGCTGCGACTCAACCCGTTCTCTGCTGTGCTGCGAAGGAAGGCCGTGCTCGATCAGCAGAGGAGGGCCAACCAGAAGGCGCTTCAGCTGGCTGAGAAGCGAGGCGTGAGTACAACACAACATATACAACACAAGTTATAATAAAATAAAATAAAAATAGCCTTTATTCTTGACTTAATAGTACATTACTTACCAAGGGCGATAAAACAAAGAATGTCTCAGATCGCAGGTATTTTACGCCCGAGCCGAAGGCAAGGGCGATAAATATGCGATCTGAGGCTTTCTTTATTATCGCCCGTGGTAAGTACAAAATTTTATGTCACCCCTTGGCCAGGAAGTGGCTTTTTTCGCGCGCGGAGCATGCGATAATGGCCACTTTATGGCCAGGTGTGACATAAATTAACATTTGTTTGTGTTTGCTAATATATTTTATTTGGTCAAGCTGTCTTTGACATAGGCCTCCTCCACTCTTCACGGTTTTTCGAGAGTCTTCTCCAATTTTTTGGGAAGTCATCAACACAAGTTAATTAAATAAAAAAAAAGCTAGGAACCATCTCTGCCAACAAGACTTTTTTG
This sequence comes from Cenopis cana, assembly GCA_951800055.1. Taxonomy (NCBI): domain Eukaryota; kingdom Metazoa; phylum Arthropoda; class Insecta; order Lepidoptera; family Tortricidae; genus Cenopis; species Cenopis cana. The sequence continues at coordinate 4,825,322 of OX637498.1, read as the reverse complement.
ATTTAAAATAACCCGCACTCATGGTTCATCCTTTACGGAGCACACACAGGTTAAACTTATCCCATCAAAAACATAAATGTGAAAGGATGCAAAGTTCGCAAATAATTTCGCTAATAACCCAAGTGAGATACCAAGTTTTTTTAAAAGCTCTTTAGACCACAGCTGTTGTCATGCATAACGTTCTTCAATGGCAATAAATGTTTTGTTATGAAATGTATATGAGCATACCGAGAAAATCAGGATTTTGTTTGTGTTGGTGTAAATAAAGAAGTCAGTAAATTATGATTTCAATAAAATTGTACTGTTTTTACATAAAATGTCGTGTTATTACCATGATATTTAACAAACCAGTCATTACGTAGAACATGTCTTAATTAAGAATGAGGCATTTTTTGTTTTAAGTCATAGCAACACATGACAAAGCTAGAGCGAGATAGAAGATAACAACGAAGGTTAATGACCCTGGCTTTAAACGACAGTTCCAGACGCGACTTCCAGGATGTATTTAAGTTTCTTGAATTGCATCAATAAATTGCTCTCAATAATTCAATTCAAACTATGTAATATAAAACTGACGATTTAAAAGTGCTTGTTGCGAGGCCTATTTGAATAAAGAATATTTTGAGTTTGAAACATAACTTATGTTAATTGCTACTTAATAGTGTAACTTGGCAAGTAATCTCTTGTTGAAATTGGTGGTTGAAAACTTGCGAAGTCACACTATTAAGGGTCCTTATAAGGTAAAAAATGCTCATCTATTTAGCCCATTTTCTGTAAACTAGACAAGTTTATTGACATGTTATCAATGTTACTATCTAGAACGACTATTGCGACCTAATAACATACATTTTAAATGCATTTCTTGCATTTTTCATTAAGATATTTTGTTTCAAATATCACTCCAAATCGAGCATTTTCGAACTAAAATCTGCTTATTTCCGCTTAAATTCTACTACACACAAGAAAATCTAAAAAGGGCAATGTTACTATCTAAAACTTCAATAAAATCATATTATCCTATAATCACTTTATTGGTATTATCAATACTTTTGTCAAAATTTGAAATCAAAGAAAATTCAAACTTGTAAGGCCTCTTAAGTAGCAAATAACACAACGAATCATTTATAGCAATTGAAGAACGTGATGCATGGAAGGAGCTATGCTCTAAGGAGGGAAATTACAATTTAAAATGATGATACTCTCTTATCAGAGCATTGGGTTATGATAACCATGATTACTCAATCACGTTGACAGTTCCTGATGAAAACTGCATAATTATCATCGCGTATTATATCATCGACGACTTGTGCTACAAGTGTAGATGTTTTCAGATCAAGCTGCCGGAGACCGATGACGCTGTGAAGGCACAAAAGCTGAGGGAAAAGAGGACGAAAGCTATCAAGGTAAAGTCTCTTGTCAAAAGTAACATCTATTAAGCTTAAGCCACACAGAGAGCAGGCGGGCGGTAGCGGCGCGGGAGCGGGCGGTAGCGAGCGTGTCACCGCGTGTACCGCCAGCTCCCGCGCCGCTAACGCCCGCCCGCTGTGTGGCTTAAGCTTTAACCTTTTAATCGCCGGACGTCAAAATGTATCCCGCAATTTTCGACTGTCATAAATTAAGATGTCATTTACATAGCTTTAAAGCTTTATGTCACACCTGGCCATGAATTGGCAATTACCGCACGCTACGCTTGCGGAAAATCCCACTTCCTGGCCAGGGGGAGATCGTACTTACAACGGGCAGTAAGAAAGTCTCAGCTTATTTATCGCCGTTCAAATAATGACGTCAAATACCTGCGATCGGAGACATTGTTTTACCGGCTAAGTAATGTACTATTAAATTACTATGTCAGCTTATACGACGTTAGCGTAAGATGGAATTTCAGATAGCCTGGGGAAAAGATTCCTTCCAATTTAAATTTTATAAATACAATGACCGGCTTTTATTATGAATATGGTACCCCTTGAAAGCCTTACTCTTTCCGCCAGTGCGGCTCGAGTTACGAATGTCGAGGGTAGATCGAACTTCCCTTAGGAAACATCAACTTGGACTCCAGTCCGTTGGTGTGTCGACGTGTGGAAGACATTCTTTCTGTAATTCTCTTATAAGATCGTTAAATCTGTAGACAAAACACAAGCTAGCACACAATGAGGAGTGAGGGTGTCTAGTGGATTGAAAGAACTGTTTAATTTACAAGTCTGTCTGCAATTGAGCAAAACACGACGATATTTTCAGGTGAAATATAGCTTTGTTGAAAGCATTTTAGCTTTAGTATGGATGGAAACATGTTTTAGAAAAGTATCCATATATCGCTCATAATTTAAAGTTAAATCTATTTCGATGCGGGGTAATCACTGTGTTAGGATCAAGCATAACTTTACTTAATCCGTCGTCAACCACGGTATTTTTTTAAGTCTGTGCGACCTTGGTCCACACGTACCTGTGTTCAAAGGAAATTTTGTCGGTAACAACGTGTCTACACGGTTTGTGCGGACCAAGGTCGCCCGGTTAATTGGCTTAAGCGGGTATTACACTGTCCTGAATTCAGGACACTTAGAAGGGTTCGGACCTATACGTTAGAGCGAGATGCTTCAACTCCCCTCCACTAGTTAGGACGCCTGATTCAGGACAGTGTAATATCCGCTTTAGTCCGACCGTCTGGCACATTCTACATGAATAGATATGTCGTCGCGAATCTCCGGACTCGACAGATGTGGGGTTCAGTTATTTATCAGAAATATTATTTCTCGTAGGCTGCTGGAGCCAAGAAGCCGAAGAAGCCCGCGGCCAAGAAGACCCCGCCGCCTCCCAAGAAAAAGGTGGCCAAGGACGACAAGAAGGCCAAGGCGCCCAAAGCCAAACCCGCGCCTAAGAAGTGAATAAATGGAGTTTTATAGACCTATGCCGTTGATTTATTGATTTATCCTGCTAGTGGCCATACCATACTTCAAAAAGAAATCATCCGTTCCATAGTATTATCATCTGCAAACAGCTGGTTTTTAGGGTTCCGTACCCAAAGGGTAAAACGGGACCCTATTACTAAGGGCCGATTCACACCGGAACAGCTCGCGAGGCTGCTCGCGTCACCGCTCTACCTTTTCGAGCATTGGACTTTTTAGTATGTAGATAAAGTTTAAAATTATTTGACACTGTAAAGTGGTCGCCGCGCCGCTGCCGGCCGCTGCCATATTCCGGTGTGAATCGGCCCTAAGACTCCGCTGCCATCTGTCACCAGGCTGTATGTCAAAAACCGTGATAGAAAGTTGAAATTTTCACTATTTCTGTTGCCGCTATAACAACAAATACTAAAAAACAATAAAATAAATATTTACGGGGGCTCCCATGCAACAAACGTGATTTTTTGCCGTTTTTAAAGATAATGGGACGGAACCCTTCGTGCGCGTGTCCGCCGACTCGCACTTTGCCGGTTTTTTTACACTGAAGTTGGTTCCATATCAAAACTCGTTCTAGATGGGACCGTGCGCGACGACAGCGCCACGGACAGGTGGCCATTATGGACACTTTGTCATAGCTGTCAAGCGAGAAATAAGTAAATATTGTGAAAAAAATTAATGAAATCTTGTGTTATTTTACTATATTAGACAATATTGGACGATGGTATTCTGTAACATTATTGCCAATAACATTAAAATTGTTGTTTTCAGGTTAGGTGACTTACTTTTTTTTCTTACGGCAATTATCCACTTATATCTTTGGTCTCGTTTCCACCACGGTCTTGAAAACTGGTAAAATTTACAGTCGCTATTCTGTGGTGTTTTTACAATTCACAATAACACATTTTACTAGAGCCATATTAAATTTATCTTTACTGCAATATGGATTTGACAGCTCAAGTCAATAGACCGCGGGCCAACGACAGGTCACGATTACCAATCTCCTCTCGTATGAAAACTACATAGAGTGGTTAAGAAAGATGAATAAAAAAATACTGTGGACGTCTGCCACGATTCCGTTGGTGGGTTGAGAAGCAGCAGCCTCCCAAAGACGTAAAAAAAATAATTAAATTCAGTCATTTCCTCTCGACTGAAACTAGGTTTAAATGATACTTAGTTAAGAAAATACCTAAACGAAAATATAAATATTATATTCGGTTTGAATAAACTACGTCAAACGGTTTTTGAATAAACGCTGAAAAACTGTCTTGTTCAAACAAAACGACTTAAGCGACGTGAGTTTCCCATACAGATACGACCATTTTTGCTACGATTTATTGAATAGTGGTTTAAAATGTGAACTAGTACATGTCGGTACGGAAACCTTCATTGTGTGTAATCCCAGACGCACTCTAGGACTGCTTGAAAGTTATTCGACATGCCTCAGGTCGTGTCTTCATAGGAAACTCACGTCACTTAAGTCGTTTTGTTTGGGCAAGACAATTTTTCAGCGTTTATTCAAAAACCGTTTGACGTAATTTATTCAAACCGAATATTTTAAACCGATATCCAATAAATTGTAGCAAAAAAGGTCGTATCTTTATGGGAAACACACGTCTCTTAACGCGTTTAGTTTGGACAAGACAGTTTTTCAGCGTTTATTCAAAAACCGTTTGACGTAATTTATTCGAACCGAATATTTTTGAAAGTCTTTATTTATTTACACCCTCCCAAGTAGTAGGGATTCGCCGGTTCTGCCCCCGGGTCCAGGTAGCTACCCTCCCCTGTCCCCTTTCCCCTCTTCTACCCCTGCCCCGCCCCCAAGGGTCCACCCCGCCCCCATCACGGGCTACCTGCTCCTACTCAACCTATCCGGGGGTGGTCATCGACAACATGGTGGCCATCCAAACATAAAAAAAAAAAAAAAAAAAAAACAAAAAAAAAAAAAAAAAAAACAAATAGCCCCCCATTTGAGTCGTTTGCACCGGGTCCCAGAGCTCTAGGACCACTCCTTCACCTTTTATTTTATGTGCTCATTACACAATACATGCTAATACCGCCCTCTTAGCTCGAAGTTCTATTGTTCCATTGTTCGACCATGCGACCCTTCAGCGGCTACCTGCGCCCGAGTTGCGCGGCCGCGCGACCGCCACCGGTACGGTACCTGGGTACCTGTATTTTTTTCCTTACTTGCAATAGACCCATTCCACATTACATAATAATTAGCCATGTATATTTTTAATATATCTGCCTCTTCTACCTACTCTTTTATCCGTAGAGTCAATGTTCTAACCTAACCTAACCTAATTTTGCGTTTCACAATCTTTACCTAACCAAACCGTTTCTATGTACATAAACAAACTTAGGTACCTATTTATGCTATATATGTTTAAGGGTAATTTAGTTATTTATTACCTAACCAAACCGTTTCTTATTCGTTACTTGTACTTACGTACATAACCAAACTTAGGTATCTATATATGTTAGCCGGTAATTGAGATATTGATTAAATTATTTCTTACTCGAGTTAACTGCAAAAAGAAGTAAGCGCCATGAAATTTACGGCGGTTTAGACCTTTTAAGATTTACACCTTTTTCTTGCACACTCCACGTCTTGGGTGTCCATTTAGGTACTTAATCATTTCAATTAATGTTTTCAAAAAGAAACCTGTTTAAACCTGCAATCTGCTCAATTATATTCATGATGTTGATGGATTTACATTAACATTAAACCCATTGTTAACTGGCTATTGTAATTTTTGTACAAAGCATTTGTGACAGCCCTCTATATATATATATACGAGAAACAAGTCTGAACAGGAGATTCTCGTGGCTGTACGATGCTTAGGAACATGTTACAACCAGTATTTCACCAAAGAAGCAATAGTATATATTTTTTTGTTAGGTATCCTAATCTTTGTACAAAGCATTTGTCACTACCTTATTTTGTGTATTCAAGGAACATGTCTGAACCAGTATAACCGACCAAGGAAGTAGTAGGGGTTTTTTTTTGTTGTAAAATACTTATAAAAGGAACTTCTCGATGTTTATACCTTAATAGTTACCTCGTGTCGTCCACCAAGTCAAGTGCAGTTCCGAAAGTATAACGTGTGTAGTTTTCGCCGTTGGTTTAAGTGAAAGTCAGCTGTCAAGTATAGTGTCTCTATTCGCTCCAAAATGGATGTAAGTATGTTATTTTTTGTCCTCATTCTATAAATTTAATGATTAGTTATTCATGTATGTGTTTAATTAATTGACAAATGTTGTTTCAGTTCTCTGACAATACTTTCAAGAATTACTACTATCCAGAAACCAACCAAGAGGGCCCTAGCAGTGACGAGGAGGGCACTGTTGGCCTCAAAATAAGGCAAGCAATAGCTAAGAAGAGACCAGCGAACAACATTGACAGCTTCTTTGAGCGCCCCAAGAAGAAGACAAAAGTGATTAAAAAATCATCAAACGTATCACAAAGTTCAGCGGATGGAGTATCATATTTAACGTCTGGTCAAGACGATGCCGGCTACGCGTCCCACCTCATTAAAATTGAAGTCTATGACATGGAAAAAATAAGAAATCTAGCACCCACAGACCACTGGAAACACTGTGATATACGACTAAAATATTATTCCACCGGCGAGGATGATTTACATGTGCAAAGTGCTCGTGACGTTATTTTTAATATTACAAAACAATTAGCTTCAAAAGAAAACAGTGTTAAATATTTTATAGAGACTGATAAGGGAAAGTGATAATTTGTTCATTTAGTTTTTATTTATCTTTAACTTATTAATTTTAATGCCACTCTTTAGTTGTGATTTCTATTATTTTGGGAGTTATGGTAATTCTTTTTTAATGATAAGAAATCTTTGTTTTGTACAATGCCTTTACCTGGAAGCAATCCCTAATCATCTTTAACAAACCGAACCCGAAATGCATTGTTTCAATTGTTAACTCGAAAACAGAGATTACGTTTAGAAATGTTATACTTTTGTTGTAATTCCCAATCAATAGTCTTAACATTGTTAAGTTATTGTTCTCGGTGGAGTTTAGCGGCCACACACAAATTCAGTTTCAATTGTATACCTTCAGATTCTAAGAGTTGACTGATAATGGTTTATCATGGAAAAAAATGTTTCTAACGAATTAAGAGTAGGGAGTACTTATCTGTAGCTATTTAAAGGCACATTCATTTGGTGAGGACACTCATTCATACAATCCAATCGCTATGGACAACTTGAACTGTAATAGTTATAACCCACAACTGGTAAAAGCCTGTGAAGACGTCGAAGAAGATGAAGAATTATATAACGCCGGAGAACTTGCAAGCCAGCAGCTCAAAGAACCGTGAGTATAACTTTAATCCTTGTTTATACTAAATCTTGTTTCAACCTGTTCATAAAGTTCTTGTCACCACAAGTTCCGGGCTATCCAGTTGAGACATGCCATTGTTGTCGGTTTGGTGGGGAGGATCCTTTCACAATATAAAGGCATTCACTGGGATTGAAATAGTTCAGTAACGTTTGTGACTTCAGTGTTTGAGTGAATTTTATTTGTTACAATAATGGCATTTACGTTTTTTCTTGGGCATAGGCTAGCTAGGAGTGAAATAGCTAGTTTAAGTAAAGGTTTTATCCTTCGTAGATTTCACAAGTATATTCGATTGTGGTATATTGAAGGGTTTCTACCGGATTCTCTTATGGAGGACCAAGAAATTATACCATATTATACACCATGCAGCGGTCATGTACAAGGAAAACCGGAAGCAGCATCACATAATTCCGATGTAATTGATGGGGTTCTCCCAATGCAAGCCTATTGTTTGCAGTGTAAAAACGATTTAAAAAAGAACGATTTAAAGTTAGTATTTATAACCTAATGAATAGTTCATACATTAATTACTATGTAATTCGTGTATAATTATATGGTTTTTAATTTTTATAGGTATTCACAAGTTGGACGAGGGATAAAACGACATGCAGCGGATCCTGTTGCAGAACCATCGGCTAAGAAGAACCTTCCTTCAACCAGCCGTGAAAACATCACAACAAATCAACCGTCAACCAGCCGGGACTACACTTCAACAACAACATCAACAGTCCAAGAACCTACAAGTAAAGTGAGTGCAACAAATAATGATAAAATTGAATGTTCTGTGTGCCATGTATTTGTCTCCAAAAAATATTTCACTAATCATCTTAACAGCAACACTCATAAAAATAATGTCTTTTGTTCTGACAGTGAGTTAATTAACGTTCTGTTAATTGAAAACGCGTTCCAAAACCGAGTTGCAACCTACAGAATATCAAATGAAAGTGATCCCAATTGTCTAGAAACACCGAATGCGTTTTTAGAAAAAAATAAAGATACGATATTTGCTTTATTAGACCGCTCAATTGCTAATCATCGTTCTTTAAAAGTAAATTTTATACTAAACGCGAATTTTACTCAGGAAACAAAAAGCCTCAACAATGTGTTTGATTTTCAGTTGAGTAATAACCTAGTTAATGTCAGTAGTGATAAAAATGAGATATTTTCATCCCTTGTCAATGAAATTTCAGTGAGATTATCGAACTTTGAGAGAAAAGATAGCGGGTGGTCTTTAACAAAGGTAAATTATCTAGATGTCAATGTCAATAAGTATAACCCATTACGTGGGTCTTCATATATCAAGTTACCGCGTGATATACAGTTGAAAAAAGCTGTAATTAATGTTCAGAACAATGATCACGAATGTTTCCGGTGGGCTATACTATCTGGATTATTTCCCCCAGAAAAGAATAATCGTGCTCATAATGTTAACACATACAAAAATCATAGGAATAAAATAAACTTTGAAAACATTCCATTTCCTATGAAGTTAACGGATATTCACAAATTTGAAATAATCAATAATTTAAGTATTAACGTTTTTGGGATGGAATACGATTCACAGAGTAAACGTCATTCTGTTATAGGTCCACTACATTTCACAAAATGTAAAAAAGAAAATCATTTCAACTTGTTATACATCACCGAAGGTAGTAAAGGACATTATTGTCTTATTAATAATTTGTCTAGATTAGTATCTGCTCAACTGACAAACACTCAACATGCTGCTCATATATGTGATGGTTGCTTAACAAATTTCACATCAACAGAGAATTTAGTAAACCACCAACAAAACGATTGTTTTCATGTATGTACTAACTTGCCTTCTGAACAGAACAAACGGAATAACTGGTTCAATGAAAAAGTTGCTTCCAATGAAGTGACTTTCAATAATTATGATCGTAAATTACGGCATCCATTCGTTATCTATGCCGACTTCGAAGCGTTTTTAAATCCAATCCAGTCATGTTCCAATAATCCACTTACGTCTTCAACTACTAATGTACAGAAACATGAAGTATATAGTTTCGGATACTACATTAAATGTTCGTTTGATGATAACTTGTCAGTCTATCGAACATACAAAGGAGAAAATTGTGCAAGAACGTTTATGGAATTTCTTAAAAAAGATTTGCAGAATATTTGTAAAAATAATACATTTGTAAAGACCCCTCTGCCTTTGACATCTGAAAACGAAGAAAACATTGCGCAGAGTAGTATGTGTTATATCTGTGACACAGACTTAAATGGAGGTGCCACCATTTCATATAATTGCTACACTGGTGTTTACGAAGGTGTAGCGCATGAAATTTGTTGTAACAAATTAAGGGTTCCCAATTTTGTGCCAGTGTTCCTTCACAACTTAAGTAATTACGACAGTCATTTCATAGTACATGGATTAAATTTTGAGGATGGTGAAATAGAACTTATCCCGGAAACCAAAGAAAAATACATATCTTTCACAAAAAATTTGCAAATTAATAATCGGGTCATGAAATTAAGGTTTGTTGATTCTCTTAAATTCATGTCCAGTAGTCTTGACAAACTAGCCAAGAACTTAACACCAGAACAGTTCCATGAAATGAAATTGAATTTTCCATGTGAAGATGACTTTCAACGTTTAATACGTAAGGGTATCTATCCATATGAACACATGACATCGTTTGATTCATTAAAATTGACATCCCTCCCCTCTCCAGATAAATTCTACAGCTCCTTGACTGATAGTCACATATCGGAAAATGATTACATCCATGCCGAAGATGTATGGAGCCATTTTAACTGTCAAAACATGGGGGACTATTCAGATCTGTATTTAAAAACAGATGTCTTATTACTGGCCGACGTATTCGAAAATTTTAGAAACGTTTGTCTTGAAACATACGGTTTAGATCCGGCACACTATTATACTGCACCGGGGTTAAGTTGGGATGCTATGTTAAGAGTCACAAAAATCAAACTTGAACTGTTAACTGACATTGATAAGATTACTTTTATTGCAAAAAATATTCGGGGAGGTATATCCCAATGCAGCAACCGACACGCCAAAGCAAATAATCAATTCATGGCGGAATACGATTCGGCTATTCCTTCATCCTTTCTCATGTATTTAGATGCAAATAACCTATACGGGTGGGCTATGTCCCAATGTCTACCAACAGGTGGATTTCAATGGGTGGATGTAAATACGGATTTTAATGTGTCTGACGATGCGGAGCATGGTTTCATTTTAGAAGTTGATCTTGATTATCCCAACGATTTACATGATTCACATTCAGATTTTCCCTTCTGCCCGGAGAACGTCTGTTTTGGTGATTCAAAGGAAAATAAATTGATACCTAACTTGAAAAACAAAAAAAACTACGTAATCCATTATAGAAATCTTAAGCAATGTATAAAAAATGGTTTACAATTAGTTAAAATACATAAAATTTTAAAATTTAAACAATCTCCATGGTTGAAAAGCTACATAGATTTAAACACCCGCATGCGATCACAAGCATCTTCGGATTTCGACAAAGATTTTTTTAAATTAATGAATAATTCAGTCTTCGGCAAAACGATGGAAAATGTTTTAAAGCGAGTAAACGTAAAATTATTGAACCATTGGGAAAATAAAGGTAAATCTCAAGGAGTTCAATCATTGGTAGCAAAACCTGAATTTCACAGTTTATCAATATTTTCAGAAAACTTGGTAGCTGTACAATTGAAAAAAACTAAAGTTTTGTATAACAAACCAATATATCTTGGTTTTTGTATTTTAGATCTGTCTAAAACGTTAATGTACAATTTTCATTACGACTATATGAATCCTAAATTCAGTAATAAACTGAAACTTTTGTACACAGATACCGATAGCTTAATATATCAAATTTTTACTGAAAACTTCTATGATGATATAAAATCAGATCTAAATTTATATTTTGATACATCAGATTATCCCACTAACAACGAGTTCGGTTTACCTTTAATAAATAAAAAGAAATTGGGTTTTTTCAAAGATGAGAACAATGGAAAAATTTTCAAAGAATTTGTTGGACTTCGTTCAAAGATGTACGCAATTGATGTCGAAGGTAGTAGTGTGATGGCTAAAGCTAAAGGAGTTAATAAATGTGTAACTAAAAAACTTACCTTAGATAACTACAAAACATGTTTATTTGATAAACGCATACAACATAACACAATGTTACGTTTTAAATCAATTAAACATTTAATATTTACGCAAAAAATTAACAAAATATCTCTTTCTTATAATGATACAAAGCGATTCTTGTTGGATGATTCCACAGATACCCTTGCATGGGGTCATTACAAAACACCCAATCTTTCTTAATAATTTCATATTACTGTAGGTATGACAGAACATTCACTGATTTGATATTATTTTTGCACTTTCTTTCTGTAAAAAATATAGTAATAAAATTGTATGTATAATATACATTCTATTTTAGTACTATATTATGTGTATATTATTTTGATGCGCATGTAACTTGTATATAAGAAAAAGGTACTTTGAATATGGTTTAATGTAAATAATGTAGTATGTTTCAATCTTGTAAATTTATGAAACTTGTATAAAAGATGTGTTGTTAACTTTTAAATAAAATAAATTACAATGTAATACGACTTTATAACACTGTATATAAATGTCTTTTATTTTAAGTAACAAAAATTTCAATTTAGCTTGTCGTATATATAATTTTGTGATACTTATGAATGTAAATAAATTACCATTGATTGTTTTATTAAGTCTTTGCATGGGTATTAACTAAAATAAATATAACGTTAAAATTAGTTCAATATTGTATCTTGGTTAATCCTTTTATCTAAACAAAAACCGATTACATAATTATTAACATACTTATGATTTTAATTATAATATATCCAATTCTTACCCACCCTATTCGTTTTATTTAAATGGTAATAACCACCACAACATTGATCATTTGAATTTCAAACGTTTTCATATCAACACACACATTACGTTGTTACAATGATTCATTTTTACCATCCATTTACTACCATTGTAGCGGGTCCTAGTGGGTGCGGTAAAACCAATTTTGTTACAAATTTTTTAAATCATTCCAATGAACTATGTAATGTTGAATTTGATGAAATTATTTGGTGTTATGACGAAATGCAACCTTTGTACAATCTAGAAAATGTGAATTATAACCAAGGAATACCTGACATCGCCATGTTTGACGGGAAAAAACCTAAACTTATTATTATAGATGATTTGATGAGGGAGTCAGATGGACGAATCGTTGACATTTTTACGAAAGGTAGTCATCACAGAAACCTAAGCTTGTTTTATATTACTCAAAATATATTTCATCAAGGCAAAGGTCAACGTGATATCTCTTTAAATACGAGCTATATTGTTTATTTTAAGAATCCCCGTGATAAAACTCAAATACGCTACTTGTCTCGACAAGTTTATCCAGAAAATTCAAAATTCGTTGATGAAGCCTACAAGGATGCTACTGCAAATGCACATGGTTACCTCATGATTGATTTGCGACAAAATACTGATGATATGTGTCGTTTTAAGACCAAAATATTTCCATTCGATGGCCATTGTACAGTATATATCCCTAAAAAAGGGTTTAAATATAACAAGAATCACCATGTTTTAGTCAGTTCTAAATGATGCAAGCTAGAGTTAACACATATAAACATTTACTTGAAGCGCTACATTTACTCAAACCAAAATATCGCACGGCTTTACTTAAATCGTGCGATGACGAAGAAATTAATATAATTTGTGAGTGTATTTACAACGTATTAAAGGGTAAAATTCCTCTAGAGAAAAAACAAAAATCCAAATTAAGAAAATATAAGGATACGTTACGAAAATTAGTGACCAAGGGAAAACACAAGCTTAGGAAAACCGTAATAATCCAGAAAGGTGGTGGTTTTCTGCCTATTGTATTAGGTGCAGTTTTAAGTGCTTTAGTAAACTCTTTAACATAAAGAAAATGGAAAACATGAAAAAAATGTTGTTAGTAGAACCAGATTTCATTGAAAGACTCAAACATAGTGATAACCTATCGGAAAATTCATCATCCCGTCTAGATGGTGAAATGCAAAAAATTCTCAAGAGTAAAATAGATGATCGTGTAAAGTGGGCATTATACTCTCAAGCATTACAACGGTTTTTACATTTTACTGAAACGGATCGAAAGCCGTTTAAAATACCATTAGTTACAGAAATTGATCAACTCACCAACGAAAACAATGAATTGCATCCAAAGATCACAAAAAAGGAGGAAATTGTTAATAATAATTCAATCGAAAACGCAGTATTGCCAGACATAGAAAATGACGTATACGCAACACCACCTGGAGGAACGAAATCTGATTTACCTAAACAGTATTCTCCGTCTTATATTATAGACGTAATACCCAAGTCATATAGAACAAAAAGCCAAACTTTGCTGGAATGTATGATACAAAGTAAACCAAAAATTTGGTGGAAGGAGAACGGGGAAGTAGTAATAAACAATCGTACGATTCCAAACAGTAATATTCTCGATCTGGTAGGCGACGTGCTTAGACCTCTAAAACGTTCAAAACCAAAAGGTTGGGAAGATTTTGCTAGTGTTTTACATGATATAAAAGTTCCCAAATCGTGTATAGGTAATCCTACGAACTTAGAATTTATGAATGGACTACAATCTAATAATTCTAACACTTCGACTGCTTCGGTAAATCTGAACAACTCGTTAGTTAAAGAAAAAAATACCTCTACTCCTCTATCTACTAAATCACCCAGGCCATCGAAAAAGAAATTAGATTGGGAGAGATGGACCCCCTATTAGAGATAAATAGAATCTACTACGATGTATCAAATCCAGCTAGTTACAGTAGCATAAACAAATTGGTGAATGAAATGAAAGGTAAAATGAACAGAGAGGAAGTGAAAAAATGGTTATCATCACAGGAAGCGTACACCCTGCATAGACCCGTTCATAAACGTTTTAGTAGAAACAAATACATCCTATCTAACTATAATGAACTCTGGCAAGCCGATCTTAGTGATATGCGAACGTATAGTCAATATAACGATGGATATAAATATATTCTATGTGTTATTGATGTTTTTAGTAAATATGCTTTTGCTAGGGCTATGAAAAAGAAGGACTCTGAAACAGTTAAAAAATGTTTTGAAAGCATTTTTGCAGAAGCCAATTCTACCCCCCGTCACATTCAATCTGACAAAGGCACAGAATTTGTTTCTAAGGTGGTTAGAGATTACTTTAAAAACAAAAACATTAATTATTATACCACAAATAATCCTGATATTAAAGCAAGTATTGTTGAAAGGTTTCAAAGAACTCTTAAATCGAAAATGTGGCGTTACTTCACTCATCAAAATACTTACAATTACATCAACGTATTGCAAGACCTTCTTCATTCATATAACCATAGCTACCATTCTAGTATTAAAATGCGGCCAATTGATGTTAACTCGGATAATATTATGACTGTTTGGTGTAATTTATATGATCGCAATAAGGATAAACAAAATATGTTGGAGTCCCCACTACTTAATGTCGGTGATCATGTTAAAATTACTAAATATAAACATATATTTCAAAAGGGGTATGAGTCTAACTGGAGTGATGAAATATTCATAATAGCCTCAGTTATTAAAAGAATCCCACGTATTGTCTATACCTTAAAAGATTTAGAAGGTGAACCAATTATTGGTACATTCTATTCTAAAGAATTACAAAAAGTCATATACCGCCCCTCCATGAGGTATAAAATTGATAAAATAATACGCTCGCGACGCATTGGTGGCAGAAAGGAAGTGTTCGTTAAGTGGCAAGGTTATCCCAATAAATTCAACTCTTGGATACCTGCATCAAACTTAGAAGAAATATGAGTGAAGATAGTTTTTATCTAACTTTGTTGAGTAACAGCTCATCGGCCTACTTTACCGATAATACTACAGCTCATTTTTTAACTAAATTACCTAGAA
This sequence comes from Cenopis cana, assembly GCA_951800055.1. Classification (NCBI taxonomy): domain Eukaryota; kingdom Metazoa; phylum Arthropoda; class Insecta; order Lepidoptera; family Tortricidae; genus Cenopis; species Cenopis cana. The sequence goes on along the minus strand of OX637498.1, from coordinate 4,810,070 downwards.
CCATTAAATTGGAGGGAGAATGGGTTGTTGGATTAGTGGAGTTCCAATACCCATGTTCCATGTATAATGTTCAAGAACATGAAAACATAGTCTACATTAAAAAAAAGGTAGCTGTACCGACTCAGGAAAAGTACAAAATCGTTGATGTAAAAACTCACATTCCAGCCACTTCGTATGATAGTATTGATCATTTTCTCAAAGCATTTAACGAAAATCCGCAGCTAAAGAGTAAAGTTAAATTTAGATGTGATGCAGTTACTAAAATGGTGGCTGTAACAGCGAACGAAGAGATAACATCAATCATAACTTCCCCTATATTGAGTCTTCAGCTTGGTTATAAACCTAGAACTAATTTAAAAGAAAGTACTATTGGAATACATCCTGCTAATTTATACTTGGGTTTACCATCACAAATATTTGTTTATACTGATATTATTCAACCACAAGTGGTGGGGGATGTAATTACATCATTACTAAGAATAATACCATTGGACCCCACAAAATTTATCTATGGGGCCTATAAAATGCATGTTTTTTCACCTGCTCACTATGTTCCTGTTTTACGTAGAGAGTTTGACACTCTTGAAATAGATATAAGGACAACCACGGGATCAAGAATACCATTTCAATTTGGAGCCTCTTGTGTGAAGCTACACTTTCGACGAGTAAAATGAATCATAAACGAGCGTCTTACTCGGGTCACTCCTGTCCTTATGAACATTACTATTCTCATCAAGCTGGCTCTGGTGTAGGAATTGTCTATAAAGGTGTTCCATATCAACGTGGGCATGGAATCGGCAGCTTTTTGGGTGGACTATTTAGGTCTGTACTTCCCTTATTATCTAGCGGTTTTAAAACTGTAGGAAGAGAAACTTTAGATGCGGGGATGGGATTGTTATCTGATATGGTAAATTCACGTCCTATGGAGAGTTCTATTAGATCTCGGCTTAAAGAGGCAAGTGCGAACTTAAAAAGGAAAGCTGACGAAAAAATAGATTCCCTTATGTCAGGATCAGGGTATAAAATGTCAACTAAGAGACGGGAACCTCTCATTACTTTGAAAGCCTCACGACGAAGAGGAGGTAAAAGAAATAAAAAGTGTAATATTGATGATATATTTTCAAACTAATTATGTCTTTCTTACATAGTAATTCATGTGAATGTGCTAAATCAGAACTAGATTTGTTTGCACTACCATCAACTCAAACCAGCATTGAAAGCGGACAGTGGGTTCATTACAAACCAATTTCATCTTTAAGTGACGACGGACCCATTGAGTTTCAAGTTCCCGGATCTGGTGATGACTATATTGATCTATCACATACTTTGTTACATATCAATGCCAAAGTATTAAACCAAGATGGCACAAAACTAAAAGCTGATGCCCCAGTTGCACCTGTCAATAACTGGTTACATTCCCTGTTTAGCCAACTAGATGTATATTTAAATCAGAAACTCATATCACCCCCCAATAATACCTACGCCTATCGTGCTTATATGGAAAATCTACTTAATTATGGTCCAGCAGCCAAAGAATCTCATCTTACTTGTGGATTATGGTATGAAGATACACCATACTATATGGATACCGTTGATGCGAATAACAAAGGCTTTCACAAAAGACAGAAATTTGTTAAAGAAAGTAAGGAAGTAGAGCTGATTGGTCACTTGCATGGTGATATGTTTAACCAAGAGAAATTCTTAATAAATGGAGTCGAAATGCGTGTTAAATTGGCACGTTCTAAAGAATCGTTTAATTTAATTTGTCACCAAGATATCAAACTTAAAGTTCAGATAATGGATGCCAGTCTCATAGTAAGAAGGGCAAGAATCAATCCAAGTGTTTTGTTAGCACATCAAAAAGTATTAGCATCAACCACAGCAAAGTATCCAATCACAAGAGCGGAAGTAAAGGTTCTTACATTACCAGCTGGAATACAGGGAAAAACGCTAGATAATATATTTCTCGGACAAGTCCCTAAAAGATGTATTATTGCATTCGTTTCAAACTCGGCGTTTAATGGTAATTTAGCTTTGAATCCTTTTAATTTTCAACATTTCAATTTGAACTCTTTTAGTTTGTATGTTGACGGTCATGAAATACCATCGAAAACATTGCAACCTTCATTTAATTCTGGTTTAATAGCATCAACATATCATACGTTATTTTCTGGATCAGGAATTCATTTCCATAATGAAGGTAATGCAATAGACAGATCAAATTATGGTGGGGGTAATTGTTTGCTATGTTTTGATTTGACACCTGATTTATCTGCCAGTTCAACTTCACACTGGAATCTTGTGAGACATGGTTCTGTTCGGATAGAAGTTCGTTTTGAATCATCTTTAAGTACTACTATAAACTGTATCGTATATGCAGAATTTGATAACATAATAGAAATAAACAAAAACCGTGACGTTACGGTGGATTATAACAGTTAATAATTAAATAAATAGATTGCTTTTATCAATTTTTTTCATTAGCTCTTAATCATTACCAGCAAGATCACCGATAAATGTTAATGTTTATTTGAATAATGGATACGAATGAATTACAATTATGTATGAATAAAATAAGTTCTAGTTTCAAAACAAATGTTTTTGCTGCAAATCAAATCCCTATTTGGGTTAATTTACCTGCTTTCATTATATGCAATTTAGATCCTGACTCCAAGCCTGGCTCTCACTGGGTTGCCATGCATATTGATGTTAATGGGATAGGTGAATACTTTGATTCCTTTGGTAGAAAACCTACTGGTTACCATAAGTTATTTTTAAAAAGAAATACAAAGAGGTGGTTTTATAATAGTAAATTACTTCAAAACCATCTTACCTCCGTTTGTGGAGAATATTGTTTAGTTTATCTATATTTTAAGTTTCAGGGAAAAACTATGTCTGACTTTCTAAGTCTATTTTATAATAATACTTTATGTAACGATCTAGTATTAAGAGCTTTGTTTAAATCAGTTTTTGTGAAATAAAACAATATCAATAAGATTTTTCTGTGTTTTATTTACTTCTATTTTTAATACAATGTACACGAACAATATAAATTATTACACTCCATAAAAAAAGGCAATTTTATAACTTAACTACAGTAAAAGATAAATAAAAACTAAATGAACAAATTATCACTTTCCCTTATCAGTCTCTATAAAATATTTAACACTGTTTTCTTTTGAAGCTAATTGTTTTGTAATATTAAAAATAACGTCACGAGCACTTTGCACATGTAAATCATCCTCGCCGGTGGAATAATATTTTAGTCGTATATCACAGTGTTTCCAGTGGTCTGTGGGTGCTAGATTTCTTATTTTTTCCATGTCATAGACTTCAATTTTAATGAGGTGGGACGCGTAGCCGGCATCGTCTTGACCAGACGTTAAATATGATACTCCATCCGCTGAACTTTGTGATACGTTTGATGATTTTTTAATCACTTTTGTCTTCTTCTTGGGGCGCTCAAAGAAGCTGTCAATGTTGTTCGCTGGTCTCTTCTTAGCTATTGCTTGCCTTATTTTGAGGCCAACAGTGCCCTCCTCGTCACTGCTAGGGCCCTCTTGGTTGGTTTCTGGATAGTAGTAATTCTTGAAAGTATTGTCAGAGAACTGAAACAACATTTGTCAATTAATTAAACACATACATGAATAACTAATCATTAAATTTATAGAATGAGGACAAAAAATAACATACTTACATCCATTTTGGAGCGAATAGAGACACTACACTTGACAGCTGACTTTCACTTAAACCAACGGCGAAAACTACACACGTTATACTTTCGGAACTGCACTTGACTTGGTGGACGACACGAGGTAACTATTAAGGTATAAACATCGAGAAGTTCCTTTTATAAGTATTTTACAACAAAAAAAAAAACAACGGGTTGCACTCCGGGAGTGCCGTTAGAAGTGAAAATTCAATGACATGATTTAAAGAAAATAAATAACAAAGATATTGATATTCATATTCGAATAATCCATCTACACATATACCTTAAAGCATTTAAGACGGGAGCCGCCATTGATATACTTACCCTTCTGCCAAAAGCATAGGAGAAAAATCTGCCACGTTATTAAAAACTACTTCATTAACCGATTATACTTCAGTCTCAGAATCGTTCCCGGCGTGTGAAGAGCTCCGTCAAAATGCCTTAATGTGCTGTTTTTGAGTGCATAGAACGTTATAATTTATCAAATTAACACGAAGATGAATTATCATTTCACATGCACGTAAATTTTGGATTTAATTATAATTTTCTGCACAGTTAAAGTTTTAATTGAAATCGGAAACCAAGCATCGATTACAAAGTCGATACAAAATGATTCTTACTTCGACCATCACGCTTGGCTACTATTTTGACGTGAACTGTCACCGTATTTAGGGACAATAAGAACTACTTTCAGTCTAGCTATCCGATATTGGACTTAGTGGAAAAGCTAGTAAGAGGAAACTTCATTCCTCAGGTTTGGTGTTTAAAGTCTTACGATTGGGAAGACCAGCTGAGTTGACCCCTCCTAACATCGCAACCACGATACTAGGAGGGGTCAACTAGCTGGTCTTATATTACCACCTACGTGACCAGCTGAGTTGACTCCTCCTAACATCGCAATCACGATACTAGGAGGCATGCTAAACTCCGCCGGCTTGTTTGGTTTTATGAAGTGCGTTGCGTTTGGCATTCGTGTGCGTAGATTTCGTAGTGGTTAGCTTATAGTAGTTTATGCAACTGGTACATAATGAGGGGCCTAATTATGTACAGTTGCATACACTACTTTATCTACATCCATATATTAAATCCTCTTTCATGTGTTTCGTGTGGGCACTTCTCGCCGGCGTGCGCCATGTTTGCGTCGACAGGCCGGCCCGCGCCTCCGCCGCCAGCCCGCAGCTGTGTCTTAATTTTGTACGTGATCTCGTTAAAGTGTTATATTTCGTGATCTAATAGGGGACGCACGCAACAGCCGCACAGTATATTATAAAGCGGGGTCTTATCTACGGTATTTGAACTTATAAAAGAGGATTTACTATATGGGTGTAGATAAAATCTATTATGACGCTAAAGTAAATCGTATTATCAAATTGTATTTAGGTAATGGATATTTTGTATTCATAAATTGATGATTTATTAAATTAACTTAACAGCAAGTAGTTTGTAGCAAGATTTTGTAAGGCAAGCGGGTGGGAATCAGTTTGTATGGGCGCTCCGCCACTGTTGCAATTGTTAAACGTGTGTAAAGCAAACCTCGAATGACGATGACAATGAAAACATAGCACATAGCGGATAGTGGATCCGACTATTAAACTTTGAATAGTTATAAATCCTAAACGGTTATTTTCACTAACTAATGATTAAAGAAACCTTATAATGATTTTAAAATACTTATTCAATGATACCCCACATGATATAGTTCGTCAACTTTATTTTTTATTTGTTTTACAAAATGGTGTCTGCTGGCCGCCATCTTTGTTTTTTTTGACGTCACATTTCTAAGAACACTCGGGCTGGTAAGACAAATCTAACGATATCTCAAACATTAAAATCCGTTCAGGGAATTAGAAGATGTCAGGTAATAAAGAATATTACATACATACATACATACATACAAGATACGCGCGAAACACATAACCCTGCCTTGCAGTCGGGTAAAAAATACCCTAAAATTTAGTCGGCTAATACCTACATAGTTACATAAGTGATCGAATTCCGTAGTAAGTCGGCATTTTGATTCACAAACTAAATTTACACAATATCGTAGGCGATATCGTAAAATAATTAATCCCGACCGGCCACTCTTTTTGTGATAATCTTACCTAGGTATATAAAGTTATTACCGTTGCGTAAAACGGCGGTTTCACTGATTCAAGTCTATACATTTTCTTCTTGTCGCTCGTCGCTGGTCGCTGGTCTTGTCTTGCTGCTCGCCGCTTGACTTGCTGGTCATCACGTCACCCATAGAACCATGCTAAATGTTAAGTCTGTCAAAAACTGGCAACCGTACTGTCTTCTCGAAGATCTCACGGTTCGAAATAAATGCCATACGATAAATAAATAAATAGTCTCTAGTCTCTAGACGATGAAAGTAGTAAGTAATTACTAATTACTAAAGTAATAAGTAACCTTAAAGTGCCTACTACTTACATGCTCCTTTTTGTCTTTCATAGATAAATTAGGTATGTCGTTGTTGAAATAAAAGGATAAACTTTAAATTAGAACAAGTAATTTACTTAATATATTTATAACTTTATTTACAATAAATAAACAAATACCTACTTATAGATAATTTTTTCCCAATTCTCTTTTCCTGTTCCCTCAGTCCTCAAATCCATTTTTTTCGGAATTCATCCTCTGTTGAAAAACTGAAAAAATCAAATTACTTGAATTTCCCGAAACGTGGGGTAATCTTCAGGGGATTTTTTTATTATTTGTTGGTATCCCGAAATCGAATTATTAACCGACTGAATGATGGGACATCAATTCTAAGCTGGCTTCTATGGTAGATTTATACTACGCGATTTGACCGGTTTGTATGTGAAATGTTTGGAGGTTATTTTTGAATTAATTTACATTATTTTCCTATTTCATCAAGTGTCTCATGATATAACTAATGATTTAGCTCAATAACTTGGTTCCGGTGAGATTTTAGAAATAAACACGGGTCCAAAATGCAAAGAAAATGTACTTACGCATGGAATGTAACATCCGCCTTTTTTCGGTCGAGTTTGCTTTTACAGCCCAACACTGAACACCCCACCATGTTTGCACTGAACACCCAAACACTACGGATCTGATAATTGGTAAATTATTATTCATTTAAACCAAACTTATCATTAATTCTCCATTTATAAAATGCACTACCAAATATTGCCAATTTGTTTTGCAATCTTCTTGACACTTCATAAAAGATTGCCTTTACCCGACCGTGAAAAAAAATTCGGTCGGTGATAAGGACAAAACATCGCACTATTTTCTACTTCCTCTCATAGGAATCGCAATAAGGCTATCTTTCTCTTACAAAGCGTGTCAGGCCCTTGGTATTTTATCCATCACTCGTATTTTGAAGGGAACTGTCACCGTATTTAGGGACAATAAGAACTACTTTCCATGAGAATTTATTTGAAATATGATCTTTACGGAAATCGGTCAGTCTGGCTATCCGATATTGGACTTTGGAAACGCTTTTTTAGGGACAATAAGAGCTACTTTCCATGAGAATTTATTTGAAATATGATCTTTATGGAAAATCTTAGGATTGTCTTCGAACAGTTAGAACCTTGGCTTTCTAAGAAGACCAGCTGGGGACCCCTCTTAACATAGCAATCACGATACTAGGAGGGGTCAACTAACCTGGTCATAGAATTTATCGCGAGTTTATACATTTTTCCCCAGTACAAAAGTGCTCAGCGCCGCTAAAGAAGTTTTCACTTCAAAAAAACCCCTACTACTTCCTTGGTCGGTTATACTGGTTCAGACATGTTCCTTGAATACACAAAATAAGGTAGTGACAAATGCTTTGTACAAAGATTAGGATACCTAACAAAAAAATATATACTATTGCTTCTTTGGTGAAATACTGGTTGTAACATGTTCCTAAGCATCGTACAGCCACGAGAATCTCCTGTTCAGACTTGTTTCTCGTATATATATATATAGAGGGCTGTCACAAATGCTTTGTACAAAAATTACAATAGCCAGTTAACAATGGGTTTAATGTTAATGTAAATCCATCAACATCATGAATATAATTGAGCAGATTGCAGGTTTAAACAGGTTTCTTTTTGAAAACATTAATTGAAATGATTAAGTACCTAAATGGACACCCAAGACGTGGAGTGTGCAAGAAAAAGGTGTAAATCTTAAAAGGTCTAAACCGCCGTAAATTTCATGGCGCTTACTTCTTTTTGCAGTTAACTCGAGTAAGAAATAATTTAATCAATATCTCAATTACCGGCTAACATATATAGATACCTAAGTTTGGTTATGTACGTAAGTACAAGTAACGAATAAGAAACGGTTTGGTTAGGTAATAAATAACTAAATTACCCTTAAACATATATAGCATAAATAGGTACCTAAGTTTGTTTATGTACATAGAAACGGTTTGGTTAGGTAAAGATTGTGAAACGCAAAATTAGGTTAGGTTAGGTTAGAACATTGACTCTACGGATAAAAGAGTAGGTAGAAGAGGCAGATATATTAAAAATATACATGGCTAATTATTATGTAATGTGGAATGGGTCTATTGCAAGTAAGGAAAAAAATACAGGTACCCAGGTACCGTACCGGTGGCGGTCGCGCGGCCGCGCAACTCGGGCGCAGGTAGCCGCTGAAGGGTCGCATGGTCGAACAATGGAACAATAGAACTTCGAGCTAAGAGGGCGGTATTAGCATGTATTGTGTAATGAGCACATAAAATAAAAGGTGAAGGAGTGGTCCTAGAGCTCTGGGACCCGGTGCAAACGACTCAAATGGGGGGCTATTTGTTTTTTTTTTTTTTTTTTTTTTTTTTTTTTTTTTTTTTTTTTTTTTTTTTTTTTATGTTTGGATGGCCACCATGTTGTCGATGACCACCCCCGGATAGGTTGAGTAGGAGCAGGTAGCCCGTGATGGGGGCGGGGTGGACCCTTGGGGGCGGGGCAGGGGTAGAAGAGGGGAAAGGGGACAGGGGAGGGTAGCTACCTGGACCCGGGGGCAGAACCGGCGAATCCCTACTACTCTCCCAATTTTTTTCAGAATTTTTGACCTCGCAGTTTCAAAATTAAAGAGGGGGGATGCACTTTTTACGACTTTCACAGCGAATATCTCACCAACGGTTGATTAAAATGGAAAAGTTTTTTAAAAACCCCTATATCATTTTCAAATATCTATCCATAGATACCCCAAACGCCGATGTGCATTGTTTTTTCCTTTTCACCCCATACAATGTTTAGGCCCTTGGCAGACGGGTTTTCCACCGCGATACAAGTGGCAGACGAATTTATTTCTTCATAATAGTTCATAAACTATCATCTGACAAAATTTCATGCGAGAGGAAATGACTGATTTTTTTAATTTTTTTTACATGTTCACGTGCTTGGCAGACGGGTATTCCACCGCCCTACAAGTGGCAGACGATTTTTTTTCGTTAATGTATTTTCTTAACTATCATTTAAACCTAGTTTCAGTCGAGAGGAAATGACTGAATTTTTTTTTTTTTTTACGTCTTTGGGAGGCTGCTGCTCCTTAACCCACCAACGGAATCGTGGCAGACGTCCACAGCAATTTTTTATTCATCTTTCTTAATCACTGTACAAGTTTTCGTGCGAGAGGAAATGACTGACGATTTTAACCTTCTGGCCCGCGGTCTACAACAACGAAATGTAAATTTTAACCGTAGTGAGCGCTGTGATCGTTTAGGCTACCCCCTCCACCCGCTTTGCACCCTGCCAATATTCCAATTAATCTGGGAATTTAAAGCTGGAAACGCACAGACAGCGGTGGCGGCGCGGTGCGGAGGCGGTACCGGTTGTAATGTTCGAACTAATATGAAAGGGTCCGCACAGAACGCTTTTTTCCCGGCCGGTTTTCTGCGCGGACCCTTTCATATTAGTTCGAATATTACAACCGGTACCGCGACGCCCCGCCCCGCTACCGCTGTCAGTGCGTTTCGGGCTTTAGACTTGATTATCGGAAGAAAGCATTCCCATGGTGGCTTCTACGAAAAGCAGTTTATTATCTACTAGCTTTGGCCCGCGACTTCGTCTGCGTAGAACTCGGTCATCACGTTAGAATCTTATTTCCCTGGCTAGATGCTGGCCAAGAGCAATCCCATTATTAATAAAAAAAAAATCTTCTATTTCTTGCGCTTACCTAGTTATCTCTCTTCCATTCTAACTTAAACCCCGTTAAGGGATGATTTCCGGGATAAAAGTATCCTATGTCCTTCTCTAGGACTCATACTATATCCATAGCAAATTTCATCTAAATCGGTTAAGCATTTTAATGGGAAACAGGCAGACAGAGTTACTTTCGCATGTATAACCCGCCCCGGTTTCGCACGGGTAGTCCAGTTTTAAACAACAACAAATACCTACTCTTTATTGCACACCTCAATTAAAGGACACAGATCAGGATCACAGGGAGAGGATTTTTTATGATTTAAATTTATTTATCCAAGCTTTTCCCCGCGACTTCATTCGCGTGAATATCCATATCAACTTCTACACCGTATTTCGCCGGGCTGTCTCGCTAAACATTGCGCATGCAAAATGAAATGATGATGATTGAAATTTTTCGGATATTCTTATGCAGGTGCCGAAAAGACTTCATACGCATCAACTATAATTTGTATGAAAACGCGAGCGTACGGCGCGCGAAAATTTTCGAACATTATGATGTAGGTGCGGAAAATGCTCATCAAGTAATGTAGAAGAAGGTGCGGGAAATACTTCATACTCATCAAGTAATGTGTATGAAAACGCGAGCGTAGCGAGCGCGAAATATTTCGAACATTATGATGCAGGTGCGGAAAAGACTTCAAACGCATCAAGTAATGTAGATGAAAAAGCAAGCGTAGCGCGCGCTAAAGTTTTTGAACATTATGATGTAGGTGCGGAAAATGCTCATCAAGTAATGTAGAAGAAAACGCGAACGCAGCGAGCGCGAAATTTTTCGAACATTATGATGCAATTGCGGAAAATACTTCATACTCATCAAGTAATGTGTATGAAAACGCGAGCGTAGTGAGCGCGAAATGCTTCGAACATTATGATGCAGGTGCGGAAAATATTTCATACGCATCAACTATAATGTAGATGAAAACGCGAGTGTAGGGCGCGCGAAAATTATCGAACATTATGATGTAGAAGAAGAAGAAGAAGAAGAAACATTTATTTACTGCACAAAAGACACACAGATGCGAAAAATGCTCATCAAGTAATGTAGAAGAATACGCGAGCGCAGCGAGCGCGAAATTTTTCGATCATTATGATGCAGGTGCGGAAAATACTTCATACTCATCAAGTAATGTGTATGAAAACGCGAGCGTAGCGAGCGCGAAATTTCGAACATTATGATGCCGGTGCGGAAAATAATTCATACGCATCAAGTCATGCAGATGAAAACGCGAGCGTAGCGAACGCGAAATTTTTACAAACATTATGATGCAGGTACGGAAAAGACTTCAAACGCATTAAGTAATGTAGATTAAAAAGCGAGCGTAGCGCGCGCTAACGTTTTTGAACATTATGATGCAGGTGCGGAAAATAATTCCTACGCGTCAAGTAATGTAGATAAAAAAGCGAGTGCGAAATGATTCGAACATTATGATGCAGGTACGTAAAATACTTCATACGCATCAAGCAATGTAGATGATTGAACAAAAAGAAATTCTTGACCTATCTAATGGCTTTGTAAAGAGGTGGTTGAATAGATACTGTTTTGTTCATAAATTAGTGGAATACCTTTCAAAGTTCAAAGTGCTTTATTGTAAAACATAGGTATAACTGAATACCTACTTTGGTCTGTTCTTTCACTTTCGAAGATGGAGTAGAGGCCTTGGTTGATAGCGCACCCACCCTGGGTGCTTCTAAGAGTTATGTGATTTTCTGAGAATTGTTTTTTTTTTGCTTCCTATCCGCCTATAACTTTCGAATTTGGTCATACTTGATGTTTATTGTTACGTAGGTATATTTTACTAACGGTTACCAATATACCCTAAATTTATGTCTGTTACGCGCTGAACGTATTTTATACATTTTGCTGACGGAAAACGCAACTAATCGGCACCTCGAAGAACCTCAATGACACCCATATCGATTATTAAGAAAAGTAAATAAGTAAATGTCCGCCATCTTCGATTTGAAAATGGATATCATTCTTGTAATGATCACCTCAAAAAACAATATTTTATACAAAAATGGGCATACTTAATATATAGGTAGTACATGTCGCAAGTGCTACCATGCAACCGAGAGCCCGCCGCTCTGCGTAGGTACGGTACCCTCCATCGAAAACAAAAAAAACCGAGGTTGCGTAGTAAGGTTTGTGAATATTGATAGCGACTGACTGACCAACATAATTAGATCTCTCATTTCAAACAGTTAATATGGTTTGAAGGACTTTTGTATTTTTGTCTTTAGCCCTGAGAGGCAGAGGTATTGTTATTTCACCCCCCATTTTTTCAAATACTATCTGTTTATTATAAAATGTTTGAATGGGGTTCTATTTACTTTGCGTCCATGTATATACTTACCAATTTTCAAGCCTGTAAATCATGAACTGAAAGACTTCTCATACAAAGTTTAACCCCTCTTTTCACCCCCTTTCATCCCTAACCTATATGATTTTTATAGCCTATAACCTGGCCGAAGATCCAATAAACATATTAGTGAAGGCTGTATTAAAATCCATTCGCTAGTTTTCGCGTGATAGTTAGACATATAAACAGACAGACAAACAGACAAACAGACACGAATTCTAAAAACAGTTGAAACGTGTTCTGTTATCGATTCTTAGACCCCTCCATCGATTTTTTTACTAATATCTTCAATGTACAGATTTTCGACCCTCTTCTGCTTTATTATATGTATATAGATAGATGAAAGAGTTGCCGTTCCTAAAATTGCACTGACCAACATCTGCATTTAGCAGAATAAAGGTTGTCGCGCACCAAAGGCTCGGAAATGGCCCAAACGCAGAGGACGCAGTTATGCGTCCAAGGGTGTTACATTTTCATCTCAGTCCACCGCATAGTTGCATCCAGGCCCCTATTTCACCAACTTGACAATTGTCACCTTACAATGACAATTCGGCTTACATTGCCGGGCCAGTAAGTATCGATGCTATCCAACGACCATCTTTACGTGACGTCCCAGAAGTGTATTTGGAATTGTCATTGTCATGTCCACCATGTCAGGTCCTTTGTGATCATGGCCCGTTATGTGGCTCCGGCATAATCAAACAAATACTGTATAAGCGGCCAAGAAAGTGGCCTATCACTTGTGAACCCTCGTTGGATGAAAAATTGTGCAATCCGTCCAGTGTCCAAAAAATATGTAAGATTTTGCAAGAAACAAATGAACGGCATACATTTTACTTGTTTCTTTACGTCGATAAATTTGGGGAGACCCTAAGACATCTGCCTCCACCCGTCTTACGCTAGGGCCGGCTCTGGAGCACTCAGCTTTAGTCGATCTTGGAGTTTGAGTTTGTTACTGAACAGACTATGATGGAATTTGGTATGACAACCATTTTATAGCCTGGATTTAACCCTTTGACCGCCAAAGCGATAGTGTCGTGCCCAGTAAGCCAAACACTGTTTTTTTGGTGTAACGTCTAAACAAATTAAAACAGTTCATAAATGATTTTTTTCATGATCAAAGTACACCTTCACTCCGACCTTTTAAGTGGTTGTTGACGTGGTGGGCACGACGACACAACCACTTTATAGGTTTTTGGCGTTCAAAGGGTTAAATATCGGATACTTTTTTATCTCGGAAGTCATCCCTAGAAGGGATGGAATAGTGGACGCGAAGTAAGCTAATTATGAAATAAAACAGTCTTTAGTAAAATATAAACTTTATTCCATAATAATTGTAAGTTTACTCAATAGCATAAAGTACATGCTTGTATATACGCATATATATGTATATACATTCAATAGGGGCTCCACATCAAAGTTAGGGTATTTTAATTCTAAAGCCGAACTCACGAGCGAGCTGTAAATGTAACTTAGTAACTTAAGTTGTATGCTTCATTTTTACACGACTGCCCAAAAAAAGGAGTGTAATGTTTTAGTAAATAGTACATTACTTAACAAGGGCGGTAAAACAAAGAATGTCTCAGATCGCAGGTATTTGACGCCCGAGCCGAAGGCAAGGGCGTAAAATATGCGATCTGAGGCTTTCTTTATTACCGCCCGTGTTAAGTACAAAATTTGATGTCACCCCCTGGCCAGGTAGCGGGATTTCCCGCGCGCGGAGCGTGCGGTAATTGCCGCTTTATGGCCAGGCGTGACATAAAGTATGTAACATTTAGTTCAGCTTTATTTAGTGTTTGTCAACTTTTTGACACTTATATCCATGTTAAACCATGTATGTTGTGGATATGAATAAAGTTTTAATTTATCTATTTATCAGTGTGGTAAAAGTACTAGTGCTCGACGCTGCACCAGTTTTCGACATGTGCACGTTAAGTCAAAGTGTCAAGGCTTAAATTCGAATAAAGAAAAACCTATATGACTTTGACATAAAGTGCCCATGTCGAATACTGGTGCAGCGTCGAGCACTAGTACTTTTACCTTGTGGTTCGCGAACAGCTCGCAACAATATGAATAGCACTCTCAGTTACGTAGGTATACACAACTGGTAAATATATCGATACATTTCGACCAAGAGTGGCGGTTTAGTAATAAATTTATTTTCTATTTCCGTAAAAAATTTAGAAAACATAAATTGTATTCCGGAATAAATATAATTAAGATTAAATAGTGCACTGGGATTTAGTCATCGCAAGTATGGAACCCCTTAAGACAGAATTTATAAATTATGTCATTTCTCGAGCTAAGTCCCCTTTTGTTGATAATCATCCTAGCGTTTCCCGGTTGTGTCCTAGAGGCATCTTATCCCAAGATTTGGCATAGGCACTAATTTTACAAAAACGACTGCCGTCTCGCCCAACCCAGATGGAAAACTAGACTGTCGGGTTTACAGTTTACGTGAGGTCAGTCACGATGCCCCCCCTTTGTCGATGTGTCAATAAGGGCGATTTCTAAGTGCGTCGGTAAGGAAATAGCACCTTATAAACACCATGAAAAGGTACACTTTAACTTGAGAAATGCAAAAATATATGTACAGGTAAATTAATTTAAGTATGAGACTGACATATGCTCTTATCTATTGGATATTCCACTTTAAAACTAATGTAATAGAATTTCTATTATATTGACACTGTCTAAAAATTTTATGTTTGTAATAGAAACTTTATTACAATAGCGTAAAAAAAAATATTATTTTTTTAAAGTAGGATATTCAGTAGAAGTGTCAACTCAAAGTTATGATTCTAGCCGTGTTCAGAATCACGCTTACAGCGCTATAAACGCGTTTACGATCGGACCGAATAACGCTCATAGCGTTTACATGAGATGTCGTGACGTCACTGACGACGTCATGGACGGCGCCATATTGGCGTTTACAATGCTCACACTCCCAGGCGTCAGCACCTTAAACCAAACGTCAAGTTGACGTTTGATATATGAACATGACAGTAAACACAACATGCCCGGTCCGAATCAGAACACCACTCACGCGGCCTTGAGCGCGCTTACTGATTCGGACCGGCCGTCAGCTCTGTAAACGCTGTGATCGTTGTTGGCGTGATTCGGAACAGGGCTTCTGTTGCAGCGATAGACGGAACTGTGACATTAGTTCACATATTGTATTTAATTTATTCTTTACTATATTATATTTCATTTAGCTAGGTTGTGCCCTAGCAGAACTTATTATAAACATACACGTTTATGGAATAAACGAGTTGCATTTTCATATTTATGTCAAGTAAATGGCGGATAAATTTTAGTACATTACTTAACAAGGGCGATAAAACAAAGAATGTCTCAGATCGCAGGTATTTGACGCTCGAACCGAAGGCAAGGGCGATAAATATGCGATCTGAGGCTTTCTTTATTACCGCCCGTGTTAAGTACAAAATTTTATGTCACCCCCTGGCCAGGAAGTGAGATTTTACGCGCGCGGAGCGTGCGGTAACTGCCACTTTATGGCCAGGTGTGACATAAATATTTTTATGTCACACCTGGCCATAAAGCGGTAATTACCGCACGCTCCGCGCGCGGGAAATCCCACTTCCCGGCCAGGGGGTGACATAAAGTTTTGTACTTAACACGGGCGGTAATAAAGAAAGCCTCAGATCGCATATTTATCGCCCTTGCCTTCGGCTCGGGCGTCAAATACCTGCGATCTGAGACATTCTTTGTTTTACCGCCCTTGTTAAGTAATGTACTATTTACAACCATTTCGTCTTCTTGGCGTCAACACTTTGTGCCATATCGGCAGTATTTTTTTATTGAAAAATAAATAATGTTTAAAAAATAGTGCCACCATATATTAACTAAAATAATATTCTTTAACCTTAAGGCTGATTTATATTTTGAAACGTATGTTTCGAAATGTAACCGATTTACATTTTGTAAAGTATTATTTCTAATGTAATGATTTACGTTGCGTGAAATATTTTTCTAAATGTAATCGAGTTACGTTGTGTGAATTATTTTTCGAAATGTAACCGATTTACATTGATTTTTTTTCGAAATGTATCTGGTTTAGGTATTTTTCGTAACGTAAATCAGCCTTAAGGGTAAGCGGCAGAAACATTTCTTATTTCTACAAAAATAATATTTTTCTCTTTTTTTGTAAACAATATTTTTCAATTTTTTTAACATTAATATATAATTAACACTAATCACAATTTTGTATCCAAATATTTATTAATTACTACGGCAATATCGTTTTTATTATGTCATAAAACGAGACTAGCGCGAACGCCTTACACTAGAGATGATGCGATATCGCAGCGCTACGCCGAATTTTCTCTACATAACAGAAAATATCTGTAACTGGCTACAGCATAGCGCTACGAAAGAACATTCGCAGTAAAAAGGATTTTCGAATTAAGTTCATAAATTCATACGCGCACCAATCCCGTTTTGCACATGCATTTTACATTATGCATTTTTATTGGACTTTAATCCATTTTCTCATACACATAAAGCATATTTTAGAAATAAAAAATTTCTTTCACATATATTCGTGGAAAATAGCTAAATTAAAATTGACAGCAAAATTAAATTATTATATGTTAGAACAAATTTAACATTTCTAGCCAACTCTAGTGACACCGTATAATAGTTAAATACAGGTTTATTAAATGTGACATTTCATATTATATTTACAGAATCTAATTATAATACAACCAATTGCCTATGCGATTCCATATTTATAATCATTCAGTACACACTTTAGAGTTTCAAAATGTATACATCATATTGACTGTACATTGCAGACAGTTTATTTCGACGGCGTTCTGCTGGGTTAGCAAAACAATTTACTAAAACGAGTGCCGACAACGCTAAGGCCGCTTTCGTAACTAGTTGCGATACAAGAACTTATGGTAACATTAGCAAGAACTTGAATGCAATCGTCCTCACCCTTTATACGTTTTTATATGGAAACTGTCAAATGTGACAAAAAAACCTGACAATTTCCATATAAAAACGGGCCGGTTTGTGAATCATATAGCAGTACTATTGAGTTTGACTTGACACTGACATATGCTCTTTTTTCATTCGACAGTCTACTTTAGCGCTAGTGTAATAGAGTTTATTTTACAAACATACGATTTTAGACAATGCGTATGTAATATACAGCCAATGGAATAAAAGCTTATGTTAGTGTCAAACTCAAACAATAGTAAGTACTGAGGATCTATAATCCAAAATTCGAAATCGAAACTTCGTATCGTCCCGTCCCTTTCACTCTCGTGTTATACATTATATGAGTGAGAGGGTCGGCATGATATAAAGTTCGGATTTCGCATTTCGGAGTAGAAACCTAACGTTGAAATGCGAATTTATAAGTTCTATTTGTATTATGCATGATAAATAAAATATTATCCTATCTTTTGAAAATCACGGATCAGCTATGATAGTCGGCTGGTGGAAGCGTCTGCAACAAGATAAACAACAAACTGTCAAGCTTATATTCCTGAAAGGGGTAGGCAGGGCAGATGGCAGACCGCGTGAAATAGGGTATTAAACTAAGGTAAAAATAAATTATTTTTTACTCGACTAATAAAAGATCTAACGAAAATACTCGAAAAACATCAATTATTACTTTATTTTAGCTAATTGAAAGATTTTATAGGCATACAGATTTAAAAAGGACGCTGATTTGTACAAACCTACTCACACTGACTTAGTGACGTCACTAAGACAGTATTTCCCTACAAACTTCATATTAACAAATCGTTTTTGACATTTAATAAAAAGTTGCTGATTTGACTAGAGTTTGGCTACTTTAACTCTACCAAGCAAATGAAGCTGTCAATCAAATATTTGGTTTGGCAACACTACCTCATACGTCACATTTCCGTGACATTTCCATAGAATTCCATTTTTTAATTGAGGTGTGCAATAAAGAGTATTTGTATTATGCACAGTGTTGCCAAATTGAATTGAATTGATTGAGATGAAATTAAATTATGACAAAATTGTAAGTTGGATTGGAAGATAGAGAAAATGTTAGTCCTCTGCGCAGAACACACTTCAGGGCATTTTCACTTTAAAGTGTACCCTAGGGTGTTGCTTATTTGGCAAAAAATAAAAAAAATCTGAAATCCTGCAGTCTCACCCCCCCATTTTGTTCTACTACCCCTATTAACAGATGCTAGTTTTTTTTGTTTTTTTTTTAAACTAATTTTAGAGGTCGCTACCAGCTGTCAAAGTTTTGAAGAAACATGTTCAATTAAACATATATAAATTACGTATATTTTAATTAAAATCAAATAAAATTCTAACAATTTAAGCCAAAATTAATCAATAATATGATTTTTATGACACTCTATGTAAGATAATTTATCAATGCTACAAAAAATTTGAACCAGAAAGAACCCCAGGGTCAGATATATCATTAATGAAGCTTTTACCCTGAAACTAAAATGGAAATGGGCTACACATGTCGCGAGGTTAAGAGACCAGAGATAGACTATAAGAGCGACTCTTTGGCGTGGCCCATCAGGCAATCGGAGCAGGGGAAGGTGACATCAAGAGGCCAGCCAGCTGGCTCTGAAACGAGTTATGACAGGTCAGAGTCAGAGTCATGGTCATCCTTGGAGGAGATTTTTACCCGGCCAGGGATTCTGGCAGACCAGCTTATTACGAGTACTAATACCTAGTTCAAAATAACATAGTTTACCAAAGTTATCTAAGTTTTTTACTAATCAACGATATGTAATATTTAAAATATTTATCTTAAAGGGATTTTTTATTTATTTATTTTAATAAGCATATTTTTGTGAGAAAATGGCTGACTGTCGAGTTTCTTTCGGCGTTTCTTCTCGGCAGTGGCCTCTGTGAAACGCTAGTAGGGTTTGACTTGTAAAAGTGCCATTGCGGCCTACTTACAGAATAAAGTTCATTTATTTCATTTATTTATTTATTTATTTAATTATTTATTTCTAAAGCCTTTCACAACCAACAACAGGTATTGCTTTTCTTAATTCACCGTGATTAACTTGTTGAATTCCTAAATTAACCGCAATAGCCCCATGCCGAACTTATGTTTTCTTCCAAAACTTTATCAAGCGGTAGCGACCCCTAAAATACATTTAAAAAATAAATAAAAAAAACTAGCATCTGTTAATCGGGGTACTAGAACGTAATGGCGGGGTGAGACAATGACTTTTTGAAAGTTCATTTTTAAGCAACACCCTAGTGTACCCCCTACTTGTTTTTTTCGAATCTCGGTGATTTTAGGTATTCTGACTCAGAATCACGAGTACTATTAATTCAGATGAAGAAAAAAAATGTCGATGATTTTCCATACAAATTTTGTGTGTCAGTTTTGTGACGAGCCATATAAACTGTATGAAAAAAGCGTCACAAAACTAACTTTTTTTGGTGGGACACTTTTTTTCTTCGCGGAAATGGATAGTACTCGTGATTCTGAGTCAGAATACCCAAAATCACCGAGATCCGAAAAAAAAGTAGGGCATACACTTTAAAGTGAAAATGCCCTTCAATACCCACCTCGCCCCCCTCTCTTCTCTATAGTATTCTTTTTTGGAACCTGAGGCCGGCCCCAATAAAGTTATAGGAGTGTGCAGTTGGAGACTGGAGGAAATCAAGGGAAACCTCCGACACGACCAGTCGGGCGGTTTAAACACTGGAATACTCTAAGAGTTTTCGCTCCAGCAAGGGCGACTCACTCGCGTGACGTCATCGCCCCGCTCAAAGGTCCCCCGCCGGGTGATTTTCAATGCGATAGAAAGTGATGTAGCGAGTGATGCGCGTGCGATAGAAGGAGATGACCACGCGTAGGCACGTTTGGCTTGCCTCGCGCGGAATTGTTAACAGTGAGGCTTCTGTACGTAGTACTATTACTTATTCTGTGGCTCCAGTGACATTGGTTGAGCGGCGTCAACGAGCGCGAGCTGAGTTTTATACATATAGTCAATAGGGATGTCGACTCAAAAAAAATTATTACTTCAATAGAAAGGAGACATAAAACTACACGAAATAGTGAAAATCCTATTCAAATATCTCAAAAAATAACGAAGCTACAACGGTTAGAATGTTCGTAGTTAGAGAGAGAAAGTGCTACCTAACCGTGACTTCACTTTTAAGTAGCGCTATAGTAAATGACGATCGTGCAATACAAAGGTGCGTTTTGCGGAAAAGGGACAGAACATACCCACTCATAAAACTTTGAAGACTTATAATTACGTAATTATTTATTTTTTTGAATTACTTTTTTCGCATTTGATTGAGAATTTGAGCCTTTATGTAGAAAATTTGGATTTATTGATTTTCTTTTATAGCGTCGTCATCCCTATTAAAATGTCGTCCACAGGAAGACAGGTTACAAATCAAATATTGGGGATTTAAAATTAATGGTTCTTAGTTCTCACCTGCTGCATTCGTCACAATCACTTCGTTCTGAAAATAAAAAAAATCCATACTAATATTAATATTATAAATGCGAAAGTGTGTCTGTCTGTCTACATGAAAGGTATGGAAATAGATTGAGTCCCGGGGAAGGACATAGGATACTTTTTATCCCGGAAATCGTCCCTTAAGGGGGTGGAAGTTCACGCCGGGCAGTACAGTGCAGTGTGTGCGGCATACAGTGTGTGCAGAATACAGTGTGTGCGGTATACAGTGTGTGCGGTATACAGTGTGTGCGGTATACAGTGTGTTCGGTATACAGTGTGTTCGGTATACAGTGTGTGCGGTATACAGTGTGTGCGGTATACGGTGTGTGCGATATACAGTGAGTGCGGTATACAGTGTGGGCGGTATACAGTGTGTGCGGTATACAGTGTGGGCAGTATACAGTGTGGGCAGTATACAGTGTGAGCAGTATACAAGGTGTGCGGTATACAGTGTGGGCGGTATACAGTGGGTGCGGTATACAGTGTGGGCGGTATACAGTGTGTGCGGTATACAGTGTGGGCGGTATACAGTGAGTGCGGTATACAGTGTGGGCGGTATACAGTGTGTGCGGTATACAGTGTGGGCAGTATACAGTGTGGGCAGTATACAGTGTGAGCAGTATACAAGGTGTGCGGTATACAGTGTGGGCGGTATACAGTGGGTGCGGTATACAGTGTGGGCGGTATACAGTGTGTGCGGTATACAGTGTGGGCGGTATACAGTGTGGGCGGTATACAGTGTGGGCGATATACAGTGTGGGCGGTATACAGTGGGTGCGGTATACTGTGTGGGCGGTATACTGTGTGTGCGGTATACAGTGTGGGCAGTATACAGTGTGTGCGGTATACAGGGTGTACTCACGCTGGGCACTACGGTCGTCCTCTGTACAGTCATGCTCTGCTGCGGGACGGTAACATCGGGCTGCACGCCCATCGAGTCGTAGATCTCTCGCAGCATTAGTAGCATCACGTCTTCCGATTCCCTAAAGAATTCAATAAAAAAAAAAAATTGTGGACAATCTTACACAAATCAACCTAGTCCCAAACTAAGCAAAGCTTGTACTATGGGTACTTAGCGACGATATACATACTTATATATAGATAAATAGATACTTAAATACATAGAAAACATCCGAGAACAAATATTCGTGCTCATCATCACACAAATAAATGCCCCGGCCGGGATTCGAGCCCGGGACCTCCAGCTTCGTAGGCAGGGTCACTACCAACTAAGCTAAAGCGGTCGATGGCTCAACAATGAAAGTTTAAGGGTGACCCAGCAAGTCTAGCCTGTGAGTCTACATTAATAAGCAGGCAAAGGGGTAGGTACCTCCCCAATCCGAACTCTCGACTCGACTCACCAATAGCAAACATGGCTGCTCATCGCGAATAGGTACTCGTTGATCATCTCAAACGGCGCTTCTTGAAGGACATAGTCGACTCGCCGACCGGCGTTCAGTCGCCCCAACATGTCTCCAGGCGTCTGTAAAAAGGAAACATTTATTTATTTCATATTTATTGCACTATTTCCGGTTCACAAATGGGAGGAGCTTGCCGAGGACAGGGACAAATGGCGCAAACTGGTGCTCGATGGGCTCAAAGTCCACGATAAAGCATGGTTTGCGACGCTTGCAGACAAGCGAGCCAAGAGACATCGACCGGAGACCTGTTCGCCACGGGCGAACTTTACTTGCCAGGGCTGCGGTCGTGTATGCCGCTCTCGCATCGGCTTACACAGCCACAAAAGACGTTGTCTACCTGCATGACACTGCTTGTATAGTCTGTAATAGACTCGAAGGCCATTGATTGATTGCACTAAATAAACTATAGATATAGTATAAAGTGTCATTCACTGGAAATTTGCTAACAATGAAAACAAACCGCCATATTGAAAAAATAACGTAACTTATGAGACCATTTTGAACTTTTAATGAAATATCCAAGATACAAGCCGTGTTCCGAATCACGCTTACAACGCTATAAACGCGTTTACGCTCGGACCGAATCACGCTCATAGCGTTTACATGAGATGTCGTGACGTCACTGATGACGTCATGGACGGCGCCATATTGGCGTTTACGATGCTCACACTCCCAGGCGTCAGCACCTTAAACCAAACGTCAAGTTGACGTTTGATATATGAACATGACAGTAAACACAACATGCCAGGTCCGAATCAAAACACCACTCACGCGGCCTTGAGCGCGCTTACTGATTCGGACCGGCCGTCAGCACTGTAAACGCTGTGATCGTTGTTGGCGTGATTCGGAACACGACTACAGTTATAAATTGTATGATTATGTATTTTAAACTAAATAACTGAGAACGTACCACGTCAGCCTGAATGGGTTCTTCTTTCGAACTCTCTTCCTCTAGCTGCTCTTTTTCTATTTCTTCTTCCACTACCTGAAAAACAACAGAGACGATTATTCTATTGTAAACAAGGCTTAAGCTTGTCATATTAATATTTAAACTGGCCTTTTTTTTAAACCTAACTGGCTTTATAGGCCGGGCCCAATAAATCGATACAAGTACAGTCAAGGGCATTAATATGTATACATATTTTCACCTTATTCCATTGTAATAAAGTTCAAAAATGTATGTATATTTGTGCCCTCGGCTGTACACGGATGGAGAGTGAGTACGAGACTCACACGCAAGTTTCATTACATTGCGGGTTGTCGAGGTATAATGCGTTCTATCGCTCGATAAAACCGCGCAATGTATAACTCGCATGCGAGTCGTTTTAAAGGATTCTATTGTCCTTCAAACGGAGATAATTGATAGATTAAGGCGAAATCCGTTCCAAAATAAAGTGCCACTCTTACACGCGTGAGTTTGCTATTAACCATCCCGCTCTCTACGAAAACTCTACGCGTAGTTTTCGTAAATATTCAAACATATTCAATAATATATGTTAATATTTTTTAAAAAAGCCAAGAATTAATCACACATATAATGAATAATAAAAGGAAGCAAAAGAAAAAACTAAATATTGGATAACCATGAAATGGTAAAGGTTTTTAGTCGAGGGAACATGTCTTAAAACGTAAGATTAGAGCATAATTTACCTACGACTCTTTTCTATCAAGGCAATTTATTCAAATCGTGTCTTGGGCCCCAAGGACCACAGGACAAGGAGGAGGAGGAAGGAGGAGGGGGGAAGGAGGAGGAGGATAGGAAATATCTTCGAGTATTATTATCTAAAAGAAAAAAATCATCTCCTTTTTTCTAGATTTCGAATAATAAAGTAGAAAATTCCGAACGCTATCCCACTTTCGCGCGCTGGGTATTGCCTCAAGCAACATACCTTCTCTAGCTGGTGGTCGGGCGGTGCGGCGGAAGACCACATACTTGTCCACGTATTCTTGATGGATTCAACCAGTTTCTGCTTCAAGTCTGCGCCCACGCGAGCCATGGTGTCCTTCAGCTCTAAAACATTTGAAAAAATTAAAGTCAGCTGTACACAACGGGTAAAAGCACAGATTGTCTTCATACATACAGGTTAACCGTACAAAACAGTAAGATCAAATGCTGTCAAGAATCTACCTTGCAGCACAGAATAGTATAATAGTATTACATACAGAACGGCCACGAACCCCCCGCACCGAGGTCAGTTACCTCGTCCCTGAGAGACCCGCCGGGAGCCGTCGCGCCTCGCGATTCGTCCGCGCCACGCGCTACGCACCCGCGCACACAATTGACGCGTGTACCGACAGCGCACGCACACATACTTACCCACTGCGCTTACGTTCCTTCGCGTGTCACAGGTGTGACGTTACTTACCTAAATGCATTCGTTTCCGTCCCTTGTGGTGCGGTATAAGAGACGGTTTCACGTTCTGCAGTTGTAGGTTGACTAATGGTTCGATTCTGAAAAAAATAAAATATGATTCACTTCTTAGCCGTGTTCCGAATCACGCCAACAACGATCACAGCGTTTACAGTGCTGACGGCCGGTCCGAATCAGTAAGCGCGCTCAAGGCCGCGTGAGTGGTGTTTTGATTCGGACCGGGCATGTTGTGTTTACTGTCATGTTCATATATCAAACGTCAACTTGACATTGGGTTTAAGGTGCTGACGCCTGGGAGTGTGAGCATCGTAAACGCCAATATGGCGCCGTCCATGACGTCATCAATGACGTCACGACATCTCATGTAACCGCTATGAGCGTGATTCGGTCCGATCGTAAACGCGTTTATAGCGCTGTAAGCGTGATTCGGAACATGCCTCTTGAATAACTATCTATAAAAAGAATGGGGGCTACCGCGTATGGATTCGCCGCTAGAGGCGCTAGTGTGACGTCAGTCCTCTGAAATGTCAAATTTCATAGTTTGTGGGTGCTTTACGCGGGTTTACTTCTAACTAGATTAATATGGTGACTATTTTGCAATCATCGATTTAATATACCCTAGATACACTATCACCTACAAATTCAAGAAGAAAAAGTGTCCAGCCGTCATTGCGAGTGTGTGCGTGTCGGAGATACACTACACAACATAAGTCAATTGGGATGAATTTCTTTTTTTTCGATATTCAGCCTTATGTGTCAAGCATACGATTGTATTTTAAATAGAGTGTTTGGCGGTTATAACCTTACAGATTGCACGGTACAATTGTGGAAAATTTCTAAAAAACACCGAATTATTTTAAAAGATTGTACACCGTAAGTCCAAGACAGTTAAGTTCAATTTTGTCTACGATAATTTTCCACTAATTTTTGGACTGACAACACTGGACTTAGGGATGAAATTGGAACAGAGTCCGGATACTCCGGATGGAGTCGAAAATGTTTTTTTGTTTTATTTTTTTAACAGGTACTGCACCGGTGTTGTTGGTTCTTTTTACAAGCTTTTATTTAACTTCCAATTAACGTATGTATGTTTGTAACTATGTTCGGGTGTAATCTTGCAGCTCAATTTTGAAGCAGATATCTTCAACCGATTGAGCTGAAATTTTGTATACACGTTTAATTTGGATGACAGTGTAATATTATGGTACCATCGAGCTGATCTGATGATGGAGACACGAGGTGGCCATAGCAACTCCTAAACTACACAACTCGTCATGTTCGGGCTCTTTGAAATGAAACGGTCTCTATGAGTAGTTGATGTGATGACTGTGAAAAAAAAGTAAGTACAGTCGGCAATAATAAACTTAAAGCAATAATATTTTTTTGACATTATAATCATCATCATCATTCTATATACGTCCCACTGCGGGGCACAGGCCTCCTCTCATAAATGAGGGGGATTGGGCAGTGGTAATTTTTTGACATTATTATATATGTATTTATTTTTTTAAATACCTTATATTTGTTTTTTACCTCAGAACTCAGCGTTAATGAACCGATTTGGAAAATTATTTTGTTGATTGATTGAAAGCTTACATACCATAATACCTTCTAATGATGGGAGCCATGAGGAATTGAGGGAACTCTTCAAAAATACAAGGGAAACATTTAGCGATTATAGTATTTTCGGTAAAAAATCGAGCATTCAGACCTAGCATTTGGTGAACAGGAGCTGATGACGAAGACCATGGATGGTTATCCAAAACTCCTAGTGTTTCATGGGTGGCTGAAGCGATGGAGAGGCTGATTTAAATGGTTCCGCTGTACTGCTAAATTACCAATGACCTGATCTGGTATTTGAGGCCGGAAGGTAGGCAACGGAAATCCGCAATAAAATAGTATAGCTTAGGAGTGTTTGAGCTTCCTACCTACATTCTTCAAAAAGAAGCGTAAATTCTATGAGCTACTAGTTATTGCCCGCGACTTCGTCCGCGTGGAACTCGTTCATCGCGATAGAATTTAAGTACTTAATTTACTACCTTAATACTTGTTTAACTTAATACTTGTTTACTTATACTTTAATACTTGTCCATTTTGATTAAAAATATGTTTCAGTCTGCGACTCCATTCATTCGAAATTTTACTATAGGCCGATTCCACAATATTCCGTTTCGTTTCGATATACAGCTATTTAAACGCGGGGGAAAGAGACAGTAGCGTTGCTAGGCGTCTGCCTGTTATTTTCAAATTCTTTAAATAATATTTGTTATAAGCGTAATACAATTATATATTTATCAAAATATGAAACTTTAAAGAAATACTCATCGAAAATACGAAATTTCATGCGTTTTTAAAGTCGTTAAGGTGTTGTTTTTGAATTTTTTTACGGAGCACTTCGGCATGTTGACAAGACGGTGGCTAGCGCGCAACTCCGAGCGCACGAGTGCTTACAAGGCATTTAAGCACTCTTGAGCGCGGACGTTTTTGACAGGCGGATAGTGTATCTAGGGTATATTAAATCGATGTTTGCAATACCTGAAATTGATAATGGCAAAGATGAGTTACGCATCAACGAATTTCAGTGCTTCGCGACAATTTTAGTGCTCGTGAACTTATGTCATACTTTTTTTCGAACAAAACGGGACTGCGCTACAATACTGGACATTCGATAAAAATATTTACGGTGCGGTTTTAATGTATGAAATACGATTTCAACGTAAATTTGGTTTTTACGCCCATAATAACCAATAACAAACTTTGACAGCTGGACTTAGCGCGCAGTGGCGCCAACTGGTGAGCGCAAAAACGGTGATAATGTCTCTCAAATCACAAATCGATGGCTCATTTAATAGTACAGTACGGGCGATAATAAAGAAAGCCTCAGATCGCATATTTATCGCCCTTGCCTTCGGCTCGGGCGTAAAATACCTGCGATCTGAGACATTCTTTGTTTTATCGCCCTTGGTAAGTACAAAATTTTATATCACCCCCTGGCCAGGAAGTGGGTTTTTTCGCGCGCGGAGCGTGCGATAATGGCCACGTTATGGCCAGGTGTGACATAAAATTATAAGCGCGCTCTGAATGCTCCTATGCTGTTCATCCGCCGTTAGGCGGTCCCTAGCTGCGGCGATGCTGTAAGGCCCTTGTCTCCTATAAACGCCATCGGCCGCTTACAGCGTCACGCCGTACGCTGCGTCACAATGCTTACTATAGAGATGTACTGTTAGGCCCTGACAGACCTGTGAGAACATAACAGTACATCTCTATAGTAAGCATTGAGACGCAGCGTACGGCGTGACGCTGTAAGCGGCCGATGGCGTTTATAGCAGACAAGGGCCTTACGGAGTGGATAAGTGTGCGTTGCAGTATGAAGTTTAAAAAAAAATACTGACCTGGTGCGAGGTGAGGCGGCGCCGGGCGGATGAAGAGCGGTTACGTATGTGACAACCATTGTGTGATTTTTAGATCCAAGCGTTTTTGAATGTATATTTAGTTTTAATATTTTTAATTTTTAAATGATTAGTTCCAGTATTCCGTTTCCATTGTTATCGTTAATTTTTAATTAGACTTTTTGCTTTGTTTATTAATTATGTAGCGACATTCGTTTTGATTTGGCATTTTATTGCAGTTATAAATTTTATTATTGAATTCATTTTGTATCACTGTTATTTCAAACACAATGTTTTGTTTCTGAATAAATGACTAATGACCTTTATGGCTATACTAGGCGAGTCGATACAGTATTTCCTTACTAATAAAATGTATTATCTGACATATATACGAAACATACCTGTAAGCTATGGGGTCGTATGGGTGGAAGATGTTAAAGAAGTTGCGACACGTGGGCAGGCAGAACTCGCCGCCCAGTGACTCCACGCCGCGGATACACTCGAATATGGCTGCAACCAGGAAAAAATACTATTGTGAGCGACTTTGAACCGTAAGGTAAAAGAACTGCATACTTGCATAGTGGGGTTGTGGGCTACTATACCGCTGATGTAGGTCTTGTTGGTATAAATAATTACATTTATGTCACACCTAGCCATAAAGTGGCCATTATCGCACGCTCCGCGCGCGAAAAAACCCACTTTCTGGCCAGAGGGTGGCATAAAATTTGGTACTTACCACGGGCGATAATAAAGAAAGCCTCAGATCGCATATTTATCGCCCTTGCCTTCGGCTCGGGCGTAAAATACCTGCGATCTGAGACATTCTTTGTTTTATCGCCCTTGGTAAGTAATGTACTATTTCACTTCTCATGCTCCTAAAGTTCGACTTTAAATCGTGCGTAGACGACATAAAGTCGCTTCTCTAGTGCATAAAGTAAAATCTTCGTCGATGAACTCGAAGACAAAATATTTCATAATTTCCAAAAGTCTTAATTCGAAAACCATTTCGGTAAAAACGTGTGAAGTACACAAAAAACATTTTTTTAGATTTTTTTCTCCGTTAATTTTGGAAAAAATCGCAAATTACTGTAATCCGAAAGTTGACGTCATCTTCCTCGCAGTATTCAGGAAGACCTTATAGTACAGAGTATGGACACAATTTAAATCGCTGCTCTGGAGTGGCTCTGGATTCTTGTTGGGAAGATGACGTCATATTTTACTTACGCCCTTTTGGAATGACCTACTTTTCAACGTGTTTTTTTTGTATGAAATATTGAGTTAAATTGAAAAAGAAAAAATACGGGTGGCTTAAATTTTTACCTATTAGAAAATAGCCCCCCCCCCCCTCTTCCCCTTTCCCTTTCATATTTTTAACTACTTTATTTTATGAACTAGTTCATAAAATAAAGTAGTTAAAAATATGAAATGTTGTCAATTATTTGTTAATTTCCTCGCAACTGACGTGAAAAGTAGAGTGTATAACTCGTCCATAAAACCCATTTCACACTCCACTTTATATCCACCCTCGCTCGGATAGATAAACGTCTCGTGTAAAATGGCGCATTTTATGCACTTGGTGTCCAATCTACTATTTGGTGCCATGAGAAAGGCTAACTTGATCATGTAAGGCTCACCGATAGGGCTCCCGAGGGCGTATAGTGCGAGGGGCTCGAAGCAGAGGTTAGGGTACTGCATAGTGGGGTTGTTGGCCGCCGTACCGCTGATGTAGGTTTTTTCGGCACTGACTTTAAGGGGGTTACGAGGGATCTGAAACACAATATAGAATAGGGTATTAAACTAAGGTAAAAATAAATTATTTTTTACTTGATTAATAAAAGATCTAACGAAAATACTCGAACAACATCAATTATTAATTTATTTTAGCTAACTGAAAGATTTTATAAGCATAAAGATTTAAAAAGGACGCTGGTTTGAACATACCAATTCACACTGTCTTAGTGACGTCACTAAGACAGTATATCCCTACAAACTTCATATGAACAAATCGTCTTTGACATTTAATAAAAAGTTTCTGATTTGAGTATGAGTTTAATATCGTATTGTAAAGCAAACCAAGGAAGTCCTCAGCCTCATATCCATAAAGGGTCGTCAACGCGCATGTAATTTCTTGTTGAGCTTACGAGCAGACAGGTCTTAAGTTCATTAGCCACCATTGTTGTATAAAAAAAGGATAATCCGACACAAACCGACCTAGTTCCAAAATGAGCAACATTAAGGGTCAGTTGCACCAACGTACCAACACAGGCCGGTCATCGTCAAATATGGCCCCGGCAGCTGTCATCCCATAGAAACTTGTCAAACTTTCCATACAATCAGATTTGACGAATGGGCATGGGACAAGTTTCTATGGGATGACAGCTGCCGGCGCCATATTTGAAAATGACCGGTCTGTGTTCGTACGTTGGTGGTAGGTACGTACAACTGGCACTAAGTTCAGCATATGTATTTTTTTGTTGAATTGGGTAACTATAATTAAGTTTAAATAAATTAAAAATATAGAATACTACTTACGGGCTGGTTGCACAGCAGATCGTAAAGTATGACGCTGCCCAGAGAATGACCTCCCAGCGATACTTGCCCCTTGAACTCCGGGTTTCTGCTCATGAATAGTGTGTAGATCCGGTTCAGTTCGCCGCACACAGTGTTTAGGATCATCTAGTGGAAGAAAATCATTGATTAAGGCTGGGTTGCACCAAACCGTATGTCAAATCTGATTGTATGGAAAGTTTGACAAGTTTCTATGGAATGACAGCTGCCGGCGCCATATTTGACGATGACCGGTCTGTGTTCGTACGTTGGTGCAACTGGCACTTAGTTTTAGGAACATAAAAGTTGAAAAAAGTCTTACCCCCTTATAGATTAAGAGCTGACAGTAAAAATAATAAGTGATTTTATAACATTTGGAATTGGTATAGTTGTGTTAAGGCATGTCTCTGGACTATAAATATGCCTGCTGGTGCAGGAAATTCAAGTAATTTCATATAAGTTGAAATAAACTAATTTCAATAGCTTATACTATCGGATTAACGTTTCTGAAAACGCCAGACCAAATAGAAGTTGCTAATGTGTTGCCAGACTGGTTGTTTACTCTTTCGCTTTCAGATTTAAAAAAAAACCTTAATATCACGTAAACAGATTCTTGAATCAATAAATGGTTCTAGAAACCTTACAATATTTTTTAAAGAGCTATCCATCGACACCCAACACGATGAAGTTTGAAAGGAAAAAAATGCAATGCATCAGCACTTCATGTATAGGAGACCCAGAGAGAGGTGTTATAAATTCACTTATTTTTTTGCTGTCAGCTCTTGATCTATTATTTATATAACTTAAGGGTCCTTACTAGTTAAAAAAACGCTCATCTATTTAGGCCATTTTCTGTTTAAATGAGACGCAAATTGTCATTTTCTCAATGTTACTATCTAGAAGAAGACTATTGCGACCTAATGGCATCAATTATAAATGTAGTTTTTGGATTTTTCATTAAGAAATAATGTTTCAAACATCACTCCAAATCGACCATTTTGGAGCTAAAAACTGCTTTATTCCGCTTAATTTTTACTACACTCTATAAAATCAAAAAAGAGCAATGTTACTATCTAAAACTTTAATAATCTCATCGTATCCTTTAATCATTTTATTGATATTATCGGTACTTTTGTCAAAATTTGAAATCAAAATATTTTAAAACTTGTAAGGCCTCTTAACAAACTTCTGCTTAGAAAATTTGTTTTGTCCCTTACTTACGCGACCCACAGCGCTTACGTTCCTTCGCGTGTCACAGGTGTGCCTCGGGAGGCAGTTGCTCACCTGACAATAATGGGGGCTGGTGTAGAACAGAACATCCAGTACAGTATCGTTCGTGAAGGACCTGAGACGCGGGATGGAAGCTAGCGTGACGCACGCGAGACGACGGTCCACGCCTTTGGGGCCGGAGTGGAGGCTCGCGTGCCACGATATCGGGAGCACCTGAGGGAAATATAATATATATGTCGGGAAGTCATTAGTACGGGACATCAATTGACAACGAAACGCAAGCGCAGTGTTGGCGCGCTTCTACTGAGTCTGGCCTGACGTTCGTGCACGACCGGGGGTGGGGAGGTATATAACCAGTTGTACCTGACATTATTGGCTTTGGTTAGCTGGCGGGCAGACGTATCAGGCCAGGAACAGTATTACGTTTCGTACCTGTTATTCTTTTATTTCCGCTGCAAAACCGACACTGTTAGGTTAGGTTCAGAAGGCTAAGGCTAGTCTTCTGGTGTTAGGTTTTTTTTATGCGCCTTAAAAAGACACGCACTGCAAGAAAAAAAAATTCATATGTCATTTTGCGTTTCTGTCACTTTGCGTATGTGTCTTTTCATGTAGGTATGTGTTATTTTGCGTTTCTGTCGTTTTGCGTATGTGTCATTTTGCGAAGACGGAATGTGTCATTATGCGTGTAATCGCTTTGGTTTCTAGTTTCAGCTGAAGTACTAATCTTAATTATAACAGATTTTTGGACCATTGCATTGCATTGTTGGTAGTGCACCTGCCTGCGAAGCTGGAGGTCCCGGGTTCGAATCCCGGCCGGGGCATTTATTTGTGTGATGAACACGAATATTATTTCTCGGGTCTTGGATGTTTTCTATGTATTTAAGTATCTTTTCATATCTATATAAGTATGTATATCGTCGCTTAGTTCCCATAGTACAAGCTTTGCTTAGTTTGGGACTAGGTTCATTTGTGTAAGATTGTCCCCATATATTTATTTATTTATTTATTTTTTTAGTTAAGGAGTCTTGCATACATCTTTTATTATTGTATTCTCGACATGATTATAAAATAATTACTGATTTTTTTAAAATTATTAATAATGGGATTGCTCTTGGCCAGCATCTAGCCAGGGGGCAAAGATGAGGCCAACGGTGAAGCGAGCTCGCCCAGAAAATGCCTATTCACTCTTGCCTTAAAATAGGTTCAGGTTAAATTGACTGTTCATTTTTGATTGATTGATTTAATTGGTTGAATTGAATTGAATAAATAAATTGAGTTGACTAGAAATACGTAACTGATAATTAATATTTGATAAACTAATCATTAATCTGATATGTACCTCGACTCTGCCGACGACGCCATTGTCACAGGAGTTTCTGTAGTGCGACTGCAGCAGCTGCAGGCTCGTAGCGCGAAAATCGTCCACTGAAATAATAAAATGCATCAATCTTGAATAATATACCCCAGAAACCGATGTACAGTACCCGGCAACAAGTATTGCATATCGACCTTTGGAAAGAGATTCGGCTAATTTCGGCTTCGATGTTCGATGAATTGTTCGATTTGATGTACAAAATGATAAATGATTGTTTGACAATACTTTTTCTAGTAGTTGTAACAGCTCTCTATAGATCCAAAGTTTACATGTCACCGATTTGAAGTAAACTAAACTCTGGTCCACCATTCGGCGGAGTTGTTTGACAAGTCAAAATGCACAAATGTTGCCACAGTACGGCCAGTGCTGTTCATATCGATATTATTTAAGGCCTCACTAGACGTACGGATCTTACGGACCTATTTATCGGGTACCCCTTGGCCCCTCATCATCATCTTGGAGATCATCGAAAATCGAAATTAGTAGCGTTTTCCTCAAACTAAAATGCTCTCAATTTGAAAAATTAAAATGATTTGTAAATTTTATGATTTTTTGATATTTCTTCATATTTATTTTACTTTTTTCCGCTTAATGAGCCTTTAGTTGTCGAAAAGTAGAAACTTTTACATTTATTAAGTTAGATAATAAAGAAGTAGGGCTTAAATCTCGATCGAAAAAACTTCCTATCGAATACTATACATATATCGATTTTAATATTCCGAAAAATGCTGGCACATTTTTGTTCGTGAATAAGAGAGTATAGTTAGTTACTTTATACTTATCGACATATTTGTATCGATATATACCGTCACTATTTTTTTTTTCTACTCCTGGCAACGTCTCATCTGCCAGTTTACTCCGCCGAATTGTGGACTTGACCTTAATAAAGTCCATTATTTATTTGATACGAAACGTCATAGATATAATATATACTCTGTAGTTAAAGATGCGCCAACGAGCGACCGGGGCTATGTCTTTCTCATACTTGCTCATTTTCATACAAAATTTGTACTACGCAATTTGGCCGGTTTGCATGTCCAATGTATTGCTTATGGAAGTTTGCATTTGCCTATAACCCGACCATGAAAAAATGTTCGGTCGGTGATAGTGACAAAACATGCCACTCTTTTCTATTTCCTCTTATAGGAATCGCAATAAGACTATCTTTCTCTAGCAAAGCGTGTCAGCCCCTTGTGAAACGTCAATTAATATATAATATAATTGATGGACGTTCGCCAGTGTTCGGACATCGTCGTAAACAGCTAATTGTCTCTTTCCAAAGACCGACGTGCAATATATGTAGTAGTATATTGGCGGGTACTGTAGCGTGCCTAAGCGGAAGCTGCGGAATTTGAGAAAAGTTACGAAGTGACCTCTATGCGGGTTTCTGGCAGTCGCTGTGTTAAAAAATAGTACCTATGTTACTTACAAAAAGCTGGAAAAAAAGAATAACTCAGATCAAAGGTACTTAAGAGGAGGGGTAGGGCAAGCTCTCTCCATACAAACTTTGTGCAGGATTTACTTCGTTTGTGTTTGCACTAAAGTTATGATTTTTGGTCAATATGCTTATTTTTCGGATAGCTATTTCGTGATGTAATTTTTTTTCAATTGTTTTGAAATATTTGAAAATTTTCACATCATTATATTCGTTAGTGCCAAAACCTACGAATAAAACGTGCACAGAGTTTGTATGGAGAATGCCTTGCCCACCCCTGCGCCTTAAACGATAAGTAATGTCAAAAATGTCGGTAAAAAGTGTTCAGACGGGTCTATCCTTACGACATCAACATCATAGTATTTTTCTTTTTTTTTTAAACCTGGCTGTGGCTTTATAGGCAGGCAATAATCGGTTGGAGTGGCCTGGGGAAAATCCAGGGGAAACCTCCGACACGACCACGCGGGCGGTTTTAACACCGGAATACTCTAAGAGTTTGCGCTCCAGTGAGATTGGTTGAGCGGTTTCAACCGAATCTGAAGTGTGTGCGCGCGTACTCCTATCGCTTTAAGGCGCCTGTATACGCAAGGCCTTCTCCATACAAACTCTGTGCAAGTTTCATTCGTCAGTTTTGGCATTCCCGCATATATATTTTTTTGCTTATACGAAGAATGTCAAGCAAAAACAACCAAAAAATCCAAAAAAGGAAAATTCAAAAAATTTAAAAATCTATAAAAAAAATTTTTTTTTCTTGACGTTCTAGCTGACTAAAAATAGGCGTACTGACCAAAAATCATAAGTGTAATGCAAACACAAGCGAAGAAAAACTTGCCCAAAGTTTGTATGGGGAGTACTTGCGTGTACAGGCGAGGCGCCTTAATGGGCCTGGCCTATAAAGAAAGCCATAGTCAAAGCATAGAGCAGAGAACGTACGTAGAGAAGCGCTCGTGACTCAGCGACGCCTGCGTACCGCTTGCGGTATCTAAGGTTAAGCAACGTGGGCAGCGGTCAGGACTTGGATGGGTGGCCGCTTTGAGTGGTTACTAACTGAGCGCTCCCGTGCTCTGGAAGGCACGTTAAGCCGTTGATCCCGGTTGCTGTCTATGGCAACAGCCGTTAAGCCAAGTTGGAGGCCTTCGGGCGGCTTGAGAACTTCTAACAGTTAAGTTGCCCACTCACTTGACAAAGCCTAATCCCAATAAGGTCTAGTCTCCCCTCGGGGTTGGAAGGTCAGATGGCAGTCGCTTCCGTAAAAACTAGTGCCTACGCCAAATCTTGGGATTAGGTAGCGGACCCCAGGCATCCTTCAGGATGCAACTGTACTGGGATAACGCTAGGAGGATGATGATGAGAGCAGAGAACGTACCAACTTCCTCAACGGCGCGGAACCTCATGTCACAAGCAGAGCCGACGCCATGACACAACAATAGCAAGTGATCTATGCTCGATGGCTCCGTGTCCTCTATCTCCGACTCGTCTATGCCCCGTCTGACGACGCGTGGACGCATGGTGGATTGCTGCCAATAAAAAAAAAAAAAAATCCCACTGTAAAATAGCAGTCTATAAAAGAAAACAACAAATTTTTAAATGTTTGTTAAGCGGATGCGTCCGCTAGCGAAAATCACAATTTTTTAATCAAAGTGAAAATTGAAAAATCACAAGGGATACCACGGTGCCTCAATTGGTAGAGCAATGGACGGATTCCAGAGGTCGTGGGTTCAAATCCCACCTGTGGTGTTGAATTTTTCAATTTTCACTTTGATTACAAAATTGAAAAAACAAATTGCTATAAATATATAAAGCCCGACCAGGAATATATATGACCATGCGCCATGTTGCGGAACTTCAGTGGAACTAATTTTCTACACTGGCAATAATTTTAATGACATTGTCAGTACGTCCCACCTTCGCGCGGTGGATTTTGGGACGGATTTCGCCTTTAGGCTCGGTCGAGCTCTAACTCACAAAACTAGATACAACGAGGATAGGATGGGATAGGACTATCTTGTCCCTCTGTGCTTCCACTCCCCAGCTCCATGTCCCAGCAGCAGATGGTCGATCTTGGGCGGAAGGTCAGGTGGAACTGGGCTCTTGGCTACTACCGGGATAGAGATAGGATGGGATAGGACTAACGATCTTGTCCCTCTGATGTTTCCACTCCCTAGCTCCATGTCCCAGCAGCAGATGATCGATCATGGACGGAAGGTCAGGTGGAACTGGGCTCTAGGCTACTACCGGGATAGAGATAGGATGGGATAGGACTAACGATCTTGTCCCTCTGATGTTTCCACTCCCCAGCTCCATGTACCAACAGCAGCAGATGGTCGATCTTGGGCGGAAGGTCGACGGGGACCTTGAACTTGGGGGGGTTTCGGTAGACCCGCTTCCCGAATGTGAACAGCTGGTGATGGGATAGAAGGATATGTATAGGCACGGGGGTGACACGCGAAGGAAAGCAAGCGCTGTGGGTAAGTATGTGTGCGTGCGCTGTCGTTACACGCGTCAATTGTTTGCGCGAGTGCGTAGCGCGTGGCGCGGACGAATCGCGAGCCGCGACGGTAACCCGATCGTAACCCGGCTTGTAATCCTGGCCTGTCAGGGACGAGGTAACTGACCTCGGTGCGGGGGGGTTCGTGTCCGTTCTGTATGTAATACTATTATACTATTCTGTGGTATAGGGTCAGCTGTAGAAGCAGAGATGACATTTCCTTGCAATAAACTCTATGCTACTCTCAATAGGGACGAAGTTTAAGGCTCGTCCGTTCTTCCACCACGTGAAAATTTATTGATATAGAATTTTTTTGTTACTCTATTTTAAAGACTCCTCAGTGACGCATCTTTATGTCTATAGGACTACCAAAATTCAGTGATATAGAGTATTTAATGCTCTTCATTTTGATATACGAATGACGTGCCTAACGTATTCAGAGATGAATAATTGGTCTTCTCTCTCTCAATTATCTATGAAGGTCTCTTTAAAATACAATTAGAGCTTATATGTTGTGTTCATATATTATTCGATATCGGATCCGAAACCGATAAAAAATTAATGGGAAGGCGATGTCGTATCGGATAATGTGAACAACATTTTTATCGGTGTCGGACCCTATATCCTGGATTTTCCCCAGGCTACTGTTCAACCGCACACTCCTGTCACCACCACAACCACAGTATAATAAATAAACCACAGTGAAATAAAAAAAACTACTATTTACGTTGTAACGAGGAGGGATGAAAGCCATGTAACAAGAAGAATATTAGATATGAATGTGGATGGATGCAAGCAACGAGATAAAATCGGAACCCGTCCGTCCGTCTTTACGTCTGTATGTGACAGCCGATGTACTCGGAGACTATAAGCACTACAAATACAATTAAAACATTTAGCAGGAAGGTGTTCTACTCGTATGAACTGCTACGTAAAAGTGATGTGAAATGACGAAATAGTACATTACTTAACAAGGGCGGTAAAACAAAGAATGTCTCAGATCGCATGTCACACCAGGCCATAAAGTGGCAATTACCACACGCTCCGCGCGCGGGAAATCCCACTTCCTGGCCAGGGGGTGACATAAAATTTTGTACTTAACACGGGCGGTAATAAAGAAAGCCTCAGATCGCATATTTATCGCCCTTGCCTTCGGCTCGGGCGTCAAATACCTGCGATCTGAGACATTCTTTGTTTTACCGCCCTCGTTAAGTAATGTACTATTATACACGTCAGTTCACGACACGAATAATTATGATTGTACAGCGGTACAGCAGCGCGTGCGCGTGCGATCCGTATCGTTGCGCCGCAACCATTAAATTAAAGTCCTAAGACTGGGGACCCGTCCCGCCGCATGTACTTTGAGCGGCGCGATGACGTCACGGAAGATTGCCCCTCCTGACATTACATGAAAAGTTGAGTGGTAATGTTGGCGAAACTTAGCAGTAAAGTATTTTGCATTTTGCAAATACAAAATACACCTCCAAAAGTATTTCAAATAAAATACAAAATGGTTTTCGTAAAAAGGTATTTAAATACAAAATATAAAATACCTATTTTGCATTTTGTATTTGTATTTGAAATACAAGTATTTCAAATAAGTCGCATCTCTGGTTGTATTGTATTGTAAACTCACGTTAGGCGCGCCAAAAGCGTCCGCAGCGCCGCCCTGGAGGAAATGCACCATAACAGCGGGTCCGTGCATCACCACCAATTCATTGTTGGGCAGGACCAGCCGCCGGTGCCACTCGCCCGTCGTTATACCGTGCCGGTACTCCACCTGAACACATCAAAATGCAGTGTTGCCAACTCAGCATTTTCTGTTAAATTTAGCATATTTCAACTTTATCAGAATAAGCTAAGATACTTAATTTCAATTTTACAATTATCATATTACTAGTTTTTCCCGCGACTACGTCCGCGTGGAACTCGTTTATCGCTATATAATTTAATTGCTACTTTTTTTATCAGCCGCTTACCTAGTTAATAGTTATCGCTCTTCCTTACAAACTTCCACTCCCTTTAGGGATGATTTCAGGGATAAAAAGTATCCTACGTCCTTCCCTGGGACTGAAACTATCTCTATGCCAAATTTCATCTAAATCGGTACAGCGGTTTGAGCGTGAAGAGGTAACAGACAGACAGACACACTTTCGCATTTATAATATTAGTATGGATTTAGAACATTTTTATCAGGTCATAAATCAGCTGAAAAAATATCTCCTACGACCTTTTTTTTTACGGCCTAAGGACTTATTTTTGTAAGCGCTCAAAAATCGAATAATTGACAATATTTCATAATTTCCAAAAGTCCTAATTCGAAAACCATTTCGGTAAAAACGTGTGAAGTACACAAAAAACATTTTTTTAGATTTTTTTCTCCGTTAATTTTGGAAAAAATCGCAAATTACTGTAAACCGAAAGTTGACGTCATCTTCCTCGCTGTATTCAGGGAGACCTTAGTACAGAGTACAGACAATCGCTGCTCTGGAGTGGCTCTGGATTCTTGTTGGGAAGATGACGTCATATTTTACTTACGCCCTTTTGGAATGATCTATTTTTCAACGTGTTTTTTTGTATGAAATAATGAGTTAAATTGAAAAAGAAAAAATATGGGTGGCTTAAATTTTTACCTATTTTCTAACTAGTTCATAAAATAAAGTAGTTAAAAATATGAAATGTTGTCAATTTTTTGCAAAAGATGATGTTACAAAGTTGTTAGGATTCACAACCATACCTCTAATTTCTCAGCTACAGCCTCCGTGTACGGCACATATCGCGCGTCGGTCGTACCTTTGTAGAACCAGCTACATCTGAAAGATCAGTGATGAGATATTATTTATGTCCCTTTGACCAATAACAAGGTTTGCACGAAGGCACAGAATAGTATTACATACAGAACGGACACGAACCCCCCGCACCGAGGTCAGTTACCTCGTCCCTGAGAGACCTTGCAGAGGTTTTAGTCGGTATTTCCTTTCCCTGTGGAAGGGCGAGTCCCACATAACCCCACCATGGGCCTTCCCCGGGCCCGTCGGGAGGCGTAAATGCATTTCCTCTGAGTCGAAAAAAAATGTCCGACCTGAGGGGCTAAGATTATATATCCGGTGATGATGCTTTATGTGACGTTTTCATACATTTCGGCCATAAAACCTGATGACAGTTTAAACTATCGTGCTAACGGGCCTGGTTAGGGCTGACTCTACCCGGTACGGACGAATAAGGACTATATATGTCTGTGTTGTCGCGACCCCCTCTTACCCCTGTACCTTCACAGGCGAGGACTCAATAAGAGGGTCGGTCTATACTTTACATACCTCCTGACATTGGTCGGTTTGTCCGTCCAGTAGACAGCTACCCTCAGCCGACCGACCACCTTGACTGTATTTTATGGGCTAAACTAAACACGAAAAAATATAAGCTCCGTAACGTGTTCTTCGCGCCTAGATATACTCCCCAAATAAATAGCGTTGAGCGTTATAATAACACGCTTGTCACCGACGAGATGAGAAAACCAAGCAACCTTTTTCCAATTTCAAGCGCAAACCTATCTAGAATAAAAAAGAACATAACCCTATATACCTACCTACCCCATTTTAATACCCCTATGTCATTTTAACTAGGAGCTCAGGTGTTGTATCTACTTTGACTACTTAACAACATACCTCCTAACATTGGTCGGTTTGTCGGTCCAGTAGACAGCTACCCTCAGCCGACCGACCACGTTCACGTCGTATCGACCGCCGTCGGTCGGCACCACTGTGTTTACAACTTACCTCCTAACATTGGTCGGTTTGTCGGTCCAGTAGACAGCTACCCTCAGCCGACCGACCACGTTCACGTCGTATCGACCGCCGTCGGTCGGCACCACTGTGTTTTCTTCCAGGGAAGCTGGAATAAAATAATTCCATTGGAATAGGACAAAGAAACTATGAATTACAAATTGAATGGAAAAATTGAGATATTTAGACTCGGAGCAGGTTTAGAACATGCGACATCCTGACATAAGCGGACAAATAGAGCTAACATTTTTCAATTTTTTCCTTGTATTAGTAATTTATAATTTGCGTTTTTAGACGTTACTGCTTAAGGCGCCTGTATACGCAAGGCCTTTTCCATACAAACTCTGTGCAAGTTTTATTCGTCAGTTTTGGCACTCCCGCATATATATATTTTTTTGCTTGTTAATATTAGATATACGAAGAAATTTCAAGCAAAAAAATCAAAAAAATCAGAAAAAAAAATTCAAGAAATTGAAAAAATAAAAACATCAATTTTTTTTCTTGAGGTTCTAGCTAACTAAAAAATAAGCGTACTGACCAAAAATCATAAGTGTGAATACACAAGCGAAGAAAAATTTGCACAAAGTTTGTATGGGGAGTGCTTGCGTATACAGGCACCTTAATAAATAATTGAAAAGTACTCATTTTTTGAATCGTATTTAAAAGTTTAATGTCACTGTGGTTGTGACTCCTATTAAGCTGCAGGCTGTATGGTTGTTTGCCACCATCGTAAAACAATTCAAGTATACTCACGACTCTGGAAGGCATTCTCAATAGCCCTAGAATCGCTGTCGGAAAACCCGCGCCAGGTCGACTTGTCCTCGCAGTCCACGCGGTAAAACCAATGGTGTTTCACTGGCTCGTACTCGTTCGGTGAGCGATTCTGAAACGTAGGTGAATAGTATTTAAGTTCACTTTGGTTCGTAGAAAAAAATCATGATTCATCATCGAGTTTTTAATTGTTTAGAGACGTTGGTCGAGCGATTCTTAAACGAACGCGTATAGTTTTAGGGTTGTGTTTGGTTTGAAGGTTTTGGATGAAGACTGACGATTGTCAGATGTTTCACTGACCCGTTCTCGGTCGCTACGCGATTCTGAAACATAGCTATATTGAGTTAAGGGTTTTAATTTAGTTTGAAGGTTTTAGTAGATTAACGAAGGTTGTCATAGAGCTAAGGTTCTTTGAGTCAATGAGATTTTGTCAGAACCGTCACAACTAGCTGCCTACCCCTTGGGGAAAAATAGCCGTGATTATATGTATGTCTAAACTTTAATTACAATTTTACGGCGTCGGTACGTCATCTCGTGTCGTATACTGTTTTGAAACTGATTTAGAAAGTCTCGCATATCATTAGTTTAATGATGAATTTGAGGTAATAGTATTCAAAACTGTCGATTATTACCTGTCCGTCATTAATGAGTCATCTACAGATCATCATGAGTTCTTAGGGCATACCACGAACCCAAAACTGAGTATACTTATAATTATTTTAGCTGTTCGAATTGTATCAAATTAGGCCGTTCAAAAAACGACTTTACTGCCCAAGCGTGAAGATTCAAAGTCCAATGACAAGTTTTATAAAATGTCGGACATATTAAATAATTTCTACTATAACTTTTCTGCATCTCTATCGTACTTTTTTAACCTAAATGTGGAGGGTTGTGTGTGGGGGGGCTTGAATCGTGGAGGGTGGCCTGGGGAAAATCTAGGGAAAACCTCCAACACGACCTCGCTCTATCGTACTCGTACTTGTATGATCGATTGACAGAGAGGGATATACTTTTTCGGCTCGCCGTAGGCCCTCTATTCTGGGAAAATGAGTATACTACCTCTATAAAAATAATTCGATTTTTATTTATATTTCATTACCTCTACATATAAATAAATAATAAATAAATATTTGTGTACAATCTTACACAAATCAACCTAGTCCCAAACTAAGCAAAGCTTGTACTATGGGTACTAAGCGACGATATACATACTTATATAGATAAATAGATACTTAAATACATAGAAAACATCCAAGACCCAAGAACAAATATTCATGCTATTCACACAAATAAGTGCCCCGGCCGGGATTCGAACCCGGGAGTCCCCGGGCCGGGACCTCCAGCTTTGTAGGCAGGGTCACTACCAACTAAGCTAAAGCGGTCGTCATATATCTTTTTAGTTTTGACGATCATACTACTCTAATTTAAAATGTAATCTTGTTAATGAAATAAATGCATCAGCGTCATGCATTTATGCAACTGGTACATAATGAGGGGCATTAAAACACGAGGTTTACCCATAATAAGGTCACACGAGTGTTTTAATGCCTAATTATGTACAGTTGCATACATTACTTTATCTACACACATATTATAACTACTCTAAGATGGGTTCAGAAACCGTAGTAAATAAATACAATAATTGTGTTAATACAACCTTTTTTGCACGGTTGCGGAAATATCGAAATCAGAACTGGCAACCGATACCTGAATGTTATTTTAAAAAGTAAAGAGTCCCTATTCTGATGTGATCATGTCGTTCTAGCTCAAATTTCGTGCGATATATACTAAAAAAACATCGAGCTGACATTTCGCATCAACTGAATTTGAATTTTCTGTGATACTAGAATAGGGACATGTCAACTTTGACATTAAAATTTTGACAGTTTTGTTTGACGTTTAATATTTTAACATCATATATGAGATTAAAATTAAAAATTATATTACTGCTGTAGCCTTAGCCACAGATAAGAAAATTGCCATAAATTCATTGAATGTTGAAATGAGAGTCATTTTCTACGGTTTCCGAACGCATATTGGAGGATTTATGATATGTGTGTAGATAAATGTATATTTTTTTCCATAAAGATTAATTAAGCACAGAATGTATCGGTAACGGTAACAAATTAACAGACCCATATCACTGACGTTTGATCGTCTCTAAGACCCATATTTTTCATTATATTTCATTATATTTCAGTAAAAGAAGAATGGTTCCTACATATTTTTGTACGCTACTTTTATATAGTCTACTAGTTTTTTCCCGCGACTTCGTCCGCGTGGAACTCGT
Source organism: Cenopis cana (assembly GCA_951800055.1). Lineage (NCBI taxonomy): Eukaryota > Metazoa > Arthropoda > Insecta > Lepidoptera > Tortricidae > Cenopis > Cenopis cana. Next base: position 4,766,267 of record OX637498.1, on the reverse strand, counting down.
TTATCCCGAGAATTGAAGTAATTGCTATTTACTTATATCAGGCGCTTACCTACTCATCGCTATTTCATACAAAATTCAACCTCCTAACTCCTTAAGGGATGATTTCCGGGATAAAAAGTATCCTATGTCAACCCCCAGGCCTCAAAATATCTCCATACCAAATTTTAACTAAATCGGTTCAGCGGTTTAAGCGTGAAGAGGTAACAGACAGACACACTTTCGCATTTGGGCATTTTCACTTTAAAGTGTACCCCCTACTTTTTTTTCAGATCTCGGTGATTTTGTGTATTCTGAATCAGAATCACGAGTACTATCCATTTCCGCGAAGAAAAAAAGTGTCCCACCAAAAAAAGTCAGTTTTGTGACGCTTTTTTCATACAGTTTATATGGCTCGTCACAAAACTGACACAGAAAATTTGTATGGAAAATCAAGGACATTTTTTTCTTCGTCTGAATCAATAGTACTCGTGATTCTGAATCAGAATACCCAAAATCACCGAGATCCGGAAAAAAGTAGGGGGTACACTTTACAGTGAAAATGCCCATTTATAATATTAAGTATAGATGAAATAAAGAGAACAGTGAATACCTCAGTAAGCATGGCGACCCCTTCACTATTATCACCGTCCGACGCCACGTCCTCCATTCTCACGTTCACTGATCGCTCCCCCTCTCTCCCTTGCTCCATAATCACTTCTTTGGGAGTACTCGCGTCCACACTATCCATAGCCTGCCTAAACTTAACCTTGCCTTTATCGAGTGCACGAAACAAAACGGGACCCGCTAAATCGCGACAGTACTTGCATTTATTTAAAATGTCTGTTAAATCAGCGCCGTTAACGGTTTCCTCTTTTTCTATTTTAACTCTGTTTGATATATCTGGTTGTTTAAAATTGAGACTAGGTTCGCCTTTGTTGAAATTTAGACTGTCATTGTCGTATTCTACTGTGAAATAATTGACTGTTCTTACAATTTGATCTTTAGTCGGTTCTATATTTTGACACGATGTCAAATCTTTCATTAGGTGTAAATTGGCTACGTATCTGTCGTGGGGGATATTTGAAATGTTCTCTTTATCTTGACTTTGAGCCAGTATGTTTTCTTTGCTTTTGTCATCTTTTTGTCTATAATGGTCTTGTCCCTGGCTTAATTCAAAAAAAGATTTCGTGCTGTCTGTTTTTACTGGTGTTGAGAAATAGCTTGCCAATCTGTTTACACCTTCTGTAGCATCCGGTTCTTGCGTAGAAGAGCCGAAGAAATTTATAGGGTCTGGTAATGTTACTAATTTAATTTCCTGTCTTTTATCTTCAATTTTGGCTTGAGGATTAACAGGTTTATCGTCTGAAGGTATTTTTGCATTTTTCACAGCACAAGGAACATTAGTATCTTTAGGTTCTATCTTGGCTCCAAAAACACTAGCGAAATCGGGAAGTTTGGATTCAAGTTTTGGTTCCTCGATAGAAGGAGCACCAGTATTATCAAGTTCTGTTTTTGCCCCGAACACATTAGCTAAATCGGGCATTTGAGGTTCAGCTTGTGGTTTGATTCGTAGTCCAGATTCAGTAGTAAAAGCGGACATATTTGAAAAAACAGTAGAAGTTAGATTCTCAGTTTTTGTGTGCGCGACAGTGATTGATGTGGTTCGACTTGTCTGTGTCGATGTGTCAGGCACTTTTACAGGTTCATTTTTTTTATCTAAATCCTTTGACATCAGTTCATAATCCTCAAAACCTGGTGGTATACTCGCAATCGTCGGTGAAGTCATGGAATTCATAAAATGAGCTTCAGCTGCGTAATTTCCTGTGTCAAAATATGAAGGCATCTTTGTGTTAGGATTCAACACGTTGGAGTCTTTATTTTCCGCAGCGTCTTCAGTTCCTTCTATTTTTTTGAATCTATCAACCCTGTTCGTGAAAGTATCTTTCACTTCGTCATTTTTATGTCCAATTACGTTTATATCTTTTACTTCGTCTATTTTCTCATCGAATTCTATCTTTTCATCGTCCATTTCAGACGGCTCAATAACGTATTCTTCAAATACGGGAAAGTCTTTGCTTGCGTCTTGCTCTATCGACTGGACGTCTAATACACCCGTCTCGTCTGACTTAGCATCATCTGTGTCCTCTGCCGGCGGAGCAGTAGGAATGCTAATTTCTCTTTGTAGCACTATAGGAGTTTCATCTTGAGGTAATGTGAATTCTGGTTTCAATTCACTAGAGTAGCCAGCCAGATTGTCAAAGAAAAGTTGATTATTGCCTAAAAATCCTATGGATTTTGGATTTGGTTTAAAACTATAATCGTGATCCAAAAGGTCTTGCCCAGGCGGTAATGGAGCTTCGGTACGCCAGCCATAGCTTGTTTCAATATTTATATTATCATTTAATAATTCCGTAGCCGACTGTATTTGCAATGTTTCGATAGTTTCATCTGCAATAAGAGAAATGTCTGCACATTGGTTAATTGTGTCAAAATCATCTGGTACCGTCGAATGTGTTTCTGGCAATGGTACTTCAACAGGATTGGAAAGTTGAATGGGAGCGGTGATATTTTCGATCAACTTATGCGTTAGATCGCTACCAGCTTGCTCAGGCCAGTTGTCACCACAACTTCCGCATGTACTCTGATCCGGTTGCCCACTTTCGAACTCGCTTGGAACTTCATCATCGCTGGCTAAGGCCATTAAGCGTTCTGCTGCCGAGCGATCGTCTACTTCTTCTTCATTACTGTCCCAAGAAACACCACCTTCACTAACCCCGTCAGATATTTCCTTAGACCTGTCAGCTATCATCGAAGACAAGTCACGCAGTGGCGCAGAATATATTTTGTCCATTTGAGCCTTATGTAGTCCCATATGTTCCTCATCTTTTTTAGTCTGTTCTGACATATCAACGAAACCAGTACTACGGAACATCGCATCCGAAAACTCACCAAAGAGATTGGAATAAGGAGATGATATATAGTTGAGTTTAATAATCTCTTCAGTTAATTGAAACGGGTGGATATTTTCTTTTATGCCATATTTGATGTGAAGGTTTTTCATTGCTTCTGTTACATTTTCCGCTTCTTTCTCGTCATTCTTAGTTTCCGATACATTATTTTCGAGCTGATCTTGAGGGGAAGCAAAAACATCATTGGTTTCACTAGAAGATACAGGCACTGTACCAAAAATGTCAGTAAGTATATGTTTAACTGCAACAGTATTACCAGTTTCATTCTCCTCTCTTACTCCAGTACTTGTGGATTCACAAGTAGCTAGCGAAGATTCTGTCACGACGGGAGCTGTGTCAAAAGATGCTGCGAGTTCTTGGCTTACTGCATAACTATTACCAGTTTTATTTTCCTCTCTTTCTCCACTACTAGTAGATTCCCAAGAAACGACATTAGCTTGTAAAGATTCTGTCGCCACGGGAGCTGTGTCGAAAGATGCAGCGAGTTTTTGATTTACTGCACAACTATTACCAGTTTTATTTTCCTCTCTTGCTCCTGTACTAGTAGATTCCCAAGAATCGACATTAGCTTGTGAAGATTTTGTCGCCACGGGAGCTGTGTCAAAAGATGCAACGAATTCTTGACTGAATGCATAACTATTACCAGTTTTATTCGCCTCTCTTGCTCCACTACTAGTAGATTCCCAAGAAAAGGCATTAGCTTGTGAAGATTTTGTTTCCACGGCAGTTGTACCAAAAGAAGCATCGAGTTCTTTACTGGCTGCCAAATGATTACCAGTTTGATTTTCTATTGCATTATCTTTGACTCCAGTACTGGTAGATTCACATGAAACCGCATTAGTTTGCAAAGATTGAGTCTCCACTGCAGGCGCTGGATTGTAATAAATATTAGTATCTTGATTATAGGTTGGCTGTAATGGTATATCCGTATGGCTATAATTTTGCGTGCCATAACTTGGTTGCGTATAATAGCTATTATTAGAATACATATTGTGAGTTTGTTGATTGTAATAATCGCTGGCATTAGGTATAGAGCCTTGTCCATATGTAAAACTAGATTGGTGCGCATCATAATTGTAAGGTTGTGGATGCGCCTCAGGATTAGGTACAAAAATTTCAAACCCTTGATTCTGACCATAGTTGGATTGACTTTTATCAGCTGTCTCAGCTTTTACATTATATGCTGGATCAAAGAAAGTCGTCACGCTATTCTGAAGCTTGTTTATATCTATTGAAGACAATTTTGACTTCAGAGAACCAATTATTCCAAATGCGGATTCTTGTTTAGGCGGTTCATATGAATCTGTCGCTTGACGACTCAAGTCAAATGAAGTGTTATATGTAGGATATGCAGATTCAGATGAATATTGACTAACAGGCGCATTAACATCTACACCTATTGGCGTGAACATGGAAAACTGTTGTTGATCTCCAGGAATATTTTCTGGACTAAAAATAGCACCGTGCGAAGACACATTTTCAGCGGTATTCCCAGGAGTGAACATAGTAGCTTGACTTCCAGTAGGTTCCGGTGTAAAAACGGCACCTTGAAAAGCACCCGGGGTTACTGGCGTTAAAGTTGGTTTAGCATTGTTACTTATAGCACCGAAGCCTTCGATAGGACCAGAATAATATTGTGGACGTTTTTTCGTCATCCTAAAATTGGTGTTGCCTGATGCTTTTGGTGGTTCCGGGATTTTAGGAGGTTCTGCTACAGGTGGTATTCCAGTTACTTGGGCAATTTGATCGTTTGTCTGATTTTGAGATAATATAGATAAGTGTTTACTCGGCTCGGAAATTGGGGGCGGTAAAGGTGACGGTACAATTGAACCTTCATGTTGTAAGCCTGGATTTGATTGATCTTGCAAATAAGGATTACGCATTTGTGGTGGAACGGTTATGAGGGGCGCAGACGTTGTTGGTACATTTGTTAATGGTGAAACATTTGTCGGTGGTGGTATATTTGCAGTCTTTAGATTTTCAGCAAACATTGGTGGAGTTGAAGGAGATGTCATTGGTACTCTTGCTACGTTTGTAAACAATGGAACATTTGTTGGAGGTGGCATATTTGGGGTCATTCCACTCTCAGGTTTCATTGGCGGTTTTATTGAACTTCCTGGGAACATTGGCGGTGGAGCTACAGACTGCGAGTGACTTCCTGGTGTAAACAATTGTTGTGGGGGCGGTACAACCATCGATTCAGTTGATGACGTTATTGAAGAAGAGGCATGCGTCATCGCAGGCGGAGTCGGAAAGGCGTTTTTCGGTGGTGGTGGCAGATTGCCCGCATTGAAAGCAGACTCCGAAGTATTTTTTGGCATAGTTATTGATCCAGTTTGTGTTGCAGATGACGGGATTATATCCGATGTTAAACTAGCATTCGTCGGTAATACTGATGAAATAGTTGTTGGTGAAATTGGCATAGACAATGGTGATGGTACTTGTGACACATAGTTTGTAGGAAAACTCGTAGCCGCTGTCGGATCAGTTTGATATGGAGCATACTGCTGAGTATTCGTAGATTGATCTACTGGTGGTGGCACAAAGATGTTGCCAACTGTAGCGAATGCAGGTGCTTGATTATTTATAGTAGGTTTATTAGAACCGATTCTTCTAGCTACCGATGGCGGTAATATAGATTTACCAACGCTTGGCAAGCTATCTCTTTTAGCTAAATTAGAGAACATAAGTGGCGGGGGTATTATCGCTTGAGGGGTTGCTTCTTGACTAAACTGTGATGTTGGAACGAAATTTGAATTCTCTTGCTTTGGCGCCTCAAATACATTTGTTTGATCGCGTGTTGGAATGCTTTGTATATTATTATTAAATACATTGAAATTAACATTAGTTTGACCAACATCGGTAGTTGGTATATTGGTTTCGACATTTGTGAAGTTATTATTGAATTCCTGCGGCGTGAATATTGGCTGGTTGAATGTAGGAGCCGCATGCGGAATCTGTGCGGATTCTCCGGAGCTCAGACCGGGTATTTGAGCGTATTTCTTCTTTGTTGTTAGACGGAAGTTTGTGGGACCTGAAACAATAAAAATACTTCGTAAATATTTAAAAATACTTTATAATGGCTTTGGCAGAGAGTACTATTTTCTACGTTTTGGCGTCGAAACTCTTGGAGTCTAGGCCCATGGGGTCAAAGTACAATGTTGTACTTTGACCAAATACTATGTTCATAGCTGCCGAGCACTGAAAACGAATCATACTAATTGACACTCCAATGTGACGTCACAAGAATGCAATGACTGCATGTTTAACTTTTGTTTCAATAATTACCATTAGAAAGGAAATTGGTATACATGTATGGTTACGCGGACAAAGTGACAGGCAAAAGCTAGTACATACAAAATATGTAAATTTACATGCATACTGCAGCATAGACATTCGAGAAACTATATAGAAATATATAGAGGTCAGTAGATAATCTGCAAGACACAGGATTATATGTCACTAGACTCACTTATTCGACATCAAAAATATATTTACAATTTTGCACCTTACAGGCTTGTAATAAGGTTGAAAAGTGTATACATATTTATTACGTCGTCTGTATGTAGTAAAGCTGTCATTATTGACTTTAGCACCGAGGCTTGTCAATAATAAGGACCGGTTAGTTTCAGTGTTTCCATTGTGACACGTCATTTCACGTCTGTCTTTGAAAGTTCTGTAAAGTAAAAGGCTCGTAGATAATATATAATTTGGTATATACATTATAGCTATCTTACGATATGACGATATCTTATGATATATTTTACGTACTAGTTGACAGAGTCCACATAAGTACGCGGAAGAAGTCTGTGACGGACTTAAAACCAGTCTTAAACTGGACGCCCCTCTAGTATGTTACCGCTCACATCTGCCGCAGATAGGAACTCACAGATTGAAAGAATGTCTAACAATGGTTCATTGACCCTTTTTTATTGACACTTTTATGGCTACCTTACTCATTCTCCTTTGATTTTTCGTCTTTGTGCCCTAAGCCTGGCCGCAGACGCATGGAATTCCGATACGGTTTCAGAGAGACGGGAGTTGAAGCCTTAGAGCGAGAGGCTTCAACTCCCCTCCCCTCCGTTTCCGTTCGGAATTCCGTGCGTCTGCGGCCAGGCTAAGGAGTCCGGGGTTCAATTTTACACTAAATCCCAAGACAGAGCATAGACACTAGTTTTACGCTACCTACCACCTGACCTAGACGGACGGAAAACTAGATCTTACTTTACTACTAACTACGCCCACGGTGGCTCAGTTAACTAATTTACCTTTTTTAAGGTTTTTGTCCGACGTTTCGAATGTATCACAACATCCGTGGTCGTGGTCGTGGTGGTGGTCAAAGGTAAATTAGTTATAATTGTACGCGATTAAGTCCCGTTCCCCAATAATAAACTAGACCTTGTTGGGATTAGAACGGTTTCCTCACGACGTCTTCACCGAAACTGCTTAAAAACCTATATCGTATCGTGTAGCAATGGAAACGTACAATCTTCTCAACTCAAAGCCATTATTTATCTACTTAGTTAATAACAAACGATATTTTACTATTGCGATTCTTAGCTTACAATCTTTCCATATATGTTACTATGTTTATGTACTCGATAATAAGACTAGAGCCTCTAGTATTAAGTTTTTTCGAAACAAGAGAAATAAACGCGTTTGGGTATAGTTCTGCTCTGACGCTGCTGAATGCCCTCTTGGTGTCAACACCCGAGTGTGATTTGCTTGCGTGGCGATGGATGGCTGTGTGTAGGGAGTGTCTGAAGTTCTGTGAGATGAAGGATGATAGGCCTTCCAGTGTACCTATGTAGTTGATTATTGTTATTAGTATTGTTTTGTTTCTGTAATATTTCGTTTCACAGTGTATTAGATTAAGTACCTAAATCTGTAATGCTGTGTAATATATTTAATTAAATAAATAAATAAATAGTAGATATTATTTAAAATGTCCGACATTTTATAAAACTTGTCATTGGACTTTGAATCTTCACGCTTGGATAGTAAAGTCGCTTGAACGACCTAATTTGATACAAATCGGACAGTTCAAACAAATTTAAGTATATAGTCTAATTTTGTACAATTTGTAAGGCAACGCGAGCAGCGCCTCTGGCGGCCTTAGGTGGTAACAATTTTTTGCCATACGAATTAAGACTAAACGTAAACGCGTTCGTTTGTGTTGTTTCGAAAAATCTTAATACTAGAGGCAGAGAGGCGCTAGTCTTATATGAAAAAACCGGCCAAGTGCGAGTCGTACTTCGCACATTTAGGGTTCCGGACCGACCTCAAAAAATGTGATTTAACAGTGTTTGTTGGTAAAATATACGTAATAATAAACATTATCACCAAATTACAAGTTCATAGCTCAAAGGGAAGTTGAAAAATTCTTCGTAACAAAATTTTGTGAATGACGACGGACGGGCGTTGTTTACTGGGTAACGAGACTTAAAAATCGCGTACAATTAAATCAATATATGACGGACGGACGGACGCATGAGTGACAACAATAGGGTTCCGTTTTGACCCTTCGGGTACGGAACCCTAGAAAAACGTCACAAAAGTGACTTATTTGGGGGACACTTTTTTCTTTACGGAAATGAATAATTTACTCGTGATTCTGAGTACAGCATAGATCCGAAAAAAAAGTTAGGGGCGCAGTGAAAATGCCCAAATATTCAAAGATATTTCGTACAAAAGCTTTGCTTTTCTTTGTAAAAATGTTATAGTTTTAAGTAGGTAATATTTAATATTGTAACTCCTAGGTTCTAAATTTTAAATTGTAATGTGTTGTTATTTTGGTTTCAATAAATTTTTATCTATCTATCTATCTAAAAGCTGTTTGTAAAACCCGGTAGCTTCCAAAAAATGTACGTAGGTTTATGTGTTTTTAATAAAACATTAATGCCAATGCTACCAAACCCTATAATCACAGCACGGAACACAAGAAGGTTATACAATGACCCCACTATGACCCGAGTTACGAAATTATTAGTACAGATGAAATTATTTAAAATGTCGGACATTTTGTAAAACTGTCATTGGACTTTGAATGTTCATTATTGGACAATAAAGTCGCTTTTTGATCGGACTAATTTGATACAACTCTGCCAGTTCAAATAATTTAAGTATAATCATTGCAATTACGAGTGGTCATTTCAGGCCGAAATCATTCGTGGTGGGAGGTCATGGATGCCATTGGTGTTGTTTTAAATTAAAGGAAATATTATTGTTTAGTTGGGAGATTCATCGTAGAAGGCACTTGTCTTCAAGCAAGGAAGGGGAAGGCCATTTTTAGGGTTCCGTACCCGACCCGACGGGTCAAAACGGAACCCTATAACTGTCACTCACGCGTCCGTCCGTCGTCTGTCACACAGGTTTACAGGCAAACGGTTGGAGCTACAGTCTTAACATTTTCACAGTATGAGCATCTTGTAGGCTCAAAGCCATACAAATAGTCATAACTTATTTGTAAATGTTTTGAAGGGGGCTCCCATACGAGGGCGCGAACATAAACCAACTTAATTTTGCGGCTGGTTCGGAACCCTTAATGTGCGCAGGGCTTGGAACCGGTACCAAAAATACCGGTAAAATACCGGTATTTTACAGGTTCTCAGAGTACCGGTACTCGAAAAATACCGGTACTCGAAAATACCGGTACTCAAAAATACCGGTACAAAATACCGGTATTTACCGAACAATACCGGTACTTTATAAAGGTTCCTTACGCGTGTATGCGACCTAGGTATAATTTTTCATACATCCGACGCTCACGCTTGCTTGCGCGCACAACCGCAACGTAGCAACTCGCGATAACTTATTGTGTTTTCTTTCTCTCTCATTCGCTCACTCTTTCGAGTACCGGTATTTTTTCAAAACACCGGCATTCAGGTACCGGTACTAGCAGTACCGGTACCTCGACGGGTACCGGTACCTAGTTCAAGGTCACGGTACCGGTACCTGAAAATACCGGTATTTCAAGCCCTGAATGTGCGACATCTAACTAACAAGTCTTTTGCTCCTTATAAAAAAAAATGAACTTACCAGTAACGGGGGGCTCTCGCGGCGGCGGCGCAACTTCCCTCTCACTCACACCCATCAGCGGCGGCGCAACCTCCCTCTCACTCACACCCATCATCGGCACCTGCTGCGCACTCCTCTCCTCTGGCGTATGCTCTCTACTCTTCATACTCAACATGTTAGAAAAGGAGCTGAACACTGCGCTTGCGACTTGCGGCAACACCGTTGGCAGCTGGCTAAAGTTCTGCGCGATATCTGCTGTTATATTAGACTGTGTCTGTATAGTTTCAACTTCAGTATTTTCAACTTCATTAAGGTTTATCTCTTCTAGGTTTTCCTCTTTATCTAAAGAATCTTCTATGTGACTGTTGATAGGTGCGCTGACGTATCTTGTGCCTTGTAATCTGGCAAAGTATTCGTTGACGTCAAAATCGTCTTTTTTAGCATTTTGCTCCGGGGGGTGGATGGGGGTGAATGTAGCATCGCCAGAGGGGCTCGGGGTGATTTCGTGCGCCAGGGTAGTAGGTCCCGGTTCTGTAACAAAGATAAGTCATCGTTAGTTTATTTATCGCATGGCAATTATTTTAAACCGTGAGATCTTCGAGAAGACAGTGCTGTTGCCAGTTTTTGTTGCAGTGTGAGAAAGAATATTATTCATATTAAATGTATACTACGCAAAACATTGCTACGCAATTTGACCGGATTGCATGTCCAATGTCTTGCTTATGGTATAAAAAATATATTATATATATATTAATTATAATGTGCCTGTGCCTACTGCCTATAACCCGACCATGAAAAAATACTCGGGCGGTGATAAAGACCAAACATGGCACTCTTTTCTATTTCCTTTTATGAGAATCGCAATAAGGCTATCTTTCTCTATCATAGGCTTTCTCTGTCAGGCCCTTGGTTATAATTGTAATGCCGCTTTAGCTTAGTTGGTAGTGACCCTGCCTACGAAGCTGGAGGTCCCGGGTTCGAATCCCGGCCGGGGCATATATTTGTGTGATGAGCACGAATATATGTTCTTGGGTCTTGGATGTTTTCTATGTTTTTTTTTTATTATTTATTCAGAAATTTATGTATTTAAGTATCTATTTATCTATATAAGTATGTATATCGTCACTTAGTACCCATAGTACAAACTTTGCTTAGTTTGGGACTAGGTTGATTTTGTAAGATTGTCCACAAATATCTATTTAAATATTTAATGTATAATTTCTGTGTTTCTAGCCGGAGCAAACAAAATGCTCTATACATGAATAAGGCTGGTTTTCCACTTAGAGCTATGCTATACTGTTTTCATACATTTGACACGTAACTCGAGCTGGAGCTATGTGTCAAATGTATGGAAACGCAGCATAGCATAGCTCTAGTGGAAAACCAGCCTAAGAATGGCGACACATGAAGACTTGACCGTAGTTTTGCAAAGCTCCATAAATGGCGTGTGAGCAACCATTATATGCTTAACCGAGTTGCACAAGGCAGCGTTTAACCTAATGGTTATAATGAGTAATGAGTAGGTGACCACACCTTATTGGCATTAACGTTTTTGAGCACATACTCGTACCTACGTTTGTGTTGAAAATATTGAGGCCTTTATTGCCTATACGCAGTTATGGAAACTTGGAAAGTCCCATCTAGTACTTAAGGCCGGATATTACCACTTTTGAGTTTTTAAAAACCATCTATAGTGTCTAAAGATCTAAAAAAATCTTGTCTAGTCAAAATAGCTGTCAGTTACATGACCTGATGAATTTCACTCGATAAAAAAAAATCGCGAATTGACAACATTTCATATTTTTAACTACTTTATTTTATGAACTAGTTAGAAAATAGGTAAAAATTTAAGCCACCCGTATTTTTTCTTTTTCAATTTAACTCATTATTTCATACAAAAAAAACACGTTGAAAAGTAGGTAATTCCAAAAGGGCGTAAGTAAAATATGACGTCATCTTCCCAACAAGAATCCAGAGCCACTCCAGAGCAGCGATTGTCTATACTCTGTACTAAGGTCTCCCTGAATACAGCGAGGAAGATGACGTCAACTTTCGGTTTACAGTAATTTGCGGTTTTTTCCAAAATTAAAGGAGAAAAAAATAAAATAGTTTTTTTTGTGTACTTCACACGTTTTTACCGAAATGGTTTTCGAATTAAGACTTTTGGAAATTATGAAATATTGTCAATTGCCCCTTTTTGGAATGTTTTTTCAATACTACGGCTATATTACTGAGATTTAACATTTAATTTTTGTACTCAATTAAAGATCCTAAATAGTTATAGACAAATTCGCAGGGTTTGCTTTGATAAAATTATTGGTTTAATGACTATAGCTAAATATTTACGAAACTGCGCAGAGCTTGCGTAGAGAGCTCACGCGTGTTAGAGGCGGGCATTTGCATTGCATACCTCCCCTTAAGGCGCTACACTGAGAAATTTGGAGACTTTACAAACGCTGTCCTGCCCAGACTAGCAAACAGTAGGGACTGATTTTCAGATATATGATTCTTGACTATATGATTGTGATACTGTCAATAGCGAAACATGATTGCTTAAAATTTTCTCGATAGAAAATAAATCCAAAGTCGAGTCTATATTTTCCTTTTTTTCCTCAGCCTACTAAAACAACGCATTATTAAAAGACACGATTAAGTTAATATGATGATATTTTACCTCATCTAGGTACTGACAAGAGGAAATTTAATAAACCTGTATACACAGTCAGATATTTAACGAGATTTGTCTAAAAAGCCATTCTCGGAGAGGGTTGCATCCCGTTTTGTCGTGAGCGAAAAACAAAGGGTGTCTCTTTCAATCGATATATCGCCTTAATGAGTAATTTAGTCACCAAGAATTGGCGTAGGAACTAGTTTTACTCCAGCGTAGTAGCTAGTGTAGCTATGGCCAACACAATTTGTGTTGCTGGAGGTGAGTACGGTTGCCAGATCTCCCGAGGATACACTGTGTTGAGAGCGAGGAACCTAAATTGGTCCATTCTGCTGTCAACACAGTAAATCCTTAAATTTTATCAAAGGTCGGCAACGCGCACGGGACTTCTATGGAGTTGCGGGCGTCTATAGGCTGCGGTGTGCACATGATGGGTCAATGTATGAAATTATTTCTATTCGTCGCGCGCGCTTTATTTATTTACTGTGAAGCGATAGAAGTCTGCCTGGATCGCAGGCAGTACCTAAGTAGAAAATCCTGATCTCTCCATCACCACTCCACCTCACAGGGAAAGAGGCGTGAGCGAAAGAGGTTTGTCCGATTCATAGACTTCACAGTATAAGGTGGGTGTAAAATCGGTATCTCTGTCCACCTCGTCGGTAAAGAGGCGTGGTTATTTACAAATAAGTATACTTGCCCTGTATGTCTTGTAACATGAAGTGTATTAAGTAATAGAACTTACCATTTTACAAAGTGACCGACAACCCGTGTAGAAACCGAGTTATCCGCTACTAATCAAAACTCTTGCCGTAGAAGGTTGGGACCAGTCCAGTACAGTTAGACACAGGTAGTTTAGTGTTTTCAATTTAAAAAAAAAATTAAATTAAATAAAATTTAAATTAAATTTAAATTTGGCGTACTCGAAGAGAGGCCTATGCTCAGCAGTGGGCGATTACAGGCTGAAAATGATGATGATGATGAATTTAAACTAATAAGAAAGAAATGAAAATATGGTTATGGCATGGTTGGCCATTAAGTGGCAATTACCATGAGTGCGAAAAATCCCACTTCCTGATCAGGGGACACATAAAAATGTTGTACTTAGCACGGGCGGTGATAAAAAAAGCCTCAAATCGCATATTTATCGCCCTCGCCTTCGGCTCGGTCAAATACCTGCGATATCAGAGATAAGCGTACGGTCCACTCGATAGTAAGGCACCGCAGCCTATAGAAGCTCGTAACTCCAAAGGAGCCGACTCTTTATAAAATTTGATGATTCACTGTGTTGTCAGTAGAAGGGATAAATTTAGATCCCTCGCTCTCAACACAGTGCATCCTCGGGAGCTCTGGCAACCTTGCTCACCTCCGGGAACACACCACTACATACTTGTTTAGTGAATAATGTTATTATGGCTGTGGTCTTCTGCAGGGCCGCACTTGGAGTTGGGCTCCAAATTCGAGCAAATTGTCATTTTGCTGTGCCCTACCTATCTGAGGCCGGTCGCGGATACGACCAATTCGTATCCAGTGAGCGCACTCCCGTGTGTTCGCTCACTGGATACGAATTGGTCGTATTCGTATCCAGTGAGCACGCTCGCGTAGTACTTTCAAGATCAAGGTCGGGATCGTTCGCGCGGCTTCGTGCGTGTTCGGACGAGTAATTTCGTACGAAAACATGCCCAATGTGCGACCGGCCTAAATCTCAAATTTCAACACACAACCATGGCTCACCCGCGTTCGTGAGTTATAATAGTTGTGCCAACCAATCAATTAACACCTGTTACAAATGACGGCGCCGACTGTACCACAAATTAGTGATAGTTAGCGAGAAAGTGGTACAGTCAATCATGTCGCGTTGATAAAGGGCCGAATGGGTGCCAACGGGTTTCACCGCTCGTTAAAGGAGCAGGATTTATAATTTACAAGTTTTATAAACTTGTTTTTATTCGATTTTAATTTTATTTTTAATATTGACTTGACATTCCTCGTATTATTTTATTACTAGAAATAGAACACTAAATGACCTGATGAATTTCTCTCGATAGAAAAAAATCGCGATCTTACTCCTTTTTGGAATGTATATTTTCAATACTACGGCTATATAAAATAAATAAATAAATAAATAAATAAATATTTGTGGACTATCTTACACAAATCAACCTAGTCCCAAACTAAGCAAAGCTTGTACTATGGGTACTAAGGGACGATATACATACTTATATAGATAAATAAATACTTAAATACATAGAAAACATCCAAGACCCGAGAACAAATATTCGTGCTCATCACACAAATAAATGCCCCGGCCGGGATTCGAACCCAGGACCTCCAGCTTCGTAGGCAGGAACACTACCAACTAAGCTAAAGCGGTCGTCATTACTGATAACATTTAATTTTTGTACTCAATTAAAGATCCTAAATAGTTATAGACGAATTTGCTGGGTTTGCTTTGATAAAATGATTGGCTTAATGACTATATAGCTAAATATTTAAAAAAACTGCGCGCAGAGCTTGCGTAGAGAGCGGGATGGTTAATTGTAAACTCAGGCGTGTTAGAGCGGGACATAAGTATAAGTAAATGTAAGTTGTATCGCTTTATCTAGGTACTTACTCCAAAAACCAATGTCGCAATAGGAAACTACAAAGGCAGGCTTATCGCAACCGTGTTACTTTAGAACAAGCACTGATTCACTGACGCGCCCTGTTGCTCGTTACAGTCATTATTGATATTCGATAACTATTGCCTTTCCATATAATATTATTGTCAATACAGTAGATATACAGGGCGGGACAGAACGAGGGACTTTCCTGCAAACAGAGAATGTTAGTCAGATATATAGTGCGCGCCATCCACGACGACGCGCCCCTCCACCGCCCGTTCCGTACAATTGACAATATTTCATAATTTCCAAAAGTCTTAATTCGAAAACCATTTCGGTAAAAACGTGTGAAGTACACGAAAAACATTTTTTTAGATTTTTTTTCTCCGTTAATTTTGGAAAAAATCGCAAATTACTGTAAACCGAAAGTTGACGTCATCTTCCTCGCTTCCCCTTAGTACAGACAATCGCTGCTCTGCAGTGGCTCTGGATTCTTGTTGGGAAGATGACGTCATGTTTTACTTACGCCCTTTTGGAATGACCTACTTTTCAACGTGTTTTTTTTTGTATGAAATAATGAGTTAAATAGAAAAAGAAAAAATACGGGTGGCTTAAATTTTTACCTATTTTCTAACTAGTTCATAAAATAAAGTAGTTAAAAATATGAAATGTTGTCAATTGACAACATTTCAAAATTTATTATGATGCCTAAATCGAAAACCATTTCGGTAAATATGCTACCTGAACGTAATAAAATAGTTCTTAGATTTTTTTCTTCGCTAGATTAGAAGAAAATCGCCAAAATGTATAAAACGGAAGTGTGACATCATTCCTACGACTGTTAAGGAGCAATGCAAACAAATCAAATCAAATTATTTAGTGTCAAAACTGTGTACATTGTTATAACATGTCATAAAAATAATGAGTTTCAACAGTTTGCCCATTTCGGACGTACAATATTAATAAGATAAATTTTAATTTTCTATCGATCTAGGACATAAAAAGGCCAAAATCTAAAAGGTCTAAATCTAAAATCGTATTCGAGTTTTATAACCGCTTCTTGAACATCAATTTGGAGCAGCCCAACTGGGGAAGTACCTCCGCCTTGCAGAAGACCACAGCCATAATAACATTAACTTACTATACAAGCCACACACAAGCGGCGTAAGCGTAAGGCAAAAGCCTAAGGACGAACTGGCTAGACATGTGTAGTTCACGAATGAATGATTCAATTGAAGTACTTCACTTGGTGTCCTTCATTCATTCACTAGTTCAGTTCGGATCTATATACTTCAATAGTTCACTTAGTTCAGTACTTCAGTTCATGTGTCATCGTTTCAATCATCTATCTCATGACGGTTTTTCAAAAAAAAAAAAATTTCTTAAAACTCAAAATAAATGTAAAATTTGAAATCCTTATCCCCGAATTAGTCGAAATCGAGCATGACAAATTTTTCGTAAAAAGAATATTTTTACTTAAATTATTCAAAATATATATAAAATTTGATATCATTATCCCCGAATTAGCCTTAGAATTAGAGAAACGCGACGCGACGAATGACTGATCAATATGATTAGTTGAATCGGTTGAGCTACTGAACTAGTGAACTAAATTGAACTAGTGAACTAAATGAGTGATATACTTCACATTCACAGTGAAGGATTGAAGTATATCCCTCTTTTCTTTTTAGTGACACATTTTGCGCATGTCTAGAACTGGCAGAAGGCACGTTTGTATACAAAATTACGCCGCTTGTGTGCATTTCGCGCCATACAGGTAGTGTTGTGTTGAGCAAGGTTGCCAGAGCTCCCGAGGATGCACTGTGTTGAGAGCGAGGGACCTAAATTTGTCCCTTCTGCTGTCAATACAGTGAATCCTCAAATTTTATAAAGGGTCTGCAACGCGCACGTGACTGCTTTGTCGTTACGGGCGTCTATAGGCGTCGTTATCCAGTGTTATCCACTTACCATCAAGTGGACCGTACGCTTGTTTGCCACCGTCTTTGTATGCCGGGATCAACGGCTTAACGAGAGCGCTCAGTTAGTAACCACCCATCCATGTACTGATCCCGCCCGACGTTGCTTAACCTTGCATACCGCTTGCGGTGCGCAGGCGCCGCTGGGCCACGAGCGCTCCGAGCTATGTGCTGTGGCTTTATAGGCCGGGCCCAATAAAGCGATAGGAGTGCGCGAAAGGAGAGTGGCCTGTGGAAAATCCAGGGAAAACCTTTGAGACGACCACGCGGGCGGTTCAAACACTGGAGTACTCTAAGAGTTTGCGCTCCAGTGAGATTGGTTGAGCGGCTTTCCACCGAAACTGAGGTGTCAGTTCACTATTTAACCTAGCCTATTTTTTTAAATTAATAATGGGATTGCTCTTGGCCAGCATCTAGCCTGGGGGCAAAGATGAGGCCGACGATGAAGCGAGCTCACCCAGAAGATGCCTATTCACACTTGCCTTAAATAGGTCCAGGTTATATGAACTCGGAAATACAGACGGCGGCAGGGAATTCCAAACCTTAGCCGTGCGCGTTATAAAAGATGACGAAAAGCGCTTGGTTCGAGTAAGAGGAATCTCAACCAGGTAAGGATGGTAACCTGTACGTCTGGAAGTCCGATGGAAGAAGGGGGAAGGCGGTATGAGCTCATGGAGCTCCTGAGCACACTCACCAAAGTACAATTTGTAGAAGACGCATAGACACCTAGCTGAGAACTCGGTACCATGCCATAAGTAAGACGTAGATCTTATGTGTAACGCGGCTGCGTAGGCGCAGGGTCAACGACCCGAGCTTTCACGCCATGCTGTCTGCGTTCCTATGTTTTTTGCCGGGGAGATGGTGACGTCAATAAATAATATGGGGGAGGGGGGTAGGTAGGGTTGTACGTTGTTTCGAAGACAGAAGTTTCATAGATTTATTGTTTCGCAGAATTTTCAATTCATAGAAAGCATTTTTTTACAAAAGGGTCGCAGTTCTAACCTAACCTAACCCACTTTTCTGGTAGATCTAATTGGGCTCTACACAATGGCATTTAAATTTTACCTAAAAAGTTAACGGTCTCTGAAAAAAAAAACTTTCTATGAAACGAAAATTCTGTGAAACAATTCATTCTATGAAACATTTTTCTGCAAAAGAAGGGGACACCCTCATATATACACTCACTGATAACTATTCTTTACAAACCGGGACAATTTGCTTAATGGCCGGGACATCGGGACACCAGGCTTCAAACCGGGACATGTCCCGTGTTACGGGATGTAGGTATGGCAGCCCTACCTTTGCCTAGCATTGGGACTAAAAAACCTACTACTAAATAGTGTACATATGACACATATTACAATGCCCATAAAGTCCACGAATACTCACTTAACCGTATTGGCAATGTTACATCTTTACAAGTCGTGTTATCACGCATTTCATGCAAGGCCGCGACATATGTCCGCGGCAGAGGTTAATGCGCGACAAATGGCCTCAGGCTTGCCGATTCAATACAAGCTTGATCTCTGATCAGTGATCGAAAGATGGAACGCTGCGCTTACGGCGTCCAACTCAGACACGACGCGTACCTACCGTACACTTACATTCCCGGCGGCGGGGAAGTTGACCCATTCTAAAGGTGTAAAGTGCGTGTCATCCACGAAATCGATTGTTTTTTAAATCCCTACAACAGCCCAATGAGTACATTGAGCATAGATTAAAGTATGAGATTCGTTGTGGAGGGGCGCGTCGTCGTGGATGGCACACTTAATACCCGCTTAATTTTGAGTTACCAGTACCTGTATATTAGTAAAAAGGATCAAAATATGCTAGGCGATTTGTGAGGTCAAATATATGTCGTGATACAGATATACAGGGTCAAATCAACACGGTCTCGTGCGGTAAGTAGAACATTACCGGACGCCCGTGACCGGGGAGTGGCAATGTCTTTATTTACTTATTTGTTTATTTTATTACACGTATATGTGAACTGGCTTGTGGAATTTACCAACAATTATTTATTTATTTATTTATTTATAATAACAATACATCTATCCTTACAGTTTCCCAATGCGATAGTGTAGCAAATTATTTCACAACAAGTATACATAGCTTATTAATAACATAAATTCAAGACTCAGGTACAATAACATAATACATACAAAGTAACTTTAGTGAACTCATTTAGAGAACAGTGGAATACATCAACCCGAGTGGCAACTTGATTGAATGTGCGCAGGGCCCTTGTCCAGGGCGCCGAGCGCAGGAGGCCGGTGCGCGTGCGCGGCGTGGCCAGCAGCGGCGGCCGGCGCCGGCGCCCCACGTACTGCGCGGGCGCGCACAGGCTCACCGCGGCCAGGAGCCCCGGGTTGTTGATCTGACCGCGCAGAAGCTTAAATATATATGCCGCCAGAGCCAGTTCCCGCCTAACCTCTAACTTATTATACCCTACCATGCCCAACACGAAAAGCGTCGGATACATTATGCAGCCTTTCGCTATTTCGGCATTTGTATCGATCAACTTTTTCTTGTTGTTACTCTGCCCCGTCGGCGAGGAGATATTTACACCATAAATATCTACGCTCCATAAATATCTATATAAAACAGTACAGTCCGCCAGGAAAGTTGTACTTTTTATACAACGACGGTGGCAAACAAGCGTACGGTCCACCTGATGGTAAGCCGCAGTCTATAGACGCTCGCAACTCCAAAGGAGTCACGTGACCGTTGCTGACCCTTTATAAAATTGGAGGATTGACTGTGTTGACAGCAGAAGGGATAAATTTAGGTCCCTCGCTCTCAACACAGTGCATCCTCGGGAGCTCTGGCAACCTTGCTCACCTCCAGGAACACAACACTACATACTTGTTTAGTAATAGTACATTACTTAACAAGGGCGGTAAAACAAAGAATGTCTCAGAACGCAGGTATTTTGTTTGAGCCTTTCTTTATTACCGCCCGTGTTAAGTACAAAATTTTACGTCACCCCCTGGCCAGGAAGTGGGATTTCCCGCGCGCGGAGTGTGCGGTAGTTGCCACTGTATGGCCAGGTGTGGCATAAATAATGTTATGGCTGTGCAAGGCGGAGGTACTTCCCTAGTTGGGCTGCTCCAAATTCGAGCGAGATGACATTTTGCTGTGCCCTCTCTTAATTTTATAATAGAGTCAAAAATGTGTAAATCACCCTGAGTGTATTTTTTTTTAGGGATCTAAACATGGTATGAAATTCTTTATTACCCTGAGTGTATTTGATTGCATCAAATAACAAAAGCTCGACAAAAGCTTCTAAAAAGCTTACCCGCCATGAATATGATCCAAACTCATAACTTTCCTTTTCTCCTCTGTATAATAAGTTATTATATCACAGTGTAATTATAGTATGAGTATAATGAACAGGTGTGAGCGACGCAGATGAATGTCAAAAGACTCTATGTAGTACACGATGATAGAGATCGAGTTATGCGAGAGGGCGTCAAGAGGTGAATTCACAAGTTTCTACGTAGCACAGTACCCTTACCATGAGTTTGCAATGTTCGCATTACCGTACTCGCTCATCATCATCATCATTATTTAAGAGTTTCACTCTTGTCGGTGCAGTTCTCTCCAGTCCGTTCTACTTAACGCCAGTTCTTTGACTTCTCTATACGACACGACGACTCGCTAGCGACTGCGTAAACGATTTAGTATGGACAAAAGTACAGCGCCTCTGGCGGTTACGCAATAGAACTAAGAATCGCCATACTAAATCGTTTACGCAGTCGCTAGCGAGTACGGTACTTAATGCAAACATTGCAAACTCATGGTAAGGGTACTGAAGAGCCATGGAGCGCGCCATGCTCGGCATTAGACTGCAAGACCGAGTAAGGAATGCCGAGATCCGACGCCGCACGAAAGTCGGAGATGTCATTACCAAACTCAAGTGGAGTGGGCAGGACACCAGGCAGAGTGATGGCAGGTGAAGCGAAAGAGTGTCAGATTGGTGGCCACTTCGTAGTAAATTATTTATTTATCGTATGGCGTTTATTTCGAACCGTGAGATCTTCGAGAAGACAGTACGGTTGCCAGTTTTTGTTGCACTTTTACAACCACCCAGGGGTCACGTGTCACGTGTAGGGTAGCGGTGGGTACTTTCCCTACGGACGTGGTTCAACTTCGACCCCCCTTTGTCAAGTGAGTGGGCAACTTGACTGTTAGAAGTTCTCAAGCCACCCGAAGGCTTAACGACTGCTGTCATAGACAGCAGCCGAGATCAACGGCTTAGTGTGCCTTCCAAAGCACGGGGTCGGGGTCGGGGTTCGTAGTAAAAAGAGCGTTGGACGTCCACCGGCTCGATGGGTCGATGATATTAGGAAGATCGCGGGTCACTCTTGGATAAGACCGGGACGAGTGGCGTACCTAGTCGAAGAGAGGCCTATGCTCAGTAGTGGGCTATTACAGGCTGAAAATGATGATGATGATGATGATGATGATGATGATGAAAGTTACATACGAACTATGCCAGTTAATATTAACCTTATAATAATTAACTATAGAAGATAATATGCGGAACAATCAACCTAACCCAAAACTAAACAAAGCTTGTACTGTGTATGCCAGATGACGATATAATACTTATTTCACGATATTTATTATATCACAGTGTATTATAAAAGTATAATAAACAGGTGTCAGGGAGAGATGAATGTCAACAGACTGTTTGTAGTACACCACGCTGGTGTTGGGATTATGCAAGAAGTAACCAGCAAGCGAATTCTCTAATATAAAATGGCAAGGACCAAATTTCTGTGCCTTAGTTAAGGGCTTTAATTCGTGTGACAATTGAATTCAATCCGTTGTGGCAAAAAAGCTACCCATACAAATTGTATGACAATTTAGTGTCACAACGGAATTAATTAAAATGCAGACTAATTAAACTTAAGTATGGATTAAATGCGACAACTTAGATGTTCGGATCTTCGGATGTTTAGATGTTTGTATGATACACAATCACGCAAAAACGGCCGAACAGATTGTGAAACTTGGTAGGTATACAAAGAGTCTATAGGAATGGAATGATTTTCATCTCGAAAATCATTCCTAGGAGTGAAAGCTTACGCGGACAAAGTCGAGGGAGAAATTAGTAGATAACAAAATAGGAGGTAATATTGAAAGTCAATTGTAAACAAATCAACATAGCCCCAAACTGAGCAAGCTTTGGCAGTGTCACTTTCCATAAGGCGGGAGGGGAAGGCTATTATGCTCGCTATTTCTCGATTTTGCGTAAAAACTAGTGCCTACACGTCTTAGATTAGGCAGTTAGCGGTCTTCGGGATAGCTGGGCAGACAAACAATTATAAAAAATTGCATTTCCATTTGTTCAATCAAAATTACACTTAGCCTGCTACCTATCGTATTCGTTCGTAATAACTCGTTTATAAGAAAATTACGAAAAATCATCTCGATCGTGTCAGATAACTTGTTAACATTTCGATAACGATTACTCAACGAAACGTGCTAGCGACAATGTTTAAGCATTTATCTTACGATCAAAATCTGGTTATTTCGCAACTTAATCATAAGAATTTAAAAAAATAGGCTTTGTGAAAAATTAAGCACTAATGAACGCGTTTAGAGATGAATTTGCAAAGTTACTTTCTAGGTATTAATCGTAACAATAAAACAAAGTTACCACTAGTCGATTGAACGTAATGTTTGATATTTACGTAAGATTATTTGTATTTTTTTTTTAAGAAAATGACAGTTCTCAATCAATTACACTCTTGTTTTAAATGTACAAACTCTGTATTAGTTTTATTTATTGAGGTCTGCAATAAAGAGTATTTGTATTTTATTAATAAATTAATATATATAAATATTTTGTGGACAATATTACACAAATCGACCTAGTCCCAAACTAAGCAAAGCTTGTACTATGGGTAGGTACTAGCCGACTATATACATACTTATACATATAGATAGATACTTAAATATATAGAAAACATTCAAGGCTCAGGAACATTATATTCGTACTCATCACACAAATAAATGTCCTGACGTGGGTTCGAATCCGGGACCTCCAGCTTCGTAGACAGGGTCACTACCAACTAGGCTAAAACGGTCGTCATATTGTATTGTTAATAGATCAACCTTACGAAAGTTTGAAAAACGTTACGTACACCTTTCTGTTTATTTTTCACAAGCAGATTTAATTAATGAATAATTTGATAAAGTAGTATAACCTACATGACCAGCAAAGCAACCATCCAGCAATCTTGATACTTGCAAAATCCACCTCAAAACGGACGTCGCACATACCGAACCATTGACTAAATATCAAATGTCACTTCCAAAGGAAAACGATAATAAAACAGTGACAATCAAAGAGCGCCGTACGTGGAAAAACTTGTCATAGAAACTTTAATGCAAAGGAAAATAGGTTATTTTTATCTACTAGCTAGGTGATCGTTAGTCAGAGCTTTATCTTGTCTAGTTGTGGTCCAAGTTAAAAGAAAATGAAACCTTTTTCTACTTTATTTTGACATAGATTTAACCTTTGATGATTATAGAATATTATGCCATTTCCCTGATAATAATTTGAATTCAAAATTCAACATTTATTCTGCTAATAGGCCACAAGCGCACTATTACATGTCAATTTACAATTAACTCGTAATAAAGTCTGACAATACAAGCATATGCTACATTTTTCATGAGAAAAATTAATTTACAATTTAAGAAATAATGACAATAAGAATATAATAATTTTTTCATGTCAAAATACTAATTATCTATTACAAATATTACAATATCAGTATAGTTAGAGATGTATAAGGCCTCAGTCATAAGGTCTGATGTATAAGGTCTCAGTTATAAAATATTATAACAATAACATTCGAGTCTTATCGAGCTGGATTTTCAGAAATTTACACTGGCATAGTCTGATACAAATATTTGATCTTCTCTAAAAACTGGTTTGAAGTAATATAACGTAAAAAAAAACATTTTTTAACTGTTGCTTTAAAAAATTAAGTGTTATGTATGTCAAATAAATGTAAAAAAGGCTTATATCCTTATCCAAACCGTAATGTCTCAACACCATAAAACCAACGGAAACAGATAACAAGAATTACTCACACTACATAAAGCCATCCACCGTAGATCCGTGGCTCAAACACCTGCGCGAACGCAGTCCAGTCGAAACACAACCGTTGCCGAGCGCGTTACAATACAAAATTTAAATTTCGAACGCCCTCGCGAAGTTCGCATATCGTCGCGCTTTTGTTTACAGTTTATTCGTTGCAATTTAAATTTGGAATTTTGTTGTGTGTGTAAAATTAAAGTGACATTGTGTTTTGTGGTTGTGGATTTTTTAAAACGATGTGAGTAGAACATTTCGTTTGGTTACAAAAAAAGTTTTATAAACTTGAATTATATTGACAGCTACGTCCAAAAAGTTTTCCTTGGTTTTAAATGAAAACCGGTCTCTTTCGTAATAAACTATTTATATTTTATTTACATCTGTTTATAAAAACATTCATTATTATTTGTTTTGCCGCAGGTGCATAGTTACATGACACATTAGCAATTAACTATGAAAAATAGTTCATACTGTCAACAATTACATTGTTTTGATTGATAGTTACAATAGCTATAAAATTAGTATACTATAAAATAAACCTATTTCAAATACAACATTAAAACATAATATATCTCGGGGTCGAGTAAATTATAATAATGCATAAAAATCATATCATAAATAAATTAAATGGGTCATAAACAGATTTAGGTTCGCGTCTTTCCTGTGGACATATCAAAAGTTAAGGGCTACAAAGTTTAATTTTGGATTGGTCTAGTAACCTGCATAAACGGCATCTCATAACATAATCATAACTCACATGCTCATAATCCGTTAACTATATTGACCACAGGAGAGACGACTTTTGTTTTTGCAAGTGTTTATGACCCTTATAGTAAAAATCCTAAAAATTTGACTACCCAACAGGCGCACAGTCGAACTCATTAATATATGAACATTCCCAAAGGTTAAATTATATCTGAGCACCCTTATGGCCTTGTCAATAAAATCGAGTTCCCATATTTCTGATCACATCGTCCGACCACATATTTCTGAACTCAACTGTTCGACGTTCTAAAATGGTTGTAAAAGAGAAACGGAGAGTGAAAACTATTCTATCTCTTTTTGTGAAAACTTTCCTAAAGAAATAAGTTACATAGAATAAGATAATTGAAGTTAAGCTGGAAGAGATCCCTTAAAGGGATAAGCTTTTGTACATTAATCTATTGTGATGTTTTAACCTGTTATTATAAAAATAAAGTGCTCACATACATAGATACATGCATGATGAAGATGATTTCATAACACGCCAAAAAGCTCCGTTAATTTCAAGCACTCTTTACCATATAAAAAGTTTTTATTAAAAACGTACGTTACGTATATTATTTAATTTAGATTGATTAAATAGACCTAGACTGACCTACTTTAATCAAGTGAAGGAGGAAGTTGCTGCCAGGTCGTATGAGGAAGTCAAGAAACTGGCAATGAATAGAGAAGAGTGGCAGTTACTCCACCGACAAGAGCGCAGCTCTTAAGTTTTGATGATGATGAAATAGACACTGATACTAAATTATTTATTTAAATTTGAACCTTGACCAGTGTCCATAAGGTCATAAATGATATCTGCCATACTATGGTTTCGTAATTTCGTATACATTAAGGGTTTAAAAGTTAAAACAAAAATATGACGTCATGTTTCATCTTTAAGTATTTATGCGTGATGCTTTCTGAGTTAGTTCGCGAGTTTTTTTCTGTAAGTAGGTAATAGGTAATGCAAAAAAAAATTATTGGTTCTGGTTCTGGGGCTTGTACCACAAAACTTTACAAGCGTACAATACAATTTGACAAATTCATCAACTTTTTTATGGAAAATTATAAAATTTTGTCAAATTGTAGACTTGTAGTTTTGTGGTGATTTATGCAATAAACCATTTGAACTTTGAACTTTGGTACAGGGGCAGGGTATTAAAGTCATCTACCGTATTTTCTAAATTGAAAATCAAAAATGTCTTTAAGTAGAGTAGCAAACATCAAAACTATGTGAGCAAGAGGAATATCAGTAGTCTAAGAGATACAGATATTGATGTCACTTCGGCAAGAACATACTTATTCTGAAGTCCCAATCGTTCATAGGCTACGGTGTCAACTTACCATTAGTCAAGCCGTAAACTACTTTGCCACCTAAAAAAATCACATTAAAAAAATCATGGCGTCGTGTTTTGATTACGATGTCCTTTACGTTTCTTACGTTGGAGTTACGTGAACGGCGCGTGCGTCGATTTGCGAGCTTTTTCAAGCACGGTACCTTTAAAAGCCCTTTAAAGTCTTGTTTTACAATCTGACAGTGCTTTTAACCTTTTGACCGCCACAGTATCGTGTTGATGACAAGAGCCACAGTGCCTACAACACCACTGTCATGTATAGATGAAAACACGTACAATGTACTTGCTACCATCTGATTCCTTAGATTGTATTATTCTCTTGTCATCTATATAATAACGCAGGGTATAGGGCAAGGCCTTCTCCATACAAATTCTGTGCACGTTTTATTCGTCGGTTTTGGCACTCCCGAATATAATTTTTGCTTGTAAATATTGGATATACGAAGATCATCAACAAAAAAAAAAACAAAAATTTAAAAAAAAGTAAAAAAAATAATTCGACAATATTTCTACAGGTTATGGCTAACAGAAAACGAAGCCTACTAGCCAAAAATTAGAAGTGTAGTGAAAACACAAGCGAAGAATAACTTGCACAAAGTTTGTATGGAGAGAGCTTGCCCACCCCTACGCCTTAATTCCTTTGTATATATATTTAAAAAGAATGGGAATGGTTCCTTCGTATATTCATCATCTTGAACTTTATATACTTAGGTAGGTTTGTTTAGGTAGGTTATAGGTAGGTAGGTAGGTTGTTATGTACTTTATGACTATGTAGTATGTTTTGTATAATTTATTATTTTTAAAATAGTATTTACAAAATAATAAACAAAGATACAGGGAAACAGAGGTAAAACAACAGCGGCATTATGCCTAAAAGGTGATTTCTTTCAGAAAACCTTTAGGCAATGGAAGGATGAAATGTAAAACTCACTAGTAGATGCAGAAACTATTGCGTTTTGGATTAATATGTTAATCAAAGCCGACATTTTTCTTGGAAACATTGTAAAGAAACTTTATTATAGTTGAAATAACAACCCAAGATGGAACCAGTTACTACAGACCTGGTGTCGGGTCGAATGAAGGTCAATGTGATTATATTTAGAGTTACCTGAATAAATACCTAATTAATTAAAAAATTATAGAGACAGCAACCTTCCTCTTACTAGAACCAAGCTCTTTTCATCATCTTTTATAATGCGCACTGCTAAGGTTTGGAATTCCCTGCCGGCATCTGTATTTCCGAGTTCATAGAACCTGGACCTCTTCCTCTTCTGGGTGAGCTCGCTTCATCGTCGGCCTCATCTGTGCCCTCTGGCTAGATGCTGGCCAAGAGCAATCCCATTTTTAATAATAAAAAAATATAATAACAATCTTCCAATTTAATACTGTACACCTTGCGAGCATTTTATTTGACGACCACTTTAGCTTAAGTTGGTAGTGACCCTGCCTACGAAGCTGGAGGTCCCGGGTTCGAATCCCGGCCAGGGCATTTATTTGTGTGATGAGCACGAATATTTGTTCTTGGGTATTGGATGTTTTCTATGTATTAAGTATTTATTTATCTATATAAGTATGTATAACGTCGCTTAGTACCCATAGTACAAGCTTTGCTTAGTTTGGGACTAGGTTGATTTGTGTCAGATTGTCCATCAACATTTATTTATTTCTTACGTTTTCAATCTCCATCGCCGCATGGCGTTATTGCGGGGCGGAGCCATAGGTATATTTAAGTTTACATCCTGAAGGAACCCCGCTACCTAATCCCAAGATTGGCGTGGGCACAAGTTTTTCACGGAAGCGATTGCTGAGCTTCCAACCCAGGGGAGAAACTAGATCTTATTGGGATTAGGCCTGTCATGTGAATGGGCAAGTAGACTGTTATAGAAGTTCTCAAGCCCCCGAAGTCCTCTAACTTGGCTTAACGACTGATGTCGCAGACATCAGCCGGGATCAACGTTTTAACGTGCCTTCTAAAGCGCGGGAGCGCTCAGCTAATAACCACTGAAAGCGGTCACCCATCCAAGAGTTGACCACGGCCGATGTTGCTTAAACTCGGATACCGCACGCGGTACGCAGGCGCCGCTTATGCGGCTATTACACTGTCCTGAATCAGGCGTCCTAACTAGTGGAGGGGAGTTGAAGCATCTCGCTCTAACGTATAGGTCCGAACCCTTCTAAGTGTCCTGAATTCAGGACAGTGTAATACCCGCTTTAGGCACGCACGCTACTACGGCACCACTATTTTAATTTTCTCAATAATGGTTAAATAAAACAGTAAGTATCATTGTTGATGCAATTGCTCATAAAAATAGAGGAAAACACGGCGTGCAAGTACCAGTACGATATCATAAATATATCTTGGCATAAAGTAGGTTAAGTATTTATTGTAATAACCATATTTTTGGGAAAAAATTACTGACTGTAAAGTTTCTTGGCAAGTAGTCTTCTTTTGAGAAACGCTTCTAGATTTTGACTTGTAAGAGTGCCATTGCGGCCTACTTGCAGCATAAAATTTATTCATTTAATACTAGCTTCTGAGAGAGACTAAGTGCCTTCGAGATGTGGTGCTGGCGGCGAATGGAAGCTATAAGCTGGACTGAAAGAAAAACGAATGAAGAGGTTCTGAATTTGGTAGGAGAGAAAAGGATGCTTTTGAGGACGATCGAGAACAGAAGAGGAAATATGCTGGGGCACCTGATACGACATGACAATTTCATAAAAACTATTATCGAAGGCAAGATAGAGGGGAGGCGAGGCAGGGGAAGACCGCGACGTACGTTTATGGATCAAGCTAAAGAGAAGGTCAATGTAATGTCGTATCAGGAGCTCAAAGCATTGGCAGAGAACAGAACGGAATGGCGATTACTCCACCGACAAGAGTTAGGCTCTTAAATATATGATGATGACTAGCTTCTGCCCGCGACTTCGCCTGCGTAGGTAAAACTCGTTCATCGCGATATAATTCATTTGCTATTTTTATATCAGACGCTCGGTGCGCAAATGTGACTCGCGCTTAACTCAACTTTAAAATGAGTTTAAATAATTTCTAATACCTATTTCAGAACATACCCATTTTGCCACCGCGTTTTACCAATCATATTATGTGCCAATTTTCACCTTGACACTTATGTCGAATGCCCAATGTACTTAACATTGGACATTCGACCACAAAGATATGTATTCATATTTGTACCTTGCTCCGTTGCTATAAGGGCGAAAAAATTTATACATATTTTTGACGCAGACTGGACAATCCATGCCAAACGTGGTTCCATTAAATATACATAAGTCTTTTATATTCAAAATTAATTTATTTACTTCAGTTACGACAGTGCAAATTAGTTACGTGCGTTTTTTAATGTTTTCTAGGGTTCTGTAGTGAGAATAGTAAACGGCTAGCCTCGGTCATACTAAAACAAGTCAAGCGCGAGCGAGTTTAAATTGTGCACCGAGGAGTTACGTACAAATATACTAGTATATTTAATTTATGGACGTTTTTTTTATGATTAACAAAAAGTAAGGGAGATGAAACATCAAATAAGATTTTGTAATCCTCTACCCCAACATATAAAACAAAAGAAACAAATGCAACTCGTTATTTTTTTTTTAAAGCTATACATACAGTGTAGGTATAGTATAGTTTGTCCGGAGGGTAAAACTTTAAGCAATAAAATTAATAGTGGATTTAAAGAGGATGCCTTTTAATAGGTCTAGGGGCGGCTAGAGGATAATACCTAACAACGAAATAAAAGACGTTTTTTTCAACTTTTTCGTTCACATATTGAAATTTAACCACACTAAAAATAAATATTACGATTCCTCAATTATTATCTCTCAACATTACTAATTTGTTTGTCAAATTTAATCAACGGGGTATTTTTCTTATGACCTAGTAACCCTACCTTATACCTAGTAACCATAAGACTGAATTTTTACTCCCCCTGATAGTCATTTACATATAGAAATAAAAGTACCTAGGATGACACCACCAGTAATGGACAACGTCCAATAATGTACATTGACTCTTATGTAAAAAAAAATAAGAGTCATGCATTTTTTATAGCACAATCAATTTAAAACCGTATGCTCTTTGAATTAGACTTGAAGTGTCCATTATTGGTGGTGTCACCCTATATGTTTTTTTTCTATACACGCATATTCCCCTTGTCAAGCCAGTTCGATTCTTGGGTTGTTGATATATTACATAATATGTTCACGTACTAATCAGTATAGTTTAAACTGATTCCCACACCATTCATTGAAATACGTGACCGAAATGTAAAGCGTGAACCGTCAAGTTTTACGGGAAAACACTAGGTAGATGACGATACAAGGAAGAAACTGCGAATACATACTCGTACAGTCAATTCAGTCAATTTTAGACCTAACTGCAAATAAAGCGTAAAAATGTGCATATATTAATGAATTCGGCGTACAAA
This sequence comes from Cenopis cana, assembly GCA_951800055.1. Lineage (NCBI taxonomy): Eukaryota > Metazoa > Arthropoda > Insecta > Lepidoptera > Tortricidae > Cenopis > Cenopis cana. The sequence continues at coordinate 4,735,403 of OX637498.1, read as the reverse complement.
GTTACTTAAAAAACGGAATAGGCTCTGACAGAAAAATATATCAAAATAATAAATATTTCACTTTTCACTAAAAAGTACATATATTTTTGCATTTGACTGTACTACTTTTTATAGATCTACTGTCTTAAGGGGAGGTATCCCCAACGCAAATGTCCCGCTCTAACACGCGTGAGTTTACAATTGACCATCCCGCTCTCTACGCAAGCTCTGCGCGCAGTTTTGTAAATATTTAGCTATAGTCATTAAGCCAATGATTTTATCAAAGCAAACCCTGCGAATTTGTCTATAACTATTTAAGATCTTTAATTGAGTACAAAATTTAAATGTTAAATATCAGCAATATAGCCGTAGTAGGTATTAATAATACATTCCAAAAAGGGGTAACTTCGCGATTTATTTTCTATCGAGTGAAATTCATCAGTTCATGTTAACTGACTGCGATTTTGACTAGACAAGATCCTTATGTAACACAATTTTTTTTTTAGATTTTAAGACACTATATTCTATGTCTCAGATGGTTTTTACAAACTCAAAAGTGGTAATACCCCGCCCTAAGTCCACATGAGAGGAGAGACGTCAAAGCTCCCTCCAATGCAATGGGAAAAAATTGATGAAAAGAAAATAGCTCATAATTTGAATTGAAAACATGTTAAGGCCTCTTAACACTTATCATAAAGTCAGTAAAGACGCTCGCATTCTGATGCGTCGCGCGGCAAGGACGCGATTCCGTATGCGCCGAGCGATGTTCCGGGATCGTATTAAGAGGAATGCCTAGCTGACCAACTTTTCAAATCTTGAATTTTTGACATAATGTTTCTGTCGCGCTGCTGGGAGCGGGAGGGTGGATTTCAAAATCAGGCGAAAAGTTATGTTTCGGTCATTATAAAAAAAAGTTAACAAATTTCAGATATAGAAACTTTTTTATTCATTGGCTAGTACTTATATATTAATAGTGCTTCAATCAAAACCACCAATAATTAAACAGTTTTCTTGGAGGAAAATATTTTATATGTTCAAAATCATCACCGTCGTGTGAAAAAATCCAAGTCTTTATGTTTGTAGTGAAAAATATCGCGTACGCAACGTACGATTCCAAAATTTTCGTCAGTTACAGTTTTTCCATGTTGCCTTTTAACATATAAAAAAATATTAAATAATTCGTTCATCAAATAAGTGCAAATAAAATTATTTAAAAATTTAGTACCGAAATTCGTCAACACCGTCAGCGTATTATCAAAGTCGAGGTAGTTTTGTATATCCGCGGTGAAACACATCGTGGGTGTCCCCTTCTGCTCCCTGAATTCGATTCGAACATCGAAAATGAGTGGACGTTTACATATAGGCGCACCGAACAGAAAAAATCAAAAAAGTGTTTTTGGGAGAAATGATTAGCCTTGATTCGCGTCATAACCATCCAGGAGCCGTTAAAAGTAAGTACTTATATGATATTAAAACAAATTACCTAAGAAACCGTAACTCCAAATGAAGATTAATGACGTGATAGTGGCTTAGCAATAATACTTAGCGTTCAAGAATAATCTTCAAAAAGTTTGCAAATTGTCAACACCATACCCGTCATCACCGGTTTTCAAGCAATGGACGGTTATGATTCCATATGTATGGTGATGACGATTTCCTTTATTTATTTATTTGGTTTTGCGTATTATGCACTACGAATTGTAAATATTTAACAAATTAATAAACTCCATGCTTATGTTTGGTGACGCGCGTTCGAAAAATATGTGTATTACCCTGTTGGTGTTACGATTTTCACGTTTTAAATGATATTTATGCCGCATTTTTAATTTGGACTCATAATATAGATTTTATTCTTTTCAGATCGTCGGAGCGAAAATTAAATCAAATATTATACTAATATTAACGTCCTCGATAAAAAACCATACACCCTTTGGCTGTCAAGTATTACAAAAATATAAGATTATTAAGAAGTGGTGTACTTATAAGAGATGCGCCGAATATTCGGTTTTCAGCATATTCTATTTGATATACGTCGAGTTTTCGGTTATTTTTCGGTATTCGGCGTATTCTATTAGAAATGCGCCGAATATTCGGTTATTATTCGGTATTTGGCATATTCTATTAGAAATACGCTGAATATTCGGTTATTCGGTATTCGGCATATAAAGAATAATAACCGATTCGGCATGTTTTGGAATGTTCGGTCTTCAGCCGAATTATTCGGTTTAATTGCCGAATATTTAACAAATATTTTTGAGTGGAATTTGTTACAAGTTTCAAGAATATATGAAAAATGGCCTTCCTCACCGAGTGGGGTATATCGACGAGTAGAGCTCATTGAGTGCAAGAATATAGTATTTTTTGTTTTTAAAAATATTCAAAAACAAAGGAATGAGAAGCCACTTATATTATCATAAAATTTTACATTCCCCCTTTATTATCTCATTAAATGTTAATCCTAGCGGAAAAGTGTATAGAACCTTTTTTGTAGATAATTTTATGTAGATCATTTATGCTTCAGAAAGTTTTTTTGCTATGCGCCACCGTTGACAAGATTTTTATGAAAATCCGAAAAATTGAACCTTGAACGGCCGAGTATTCGTATTCGGTGAAAAACGTATTCGGCGCATCACTAGTACTTATTATTGATTAATCAAATAAAAAATATGTTAATTTGCTTTTCTGTGGTTTATTTTATACCTACCTTTATACCAGCAACTAGTCATTACCATACAAGTGATATCATCACCGTCTATTAAAAAATCATCGCCGGACCACATTCGTCAACACCATCTCATGGTTCAATGTTACGAATCTTATAACTTCGAAAATACGCATTAAATGCTTGGCTAAATACTATTAAATTACTCAGAAAACATTCCTACATCATTTAGAATAGTTTTTGTCCCATTTGAAAGAAATAAAATAAAAAATATTTTTTTGTATGGTGAAAAATTTCTCGTTGAAATCCACCCGGGAGCGGGCGCTGTCTATGTGTGAGCGCACGCACACAGGCGCGAGACGCGAGCCCGCGAATTTACTTACTGACCCAGCATACGATAAATTAGGCTGTAGGTACAGATCGCACCATAGAAAAAGTCCCCCCTTGAGCACTTTATGAAAACTGTACAATAATTTCGTCAACTAAAATAAATCCACTTTAGCTCAGACGTTAACATGGTTGACACGCAATCAAGAGGTTCATGGTTCAAATCCAGAGATTGACAGAACTTTTTGCTTTTTTACCAAGTAAATTGATGTAATGCTTTTATAATAAATGTTTATTTACGTCAATATATTAATAGGAAAATGAAATAAAATAACGCCTAAACTTTTTTTACTTTATTAACTTGAAATACTTAGCAATATCATATTGAAAATAATAGCGTTTTATCTTGGCATAAAAATATGTATATCTCTCTTTATTTTACACATCTAAACAAAATAATAAACAGAAATAAGAACAAATAACAATATTGTTTTTTTTTTTGGTTAGCTTAAATATAAAACTTGCGTTACTTAGACAACTATTGACAGATAGTGCACAGCCTAAACCACTGAAGATATAACCATGAAATTTGGAACATATATTCTTTAGGGTACGTAGACGTGTACTAAGAAAGGATTTTTCGAAATTCAACCCCTAAGGGGGTGAAACAGGGGTTGAACCGTTGTGTGGAAATCGTTCATTTGGAAAGTCTTAGACTTGAAACTTTGTACAAAGGTTACTTATTAAAAAATAAGATAAATGATATATGTAGAGTTGAGTATAAAAATTCATCCCCTAAAGGGTTCAAAAAAGGGATGATAGTTTGTATGACAAAAATGTTGTTTTTCAAGTAAGAAGTTTGAAACTTCGGTCACAAGCTTCTTAATGTATAGTGAAAAACATTGATTATGGCATTTTTTTTAAATTCATCCCCTAAAGGGTTTAAGCGAGGGTTGAAAGTTCACGTGCGCAATGTGTGATTCTTTTATAGTATGGGTTTCTTTTGAACCCATTTCAAGATTTCAAAACAGGATGTTCTCAATTCGGTTCATCAAAATGCAGATCTGATGATGGGATCCATGAGGAATCGAGGGAACTCCTCAAATCTTATAGGCAAACATACAGTGATTTTTGTGTTTTTATCAACAAATCAAGCATTTTCATACAAGAATGTGACATTTGATGAAGTGGGACTGCTGATGATGTTCAGAATCAGAACAGAACTCTTCAACGACGCATAGTTCACGTTTGGCGAATTGTCCTCTTTGCTGTGTTTGTTAAGCAAGTTAGTTTTACAAGACAATCATTTGTCAAGCTCGAGTTCTGATGATGGGATCCATGAGGAATCGAGGGAACTCCTCAAATGTTAAAGGCATACATAAGTTACATTACATATTTTAGTATTTTAACAAACAAATCAGGCATGTACATTTAAATAAATTGACATTTGATGAAGTAGAACTGTATGTAAGTATATGATGATCAGAATGGAACTCTTCAACCACGTATATTTTTGTTTTTTACATTTTTGTCAAACTTGAGTTCTGGTGTTGGATTCCATGATGAATTGAGCGTATACTTACTCTTCTACCATTATAAACATACTTATAGCCATTTTTAGGGTTCCGTACCCAAAGGATAAAACGGGACCCTATTACTAATGCTCAGCTCTCCGTCTGTCACCAGGCTATATCTCGAGAACCGTGATAGTTAGACAGTTGAAATTTTCACAGATCATGTATTTCTGTTGCCGCTATAACAACAAATACTAAAAAACAGAATAGAATAAATATTTAAGGGGGCTCCCATACAACAAACATATTTTTTTTATTGCCGTTTTTATAGATAATGGTACGGAACCCTTCGTGCGCAAGTCCGACTCGCACTTGGCCGGTTTTTATTTCATTGTATGGAATCCAAGAGTGCACCATCTAAGTATAATAATCTTTCACCGGTCTCCCCGATTGAAGTCGGTTTTTTTTTTATTATATTAGGTAATATGTAGATTTTTATTTCATTGTATGGAATTTAAGAGTGCACCATCTAAGTATAATCATCTTTCACCGGTCTCCCCCATTGAAGTCAGTTTTTTTTATTATATAATATGTAGATCTATAAAAAAAATTAGGTTTATTTCTAATACATGACATTTTTCTTACTCTTAATCGCCACGAGTTCTACGCGGACGAAGTCGCGGGCAAAAGCTAGTGGGTTATAAAAACCTATGATTCGTTAATAACTTTACCACTAACTAAGTAGCATTTATTCCTATATCAAAGACAAGGGTTCCCAGGTCACCTTTCTATTCAATATTCTTCCATTGTGACTCAGGGTTTTTCTTGTGATTAATAACTTTTCTGGTAATAATGATTTATCGATAATTTTTCACCACTAGCGTATCGACAATATATGTCAACGACTGTTGCCCATCCCTATTCCTTCTGTGTACGTATATTTAGAAACTGACTCCGCCACGAATTCGTGCGATAAGGACAACTGCAGCTCGGACTAAAATTCCCTTGCAAAAAACTGAAAAATCGAGGTTTCGTTCTCGACTGTTTCCTCATCCAAAACGCAACCAATCATTATAAAATTTTGGAAACTGCAAGAGCAAGAACTAATCTATGCCGCTACGTTTTGATTTTTTGGATATTTGTTGTCATATTTGTATACTGCGCCTTTTTATGGAGCCAATTCAACTAAGCCGTTTTTGCGATTTTTGGAGGGTTGTAACTTTCTTTTAAATAAAAATATCCAAAAAAACAAAACGTAGCGGCATAGATATTGATGATATTGATCTTATTTGAAAAAATCATTGCTCTAGGTTCAAAAACCAGAGAGAAAACAGTCGAGAGCGTTTGTATGGGAAAATCGCAGCTAGGCATTCCTCTTAACGGTATGTAGGTACGGACAAACAATATATTTTTAAAATCTTAATATTAATTTGATCTGTCCTCCTAATTGGGACCCTCCCAGGGAGTAAGTGGGTGATGGCATCAATACGAGCTTATACCCGCGACTTCGTTCGCGTAAACTTCCGCTACCCGTTTCATCCCTTAGAGGGATGATTTTCGGGATAAAAATATCCTATATATTAATCCAGGTTTTAAACTAAATTTGAGTATAACAAACATCTAAAAATCCAACATCCAAACCTCTAAACTTTCGCATTTATTATATTAGTAGAATTAGTAGGATATGTAAATTTTTAAACATGACTGTGGCTCCATAGGTCGGACCCAACAAAGCGATAGGAGTGCGCAGTTCGAGAATATGTAAAGTCATTTCACTTATTTCATATCAAGACAGGTTAAAATGTCAGGAATTTCGGATGGGGTCTCATTATACAGATTCTTTTTTTTTGATACCGGTTTCTGGTATTGTCGATAATGGGTGCTCGAATGACCATCTTCTTTTTTATCGAAGTAGGGTTGGGGAGTTTACGGTAGTTATTACAGAATTATATTACGGTATTTAGTGTATTTATATGTCGATCGATGGTAATTATATGACGACCGCTTTAGCTTAGTTGGTAGTGACCCTGCCTACGAAGCTGGAGGTCCCGGGTTCGAATCCCGGCCGGGGCATTTATTTGTGTGATGAGCACGAATATTTGTTCTTGGGTCTTGGATGTTTTCTATGTATTTAAGTATTTATTTATATCGTATACGTATGTATATCGTCGCTTAGTACCCATAGTACAAGCTTTGCTTAGTTTGGGACTAGGTTGATTTGTGTAAGATTGTCCACAAATATTATTATTATTATTATTTTACAGCTACAGTAGCCCAGTGGTTCAAGCATGCGGCTGTCAAGCGGCGGTCGTGGGTTCGAATCCCAGCTCGTACCAATGAGTTTTTCGGAACTTATGTACGGAATATCATTTGATATTTACCGTTAGCTTTTCGGTGAAGGAAAACATCGTGAGGAAACCTGCATACATCCGCGAAGAAATTCAAAGTTGTATGTGAAGTCCCCAACCCGCTCTGGGCCAGCGTGGGGACTACTGCCCAATCCCTCTCATCTATGAGAGGAGGCCTGTGCCCAGCAGTGGGACGTATATAGGCTGATGATGATGATGATGATGATTATTTTACCTGACAGAAAAATCAGCAAATTTATTTTTAAATACAACGATGGTGGCAAACAAGCTTACGGTCCACCTGATGGTAAGCGGACAACGCAGCCTAAAGATGCTCGCAACTACTACGTGGGCATTGCTAACCCTTTATAAAATTTAAGGATTCACTGTGTTGACAGCAGACAAACGGTCCCTCGCTCTCAACACAGTGCAACCTCGGGAGCTCTGGCAACCTTGCTCACCTCCAGGAACACAACACTACATACTTGTATAGTATATAATGTCATTATGACTGTGGTCATCTGCAAGGCGGAGGTACTTCCCCAGTTGGGCTGCTCTAAATTCGAGCAAAATTACATTTTGCTGTGCCCTACCTCTCTTAAAAACCGTGGTCAGAGGCACTCTATATGAGGCCTTAGGGCATGCTCATACGCATTCAAGGTACATAATATAGCTTGTCTAATTACATAATTGCGTGAAACGAAACAAAAACAAGGCCTTGAAGCCTTTTATTGAACGGAAACGGATCATGCGCGAGAGTTTCCGCGTTTTGTAGAGGGGTCAAAATTAGTATAATATATTTTTTACACCTGCTATTTAGTAAACTCATTGTGTGGATCAAAGTCGTATTTTTTATACGACTGCCCAAAAAACATTACACTCCTTTTTTTGGGCAGTCGTGTAAAAAAGGAGTGCAATGTTTTCAGGTTTCATCTATGTATGTATGTGTGTTTCTTTGTACTTCTCAACCACCCCAGAACTTCTCAACGCCTTAACCGATTTTGATGTGTGAGGTATCGTTGGGATCCTTATGTCATCCCGAGTAACCAAGGATATTAAGGCGCAGGGTAGGGCAAGGCCTTCCCCATACAAACTTTGCGCAGGTTTTATTCGTCGATTTTGGCACTAACAAATATAATTTTTTTTTGGTTGTAAATATTAGATATGCGAAGATCGTGATGTGAAAAATTTCAAATATTTCAAAAAAAGTCAAAATAAAAAAAATTTAAGAAAAAATTAATAAAAAAAATTATATCACGAAATAGCTATGAGAAAAATAAGCAAACGAAGTAAATCCTGCACAAAGTTTGTATGGAGAGAGGTTGCCCTACCCCTCCTCTTAAAACACCTGTTAGTGCAAGTGCCAGTGAAGAATTACAGAAGTCAGTACTAGCAGGCGCGGACTCAGAATCGATGGCATGGTTCCTAAGAACAGATCTTCGTATGTCTTATAGTTTCAGACTTTTCCATACTGACCTATTTAAATCTCTCTCTCTACTCTGTATTAGAGAGTGGTAAATAAGTATAAGTATAAGGTAATATAATAACGACCTGAATACAAATACAAAATTCTTTATTTCCATTAATTAAGTAGTACATTTATGAAATAAGGGGATGGAGCCACCCAGTAAGCAAACAATGCCTGTATTGGGAAGCCCCGCTCTTCCATAGTTTACAATAAGTAGGTATGTACTAACAGTTAACAGTTAAATTAAACATTATCAATATTTAACTATTACTTTATATACTACAAAAATTTGACAGGACTTTGTGTGTGTGTGTGTGTGTGTGTGTTGTGTGTGTGTGTGTGTGTGTGTGTGTATGTGTGTGTGTGTCGTGTGTTCGAGACCTGAAGAGAGTGGTGGGAATCGGTTGGATGCGGAGAGCTGAGGACCGGGTGTGGTGGGCTGGTGGCGCGAATTGGGGAAGGCCTATGTCCAGCAGTGAACGACTACAGGCTGAGGATGATGATGATGATGATGATAAGGTAATATGGATTAACAAGCAAATTGTGCTTCACACATCCTATCCCTTTGGCTTCAGGGCAAAAGCATCATCATCAGGCCGTGAGGAACAGCTCCTCTCGTGGCTATATAAGCCAATCCGGGTTCAACATCTACGTCCACATTTGTGACAAGTAAACTAAGGATACGTATCATCGGTATCTTCTTGACGGTTATGCCTTTTAGCACGCGTGTGGGCTAAATCTTGGAATTGGAACCAGGTGTTATCGTGGATTCCGCGGCCTTTTGTTGGCCTTTCTCAAACCCATCGTGCTTCCCAGCAAGATCTTCCCAAGCGCTGCGATCGATGTTGGAAGCACATTTCATCTTTCAAAAAACAACAAAAATTCGCCATTGAGAGGAGCTGACGGAACACGCATGTGCAATGCGGGTTGGCGTTCGCCTCGTTATTCAGCTGCGTGACTCATCGGCTATTATGTCAGAATGTGGACCCAGTTTTTTGGGGGCCCCGGTAATTTGGGATCCGCATTTATAAAACCATTTTTAGAGACACAACGGAACGCTCGTGGCCCAGCGGCGCCTGCGTACCGCTTGCGGTATCTAAGGTTAAGCAACGTGGGCAGCGGTCAGGACTTGGATGGGTGACCGCTTTGAGTGGTTACTAACTGAGCGCTCCCGTGCTTTGGAAGGCACGTTAAGCCGTTGATCCCGGCTGCTGTCTATGGCAGCAGTCGTTAAGCCAAGTTGGAGGCCTTCGGGCCGCTTGAGAACTTCTAACAGTCAAGTTGCCCACTCACTCGACAAAGCCTAATCCCAATAAGGTCTAGTTTCCCCTCGGGGTTGGAAGGTCAGATGGCAGTCGCTTTCGTAAAAACTAGTGCCTACGCCAAATCTTGGGATTAGGTAGCGGACCCCAGGCATCCTTCAGGATGCAACTGTACTGGAATAACGCTAGGAGGATGACAACGGAACGTCCGAACAGACGGATCGCGATTACCTTCGATCATCTTGCTTCCTATTCGTATCTCACGCGACTCAGCGATTCCTCGTTTTGTAATAAGTATTCAGCTAGATTAACTAATCAATATTGTGTACGGAACCAAATGTAAAATACCCCGAGGTCCAGAGACCTTAATTGAGCACGTGCGAGCGGCGATGATCTGGCATTCTTTATTTTTTGCTCTTTTTATATCTTTCTTCGTGTGGTTATACTTTTTTTTGCGTTCCACAAATGTTTGCTTTGCGTTGGTGGCAGATATAATTAGATATTTATTTTATATGTCTAGCTGCTGCTTGTTAGGCATAACATTCAGGTATGATCTTTTATAGTTAAATTCTTGACCACTGAAAAAACATCTTTGAAAGTTATTTTTGTCAAAATTAAAAAATAGGTGGTACTTAATTATTTTGCTAGATAAGAATGTTTCATTTCAGCGATAAATTTATTGCACACTTCAGTTAAATGACAACATCACAATAAGTAGAGGCAAACAACAGGCGATAGGTAAAGAGCGATTTCTTCAAGACAACCTTAGGGTAGCGTACTTTAGGCAAGGCAATTGATACCAGGTACAAAACAATCAATCTAAATAACCCAATCACGTAACACATGACAGACAATGTTAACCGGTTATGCAAACCAATCACAGAACAACTTAATTACCATAACCGCAAACATAAATACTCCACCATGCTTATGTGATTGTGACTAAACCTTTTTATGGCAGTTGTACTTTAATTATACGCTATAACTTATACGTATAATATACAATTAACTGAATTAAATAAACATGTATTATGGTCAGGAGATGGATGGAAAGGTCCGAATGGGACGACCACGGCGAGGGGAGGTATCTTAAAATTTCTGCGATACTGAAAAAAGGCCAGGGGCCGATTTTTGAGTGTCGAACGCTCGACTTTTCACTCGACATCTGTCAAAGCGTCATAGTTTTTTGACAGATATCTCGAGTGAAAAGTCGGGCGTTCGACACTCAAAAATGGGCTCCCTGGTCAGAAGTTCCCGTAACCGACGAGCATAAGAGATTGTATGGCTGTGTGATTGAGGCAAAAGAAGCATAGTAAGGACAATTTGTGCTTACCATCCTGCGTACCTTATGGTTTATATGACTGACCATTCATACACATTATGCGCATAGTAATAAGAGTCACGAATGGTGAGTTAACACATTCATTGCCGACGAGTATACTCATTACTAGTGTTCGGAGTTTCGGTGGCAAATTTCACAGAGGTAAATGGAGTCGCCTAACTATTTTTTTTGATTAAACGAATAACGATTAAATGATTAATTTTGAATACTACTCCTTATAAATTATCTTGCGAGCATTACCTACAAATACCACGATAACACAGGACTACTAATAACACAAGTACCTATGTAGGTAAACATTCTTTAATAAATTTATTTATTTTACTTATTACATACGTACAAACATGTCACCTAAACAGTCGGGACAGTATAATGTTTGTACCTGCCGCCATTTAATGTCATACTAAGTACTTCACGTAAATGAATAATTTATTTATTCAAATCTTAAAAAGTTAATCATAAAAACGACTCCATTACCCACTGTGTGAAATTTGCCACCGAAACTCCGAACACTACTCATTACACCCCTAGCCGATAACATGTTTTTTCTCATTTGTAGCGAAAACTATCTATGAACGGAGAACGATATCGTGTTCTTGGCGTGTTAGTGTGTTGGCGTGTCATAATCATAACGTGATTGTCCCACGCCGATTTGTTTGTTTCGGGATTCGAATCCCGATCTACGGCTCCAGCGATCTCGGGTGTGTTCCCGTAGATCGCTAGATTGTACACTACAGTCTGTGTTTTTTTTTTTTTATACAACAACGGTGGCAAACAAGCGTGCGGTCCATCTGATGGTAAGCGGACACCGCAGCCTGTAGACGCCCGCAACTCAAAGAGTCACGTGCGCATTGCCATACCCTTTTTAAAATATGTGGATTCATCAACAGCAGAAAGTTTTACAGACAGGCAGCATAAATATAAATACCTATATGAACGTTCCCACAGTGATATAAATATCTGTTCGCACCTAGGCCCCAGATTCAAATGCCATGCTTGCATATTTTGTCACCAATTGTGTATAAAATACCGTGTAGTCAAAAAGCCCGTGATTGAAAACAGTTTTTCTTTTTTTTTCAGACCTTGCGGCAATGCAGTGAAAATCCAAAATGGCTTTAAGGACTAAACTCATAGTGTTAGTGTTAGCATCTTTAATAACAAATAACCTTTGTGACAGTGACGTGTTAAAAAACTACTCAATCGATGATGGAGCTGATCTTTTAAGAGGAAGCGGTGAAGACAAAGAAATCATAGAGAAAGACATTGACGTAGAAGATAAGTCAGAGTTAGAAGAATATACTACAACAGAGACTGTTACCACAGATGCGACTTATTTGGTAACGTATAAGGAAGATAGAATAGACACAACTGTAACAGATACTGAGGGTACAACGGAAGAAGCAGACAATGGTGTTGTAAGGACAACGGCGCTCGAGGATATTTATAATGCCAGTAACATTGTTAAGGTGAGAAAGTAAACACAACAGAAAGTAAACCACAATGGTCTAGGTTTAATAATATTGATAGAACAGATAGGTCATACAAAGATGAGAAAATGAAAGTCGCCTGTTTTCAATATTGAAATATATATATAAATTTATTAAACGGCTTATGTGCATGCTTGTTTATATTACCGTAGATGTATAATATAAATGGACCAGAAATGGACACACCGATACGCGGATTATAAGTTCAATTTTCTAATTCCTAACTTTAGTTCTATTTAAACCTGTGTATGACTGTGACCCATATTAGTATACATCGTCCAGAATCAGAGGACGCGCTCCGCCTTTATCTATAGTATTTGGGTATGTAGTGGGCGCTTTTTCGCAGTGTGCTGGGGATTCTTACGTCTAACTATAGTAGGTACTTATGTCTCACGAGCGCGGGTGAGCCATGGTTGTGTTGAGCTATACATGCACATTGTCTTTGTGTGCGTCAGCGTAGGTGCTATAATTTCACGTTGTCTCTGTATTCGTATGTGTCACAATTACAACAATGGCCAAACCGCGCTCGTGAGATAAAAGTACTATCATCATTGGCCGCAGCATCTATTCAGATGATTGTTGCAGCGACAGTCTAGTCTATTTAGAAGAAGAGGTCTATGCGCCGTCGGAGACTGGAGGCGCGGTGCATCTTTTCCTGTGGCTGTAAAGTCCAATCGCAGCACGGCAATTCCTGCCACAAAGTGCTGTTGGTTCTCGTGAATTCCGTAGTTTCTTCTGTTTTATGTCGTCAAGCCAGGCTGCATCATGCTTCGCTATACCATCATGTAAAAGGTTACGCCATTACGCTCTTTTAAGGGCTTCCGTTTCCCAGGTGTTCGGGTCGATGCCAAAGGACAACATGTCTCGTTTACGAAGCAGCGGGCGTTCGACTGGTCTTTTGGCGTCTGCAACTTCACTCAGCATCACTGCCCGGGGAAGTCTAGAACTACTACTACTACTGGGGGATGCTAGTATAGAATTTTGTCATTTCAGGCAGAGACCACCACATCGCCTCCCACCAGAGCGACGGAGAGCATGGAGGGCATGTCTCCCAGGATCGCAGAGTTCGATGGAGACTCTGAGACCAACCAACGGAGCCCTAAGCTCTCAGAGAATGCCAGACGTAAGTCCATTAGCTCTTTCAATGCAGCACATGAGAGTTGCAGAGAGCATCGACGGCAAGTTTCTCATCGAATGAGACTCAGAGACCCACCAGAGCCTTAGCTCACAGAGAACGCTAGACCAGGGGGGTCTCACTCTGTCGGTTCACCGCGCCGCTATAAGTACATCCGTAGGTGGTACCATTCAATGGCTGCGCGCATTGATACCGGACGGACCGGACGCGTCGTCACGCCATTCGCTTGGCGTGGTCAAAGTTTGTTATTTACCTATTATAATTTGGGGTTGTAAATTGGGCTTTTGTTAACAGGGCAACTTCTGTACGTAGTAATATTACTTATTCCGTAGCTAGATAGATCGAAAGATCGGTGGCTCGGTGGCTACGTAGGTCTGCCTTACCCCCCTTCCAAACAAAGATCATCAGATACGCGGAGAAAAAACTCTGGCTGCGAACAGAGTCGTTCTATTCAAATAACCGTCATGTCTTACATTATGACGTCCACGAAGAGTACAGACTTAGACCTGGTCAATTATAGTTTGAAAAATTAATTTTCTTTTTCAGCGGAACCAAAGCACGCAGACCGTCCGACCTTCGAACCGACCTCGCCTCCCGAAGCCATCAGCGCTCACGCCACCGTCCGAAGCTGGCTCGAGGACTCTTGGCTCCGAGCGCCCGCTGGGATCCTGGTACCCTTGAGGTCCACAGCGTTGGCTAGAGCTAGCGCCGTCTGGGACGAGATCAGCAGCGAAGGGCTGAATATTAGCGATATCGTGCTGATTGGATATGATTCCAATGGTAAGTCGAAAGCACAAGTCTCAAATTCTATTTATTTATTTATCGTATGGCATTTCGTGAACCGTGAGATCTTCGAGAAGACAGTACGGTTGCCATTTTTTGTTGAACTTTTAGAGCCACCCAGGGGTCACGTGTAGGGTAGCGGTGGGTACTTTCCCTACGGACGTGGTGCAACTTCGACCCCCCTTTGTCAAGTGAGTGGGAAACTTGACTGTCAACTTCTCAAGCCGCCCGAAGGGAAGGCCTCCAACTTGGCTTAAGAACTGCTGTCATAGATAACAGCCGGGATTAACGGCTTAACGTGCCTTCCAAAGCACGGGAGTAACCACTCAAAGCGATCACCCATCCATGTACTGACCCCGCCCGACATTGCTTAACCTTGCATACCGGTTGCGGCACGCATGCGTCGCTGGGCCACGAGCGCTCCAAATTCTATTAAATACATATAAAGAGACAATCAGACCATCAGAAATTACCTAACTTCAAGCTCCAGTCCCTTGGTCTCGTGAGCCCTTACAAACTGGCTTTAGGACTCTTGGCTCTGAGCACTTGCTAGGATTCTGATATAAATATTACTTTTATCTCACGAGCGCGGGTTGGCCATTGTTGTAGGTGTGACACATACGAGCACATAGACAAGGTGAATTCATAGCTCTTACGCTGACGCACACATAGACAAAGTGCATGTATAGCTCAACACACAACCATGGCTTACCCGCGCTCGTGAGATACTCTACCCTTGAGGTCTATGTTAGTTAGAGCTAGCGCCGTCTGGGATGAAATGAGCAGCGAAGGGCTGAATCTTAGCGATATCTTCATGATTGGGTAGGGTTCTAATCTAAAGGTAAATCAAAATTACCGCAAGAAGCTATCGTGACTGTAAGTAGATCCAGCGGGGATCTTGGTACCCTTGGCTGTCAAAAGCTGGCGTGAGGATTTCTGGCTTCAAAAACCTGCTGGAATACTTGTCTTGAGAATTTCAGTGGTAGCTCGTGCTAGCGCGGTCTGAGATGGCGTTAATAGAGAGCGAAGGGACTGAATCTTAGTGACACTGACATCGTGCTGATTGGGAATGCTTTTAAGGGTAAGTTAGGGGGATTACCCCCTTTCGTCTTCCTGAATAGAGGAGACATGAAATAATTACCAGGGACTAGGCTGCTAGTGCTAGATTTAAACACGCGCTGGAGTGACCATAGAAGCTTATCAAAGTACACTGGAACCAAAGTACGAGTAGATATTGAAGTGGGATTGGTGCAGCTTCAATCGCCACGTCAATGTTGCTAACCTCACTTCCGCCATTTTCAATGAACAAAACGATTGGAAAATTTCCGCCACAAACCCTTTAAACTCCATCAATCAAAATATCATAAATTTCCGTGCTAATTTTAATTAATGTAGGTACTCGTATGTAATTCTTTTATTCTGCTTAATTGGGTCCAGCAGCAGCCAAGAGACCGTTAAAATTGTTAAAAAAGGAGTCAAATATAATGTAACATGATGTGAATTAAGATTGCAAATCATCGATATCTTTGATGACGTGACGTTGTTATCAGGAAAGGCTACATCAATCGATAATTACAAATACGTCATTATCATTAGCATCATTGTGTGAACCATTGTCCTGGTCATTATAGCAGGTCTTACGATGCCCAATCTGACCTTTTTACACCATGTCGAGTTGTCGATAAAAAACGTATGGTATATTTTATAGGCCCCGTATTATGATTGCGTGATACCGTGATAAACGACAAAATAAAACATCTGTCACTTTCTATCGAGTGGTATAAGAAAGTGACAGATGCTTTACCTTGTCGTTCATAACGCTATCACGAGATCATCATCATAGACCCTCAGGTTCGATAATTAGATGAATCTGTTTTTGTCGAATCAGTTTCTGGAATTTTTCAAAATGGTCGGGGTTTGAAAACGTAAAAATATCATTCGCGAGCTCTACCTATTCTCTCACCGGTCAGACTTTTATTACTCCAAGATGGCAAACAAGCATATAGGCCTGATGGCAAGCAGATATATATTGCAACTACAGAGGAATTGTCAACGGATTATTGGCGGAATTCGTGGTAACTCCTAGAAGCAAATGCAGTCTCTCACTCTCAACACCGTTTCCTTGACGACCTAACTCAAAATCAAGAACCCAACACCACACACCTACTAATCAAATAATGGTGTTATTATGGCTGCTATCTTCTGTTAGATACTTGCCCAATTGATAAGATGAAAGGAAATGCTACTTATCTATAGGTCGACAGCTTAACTGAGACCGCGGAGAGGGTAGCGGGAGGCAGCCACCGCCACCCGCTACCCGTCCGCTACCCTTTGACGTACCCCCTTACCCCTCGTCACGGGCGCGGTCTCAGTTTAACGGTACAACTTTAACAGACATACAAACATTGAGAAAGACTTACATAACGACGACATAATCAGCGGACACATTTGTGGACCTTACAAGAATGACATAAGCCCTACTAATGGGCCGTTAAGTGTCATTGGGTGTCAAAGATAGGTAAACATTATTCGCCTTAATACAATGGATTAAGATGCAAAATTGAAGACATATTTTAGGCGACGATTGTACCGCAACGATGAGATAATCTATTGTTTGCAAAGGTGATAATCGAGGGTTATGAATGCGCGAACACGCACTAAATATAAGACTAAAGGGCTTAGGTACATCCATATACGTTCGTGTTTCATCGACTATATACTAGTATACACGAAGTGTCATTCTAAAAGCCGAAGTAATAGGGTCATTTCCTCTATCAAAATTAAATTATCAATATATTTGCTCAAAGTTAAGCGCTCATCTTAACTTTGAGCAAATAAATCAAGTTTTTATAACAAAATATTCGTATTTCTTATGATAAAAACTATATAAAAAATACTTTGATAATTTAATTTTGATAGATGAAATGACCCTGAGGTGAGATAGCTTTTTCTTTGAAAGTTTTTTAGTCAATTAGTAAAACATACCAGAGTTTTTCGTCCTGCAGAACTTGATAACTGAAGAGCGCTTACCTGAAACAGATTAAGAGAGACTTTATAATTCATTGTTAAATATTTTTTTCCTTAAATTGTCAACTAGTTATTTATAAAAATGAAACGAAGTCTTCTTTCAATACAATATCCAATATATCCATATCATCAATATTTATAGTACTTCCCCTTAATGTGGCATAGCCGTGAGACACCTTATACAAACTAAAACTGCATTCATAGTCTGAATAGCTTCACGCCACTTCAGAAAACTCTCATTGAAATAGATTTCACACATCGCGAATTATGAAAAAACATTCAACACACGTCATACATAAGTGACATTGTCTTTTGTTATTATAATGACATAATGACAGATGTTCGTAAGCAAACTCGTTGTGAATCCCATCAATATAAGATTTGTTGAATTGTATCAGTTAATGAACGAAGCCATTGCGACTTTGCGACCGAATGCGACTTTTATTCTGGTAGAGTACTTTTTGATCTTACGAGCGCGGGTAAGCCATGGTTGTGTGTTGAGCTATAAATGCACATTGTCTATGTGTGCGTCTGCGCAGGAGCTATTGTTCGTATGTGTCACAACTACAACAATGGCCAACCCGCGCTCGTGAGATAAAAGTATAAGATAATCGACGGTTCGAATCACGTGGCACGTGGTCAGGGCCACAAAGTGGCAATTATCGAACGCTCCACTTGCGGAAAATCGCGGTTCCTGACCAATGGGAGACGTAAAATTTTGAACTCCACCACGACGAACGGTACGAACCTAATAACGAAAACCTTAGTTCGCATATTTATGGCCCTTGCCTTCGGCTCGGGCGTCCAATATACTTGTAATCTGAGACACTATTGATTTTACCGCCCTAGGTAACGTACTTACAGTACCCGGCAATATATTGCACGTCGGGCTTTGGAAAGAGACAATTACTTAGCTAAAGGAAAATACAAAAAGGTAAATACATAAATATCGCGTTAGACCCGTTAAAACAAACCTTTTAAGTATAATTACTTAGCTGTTTACGAAGATTTCCGAACACTGGCAAACATCCATCAATCTCTCATCTTATTTATTAATTGACGTTTCATGTCAAAATAATACTGCACTTTATGGACTTTATTAGTTTACGTCAATTCGGTGACATGTAAACTTTGGATATCTAAAGAGAGTTGTTACAAATACTAGAAAAAGTATTGTCAAACAAGTCATGTATCATTTTGTACTTGGAACAATTTGGAGTTGAGGGGTTTCAACAACTCTATATTATATATTTTGATGACGACTGACAAACGTCACACAAAGCCGAAATTAGCCGAATCTCTTTCCAAAGGTCGATGTACAATATATATCGCCGGGTACTGTATGGTATGTTTATTGTACGTGTACTGCGAACATTTTGCTGTGCTAATGTATAAAACATATAAAATTTTCATTTGTTTTAAATATGCACGCTCCGCTCCGAGCGTGCACTCAGGCCATACACTCAGCTAGACCACTTCCAAACAATTAACATAATAACAAAACTTTACTCAATCCAATTATTCTAATTCAATTACTTGCGACCGGAACAATGTCTAAACTTAGGAATGCTATTTGACCGACCTTGCATAGTGAATGTAATATTATGTAAACTGACACGCTCCAGTTATCTCGTATTGGGTTTAGTAAAAAGTGGGAGAAAAACAACACCGTAACTTAAGAGTTATCCGCGAGCTTGGGTTTCCGTCGTATAGAATTAAGAAATCACTTTTGTCAGAAATTATATAGAACTGACAGATCAAGAAGACGTCGGCATTTTACCCAAAGGGTAAAACGGGACCCTATTACTAAGACTCCGCTGTCCGTCCGTCTGTCACCAGGCTGTATCTCATGAAACGTGATAGACATGAGAGATTAGACAGTTGAAATTTTCACAGATGATGTATTTCTGTTGCCGCTATAACAAAAAATACTAAAAACAGAATAAAATAAATATTTAAGGGGGGCTCCCATACAACAGACATGTTTTTTTTTGCCGTTTTTAGGGTTCCGTACCCGAAGGGTCAAAACGGAACCCTATTGTTGACGCCCAGATGTCCGTCCGTCGTCTGTCACACAGGTTTTACAGCCAAACGGTTGGAGCTACAGGCTTCAAATTTACACAGTATAAGCATCTTGTTGGCCCGAAGCCATATAAATAGTCAAATCTTATTTTTAAATGTTTTTAAGGGGGGCTCCCATACAGCTAAAGGGGGGGCGCAAAAAATTTTTTTTTGCCTACCCTATCGAGTGGGGTGTCGTTGTTTAAAGCTCATTGAGTAGATACTTACTATATTTTTAATTTAAAAAAATATTGGAAAACAAAAGGAATGAGAAGCCACCAAAGTCAGCTTTTTTTACGAAATTTTGTTCCGATGAATTTTTTAACTTCCCAAATACCTATAAATTTAAAATTTGGTAATAATGTTTGTTATTACGTATATTTTACCAACAAATACCAATATATTGATAAATTAGATTTTTTTAATTGAAATTTCCTTATTTTTCCTATAAAAACCAACTTAACTTTGCGGTCGGTTCGGAACCCTAAATGTGCGAAGTCCGACTCGCACTTGGCCGGTTTTTATAGGTAATGGTACGGAACCCTTCGTGCGCGAGTCCGACTCGCACTTGGCCGGTTTTTTTATCACAGTAATTTTACCCCACGGACGTGGGTGGCTCATGGTTGTGTGTTGAAGATTACATGCACATTGTCTTTATGTGCGTATATGGCACAAATATAACTATGACTAACTAACCATGGCAACACACCACCGTAGCCTATAGACGTTTGCAACTCCATGTTCAATATCGATTCTTGTTGCCATCATTTTATTGTTAATTGGTGAGACAAGAACTGTAGTTTCATAGATAATTGTGATGGGATTAGGAGATGCCCGATTTTAAAAATTGATTGCAATTGTTACGAAATTACGTGGTGTAACCATGGCTAATATAAGAAAAAGTTGATTAGTTCATTTGTAACCGAAAAAAGCGCTAATCGATTAATCTAGAAGTACGATTAATGAAGCAAAATGTGTACCACAAATTAATTCGATTCACTGGTTTATGGATTATTTGGTACAGAACACAGAACACTCAACCCAGCATATTGTTGAAGTTATGGCGATCTTACCTCAAGGGTCAAGGGGCTTAAAGAATACAACCTACAAAGCAAGTAGTGTTATAATGGCCGAGGCTTCTGTAAAGCTGTGGTATAATGAACGATACGTACCGCCGGGTCGTACGCCTGTTTGCTACCGATGTGGTATAAAACGACCTTTTGGCGCTCGGTTGTTTTATGCGTCAAACGCATGCGTTTCCATATAAATCCATTTAACGCGATGCGTTTGACGCAACGTATTTATATGGAACGCATGCGTTTGACGCATAAAACAACCGTATGCCTTAGCCTAGTTGATACAAGTCCGTGGTCCTGGGTTTGATTTATCAGGACATTATTTGCGCGATGACCACCACAAATATTTCTTCTCTAGGCTTGGATTGGTCATATATATATTTATCTATATATGTTTTATATCGTATAGTACGGTCAAGTGCAAAAATATGTATTGAGTGTATCCTCTCATAAATATGGTAATAAAACCTTAATACACCGACATAAGAGCTATGGGAGATATTTTTGAGCAAGTTGTATGCACCCATATTTTTGCACTTGACTGTACAAGCTGTGCTTAATTTGGCTAGATCGATTTGTGTAAGATTGTCCCTAATAAGTAAAACAAATAACCCGTTATTTGTCCACCAGGTATCAACTGGAGGTCCCGCCACAACCTGCAAAGCACCAACGCAAAGAACGGAAACAAGGCCGTCTCTGATGCCTTGAATAAGCTTCTAGTTAAATACCAGGTAAGAATGGTAAGATACACTATCCTTATAGTCAGGGACCGTTTTTCAAGAAGTAGCATGCAAGAAGCAGTACAAGCAAAAAACTGAAAAATTGACAGATTTTCCAAGATGGCGGAGAAAGATATGGAGCTGGAGGGTCGAAATTTTCGGGATACGATGACAAATATTATCCTTTACGGCATATCAAAAACCCATAACAATCGGACCATAGTTAGGGTACCAGAACAACGATTTACCAAATGTACAACGAAAAAATTTGTATGGGATGCACCTTATCCGGTATAACATACTTCCGGCTCAAATATGGGGATGGAGACAGGCAGATCCGTATTCTGCAGGGTCTAAACCCTCTGATAACGTTGTCACCCCAACTGTTACATGATTTGCCGCTTGCACAGTTTAGAGACGCGTCTTCTAGTTCGGGGGCTAGACTATTAAGGGGTACCGTTTAACTGAGACCGGTAAGAGGGGAGACGTCAAAGGGTAGCGGACGGGTAGCGGGTCATTGACCCCTGCAGCTCCCGCTACCTATCCGCGCGGCCTCAGTTAATAAATAAATAAAAATATTTAAATAAATTATTTGTGGACAAACATTTGACGACCGCTTTAGCTTAGTTGGTAGTGACCCTGCCTACGAAGCTGGAGGTCCCGGGTTCGAATCCCGGCCGGGGCATTTATTTGTGTGATGAGCACGAATATTTGTTCTTGGGTCTTGGATGTTTTCTATGTATTAAAGTATTTATTTATCTATATAAGTATGTATATCGTCGCTTAGTACCCATAGTACAAGCTTTGCTTAGTTTGGGACTAGGTTAATTTGTGTAAGATTGTCCACAAATATTTATTAAAATATTTATTTAATACTCTTTTCCGCGGGGACTTTGTGGTTATTTATTCTTCGGTAGCTTTTTTCACCATTTGATTCTAATTTTCAACTCCTTCGAGAAAATTCGAAATAATCGATGTATTACAATTGCTGTCAACAACCCTATTGGCCTTAAGCGTAAAAGGCAACAAACCAGAAGAGTTAATTTCGTATTTACATTATAAAGTTGGACAATGTAGGCAATTGACCTCACAATACCAGCAAAAAATTACGACAATACCTCTTTTCAAGCGTAAACTTAATAAACATAATAATGGTATATTGTATTACATTAATATTTTAAAATAAAACTAAGACGAGGTACGATATTTAACACAAAGACTTAGGGGCTATTTTAGCTTGGCCAGTTTAGAAATAAACATGGTTTTTGGGGTGTTTTGAATATGACCGACAGAGACAATGAGGCGGACAGGCACGGACACATTACGGCACACATTTATTAATAAGTGTTGTTTCCGTGGGTTATTGAGATGTCACAACAATATAATGTATCTGTTGTCAGACATCGCATGAACAGATTCGTCGGGAATATCCGGGCCCGGGAGATGAAGAGTTAAAATGTGTTTTGTCCCTTGCTCACAAACATAAATGCCAAAGTGACAGATAAGGACAATTTTGCGGGAATTAAACTAATAGGTACCTATAGGTTTGACGACGATTGAACGCTGATAAGTTCAAACAGCACAAATACCTGACGCTATAACAGCCCTACCAATAGAGACGTGTCAGATAATTTTGAGCGCTTTAGTCTGCAAGATAATATTGTGAGTGTCAGAACTGTGCCAATATAGAGACGTACATACCGCACCGTGCATTCTTTCTCTACTTAACACGCTAGACTAGAGTTGTTAGTTACCAAAAAGCTCGCAGAGAATAGGGAAGAGATAAAAATCATCCATTTTGTTCACAGGGAGTCCACTCCGACACCAACGATGCAACCATGCGCGCACTAACCACAGCGACCAAGCTGGTTCCCTACGACAGTGCGCTGTTCGTGCTCACGGATAAGGCAGCCGGGGACCCTCAGAGACTCCCACTGGCTGTGAGGGCTCTTGTTGAAAAGCGGTTGAAGGTGAGTCTCCTCATTAAAACCCTGGGTTATGAGTTCACTAACTGCTCCTGTAGCATTTTCCGATGCATCCGTTCTGTCTCATAAGGCAGCTGGTGACCCACAGAGGCTCCCTCTGGCTGTGAGGTCTCTTGCTCAGAAGCAGTTGAAGGTAAGCCTCGTCCTCATTAAACCCTGGGACCTGGATCCACTAACTGCTGTGCTCCTATACCATTTTCCGGTGCATTCTCCTTGCTTTGCAAACCAACGATGCAACCATGCGACCTCTAACCGTCCAAGCTGATTCGGGAGCGATTACCTTGTCACCTTTCAAGTTTAAACCCTCTTGTAAGAAACTTAGGCCTAGAGAAAACGAAAACCCACATCAACTGGGTTTACTCCGTCGACGAAGGGAACTATAGAATGTGGCAATGTGCAGTGTCTACCTACCCTCCCATTACCAAATTCCTAACTCGCGGCCACCGACATTCGGCGCGGTTACTGTGCGCCCGAACCTGACACACGTCGCACGCGTCCGTTACCTACATTATCATAAGGATCCAAAAGGGTGGAATATCGGCACCCTCCGCGTCGCGAGTGGCCACCGAAACACTAGGCCCTGAAACGCGAGTGAAGAAAGTGAGCAGTGCATTGTGCCTTGGATTATACCTAAACACTTCGGCCGTGAGTACCTATTCTTCTTTCCTACTCCCCACACATTGCCACAATTGGTGGAGGTGCGAAACCCCGCTATAGTGAAATTCAGTAATTAGTAGTCAGGGAATTACATTGTTATAAAATGTCCGATACCGAGGAAAAAGAAAAATCCGTTACCCGGGTATCGGACATGTTTAAATATTTTAAATCCTTAAATTTAGAAAATTTGAATCCGGCTATCAGGCAACTACAGGCAAAAATCGAGGCGCAAAATAGTCAAATAACAGAATTAAATAAACGTATTGCCGCTGTAGAATCGGGACCAAAGTCGCATACTCAATCGACGAACTCGTCGGTAGGAGAACAAAAGATCGATGTTACCGCGCGCGAACCGAGTCCGTTAGATAAGAACAAGTCGAAAGTACTACAGAATATGCTTGCAGAATTGCCAACCTGCGACGGCAAGGTGGCACATCAACTGATAAAATTCATTATCGCCGTAGACAAATTAATTCAACTTGAGCTGGTTCCCCAATCGGAGTACGTGACCTGGATAATGACCCGAACAACCGGCTTTCTAGCTGACTGGTGGTTCCGTCGCGCTGCCACATTAGACAATTGGCAAACTATAAAACCCCTGATCTTAAACGAGTTCCTATCTCCAATACATATAGAAACGTTAAAAAACGAAATGTGTTTGCGTTATCAATACGAAACGGAAACCTTACTGGAATTCGCCCAGTCCGTAGATGCGGTAGCGAAGGCGCTCAATCTGGGTTGGTCCGAGGAGGCCTTAATGCAGACTATTTTGAGCAGAATATCCCCAAAAACTTATTACTATATAAAATGTAACCCTATGGACATAAAAAACATGTCACACTTAGCACAAATAAGTAGCGAAGTGGAAGGCGCACTTCTTAGGGACACGCTGCACTCTCAAAACTCACGCACCTTTTATCCAAGAAACCAAACAATGGATAGAAATACCGGCAGTAATACGTATCGTCAATATAATAGTCCGGCGCCACCGCCCGAGTCGAGTGTATCGTTTTCGCGCGGGAACCGGGCGCCGCGTGGGAGCGAGCGAGAGCGCCATACGAGCGGCGGAGTACCACCGATAGTTAATTCGCAAGCAGTGCAACGCGGGCCACGCTGCTATGAATGCAATAACTATGGACATCTCGGACGCGATTGCGAACAGCGTCGTAGGCGCTTACAACCACAAAGCAGTGCGGGAAACGCGAACAGGGAGTAAGTCTGGACCTCCACCGTCGACTTACTCTCTCGTCAGTAAAGGAAGGTGGTGGGATGATTAGTGATAAGTCAAATAATAAACCGTGCATACAAGTAGTTACCTGTAATTACCTACTCCCTGCGCTCATCGATACAGGTGCGTCTAGGTCGTTTATCGCTCAAGACCTAGCCGATCAACTGAAAGGCCACCGTAAAGTGTATACATCACGGTGCGATATTCAATGTACTACCGCTAGCCAAGACATTTTCACGGCCAATGAAATAATAACTATACTAATCTCGATAGACAAATATACTTGGAAGTTCGACTTTATTGTGGCACCACGACTAATAGTTCCGATTATATTAGGATGCGATTTTATTACTAAAACACAATTAGTTTTAAACATTTCCGATCGTCACATATATTTCAAATTCATGCCACATAACAAAATTGATCTATTACAGAGGAACGATTATCAAAGGTCAATAAACAGCCTTCAAACTGATAACGGCATCGAGAGCAGAATAAATGAGTTGTTAGAGAGACATAAAAATGTAGTAACAGAAAAATTAGGTAGAACGAACATTCTGAGTTATGAAATTAAACTCACCGATAATGTTCCCGTCCGCTCACGGTTTTACCCCCTGTCGCCGCCGAAAGCAACCGAAATGGAATCCCATATTGCTCAACTCCTCGACAAGGGGATCATAGAAAAATCAAGGTCACCGTATGCGTCACCAGCGTTCTTGGTCGAAAAAGCAAACGGCGGCAAACGGCTCTGTTGTGATTATAGAATGGTCAATAAAAAAATTATTTACGACAGTTATCCAATGCCATCCATAGAATCGGTGTTTCAGTATCTGGGGGGGGCTAAATATTTTTCCATTATCGATCTAAATAGCTCATTTAACCAGATACCGTTAAGCGAGGAATCCAAAGCTGTGACCGCTTTTATTTTGCCCTTCGGTCTATATCAATACAAATATGTTCCTTATGGATTATGCGTAAGTCCACAGTCACTAAACAGAGTGGTCGATATGATATTTGGTGACATCAAGTATAAATACGTAATTCCGTTTGTGGATGACATATGCGTTTTTTCGAAAGACAAAGAATCACACTTCCAACATCTAGATGAGGTATTGTCTCGACTCGGAAACGCTGGATTAACCGTTAATCCAAAAAAGTTAAAGTTATGCCAAGAATCGGTTAAATTCCTGGGATACAATATTAGTTCCTTTGGTTTGTCCGTCGACCCCGATAAAATAAGCGTCGTCGTAAATTACCCGGAACCGAAAAATTTAAAACAACTAAAAACCTTCCTCGGTATGACCAGTTTCTACGCCAAATTTATTCCGCGATATTCCGAAATCGCGGAACCGCTGAATATGTTAAAAAAAAAAGATGCGAGATACACGTGGGGACCCGAACAAAACAGAGCCTTTGCGCGATTGAAACAAGAATTGGTTTCACCAAATGTTTTGAGATTCCCCGACTTCAACAAGAAGTTTATCCTCCAAACGGATGCCTCGGGATCCGCGCTGGGCGCCGTGCTGCAGCAGCAGGTGGACGGCGCGCTGGCCCCGGTGAGCTTCGCGAGCCGCACGCTGTCGCGCGCCGAACGCCGCCGGACAGTTTATGAGTTAGAGTGCGCCGCCGCTGTTTTCGGCGTTACTAAATTTAAACAGTATCTCGAACTCGCGCCGTTCGAGCTCCAAACTGATAACGCCGCGTTATCTTGGCTATTCGAACATCCAAAACAGATCGGGAAGCTAGGGAGGTGGATACTTTTGCTATCGCGATATAAATTCGATATCAAACACATAAAAGGCAGCCTTAACAATGTAGCGGACTGTCTGAGTCGTATGTATGATGGAACAGACGAAATTCAATGCGCAGCACTCCAAGAGTATCCTGTTACCAGCGACTCCTTGATAAGGCATCAGATAAACGATACATACTGTGGCGACTTAATAATTCAAATCAACGGTGGTGTTACCATCCCAAATTATAAAATTAAAAATGAATTATTATGCCGACGAGTAGGTAAAACAAATAAATGGCGGGTAGTATTACCAGACAACTTAAAAAATATAATTCTCAACTACTACCATGATCAAGACATAGCGGGCCATCTAGGGATCACAAAAACATATAATAGAATAGCCAGCATATTCTGGTGGAAAAATCAATATACCGATATAAAAAATTACGTTAGTTCGTGCATTCTTTGTCAAACATCGAAACCGCTAAACAGGAAGCCGATTGGTTTGATGACGTCTACGGTACCAGAAGATATTTGGGAAAGAGTTTATATCGACTACAAAGGTCCATTACCAACATCCAAGAGCGGAAACAAGTATGTATTGGTAATTCTGGACGGCTTCTCAAAGTGGGTTGAAATGATAGCCGTACGGGCGGCGACCGCCGCTAACACCGTGCGCGCGCTGTCCCGTTCAGTATGGGCGCGCTACGGACCGCCGCGAACACTTGTATCTGATAACGCAACACATTTCACAGCAGACGCATATAAACAGATGTGCCGCGATTGGGGAATCAAGGATGTTAAAATATCACCGTATTATCCATCAGGAAATGCTGTGGAACGCGTGAACAGGAATTTAAACATAATGTTCAATATTTACTGCAGGAAAACAAAATCTAGGTGGGACGAATCATTACCCAACTTCCAACTCGCCTTCAATACGGCAATTCACGAGAGCTCAAATTGTACACCGGCGTCAGTGTTTCTCGGACGGGAAATTAGAAGTCCCTTAGAGAATAAATGGGAACTAGATAAAGTTGTCAATGAAGGTCGCGAATTAACTAGTGATAATAAACTAAGTTCCGTAGCTCAGGCATTAAATATTGCACACGAGAAACAAAAGTGTAACTATGATAAACGCAGACAAATGAACATATTCAAAACTGGCCAACAAGTACTCGCAAAATGTTTCCCAATTACAAATGCCGATCGAGGAGTATACGCCGGCTTCTGTCCACGGTGGTCGGGACCGTATACCGTTCAAAATATTATTAACGGCCAAGCCTTGCTGACCAAGCCGAATTCAAATAACAATATTAAACGAGTGAATATATCACAATTAAAACCATACCGTCCAAGATTAAGTAGGGGGGGATGTGGCAATGTGCAGTGTCTACCTACCCTCCCATTACCAAATTCCTAACTCGCGGCCACCGACATTCGGCGCGGTTACTGTGCGCCCGAACCTGACACACGTCGCACGCGTCCGTTACCTACATTATCATAAGGATCCAAAAGGGTGGAATATCGGCACCCTCCGCGTCGCGAGTGGCCACCGAAACACTAGGCCCTGAAACGCGAGTGAAGAAAGTGAGCAGTGCATTGTGCCTTGGATTATACCTAAACACTTCGGCCGTGAGTACCTATTCTTCTTTCCTACTCCCCACACATTGCCACAATAAGATGGGGATTATAGAAATCCGTTGGCACCAAAAGCCCCATCAGTTTAGAAACTATGGCGTACATTGGACTTGTATTTATCGCATATACTGCATGTATCCTGGGTGGCCGATTGTGCTTTTCCAAAACTAACCGTATAAAATGATGTTTTGAATCCGCAGGTATACACAATTTGGACCAACCCTGCTCTGCCAGCACATGAAATTGACCAAGCGTTGGAGGCATTAAAAAACCTCACAAAGCATACTGAGGGAGAAGTGTTGACGTACACAATGGTAAGATTACAAGTCATTTTCTATCATATTTTCACAATCGATCTTGCCTTCTATCCTTATTACGGTTTCAACATTTTTAAAGCGATATTGTCTACTTCCGCCGCGCCGCCTAAATGAACTATTTTTTGGTTATATTAATATGTATGTTATGTCAGTCTGTCAAGTATATGTAAATATGGTCCTTGTTTGATGCAAATAAATAAATAGCACGATATTCTATTATGACGTGAACCGAAATATTATATTACTTACCAAGGGCGGTAAAACAAATAATGTCTCAGATCGCAGGCATTTGACCGAAGGCAAGGGCGATAAATATGTGACCTGAGGCTTTCTTTTTTACCGCCCGTGGTAAGTACAAAATTTTACGTCTCCCCCTGGCCAGTAAGCG
The DNA here is from genome assembly GCA_951800055.1 of Cenopis cana. Classification (NCBI taxonomy): domain Eukaryota; kingdom Metazoa; phylum Arthropoda; class Insecta; order Lepidoptera; family Tortricidae; genus Cenopis; species Cenopis cana. Next base: position 4,706,262 of record OX637498.1, on the reverse strand, counting down.
GGATTTTCCGCGCGCTTAGCGTGCGGTAACTGCCACTTTATGGCCAGGTGTGAAATAAACCAAATTACGTGTTTTCATATTGTGCAGTCACATTATAGAATGAGATTCATGTCATCATGTCACACAATTTTCTATTCATACATCGATTGACCAAGATTCTATCGATAGTTGAGGCGGATCATTTATTGCACTCTCTAAAAGTAGTCGTAAAATTTTATGGGCTTTCTACATAGATGTGCAACTTTGTAGCCATAGTTTATATTTCAATATCGTATCGATTTGTATGTATAGGAGATTTTTATTACATGCCTAGTAACACGGTCAAAGCATTTATTTGTGTGAAGACACAAATACCTTTTTCTGAAACTTGGATGTTTTCTATGTGTTTATGTACAGATTTATCTATATAAGAACTATGTGTATCTGTATTATCGCCTGTTAGTCATACCTTTGCTTAGCTTGAAACTAGGTTAATGTCTGAAAGATTGTCCTAATATAATAATCAGTGTAAAAAATATAATCAGTGTTTCCTAATTCTAACAGGATATGGGGCATTCAAGCAATATGCCCACAGAAATGCTATCGTGGGATATCCAGGCGCAACCACGGCAAGCTAGACTAAATTCGGTAGAAGAAGACGAGAAATTCGAGGTAAGAACTGATAGGTTGATAACTTAGTAACGTTGGAATTGTTATTTTTGGCCGAATAAATTTAGACATTTTTGAGCACCCTGAAGGATACAGATATTTTTGATGGTGACTGTACGAGTTATCGAAGATATATTTGAATTACTAATTTGTTTTCAGACGCTATTGGTGCGGAGAGGCGGCGGTGGAGCCATCTCCTTGGGTATACCGGTCGAATATGGAGTCACAGCACTGAAGATATATATAGAAGGCAATGTGGAGCACGCAGTCTTGTATCCTCCCAATGATGGTCAGTATATTCTGGACTTAACCCTTCAGCTACAGAGCCCGGAGATTCCTATTTCCTGACAAAATCCTCCTAGCGTTATCCCAGTACAGTGGCATATAAGGGATGCCCAGATTCCGCTACCTAATCTTAAGCGACCATTTGACCTTCCAACCAAAGGCAAACTAGACCTTATTGGGATTAAACTTGTCAAGTGAGTGGGCAACTTGATTGTTAGAAGTTCTCAAGCCGCTCGAAGGCCTCTTACATGGCTTAACGACTGCTATCATAGACAGCAGCCTCATGAATCAACGGTTTAGCGTCCCTTCCAAAGCACGAGAGCTCCGAGTTAATAACCACTCAAAGCAGTCTCCCATCCAGGAGTTAACATGGGCCGACGTTGCTTGGTTAAGCATCGAGTGCGGCATGCGAGGTTTCGCATACCGCACTCGGTAGTGACGTCAAAGGGTAGCGGGCGACGGGTCCCTGTCTCCCGCTACCCTTCCGTGCGGTCTCAGTTAAGCGGCCTACCTATAGTAATGACTATGTCACTCTATCATCCGTTGGTAGATTGCGTCAATTGAGAAATATTAAATATGTTTATAATGAGATTGATGCGTATGACATGACAGTTTCCTGTGCCTGTCAAAAATAACGATCATAATTTGGAATATTCTATAATGAGACGAACGCTCGGTTCCGGTAATTTGCAGCCATTGTCATAATATCCAGCCATAACTGACACCACAAGGTCGAGTTATTTTCTTCCAATACTCCGATCAGCGGGGTTTTAAACTTTTTAGTTTTATACGGGCATCAGTGGCGGAGCGTCGATACAACTCGATTCCCACCGGCTTGCCTAATTTCCAGCCAGTCCAGTTCTTTTACTACGGCTCATGAAGAATAGGAAAAGCCAAGTATTTCCGGCTTCCCTAAGAATATTTTTGACGCGCCGCCACTGACGGGCATAAACAAATAATTGAAGGGAATGCAGAAGTAAAAAGAGGTTGAGCTAGACTAAGAAGAATATCTTGGATAAAGAATGTAAGAGACTGGTTGGAGGCTGACAGCACGGAAAAACTAATTCGCATGACTACAAATAAGTCGACATATGTATAGAGGTAGACTTTTTTTAAATATAAGTGTAGTTTTGTATAGTTGCAATATTTAATATATCTGTAAAGTGTTGAAAAAAACAGTCGACACATAGGCAAATTATCGCCGACCTCCGGGATGGAGATGGCACATGAAGAAAAAGATGAATAAACAAATGAAGCTTGAGTATTAAATTCAGGCTTCTTCTAACAAAAGTCTGAAGACATCGGCCACATTCATATGTCACGACCAACATGAAAACAAATATTTTTATTTCTCGGATACCCTTGTTTTATTTTTATTTTGTTGTTACGACTTACGAGTTTATATTAGAATAATATATTTTATGTCACACCTGGCCATAAAGTGGCCATTATCGCACGCTCCGCGCGCGAAAAAACCCACTTCCTGGCCAGGGGGTGTCATAAAATTTTGTACTTACCACGAGCGATAATAAAGAAAGCCTCAGATCGCATATTTATCGCCCTTGCCTTCGGCTCGGGCGTAAAATACCTGCGATCTGAGACATTATTTGTTTTATCGCCCTTGGTAAGTAATGTACTATTTCCATTCAGAACTGCATATTTTGAAGAAATAAAAGTTTTTTTTAACGCTGCAATAAAGAAAAGTCTGACACTCAGCATGACATTGTACATAAAAAAGCTTGAACCTCCTAAGTATAAAACATTATCATTACTGAAATGTAATGAACTAATGATGTAAATATAAAAAATATAAAAAAATCTCCTCAAGACTCACAAATAATTTAAATTTTAACTGAAGTGACTAATACATTTGCTATCGGAAAACATCATGTACAGGTTGTATTCGCATCAATGGACGTCAATTGCAATAATATTTGTACAACGATCAAAACACATAAAAAATCATTATCCTCGACATGACATTGATGCTTTGTTGATATACCATAGTATACTCGGACATCAATTTGCTGGTCATTATAAACTATTTCTTTGTTTATTGTATTGACTTGTGTAGAAGGAAACGTTTACAACTATTTGTATAACTAGTGATTGAGTCAAGATCAATGCCAAGGACTAAAAGGTTTTCAATCGCTTTATGGACTACCTGGTACTTTGCTTAAATTAAATTAGAAGCAATCGCGCTGTTCTTCTACCACTGCTATTACCAACGTAGGTGGGTCAATTTCAACAGCGTTTCAATAGCTTCATTTCGGTGATTGCATTTTTGACGAATTGATTGTAGATTTTGGTGGCATTTTGAGTCAGTTGGTAGCGGTCACGTATCTCTACCACTGACTCATAAATGCCACCAAAATCTACAATCAATTCGTCAAAAACGTGGTCACTGAAATGAAGCGGTTGAAATTGACCCACCTACGTTGGTAATGGTAGTGGTAGAAGAACAGTACGATTGCGATCGGGGGAAAACTGGGTTATTTCGTATTTCTATCCATTAAAAACACCACGGTGACCGCCATCTGCGCTCCCAGGGGACTCTAAGATCTCATACTGAACGCACTGGAGCCCCCCCCCCCCCCCCTCGCACTTTACTACCTTTCGCTTATTCAGAGAGCGCCACCCTCTCTGGGGCTGATAACCAAGTGCCTCGCTACATGGAGCACTCGCCACCCCGGTGACCCCCCTTAGTCGACTTTTAAAACAGGCGGGGGAGACCGTAGACCTATCCTTGTCAGAGTCTACACGGCGGACCTACCTAACCTATGAGTAAGATTATGTGCCAGTTGCACCAACGTACGAACACAGACCGGTCATCGTCAAATATGGCGCCGGCAGCTGTCATCCCATAGAAACTTGTCAAACTTTCCATACAATCAGATTTGACGAACACCGCTTACGATTAGACGGTTTGGTGCAACCCAGCCTATATTAATTATTAAGTTGTTTTGTCTGATAACAGGAAATTTCCTTTTCGGTGTTCGTCACTGTTTTTAAACCGGTCTAAACTCAACAAGGTATAGTTTTTCCTCTTAGTTGGAGCTCGGATGGTCACTTGGTCAGATCAGATGGCAGTTGCGCTGTAATTTAGGGCGTAAACTAGTGCATATGCCAAATATAAGAAGATGATGATGACTGGATGATATTTCTGAGCTGTTTATGCCTATTTATTATTTAACACCTACAGTGACGTTAACTTTTACTTTTACCTTGCTTGTAATAGGTACATTACAAGCAAAGTTTTAAGTGTTGTTACATAGGAATACAGATGCGACGGTTCTGCCCACTGGGCCGGGCCGGTATTAAGGAGATTTTAAAATGCAAATTGAGTTTACTAAGGTACATACGTCTGACTTGACAATCAGTCTTAAAGTGGACAGAACTTGGGCATCTATCGCATATCTATCCCACTGCAATTTAAAAAAATTAAGGACACTCCCTTAAGATATAGAAGTTAAAAAAAAATTAACCAGTTTTTGTTTCTTGAATAAAATAAAAGTGCAAACTTTTTATAATAACAGCTCCTCAAGTGGACTTATACAACACATCGTCAGTGCGTGCCTTCTCATCTGCCTCTCGGACTGATCAGCTGTCTCCAAGGGAAGTGTTCTTGGTATTCCCCGGGGCAGATCCAAAGAATGACGCGTGAGTACCTAATACTCCCCCCCCAATACATCTAGCTTAACAGGTTTTCGACTTAGAAAAAAAATGGCATGTTTCTCTTGCCGCTTCGGCTAAACTGGGCTCTGGGCCTGTACTCCGAAATTCGAAATTTGAACTTCGTATTCGTATACTGCCGCCTCTTTCAATCATGTAGTGTATAACACGAGAGTGAAAGGGACGTCACGGAGTACGGATTTCCGAGTAGACACTCTGGCACACCGTGGTGTTCAGATACCCTATCGCGCTACCAACGAAAGAACACGTGCTAAGCGTGCGAGCGGGATAATATGCGATGACTAGCTGTCAAACGGTTTTGGTAGATAGAAAAATTGTACGTATTATGTACTATTCATCATTTCTGTCGTATCTGGCTTAGACTCAAGGTAAGATTAAGGCACACAGGGGCGGAGAAAAATTTTTAGAGGCACCTTCGAATGGCGCGAAATTAATCGCTCCACCCTGATCAGGGGCTAGGGTGGGCGCGTAACAATAGCAACGGGGCGACACGTAGTCCTATTGAACATGAGTAGGTACTAGTTAACCAACACAAACAACTCAGTTCTACACTCCCGCTACTGGCCCTTCAAGCCGTACCGGGAGGCTATCCACAACCTTATCTGTTTACTGGTCGCATAACTGACCTAACAGGAGCAAAAAAACTCGGTTCTACTTTCGAACCATATCTTCTTCTTCTCTCCCACAGATTTAAAGTTCTGCCAATGCGACCGACGGATTCACCATCGGCTATGGCCGGCATGTGGCACCTGAGCGTGCGCTGTGACTTGTGCGACTACCGCCTGCGCGTATCCGCGCGCGCGCAGCTCCGCTTCCACGCCGTGCCTCAGCCCAAGGGTAAGCATAAGCACCACTCCCGGTACCGAAATACACAGGGCATAGTCAGTCTAGTTAGTAGGGCCTAGTTTAGTTTCTTGTTGGACTCTTCTCAGCTAGGCACTGGGCTCACCGCCGGCGAGTACCGAGTGCTCTCATAGCAATTCTAGTCGCTTGCGCGACAAAACGAGTGAGCCGCGGTAAAACTACCAGTAGCTCGACTCCACGCACACCTTAGATTTGATCGAAGCCACTCAAACACTCTCCCTAGAGCTCATAGAGTATTCCAGTGTTTAAGCCGCCGAGCGCGGCGAGTCGGAGGTTTACCCTGGATTTTCCTGTATACTCTCCAACCGCGCACTCCTATCGCTATATTGGGCCCGGACTATAAAGCCGCACTCCGCACATTTAGGGTTCCGAACCAACCTCAAAAAATGTGATTTATCAATATATTAGTGTAAAATATACGTAATAATAAACATTATCACCAAATTTCAAGTTCATAGGTCAAAGGGAAGTTGAAAAATTCTTCGGAACAAAAATTTGTGACTGACTACGGACTACGGACGGACGGGACCATGGAGAGTGACAAGAAAAAGCTCCAACGAACGGATTTAGTTCGGGAATTCATAGGCAATGGAATCTAGTTCAATGATTATTGACTACTCTTACATCTGGCCCGATTCAAGAAAACGTTGACTTGAAAAATGCAATATGTATTGCTAGCACATGATGGCAACGTCAGTTTGTCGGCTAATCTCGAGCTATCCGTCACTTTCTAACAGCACCTATCAAAAAAAGATGATAGCTCGAGATAAGCCGAGATACTCCCGAGGCCATTATGTGCTAGCCCTAATGATGCGGGTAAATATTTTCACAACACACTTAAAAGCTGTAAATTCCATAAACACAGGAAATATATCGATCATATAATTACCCCAACAGAAACAGAAACAACAACTTATCGTGGCCTTGGAGTTTCCCAATCTACTCATATTTAACTTTAAAGCTCCAAGACTAAAAGTACTTGTCTGGGGAATAAATATTTTTCCGGGGAATACCAAACTTAAAGGAGTTACGGAATACCCCATGACCGCAGATGCTTAAAGAATACAAGTCACGTATCGGTTAAACACGATCTATCTATCCATGTTAACCACAACAAGATACCTTAAGGCAATATACACAAGGCCTTCTCCATACAAACTCTGTGCAAGTTTTATTCGTTTTTTTTGCTTGTTAATATTAGATACGAAGAATGTCAAGCAAAACATAAGAGTAATGCAAACACAAGTCAAGAAAAACTTGCACAAAGTTTGTATGGGGAGTGCTTGCGTATACAGACATTCTCTCTCTGTCGCACTTATGTGCAAACTTGCAAGTGCGACAGAGAAGGAAAAATTCGAATGCCGTTCGCGGTAGCAGTTCTGGCGCCTTAAGGACCTTGAGATATTATTATTGTACAGAACGATTATTTGACTCTAACTTTCTTTCTTTCATACCATGACGGTAGCGAACTAAATTTGCCACAGCCTATGGACGCATTAGAGCCACATTAGAGCATTCCATAATCCTAATAACTGACGGAGTCGCTATCGCCAGACACGGCGAGGAGAACTGTGTATTATTATATTAAAAAAAATAAAACTACTCCCCCGGAAGTAATTTTTTTTTTATTATTATTAAAAATGGGGTCGCTCTTGGCCAGCATCAAGCCATACAATAGTTGACCGATTATGAAGACCGGAAGATCATATTTTCCAATTATTATATTGACCTTTAAGCACGGAACCACAAAATAAAAAATATACAGAAGGTCCGTTCCCGCCGTTCTTGAAAATACATACCTAAACTTGCCCGACTCACAGGGTTGCTTCTGTATTGATTCTGAATTTTAAAAAGGAGTAGGTATAATAAAAATTCCTCAACATGACATTTAAATATGAACCAGCGTATCTTGGTAAAAAACCGGCCAAGTGCGAGTCGGACTTCGCACATTTAGGATCCGAATCAACCTCAAAAATATGATTTATCAATATATTAGTATTTGTTGTTAAAATATACGTAATATTGAACATTGTCACCAAATTTCAAGTTCATAGGTCAATGAGAAGTCTAAAAATTCTTCGAAACAAATTTTGTGACAGACGACGGACGGACGGACGGACGTCTGGGCGACACCAATAGGGTTCCGTTTTGACCCTTCGGGTACGGAACCCTAATAAATTGATACGTGACCCGCTGCGAGTTGTGACTTGTGACCGGCGGCGGTCGAGAGCGCCAACAAAGAATATAAGTACCTAATTAATTAGGTACCTACTTAACTAAACCATAGTACTTAAATACTGGCGTTTTACCAGCGAACGATAAGATGAATGTGTAATGGTCGATCGTCGTTATCAAAGATGCTAGTTTCAAAAAATCACCTACCTACCTAGGTATTGTAACTACCAAACGGAGAAAACCGTTTTATTTACCTTTCAATATCGTTTGAAAATTTGAAGAAAGTGTAGGCACAGTTTTTTGTTGTACTTAAACAATAAAATACATTCCAACTGTAATAATATCGGTTATTCATTTTGACGTACGTGACACAAAGTACCTACGTTACCTACGTAGCGGCGGGGACGTCAAGTGATCAACGCGCGCACAACTAGCACTCGCGACGCGACAGTGACAGTCGCGACTAAGCTCGTCCGAAATCAACCGAGAATGCCTGTAAATGTTACGTCTGTGTGCGTGCGGCGAAAATGGCACTTTGTACTGAGCGGACTCTCTGCTCCGGCGCGCGCCGCCATATTTACTTTGTGACGGAACTGAATAATCAAGTTATTGCATTGAGGGAAACTCGCCATTAATTAACATATTCATAATCAAATCAATAAGATGTTCATAAAACTGGCTATATAGAGGAGGAACAGAATTGGAAAAGGCGTCTCTAAACAATGCAAGCGGCAAGTCATGTAACAGTTGGGGTGACAACGTTATCAGAGGGTTTGGACCCTGCAGAATACGGATCTGCCTGTCGCCATCTCGAAATTTGAGCCGGAAGTACGGTATACCGGAAAAGGTGCAGCCCATACAAAAAATTTCGTAGTACATTTAATAAATTGTTGCTCTGGTACTCTAAAAGAGGTCCGATTGATATGGTTTTTTGGTATGTTGTGAAGGACAATATTAGCCATGGTAACCTAAAAATTTCGGCCCTCCAGCTCCATAACTTTGGCCGCCATCTTGGAAATAGTGTCATTTTTTTCAGTTCTTTGCTTTTACTGTCGTCAAAGTTCATTCCAGTGCTAAACATAGTTCTACAATATTGTAGAATACAAAATTTGCTAAAACTTTTGGGTACAAAGATTTTTTCCATGACCCCTAGGGACGAAGATATGACAGGATATATCATTAAAAATTGCCACTTTTTTCTAGTTTTCCGTTCATGTTTACATTTTAAGTGCATTTTAGCACTAACTATAGTTCGGCAATATTGTAGATCACGAAATTTGCTACAACTTTTGTATTGAAATATTTTTTCCACGACCATTAGGAAAGAAGATATTAAGTCATCTATGGAGTAGCACCGTTGAAATTTGCTACTTTTGCAGTTTTCTTCTCATATTTAGGTTTGAGTGCATTTAATCGCAATCTGTAGGGGATCTATGATGGTCGAGTGATAGCGGGATAGACGACAAGATAGAGCATCTGTCACTTTCCGATCTATACCACTTCAATCCCTCAGAAGACAAAATCGTCTATTTCCACGATACCTAGAAGATCGTAGGTACTTTGAATTTGCATATAATTTTGTCTTCTATAATATTGCTGACCGAGAAATGCACTAAAACAAAAATATGTGAAGAAAACTGGAAAAATAGTAAATATCGACGGTAGTACCCCATAGGTGACATCGTATCTTCTTTCCTGATGATCGTGGAAAAAATATTTCAATACAAAAGTTGTAGACAATTTTGTAATCTACAATATTGCTGAACTATAGTTAACGCTAAAATGCACTTTAAACGTAAATATAAGAGGAAAACTAGAAAAAAGTGGTAATTTATAATGATATCTCCTGTCATATCTTCGTCCCTAGGGGTCATGGAAAAATTCTTTGTACCCAAAAACTTCAGCAAATTTTGTGTTTTACAATATTGCCAAACCATGTTTAGCACTAAAATGAACTATAACGACAGTACAAGCAAAAAACTGAAAAAAGTGACAGATTTTCCAAGATGGCGGAGAAAGACGTGGAGCTGGAGTGTCAAAAATTTCGGGATACGATGACAAATATTGTTCTTTACGGCATATCAAAAATCCATAACAATTGGACCATAGTTAGGGTACCGGAACAACGATTTACCAAATGTACAACGAAAAAATTTGTATGGGCTGCACCTTTTCCGATATAACATTCTTCCGGCTCAAATTTGGGGATGGAGACAGGCAGATCCGTATTCTGCAGGGTCTAAACCCTCTGATTACGTTGTCACCCCAACTGTTACACGATTTGCTTCTTGTATTCTACTTCTTCAAAAATGGGCCTACTCTAATAATTGAAGGCAATTATAGAAACATTGTTATTAAGTCGATAGAAGCGCTCGTGGCCCAGCGGCCCCTGCGTACCGCTTGCGCTTGCTAAGGTTAAGCAACGTGGGCAGCGGTCAGGACTTGGATGGGTGACCGCTTTGAGTGGTTACTAACTAAGCGCTCCCGTGCTTTGGAAGGTACGTTAAGCCGTTGATCCCGGTTGCTGTCTATGGCAGCAGTCGTTAAGCCAAGTTGGAGGCCTTCGGGCGGCTTGAGAATTTCTAATAGTCAAGTGGCCCACTCACTTGACAAAGCCTAATCCCAATAAGGTCTAGTTTCCCCTTGATGGGGTTGGAAGGTCAGATGGCAGTCGCTTTCGTTAAAACTAGTGCCTACGCCAAATCTTGGGATTAGGTAGCGGACCCCAGGCATCCTTCAGGATGCAACTGTACTGGGATAACGCTAGGAGGATGATGATGATGTTATTAAGTCGACCACTTTAGGCCGTGCACAAAAATATCTCGTTGAGAACTTGTGATCGACAGATCGTTCTATATATTTGAATTAAATTTTCGTGTTGATTATTGTTTATTTGTTGAAATTTCTGTAATTTTTATTTATTTAACAATTCTTATAATTTTGTCATGCAAATTTATAATGAATTTTTTTGATTATAAAATAAAGTATCTAATCTAATCTAGACCATTTTAATGAGTGTAACCTCTCCTGTGACGCGACAGGGGTAAGAGGGGTGACGTCAAAGGGTAGCGGACGGGTAGCGGGCGGCGGGGCCGTGCCTCCCGCTACCCTTCCGCGCGGTCTCAGTTAAGCGGTCGATTAAGACACAAGATACAATACTGAATTTCAGATTACATATGATTGTTTCTAAGATAAGTAATACTTAAATGACAGAAACCAAAGCCCTTAAGAGGTAAAGAGCGGGATGGTTAATTGGAAACTCACGCGTGTTAGAGCGGGACTTTTTCTAGGTGTTGTCAGCCTCTTAAGCTCTGTAATCTGCCATTAACTTAACACGTTTGATATTATTTCAAAACTTCCCTAGGTAAATTAATAGTAGTCATAGACAAATAATATGCAATCGTATTCAAAAACATCTTATTGCACACCACACAACAAACATACAACAAAAAAAAAACTTTAATACCAAAACATGCATTTTAAATACCAATCTATAAACCTTAATGTAAAATTAAATTAATCGTTACATTCACATCAAACGAATCTCATAAACATAATTAAGACAGATAAAATTATTCGTGGACAACATCAACATAAACTTACGTCATCTATATATTGACGAGAGTTAATTCAAGAAGTGATTAGTACTGTGCGAATGTGACGTTAATAGATCAAAGTTAAAACAAATTAAATATTGACGAGAAAGAAGTGATGCAATATTTAGTACATTCCTAAAGAATTTGAGTCGTAATAGGCGGGTGCCAAAATGGGAAGGAAAAGCTCCTATGCAACTAAAACGAGACACGTTTATAATGGCCGACGGCATTAACATCGCTAACTTGGGCGGTTATTGGTTAGTTTTTCCAGCAGCTTTTGCATGCAAGCGTTAACAGGACAATAACATACATTTTTTTTGAGAAAATAAAACATATTTGAAGTAACATTGTCATTGATTACCCACAATATGCGAAATGCAAGTGATTCGTTCATAAATCGATAATTTAAAAAACATCATCCAGAAAAACAAATTAAAAACAAAATACAACCTCGCAAATGTCACGATGACAGCCGGCCATCTTCGCAAGATGGCGATGCACTACTTCTGGGTCAAGGCCGCCCGTTGCACGTTCCAACGTGGAATCTTGCTTTTTTTTTAAATGTCGAATGCTTTCTACAATCAACCAACCAGTTTTTTCACACTTATTACGTGAACGCATTTGAAATAAGAACGACAACTGTCAAAAACTCGTATTGCGTTTGCGGTGGTTTAAATTCGAGTTCTAATATCGCATAGTTAAGATTTGTTTTGTTTTGAATGTTTTATAAGTTGATATAAGCATTGTAACTGTCCAAAACTTGTATACATAACGTTTAAGGTGAACTTCGTTTGAACTCTATAGGCCCATTAACACGGTGAGAGAATTCTTGCCTGCGATTTTCATTACATCGCGGGGTTTGATCGTCGACGTCTTACCTCGGCCTCGGTAGCCCGCAATGTAATTGCAGCCCAAAATTGCATGCATTTTCTTGCACTATAAGATTTTAAACGCGCGTATAAAATAGAGGAAACCATGTGTAAAAAACGGCGCAAACAAGTTAAAGAAAAAAACGTAACGATGCGGATCCCGTTTCTGCAAAAAACTTTGTTGCCGATTAAGTATAATATATTCTAATGTCGAAATAAATATCCATAGGTATGTTCACGTATTAACTTTTTTGTCTGTCTGTAGCAACTATACGGTTAACCGCATATTTCGTTAAATATAACAAAGTACAATGTCTTTTAATGTGGTAATTCACTTGTTGTGAGTTTTGAAAGATTTGAAATTGAATGGAGTTTAGTTTTTTTATTGTTTTTTTTTATTTGAATCATGATTTGGGGTTGGTCGGGTTTTGAAGTTTTGTTTGATTTATTATGAATGATCACTGATTTTATTTCATCATTTTGAAATAAGTAATGATTCTAATTCAAAATTAGTGTTTCATGAAAAATCAAGCTTTACGGAGACAACTCCCTCTTATAGCATACAGCTATTTATGAAACAAAATTATAGGTATTTAACTTTTGTAGTAACGTTAAAAAGTCCTATTTATCTATAAATTAAAGAATAACCTAAGATATTTTCAGACTACCTGAACCTGAGTATAAATACGTTATCTTTTAAACTACATAAAATAAAAACACTTCACGGTACACTGTATTTAAAAACCGCTCTAAAAACACGAAGGTCACAACTGTTTAGCATAAACTGTAACACGACATAACGCAACGGAATGGCATAATACACTAAACAAAACTAGAATAAAAGATAAGTTATTATTGTAGATTAACGATAAATAGCGTTCTAATAAGACACTGGTTCTCAAATAGTTTTATTACTAGTTCTTGCCCGCGACTTCGTCCGCGTGGAACTCGTTCATCGCGATAGAATTTAAGTAATTGCTATTAACTTATATCAGGCGCTTTCGTAGACTTCGTAGTCATCGCTCCTTCATACAAACTTCCACCCCCTTAAGGGATGATTTCCGGGATAAAAAAGTATCCTATGTGCTTCCCCGGGACTCAATCTATGTCCGTACCAAATTTCATGTAAATCGGTTCAGCGGTTTAAGCGTGAAGAGGTAACAGACAGACAGACAGTATGGATTTAAGAGAGGAGGAGACTCCCACAACTTTACAAGCAAACACTGGCAGCGTAGCTGAGCTTCCCATAGAAAATTGACAAACTTTGCATACAATCAGATTTTCACGAACATCGCTTACGATTGCAAACGGTTTGGACAGCCCATCCCAAGAGGTTAATGAAATAAACAAACGAATAAGGAATCGATCTTTGACTTTGACGACCGCTTTAGCTTAGTTGGCAGTGACCCTGCCTACGAAGCTGGAGATCCCGGGTTCGAATCCCGGCCAGGGCATTTATTTGTGTGATGATGATGAGCACGAATATTTGTTCTTGGGTCGTGGATGTTTTCTATGTATTTAAGTATCTATTTATCCATATAAGTATGTATATCGTGGCTTAGTACCCATAGTACAAGCTTTGCTTAGTTTGGGACTACGTTTATTTGTGTAAGATTGTCCAAAAATATTTTTATTTTAATTGCTCTATTTCAAAGTTTGTTTTTAATTATTTTTTATTTATTGTAAACCATATTTGTAAACAAAGTTTATGTTAATATTTTCAAACTATATATATAACTTAACATTGAGTCATGGGTATTACACAGATAAGATACCTGCCTTTCTAAAAAATGGATTGGAATACCAAACTTATTGTTGCAATCTTATCAAGTAATCATTTAGGAAATAGCTTGTTTAGGCTATAAAATACTCTATTTTAGAAAACCAATAGGTTATGGATACTGAGTTTCAGTATAAAAGGCCAAATAATAATATTTAAATATCTGGGCGGCCGAGCTTTGGTCGGCGTTTTCCCGGGTAGGGCATGAGACCTAGCTAGATCGATTGCTCGTCCCCGAAAACCCCCACGTGTCAAATTTCATCAAAATCGTTAGAGCCGTTTCCGAGATCCCCGAAATAAATAAATTTATATATAAATAAATATATATACAAGAATTGCTCGTTTAAAGATATAAAATAATAATAAGATTTATTCGCTTATTTCATTAAACTATTAGGGTGGGCTGTCCAAACCGTTTGCAATCGTATGCGGTGTTTGTATGGAAAGTTTGACAAGTTTCTATGGGACGGGACGTTTTACTGCGCTGCCACATGCCAGTGTTTGCTTGTAATTTGTGAGAGCCGTGTAATAAAATAGTATTGTATTGTGTATATGCATAAAAAAGTACTAAAAGTAAAACTGCAGAAAGTTTTAGAACCACACACAGCTGCATAGTACGGTAAACAAATGAGGAAGCAGAGCAGGGGTTATCGGTCGGGTTATCAGTACCGATAACAGCATTCACTTATAGTCATTCATCATCATCATCAGCCGGATTGAGGTCACTAAATACACGAGCACAATCATGAATATATAGGGTGACTTTTGGGTCGTCAGTCGTCACCCTGTATATTTAGGAGTCAGGTAGATAATCACGCCCATGGAACTGAACAAGGTTCCTCCTAGGAATATAGGTCGAAATCTGAAAACATGTTTTCGAAATCGAAGCATAATGATGAAGATGACGATGATGAACACGTGGACTTGTATGAGAAATTTGTACGTGAAAGGTTTGGATAACGTGGCTCATTTGAAAAAAGATCGGAAGAACTCAGGAACGAGGTATTCAGGCCATCGAATCCAAAGCTAAGTGAAACAATTCAGCAAATTCTGAAAAAGTCTGAAGCTACTTTGTATGAAAGTGGATTTCAAATTTTATTATTTCGGCCCATGGTCTCTTGGGGAAAATTGTTCAGTTTCATGGGCCTGATTATCTACCTGATTCCTGATACATGACCCAGATGTCACCCTGTAAATAAATCTCTGCGACACCATCATCTTTGTGGGTTTCTGTATTATTGCCGAGCGAGCGAAGCGAACGAATCGTCTCCGTTAAGGATAGATTCTTCCATTGCAAATGTCCGCGCGTGAGTTTACAACCATCCAGCTCGCCACGGAAGTTCTGCGCATAGTTTTCGTAAATATTTAAACAGTCCAATCATTTTATCAAAGCAAACTATACGAATTTGTCTATAACCATTCAGTGTCTTTAATTGAGTACAAAAATTAAATTAAAACCTCATTTTTAGGGTTCCGTAGTAAACAAGGAACCCTTATAGTTTCGCCATGTCCGTCCGTCCGTCCGTCCGTCCGACCCCCGTTTTTCTCAGTAACCGTTAGTGCTATAAAGCTGTAATTTGGCATGAGTATACATACCAATGACGCCGACAAAACGGTAGAATAAAATCTTAAAAAAAAAATTATTTTAGGGTACCTCCCCTACATGTAAAGTGGTGGTGCAATGTTTTTTTCTGCCCAACCCCGACGTGGTATAAAAAAAAAAGTTTCTAAAAGCATATTTTGATTAAAGAATTGGTTAGCGTGATATTAAGCTTTGAAGTAATAATTTTTGCTATGGTCAAATTGGTCAAGTGTCCCCCCCCCCCCCCTGCCAGCTAAACGGTGGCTACTAGGCATGTCAAAAAAATCATGGTAATCATATACGATGAATTTAAAAGGAAAACTATCACAGCTAAGTAGACATTACTAGTTAACGAGTAATAGTCGAACTTCAGAAATGTACTTTGCAAAAGCAAACTTTCGTACAATTTCCATTGATACCTTAGATAATGTTGTTAATTCTTTCAAAAATATAGTAAATACAAGTTTGCGAACTTTTTAGTCCATATAATGTAACGGGTGGACGACTACGGAACCCTACCTTGCGCGTGGCCCGACACGCACTTGGCCGGTTTTTGTAAATTAATGGAATAGAATAGAAGTCGTCAATCCAAGACTTTATTAATAAAATTTAGGTCATAATATAATCATGATGACGCACAAGAATATACACAATAACAATAAACGGATCAAAGCAGATAGGAAAACATGTCTCGATGAACGAAAACATCGCGACTTCGCGAGGAAACCGATCGAATCCCAACAAGATCCTAGGTTTCTCTGGGCTGGAATGTCAGACGGTAGTCGCTTAGGTAAAATTAGTTCCTACGCCAAAACATAGGATTAGGCGTCTAAGCGGATCCCGGGCTTTCTATGGCACGGCCGGAAAAATGTTAGGACCTTAGGACGATAGAGTGTCCTTACAGATTGTCTCCTAGCAGTTTTGGGGTCTAGTCACTTGGTTCATAACAAAGAAGTTAAGAACTGTTAGCGTCTCGTTGATTGCGGATGCCCGATGAGTTACAATTACAACTTAAACAGTCGAGCAACAGCGAGTCCCTTTATGATACGAATTCGAATAACTTATAAAAAATCAAAGCAAATCAACAATGCCCCTATATTTCGTTTGCAGATACACTGAATATAAGAGTGATGGGGCCCGTGGCGAGTGTGAGAGAGTCAGCGCTAGTGGACGAGTTTGGAACGGAGTTAGCCAAATTACCGTTCAGGTAAGTTCTGTTCTAAAAAAAAATCTTCGGAATACACAAAATGGAGTCCACAGTCCGCCATATTGTTTTTATCGCAACGTTACATATCCTAGGTACTCGGGATGACGTAAGGATTCCAACGATTCCTCACACATCTAAACCGGTTAAGGCCTCGAGAAGTTCTGGGAGAACAAAGAAACTCACATACATACATGAAACCTGAAAGCATTACACTCCTTTTTTTGGGCAGTCGTGTAAAAATTACTCGCCTGCTAATCTAAACCCACGACCTCTGATTTCCGTGCATCGCTCTTAATCAACTGAGCTACCGTGAGCATGCCTCGTAAGGCACGCAACTATAAATCAGGATGTCATGGATTTGAAGCCCGGTTCGTAAAGTGCGCGCCATCCACGAAGGCGCGCCCCTCCACAGCCCGCGCCGTACAACTGCGCACAGCAGATTAGTATGAGATTCGCTGTGGAGGGGCGCGTCGTCGTGGATGGCGCGCACTATACTACTGGATTTTCTAAAAAACTAATGTAATGTTCTGTTTCTGTACAGGTACCAGCCCATAGCTGGAGATGGCCAAGATCTGCCAGCAGACAGCCCCATGGCAGAGTTAGAAGAGGTGGTACCAATGCCAGATGTCAAGGCAGATCTAATCTACGCCAGAATTCTAGGCAGGGATATACGAGGTAACGTTGTTGAAGGAACTTTAGCAACCAACAGGGAATATGCATGAGTAATGAATAGTATTAATTAGGGTTGCCAACCGTCCCGTCCCAGACGGGACGTCCCGTTTCCAGCACCCTTAGCCTAGTGGATACGTCCCGCAAAGGATACTTGCGGGACGCCGATTGTCCCGTTTTCAGGCCTCGACAGAACTGACTAGAACTGGATCGAAAATTTTTACATTTTGTTTCATTTGAGCAAAGAACGCACAACTTCGATAAATGACAATAAGTTATTTGTATCACGCTCCCGTAGGACCGTACTCGTACCTATAGGATAATTTTAGCTCGGACATAATCCACTAAGAAGTTATATTATATCGCGGGAGTAAATAATGTATCCTACATCACAGTTTCTTGTATGTTAACAATGTTCATAACATAATATATCTGGGATAGAGTGCGTGAGTCCCGCATTACTTAGCCAGGTCCCGCAATTTTACTACAAATGTACCGCAAATCTGAGCACATAAGTTGGCAACCCTAGTAATAATATACAACACTACGCTATATGAATAGATTTCGTCAAATATAATGATGGCCAGCAGAAATCGTAGCCTATGGACCCCTGCGACTACAAAAGGCTTTTTTGAGGACTCGTTGTTTCTTGACCAATTTTCACTAATTACAGGCGAGCCATTCGTCCGACTATCAGGGCCTTTGAACCAGCCCGAGGTGCGCATGGGCAGATCGGCCATCTTGGATTCATTGGACGACTTAGAGCGCGCTGAGGACTCTAACATTGCGTACGCGAGGCTGCGATTTAATAACAGCAATGTTCTGCCTTACGACCGGGCTATATCGCAGGTAAAATCAAAGTTCGTGAAACATAGGTGAAACTGTCATGACAATGTTGGAAATTGTAGTTTATCTACATCCATATCATAAATCCTCTATGTGTTTAGGTACCAGGGGCGGCGCGCCCATACAACTCGATTCCCACCGGCTTGCCTAATTTTCAGCCAGTCCAGTTTTTTACTATCGGCTCATGAAGAACCAGAAAGGCTAATTATTTCCGGCTTCCCTAAGAATATTTTTGACGCGCCGCCTCTGTTAGGTACGATTAGCAAATGACCACCATTACAACACTAAATACATAATTTCATAATGCGATATCATAATGAAACTATCTGTACTTTAATGTTGACATTAAGACGGGCTCGTGCTCACAAAAGACTGCAACGAGCTCACGAACTCGAGGGCTGAACTTGAAACGCAATGTTTCCTAAACACATGATAGAAGATTTGTACATAAAGTAGTGTATGCAACTGTGTACATAATTACGTAAACTATTATTATGCAACTGCTACATAATGAGAGGCGTTAAAACACGAGTGTGGTTTTATGAAAGAGGCGAGTTTCTTCATAGTAAACATAGACATGGACATAGAAATATTTTATTCAACATCACAAGGCATGATTTAACAGTAACATTACACGTAAAAGTATCTTAAAAAAAAGATCACACGAGTGTTTTATGGCCTAATTATGTACAGTTGCATACACTAGTTTATCTACATTCATATATTAAATCCTCCTTTATGTGTAATGTAACCCATGTTTACTGAGATAACACGCCTGTGGAGTAAATTTGTACGTGATCTCATAACCGCATTATCTGTGATGCCTCCGCCGAGGCCGGGGGGCGGTGGACACGGTGTATTGAAAAAATCGTCCTTACAGTTTTTGAACACATTAAAGAGGATTTACTATATTGATGTAGATAAATATAATGTTAGGTACACTATGTTTTGCCCGGGCATACAAAGACTTATAAACTTGCAATAAATAAATCAATAAAGTTCAAAGTGTTTAATTTTTATATATGTGATCGCCACTCGAGAACCTTTCGGCCCCAACGGCCATCGGTTCTACATGCTATGTGCCCCGCCCACTGCCACTTAAGTTTAGCGATTCGAAAGACTACGTATATCGGTTACTTTGGTTCTGTTACGGATGGCCTCATTTCTGATGCGATCACGCAGAGAAACTTCCAGCATGGCCCTCTCCATTGCCCTCTGAGTGACTTTGAGCCTTCTTACGAGGCCCATGGTGAGCGACCACGTTTCCGTACTATATGTCATCACTGGCAACACACACTGGTCAAAGACTCTCGTCTTGAGACACGTGGGCAGAGTGGGTAGACCCCGCAAGGTGGACTGATGACCTGGTAAAGATCGCGGGAGTCCGCTGGATGCGGGTGGGGCAGGATCGGTCATTGTGACACTCTTTGGGGGAGGCCTAAGTCCAGCAGTGGACGTCTTTCGGCTGATATGATGACGTTTTATATTTATTCCAGGTCGTGAATCAACAAGGCACTATCCTAACTGCTGTGCAGATTGGCCTCAGCACCAGACTCTATGGTACACCAGGCGACAATCTACAGGTACCTACACTTTTTGTGACATGCAATAGGGAAAATTAATGTTAAAAAAAAACTCTGTCGATAGCTAACACGTCTATACAGGTATTCCCTAACATTTATTCTGACACAATACCTATTCAATTTATGAAATAAGTATGGTCTCACGAACGCGGGTAAGCCATAGTTGTAGTTGTGATTGTGAAACACATAGACAACGTGAACTCATAGCTACTACGCTGACGTACACATAATCCAAATCTACCGTCATGGTATTCTCGGGCCGAAAAATTACGATTCCACCGTGTGTAACAAACAGCCCGATGCCGATAAGTGATGAATGTAAGTTTCTTGGCTTCACTCTGGACTCTAATCTAAACTGGAAGTGCCATGTAGACAAATTATGCGACAGATTGAGTAGTGCAGTCTTTGCTTTACGTAAACTAAAGCCAATCATATCCGCCGATGCCTTGAAGCAGGTTTACTTTGCCCATTTTCATTCGCTGATGTCGTACGGCACACTCATTTGGGGAAACTCAACGGATGCCAACAGAGTGCTGCTCATGCAGAAACGTGCCGTCCGTGCGATGATCGGGGCAAAGTCGAGAGTTTCGTGCAGGGACCATTTTTTGAGACTTGGTATTATGACACACTACTCACTCTACGTCTTCGAAATTATTATGTTCGTAAGGAACAACATTTCTGATTTTAACACCGTAAATGCGATTGGCAAAACACTCCGCCATACTGGGCGTTTGAGAACAGTTCCCCGTCGCATGGCACTTGCAGGTAAGAACCCACGTGTTATTGGGCCCACCTATTACGAGCGACTGCCCGCTGATCTTAGACTTGAACCATCTGACGATGCATTTCGACGCCGCCTGAAACGCCTCTTATTGGAAAATCCATTATACTCTGTTAAAGAGTATATGGACCTTAAGTTACTGACGTGTAAATAATTATTATTAAATTTGTATTAAATTGATTTATATTTTGTAATGGACTTGAACTTGTATTTTGACTTGATTAGTATATTGGAATTTGTATTTTGAAATGGACTTTGACGATCCCGAAAGGGAGATGCAATTATTTTATTTTTACTATTTATCATTATCATGTGTGTTTAATTTTGTTTGACATTATGTTATTATCCTTTTTTATTTTTTATTTTTCCTGTTTATGACGATCATGATAACTATTCTTGTAATTTTGACATGTGTACAAATTTATAATGTAATTCTTATCATGAAATAAATGAATCTAATCTAATCTAATCTAATCATAGACAATGTGCATGTATATCAACCATGGCTCATCTGCGCTCGTGAGATTGTCTTCCAAAACCTCACCGTGTGTGGCCCAGAAAACCTCGCCTGATTTCTGGATAAGCCCTTGGTTAAAAGAATTTTAATGTTTTTATGTCATATTTTCAGTTACATTTCGAGGTCACAAACTACAGGGATCGGTCTGTGAGGTTTACTTTCGAAGCCAGAGGCGAGCTCAAGTTCCTGAGAGATATCAATCCTACTTCGTAAGTCTTTGATATTTAACATATATATACCATATACCTACACATACATATACTCACGCCCGTATCCCATTGGGGAGGCAGAGACCAGAAAACGCCAAATACTACGGTACTTATTTACATATTACGTAGGTACTTTGATATTAAGAAGGCAGGATTTTTTTTTAGGTCCTAGTGTTTAAATAGTACATTAATGCACACCGGGAACGAATGGATTGCCTGTTAAGTGTGTAATAGAGAGATTTTACAGCGGCGAAATATGTTTTCGTATACTTATTGACCGCCATTTTGAATATTTCACTTACGCTCCAAATTTTGCGACAACAACAGGCAAGGGTGAATCAGAGGAGATACTGAGGTTGATTTCTTTATATCGCTAGTCCATTTTTTTAATTATTAATATTTTTGTTTATTTCCTTTGTCCTAGCCTAACCCTAATGTTCTCTTTCTAGACAAACCGTGCTAAGCGGCCAAACAGTAAACGTCATCGTATACGTTGGCGTCACTAACACCGCTCAGCCTGGCGCCAGAGATCTCATCACTTTTACTGCTAGTGGTATGTAGTCATATATGGACCATTCATCACCTCATCACTACATACTCCTACCATTTAACAACTCAAGTGGAGAGAGCTATATTGTTTCTCATATTGCCGGCGCTTTATAACCAAGTTTGGATTTGCAAGTTACTCAATCAATAAATTTGTCACGATATCGCCGTCGACGGAAGCGTCTGATACAACAATTTCGTCTTCACTATATAAGTTCTATTTCGACTGCTTAGCAGTGTGTAATGATAGATTTGCTATATTGAGTCTTGGTTGTCAGTCAGTCGACGAAATATGAACACCTGCAGTATTATACAAGGGAAGATCTAAGGAAAGACCACCAAGAGAACGGAGCCACTAGTAGCTAAAGAGTTTTTGCAATTGCTTCAACCTGACCACAAGATCATTATTCCGGCAAGAAAAGTCCGCATAGTCCTTACGATAGCCGACCTCCGGTAGGGAAGGTCCTCGTAGAAGAATCTGATTAGTATTATTGGTTTGCTTTCCGTAGGCGTTTAAAACGTGTTCTCTTTCCAGGCATTGATCAAGTATCCATCTCCACTTATGTCTACGTAGTCAACAGCGTCGATACCAACGACGTTTGGGCTCCAGAGCTAAGGCATACTTTCCAAGGCATGTGCATTGGGAAGCTGGGAGATGACTGCGCGAATCACATCTGGTCAGCCACTATCTTGGCTAGGGATGCGAACACAGGTAGTTAGTGCTTCTGTTTTCTTAATGTCCTTCGACAATTTGCTATAGTGACTGTGATTCCGTTAGCTATTAAGAAGCTGGTGTAGTTACCGCGGGTCCAACTTTACAAAAGGCCAAAGGCTTGAGACCAGACGGCCTAGAGTAAAATGGTCAAGAGAGTCGGCCATAGGCGTCACATTCACATCTGCTAGTCCCGGACGTGAGGATGCGTCCAAGAAGAAGCGTTGTACACCATTGTACTGTATTTAACTCAAAGTCAGAGTGACAAGCATGTTTTATGTAATAGGAATATTTTATATGGAAGCTGAACATAGTCTGACTGAACATAGATACTCCCAAAAAAAAATCAACTATAAACTGTTATATTTGAACAGCTTCTTCAAATTTTAACCAAACAAACATCTTTCAGGTATACTGCG
This sequence comes from Cenopis cana, assembly GCA_951800055.1. NCBI lineage: Eukaryota > Metazoa > Arthropoda > Insecta > Lepidoptera > Tortricidae > Cenopis > Cenopis cana. Next base: position 4,683,281 of record OX637498.1, on the reverse strand, counting down.
CCTCACATCGACCCCAATCGGCCTAATATACGACAGCAACTTCATCTCAGGCACTAGAGAAGAGATACGGGCGACATACCGGGCGACATGCTGCGCGCCACGCCTCTCCGTGACCGCCGTGGACGCTAACGGCAATGTCAATAGCTACATCATCGATATAAGCGGTAAGTGCGGTTTAGACCTCGAAGCGAGCCATGAGGCATCAACAAGACGGCAACCCATTCATCATCATCATGATGAAAGACTTCCACTGCTGGACATAGGCCTCCCCCAAAAAGTGCCACAATGATCGGTCCTGCGTCACCCGCTATCCGCTGGCTCCCGCTACCTTTATTAAGTCATCAGTCCACGTTGTACGAGATGAGTATAATCTTTCCGTCCCAACCGTCACTTGGTTCTGTTGCGGATATCATTTCTGATGAGATCACGTAAAGGAACTCCCACCTAGCACAGCCGACCATCCAATCCATTGTCCTCATGCCGACCTTTCGCTAAGGAGAAATTGTAGCTAGTAGGCTTGCGTTCTGTATATCGTTGCCGCATTCGCTTGCAGCAGTTACAGCCATGAAAGACTCTCCTCAAGCTGGCTTCAACAATACTTTACCTCTGATGCATTACGCAATTCTTTCTAATCCAGGTCTATTTATCTGTTCCAAAATATCTTAATGGTGTAGTGGCCATAACATTCTATGTTACCAAATCCCAGAATACTCCCAGATTCGCTTTCTATCTGACTCTCACTTCAGTCCTCCTCTTTTTCAGGCTACCTCAATGGAGCATCCATAGCAGCTATAACCCTCGGCGTGTTCCTGATCATCTTTATCATCTTGCTCATCATCTTCCTCATCACCTGGTGCGTCAGGAGAAGAAAGGAGTCTAGAGAGCTGCCGTACTCTACGTCCACTAGGAACTGAAGACAAACTATTTATGGATGCAGTGAGGGAGGAGGCTTCACTTGGCTTGGCATTGGCATCGATTAAACCCGCTGATGTTTGATTTTTGTGTGGCCGCGAATACGTTTGTGGACTGAGCTCTTTAAGCCTAAGCTGGATAGTGGATACCTATAGAGACGAACCTCCCAAGCCAGCTATCCCGGTCGCGATTCTAAATCCTGAGACTATTTTGCCCTTTAAAACTGGATTCATATTTGTCTGTGATTGGTTATACAAGAAAGCCTAGATTCATACAAATGCAATTTATTGCACACCTCAAAAAAGAACACAGTGCAGAACAATAGGCTTAAGGTGGCGGTAAACAACAGGCAGTCTTACCGCTAAAGGGTAATCTCTTCCAGACAATCTTTGAACTGATACGGTCTCAAGTGACGGTTCATATGTAACACACGTCAGAGCGGTCAGATAAGTATAAGTATAAATCCAGATTAGGTAGACAAATAGGTTTCTCTTCTCTAAAAAAATGTATCCATATCTTTCTAAATATTGCATATATCTATGCATATCTTAACAAATGTGGCTGTACCTAAAACTATTATAAACAACAACAAAAAACAGGCAGAGAAAATAATGGTATTTGCCCCAGATCCTCGGTGTTCGGTAGGGTTCCCAGAAGGCTGGCCGCATTGCTACGCCGGATGGCAATGCTAATCTGCTGGCGAAATAGTGGCCAGCCCTCTGGTCACCAGAAGCCTCTATGAGGTTTGATGAGATGAAGACGAAGAAGAATACAATTTATTTTGCAAACCATTACAGTGGTAAACTCTAGAGTTACAAACTAAAGTATTAATGGTAGCAAAAATGGCATCCACTCAGCATGTGTCGCGCCGCCTTTAAGCGCCACGACGCTGATTTTCCGTGGACCCAGATGGCCTTATAGACGCGCCGAGGACTTGCACCCCATGGCCCCAGGGTCTCAAACCCAAAACTAGATTTTAATACATTCCAAATATGAATAAGTACAGATAGAAACTTAAAGTCTTCCGAAGCTAAAGCTAGTGGCAAAAGTTATAACATGTTGAAGTATTTAAATATAAATAAGACTTAATTTTGCGTGGTATACGTTAAAAGTATTTACGATTTTTTTTTGATCAGTAAGATAGACTATAATAAAAACGGTAAACATTTTAACCCTTTGAATATCAAATACGCCTAAAGTGGTCTTTGTATATTAACATACACCGCTAACAACTTGAATTGTCAAGACGTATGTTGCCAAACAACTTATATATATATATATATATATATATATATATATATATATATATATATATATATATATATATATATATATAATACATTTGCTCTCTCGAAATATTTTTATTACGATAATCCGGCCGGTGTGCTCGTGGCCCAGCGGCGCCTGCGTACCGCTTGCGGTGTCTAAGGTTAAGCAACGTGGGCAGCGGTCAGGACTTGGATGGGTGACCGCTTTGAGTGTTTACTAACTGAGCGCTCCCGCGCTTTGGAAGGCACGTTAAGCCGTTGATCCCGGTTGCTGTCTATGGCAGCAGTCGCCAAGTTGGAGGCCTTCGGGCGGTTTAAGAACTTCTAACAGTCAAGTTGCCCACTCGACAAAGCCTAATCCTAATAAGGTCTAGTTTCCCCTCGGGATTGGAAGGTCAGATGGCAGTCGCTTCCGTAAAAACTAGTGCCTACGCCAAATCCTAGGATTAAGCAGCGGACCCCAGGCATCCTTCAGGATGCAACTGTACTGGGATAACGCTAGGAGGATGATGATGACGATAATCCGGCCGGTATTCAGAGGGTTAACTTAACACACATTTTAATTATGTTTCTTGATTTATGTTGTATGGAAAGTTATTCCGCAAAAGACGCAAAATGTGTTATAAAATAATTTATACGTATAAGTTACCTTTAGGTTAATTAAGTAAAAATAAGTTAAGCTTCAGTAAAACGACATTTAAGAAACAGGCAATTACTCTCTATATTTATTTAAGGGCTTAGGTTGGGTTCTTACAATATTTTTATAAGAAGTAAAATTAAAAAAAACCCATACAAAACAAAAATATTATAAAAACCTAGCCTAGAGTGCCGCCGGCAGCGAGGCAGGGCCTAGGCTACCGGTGGTCAGGGCGACAGAGAGAGGAACCTCCTGACTATCCGCGCCGTGTCCAGGAGTAACGCCTTCTGTATCTGACCCTTGACCCAGCCATTTAGCGAGAGTCTCTTGAGGTGTTGGTCGAGACTATTCGCTATTTAAACCGTTTGCAGAAACGACTATCGGGACAATGATCGTTATAACTCTCTATATATTAGTAGGGGAAGGACCAAGAGCGTTTGACTCGCTGCACTTATATGTAACGAATTTATTCAAATATAGTTGCGATAATCCATAAAGTTTGAATGAGAATACGCAGATGTAATGTATATCTTCCTATTGGCATTCAATCTTTATGGATTATCGCAACTAAATTTGAATAAATTCGTTACATATAAGTGCAACGGGTCAAACGCTCGTGGTCTTTACCCATTAGCCTCTTCAGGGCAAGAGTGAATAAGCTATTACTGAACCAGCGAGCTACATCTTAGGCCTTTTCTGCGCTTTCCATCAGGTGAGACTAAGGCCAATCGCTGTTCAGTCATACATAAAAAAACGGAATCTTTCGAACTATTGATAACCGTAATAGTACATTACTTATCGCAGGTATTTTACGCCCGAGCCGAAGGCAAGGGCGATAAATATGCAATCTGAGGCTTTCTTTATTATTGCCCGTGGTAAGTACAAAATTTTATGTCACCCACTGGCCAGGAAATGGGTTTTTTCGCACGCGGACCGTGCGATAATGGCCACTTTATGGCTAGGTGTGACATAAAATATAAAGTTCGAAGATTTGTACTATAATCTTAATGTTGAAACGAGACGCTGCCATACGGAGATATCCTGGACTATCGTTCTCTTTCTCGCACATTAAATAAACAGAACATTGACCTATTCATATGGGTTACTTCTGGAGTGTCTTTTCAAAACGGGGCTTCCTTTTTTCTATATTTTTTAACTATATATGCAGTTCTGCTTAAAATAGAAAATTACGTATTTTCTTTGAGATTAAAGTATCTCTTTGTTCTTTAATAAATAACTTTATTTTAAAACAGGAACTGACTTAAAATTGTAACTTATTCCTTTCTGACCGCATCAAAATCGGTTCAGCCAAACGCGAGATAATCGCGGACAAAACATACATACAGTCATATAAACATATGGGTCAATGTGAGAACCTCCTTTTTTTGAAGTCGGTTAATAAAAGGTTCAAATATGAAAGAGCCTCTTGTATACACTTAAAAACATAAAACCGTGGATTATTATGTTTTCTCGATTTCCCAGAATCCCTTTTGAAAAGACAATTCTCACTTGTAAACTAACTACTGATGTGCCGTCGGAAACTTTCCAAAATAATTTTTCCACATGGGTAAGTTTCGGAAAATTTTCCACATTTTTTTGTATGGGGTTTGAAACTTACCGAAATGTAAAATGGAAATTTCTTATATTATATTATATATGAAATTCTCGAGAAATTTCCGAGAACTTTTCCAACTTTTTGGAAACTTTCCGCAACTTGCACATCTGTAAAACTAACCATGTCACTTTACACCGGCTTTACACTTGTATGGACGAAAACGTTCCTTAAATCAGCTCTGGTGATAAAACAGCGTAAGACAAACAGATATAATATATATAGCACTAGCGGACCCGGCAGACGTCGTCCTGCCCGGAAAAGCAGTGCCACCTACCTGGTCGAATTGTATTTTCAAACCATGCAGGATTTATGCGCTCGTGAGATAAAAATACTGGGCTGTTATTCATAAAGCTGGAAGCCGCTCAACCAATCTCACTGAAGCGCAAACTCTTAGGGTATTTCTGGCGTGGTCGTGTTGGAGGTTTCCTCTGGATTTTCCCTAGGCCACTCACCTAGCGCGCGCCCCTATCACTCTCTTGGGCCCGGCCTATAAAGCCAAAGTCAGGTTAAAAAAGGACACTGTTTGTCTTTGTCCAAGTACTTGCCGTTAGGATGATGACCACAACCGAAAATGATATGCCTGAGTGGCACTCCTGGACGGCGGCATGCCCGACAAATGTCGACAGTAGGTACCGCTTTTAGGATATATTTCCAGAAATTCTTCGTCATGCATGATAACTTCGTCTGCGATTGCACAGACAAAACCTTCGGCTTCCCCGCAACGTACCCAGTTCACCGACGCGAGCAGTCTATGTCGGGCCCCGTACGGGCCCCGTTGAAGCGCCTGTGTAGCTCTTTAGGTACAGTCGGGTTCATTGTTATGTATACACTTTTTTACCTAATCGAAAGCTTTTGCTTTCAAATTGTAGGCGACCGCATTCGATTAGGTAAAAAGTGTATACTTATTCTTTATATCAATGAACTCGACTGTATCTTCCACTCCGCCTTGTGGTAGTCTAGTCAGTTCTCAATACTTTGAACTTGAAGTTTGCGCCAGTTTTCGGATTCTCTGGCGCACCTGTCTTTACCTTAAAGTGTTAGGCCGAAGAAGGCCGTTGCGATATTCTTGGCTGACATGCTAGCGGACCCGGCAGACGTCGTCCTGCCCGGAAAAGCAGTGCCACCTACCTGGTCGAATTGTATTTTCAAACCATGCAGGATTTATGCGCTCGTGAGATAAAAATACTGGGCTGTTATTCATAAAGCTGGAAGCCGCTCAACCAATCTCACTGAAGCGCAAACTCTTAGGGTATTTCCGGCGTGGTCGTGTTGGAGGTTTCCTCTGGATTTTCCTTAGGCCACTCACCTAACGCGCGCCCCTATCACTCTATTGGGCCCGGCCTATAAAGCCAAAGTCATGTTAAAAAAGGACACTGTTTATCTTTGTCCAAGTACTTGCCGTTAGGATGATGACCACAACCGAAAATGATATGCCTGAGTGACACTCCTGGACGGCGGCATGCCCGACAAATGTCGACAACGTACCCAGTTCAAAGACGCGAGCAGTCTATGTCGGGCCCTGTACGGGCCCCGTTGAAGCGCCTGTGTAGCTCTAGGCACAGTCGAGTTCATTTATGTGTATACACTTTTTTACCTAATCGAATGCTTTTGCTTTCAAATTGTAGGCGACCGCATTTGATTAGGTAAAAAAGTGTATACTTACCTTTATATCAATGAACTCGACTGTATCTTCCACTCCGCCTTGTGGTAGTCAGTGCTCAATAATTTGAAGACTGTGCCAGATTTCTGATTCTCTGGCGCACCTGTCTTTGCCTTAAAGTGTTAGGCCGAAGAAGGCCGTATGTAATACGTAATGTATTTAAGCCGTTGTGTGGATTGTGTGGTAATTTGGGTCACTTACACTTGCATTTTCCCGTAAACATTTTTTCTGCATTCATATTTGTTCGCCGCGTGTAAACTGCTTACAATTCGAGTTTCGTGTGTGACGACCAATATTTCCACAACATATTACGTTTTATGTTTATGTATTGAAGCTTTTTACTGATTTTATAATTAAAGAGTTATTTATATATTAAATTGCCTTACGTCCACTCTACCATAATTTTACAATAATAAATAAATCTCAATTCAATTCAATTCAATCTTGTAAATAAATCTCGCTTACTTATGGAAATATGTCAGTGACGCAAGTGACTTCGCATGTCTTATTGAGCACCGTCCGTCAAATGCCAAAGAGTTTGTTCTACGCTATCTATGATACACAAATGTTCAGCAGATCCGTTTTTTAACGAAAACACGAAAACGACGCCCCCTGCCGGGTCCAATTGTCTCAATCGAACTTTCCGGGACCAACACAAATATACACACAAAATTTCATCCCAATCGGTGCAGCCGTTTAGGAGGAGATATGAAACTAACACACGTACAGAAGAATTATATATATAAAGATAAGTATTTAACTCTAAATAAACATTCCCAGTAATTTAAGTTTCAAAATACCTAACTTAAGCATTTTCACATTATACGGGTAGTACGACATGTTGTATTTATAATTATATATTTTATGTCACACCTGGCCATAAAGCGGCAATTACCGCACGCTCCGCGTGCGGGAAATCCCACTTCCTGGCCAGGAAGTGACATAAAATTTTGTACTTAACACGGGCGGTAATAAAGAAAGCCTCAGATCGCATATTTATCGCCCTTGCCTTCGGCTCGGGCGTCAAATACCTGCGATCTGAGACATTCTTTGTTTTACCGCCCTTGTTAAGTAATGTACTAATATAGTTAAGTGTTACTAATTTTCGAGCCATATTACTTGTAAAATTGTAATTGAAAATAAATAATGATAATATGTTTCGCATTTTGATTTCAATATGTTATTAGGTTATTACTTGCTTTGCTTAGTGGGTGGACACTCCAAACAACAACTTGGAAAGGACCAACGGGAGCTAGGAAGAAGGGCCGACCATAGCACGGTGGTCTGACGAGATCGCAGAGCTAGCGGGGTGTGGGAGGCCCAAGATAAAGATCAGTGGCATTCACTGGAAGAGGCCTTCACCTCTTAAGAGGAGAGGTAGGGCAAGCTCTCTCCATACAAACTTTGTGCAGGATTTACTTCGTTTGTGTTTGCATTAAAGTTATGATTTTTGGTCAGTATGCTTATTTTTCTGATAGCTATTTCGTGATGTAATTTTTTTTTTAATTTTTTTTTTTTTAATTTTTTTTTTAAATATTTGAAAATTTTCACATCACGATCTTCGCATATCTAATATTTACAACCAAAAAACTTCTTATATTTGTTAGTGCCAAAACCGACGAATAAAACGTGCACAAAGTTTGTATGGGGAAGGCCTTGCCCTACCCTGCGCCTTAACAGGGTTCTGGTGTGCGCACTAATAATAATAATATATTTTCCCTATTGTATTGTAATTTTCCAGAAATAAAGGCTTTTTTATTTTATTATTTATTATGTTATTATTACTATCAATCTCTACCATAGATATAGTATACTACATAGATAGAGGATTTATAGACATACATGTATATAAAGTAGTGTATGCATATATAATTAGGTCTTGAAAGATACGTGTTTTAAAAAGCCTTCTTATGTAACAGTTGCATAAACTTCTATTATAGTCCAAGCTAGAACTTAGAAGATTTCTTTCGATCGTGATTTTATGGACGTATATCTTATATCTTTAAACGAGCAATTCTTGTATATTTATTTATTTATATATTTATTTCGAGGATCTCGGAAACTGCTCTAACGATTTCGATGAAATTTGGTATGTGGGGGTTTTCGGGGACGAGCAATCGATCTAGCTAGGTCTCATGCCCGGGAAAACGCCGAGCAAAGCTCGGTCGCCCAGATATTACCATACTGAAATAGACATAAAAAACGTAAGTATGAAACAATTTTAAAGCAGTGAAGCGTAAGATTAATAGTCATGAAACAGGTTTTATGACCTACGATTTCACTGAAAATTGAGAAACATATGTAGCTACATTATTGTCGAGGCATGGAAGTAGGCAATTGCTCTTTTGGCTGCGTATAACTGAGTTTTGTAACCAGATACAAAAGAAGTATTAGGTTCAAACCGACGACCTTGGGAGTCCCTTTATTAATACGAAACCGGCAATTCCAGCCGGAGGATCAAATTTTTTTTTTTCGAAAATATAGAAATAAATACCAAATTCACCTTTTATTTTAATAAACAAAAACGCAAGTGTTTTCCACGGAAAAACGCCAGCTGTTATAAACCAAAGAAGTTACGATTCAAACAGATAAAAAAAACTTTTTTGAATTAGTTGTAGGGGCGTCCAATGATTACGTGAGGCATTTTTAGAAAAATGTCTGGAAAAGAACGTGATATTTGCCGAAACTAACACACAGCCTTAGGGAATTATTCCAGAATAAAAACTATCCCCTTGTCTTTCTCCAGGATTTAAACAATTTCCAAACTTATCAAATTTCATCTGAAACGGTTAAACGTGAAAAGATAACAGGCGGAATTACAACTGCATTTACAATACTAGTTAACTACCATGGCTCCGCCATTTTGAAAAGTGTGCAAAACCGGAATCTGAAATAAAAAGGCTCCGAGCAGGATTCAAACCTGCGAAATTCTGGCATAGGCAAGCCTATTTATTTATTTTATTTGCATATAATTCGACTCCTCTATAATATAATAGCGGCATAAAATGAAATTGTTATGTAAGGTATTGTTCACTTTTTTGGTCGGTAGACGAGAGGCAAAACTAAAAATTGAATCGACAAAAAAAATCACATGTCTTCGGCGGATGTCCGGTCATTCACCCGCTACAGCTTGCATTTCTCAACAGATTCATGTAAAATTTTGTAAATAGTGACCAGGTTCGATACTTAGGTATATGGATTTGTCAAAATGGTGAGATGAGGTTGCAAAATGGTTTGAGGGAGTCCGCTGGATGCGGGTGGCGCAGAACCGGTCCTTGTGTCACTTTTTGGGAGAAACCTATGTCCAGCAGTGGGTAATATCACTTGTAGTCTACAGCTCATAGAGATAGAGCAACCAGTTTAAAATGATAAAGTGAAATTAAATAAAGATTTACAACTGTATCAATAAAGTACATATGTTCGATTAGTAATAGTAATACAGAAACGTATATTATATCACAGTATATCAAGAATTATATGACGGCTTCAAAATTCGTATGCCCCTCTCTAGTATACAAATTTGTTTTTATATTGTATGTTTTTGTGTATTGTGCAAGTATTGTGTGTATATGCATGTGTCATACTCATATGTGACGAAAAACACACGTGCGTTCAGTTAAAGATTGGTTTAATATAAGATTTTAAGCTCACATTAGAATTACAATAAATAACGGGATATTTACCATGTATATTTGTATATGTGAGTTTCCGATATTTCGGCACTGTTGCAAGCGCCATTATCACGGAGTAACTGAAGTGCTGCGAGTTTTACTTGTGGTCTACCCACACGCCATAGCGATCTACCCTCTTCCTGGTTCGCTTTTTCCGTACAGTGTCACCGTCACTACTATTGTCAGGAGGGGCAATCTACCGTGACGTCATCGCGCCGCTCAAAGTACATGCGGCGGGACGGGTCCCCAGTCTTAGGACTATTTAGTGGTTGCGGGTTGCGGCGCAACGATACGGATCGCATTCGCTGCTGTACCGCTGTACAATCATAATTCGTGTCGTGAACTGACGTGTATAAAATAATAATGCAAAAACCAAAACATTATTGCATTGCAGCAGGTTGTGTAATAATAAAACCTCGGACCTTTAAATATTATATAAAACTTTGTATCCCCTGGTTACATATTGTATGGAGTGCCTGCCCCTACTTTAATATTTTTTCGTCATTTCACATCACTTTTACGTAGCAGTTCATACGAGTAGAACACACCTTCCTGCTAAATGTTTTAATTGTATTTGTACTTTGTAGTGCTTATAGTCTCCGAGTACATCGGCTGTCACATACAGACGTAAAGACGGACGGACGGGTTCCGTTTTCACCATTTTGGCTACGGTACCTTAAAAGTACGTTCGTAACTATTCGTAATTGTATTGTAAACAATACTACTATTAATAAAGTACATATATTAAAATAGGTTCTCGCTGGTGGTAACCCTAGCGCTGAGGGGGGCCCCGAAAGAGCGCGTTGCGTGCGATAGAAAGAGATGGCCACGTTTAGGCACATTTGGTATACCTAAACGGAGAATTTGTAAACAGAGAATCTTCTGTACTTGTACTATTACTTATTCTGTGCTATTGTCCGCCTTCTCACTTGAAAACTATATAGTGGCGTTCTAGGTATTGTTTTGTTCTGTGGGTCTGTTTCCGGAACGAACTCGCGTGTTGATACTGTAAGTGTGGTGTGTCGTGATCGTGTTCGAGTTTCAAGTGAGAAGGCGGACAATATTAGTGACGGTAACACCGTACGGAAAAAGCGCACCAGGAAGAGGGTAGATCGCTATGGTGTGTGGGTAGACCACAACTAAAACTCGCAGCACGTGAGTTACTCCGTGATAATGGCGCTTGCAACAGTATCGAAATATCGCAAACTCACATATACAAATATACATGGTAAATATCCTGTTATTAATCGTAATTCTAAGATTGGTTTATTCTATTAGGGGCCTATTGCATAATAAATTACAACTAATATTACAAGCGGTAGTCTCCTTTCAATCCCTTTCAGTCGAAAGAGACTTCCGCTTGTAATATTAGTTGTAATTTATTATGCAATAGGCCCTAGGTTGTATATTTTTCATGTATAATGGATACACAGTTTATTCTGCAGGTTACTATTAGTCCAATCCAAAATTAAGCTAAGTAGCCCTTAACTTTTGATATCATCATCCTCCTAGCGTTATCCCAGTACAGTTGCATACTATAGGATGCCTGGGGTCCACTACCTAATCCCAAGATTTGGCGTAGGCACTAGTTTTTACGGAAGCGACTGTCATCTGACCTTCCAAATAACTAAACCTTATTGGGATAAGCTTTGTCAAGTGAATGGGCAACTTGACTGTTAGAATTACTCAATCTGCCTGAAGGCCTCTAACATGGCGTAACTACTGTTATCATGGACAGCAGCGGGGATCAACGGCTTAAGGCTTGGTCACACCGCTTGCGCGACGCAAGCGGGACGCAAAAAAGCAAGCCTATAAAAACGATTCCTACTCTTTCAAGTTATGCATATTTGAGGCCAGACCCAGAGCCCCCTAAGACCAAGAGTCTGTAGGCAGTGGCTCAAGTCGTTACAAACAAGACTTCTTTTTTTTCCGTAATTCGAAAGTAATTTTGATTATCAAAATATTAGAAGGAACACACTTAAATAGCAGAGTGTAATGATTGAAAGATTCACCACCACAAGGGATACCCACAGTAGCTCAGTTAGTTAAGAGCAATGGACAGATTCCAGAGGTTGTGGGTTCAAATTCCACCTGTGGCGTTTAAATTTTCAATTTTCTACATTGATTGAAAATTATCATTACAAAGCTTGTGTGGAATAAAATTCTAGGATGCCTTACTGGCAGGGCAAACACATATTATCCCGAGACAATATAAGAGGTATACGGGCAAAGGTAGGCACACTTATTAAAAAAAAAGTAAGTTAAGAAATAGTTACAATTACTCACTATTGTAACACCATCTATCAACCGTTGTATATTATGTAATTTCGTTTGAAGAAAAATATCGAATTCCGGTAAAAAACCACTCTCAAACGGAGCGTTCTTATACGATTTGTAGAGAAAAGACATTGCTTTGTGCAGCTGCTGCTGTTACAAAGTTTATGAAGTTTGTTTATGTTTATTCAATTTGAATACACTGTAGCCGTCCGGGGAACAAAAACTCACTATAATTAGCATTCGTATACACTAAACAACACTGAATTTGGGCTATAAGTCATACAAATGACGGTTGGCTGTAGAAAATTTCGCGACAACTGAATGTAATGTTTTTCGCTGCCAAGGTCGTTATTTTGGTGTTTCGCGTGATAAAAATAAACAATAGTACTCACCTTGTCTCCCAAATGGCTCTGCAGAACGGGAAACAGGCAACAAAACCGCGTTGTGCGTCAAATCTTCAATAGACAGCCCAGTCACCGCCGTCGAAAGAAGAGGATTTTTCACTATACCCCGGCTCATGTGATCACCAAAACTTTTGTCAGACATTGTGTCACTATATTATTAATCGGTCAAAACAGTGTTTCTCGTGAATTTACACATTTGGAGGTCGCAAAATGCAAATATAATTTACGTGAAATTACGTGTCACTTGCATATTTTGACATATTTGTGACATTCTTCATTCTTGGCAAATGTCATTCCGAAATTCCAATCCAGTTCCAATCCTCCTACGATTCTGCCAAAAAAGTTTTGCTCCTTTTTTGGAAAAAAGTATTAATGTTGAAGTATATTTCATAGAAATATTACGAAAGGCTGGAATTATATAATACATAATCAGCGTGTATATAACTAGTATAACTGAAATGATAATAAATTATATTCTAAAGAATTCATTCGTATAAAAACTTAAAAACCAACCTTCACAAACGCCTTAGCGTTTCGTTTCACTCTTCTTCATACTCGTGTTAGAAGTATCATGACAAAAGATACGTGAAATGGAACACATTACCACTTAAACGTCAAAACTTTTAGGTTACGTTTGTTTATTTACGAAATACATTTCGAAAATAATCGAACAAAACTTACTAAAAGATGTCTGATCAACAACCAGAACCTCCTCCTCCAGTGAAACGTTACAGACGCGAGGAAAAGTCCTCAGAATCCGAGGAAGATATCGATAACTATCAGCCTTATGTCCCAGTGAGAGAACGCAAGAAACAGCAGTTAATGAAGTTAGGGCGCCTTGGACAGGTCGCTGCTGAAGTCTCCGCGGAGACCAAAAGCTCAAGTGAGAACGATCCGGATGACGAGAGTAAGTAAAATTAAAATAAAGACATTTACATCCACATACATTGTTGCCTAGATTTTGTTATTAAAACATTAAATACTACGTTTTTTCGACGTGTTAAGGTCTGTTACTATATTTAAGATGACGTTTTTTTATACCAAGGTTTTGATTGATTTCATAATCATATGAAATCTCATTAGGTTCCTATGTTCCCTGAAACACTGGCAGCTTAGGCCCTGCATGGCTGCCTGTGGCGCTTTATATATTTTCATTTCATTTTACTGTCATAATTGTTAGATGTTACATATTGTATTCCAATTTAACAGAGAAAGATGTTTCCAGATATTTAGAACCGAGTCTTGCATGTGCATAACTGTTTACAACTGTACAAGCCAGACTTACGCTGTTCTGCATTAATCAATCTCTTCTCCAGCATCCCAAGAAGAATGGGGCCGGCGCTACAATGTCTCCCTCTTGGACCAGCACAGCGAGCTGAAAAGGCTGGCCGAAGCTCGTGCTCTCAGTGCGGCGGAGAGACAGGCTCGGGAAGAGCAGCACATACTGGAGAGTGTAGCACAGAGTAAAGCGCTCATGGGTGTGGCCGAGTTAGCTAAGGGTAAGAACACTATGCTACATTTTATTACTTTCTCGTTCTTTTATTGCAAAGAAAAACATACAAGTGTGGCTTTACGTGGCAAAATTTGTCCTTTTTTGCATATTTCTTTTTTGGAAATTAGCATAATTCAAATACAAGATTACAAAAAACAAATTTTCATTTCACTATTATGGATCTAAGATTCTCATATAAAAACATCAGTTTAAAATGTTTTATGTCACACCTGTCCATAAAGCTGCAATTACCGCACGCTCCGCGCGCGGGAAATCCCACTTCCTGGCCAGGGGGTGACATAAAATTTTGTACTTAACACGGGCGGTAATAAAGAAAGCCTCAGATCGCATATTTATCGCCCTTGCCTTCGGCTCGGGCGTCAAATACCTGCGATCTGAGACATTCTTTGTTTTACCGCCCTTGTTAAGTAATGTACTATTATGTTAATATACAAATCAGACTAATAGTACAGACATCAGATACAACTAAGGGCGCGTTCACATAGCGATCCGTTTTACAGGTCCGTTAATTGGGGACGTATCTAGTTGTATGAGCGAGTTTGCACACAAAACAGTATTCCGGATCCAATAAGAAGTAGTTCGCGCAATCCGTTAAAAATGGATGTTCTATGTGTACGCGCCCTAATGTCACTGGCTTCTCAGGTATCCAGTACGAAGAACCAATAAAGACATCATGGAAGCCCCCCCGCTGCATCCTCGAGCTGCCTCCGGAGCGCCACGACCGCGTGCGGGAGCAACTGATGATCCTCGTGGAGGGAGAAGACGTCCCGCCTCCTATCAGGACGTTTCAGCACATGAAGTTTCCTAAAGGTAGGGTTTGGGTTTCCTAAAGATAGGGTTTGGATTCGCGAAAGTATGGTTTGGGCTTCCTAAAGGTAGGGTTTGGGTGTCCTAAAGGTAGCGTTTGGGTTTCCTAAAGGTAGCGTTTGGGTTCCCTAAAGGTATGGTTTGGGCTTCCTAAAGGTAGGGTTTGGGTTCCCGAAAGGTATGGTTTGGGCTTCCAAAAGGTAGGGTTTGGGTTTTCTAAAGGTAGCGTTTGGATTTCCTAAAGGTAGGGCTTGGGTTTCCTAAAGGTAGGGTTGGGGTTTCCTAATGGTTGCTTTCGGTTATCTAAAGGTAGTGTTGAACAAGTTTATCCCTTTATAACCATTTCGCTTTTTTGGAATTGGGACTATGGCGACTTGGGTTCTGTAGAGTTGTGAGAAAGGCACAAAACACATTTTAGTTAGAGTACTTTTATCTCAAGAGCACGGGTGAACTAAGGTTGTGTGTTGAGCTATACCTGCACATTGTCTATGTGTGCGTCAGCGTTGGAGCTACGAGTTCACGTTGTATATGTGTTCGTATGTGTCACAACTACAACAATGGCCAACCCGCGCTCTTGAGATAAAAGTACTATAGCAGAGGTTGTGGTGGAAGCGGACCTGCGTGAGCTCGGAGCTGGTGCAAGATGGCGAGAAATTGCGCAGGACCGTGCAAAGTGGCGTGCTCTTGTGTCGGAGGCCAACACTCATTTTGGGTCGTCATGCCAGCCCAGTTACTTAGTTTTTAGAGGTTGGTAAGTTTTATGAATAACAGGGTAAGGCTGGGTTGCACCAAACCGTCTGTCATATCGTAAGCGTTGTTCGTCAAATCTGATTGTATGGAAAGTTTGACAAGTTTCTATGGGATGACGGCTGCTGTCTGTGTTCGTACGTTGGTGCAACTGGCACTAAATCTATAACCTCTTGTTGCAGGCGTCCTCCGAGGATTAGAAGAGAAAGGCATAAAGAAGCCGACCCCCATCCAGGTGCAAGGCATCCCCGCGGTGCTGATGGGGCGCGACATGATCGGAATCGCGTTCACCGGCTCCGGGAAGACCCTGGTCTTCACGCTGCCGCTGCTGCTGATCTGTGTGGAGCAGGAGATCAAGATGCCCTTCATCAGGTCAGTAATAGATGGTCTGGAAGAGAGGCATGAAGAAGCCGACCCCCATCCAGGTGCAAGGCATCCCCGCGGTGCTGATGGGGCGCGACATGATCGGAATCGCGTTCACCGGCTCCGGGAAGACCCTGGTCTTCACGCTGCCGCTGTTGCTGATCTGTGTGGAGCAGGAGATCAAGATGCCTTTCATCAGGTCAGTAATAGATGGTCTGGAAGAGAGGCATGAAGAAGCCGACCCCCATCCAGGTGCAAGGCATCCCCGCGGTGCTGATGGGGCGCGACATGATCGGAATAGCGTTCACCGGCTCCGGGAAGACCCTGGCCTTCACGCTGCCGCTGCTGCTGATCTGTGTGGAGCAGGAGATCAAGATGCCCTTCATCAGGTTAGTAATAGATGGTCTGGAAGAGAGACATGAAGAAGCCGATCCCCATCCAGGTACAAGGCATCAGCTTTGGGAAGACCCTGGTCTTCACGCTGCCCCTGTGCTGGTCTGTGTGGAGCAGGAGATCAAGATGCCCTTCATCAGGTCAGTAATAGATGGTCTGGAAGAGAGGCATGAAGAAGCCGACCCCCATCCAGGTGCAAGGCATCCCCGCGGTGCTGATGGGGCGCGACATGATCGGAATCGCGTTCACCGGCTCCGGGAAGACCCTGGTCTTCACGCTGCCGCTGTTGCTGATCTGTGTGGAGCAGGAGATCAAGATGCCTTTCATCAGGTCAGTAATAGATGGTCTGGAAGAGAGGCATGAAGAAGCCGACCCCCATCCAGGTGCAAGGCATCCCCGCGGTGCTGATGGGGCGCGACATGATCGGAATCGCGTTCACCGGCTCCGGGAAGACCCTGGTCTTCACGCTGCCGCTGCTGCTGATCTGTGTGGAGCAGGAGATCAAGATGCCCTTCATCAGGTCAGTAATAGATGGTCTGGAAGAGAGACATGAAGAAGCCGATCCCCATCCAGGTACAAGGCATCAGCTTTGGGAAGACCCTGGTCTTCACGCTGCCCCTGTGCTGGTCTGTGTGGAGCAGGAGATCAAGACGCCCTTCATCGGGTCAGTAATAGATGGTCTGGAAGAGAGGCATGAAGAAGCCGAACCCCATCCAGGTACAAGGCAGCAGTGCTGGTCTTTTTGGAGCAGGAGATGAAGATGCCCTTCATCAGGTCAGAATTTGAAGTGGAAGTTACCACGATCAAATTTCAACAAACAAATACAAATGAAAAACGAGATATGCGCGAAACACATAACCCTGCTTTGCAGTCGGGTAATAAACCGTGATCACGCACGCAGCCTCAGACGGAAATTGAACCCGTGCCTCTGGTTTGCCGGACCAGCGTGCTTACCTTTACACCACTGAGATCACTACGTCATCAAGCGAATCTTTGCCTTACATTCTTAAGCCACTACTAGCGACCTCTCTGTAATTTCTTCAAAGGCTCACAGGCGTGGTCACAGTTAATTTTTCCTTTGTATTTGTTCTCTGTATCATATAATTACAGCATCTTATAACATTCCACTGAAACTAGTCCTCAGGAATCTGTTTTTTCTCCAGAAACGAGGGTCCATACGGCCTCATCATCTGCCCGTCGCGTGAGCTGGCCAAGCAGACCCACGAGATCATCCAGCACTTCGTGAAACACCTGAAGATGACCGGAATGCCAGAGATCAGGAGCTGTCTCGCTATTGGAGGTATTAGGAGGAGGCCATTTTGCCTTGAGTCTCAGACATATAATATTTTGGTTTTTATTAATTTATTAATGTTTATTATTTATATACAGTATACACTCTGACGATCTTTTTGTGAATTCATGCTATTTTAATTTTGTAAAATGACATGTTAATTTTCAATAAGAAATAAATAAATCTAATCTAATCTTAATTATGACGACCGCTTTAGCTTAGTTGGTAGAGCTAGCTATCTATTTCCAGTCACACTCTTATCTATGGTAGTGACCCTGCCTACGTAGCTGGAGGTCCCGGGTTCGAATCCTGGACAGCGCATTTATTGTGCGATGAGCACGAATATTTGTTTCTGAGTCTTGGATGTTTTCTATGTATTTAAGTATCTATTTATCTATATAAGTATTATAATAGGGGTTAGTAGTAGCTCAGAGGTATGGTTGAGGGATCTAGGAGAAGGGTTTAGATATCTGGAAGGAAATACGCAATCCACATACGAATTATAATGTATTCATACTATATCCGAATACATTCACATTCAATTGTAATCTAATTAAAATAACACATCAGCTGTGACTCCGAGCGAGTCCCAGGCCAGAGTCCTTGGAAAACCATTTGTTTCCAGCAGAATGCCGCTTTGACAGGCATTCCAGAATATATTCAAATACGAATATGTTACTTTATGGTTCTAGACCAAACATGGCCAGCCTCATACAGTAACAACCTCTACATTCTCCCTCCTCCTCGGGATGAAGAATGTAGGCAAAGACCTGCCTAACCCTATAGACTAACTAGGTCTTGAAGCAAGTGCCAATAAGAACAGGTAACAACACGGGTTGAAAGCTGAACCAGCAAGCAGTTTGTTTCAAAAATAAGTCGTGATCACCATGATCGGAGACCAAACAAACATATCGAGAATAATTTATTATCATTCGCGCCTATCCGATGACAACAACGCAGGATGATGGTGCTGAGGCCCATGAGAGCCTCCTCGCCCTCTGCTGATGGAGTACAGCGAGTGCCCATCACTGCGAAGTGGTCTTCCTTTTTTCAAACTGCCTGGCTTTCTTTTTTCTATACTGCTTAGCTGGTTACCCTTCTCCCCTGGTTGGCAAGATTGCTTCAGAGTCATCACAGCATACAGCATACTCGTTCGCATGAAATTGGATAAAACAATATTAGTTTACTCTAGATAGCAGTCACACAAAATTAATGCTTCTAGAAAATGTTACTAAGTTTCAATTATTATAGATTATCATGTAAATATTTACAAGTCCAAGTTGTATTCATTTTAATAAAATATTATTAACATTACAATGTTGTTTTATTATAATTGTATTTCAATAAGACACAAGATTGTTGTGTGTGTTGTTTTATGGTTCTAGACCAAACATGGCCAGCCTCATACAGTAACAACCTCTACAGTATGTATATCGTCGCCTAGTACTCATAGTACAAGCTTTGCTTAGTTTGGGACTAGGTTGATTGTCCACAAATATTTTTTACGCAGAGTGTAAGGCTGGAAACAGTGCTCGACCGACGGTCAGCGCGTACCGTCGGTCGGGCGTAACTATCGCTGTACGAAAGCATACGTGCGTTCAGAGCGATGCTCACCGTCAGCCGACCGACCATACGCGCTGACCGTCGGTCGTGCTCTGTTTCCTGCCATAGACTTGCATAGATATATCTACGCCGACCGATGGTCAGCGCTGACCGTCGGTCGAGCACTGTTTCCAGCCTAAAACGGGACCCTATTACTAAGACTCCGCTGTCCGTCCGTCCGTCTGTCACCAGGCTGTATCTCATGAACCGTGATAGTTAGACAGTTGAAATTTTCACAGATGTATTTCTATTGCCTATACATATATCTTGTATAAGTTATCTTTAACATATACAAATATACAAACAATACAAATATATTACAGGTGTTGCGGTTTCTGAGTGTATGGAGGTGGTGCAACGCGGGGTGCACATAATGGTGGCCACACCCGGCCGACTAATGGACATGCTCGATAAAAAGATGGTAAATATTATAGTATAGTTTTTAAAGACACATAAAAAAACCCTTAAAACCTAAAATCTGATGATGGAGACAGAACTTGTACCAAAAACTACATTTTTGACAGAACTTTTTTGATATACGGTGGTGGTACTTTATTTGGTGAGCAATAATAGTAGATTATACAACAAGTGCATAAAATGGGTTTTATGGACGAGTTATACACTCTACTTTTCACGTCAGTTGCAAGGAAATTAACAAATAATTTAATGAAGGTTATGTCATCACATTTACACTCGCTCGGTCGTTGACCTCGTTCGATGTTCGCGCGCGCACTGGCAGGCTGCTGCACGGGGTTGATCGTGTGGCTGTTGGACCGATTGCCTTGGTCTTCGAGTTCTTCGACGAAGATTTTACTTTATGCACTAGAGCTTAAAAATCGATTTTATGTCGTCTACGCAAGACTTAAAGTCGAACTTTACAAGCATGAGAAGTGAAATAGTACATTACTCAACAAGGGCGGTAAAACAAAGAATGGGGGTACCGGGAGATAGTCTCAGATCGCAGGTATTTGACGCCCGAGCCGAAGGCAAGGGCGATAAATATGCGATCTGAGGCTTTCTTTATTACCGCCCGTGTTAAGTACAAAATTTTATGTCACCCCCTGGCCAGGAAGTGGGATTTCCCGCGCGCGGAGCGTGCGGTAATTGCCGCTTTATGGCCAGGTGTGACATAAAGAGTATTTTGTATTGTATTGTATTGCATGATTACAGGTCCGTCTGAACGTGTGCCGCTACTTGTGCATGGACGAGGCCGACCGCATGATAGATATGGGCTTCGAGGAGGACGTGCGGACGATATTCTCGTACTTCACGGGGCAGCGGCAGACCCTGCTCTTCAGCGCCACCATGCCGAGGAAGATACAGAACTTCGCCAGGTTCGTTAATAGTACCATCATCATCATCATCATCAGCCTATATATGTCCCACTGCTGGGCACAGGCCTCCTCTCATAAATGAGAGGGATTGGGCAGTAGTCCCCACGCTGGCCCAGAGCGAGTTGGGGACTTCACATACAACTTTGAATTTCTTCGCGGATGTATGCAGGTTTCCTCACGATGTTTTCCTTCACCGAAAAGCTAACGGTAAATATCAAATGATATTCCGTACATAAGTTCCGAAAAACTCATTGGTACGAGCTGGGATTCGAACCCACGACCGCCGCTTGACAGCCGCATGCTTGAACCACTACCGTAGCTTTAATAGCGTTAATAGTACATTTTGGGTCAATCAATTATTTCTTTCTCTTACCATGGTCACGTCTCCTGGGTCACTCTTAAAAACAACGATTTTACAGACTTTAATTCTATTAAACATGATTTTTAGTGATGGTTATAAACCCATTCTGACGTGGGCCAACGCTTGAGCATGCTAGAGGTCCATATTATAAATGTATTTCTAAGAAACTTAAGTTACATTTGTCTCCTGGCTGACGGGACAGAATAACAACAAGGGAAAGTTGATTGACCCTTTACGTTGTTACCATAATTGTATCATCATCCTCCTAGCGTTATCCCAGTACAGTTGCATCCTGAAGGATGCCCGGGGTCCGCTACCTAATCCCAAGATTTGACGTAGGCACTAGTTTTTACAAAAGCGACTGCCATCTGACCTTCCAACCCCGAGGGGAAACTAGACCTTATTGGGATTAGGCTTTGTCAAGTGAGTGGGCAACTTGACTGTTAGAAGTTCTCAAACCGCCCGAAGGCCTCCAACTTGGCTTAACGACTGCTGCCATAGACAGCAACCGGGATCAACGGCTTAACGTGCCTTCCAAAGCACGGGAGCGCTCAGTTAGTAACCACTCAAAGTGGTCACCCATCCAAGTCCTGACCGCTGCCCACGTTGCTTAACCTTAGATACCGCAAGCGGTACTCAGGCGCCGCTGGGCCACGAGCGCTCCGTTACCATAATTGTATGCGGGATTTATATTATGTCATGTACCAATGCATTTTAGTTGAATAAATGTCTTTATTATATGGACTACAATACGGACAATATGGACTTGTTCTGGAATAAATTTCATTCATTCATTCATTATTATTATTATTCTTTTGGAGTGCTCGTGGCCCAGCGGCGCCTGCGTGGTGCAAGCGGTGCGCAAATTTAAGCAATGTCGGGCGGGGTCAGTACATGGATGGGTGACCGCTTTGAATGGTTACTAAGTTTTGTCGTGTATATTCTACATAAACACGATCTAAATGCATGATTTATAGGTTAAGTAATTCCGCTTACCAGAACTTGTAGGAAAACAATCTCCGAACGGAACCAACACTTTAATCACGCACAGTGATCCTCCATCTCCAGGTTTCGTGATCCCAGGGCATCCGAAGTCCTACAATTACTTAGTATTTTACGTAAAAACAAATGCACATTCGCCGGTTTGTCAAGCCACTTTTCTCGGCAACCGTAGCTTAGAAATACCAGGTATAATATATCATTGGAATCGTCATCTCACAAAGAAAACGATTAAGATAACCGTTTCGCATATTTTGATAATATTTTGAAAACTTTATATTATTACTAATGTCACAGACATGACGCCACTAGTGTTGTAACCCAGACCTTATCGGTTTTTACTTCAAGTCGTGATTTCTCCCTAACCAGAGGTTTCTGAGGATTCCGCCTGTCGTATTAGTTATCTACAAATAAAGCCCGACATTTTAGATACATTTATATTTAAATTCGTAATTCCAAGTTCACCAAATTTCATGTCTTCGTGAATGGTTATCTTTAAAAACTGCATATTTGTTCAATCCCTATCGGGAAATGACAGATAGTGAGTCCCTCCGCTGCCGTCACACGGACCGCACGCGCGCATCTCAAAAAGATCGAGAATCGATCGCGCTCGAACGCCATGTGATCTCACACACCGGCGCGTGATGGGTACTCACCCCTTTCTTCAATCCTCGGCCCACCCGTGGGCTCGAGTTAGTGTGTTAGCGCTAAGGCGCGACTCGCGAGTGTAATTGGTGCTTCGCGGGATGTGTATTCGCGCCGCGAGTGACGCTCACCATGGACTGCATCAGAGCAGCCGCCCGCGCAGGCTGGCAGTTGCCGCCGCGTGGTTCATGGGCCCTAGCCGCCCCTTAGATGTTCGCCACTAAAGCGACGCCGCGCCTCCGTGGTCCAAGGATGTTCACCAGGACGAGTTCGGCGTGCTAGCTCGGCCGCCGCACCATGCCAAGACCACGCGAGGGCGCGTCCTCTTCTTTGAGCGACCTCTACGTTATCAGTCCTCTGTCGACGTGCCTCGGGACTGCACCTTTTCTCCAGCAACGGGATTCCGTGGAGTCGTCTATGCCCGACCTCCAAACCGTGAGTCCGTTCCAAATACCTGGCCAGGGTCGTTTTACGAAGACTTTAACGCGTCGCGCTGACGTCTCGCGTTTCCGCGCGTTCCGTTCAAGTCGACGTCGGTTCCTTAGATAAGTGTAGCCCTAAGGTATTCTGTTTGAGCGGTATCCGAGGCCGCCATGTAAGCGCGGGTCTTTGAATAGATAATTTTTCTTATTGCATTGTTTCAATTGTCCGTCCGATCCCTTCCTTCAGGTGGCCTATACGGTCCTTGAACCAAAAGTTGAAGCTCTGCGAGAGTATATTCCGGCAAACTTCAGTTGTAGGAGTAAGTATTAAACCGAACAAAGTGTGTTTGTGTGTAAGAAAGAGTAGCCATCATAACCTTCTATTAAGTGTTTCTTGTAGCATTTGCTACACCATTTAAACTCTTTTTTTTTTCTTTTTTTTTTACACACAACAATGGCGCCCGAAAAATTTTGAAACACTTGAAGGAGGTTTCCGCTGACAATTGAAACATTATTCAAATTTTTTATGTATGCTATACTTACTAGCATAAATTTTTTCATATGGTGAACACATTAGCACCTAATTGATGTGTAATTTGTAAACAATATAGACCTTATAGCTAATTTTTTTTTTTCAATTTTTAAGTTACACTAATATTATTGTGTTAACAATTTCTTGTTTTAGACAGTTGCAATGCAGCACTGTCATTAACTTAGCTTCACATTTTGCGTTTAAGGCTATATTTGTTTACCTAGGTGCAATGTTCATCTTAGTTATTCTTAAAACTTCAAACATGACTGAAGTTAATAGGGATGATGAATCCCAAGATGTAGGAGAAGCGGGAGAGAACTCTCCTCTCGCGCCGGTGATTGGAAATCTTAAACATTTTTAAATTTATTTAATTTGGAAATACGAATCCGCGGTTGAATAGGTACAAAACCAGATTAAAAATAACAAATACCACAGACGGAACGATCAAGAACTAGTACCTGTTACGACCGCCAACTCATTTAATATTTATATATAAAAACATAATTATTTATATACCACAAAAATAAATAAACTTTAATAGTTGCACTACATTAAAAAAAATTATTGAGCACTTCATAAGTAAATTTTTTTAGAGCTGTGACAAAAATCAGTTAACAATCACCGACCTACTTTTTATTACGTTCATTGTAATACCCCTTTGTGCGTATTGTGAACGAATTGAATTTAACTTGCAAGCCGCCTATCACGTCAGCTGATAGCGACTTTTGCACATGCTATAGGTACACAATTGTACCTAGCACTTATGACAAGAAACTTACCATTGTTGACCACTACCATAAGTGGCCAATAAGGCTGTACCGAAAGGTATTGCTGCATTTGAGCCAGCATACCATTTTCGGTCAACAACCTGTGCACTAGCCTTTGTTTTATACAAACACCTAGGTATAAAAAAATGATGCTTGCAGATATGCCCGATGTGAAGGGACATATCATGTCACGTACATTTTTATACAAACGGTCGACAGGTAAGTATCAATAAGTCATATTTTAAAATTTTCTTCCCTTCGAAGAATTTTTATTTTTTTTATTTTTTGGTGCACTTCATCGACAAATGTCGATACTTTTTTGTTGTTTTTGGGAAACCTAAACACTTTTTTACGTGCACCACGCATCTCCTCTCGGATCCAGAGGGATGCACCGGGCTCGATTCCGACCCACTCTTTTTTCAAGTTTTTGCTTTGGAGAAATTTTTTCTCACTTTCCCGGATTAAACTTTTTTTGTGAAGTGTGAACATATAAATGTCTCCACTAGTCACTAATGGATATGTCTACAGCCACCAAACTAGAGTGCGCTATTTTCACGGACTTGACTTCAAAATTTTGACAAAAATTCAAAAGTTTGAATTTGTCAAAATAGTAAAATTTCTGAGTAACTGTACCACCAAAGCTACCGGTGAGTACAGGAGAAACTTTTATAAGTCCACAAGTTTTCCCATAATAAGGAAAAATAAGTTTTTTTTTCTGTACATATAGGTAAACTTATATTATAAACGTAACTACTAGAAGTAACATTTATTATAAGGCATACATATGCAACTATGTACATAACGTTTAGCGTATTTTACATACGAAAACGCACGAGGAAGTGCAACTACGTGTAACACTAGTTGACACTATCCATCGTTTACATAGTCAGCAAATGCCACTATCAAACTGAGCGTATACTCCATACCCCGCTGAACGGAATTGGACAAACGCAAGAGGACTAGCCAGACTGATCATCTGGTTAGCAACCCATAGTTAGTTATCTAATATATAGTACGAGTAAAAGTATAAGTACTAGCAATAACGTTCGTTATAGGGCATGTTAAGTATAAACATTACCTTTAACGTAATATAAACATACTAGGTATAACTTTAGGAATATATAGAATCTACACTATATAGAGAAAGTTAAGCATTTAGTATTGTAGGTGGATACCACATCACAGTGGGTATTTAACCACCATTTACTCTAGTTAGGAAAATAATAGACCTACTTATATTAGTTAAATTAATTTAAAATAGCCAAGGGCTGTCTTTTCTACTGTAGAGCCTGGCCGCGCAACCCGTTTTCTTTGGATTTCTCGCTGCGTCACCAGTATCTCAGTGAAGCCGCGCACAAACCGTTACCCTACGAATAGGAACGGAATGGTAACACGCGTGATTTAGAATACATATAAAGCTAGACTTGATGCGCTTAGACTAGTCTCTAATGAGTGATAGTTTAGGTAGGTGGTAGTTAGGAGTTTTCTCTACCATAGGTCATTCTTAAAGGTGCTCTGTTCAGCAACAGCTGACAGCGCGACACCAAGGTAGTCTCCACACCACACGCATGTTAGCGTTTACGACTACGAGCGACATAGAGCCGCGATTCTCTCGCGGTCTGTGTTACGCAACGCGTACCCCGGTACGATGATTGTTTTTCTCACGGGTACCCCGGCTGTGGGGTAACCCGAGGTTTACCCTTACCTTGCAAGGGGGGTATTGTCGTGTATATTCTACATAAACACGATCTAAATGCATGATTTATAGGTTAAGTAATTCCGCTTACCAGAACTTGTAGGAAAACAATCTCCGAACGGAACCAACACTTTAATCACGCACAGTGATCCTCCATCTCCAGGTTTCGTGATCCCAGGGCATCCGAAGTCCTACAATTACTTAGTATTTTACGTAAAAACAAATGCACATTCGCCGGTTTGTCAAGCCACTTTTCTCGGCAACCGTAGCTTAGAAATACCAGGTATAATATATCATTGGAATCGTCATCTCACAAAGAAAACGATTAAGATAACCGTTTCGCATATTTTGATAATATTTTGAAAACTTTATATTATTACTAATGTCACAGACATGACGCCACTAGTGTTGTAACCCAGACCTTATCGGTTTTTACTTCAAGTCGTGATTTCTCCCTAACCAGAGGTTTCTGAGGATTCCGCCTGTCGTATTAGTTATCTACAAATAAAGCCCGACATTTTAGATACATTTATATTTAAATTCGTAATTCCAAGTTCACCAAATTTCATGTCTTCGTGAATGGTTATCTTTAAAAACTGCATATTTGTTCAATCCCTATCGGGAAATGACAGATAGTGAGTCCCTCCGCTGCCGTCACACGGACCGCACGCGCGCATCTCAAAAAGATCGAGAATCGATCGCGCTCGAACGCCATGTGATCTCACACACCGGCGCGTGATGGGTACTCACCCCTTTCTTCAATCCTCGGCCCACCCGTGGGCTCGAGTTAGTGTGTTAGCGCTAAGGCGCGACTCGCGAGTGTAATTGGTGCTTCGCGGGATGTGTATTCGCGCCGCGAGTGACGCTCACCATGGACTGCATCAGAGCAGCCGCCCGCGCAGGCTGGCAGTTGCCGCCGCGTGGTTCATGGGCCCTAGCCGCCCCTTAGATGTTCGCCACTAAAGCGACGCCGCGCCTCCGTGGTCCAAGGATGTTCACCAGGACGAGTTCGGCGTGCTAGCTCGGCCGCCGCACCATGCCAAGACCACGCGAGGGCGCGTCCTCTTCTTTGAGCGACCTCTACGTTATCAGTCCTCTGTCGACGTGCCTCGGGACTGCACCTTTTCTCCAGCAACGGGATTCCGTGGAGTCGTCTATGCCCGACCTCCAAACCGTGAGTCCGTTCCAAATACCTGGCCAGGGTCGTTTTACGAAGACTTTAACGCGTCGCGCTGACGTCTCGCGTTTCCGCGCGTTCCGTTCAAGTCGACGTCGGTTCCTTAGATAAGTGTAGCCCTAAGGTATTCTGTTTGAGCGGTATCCGAGGCCGCCATGTAAGCGCGGGTCTTTGAATAGATAATGTTTCTTATTGCATTGTTTCAATTGTCCGTCCGATCCCTTCCTTCAGGTGGCCTATACGGTCCTTGAACCAAAAGTTGAAGCTCTGCGAGAGTATATTCCGGCAAACTTCAGTTGTAGGAGTAAGTATTAAACCGAACAAAGTGTGTTTGTGTGTAAGAAAGAGTAGCCATCATAACCTTCTATTAAGTGTTTCTTGTAGCATTTGCTACACCATTTAAACTCTTTTTTTTTTCTTTTTTTTTTACACACAACAGTTTACTAACTCACAAACTGACTAAATAAGCTCTAAAAATAAAAATAAACTTTTTCGTGTTTGGTATGTTTACGTAAGCCTTAAAATCTTTAAGATAGATTACGTCAATAAAAATAATGCTAGTTCCCTATTATCCTCAGATCGGCGCTTGTTAAACCGGTGACGGTCAACGTGGGTAGAGCTGGCGCTGCCTCACTGAACGTGCGACAGGTAAAAAAAATCTGCGTTTACATTGCCATAACCAGCCCTGTTTCTCTTGCGGCTTCATCCAAACTCAGCTCTATAGTCTATAGATAAAGTACTGAGGTTGAATACGACACGATTACGATTTTTATATTAAAATCCGACGTTTACAAACCTTTACAATTTCCATTGTTTTAACCCGTCCTCTCCCAGATAAAAAACAAAACAAAAAAATATTTTGTTATCTGGCCGGGGATCCCAGTCACCACCGGTAGCGCGGCCTTAAGCTCGCTCGTTGGATCAAAACGATAAGTACAGGGTGGTCCAAACCTTGACGTCAATAAATTATTTTTAGATTCCTCACGTTGTGGGCTATCAGAACATATCCCATGTATGTTAGCCGATTTTTCGTAGTTTTCGAGTTATGAATTTTTAAGTTTACGTGACGTGATGCTATCGTCAGATTCGCATGTGTTGCTACTGTGTTTTTATGAATAACATGATTTTTGTTTATGATTTACTAATTTGGGAACTTTTTAGGATTATTAACATTTAAAAAAAACTTGTTATGTTGAAGCGTATAAATAGCTACAACCCGAGGAGAAAAATTACCTAAATTTATTTATTTATTTAAGCGAACTAATATTGGCGGCGTCATGGTTAGCAACAAACTATAGATATTCAATGCAAAATGACCATGACATATATAACACAGTTACCACTAACCTGTTGATCCAAGTCTCTGCTTCTTCTGTATTTCAACAAAGTTCACCTTATCACCACATATTAAGTTTTACACATATACGAGAATGTTTCAGACAGCTGAAGGCACGCGCTCCCTTGAAGGGACCAAGAAGCTGATTAAAAATCGTAGGGCGAACTTAAGGCACTCGAGACGGTGGATAGCGACATCTCTTGGCACATTCTTTTAAAAAGTCACAACGTCGATGTCACTGTGGAACTGCGTATGTCAGCAGGGCCGACAGATGGCATGATCAATGATGAAAAGAATAAATTATGTTTTTTGCGTAACCATACTCCCCGCCTTGGAAGTTCGAAGAACTTTCAACAACCAATATGATTCCACTACCTACATAAATTTGGATAATATATTCACTTGTTTAGTATCGTTATCGAAAATAAGGCTAACTTAATGGGAGACCTTCCCTTTTGATTACACTTAAGAATAACTAATTAAATTGATTACAATAACTACAAAACTAAACAAACTTAAGTAATTTTGTAACTTTATTAATTGTACGCTAGTGATGACTATTGGGATTGGGTTGGAATAGGATATGATGTCACAACCGGTTGTTTTAAAGTTCCGCTTTTCGTTTTCACTAGTGCTACCCTTATTACACCGTCACTGCCAGGATATACTTGTTCGATTATACCCATAGGCCATCTCAAAGGAAGCACATCATCTTGATCAATGAGCACTACTGTTCCTTTTATAACTGGATTATTAGGGGTGCACCACTTCTGTCTGACTTTTTTCGCCCCAACAAAGTTAGTGCCGTTATCAGGATACATACAAGATACGGGTCCCCGGCAACTAATAAACCTTTTGAAGGCAGCAAGAATAGATTCAGTTGTTAAATCGCTAACGTATTGTATATTGATAGCTTTTGTATTCAAACAAACAAAAAGACATATAAATGCCTTTTGAGCGTGTTGTCCTCTTCTACGATCGAGGGTAATTCTAATCGCACCGGCATAGTCTATTCCAGTGTGGACAAAGGCTTTTATTTCCATAACGAGATATACCGGCAAATCAGCAATTTTAGGAGATGGGTGCAAAGTTGCGAGACTAAAACATCTTTTACACATTTGGACTCGTTTGCAAATTATATTTCGAGCGGAAAGGATCCAAAACCGTTGGCGAATAATTTTGTGGTAGTCGTCAATAATAATGTCTACCACATGATTTAGCTTAGGAAGTAGCGCTTGGTGTTTTGCTTCAAATGGAAGCTCTACAGAGTAACGACCTTCGTCAACGCGGGCTACTGGTTTAATGAATGAGTTCTCGCATTCAACTTCCTCCGGTGGAAAATATCGTTTAGATGGGATTTCCTTTAATTCACAAAATTTATGCAGCGTATCGTTCAGATCACTCATTGTAAAAGCTGTGAATGGAACGGATTGCTCAGGTTCAGGCTCATGGGCTATGACTGGTACATCGCCCATTAGGACATAACCGAAAGTCGTAAGGAATGCCGGTAGCTTGGACGAGGTCGTATTAATGCGGTCTCCTAAATAAATATAAGGGAACAACTGAGCGCCTAGCACTAAATCAATAGTTCCAGGAATATTCCATGTGAGGTCAGCTAAAGGTACCTCAGGACCGAAGTTGACATCGGTCAAGTCAATCTCATGTGCGGGTAATTTATCTGTAATTTGATCTACTACAAGCGCTTCAATATAATATTTGTGCGCCGAAACTCGAGGTTCAATGGTCAAGTACACGTAACCATGTATAGGTCTCGAAGTTAAACCAACTCCCTTCAGAGACGAATTATAAAGGGGAGTTATCGATAAATTTAGTGATTTACAACACTCTAAAGAGATCAAATTATTCTGCGATCCATTGTCCAATAAAAGACGAATTAGATTTCGGTTCTCTTTTTTATCATATGCGTAGGCCTGAGCTGTTGATAATAGTATCGTATTACGGGGTTTGGACTTAGCAATGAGCGACACCGTAGCCGTGTTTACGTTAGAGCTTTGATCGGCCGCCTCAAGTACCGTGTGAGAACCGGGCGTAGGTGAGACGACCGTAACAGCGTCCACATAAGGGGGAACGTCTGATTCATGAGTGTTTATATTTTGGGTGGTCGGCGGAGTCGTATTGCCCGCGCTTTCTAGAGTATAGGTATGTAGTTGAACCGGCGGGATGTCATTAATGCCATTAGAAGCGGTTTTATTAAAGTGCAAAAGCGTATGATGTTTTCTTTGACAATGATTGCAAACATGTTTGGAATTACAATTGGAAAGCATGTGTGCTGAACTTAAACAATTGACACACGCATTTTTTGCCTTTATAAAATCAAATCGTGATTGAGGCGAGCCCATATTTTTGAACTGGGTTCAGTTAAAAATCATATGATCTTCACTGTGACACATCAAGCAAGAGTTAACCGTTTCACCAGTCAAAAATGTTTTATATGTACGCGTCGTAGGTTCCACCCTTTGTAAGTAGTTCGAGTGGTTGCGCGGAGTGTATGCACAATTATTATTACTCGATCTTTCTAATATTTTGACTTGATCTTGCACAAACGCAATAAATTCACTGCACGAGGGAATTTCTGTGTTACGAACCGATAACTCAAATGATTGTACCGTTTGAGTGTCCATCCTTTTTAAGGCACAGTGCAAGAGTATAAAATCGGCAATATCTTCGATACCTAACTGTTTTAAGGCGGCCATAGATGCAGAGAAGGTTTCGATAAACGCATTTAAGCTAGACGCGTAATGTGTAGCATTTTTTAGGTCTAGTATGTTATTTAGGTAGTATGTACCTAACGCTCGCTTATCCTGATATTTTTTTACTAAACTACTCCAAATAATCTTATAAGTTTCCGCTGTCGGCACAATGCCGGCGATTACTTTCAAAGCATTTTGAGTCAATTTACCTACAAGATACTGCACGCGCTGGGCGTCGGATAATTGTGGGTTTTCGTGAATATTAGTTCGAAAAGATTCGTAGAATATTGACCAATTTTCAGTTCTACCATCGAATGAAGGAATTTCCACAGGTGGCAACTTAATATTCAATTTAGTTGGCTCTGGCAGTGACGTTGCAGTAGGTTTGTTTGTACTTTTTTCGGAGTTAATGTTATTACGCATGCGTTTTATACGGGTGTACAAGTCATCAAACGTTTCTAAACTGTCATAATCTGGATCAAAATTTTCATCCAACCCTACACTGATCGCATTTATCTCATCTATTATGGCATCGAATTCACGGCGCGTTTCATCAATCATTTCAGATTCAGCCATAAAGTTCTCAGTTGACCTAGTGTCAGCTGTGACTACTACTTTCTTAGACTGGTCATATAACTTGTTTATTCTTCTAAGGATCATATCCCTTTTACCCTTTAATATGCTCAATTTTTTAGCCTCCATTTTGGAAGAGCCTATGACAATGGTGATTAGTTTAATAAGTAGGTAATTACGCGACTACGGCGGGTGCGAAAGGACGAAAATACGTAATGCCTTACTTAGCAATTACGTAGGTGAAAACCACACTCCAAAATACGTAATGCCTTACTTAGCAATTACGTAGGTGAAACCATACTCGAAAATACGTAACGCCTTACTTAGCGATTACGTAGGTGAAACCATACTCTAAAATACGTAACGCCTTACTTAGCGATTACGAAGGTGAAAACCACACTGGTTTTATCCGGTTCTAAAGGACCATTATGTTATGTTGAAGCGTATAAATAGCTACAACCCGAGGAGAAAAATTACCTAAATTTATTTATTTATTTAAGCGAACTAATATTGGCGGCGTCATGGTTAGCAACAAACTATAGATATTCAATGCAAAATGACCATGACATATATAACACAGTTACCACTAACCTGTTGATCCAAGTCTCTGCTTCTTCTGTATTTCAACAAAGTTCACCTTAT
The DNA here is from genome assembly GCA_951800055.1 of Cenopis cana. Classification (NCBI taxonomy): domain Eukaryota; kingdom Metazoa; phylum Arthropoda; class Insecta; order Lepidoptera; family Tortricidae; genus Cenopis; species Cenopis cana. The sequence continues at coordinate 4,650,926 of OX637498.1, read as the reverse complement.
CACCACATATTAAGTTTTACACATATACGAGAATGTTTCAGACAGCTGAAGGCACGCGCTCCCTTGAAGGGACCAAGAAGCTGATTAAAAATCGTAGGGCGAACTTAAGGCACTCGAGACGGTGGATAGCGACATCTCTTGGCACATTCTTTTAAAAAGTCACAACGTCGATGTCACTGTGGAACTGCGTATGTCAGCAGGGCCGACAGATGGCATGATCAATGATGAAAAGAATAAATTATGTTTTTTGCGTAACCAAAACTGTTGAACTTTTTTGAATGTTTCGTTTTGTAACATAATCCTGAAAAGTTCCCAAATTAGTAATTCATAAAAAAAAACCTGTTATTCATAACAACACAGTAGCAACACATGCGAATCTGACGATAGCATCGAGCAACTGTCACTGACTGTCACAAACATTCAAAAAAGTTCAACAATTTTTGTTTTAATAAGTAAATTGCTTCACGTAAGAATTTCTTTAAAGACTTTAAAAATTCATAGCTCGAAAACTACGAAAAATCAGCTAACATAAAGCCTGGCCAGGAATATATGATCATGCACCATGTTGCGGAATTACATTGGAAGTAATTTCTTACACTGGCAATAATTTTAATGACATTGTCAGCACGTCAGTGTCACTGTTGCGGTTTATTTGAAAATTAGTTATGTGTTAAATATTTAATAATAAATGAGAAAATATGACCAAAACAATTCATAGCCAAGAGCGGAATATGATCAATGTGATGAAATGAAATTATTCAGCTGCAAAACAATTCATAATTTATGTCAGAGCTGACAGGTAAGCAAGACAAAATGTCATAATAGTCTGTTGCCATATAAATCAGAATAATAGCACCCTCTTGACAATGATCATATATTCCTGGTCAGGCTTTACATGAGGTATATTCTGATAGCCCACGACGTGAGGAGTCTAAAAATAATTTATGGACGTTAAGGTTTGGGCCACCCTGTATAAGCATAATACTAAGCTACGATTAATGTTTTCTGTATACTTGTAATCCTTTTTGTAGAACGGATCTTATCTTAAGGACCCATCGGTCCAACAATGCCATTGTTTAGCCACGTGCCATAAATGCTTCGAAATGAAAAGGCTGCTCTACGGACACTACTGCTGTTTTAAATACAAAAGGTCAACACTGATAAGTCGTATTTTTTTAAATGTGAACCTTCTTTCCTTGTACGTAAAGCCGTCTTTTGGCTGAAAGTGTTAACGTTTACTTCGTCTAGTTTACAGTATCAATTAGTGGTTACGCTTAACAATGAAAGACAGTGCACAAAGAGAAGGATAATTCTGTAAAATACTACATTTAAGAAATATGTCAACGCGAGAAGTCAAAATTAACGTGACAAGGGCTTGCTTAGAATGGAGTTACGACGAGACGGAACGTTTTCTGAGGAACCAATAAAAATAACAGATATACTTGCACACACATGAACACTCTCTCTCTCTCTCTCTCTCTCTCTCTCTCTCTCTCACACACACACACACACGCACACACATAAATACACATGGACACACATAAACACATACATACAAGTGCATGCACTCTTGTTCATTCTTTTAGATCTAAATTTTATTCTAAATTTTCCTTGTTCTCTTTGATTGTTTTTTAAAGTCCATATTTTTAATAATTTCTGGTCAACTGCACTCTTGGATCCCAAGATACAGGCTTTGCATATTCAATTCAATTCAATTCAAATAATTTATTTCAGAACATTAATTCCATAATACATGTCATTACAATCAATAAAATAAAATAAAATAAGTAAGTAAAATGAGTATATATTAGTAGTATTAGTAACAATAATTCCTAAGTAACTATGTTAGTTTATTATTGCATAGCTTGGGGTCCGCCGGGTACTGTTCCTATTGTAAAAACTGTTTTTGATCAATAATAGTACATTACTTAACAAGGGCGGTAAAACAAAGAATGTCTCAGATCGCAGGCATTTGACGCCCGAGCCGAAGGCAAGGGCGATAAATATGCGATCTGAGGCTTTCTTTATTACCGTCCGTGTTAAGTACAAAATTATATGTCACCCCCTGTTTATCGCCCTTGCCTTCGGCTCGGGCGTCAAATACCTGCGATCTGAGACATTCTTTGGTTTACCGCCCTTGTTAAGTAATGTACTATTATTATCTCTTTATTCATTTTCTTTCTCAGGTTAGATTTTATAATATTTCTATAAAAAGTAAAATAAAAAATACATTTATGTCACACCTGGCCATAAAGTGGCCATTATCGCACGCTCCGCGCGCGAATAAACCCACTTCCTGGCCAGGGGGTGACATAAAATTTTGTACTTACCACGGTCGATAATAAAGAAAGCCTCAGATCGCATATTTATCGCCCTTGCCTTCGGCTCGGGTGTAAAATACCTGCGATCTGAGACATTCTTTGTTTTATCGCCCTTGGTAAGTAATGTACTATTACAAAACATAAAAACATTATAAAAACCTAACCTAGAGTGCCGCCGGCAGCGAGGCAGGGCCTAAGCTACCGGTGGTCAGGGCGACAGAGAGAGGAACCTCCTGACTATCCGCGCCGTGTCCAGGAGTACCGCTTTCTGTATCTGACCCTTGACCCAGCCATCTAGCGAGAGTCTCTTGAGGTGTTGGTACTATTATTTATTATTATTATAATTCGTTATACAAAAATGATTACAAGTATACCATATCGTATTATTCAGGAGTTGGAGCCAGTGAAGGCTGAAGCTCGCACGGTGCACCTCCTCCAGTGCCTGCAGAAGACGCCGCCACCAGTTCTCGTCTTCGCCGAGAGGAAACAAGACGTTGATGCTATACACGAGTACTTACTTCTTAAAGGTACTTAGGGTCAGTTGCACCAACGTACGAACACAGGCCGGTCATCGTCAAATATGGCGCCGGCAGCTGTCATCCCATAGAAACTTGAAAATAAGAGAAACGACCGCTGCTTAAATAAACTCAAACTACCATTCTCCACATTAAAAATAGTAACATCAAGCCCCCATTTCATGACAATCAAAATATATAATCACATACCGAACTTTAAAAAAAAACATTGAAAAAAATACGCGATTCAACAAAGAATTAAAAAGATACCTAATTGACGAATGTTTCTATAGTTTAACCGAATTCTTTAATGCCTAACAATTAACAACACTTCGATAGCTCTTCATTTCCACATCCGTGCATAATTGACAACATTTCATATTTTTAACTACTTTATTTTATGAACTAGTTAGAAAATAGGTAAAAATTTAAGCCACCCGTATTTTTTCTTTTTCAATTTAACTCATTATTTCATACAAAAAAAAAACACGTTGAAAAGTAGGTCATTCCAAAAGGGCGTAAGTAAAATATGACGTCATCTTCCCAACAAGAATCGAGAGCCACTCCAGAGCAGCGATTGTCTGTACTCTGTACCAAGGGGAAGCGAGGAAGATGACGTCAACTTTCGGTTTACAGTAATTTGCGATTTTTTCCAAAATTAACGGAGAAAAAAATCTAAAAAAAAGTTTTTTGTGTACTTCACACGTTTTTACCGAAATGGTTTACGAATTAAGACTTTTGGAAATTATGAAATATTGTCAATTCATATACTCATTCCTTTTTGTATTGTATTAATAATTTAACTTACCTTATATCATATTGATCTTTCTCAAAGGATTTTATAAACTACCTAGTTCTTAAGAAATATTGCCATACCCTATCAGGGTCCATGTGATTCTATTTTTTATATTTTAACCACTTTTGTAAATACCATGGTATGCAATAAACATTACTACTATTACTATTACTTGTCAAACTTTCCATACAATCAGATTTGACGAACACCGCTTACGATTACAGACGGTTTGGTGCAACCCAGCCTTACTGCTGCGGCGCAACGACCCGAAGTGGATCTTGGCCTCCGACCCTAAAGACGAAGTTCGAAAATAAAAATATTTTTTTTTGTAGTCAGTTTTTGGAAATTTTAAAAAACAATCTTTTTTATCAATGATTTCGTATTTTTCTGCGGCCGTTTTTTCCTCTACAGGTCGCATTTCTCAACCGATTCTCGTGAAATTTTGTGAGCAGGTTTTATGACTACATAGAATTTTTTAGATGAGTAAATTTTAGTAAATTAAAAAAAAAAAATTGACAATGTATAGGTATGGTATGTAATGGTATGTTCTCCTCTACAGGTCGCATTTCTAAATAGATTATCGTGAAATTTTGTGAGCAGGTTCGGTAACTCTATAGATTTTTTTAACGAGTCACTTTTTGGAAATATAAAAAAAAAAAATTATCAATGATTTTGTGTTTCTCCGGCCGAATTTCGATTTGTTCTCCTCTTACGGTCGCATTTCACAACCGGTTCTCGCGAAATATTGTGAGCAGGTTGTTTGATTACATAGAATATTTATGTCGAGTAATTTAATTTTTTTTTTTCAAAAAGAGGCTTTCTTTATTATCGCCCGTGGTAAGTACAAAATTTTATGTCACCCCCTGGCCAGGAAGTGGGTTTTTTCGCGCGCGGAGCGTGCGATAATGGTTTGTTCTTCTCTACAGCGTTTTTCAACCGATTCTTGTGAAATTTTGTAAGCAGGTTCGATATTTAACACAGTTTTTGGAAATTTAAAAAAAAAACACTCACGAGGTCTACAGCTCACAGAGCCACTAGTTATACATCTTTCTATAGTAGAAATTATTCACATGTCCGAAATTTTATAAATCTTGTCATTGCACTTTGAATCTTCACGCTTGAACAGTAAAGTCGCTTTTTGAACGTACTAATTTGATACAACTCGGACAGTTCAAATAATTTTAAGTATACAAGGACAATCTTTTATTTGCACCACCTTTCTGTAGCTGTCTCGATAGGGATTAGACTTTGTCAAGAGTATAGTATGTACCTATTTCGTTGAAATAATCTGTTTGTTTCAGGAGTGGAGGCTGTAGCCATACACGGCGGTAAAGACCAGGAGGAGCGGTCGCGAGCCGTGGACGCGTTCAGACGGGGCGAGAAGGACGTTCTGGTGGCGACAGATGTCGCTAGCAAAGGTAAACATCAGACCTGTATACTTCGTATGGGTCATAAACACTTAAAAAAACAAAAGTCGTCCCTCCTGTGGCCAATAGTTAACGGCTCATGTGCATGTGAGTTATGATTTTATGTCACACCTGGCCATAAAGTGGCCATTATCGCACGCTCCGCGCGCGAAAAAACCCACTTCCTGGCCAGGGGGTGACATAAAACTTTGTACTTACCACGGGCGATAATAAAGAAAGCCTCAGATCGCATATTTATACCTGCGATCTGAGACATTCTTTGTTTTATCGCCCTTGGTAAGTAATGTACTATTATTACATGGATTTATAGAACCGGAGACGCCGTTTATGCGGGTTACGAAACCAATCCAAAATTTAGCTTTGTAGCCCTTAACTTTTGATATGTCCAAAGGAACGACGCGAACCTAAATCTGTTTATGACCCGTATAGCTTGGACAGCCGTGTAAGGCTAAATAGTCATAACATAAAACTTGAAACAATAGCCGTGTTCCGAATCACGATAAAAATGCTCGCAGCGCTTACAGTGTTTACGGCCGGTCCAAATCAAATAGCGCGCTCAAGGCCGCGTGAGTAGTGTTTTGTTTCGGACCGGTATTCGCTTGAGCGCGCTCACGATCGGACCGATTCACTCTCATAGCCCGCGTTTACTGTCATGTTCATATATCAAACGTCAACTTGACGTTTGGCTCAAGGTGCTTACGCCCGGGAGTGTGAGCACCGTGAGCGCCGTCCATGACATCATCAGTGACGTCACAACATCTCATGTAAACGCTATGCGCGTGATTCGGTCCGATCGTAAACGCGTTTTTAGCGCTGTAAGCGTGATTCGGAACATGCCTAAAAAAACTAATTGTGCAACAATAGCACTTCTTATTTCGAATAGTCACAAGTCGTAACACGAACTTTTGAATTGGGACCTACGCCTGTTTCTTTAAAGCTTAAAATACATGGCGTGTTTCGTAAAGAGAGAAGATCTCAATAGCTACCGTCAAATATTTTTTGTCGCAGTACAATTTTTATTGGTGTCATTTCACATTGAACTTTAGCGCGAACTATTACGTTAGCTTATGCTGTGTGTAAGAAATCACCTATGCTCTTTTGTAATAGTAAGCTCCTTTGTAGTACTAATTAGCTTATCTTTATGACTGTTTGGCCTTAAACCAGTGTGTAGGCTATACATAAGGCCAAAATTCTTATTTGAGTTCGTGGGTTCAAATCGCTCCTGTGGCGTTAAATTTTTCACTTTGATTGAAAATCATGAAATATCCCATGTTCTCAGGTCTCGACTTTGCCAACATACAGCACGTAATAAACTACGATATGCCGGAAGATATTGAGAACTACGTGCATCGCATCGGACGTACAGGTACAATATTCATTCGTTTTTTAGGATTCCGTACCCGAAGAATACCTATACGTAATAATAAACATTATCACCGAATTACACCAGTCACAGGTCAAAGGGAAGTTAAAAAATTCTTCGGAACAAAATTTCGTGACAGACGACGGACGGACGGACGGACGGACGGATGGACGGACAACAACAGGGTTCCGTTTAGACCCTTCGGGTACGGAACCCTAAAAAAGCCTCAGATCACATATTTATCGCCCTTGCCTTCGGCTCGGGCGTCAAATGCCTGCGATCTGAGACATTATTTGTTTTATGTCACACCTGGCCATAAAGTGGCCATCATCGCACGCTCCGCGCGCGAAAAAACCCGCTTCCTGGCCAGGGGGTGACATAAAATTTTGTACTTACCACGGGCGATAATAAAGAAAGCCTCAGATCGCATATTTATCGCCCTTGCCTTCGGCTCGGGCGTAAAATACCTGCGATCTGAGACATTCTTTGTTTTATCGCCCTTGGTAAGTAATGTACTATTATGTTACACCTGGCCATAAAGTGGCAATTACCGCACGCTCCGCACGCGGACAATTCCACTTCCTGGCCAGGGGGTGTCATAAAATTGTGTACTTACCACGGGCGGTAATAAAAAACCGGCCAAGTGCGAGTCGGACTTCGCACATTTAGGGTTCCGAACCAACTTCAAAGAATGTGATTTATCCAAATATTAGTATTTGTTGGTAAAATATACGTGATAATAAACATTATCGCCAAATTTCAAGTTTTCATAGGTCAAAGGGAAGATGAAAAATTCTTCGTAACAAAATTTCGTTCTTTGTGACAGACGACGGACGGACAGACGGATGGACGGACGTATGAGTGACAACAATAGGGTTCCGTTTGGACCCTTCGAGTACGGAACCCTAAAAAAGCCTCAGATTACATATCTATCGCCCTTGCCTTCGGCTCGGCCGTCAAATGCCTGCGATCTGTGACATTATATGTTTTACCGCCCTTGGTAAGTAATGCAACACAGTATTCAAGTATTCGTTACCGCAGGTCGCGCGGGCGGTGAGGGCGTGGCGACGACGCTGCTCGGCCGCGCGGCGGAAAGCAGCGTGCTCAAAGACTTGGCGCATTTGCTCAGGGAGGCGGGACAAAAGGTACCATTATTCAGCTTTTTTACTGACAACGGGTTGATATGCGAAGGAACGTAAGCGCTGTGGGTAAGTATGTGTGCGTGCGCTGTCGATACAGTCGGGTGCGTGGCGCGGACGAATCGCGAGGCGCGACGGTAACCCGATCGTAACCCGGCCTGTCAGCCTGGGCCTGTCAGGGACGAGGTAACTGATCTCGGTGCGGGGGGTTCGTGTCCGTTCTGTATGTAATACTATTACACTATTCTGTGGTACTGAGAAATTCACATATGTACATATATTACGCACTTGTTTTGAAAAAATGACACCTCGCCGAGTTTCTTACGACGGTTCTTCTCGAGGCAGAGGTTTATTTTTTATGAACCGGTGGTAGTTTTTTGACATTCATAGGTGTATGTCTAAATAAATTAATTTTGATTTTACGTATTCGTTTAAAGTATTTGTGTTATGTATAATACTTATATCTCAGGAGCGCGGGTTGGCCATTGTTGTAGTGGTGACACATACGAACACATAGGGTCGGTTTCCACCAAACAACGAACACAGCGTTTACAGTGCTGACGGCCGGTCCGAATCAGTAAGCGCGCTCAAGGCCGCGTGAGTGGTGTTTTGATTCGGACCGGGCATGTTGTGTTTACTGTCATGTTCATATATCAAACGTCAACTTGACGTTTGGTTTAAGGTGCTGACGCCTGGGAGTGTGAGCATCGTAAACGCCAATATGGCGCCGTCCATGACGTCATCAGTGACGTCACGACATCTCATGTAAACGCTATGAGCGTGTTTCGGTCCGATCGTAAACGCGTTTATAGCGTTGTAAGCGTGATTCGGAACACGGCTGTGGACACCGACCCATAGACAATGAACTCATACCTCCTTCGCTGACACACATAGACAATGTGCATGTATAGTTCAACACAACCATGGCTCACCCGCTCGTGAGATAATATTACTTCTACCTACTGTTGATATGTGCAGGTACCTTCGTTCCTACTGGACATGATAGGAGAGCCCGACGTGCCGGCACCGGACGGACAGGGATGCTCGTACTGCGGCGGTTTGGGACACAGGATCACAGGTAACCATTATATACAGTCTCGGGTGATTTTCGTCACTTTATGGTCCTTATCGTCATTAACGCGACAGACAAGGACAAAACCAACTCTAGCGGCAATCTAAAATAGGTTTGATCAACTATTATGAAGGGGCCTTATTGAGCCTGTACATTTATAAGGCAAATATAATCTGAGTCTTAAGACTTCTATTATATAATTAGTAGCCTATAGCATGATATTAATTTAGGTAATGCTTTTAATGTTGTATCCCTCACAGGGTGTCATGGACTGACCTACTGAATTTTTAAGACCTTAATTATAATGTATGTACATGACTTTACAATGAAATAAATGAATTGAAATCTTATAAAGGTAAACCAGAAATATATGACCATTGTTGTCAAGAGGGCGCTATTATTCTGATTTATACGGCAACAGACTATTATGATTTTTTTTTATTATTTACCTGTCAGCTCTGACATAGACAGATCCTCTTTGGCTCTGACGTAAATATTGATATGTTTTGTTCCGCTCTTGACTGTGATTTTTCTCATTTATTATTAAATATTCAACACATTACTAATATTCAAATAAACGGCAACAGTGACACTAAGTGCTGACAATCTGTCATTAAAATTATTGCCAGTGTAAGAAATTAGTTCCAATGAAATCCCTCAACATAGCGCATGGTCATATAATATATTCCTGGTCGGGGTTTATCTGTATTATTCGTCTGTTTTCAGAATGTCCGAAGCTCGAGGCGGTGCAGAACAAGCAGGCGTCCAACATCGGCCGGCGGGACTACCTCGCCAACACGGCTGCTGACTACTAGTGCTATTTATTTTATTGTCAGGCTGTTTTCGAGAGACATGTTCCGAATCACGCTAACAGCGCTCAAAGCGTGCTTAAGATCGGACCGATTCACGCTCATAGCGCTTACATGAGATGTCGTGACGTCACTGATGATGTCATAGACGGCGCTCACGGTGCTTCGGTGCTCACACTCCCAGGCGTAAGCACCTCGAGCCAAACTTCAAGTTGACGTTTGATATATGAACATGACAGTAAACACGGGCTATGAGCGTGAATCGGTCCGATCGTGAGCGCGCTCAAGCGAATACCGGTCCGAAACAAAACACTACTCACGCGGCCTTGAGCGCGCTGTTTGATTTGGACCGGCCGTCAGCACTGTAAGCGCTGCGAGGATTTTTAGCGTGATTCGGAACACGGCTGAGGGCTTTTGGAGTTATTTCCAGCCAACTGAGTATACGAGTAAGCTACAAAAAGCACCATTCCATTGTCCCCTCCGGCCGTTTTCGCAACCAGTTGCGAATGATGTGTTATTATTCTTTGTTCACAACCAGTTGCGAATCAAGAGAACTTTTCCTGAACCGCAACTTGGATGCGAACAAAGAATAATAATTCTTAATTAGCAACCAGTTGCGAATCAAGAGAACTTTTCCTGAACTGCAACTTGGTTGCGAACAAAGAATAATAATTCTTAATTCGCAACCAGTTGCGAATCAAGAGAACTTATCCTGAACCGCAAATTGGTTGCGAACAAAGAATAATAATTCTTAATTCGCAACTGGTTGCGAATCGCAGTTGCGAAAACGACCGGAGGGCCATTGTCATCACTCATCAATGTCGCTATCTCCCGGTACCGCCGCATACCGGGTAGAGTCAGTCCGACCCAGGTCGGGCCTAGCTGAGTTTCTTGCCGGACCCTTCTCAGCTAGGCTAGGTTTAGTGAACCAGCGACAAAGCTCCCAGTAGCTCGATTCGACTCGCACCTCAGATTCGATTGAAGCCGCTCAACCAATCTCACTGGAGCGCAAACTCTAGTATTCAAGTGTTTAAACCGTCCGCATGGTCGTGTCGGAGGTTCCCCATGGATTTTCCCCAGGCCACTCTCCAACCGCGCACTCTTATCGCTGTATTAGGCCCGGCCCATAAAACTACAGTCAGGTTAAAAAAAAAGATATCATAGCGAAATCTCTCTGTTGCAAAAAAATCTCTTTCTAAAATTGCCGTGAAATGTAGTCAACATCGAAAATTTAAATCCAGACTAAGTGCCAAAAATATGCGTGTGTACATTGCCTTAACCCTTTGACCGCCAAGAACCTATAAACTGGTTGTGTATCGTCGTGCCCACCACGCCAACAACCACGTCGGAGTGAAGGTGTACTTTGATCATGAATAAAATCAATATCTGGGCGACCGAGCTGTGCTCGGCGTTTTCCCGGGCATGAGACCTAGCTAGTTCGATTGCTCGTCCCCGAAAACCCCCACATACCAAATTTCATCAAAATCGTTAGAGCCGTTTCCGAGATCCCCGAAATAAATAAATAAATATACAAGAATTGCTCGTTTAAAGATATAAGATAAGATTTATGAACTGTTTTAATTTGTTTTTATTGGTTTAGACGTTACACCAAAAAAACAGTGCTTGGCGTACTGGGCACGACGACACACTATCGCTTTGGCGGTCAAAAGGTTAACATTAGAGCGTACAGATGTTTTTGTCGCTTTGGTAACGTACATATATTTGACTTTGTATACTTCTGTCAATTAAATATTGCGAAGGGATTACTGGTCCTGAGAAGTTAGTTTTAAGATTAATTTTAATGTGATAAAATGTAATTTAAATTAAGTAATAAACATGTAATTTCAATTAGAGCGTTTCTTTCGCCTTTTAGTCCGCTGGTTTACGAAATGGGTACTATAAGACCGGATTATATTAAGTTCCGTTAGACCAAATTTCTGATCAAATTTTGATTGAGTACTTTCACCTCACGGGTGCGGGTGGGCCATGGTTGTGTGTTGAGCTATACATGCACAATGTCTATGTGTGCGTCAGCGTAGGAGCTATGAGTTCACGTTGTCTATGTGTTCGTATGTGTCACAACTACAACAATGGCCGACCCGCGCTCGTAAGATAGAAGTACTATACCTATAACTAAATTTGTACCTAGTTCTCTCTAAGGGATATATTTAAGGTTATCCTATAAACTATAACAAAGCTGCTTGTACTCACAATATCAATATCAACAATATATATGGGTAATATATATGGTAATATATGGGTTGCAATTTGCAATATCGGACGGTTTTCCAATTCCGGAATTGTATCCGATATTGGGCTCCAATTCCGGAATTCTGGAACTGGTTCCGGAATTGGGATTTATCTTATTCAACTAAATTGATGTCACAAAAAATGTACTAAAAATATAATCATCATCGTTTTATAGGTAGCCTGTATTTTAAATTTTAGTAAAAATATTAAGATATTTCGTACTTTCAATTTACATTTTTACTTTACCTACTGTATTAAGACCACGTTATTCGAAATCATAGTATTTTTCATTCAATTTTAAACCATTAAATACTCACTTTATTGATGGGATATTTAGATATGTTATAGTTTAAGAGTCGGTCTAGTGTATTTTAAGGCTGAAAACACGATATTTGAAACTTCGCTCGATGATCTCACATCACAAAAACAGGTAAATTTTGATCTTATTGTGAGTCGTATATAAAATATATCCAACTCAGACTCGAGTAAAATATATCAATAGATAGGAAACGATGTGAAGAAGTGTATTTTACGGCTATTTTTTTTTTAAATGTTTTTATATTAAACAAAACTCAAAAATATCAGAAAAGCAAACTGCGCGCTTCATTTTCAGTGTTGCCAGAACGTGCTTTTTAGCACGGTTTTACGTGCTTTTTTGGATACGAACGTGCTTTTTACGTGCGCTCCCCAAAAACGTGCTAAAACCGTGCTTTTTAAGTGCTATGGTGCTTTATGATTTTACTACTAAAAATGGGGAGGTAATGTTGGTTTGGAACACTCTAAAATTTTTTTTTTTTTCTAACAGTCGTTGTGTTAAACAATCTTTCTCTCCTATCCTACGCTTTGATATCCTAAAGTTAAAAGTTATGTTTTACCTGTGGTTACAGGAAAGAACTTGTCCTGCAACTGCAAGCTCTATCGTTCGTGTCGTGCAATGTACACGATGTAGTAAAGGCTCAATACTCTGTATATGACGAAAACCGGCCAAGTGCGTATCGGACTTCGCACATTTAGGTTTCCGAAACAACCGCAAAAGTATGTTGGTTTTAAGGAAATTTCCAATCAAAAAAACCTGTTTTATCAAAATATAAGTATTTTTGGTAAAATACCCGTAATAATGAATAGTATCACCAAATTTCCATCCGTAGCAGAACCAAAGTAACCGATATAGCCTTTCGAATCGCTAAACTTAAGTGGCAGTGGGCGGGGCACATTGCACGTAGAACCGATGGCCGTTGGGGCCGAAAGGTTCTCGAGTGGCGACCACGGACCGGAAGGCGCAGCGTGGGTAGACCCCCCCACAAGGTGGACTGATGACCTGGTAAAGGTCGCGGGAGTCCGCTGGATGCGGGTGGCGCAAGACCGGTCATTGTGGCACTCTTTGGGGGAGGCCTATGTCCAGCAGTGGACGTCTTTCGGCTGATATGATGATGATGATGATCACCAAATTTCAAGTTTATGGGTCAATGGGAAGAAAAAATAATCTTATGAACAAAATTTTGTAACAGACGACTGACAGACGGACGGACGGACGCGTGAGTGACAGCAATAAGAGTCATTTTCGACCCTTCGGGTACGGAACCCTAAAAACGTGCTTTTTACTCCAAAAACGTGCTTTTTTGGACACCCGACCGTGCTTTTTGACGGAAGTGCTCTGGCAACACTGTTCATTTTAGTAGACAGATGGCCGTTGGGCCTCGAGCTGGACGGACGTCTGTCGCACTTTTTGCAGTTTGACATTTATAAAAATCGCATATTTAATACCAGTAACTAGATGATATTAACATTTTCAGGGTAAATTACTGGTGAGTCATATTGACGAATAAACATTTAAAATAGTTTTCCTGGTACTTTTACAATTCGAGATAGTGGAAAACATAAAATGTGGCTAATAAAGCTTATCATTATATCATTTTTTTCCTTTTTAAACCCTCTCTTATTACAAAAGGTTTCATTGAGTATTTTTGGAATGTGGAATTTTTTCCATTATACGGGTCACACTCCTTCATATAGCATATTGTATATTTTATGTCTATGTGTGAGTATATTCATAGCGCCTGACACATAGTTTGACATCTGACATTAGCAAATTAAATTCAAGCTTGGTATTTCAAATACAATATTTTAAATTATTAAATATATTGAGCTTCGTATTGTAACAAAATAAATATGCCCAAGCGGACCGTAATCCTGCCAAAGTTTTGACGCTATTCGACTTCAATTTGCTCTGCAGTTCAATGTAAAGCAGAATGACATCAGTATTACGATGAAAGAGATATTATTGCATTGTGTACAAGTACATGGCGCGTGCCCGCGTGCGTCATTGCACCATCAGCATTTGCTTTGTATAATATTTCGTAATGAGCAAATAAGTCAATTCACCTCACTTGACGTTCGCTATTCATAAGTGTGCACACCTATCAAGTTAAATAAATCAAGATTATATCAAGAAATCGTCTTTCGTGTTCCAAACTATTATCAAGAATCCTATCAAGTAAATGTGAGAGTTAGCAAGTACTCGCACATTAATGGTCCTTCGAACCTAAACAGGTATTTGGTGTTTTTGTACTTTTATTGCGATAGTGAATCGGTTTGCTGGCTTCCCACAAGCGGGTTCCACCAGTGAATTGAGAAGGCACAAATATCGTATAAAGAGTGCAGGAGCACTGTTTACCTGGAACCAAGCAAGTGACTATCAAGTGAAAGTTAGGCAACAGGGCCTACAGAGCATCAGGGCTCCAAATCAAGAATAAAGCATCAAGGCTGACAAATACCTACCGCGAACGATCAAGTCACGAAAATCAAGAATATCAAGAGAACACGACACAGCAAGAAAGGTGATCATCAAGCAAGTCTATCACCGTTTATCAAGCCGTATTTAGCAAGTATTTTATAATTTTTCCCTATACCTACGAGTTAACAAGAACTTGTAATATGGAGGAACTATATCAAAGTCAGATTCAACTGCAAAACGCAATAAAGCAAGTGAAGATCAACTTCAAGAAAGACGGGCAAGATCGCAAGACTGCAGACTACATCAAGAGGAAGTTGGAGACTCTGGATTTATATTGGGAGGAGTACGACAAAAACGACGAAAAGCTACGTGAGTTTGAGAACCCTGAACATGCCTACTTCTACAGCAATCTTTACGATGAAACATATAGCATGTATAAAGAAACAAGAGATTTAATTCAAAGCTATACTCAACCCACCACCAATGATCAACCTACGCCAACACTACGACCATCTCCAAGGCCAGGCAATCATGCGCCTGCTGGTAGTTCGGTAGCACAGGTACCACGGGATGAACAGACTCTGCGAGCCCCAAGCACCTCATTCATCTCACAAGGAAATCACAGCAGATTGGATGAAATGTTACGCAAGCAACATAGTAACTTCAAGGCATTAGCTTGAACTCTGTCAAATATCAAGCTAGACGGTGTTGCAGAAAAGTGGGAGCTTGAGGACCTCTTAAAGTCTCTAGGCTCCCGCTGGGCCGCCATCGACTCGTTGCACTGGGAAATAGACAGCGAAGCTGGTGCGATAGACGAGCATTACGAAGACATATTCACAAAGTACGAAAACGAGTACGCTTCTGTAAAGAAAGAGATCAATAGCAAGTTATGGTCAACGTCACATCGGGAGCAGTCTACCCCACGACTAGACATCCCTGTATTTCACGGACACTACCAACAATGGGTTTCATTTAAAGACCTATTTACAGAAGCTATCCATAGTAATCCATGCCTATCAAACGCACAAAAAATGCAGTTTTTAAAGAGCAAGATAAAAGGAGAACCAGAGCGACTCATACAACATCTCCCAATTAGTTCAGATAATTACGTCACCTGCTGGGAAATATTAAACCATCGATACAATAACAAGAAGCTAATATTCACCACCCACATCAACAACGTCATGACTCTTCCTGTGATGCAACAAGCAACATCAAGCCATATCAAGCGGCTACATGATGTAACTATTGAAAGCCTAAACGGTATCAAGAACTTAAGTGTCAACATTGACACTTGGGACCCGATATTAGTTCATTTATTGACGCATAAATTGGATTCCGAAACCCACAATGAATATATGGCGTCACTAAAACAGCCCAGAGAATTGCCGTCATTAAAGGAGTTCCTGTCTTTTTTAGAAAGCAAATTTACGGCTATGGAGTCTTCACGGCGCAAGCAAGAAGCCGCCGTTAACCGAACCAATTTAAATACGCCGTCTACATCAAACAATCAATATAAACCAAGCCGTTTTAATAAACAATATTTTACAAGCAACAAGGCTACATCGAGTAAAGCATCAGTTCCGAACGAATACAGAAAGCTGTGCCCGGTATGCCAGAAAGATCATGGCATATACTTTTGTACAGAATTCAAAGAAATGGTACCGGGACTTAAACGGAAAACAATTGCGAAACTTAATCTATGTAGCAATTGTCTATATAATCATAACGGCAAGACTTGCCATTCAGCGAAAAGATGTCAAGAATGCAATGGGTATCATAATACATTATTGCACGACGTATTTTGCAATCAAAATGCAACGTCCGGAAATCAAACTCGTCAACAAGGAAATGGGTCACACATGGCACAAGAACGTAATTCCCAAGAACAACCAAACATACTTCTCGCCACAGCCATGATCAAGATCTTAGGCAAGGATGGAGTACCCCACAGGATGAGAGCCCTTGTAGACCAAGGTTCAGAGATTTGTTTGATTTCGGAAAATGCCGCCCAACAATTAGGGTTGCCACGACACAAATGTAAGGGCGTGATCACAGGAGTCGGCACTAATGACAACATCTGCAAGGGGATGCTGAAGTTAAATTGTTTGTCATCTGACGAACAATATTCATTTAACACCGACGCGTTCATCATGAAGAGTTTAACAAGAAACTTGCCCAATACCACATTTTCCAAATCAAGTTGGGAACTTTTAGATAATATACCGCTGGCAGACCCGAAATATTACGTCAGTAACTCCGTGGACTTATTACTGGGCGCGGAAGTTTACGCAAATATTATAATGGAAGGAATACACAAGCACGATAACTTACCCCTAGTCGCACAACAATCGCGTTTAGGGTGGATTTTAAGCGGAAAAATACAGTCAAGTTTCCAATGCAACTTAGTATTGAATAATATTGAAGATATTCAGAAATTTTGGGAAGTCGAAGATATACCAGAAAACATAATCAATACTAGCGAAGAAAATGAATGCATCCAGTTTTATAAAGAAACGACAACAAGGTTGGCAGACGGGAGATATCAAGTACGCATCCCGCTAATGAATAACGGTCTAAAGAGATTGTGCAACTCCAAATGCAAGGCTATCATGCAATTTCGGCAATTGGAAAATAGATTTAACAAAAATAATTATATTGCGCAACAATACAAGCAGTTTATACAAGAATACCTAACACTCGGTCATATGACTCTAGCGCCGATTACACAACGGAATAAGCCACGTGAGGCACGTGAGTGCCATTTACCCCATTTCTGTATATTAAGGGATGATTCAACCACTTCTTCTCTGAGGGTTGTCTTTAACGCAGCATCCAAGACTTCTACAGGCGTAAGTCTTAATGACATCATGCATAAAGGTCCAAATCTTCAAAAGGATCTTCTCTCGTTAATCCTGAAATGGAGACAGCATCGGGTTTGTTACGTCGCAGACATAGAGAAGATGTTTCGGCAAATATGGATGCATGAAGATGATCAGAGCTTACAGAAGATCATCTGGAGAAATTCGCCACAAGAACGGTTACAAGAATACCAACTGACAACAATTTCATACGGCCAGAAGGCCTCGCCCTTCCTCGCAATGATGACCCTGAAGCAGCTAGCCCACGACGAAAGATCTAAATACCCAGAAGCTGCCCGTGCTCTCGAAGAATGCTACATCTACATGGACGACCTGCTTCATGGATCCCATTCCGTCGCTTCAGCCAAGGAATTACAGCAAGATTTACAAGAGCTGCTACAGTCTGGAGGCTTTTTCTTAAGAAAATGGATGTCAAACTATCAGGAATTAAGCAAGATTGATAAACAAATGGCGTCCTCTGAAAATACCTACAGCTTCAAAGAAACCGAATCAAGAAAAACATTAGGACTACACTGGGATCCTGCTCAAGATGTATTTCACTTCAAGTCAAAAATGGAAATCGATTGTGACGTCACCAAGGACACCACGAAACGCCAACTGTTATCAGAAATCTCCAAGCTATTTGACCCTTTGGATTGGCTTACACCAATTTCCACCAAGCTAAAGCTACTTTTCCAGAGCATTTGGAAAAATACGGACCTTCAATGGATCCCCCATGACGTCAACGCTGAATGGAAAACTTTCAAACAAGATTTAATAAACAACATAAAGACGCTTACAATTCCACGATGGATCGGCACGAGCGCTATAAGCGATATCGAGTTACACGCATACAGCGACGCGACACCTCGTGCTTATGCTTGCGTTATTTATTGCAAAATAAACGTTGAAGGACAGTCAAGAATTATATTGGTAGCCGGTAAATCAAGACTGGTACCGAACTCCAAAACAATTTCACTGCCAAAATTGGAACTGTCGGGAGCTCACTTGGGAGCAAAATTGATGGTCAAGGTGAAGCAATGCTTATCCAACCATAATATCAAGGTCTATGGTTGGGTGGACTCTACGGCGGTGCTAGGGTGGATTCAAGGGGATCCTAGCCGCTGGAAGACCTTTGTCGCCAACAGAGTGCGACAGATCACCGAAGTAATTCCACCAGAATGCTGGCGTTACATTAAATCAGCCGAGAACCCTGCTGACTCTGCCAGTAGGGGCCTCACTGCTTCGCAATTAAAACAACATCAATTGTGGTGGCACGGGCCCACTTCGCTATCAACATTCAACGCTGAAGAGCAAAGCAAGCCCAAGACTTACGCTACAGACGAGGAAACAAGAAGCAAGCAAGTTAACCTCGTCGTTAGCAATGAAACTGAAAGCAATATCATTGACCAGCTAATGAACAAATATAGTTCATTTTCTAAACTTGTTCACGTCCTTGCATGGGTGAGGAGATTTATAACAAGAAGACAAGACAGAAAAACTGAAAAATATCTTACCCTGCCAGAACTGAGAGAAACTAAGGCTATGATCATCAAGCGGGTCCAAATGACGGAGTTCCAACATGAATATGAAGAACTAAAGAAAAGCGGAATAATCTCTCCTAAAAGCAGCATATCAGATTTGTGCCCATTCATGGATAAAGAAGAGATTCTTCGCGTCAAGGGGAGATTAAGTCAAGCATATATTACGTATGACATGAAGCACCCGATTATTTTACCACACAAACATCGCTTGACTACACTTATCATAGATTACGCACATAAAATGGTTCTTCATGGCGGAGCCCGAACAACTCTCAACTTTATTAGATATAAATACTGGATCATAGGGGGAAATAGAGCGACGAAGCAATTCATTCGTCGATGCGTCACATGTAAGAAACAAAAAGCCAGCATGCAGCATCAAATCATGGGAGACTTACCTGTAGCAAGAACAAATCCATCTCGTCCCTTCGCCCACACCGGAATCGATTTCACCGGGCACGTGTTCCTCAAGGCCAGCAAGGGTCGTGGTATCAAGACCACCAAAGGATACGTTTGTGTGTTTGTCTGCATGGCGACGAAAGCAGTACATTTAGAACTGGTGTCAGACCTCACCACGTCTTCGTTCATAGCAGCACTACGGAGGATGGCTGCACGTAGAGGAGCTCCATTACACATTTACAGTGACAACGGCCGAAATCTAGTAGGAGCCAGCAACGTACTCCAGGAACAATATCAAGAGATCCAGAACGTCATTAATCAAGAATTTATGCAGCAAGTAGCAGACATGGAAATTACCTGGCACTTCAATTGTCCGGCCTGGCCATCAGCAGGAGGCTTGTGGGAGAGTGCAGTCAAAGCATTCAAATTCCACCTTAAAAGAGTAATTGGCGAGCAAAAACTCACCTATGAAGAATTTAACACCCTCTTAACCCAAATTGAAGGTTGCCTCAACTCAAGGCCACTGTGCGCAATATCTGAAGACGCCGATGACATCAATTATTTATGTCCTTCGCACTTTTTAAACACCGGGCCGACCTTAACATTAATTGAGACTGAAAAGGATTTACGAACAAGATGGCAGCTCACTCAAAAAATACTTCAGGATTTGTGGAAAAGATGGCGCACAGAATACTTATCACAGTTAAATACAAGGAGCAAATGGAAAAGGCCTCAACCTAACATCAGCGTCAATGACGTTGTGCTCATTCATGACGATAACTTGCCGCCCGGCAAATGGACCATGGGCAGAGTTATAGAGCTGCACCCGGGACAAGACGGATATGTGCGCGTCGTAACGCTGAAAACGAAGAACGGGACCTTGAAGCGTCCAGTTGTAAAGTTATCCATCCTGTCAGAATATACCGAAGATGAGCTACCCAAGACGGACCAAAGCAACCCTCCGCAACAGCAAGTCATAAATCAAGACAATTTATCAAGAAAACCGCAAAGATCAAGCGTAAACAAGGCGCAGTTCACACTAACATCAATGTTTGCCGCACTATTATTATTTTTGTCATG
Source organism: Cenopis cana (assembly GCA_951800055.1). Taxonomy (NCBI): domain Eukaryota; kingdom Metazoa; phylum Arthropoda; class Insecta; order Lepidoptera; family Tortricidae; genus Cenopis; species Cenopis cana. Next base: position 4,630,616 of record OX637498.1, on the reverse strand, counting down.
CATATCAAGCGGTCAATGCAACGTCAATATAATTCCATTTCGAGAAACACAAGGTCTATATTTCGACAAATTAGCCGACATGATGCTGATTCGAGACGAATGGAAAATTATTGTCTATTACAATATGGAGCCGTACTGGGAAGCGACAAATGCATTTCACAAGTATACTCAATTTCTAAAAGATACATGCGAAGTTATGAAGAGTCAAGTTCATTGCGACATAATATCACTACAGCTACGTCACGGATTCTCGGAACTCGAGTACTACAACCAGATGTTACTCAGTCAGCATTCGAGCACGCGACTCCCGTCACAGCGATCCCGACGCGGCCTTATCGACGGTGTCGGTTACATCGCTAATAGTCTCTTCGGCGTACTGGATGAAAGATTCGCCGAACAATATCAGAAGGATATTACGCTTCTACGAGACAATGCTAAGCACATGGCTTCACTTTGGAAAAATCAAACATCTATAGTTGAAGCGGAGTATAATTTGTTAAAACGTACGGAACAAACTATGACTCAACAGCATAAAATGATACATCAACATATGAATAATTTGGAAAAAGCATTCAAGAATCTACAAGAAAATGTTCAAACTAACAACATTATTAATGAGTTCAACACAGGGGCAATAATAGCAAGTAATATGCTCCACAACTTAAAAGGACTTCAAAACGTGTTATTGGACACCATCACAGACATTTATCATGGCCGTTTCAACTTCCATTTACTGACTCCGGAACAGCTTACTAATGAGTTGAGTACGATAGCAAGCACCCTGCCAAGAGACGTTTCCCTGCCCATTGATAACTTACACTCTGATCTACGCAAGATATACGATCTGCTGAAAGTGAAGACAAGGATGATGGAAGATGTCCTGATTTTTGAGATAAGGGTACCTCTCATCAGTAGAGATGTTTTTGAACTTTTGAAGATCATCCCGATACCTAAAAGGACTGGAAGCAAGATTATTACGGTAGTACTTGTATCGGACTACGTATCTATTAACATGAAAAAAGATACGTATATTCCAATATCGGAATATGATGTTCAAACATGTTCTATTTTATCGGACGCCTACTTTTGCTACATCAAGAAACCAATTTACCAATTTAAGGGCGACAACAGTTTTTGCGAGACCGACAAGATGGAATGCAAAACTGTCATTACAGCCTGTAAAAATGACTGGCTCGAAAGTAATGCATTAAATACTTACATATATTTCTGTTGCGAGCGGTGTCACGTTCGAACATTGTGTGCGGATCAAGTAACCGCTCACCAGTTGACAAACGCCGGCCTTATTAACGTAGGTCATGGCTGCGTTATAAAGACCGATAATTTCTCTGTCTTTCCGCATAAACCCCACTGGTCAGAAATCAAGATGAAACCGAACCTATACAACCCGGTTCTGGCACCGATAAATCACGTTATCAACATCAGCATCCCAAACACACCGGAGAAAAACGAATCAGAAGACTTACAAAGAGATACGGAAAAGCTCGGAGAGAAGATCAAGGAATTGAAGGAAGTCCAAATAACATCCGACCGTATAACATTTCACGATATACATCACTACGCAATGATATATGTCATACTCGGAGGGATTGGAATCGTCGCATTATGCATCATCATACGGAGAGTTCAGTGGAGAGTGCCGCCGACGCCCCCCCCAGCCGCCGCCCCCGAGCCCGCGGCCGGCCCCGCGCCGCCCGCGCCCCGCGCACCGCCGCGCTCAGCAGCAGCCGCTGGAACGAGCCAGCTTAGCGAAGCCGCCAGTGTTACGCGAGAAGACAAATCAACGTCTCCTAAATTTAAATTAGCTACTTTTAATAAAATTTAATGTTAATGTAATTTTTATCATGATTGTATGTGTATAGACCTACGCAGCATCTTCATCTCTTCTCATCTGCGCCCCGGAAGATGTACAAGTACATGGCGCGTGCCCGCGTGCGTCATTGCACCATCAGCATTTGCTTTGTATAATATTTCGTAATTAGCAAATAAGTCATTTCACCTCACTTTACGTTCGCTATTCATAAGTGTGCACACCTATCAAGTTAAATAAATCAAGATTATATCAAGAAATCGTCTTTCGTGTTCCAAACTATTATCAAGAATCCTATCAAGTAAATGTGAGAGTTAGCAAGTACTCGCACACATTGTGTAATTATCCAATATATCAGCGGCTTCGGTGAACTTCACTTCATTCATAGCCACATCATGCGCAAATGTTTACGTGAATTTACTGGACGAAGTGATGCTGCAAATTGTTCTACTGACTTTCCTGACTTTATTCAAGATAATTGCCCCATACAGCACGGGTCACTTGGGAATGGTTTACTCTACAGCTACATCCAGGCATAAATGTAATGATGTAATGCCATCGCCTGAAATTCGAACCCGATTGAGAATCTTTGGGGTTTATTGGTGAAACAGTGGGATCATCGCCATGAAAGAACCAAAGAAGCAATTCAAGCAATAGATACTGCAAATATGGGAGGAAATGCGGGGAACTGACATAATTATCAACGTCTTCTCAGCTTATTGAGAGACAGGCTACAAACTGTTATAGACGCACTGTGGTTGCACACATTATAATCCCTCAGTCTTATGTTTTATGTTTATAATAAATTATATAATAAATCTTGAATTTTATTTAAGATGGATTTATGAACCGTACTGTCTTCTCGAAGATCTCACGGTTCGAACTAAAGGCCATACGATAAATAAAGAAGAATAAAGAACTAATAAATAAAGTTGTAAGCTTTTATTAGCAGGGCAAAATATTTATGTTGAATCTTTTTCTAAATAAATAAAAAAAGTACAAAATATTTATTTACCAAAATAACGCTCAATAATTATTTATGCTCTAAAAATTACGGTTGTTTAAATAAAACACAAAAAAAAACACTTGCTCTTGCCTGAGATTCGAACCTGTGACCTGTGCTTTAGAGAGCAAGCGATTACTAATTACACCACAATGTACTTGGCTTAGTAAGAATCATTTATTTCAAGTATCATAGACCTTTTAAAAAACATGTGTACAGTAATTGAACTTACGTAGATCAAAATAAATTTATACAATGTTTCTCGTTTTTCATTTCAGCAGCGAACATTTTAGTTGCACCTTAGCTGATTGTAAAACTTTTGCTGCTCTGGCGTTGGCGTTTAGAGGATCCGGTCTTCATAGGATTCCTGCTCCATCTTCACATCCAAATGGTCTTATATGTCTTCTCGAGCCTCTCACCCTTATTGAGACCGCTCTTATAATTGAAATCTGTACTTTTACTTTCAACCAATACATTACTTGTGAATATGCATTTCCCCATTTCGTATTTAATTTTGATGCGGTTTTTTTTATAAAGTTGTTATATTCTGTCCCTAATGCTCCATCGCATGAGATGACAAGTGGAGTAAAGGAGGCTCTTAAATGTTCTGCTGCTCGGTCATATTTGGTGTGTTTCTCTCGGCTATGTCTCTGTGCTGTTTGTTGCCATGTGAGGTTGCTGTAAGAAGAAGCGTCGGCATTTATTATGCGAACATCGAAGAACGCTTTCCTTGCAGGTTCCCAAACACTGTTTAGTAACAAGTCTCCTATGAGGGCCGGTTGAGTATTACTTGTGTCACGCATTATGGGTTCTGTTGTACCTGTTCCCCAGGCTAGTTCAGCCCATTGTTTACAGTCATCTCTATGTTGATCATGACCTTGTTTTATTAGACCACCTTTTTTGCAATTTAGTGCGTGGTTTAGATCGAAATTATTCTCTCCGCAACCATCGCAGGCTTGAGGGAAGCTGGTAGGTTCATGAGCATATCGAATGGCTAGGGCATCCTTAAACTGAGTGGCTGTGAGATCGGTATTATTGGCGGTAGTAGGGATAATTGTCAGCCATTGTGACGAATTCGTCTCAATGACTCTTTGAACACATCTTTTCATTTTATCTGGTAGTTTAGATATTATGTCTTTGCTGGTTTCGATGTCTCTTATTTGTCTTGCCAATTTTTCTTTTTTTATAGTTTCTGTAGCATGAATTTGGTGTGCCAGTAGGTCTAGGTTTTCAGCATTTTTGATAGCGTTAATTAGTAACCTGTTTGATTCTAATGATGTTTTGTAGCATTCTTTATTTTTATCTGGATCATTAATGCCGAGGCCGCCGAGTTTCACTGGTAGAACTTGGCTGAGTGGTTGAAATTAAGCTACTTATTTGTGGTTTGCAACTTTGACTTTTTGTGTCGAGTCGTGATAAAATTTAGCCCTTATTTAGTTAAGTGAAATCTGTCAAAACTGCGCAACAGAGACAGAGATATGCAATGACAAGTCTACACTCTTTTGCGTGAATGTCATAACAATCTGTTCTAAATTTAAATGGTTGACAACCTAATTATCACGTGCGCCACTCTGGCTTATTCTGGTTAATTTGACAAAGAAGGTCACATATTCAAATTCTAAGTTACAGCAATCATTTAAAAAAAACGAGGTCAGTGACCTGTCACAGTTAAGTGAGATAGTGTGTGTAAAATGTAATTGTGTTTGTTACTGGGGAGAATTACGATAATGTTGCGCCGCCTAGCGGATTTTTTGTGTCGCGTTTGTAGTTTCGCTGCAATAAGAAAGCCTTAACGGCTTTCCGGGATCAAATAAGCCGAGTGCTAAATGAGATTCATTAGTAGTCATATATAGCACTTATAGAGATTCATTAGTAGCACTAAACTCGTGATTTTCGAAAAAAATGCACAAAGTTTCATGTCATGTGGGCAAATTCCGTCTTACTGGAAGGGGGAACGCCAAAAGCATAAAACACTGGCAAGGTGGCGCTGTTCTTCAAGGATGGTGACAACACTGAGAAATGACACACTACTGAACAACTACCGAACCATCACGCTTTTGAGCCATGTCTACAAGCTGTTTCCAAGAGTCATTACGAGCCGTCTCGCACGCAGGCTAGATGAATTCCAGCCTCCCGAAAAAGCCGGTTTCCGAAGAGGCTTTAGTACCATAGACCACATCCATAGGCTCTGTTAAGTTATACAGAAGACTGAAGATTACCACTTGTCCCTCTGTTTAGTGTTTGTGGGTTATGACTATGAGAACACCTTGTTGATTCGATCGAAACCTGGGTGACACTACAAAACTACAATCTCAGCAGCGGTGCCAAATAGGCTACCACTATATCGAATTACTGAAGTGTTCGTACGAGGACGCTACCATGTCAGCCCGACTTCAGGACCGGAACTCTAAATGTAGCGGGGAGTCAGGCAGGAAGCTACAGCACATCTTTTCATCCAATATTCCACGTCTCAAGATAGGGTCTTTGACCAGTGTGTGTTGCCAGTGATGACATATGGCACTAAAACGTGGTCGCTCACCATGGGCCTCATAAGAAGGCTCAGAAAGTGACCATGAGAGTGCACAATGCTCGCGGGAGTCCGATGGATGCGGGTGACGAAGGACTGGTCATTGTGGTGTGGCGGTCTTTGCGGAGGTCTATGTCCAGCAGTTAGTCCACTGTGTGGGATAAGTTTAAAGCGCGACCACCAGCGGCGAAGCGGATCAGCTACAATTATGTCAATGGTGTGCTCACGTACCCACTGCGTGCAGTGCACGGGTCTTCGTTGATAAGAACGGCTAGGTACGTAACGTAAGCCACAATAGAACACACGAACGCAGCTAACGGCGGAGTTTAGTGATCGTCGTATCCAAAATACGGATAGGAGGAGTATACGTGATGGAATATCAATACCAGTTTGAAATCTATTCACAAAATGATTATGAATCTGGTAATAGGCGAACAATTCCTCAGTCAATTTAAGAATAAACATACAAAACACTCTATTGTCTCTCTCTAAATTCATCAAATCCAATTCCGGAATTTCCGATATTTGGAGTGTACCAATTCCGGAATTGTAATATCGGAAAAATTGGCCGAGATTCCGGAATGCAAGCCCTTGAATATAGATTTATTATCAAAGGGTTCTGTGCCATTATCTATAAAAACTGCAATTAAATCATTCAGTTTTATGGGAACCTCCTTAAATATTTATTTTATTCTGTTTTTTAGGGTTCCGTAGTAAACAAGGAACCCTTATAGTTTCGCCATGTCCGTCCGTCCGACCCCCGTTTTTCTCAGTAACCGTTAGTACTAGAAAGCTGTAATTTGGCACGAGTATAGATATACGCCGACAAAACGGTAGAATAAAATCTTGAAAAAAATTTTTTTTAGGGTACCTCCCCTACATGTAATGTGGTGGCGCAATTTTTATTTCTTCCAAACCCCATCGTATCGTTGGATAGCTCTTTTAAAAATATTATAAGGTTTCTAAGAGTATTTTTTGATTCAAGAATCGGTTAGCGTGATATTAAGCTTTGAAGTGATAATTTTCGTTATGGTCAAGTGTCCCCCCCCCCCCCCCCCCTGCCAGCTAAACGGTGGCTCCGAGGCATGTGAAAAAAATCATGGTAGTAGTATAGGTAGTAGTTCGTTGGTTCAAGTGTCGTTGGCTCTTAGACTAAAAGTAGGGTATTAAGGAAGATGCGTGCTCGACGAAATTAGACCTTACAGCATTAAAACAAGACAAGAAACAACGCTGGCCTTATGAATTGATCTAACTATAAAAAGTATGTCAACTGTTTAAAAATAAATAGCTATACGTTAAACAACATTAAACCGTATGCTAACAAAGATAAAGTTCATAGTACCTTTGTGTCTCAATAGGTATGCAAACAAAGAATTCAAGTCGTCCCATTTGGATCTCTTATCTGATGGGTCTGATATATACGCGAGGTGGCACTTAGTTTATATAACACCTCTTATTTTCTATTTTATAATTTGTTTATAAATAAACTTAATGAAGTAGTCATTTCGATTGTCATGTGGTTTTCATTTCAATGTCAAATTTGATTTTGTCAATTGTGATGTTAGCTGTCTGACAATTGACATTGACAAACTCCAGGACAGATCTAGTAATTGTGTTAATTATTGCTACGGTGAAATATGTATATTTTTATTATTATCCTGTAAAATCATCTTAATTCATTGACGAAATATAGCTTTGACTATATAATAAGCGCCGGAAGTCGGAAGTTACATAACATTGTCATTGTTTATGCTACTGCTACACGACGAAACTAGCAGAAAAGTATTTGAAAACTGTTTTTTTTCCGTATTTTAAGAATTCTTTAAGCGACTTAGTGAATTTTATAAATTCTCTAAATGCATTAAAATTACTTTTTATCTATAAGATTTATTCCATGGTCTTTGGCATCGAATCAAGAAAATCGACCGTACCCGGTCTATGGTAATAATTTCAGTCTAGCAACACAGTGTGTCACGAGTTGGCGATAATCGATTCGATTTTTCTGTTGATGTTTTCGATTGTGGAAACAAGTACATTATTTAAATTTTTGTACAAAATTTCTAGAAATTAAAGTCTTTGTTTTCATTCATGAAAGTCAGGATGAGTATGCGAAAATGCAAACGCGGTAGCTTATAGCGATAAGTAGACGTAGATTAGTAATTTACTATTTAAATTTCGTAATTAGTATTTGTCAGTAATTTGGTTTATACTGTAAGCCTTGCTCATTAAATTTCTGAGAATATGTGAACATTTTACGCTTACTTAATGAGCAAGCGGAGTTCTAATAGTCAACGGGAACATAATGACTAATGTATTTATTGTACGTATAATATGTTTAATCGACGATATCTTGGGTGTTGCTGAACGGCATAAATAAATAAATAAATATTTGTGGACAATCTTACACAAATCAACCTAGTCCCAAACTAAGCAAAGCTTGTACTATGGGTACTAAGCGACGATATACATACTTATATAGATATCAATAGATACTTAAATACATAGAAAACATCCAAGACCCAAGAACAAATATTCGTGCTCATCACACAAATAAATGCCCCAGCCGGGATTCGAACCCGGGACCTCCAGCTTCGTAGGCAGGGTCACTACCAACTAAGCTAAAGCGGTCGTCGAATTCGGAAATGAAATCGGCATGAAATTACGTATTCGAATTAATGAACCAAAAAAAATTGAAAATGCACTAAATGGTCGCTTTCATACTATAAATATAATATAATAAAACATAAATGGTTTCATTCATAATTAGTGTAAAGTCTATAGTCTATGGTCTATTCACGAACGAAACCATAGAGTTTATCGTGGACGTGCACGTCCACGGCACGGTAAAACTTTATGGTTTCATTCATATATAGTTTCATTCATTTTGTTGATTTTACATTTTGTTGATATATGTATATCTGTTTTGTTTTTGACGATAATAATAATGACTCCATGTAAATTGAAATTCAATGTAATTTATAATGTAATCTTATTATGAAATAAATGCATTCTATTCTATTCTTCTATTCATAGTTAGTCATAAGTCTATAGTCTGTCTATGAATACAAACAAATACAAACACAAACAAATACAAATACAAATACAAACAAATACAAATACAAACAAATACAAACAAATTCAAATTACCACACAAACAACAAACCACACAAACCATACAAATTTACCGTGCCGTGGCCGTCGACGATAAAGTATAAAAGCGTCCAATGAGCGACCTTGGGGATAGTGTTTAGGATTTTATTTTTTATCATTTTTCATAATTAAATTAAGTAGTTAATACTTTAAGTTATATTTAGTTTTCATTTACTTTTTCTTTTGTTTCTTGTTTTTCTGAATAAATATTCCTACAATCCATCTAAACATATTGAGATAATCATGTAAATTTGCTCGACCAAAATCTAGATGTAAATTGGACCCATCAAAAACATTACATGTAAAAAGATGCCAGTCTCGCAACACAGTTCTTCTACAACAAAAAAGTAATGATATGTAATGTTAAACCAAGTCGGTTATATATTAGTCAATAGCACCGGAGGGGTGTCCACAGAACAAGATTTCCGCCGACTTGCATCGTCGGCATTACTTTATTTTTTTAAATATATAGAATGACTTGGCCATCGCACACAACGCTTTACTAATACATGTGTATCGCTCAAACTCGCTCAAGCTGCATGCCATTAGGGCGCTATGTTTAATTAGGAATATTTTAATAATCAGCTGACGATTGTTCTTTTGCCATTATGTAGCCGTGCGATGGCCAAGCCATTTTATATATTAAAAAAAATAAATTAATGCCGACGATGCAAGTCGGTGGAAATCTTGTTCTGTGGACACCCCTCCGGTGCTATTGACTAAAATATAACCGACTTGGTTTAACATTACATATCATTACTTTTTTGTTGTAGAAGAACTGTGTTGCGAGACTGGCATCTTTTTACATGTAATGTTTTTGATGGGATCTCATCTCTTTTTGTAGGCAGTCCTTCTTTTTTCTTTTCAGGTAAGACTTCTTGTAACGAACATTCAAACTGCAAAAGTAATCGCATGTATTTTGTATAGAATTACAAACTTACTTATGCAGTTTGTGTTTCTTGTCAGGGTCACCAGGTACTCCAGATTTTATAGTTTTCCATTTATGTGGCCATTAAACCCTAACTCTGGTCCAAATTTCAGCTCTCTGAGTTTATGGGAAGTACTAGTTCTATTCTTATGATTATGAGTGTGTGAGTTTCGAAAATGCGAAACTTTGCTTTCGCTTAACTTCGGAACTAAATGACCTACAGACTTGAAATTTTGGATTTTAGGTATGTGATTATAGCTTACTGGATGTCGAAAATTTCTGCGTTCTGGTCTTATCCAGAGGTTCTCAAATAGGGGCTTGAAAATGCGGCGAAATGGTTCCAGTAAAGGATGGTACGGCAGTGTTTGCTTCGCGCTCGACTTGGCGGGGGTACTGCCGTGCCCCCAGATTCAATATACCTACTATACTACTTAACTGATGGGATAACTGCGGGAATGCTGCCTGCGTGATGGGAACCATTCCAAGAGGGCCTAATTTTGATTCTCTTTTTTAGCATATTTAGTTTAAGTTAGTTTAGTTTTAATTTAGTTTAGTTTTATTTTACTTTTATGCCCAATATTTGTTTATGTATTATTAGTTATGCCGAAATAAAGATATACTTATTACTTAACTGACAGGATATTATTAAGGTGACTTCGGGTAATTCCGAAAATTACTAATTTATAATACCAAACAGGTAATATTCCATACTTTTTTTGTCAACATTTCTGTTTTACGATATTTTACTATGCTTGATGCTAGAATAAACAATATTGCACAGTTAGACAGATATAAATGTCATTTTCGGAAATACCCGACATTCGGATTTACCTGAAGTCACTATATACTTTTTTTTATAAAGCATAACGAATTTCCTCGATCTATTTATTTAATCGATTATCGCATTATCGATTACTCGATACGACAGGCACGCCAAGTGTTGCTAGCGTTGCCATGGAAAAAATTACATCACCATTTCATGGCAGGCGTTTGACGCATTTGTTAAAATTTCGACTTTTCGTGACAGTACGTCATTTTCGACATTTGATTGATAATTTTCTAAAGATCCATCAAATTAGTTTGTTTGAAACTTACTTTAGTCACGAAATGTTATCATTTCATTAGGTTTATAGTTTTAGTATGATGTGATATCGTGGGTACCATTTTAGGTTGTATCTAGGTAGTCCATTATGACTGCCCAAAAGTGTGTAGTGGAAGGCTGCAACTTGGAGTACGACGTTGTTTGCAGCTTTTCCTTCTACAAGTAAGTGTTTTCCCGCCATTACTTTGATTACAACTTAATTTCTCAACATTTACTTATACCATTACTGTGGAAGCCTCATTGGCTTGACCTCGAAAGGCGTCCAATCTTGACCCGTACGAGATCTGAAACGTATGTATTTACTCTCGTATTGGATAACAATAACGCTTGTTTACGTACGTAACACCTCGCCACTTGCTTATATATTCACACTAGTTATACATGTACATAAAAAATCATTATTCATGTTCAAATGAGCATCATATTTGACTGCAAGGTAATAAATTTATGAGATTCATGATAATTATTTGCAGTAGAAAGTTGAACTCTGTTCAAAGAACATGATAATTTCTTGTATCTCAACATATCTATCGGTAGATTCATTTAAATTAGGTAATCTAGAATAATATGGATGTAGGTACGACATGTAGGGTAATTGTTGAGTAATTTTATTAGGTTATAATATACCTATTATGTTCTATAATCTACATGATTTCAGTAAGTTTCACTGTGCCATATGCATATGGTAGCAGTGAAGTAGGTAGTAGACAGCATCAGTTGTACTAGCCCCAAGAAACTCGGATGGTGTCTGTGGAGCTAGCATGTTATACAGTACTTTTATCTCACGAGCATGGGTTGGCCATTGTTGTAGTTGTGACACATACAAACACATAGACAACGTGAACTCATAGTGCCTATGCTGACTCACACATAGACAATGTGCATGTATAGCTCACTAGCTAGTGAGATAAAAGTACCTACTCTTAACATATGTTCATCAGAATGTGGTCTCTTTCACACATATGTACTTCCTACATGATAGAGTAAAGTCAGTGGAGTCAATAGTAGATTATCATTGGTCATATTCGATGAAAAAACTGTTAATTTAGAAATCTAGTTAGATTATGAACCTAACCTAACACATTAGGTTAGAAATCAATGCATGCGTTTATTTTACGATCTATAACCTACCTATTCATTTTTATCATTATCATTTATGGCTTGTGCATTAATTTAATGTGTATGAAGTCATAAAATATAGAATAAATGATTGAATTCACCTTTTAATTAGGTGAATTCAGTAATTTATTCTATATTTTTCTATATACAATTTGATATCTTTGTGTCAGTGTTGTAGTATGTCTTTTTCCTGACTTTTTGTGCATCTGTTCACCAGTCGGCAAAGGCCTCCTCCAGCCTTCTCCATTCGTGCCGGTCGCGTGCAACCCTGCTCCATGATGGTCCGGCGACTTGGCGGATGTCGTCATCCCATCTTTTCAGGGGCCTTCCTCTACTTCTCTTGCCTTCCCTCGGATACCATTGGGTTACACGCTTACTCCATTTATCATCTCCCCTGATCGTGTGGCCAGACCACTTCCACTTTTGTCGTTTTATTTTGGTTGTAACATCCTCTGTTTTTGTTTTTGACTTAATAGTGGAGTTTCTCACTTTGTGTGCTTTCCGGATTCCCAACATACTTCTTTCCATTGCATGTTGACATGCTTCTAATTTGGCAGTGGTTTGTTTTGCTAGGGCCCAAGTTTGGCTTCCGTACATTAGGACGGGTAGGACGCATGTGTTGAATAATTTGCCTTTTGTTTTATTATGGACATTTTTGTCTTTAAATACTTCTTTCAGACTCCAATACCTCATCCAACCGTTTGCCACTCTTCTATCCAGTTCTTTTGAAAAAGTCTCCTTGGGTGATATGATTTGACCCAGATAGATGTATTTCTCAACATATTCAATGGGGGAGGACAACCCTTTATTTCCGATTTCGTATTGTTGGTCATTACTTTTGTTTTCTCTGGGTTCAGCTCAGTCCAACGGTCTGGCTTTTTTCTGCTAACTCGTTCATCATAGTCTCTAGGTCCTGGGGTGACTTTGCGAACAATACGATATCATCAGCAAATCCCAGGTGTGTTAGTGGGGTGCTATCAATGTTTATTCCCAACCCTGCCCAGTCCAAATCTCTGAAAACCATTTCTAAAACTGCTGAGAATAGTTTTGGGGACGGGGTCGCCTTGTCTTACTCCTTTTCCTATGTTGAAAGGCTCCCCTTTCCTCTCCAACTGGATGGTTGGTGTGTTGTGTGTTCGTAGACATTTTTAATTAGTCTAATGTATAACAGGTCAACGCCCTGGCTCTTCAATGCTTTCCATATCTTCTTGTGTATTAGGGAGTTGAATGCTTTGATGTAGTCTACGAACGCCATGTAGTATGTGAGCTGGTATTCAGTGTATTTCGCAACGATTTGTCTTACCACATGGATGCGATCAAGTACTGAATATCCTCGTCTGAATCCTGCCTGTTCATGGTCCAAATTTGCTTCTAGCCTCTTCAGTATGATCTTGGCAAAAATTTTATATATATTGGACATCAGACTAATGGGTAACAGTGTGTGTAGTGACTAACCCCCTTATTCATAAAACTTAACAAACCTCTGTTAACTAAAATGTTGTTTGTCCCTTTCTCACAAACGTAAATGTCGAAGTGACAGATAAGGACATACGAACTTTAGCGGCTTGTTAACTAATATAGGTTTTGTAGTATATATATGGACGTTTATGAATAAGGGGGTTACAGTTTAATTACTTAGTCAACAAACTGAATGTCATTACAAATCATTATTCATTACAAATGAAAGTAGAGATATATGTATATGACACTTTAAACCAAACAATCATTTATTCATAAAACAAATTAACTAAGCACAAACAGTCCACAAAATCTAATCCACAACACAGGCTTCGTCAGGCAAACTCTCGCACTTTGTAAACAAACCTTTTAAGTATATGTATATGGTCTCTGTCAAAAACATCAATGTATGAAATTTATTTAAAATATCACTGTGATGTATAAAATCTCTGAGCGTCATAATTAAGATAAAAAAGAATAATAATGCTAGAGATGTACAATGTCTCTGAGCATCGAAAGAAATATACAAAAATAACAATTAAAAACACTAATTTAATCACAACAGAGATGTATAAGTTCTCTGAGCGTCGAGACAAAATTAAAAGACAGTTTTTGTTATACATATAATCCCAATGATATATGCTTTGTTACCAGTGTGAACACTGGTTCGGACAGCGAGCCGATCCGGCAAGAATGGATCGAAGGAGCGATGCAGGAGGAGAGCGAGTGTCTCTGGCGTCACGTCAGCCTGCAGCTGTGCGGGTAAGTTACAGTTACTATGAGGTCGGGCAACACCTCACTTTAGGCACAGGATAGTGTAATAGTATTACATGCAGAACGGACACGAACCCCCCGCGCCGAGGTCAGTTATCTCGTCCCTGAGAGACCCGCTTGGTGTCGATCGGGTGCCGTCGCGCCACGCGCTACGTACCCGCGCAAACAATTGACGCGTGTACCGTACCGACAGCGCACGCACACATACTTACCCACAGCGCTTACGTTCCTTCGCGTATCACAGGTGTGCTTTAGGGCTCTTCCAGCCACACCAGCAGGGCAGGAGGGTCTTGATGCACCTATACCCCTATACCACAAAACTTTACAAGCGTACAATTCGACAAATTTGTAAAATTTTTTTTTAAATGAAAATTATTACTTCGTGTCGCAGGTACCACTTCGAGCTGGACGCCCAGGGTCTCTGGATCGACTCCCCCATGCTGCCGGAGCTGCTCACTCTTCAGGAGCAGGTGGCTCCCATCACACCGACTGCTAGTGACAAGAGAGGTCAGTCAATATGACAGCTTCCATAGTTACTACACATTATTCATTATACCAGTACAGGTCGGGTAAACAAATCACTTTTGAGTATTTAAAAGGGACAACTTCATATTAATAAAAATAACATTTACCTACTTTTTTTTTATTACACTCATTGGTATAACAGTTTGAGAGTAAAAAAGTCAAGTCAAGTGTGAGTCGGACTCGCGCACGAAGGGTACCGTACCATTATCTATAAAATACGGCAAAAAAAAACATGTGTGTTGTATGGGAGCCCCCTTAAATATTTAAAATTCTGTTTTTTAGTATTTGTTGTTATAGCGGCAACAGAAATACATCATATGTAAAAATTTCAACTGTCTAACTATCACGGTTGTTGAGATACAGCCTGGTGACAGACGGACAGCGGAGTCTTAGTAATAGGGTCCCGTTTTACCCTTTGGGAACGGAACCCTAATATCCGTATGTATACTATGTATATCTACTAGGGAAGGACATAGGATACTTTTATCCCGGAAATCATCCCTTAGCGGGGTTTAAGTTAGAATGGAAGAGAGATAACTAGGTAAGCGCAAGAAATAGAAGAATGAAATAACATTCTAACGTGATGACCGACTTCTACGCAGACGAAGTCGCGGGCAAAAGCTAGTGTATATCTATTTTTTCACCCGCCCGGCACTTCGCACGGAATGCTATATATTTCATAGTGAGACATATACATAAATAGTACGTGTATCTATTTGTTGTCTTTACGTTACGGGGCGCTCGTGGCCCAGCGGCGCTTGCGAACCGCTTGCGCTTGCTAAGGTTAAGGGGAGGTATCCCCAACGCAAATGTCCCGCTCTAACACGCGTGAGTTTACAATTGACCATCCCGCTCTCTACGCAAGCTCTGCGCGCAGTTTTGTAAATATTTAGCTATAGTCATTAAGCCAATCATTTTATCAAAGCAAACCCTGCGAATTTGTCTATAACTATTTACGATCTTTAATTGAGCACAAAAATTAAATGTTAAATATCAGTAATATAGCCGTAGTATTGAAAAAACATTCCAAAAAGGGGTAA
The DNA here is from genome assembly GCA_951800055.1 of Cenopis cana. Lineage (NCBI taxonomy): Eukaryota > Metazoa > Arthropoda > Insecta > Lepidoptera > Tortricidae > Cenopis > Cenopis cana. Next base: position 4,615,162 of record OX637498.1, on the reverse strand, counting down.
TCGAGTGAAATTCGTCAGGTCATGTAACTGACTGCGATTTTGACTAGACAATATCCTTATGTAACACATATATTTTTTTTAGATTTTAAGACACTATATTCTATGTCTCAGATGGTTTTTAAAAACACAAAAGTGGTAATACACGGCCTTAAGCAACGTGGGCAACGGTCAGAACTTGGATGGGTGACCGCTTTGAGTGGTTACTAACTGAGCGCTCCCGTGCTTTGGAAGGCACGTTAAGCCGTTGATCCCGGTTGCTGTCTATGGCAGCTGTCGTTAAGCCGAGTTGGAGGCCTTCGGGCGGTTTGAGAACTTCTAACAGTCAAGTTGCCCACTCACTTGACAAAGCCTAATCCCAATAAGGTCTAGTTTCCCCTTGGGGTTGGAAGGTCAGATGGCAGTCGCTTTCGTAAAAACTAGTGCCTACGCCAAATCTTGGGATTAGGCAGCGGACCCCAGGCATCCTTCAGGATGCAACTGTACTGGGATAACGCTAGGAGGATGATGATGATGATGACGTTCTTATCCTGCACCGAACAAATGTTTCTTTTTAGCCCAGTGGTTCACTGGTAGAGAATGCCTTAAGGCATTATGTCCGTCATTTGTACCTTTTTTTACTGTGCAATAAAGTTTAAATAAATAATTATACACCAAAACCAACCCGAAGAATCAAGCCACATGTTGGTGGAAACTGCGTTTAAATCCATCAAGCTGTTGTGGAGTTATTTTTTATATTTACACTAGCGACCCGCCCCGGCTTCGCACGGATGCAAATTATACATATAAACCTTCCTCTTGAATCACTCTATCTATTAAAAACAACCGCATCAAAATCCGTTGCGTAGTTTTAAAGATCTAAGCAGACAACGGGACAGACAGCAGGAAGCGACTTTGTTTCATACTTACCACTATGTAGTGATGAATTGTACTGGTATAATGAATAGATTACTTATAGTACCTACCTAACGGTGCATCTGGCTGAGGGTGGGTTGCGCCAGATTACAATTACAGACCAATCTACGTTAACCTCTTCACTGCCATTGACTTGATATAAAGTCAGGACATAGGTGCCCCACAGCATCTCATGTACATGACTTTACAAATAAACATCTTATCTTATCTTATATTGAAATATAATAAACGGGCGCTGGTAGCGCTCTCGCACGCAGTGTTAAGGCGTAAAATATTCCGCAGCCCACAGCAGACGGCAACTGCACGTTCCGCCGCACCCCAAATTGAACCGTAATGGTATTCGTAAAAAGCTCAATTTGAAATGAGCAGACAAGTGTCGCAACGGCACGATGACACTTACGCCGCTCACTCTAAATTGGGACTTTTTGTCTTACGATTACGGTTCAATTTTGTGTGCAGTTGCCATCTGCTGTCGGCTGCGGAATTATACCTTTAGACGCGAGGCTGTCGCGGCTTGACCTCGTGGTTAAGGACCACGTATTGGTCCGAAATATGTCGAGCGATATTCGACGTTAAAGAGGTGAGTGACCCGTTTATTATATGTACTATCGAACCAACTGAATCGTGACCCACCGTGGAACCTTGTCACAGAAAATGTCATTGTGACATCGTACTGCCTGGCAAGGAAAATCATTATGACATGACACTTTCTGTGACAAGGTTCGACGGTGGGTCACGATTTAGTTGGTTCGAAAATTGCAATTCACCCAAATAGGGAGTGGAAGCTTAGGCGGACGTAGGCGCAGGCAAAAGCTATTAATAAATTAGCGATTTGATAATATTACAGTATCGATCCTATATCTCTTCCACATACAATTCGTCGCGAGTTGCACGTTAACGGAATATTCCTTAATCATTTCGTCAAGCCTCTAGTAGCAATAGGTATGTAGTTTCCTGTACAACTTCTTACCGATTCTTAGTAGGAATAGACCTTATGTACATGACAGTAGGGTATACTTCACTCTAATAATAAACTTAACGAATATTTGTGAGATTATACATTTCCAAATAAGTCAAAGAAAAATAGACGTAATCTTAACGATGGTAGGTGAAAGTACAGTCTAGCAATAAACCTCACGTTTTTTTTGAGGTTATACATTTCCAAATAATTCAAGGAAATATATACCTTATGTTAACGACAGTAGGGTAAAGTTCGCTCTGGTTGCAGGCCGCGAGGCGACCGGCGGCTTCCAGGGGCTATTCGAACGTTTCATAGGCCGAAACACCAAAGGTACCCCCACCATGTTACAGTCAAATACATAAATATAATTTATAGCGACAAAAATATATGTACGCGTGTATACTGCCGTATTAAGGCTGGCTGTATTTTTTAATCGCGTTAATTTTTAAAATTATCCGTTGGTTAGAATGATGACTGTCTTTTTCTGAAGACAAATGAAAGAAAAAGACCGAGCTAACATTTATCTGACAGATACTTTTATAGTCCAGTAACTTTATACATTCATAGCGTGCGTTAAATCCGGTAGTTCTGATTTTTTGCAGACTTGTTTATGATGTTGGCCCAATGAATAATCCAAGTTTGTGACCTCGAGCGCCAAGCGCAACTATCTCTAAATCGAAAAAAAAAACCACTATAACCCGAAAGTGCTAGTTGCTGATAATACCTTGATGTTTTTAAAACAGACTAAATTTTCTATAATATGACACTAGAATTATCTCTGTAGACCCAATAGTTTCCGAGATAAATCCTTTCAAAGTTTGAGAATGTCGAAAAAATTATGAAATTTGAAAGGCTGTATCTCGGAAACTATTAGGTGTACAGAGACAATTCTAGTATAATATTGTAGCAAATAGTAAAATAGTAACTACTACTAGTACTGATTTAATTTTTGACTGTAAACTATTGCGAGCCCCGTGACATCTAGACCTTTAAGTCCATTTACTACGGAGAGACCTTTAAGTCCATTTTCTACAGAGAGCTCTTTAAGTTCTTTTGCTACGGCTCTCCGTAGCAAAAGCACTAAGGTACCTTACCTTTAAGTCGATTTACTACGGAGACCTTTAAGTCCATTTGCTACATAGAGCTGAGAGACCTTTAACCTTTTCACCTCCATTGACTTGATATAAAGTCAGGATATTGAGTGCCGACACGCCAATGACTTCATATCGAGTGGATCAAGTCGATGTAAAGGCAAGCTACGTGCTATCAAATAAGGTTCATTTTCAGTCTTTTGCTACGAAGACTTTGTGTGAGGCAACTTACAGAATCTACTGTGGCGGTGAATAGGTTAAGTCCAATTACTACGGAGCGGGTAGATGACACCACTAAAAATAAATTTAAATTATTACTTCGTTACCAATAAATACAACTTGCAAAAAACTCGGCTGTTCGCTACAACAATTTTTTACTATTTTGAGAATTTTTAAATACACAATGATGAACAAATGGACGCTGCTTAACTATTAAAATCGTGACGTCACTTTTTTGTATTTGTTAAAAACTGCAGAGTTGAGGCCGATTTACATTGGAAAGAATTTGCATCCAAGTTTGTATACACTGCGGGGCTGCGGGCTACAGAGGTAAAATTAGTATGATGACGCCCTGCAATGTAATGAAAATTCGCCGAAAATTGCACGCAGTTCTTGCTATTCTAAAACGCGCTTAAAAAACGATGTCACGTGATACTCACGTGATAAACTAATTTTTCAAATTATTCTGGTTTATACAAGTTTATTCTTGGAATGGGGGAATTTCGCGCAAACGGAAAGCCAATTTATGAAAGTTTGTTACATAAATATCACGCCGTTAGCCTGCGAATGTCAAAATACGTTTTGTATGGAAAGCGTCCCACCTTAAGTCTTTTATAGGTATATTATTAAAGATGATGGTAAAAGATTTCGGTAAGTTATCTCAAAAGCGTACACTGTACCGTATGAACAGTTATAGAAAAAAGTAAAAAAAAACACTTAGGTCTTATTTAAGGTGCAGATTCCACGGAGCTCTTTTGTCAATTCTTTATCTGAAAGGCGTTGAACCAAAGGCGCGACACGGGTCTATCGGTGTGAACTGAGTGTCGGTGACCTTGGAACGCTACGATTCTATACTTTGCCCGTCCGAGGAGTGATTTCCACACACCGCGCCACCCTCGCGCGCCCCCGCTCGCGTCCGGACACGCACACAAAGCCGCGAGACGGGTTTACAGCACACATGCTTCGGTGTCGCTTCTTGTTACGTTAGTATATATCTTCTTTGGTTGTACTGTACGTATCGTATTTCGTAACTATATATATTAGTTAGTTTATTTTTAAAACTTATAAAAAATCGTATGTAAATTATAAACATAATACGAGTAGATAAGATACATTATAGAATTCATTACTTATGTTACAAAAAATTTTTTAGTTCAATGTTTCAAATCGTCGTATTAAACATTGACATGGTGTCAAAACCACAGTATGTACGATTACTTTGAGTTTGACACTGATATATTCCATTGGGCATTATACTTTAACGGTAATGTAATAAGCTTCTATTAAAAACATGCGATTTTTAGAAAATTAGGTAGCGTTTCTTAACTGATAACGACCCTAAAGCGCTCGGTTGTCTTATGCGTCTATTATGCGTCGTATATGTTTTACGCATTTCTAATGTTTAACTTAGTGCTAATTAAAATATAATTTATTTTTTATTAGCCTGTTTATGTGTCCCACTGCTGGGCAAAGGCCTCCCCTCTTTTCCTCCACTCGGCCCTATTTTTTGCATGGAGATGGCGGGACGATTAGGACGCGTTCTGCTTGAAAACCGAACAGCCTGCTAGAGCGTTTCATAGCTATTTTATTTTGTATGGTGGGCCTTAAGAGGCTGACAAGACCTAATTTTGTTGAAATTGATGTTATTTAAGCAGTTTTTTTAAGAAAAACTATTTGTATATTTAATATTCATCATATTTTAAAGACCATGTACGGACTCGATACATAATTGGACAAAATCGGCTCGATAGAAAATGATTGCAAAAATTAGTCTTAAAATTATCATTAAGCGGTTCTATGTCTTTATTTTCATTACGTATGGGTCTGCAATTAAAAACATGAAGTCAACATATTCATACCTAAACCGCCAACGAGTCATATTTCACATATAATCCACGCTTTTTTTAATTTAAATATTATAGTATTTATTTGCTATTCTACGCGCAGAGCTTCCGTAAAGAGCGGGATGGTTAATTGGAAACTCACGCGTATTAGAGCGGGACTTTTTTTAGGTCTTGTCAGCCTCTTAAGAGGAGGGGTAGGGCAAGCTCTCTCCATACAAACTTTGTGCAGGATTTACTTCGTTTGTGTTTGCATTAAAGTTATGATTTTTGGTCAGTATGGTTATTTTTCTGATAGCTATTTCGTGATGTAATTTTTTTTTTTAGTTTTTTTTTTTAATTTTTTTGAAATATTTGAAAATTTTCACATCACGATCTTCGCATATCTAATATTTACAACCAGAAAAAAATATATATTTGTCAGTGCCAAAACCGACGAATAAAGCGTACACAAAGTTTGTATGGGGAAGGCCTTGCCCTACCCTGCGCCTTAAGCTAATGTAATGTGTTTGTCTTCAGCCGCTGATATAATTCGCATGGAGCACAACTACAGCGAAGAACCGTTGAAAGCGGAGTCTCCAGAGAGTGTATCTAGACTGAACGTTCGGCAGCTAGTAGACACGCTTGGCTACTTGTGAGTATCACTTTATAATATACTAGCGACCCGCCCCGGCTTCGCACGGGTGCTGAAGTCATGCACAGGCAAGCCAGACTTCAGTAGCTCTAGTATAAATTTTTACGAAACATTAACTAATTCGAACGCGTTTGCGTTTTGTCTCAAAATGTATGAAAGTGGAATGAAAACGTGAACAGCGCCTCTGGTGGTCACTAGTGGAAACTAAAACAGCGAGTATAACATTTGTTGCTAATGAACGCGCGTATTTCAAACTCGGTGAGAGCGTTTTCATACATTTTGAGACAAAACGCAAACGCGTTCGAATTAGTTAATGTTTCGAAAAAACTTATACTAGAGCTACAGTATATTAATCTGTTGTATATACCTCGTGCTCGTAAGGCGGTGTATGGCAAAAATGCGTTCAGCATGTGAATAAAACTACTTAACATCTTACCTGACGAGACAAAGTTACCACGGGGCAATAGTTTTAACCACAGGTTGACCACATGGCTTCTGGACAAATGCTTTTATAGTGTGAATAGTTATTTAAATCAAAGTTTACGTAGAAACTGTAATTTTGACTCCACTGGAGTCCACAATATGAAAGCCGCTAGAGATCTTATATCAATGTCACTGTGACAAGGTACGAAGTGGCCCACAAATCAAATTGGTTGACCTTACGTCTTGTGAAAAGTGCCTACCATATTGTTTTTTGGCTTAGAAATGAATGTAACATTGTAATGTTCATTCCGAAATCTAGCTGTAAAGAAGCCATCCATGGCATCCGTTGTGGCGTCGACACGACAGTGACCAGTGACGTCATCGTGTCGTGTGTCATAATCAGTGTCTTTATTGCTTTCATAGGTTACAAGATGTTACAATATTAAAGTTCAGCTATGAAACCCTGTAGGGCACTACAATATAACTTAAGGTGGGACGCTTTCCATACAAAACGTATTTTGACATACGCAGGCTAACGGCCTATTATATAATTTGAAAAAATTGATACGTGACAAACTAATTTCTCAAATTATTCTAGTTTATGCAAGTTTATTCTAGGAAAGGGGGCATTTTGCGCAAACGGAAAGCCAATTTACGAAAGTTTGTTACATAAGTTTCTTAAAATATCACGCCGTTAGCCTGCGAATGTCAAAATACGTTTTGTATGGAAAGCGTCCCACTTTAAATCTAAATTTACTATATTACTAAATTATCCGGAGTGGAAAACATTATTTTCTTAGACCATGGGCTAGCGTAGTATATTCCCCGCAGATCCCTAAAGAACCTCCAGCGCAAACAGCTGTGGGTGGTTAAGGTGGAGACGGACAAGGCCGAAGCGTCCATCACGCAGGCCGAGCAGGTCATCGCGAAGATGCAGGACCCCAAGCAGATCATCGAGGTAACATGCTTAGAAATAAAATAGATATTTTCACCTTCTGGTGTAAGTACCCCTACTTTATTTTCGGATCTAGGAAGTGTTCCCCAAAAATGAGTCAGTATTGTGACGCTATTTTCATACAGTTTATACGGCTCGTCACATAACTGACACAGAAAATTTGTATGGATAGATAAAACATTTATTTGATTGCTAAATATACACATACAAAATACGGTCCCCTGACACCTCGACCAGCCTTATTTTATTACTTATTTATTTATAATATTTAATGATTTAATTATTTTATGTCACACCTTTTTTTTATTGTTTTATGGCCATAAAGCGGCAATTACCGCACGCTCCGCGATCGCAGGTATTTAACGCCCGAGCCGAAGGCAAGGGCGACAAATATGTAATTTGAGGCTTTCTTCATCGCGCGCGGAACGTGCGGTAATTGCCGCTTTATGGCCAGGTGTGACATAATAGTACATTACTTAACAAGGGCGGTAAAACAAAGAATGTCTCAGATCGCAGGTATTTTACGCCCGAGCCGAAGGCAAGGAGCGTGCGATAATGGCCACTTTATGGCCAGGTGTGACATAAAAGAGTCTTATTTTTTAGTAGTTCTCAAATCATGATGTTTTGTGTTCAGATCGTACCGCAGCCTCAGCCCGAGACAGAGGACCAGCCAGAACCGGCCCAGAACGAGGTCAGCATCATCGAGGACTCCGCCATCTCGGACAACTTCATCTACGAGATAGCTGAGGAGCAGGAGATCACTATGGATGAGGTATGGCACTTTAACCTTTTAACCGCCAGATAACGATAATCAGACATAGGAATCCGCGGGGCAAAATTGTTTGACAAGTAGGGAGTTCCTATATCGATAAACTCAACTATCGATGCTAGTAATTTCATAATTTTTTCGACATTCTCAAACATTGAATGGATTTATCTCGGAAACTATTGAGTCTACAGAGACAATTCTAGTCTCATATAATAGCAAATTCAGTCTACTTGAAGAACATAAAGTTACTATCAGGAACTAGCACCCCTAAGGGCTGTAATCTTTTTTTTTCGATTTTTGAGATAGTTGCGTTTGGCGCTCGAGGTCACAAACTTGGTATATTCATTGGGCCAACATCTTAAACAAGTCTGCAAAATAATCAGAACTACCGGATTTGTCGCACACTGCCCCGTGCTTTCAGACAACAACATTACTGGATTATTAGGTGCTCTGGCACAGAATAAGTAATAGTACAAGTACAGAAGCTTCACTTTCTAACAAAAACGGCGTTTAGGCATAAAAAACATGTCTACTCTGTGCATCTCTGTCTATCGTATAACTTGTATTCATTCACACGCGGCAGGTGTAGCGCTAGGGCTATCGACTCGTCGCTCGTCGCGTTCTAGTCTGCGGCGGCAGCGGTAACGTGCATATAGACGCGTTCGCGCGGCGGCGGGCGGGGGGCGGCCCTCGACTGACGGCCGGCCCCGGGCCGAGCGAGCGGTAGGCATTTAAAGCGACGCGCGCCGCCCACTGCAAGCCCCTTGGCTCTGGCAAATGGTTGTAAATTGTAATGCACATGTTGTATACATTTTTTGCTGTACATCGCCTTGTCACAAATAGGTTTAGGCACACGACGCATAGTTTTTGGTCTGGTCTGTCGTTGAGTAATTTCGTTTCGTTTTATGAAATAATAATGGTGGTATTTCAGTATTTCAGTGTGTTTCGCGCTTTAATAATACATCTGTTGTAGCAACCATCACCGAATAAGTATTATAGACGGCCGAGCGTTACCCGAGTCCCTCTATTGTACTGTTTTTCAGGTGAAAGAGATCCCAGCAGAGACGAACAAAGAGTGGATGGTAAACATAGTTCCAGAAGAGAGCAAGCCTAAATATGCGTACATCAAGCATTGTACCACTGGGAAGAAGAAGCGACACTTCACAGCGGAAATGAATGAGATCACGCTGCAAGGTATGGTTATAATTTGCTATTCTTTTATTACGCGCCTAGTTATAGCTCTTCCATACAAACTTTCCATACGAAAAATTGGAGGCGGATATTTGAAATTAAGGGTCTCCTGTATGCTGCATTTATAACACGCCTCTCCTTTTGCCTCGGTTGTTAAAAAAAGCAATAAAAACCGGCCAAGTGCGAGTCGAACTCGCGCACGAAGGGTTCCGTGCCATTAACTATAAAAACGGCAAAAAAACATGTTTCTTGTATGGGAGCCCCCTTAAATATTTACTGTATCCGTTTTTTAGTATTTGTTGTTACAGCGGCAACCGAAATACATCATCTGTGAACATTTCAGCTGTCTAACTATTACGGTTCATGAGATACAGCCTGGTGACAGACGGACGGACAGACTGACGGACAGCGAAGGCCGTTTTACGCTTTGGGTACGGAACCCTAAAAAACATTCTCACATGCGGGAAAGACGAATAGTTGCTGACGACCGCTTTAGCTTAGTTGGTAGTGACCCTGCCTGCGAAGCTGGAGGTCCCGGGTTCGAATCCCGGCCGGGGCATTTATTTGTGTGATGAGCACGAATATTTGGTCTTGGGTCTTAGATGTTTTCTATGTATTTAATTATCCATATAAGTATGTATATCGTCGCTTAGTATCCATAGTACAAGCTTTGCTTAGTTTGGGACTAGGTTGATTTGTGTAAGATTGTCCACATTTTTTTTTTTTTTAATTGTTGACTTACCGCTATTTTTGACCCCCCTAGGCGACTACGAAAACTATTACATACTACCGGACGCGGACCCCTCAGTCGGCGTGGAAATAACAACCAGCTACGAACCAGATAACTACATCGTAGAAGAATACGAGCACCTCGTGCTAGAAGACAGACCGCGCAAGCGCAAAGACACCCCAACCGACAGCGGGAGGAAGAAAAAAAAACGCCTAAACTCCTCCATGAGAGAGCAGGTAAAACAGATAAAAAACGAGATAGCAGAAGACTGGGTCATACAGAATAATATTGTCTATGAACAGGATGATGATTATGACGATAAGAAAGGATCGCCTCGGGTTAGGCGGAAAAATAAGAAATATCTTGGCTATGATTTTGTTACGTAGATCTTTAGGGGCGGTTTCATCCAGCTATAATGCACGTTTTCAGGGATCAAGGTTATTATCTCGATATTTACCGCCGGTGTAGGTAATACTTTATTTTTCGCGTCGTACTCGTAAGGGTAATTTTAGCACATATTTGTCACCTATTTTTCTTTTATCAATCTGATACTTATCAAAGTATTGAACAATGTAAACATAATTGTCCTGATAATTATCCTTCGAACCCTGATAATGTTGCATAGTTTTACGATTGATATTTCAATGTCAGTGGATTTAATCCTTTGAAAATCACCTAGTCTTTTGTGCCTAGAAACCATTCAACTAATATGGAATAACTTACGAAAGAGCACAGGTTATGCGACAGAAAGAGATGGCATGATGCCGTAGATCTGGGCTGTGGCTACACGGCATTGAAATTTCAACTCTAACCAGAAAACATTAGGTATCACTATTGCGTACGTCTTTTACTACGAACAGTTTTCGCTACATAATAAAAAGTGCAGGGAAAACTTACTAAGAGTTTTTTTTATAATAAGTGGATTGCCTAAATAAGTTTGAAAAGTCAGATTTGGGATAGTACTGGATGAAACTGGATGTTTAGAAATAATATATGCCTCAATATACTAAGGCGTCCAGCTTGGATACAGTGGCCTTGGAGTGTATTACTTATTTTATGTCACACCTGGCCATAAAGCGGCAATTACCGCACGCTCCGCGCGCGGGAAATCCCACTTCCTGGCCAGGGGGTGACATAAAACTTTGTACTTAACACGGGCGGTAATAAAGAAAGCCTCAGATCGCATATTTATCGCCCTTGCCTTCGGCTCGGGCGTCAAATATCTGCGATCTGAGACATTCTTTGTTTTACCGCCCTTGTTAAGTAATGTACTATTAGATTCAGAGCACAGAATAGTACATTACTTAACAAGGGCGGTGAAACAAAGAATGTCTCAGATCGCAGGTATTTGACGCCCGAGCCGAAGGCAAGGGCGATATATATGCGATCTGAGGCTTTCTTTATAACCGCCCGTGTTAAGTACAATATTTTATGTCACCCCCTGGCCAGGAAGTGGGATTTCCCACGCGCGGAGCGTGCGGTAATTGCCGCTTTATGGCCAGGTGTGACATAATAAATATTTCTATAGATATCCTATAGGCGTGCCACAAAGATGGACGGAAAAGTTCTTATACAGATAAATTGAGAACTTGATTGAAAATGGCTAATGGCTTACCATAAATAACCTTCATAACTTGGGTGAGTAATCGTTTACAACAAAGTCATATCAAAACGTTTGTGGCAGACATAAAAGTGAATCTATGACAAGGACAACAAAATATATGTCTCTAGGCTCTTATACAAATTTGTATACGACCATCTCGCTCGGCAGTGATATTATTTGATGTCTAGTTTGGTTAGTCTGAGATTCAGAGGGTAAATTGGTCACTATATATCAAGGCCATTTTACGGAAAGTCTTCTGGGTGAGCTCGCTTCACCGTCGGCCTCATCTTTGCCCCCTGGCTAGATGCTGGCCAAGAGCGATCCCATTTTTAATTTAAAAAAAAGTTGTACCCGACTTTTTTTTAATTTGGATAAATTCGGGTTTTTTCTACTCAGAATCGAAAACACTTTCGAACCTAATAGGAGAAAAAAGTGTCCCAAAATTTTCAAACAATTTCCAGTTTTTTAGGATGAGGAATAAAACAATCTTGGGACACTTTTTTTCCCCTATATCATTCGAAAGTGCTTTCGATTCTGAGTGGAAAAAACCGATTTTATCCAGATTAAAAAAAAAAGTCGAGTGTACAACTTTCCGTAAAATGGCCCATTAAGGTTTTTTTTTCAAGTCACCACTGTATCCAGGTTTAATACCTTAAGATATCTGTATATTTTCTGTTTAGCCTTAATGTCGATATTTGCTTTGGTTTTTATTGATGTAAGAAATCATATTTTAGCGTTTTTATATGTATCAGCGGCATTCGCTAAACCATAAATAATTGACAACATTTCATATTTTTAACTACTTTATTTTATGAACTAGTTAGAAAATAGGTAAAAATTTAAGCTACCCGTATTTTTTCTTTTTCAATTTAACTCATTATTTCATACAAAAAAAACACGTTGAAAAGTAGGTCATTCCAAAAGGGCGTAAGTAAAATATGACGTCATCTTCCCAACAAGAATCCAGAGCCACTTCAGAGCAGCGATTGTCTGTACTCTGTACTAAGGTCTCCCTGAATACAGCGAGGAAGATGACGTCAACTTTCGGTTTACAGTAATTTGCGATTTTTTCCAAAATTAACGGAGAAAAAAATCTAAAAAAATGTTTTTTGTGTACTTCACACGTTTTTACCGAAATGGTTTTCGAATTAAGACTTTTGGAAATTATGAAATATTGTCAATTAAGACAATTTAATAATGCAATTGGCAAGAATTAAACAGGATATTGTCTTTAATTGTCAATTAGCATGGGCCGTTTCCGGTAATGTCTAACTTTGCCTTTGCTCTAATTATATTTGGTCCAAAAATACATATAATACCGCTTGAATATGTTAGTATGAATGATGTATGTACATACAGTGATTTGGATATGAATTTGTAAGATTGCAACTTGTCAGTTTTTACTTTGTTTGTACATTTCGTAGTAATATTCGTGCAATATGACATTTTGACTTCATAAGCAGAACGACTATATCCATTTCGACGGGTTATTCCTTCGTGAGAAAGGTCCGTGGCACGTAAGTAGGGCCTGCATTAGCCGATTTTCGAGTTTGTCTCTAACAAGATGTGAATATAACTAATACCACAGAATAGTATAATAGTATTACATACAGAACGGCCACGAACCCCCCGCACCGAGGTCAGTTACCTCGTCCCTGAGAGACCCGCCTGATGTCGGCGCGCCTCGCGATTCGTCCGCGCCACGCGCTACGCACCCGCGCAAACAATTGACGCGTGTACCGACAGCGCACGCACACATACTTAGCCACAGCGCTTACGTTCCTTCGCGTGTCACAGGTGTGCTAATACTTTAACCCTTTGAACCCTAAGGCCGGGGACTCGACGTCTTAGCGACGAAACTTGCGCGAATGACGCCATGTTGGTTCTACTTTCGTGCCCGCGACTGTATTCCTATTATGTTCACTTTTAGGCTGGTATATATATATCTATGCAAGTCTATGGCTGGAAACAGAGCACGACCGACGGTCAGTGCGTATGGTCAGTCGGCTGACGGTGAGTATCGCTCTGAACGCACGTATGCTTTCGTACAGCGATAGCTACGCCCGACCGACGGTACGCTTTGACCGTCGGTCGAGCACTGTTTCCAGCCTTAAGATCAGCGACATCAAAATTGACAATATATTAAGAACTAAAATAGTGTATTATTTTATTATAATAATTATAACTTTGATAAATTTTGTTTCAGTTTAATTTGCCGGTTTGACCTTAGACTTATTTTATTAATAATAATTTGTAATAGTAAGACATTAATATATATACATTATGTATGTACCCTACGGTTTAGAATTCCAAAAGGATCTATAAAATCAAAACTGCAATAAATTATGTAGTGTTACATGCGAAAATATTTTTAAAAAATCAGTCATTAAGGTATGTAATTCGACTGCCCAAAAAGTTCCATTTGTAAATGTACCTATAGATTTGAATATTATACATATTTATTTCGACGCGTCGCGTGACGCCACGCGTATATGCATAAAGAGCCAATGCGTGCAATATGGTGACATTTTGAAAACCCTCAATCGGAAATGGCTAAAATTAGACTTTAGCGTCAATAGTTCGTTACATTTTGGTGCCGCGACCTTGTTGGCATTGTCACTGCAAGTTTGAAGGACATTTCTCAAAGTGTTACAACCGCTATGATTTCGGTGGTCGCTAGGCTTGTGCGCGCTCGTTCACTGAGCGGATCGCTCCGGACTAGTACAATCTCTCACATGTACTAGTTCGGTCTTTTAGTTCTTTTAGTACACTAGTACACCGAGAGAAACGTGACTATTTGTGCTCCTTTGACTGAATTGAATGAGTGAACTATCGAATGACCACTCGCTCGCGTTCGCGCCAGTCGAGAGCCGTTCGGTTTCGTTCGGTTGCTTTGGTCGGTCGGTCATTCGGATATTGTTGTCTCTATTCAGGTTTCGCTCCGCATGTACTAAATGTACTAAGAGCAGAAACTTTACGGAATAGTTCGCTCTAGTACAGTGTTGGGAACTAGGTCTTTTTAGTTCTTAGTACATGTACTACACAAGCCTAGTGGTCGCTTTATTGAAGACATCACTGCAGGACGGACTATATCAGGCTGTCGTAATTTTCAAAATGACCACAGAAACCTAATAATACGACCACAGAAGTCATCGCGGTTGAATCTCTGAGAAATGCCCTTAAAGTATGAATACAATGAAATTAGGTATAGATACTAGTCATTGGATATAAAGGGCTCTTGTAAGCACAAAACTCGAAATGATGTAGAGTGACTTAAAAGTGCACTGCCAAAAACGCACATATTCGTACTTAGGGTGGATATTCACCAGAAGTATGTTAGGCCACAGTATAGCAGTGGGACGTATATAGGCTGATGATGATGATGATGATGATAATTATAATTACTTACGTACAGTACTTTTAGCTCACGAGCGCGGATTAGCCATGGTTGTAGTTGTGACACAAACACATACACAATGTGAACTCAGCTCCTACGCTGACGCACACATAGACAATGTGCATGTATAGCTCAACACACAACTGGCTTACCCGCGCTCGTGAGATGAAAGTACTACGAGTATAAAATCATATAAAATGAATGTTCCTAAAGATATTGGAAAGAGCCCTGAAGTTTTGTAAGAATCAAGGTTGGACTGAAATGTAAGTAATAAGGTAGACAAAGGAAAGTCAGCGTCAAAATACAGTTATAGATTCTGTTTGCTCAATAGTTGACTGGTCCGCCAATGAGGAATGTAAATAGGTATGCAAGATCACTTAAAAGTAGACATGCGCAAAATGTGTCACTAAAAAGAAAAGACGAAAGATACTTCATTCCTTCACTGTGAAGTATATCACTCCTTTAGTTCACTACTTCAGTTTCGTTCAGTAGCTTAACAGATCCAGATTTGGGTAATAAAATCAGTCATTCATTCAATCATGAGCCGTGTTCCGAATCACGCCAACAACGCTCACAGCGTTTACAGTGCTGACGGCCGGTCCGAATCAGTAAGCGCGCTCAAGGCCGCGTGAGTGGTGTTTTGATTCGGACCGGGCATGTTGTGTTTACTGTCATGTTCATATATCAAACGTCAACTTGACGTTTGGTTTAAGGTGCTGACGCCTGGGAGTGTGAGCATCGTAAACGCCAATATGGCGCCGTCCATGACGTCATCAATGACGTCACGACATCTCATGGAAACGCTATGAGCGTGATTCGGTCCGATCGTAAACGCGTTTATAGCGTTGTAAGCGTGATTCGGAACACGGCTATGGCGTCTATGTCACTCGGAGCGAATGAGAAGGTAAACGATATGATTCATGAACTGGTCTAACTGAAATATTGTAGTATATGAATCCGAACTGGACTAGTGAATGAAAAGG
Source organism: Cenopis cana (assembly GCA_951800055.1). Taxonomy (NCBI): domain Eukaryota; kingdom Metazoa; phylum Arthropoda; class Insecta; order Lepidoptera; family Tortricidae; genus Cenopis; species Cenopis cana. The sequence continues at coordinate 4,599,453 of OX637498.1, read as the reverse complement.
CATGTTCCGAATCACGCTTACAGTGCTATAAACGCGTTCACGATCGGACCGAATCACGCTCATAGCGTTTACATGAGATGTCGTGACGTCATGGACGGCGCCATATTGGCGTTTACAATGCTCACACTCCCAGGCGTCAGCACCATAAACCAAACGTCAAGTTGACGTTTGATATATGAACATGACAGTAAACACAACATGCCCGGTCCGAATCAAAACACCACTCACGCGGCCTTGAGCGCGCTTACTGATTCGTTCCGGCCGTCAGCACTGTAAACGCTGTGATCGTTGTTGGCGTGATTCGGAACACGGCTAAAGTGTGATACGAAGTGAAGTATTTCGTTCAATCGTGAACTACTCATGTCTACTTGAAAGTGTGTTACGTTACTTTTTGTTTCATTCAAAAACACCAAGTAGTTAATGATTTTACAGGCATTCAAAGACAGTCGCGTGACCTCGTGTGACGTCATTTTCAAATTTGCATGTACTTGACGCTGGCTCAATATGTATTATAATGTAATAAATCACTTGTATCTGTAAGTCAGATCGAAACAAATATCGACATTTTGTTATTTATATCGTAACAAAGGTATTACAGCGTTGTGGACTTGTATATTTTAATTATATAACTTGTAGAAGTGAATTTTGTATGCACAATATAAATATATCATATCGAATAAAAGCTGACACATGTGAGATACAAGTTAGGATAATCCTTAATTGAATAAAGAGTTAGTAACGCGCTTATGACGTCTGGAGTATACGGTGTCATCAGGCAGGTATGGTTTTTTGCCATCTTATTATTAAAAAAAAGTTTCTATATGATTGTAATGTTATATATAACATCTCGATTCACTTCTATATAGTTACTTGCAGTTATATAGCATATGTTTGGTGTTTTCATATTTTTAGTAATTACTAATCAATTTTAGTAATAAATAAATTGCAATAATGCAATACAATTTTATATAATAAAGGACCTCTCGCTCTATCACATCTGTCGTAACGAGACGAATAATTTATATGAAGAGGCTAGCACATGTCTCTTTCTATTGAGTACTGAATAAACGAGACGGAGATAGGATTTTGCAGAGCATTTCATATTTTATTGGTGAACTTGATTCTTTAACTAGGCAATACTGGCATTTATTTCACTCTTTACGAGTACAGAGAGATGACAGCTAGCCAGGCGATATTCAGCCTTGCTTCAATGCCACAAGGGTCAGTTTTAAAGTCAAAACTTTTCGTTAACATATTCGATAATTAAATGTAAATTGCCAGCATCATTTCATTTACATAATGGTTAAGATAATTATAGAATTTTACCAAGTAATTAATCAACTAACGGCATTTGCCGTTGAATTATGTATAAGGCTTGTTGACGTGCCGCATGTGGCACGCCACAGATGTATGCCACAACACTTGGTTGCTATTATTCAAAACTAAGAGCTGTGTAGGCACTGAATAAACCCTTGAATTATTAATTACCCGTGAATTATGTAGCATGCGTCTGCCGCATGCCACAGTGCGGCATCGTGTCAAGTAACAAGCCAGTTTCGTTTCGAAACACTGTTTTATTACTGTATATTATTAGTTTATGTATTGAGGCACTCTATGTAAAAATAGTTGCTTTTTTCTTAATTATAGAATCGAGGAATATGTACTGTTAAATGGTTTTACTATGACATTTGTGTTTTATTTGGTTTACCATATTTTAATGATACGCTTAACCTTTTAACCGCCGAATGTCAAAATAGTTTCTCGAAATTTTCAACTTTGTCAGTTCAATTCACGAAGCTATCATTTACATTGTCACTTTGTCAGTAGGCCTAGCACATGTTGACCGCGAGAGTATGTCGGCTCGAGATAAGTCTATCCGTCACTTTCTAACAGCAACAATCAAAAAAAGACGCGTAGTCTATCTCGAGCCGACATACTCCCGCGGCCGTCATGTGCTAGGCCTACTGATATCAGGGTTCGAAATTATCAAGATAACTATGGTCTTTTTACTTAATTATCGGATAATTATCCCTGGTATCGATAGTTGACATTGACCAGAAATTCATGTTGACTTAGCGAGTGGGTTCAAATTTTAGATTATTATCAAATCGATAATTATCAGACCATAAAAATCACGATAATTATCAAGATAACTATCATTGACAATCATCCTTTCGAACGCTGACTGATATATACGACGATACAAGCCGATCTTTAACCCTTTAACCGCCGAACAACCTAAAACAGCTGTTTACACAGCTATAATACAAATAGGGATGTCGACTCAAAAAAAATTATTACTTCAATAGAAAGAAGACATAAAACTATACGAAATAGTGAAAATCCTATTCAAATATCTCAAAAAATAACGAAGCTACAACGGTTAGAATGTTCGTAGTTAGAGAGAGAAATTGCTACCTAACCGTGACGTCACTGTTAAGTAGCGCCATAGTAAATGACGATCGTTCAATACAAAGGTGCGTTTTGCGGAAAAGGGACAGAACATATATACCCACTCTTAAAACTTTGAAGACTTATAATTACGTAATTATTTATTTCTTTGAATTACTTTTTTCGCCATTTGATTGAGAATTTGAGCCTTTATGTAGAAAATTTGGATTTATTGATTTTCTTTTATAGGGTCGTCATCCCTATTGCACATCAAAACCCGGTTTCGGTATGCAATAAGTATTATTTTTGCTGTGCAAATCAGTATTTTTAGGGTTCCGTCCCCAAAGGGTAAAACGGGACCCTATTACTAAGACTCCGCTGTCCCGTCCGTCTGTCACCAGGCTGTGTCTCATGAACCGTGATAGTCAGACAGTTGAAATTTTCACAGATGATGAATTTCTGTTGCCGCTATAACAACAAATACTAAAAAACAGAATAAAATAAATATTTAAGGGGTCTCCCATACAACAGACATGATTATTTTGCCATGTTTATAGATAATGGTACGGAACCCTTCGTGCGCGAGTCCGACTTGCAATTGGCCAGTTTTCGGTAAGCAATTAAGTATAGTACAAGTTGTAAACCCATAAAATTAAGTTTCTCATGTAAGTGACAAGTTGTTTTAAATGAGAAATAAAAAAAATCTTTAAACCGAACCCTTCTTGCGCGTGTCCGACTCGCACTTGACTGGGTTTTTTAAATATCTATCTTTAAATTTGATTAATCACAATATTCACAATTATTCACGAGTGGCGCTACAATTTATGATGATGAACCTCGATGGTTAAGTAACGGTACTTATATGCGGGGTCATAATTGTATGACCTACCAACAAATTTGTACGGAAACCTCGGTGGGCGAGTCCGACTCGCACTTGACCGGTTTCTCTAAAATTTAATTTTATGTCACACCTGGACATAAAGCGGCAATTACCGCACGCTCCGCGCGCGGGAAATCCCACTTCCTGGCCAGGGGGTGACATAAAATTTTGTACTTCACACGGGCGGTTATAAAGAAAGCCTCAGATCGCATATTTATCGCCCTTGCCTTCAGCTCGGGCGTCAAATACCTGCGATCTGAGATTCTTTGTTTTACCGCCCTTAATGTCAAGTAATGTACTATTCAAAAATATGACTGATTGCCAGATACAATAAAACATTAGGTAAGTGGCAGTGGCGAAGCGTCCATACAACTCGATTCCCACCGGCTTGCCTAATTTTCAGCCAGTCCACTTTTACTACGGCTCATGATGATTAGGAAAGGCTAATTATTTCCGGCTTCCCTAAGAATATTTTTGACGCGCCGCCACTGGTAAGTGGCAAGAATAAAATTGTACTTAACTACTAGCTAGGGTTAGGAATAAAATTGTACTAGGACTTCTAGGGACTTCCCAATGATATTTTACTTCCGTATAACTTAGGAACATAATTCCGTATAACATGAATATGCATGGAAGTATTGGAAATCGATTGAATCGAATAGCATAATCAACCTGTTTTTGTGTAAGAAAACTGGTTCATAATAAAACTTTATTTTCATAATAAACCAACCAACCAACCAACTGCCAACTGGCGTGAGGTGGCGCACAACAGGGAAGAGTGGCGTTCTCTTGTGTCAAAGGCCAAGATCCTCTTTGGGTCGTCTAGCCAGCGTAGTAAGTAAGTATGTAGTATAAAATTTAAAATCTTAAGAATCACATTTTAATGCTTTTCACACCTTTTATGATTTTGCCCTCAATTGAGGGAAGAAAAGTACGACTTTGATTCCCTTTTCGAGGGCAACAATGGGTGCTTTTATACGATTTTATCGTGCGGTGTGCACGTCACGATTTTACCGTTACCGTTCACGATATCGATATATCGTAGACGTCGACGGCATGACGCTTTTATAGTTTGCCGATTTTATAACGTGACGTGACGTGGCAAGTTTTTTTTTTATCCTACATCATCATCATCATCATCATCATCAGCCTATCTACGTCCCACTGCTGGGCACAGGCCTCCTCTCATAGATGGGAGGGATTGGGCAGTAGTCCCCACGCTGGCCCAGAGCGGGTTGGGGACTTCACATACAACTTTGAATTTCTTCGCGGATGTATGCAGGTTTCCTCACGATGTTTTCCTTCACCGAAAAGCTAACGGTAAATATCAAATGATATTCCGTACATAAGTTCCGAAAAACTCATTGGTACGAGCTGGGATTCGAACCCGCGACCGCCGCTTGACAGCCGCACGCTTGAACCACTGGGCTACCGTAACTTCAACACCCATCCTACATCATACATAATACATTTAATTTTAAAGCTTTTTAAACTCTTTAATATTTACGTTATGGGTCATTTTCTATACTCGATTTTTTTTGTGTCCGAGCTGAAAATCGTATGGTAACATGAGATAATACGTACCATTTATTTTTTTTCATAAAGAATACATGTTTCCACGTTGAGGTCCACTCAAATTCACGGACTAATTTGTTTTTAAAATACATTAAAAAATACCTAAACGCTCAAATTAAGACTCCGTGCCCTGTCCGGCATCGAGTTTTGAATCAATCAATAATTCCTATCAAAAACTGTACATTAGAATCACTAATTTCGTGTCAAAAACTTTAACTCGATTATATTTAAGTACTATCACTGAGCACAGACACTATTCACTTCACTGTGGTGAATAACTTGTAATTGATGTTTAAAAATCGTCCGAGCGCGAGAGTTAAATTTTGTCGGCAAAATTCAAAGGTCCCTGGCAGCCATCGTTTACATTTGACCAGCTTCGCGTCCTGCTTCACATGTGCTCTCAAATGTCAGCTATTATATATAAAAAATCTATATATAGCAAACCGCATTAAGTTCGAGTAAACCACCTAAGTACTTCGGTTTCTGGGTGGGCGACAATTTTTTTGCTTTTGCTTGCAATTTCGGTGGCCCTTAGAAATTCAAATTTTACATAAGTAATCATTAACGTATGTATGCATTATAAAGCACTTTGGTGTCTCTATATAATCGATAACTTAAAATATTATTAACATACGATTTGAATTTTTTATGATTTTTTTTATATAGATTTCCAATTCCCATGTCCTAATTCCCATAGCTTGTTTACCCAAAACAGCTGATTTTGGGACACGGGAATTGGGAAGGGTGACTTATTTTGTTAATAAACCTCATTTAATAACAATAATTATGGATGAAATGCTTAAATAAATATAATTTGTACTAAGTATATCGATTAGAGTTATAGTTTATGCGTTTATTTAAAGAAAACAGGCCAACTGCTACAATTACACTTAGCTTCTTAAATATTTGAAAAGAGTGACCCATGATTGGTAAAATTAGGCTAAATAACTTCGATACAACTGAACTTTATAATTCTTGATAAATTAGATGGTAAATAATAATTTTAATACAATTTTTTCTAAGAAAAGGCAATTCCCATGGACAAATAAATTCCCGTGCCCAGGTCAAATTTTCAAATTGTAATAACTTCTGTAATTTTATAAGTATAAGTACCCCGTAAGAAAATTTGTGTTTATTAATTTTTTTATCAAATTATCAGCATAGAATTTTCTATGTATTATTGGTATTTCTAAATTCCATGGGAATTGGACTAAAATGCCCGTTTGGTGAAATTCACTCTTATCCAAGTAAAAGTAAACATCCGAGCCAAAAAAGTAAACATCCGAGCGAAAATGCAGCAAACGCTGACAGTGACATGAGCTGCTACAATTTTCGTATCTTTACAGTCTTTACACATAACACACGCATTTATCGTGACGATATCGTGGGAAAGACAGCGAGCCTACGGCATATCGTGGACGTGTACGGCATGCCGTTTACGTTCACGGTAGAATAAAAGCGTCTGCAATAATTTGATACGTTTTCGGTCCCCTGTTTTATCGTGACGGTAAATCGTGCCGTGGACGTGCCCGTCCACGGTAAAGTATAATAGCGACCAATGACTCTTTTCTGAATAGCACGTGTAATAAATAAAAGGATTTTTCTCGTGGATTACGTGAGAAAAAAAATACACATAATAAATTAAGTTGATTTATTAAACAGACATAATACAGTTGGTAGAGGTAGCGGGGGTCCGCTGGACGCGGGTGGCGCAGGACCGGTCATTGTGGCACTCTTTGGGAGAGGCATATGTCCAGCAGTAGACGTCTTTCGGCTGATGATGATGATGATGAAGGGTGTCAGGTACTTGGTAAGGCAGGCTACATCTCCCGAAGTAGGCCAAAGTCTCCCGAACTTCCCGAAAATCTTGCACTGTAGGGTTTTCAGTATTTGGTTGTATTCTGAACGTTATCTGACTTCTTACTTACACCCTTAATAGCTGACTTGTGTTCATTGCATTTTGTTATAGCCATGGGTAGTAAGGTACTTGGTAGGTTATCTGCCCAGCTCTTGCAGGATATCCTTGGATAGCGCTCGGAGTTTTATGTGTACACAAGAGTTGTTCATTGCATTTTGGTATAGCCATGGGTAGTAAGGTACTTGAGAGGTTATCTGCCCAGCGCTTGCAGGATATCCTTGGATAGCTCGGAGTTTTGCAGTAGAGTTGCGCTGCCTGAACTAAATTGATAGCTGATTTGAACTACTGCTCACACCAGCAATTGACGTTGGCGAAACTGCCGCAATGTCCGCCCTTGTAGCCTCGTCTCTTGCACTCCTTATTACAGTTGGACGTGTAGTTGACAGCTCCCCACACACAGCTCCCGATGTGCACGTCAGCTTGAACCGCATTCTGCGGCTGAGACACGATAACCATAAAAACCAAGCAGACGAGGAAACACATTGTCGATTTGGAAACCATTTTGACTGTTATAAGTTCACTTGAGATTTGATGCAGATTCTTGTAAAACAAATGCTACTGTCTCGAGAGGCGAAGAAGTTCTGTGTTTAACGCTAGCGTTGTTGAGTTTATATATGCTTGAGGTTTGTTTTGAATCGTCTATTAAGTACGCAGTTTCCTTGTTGATTTACTGGAATTACAAGATACGTCTCAAATTCTGCGTGTATAATTGTTGGTGGGTTTTCTGGGTTATCGGTGAGGTGAGGAACGTGTGACCCGTTTATGAGTCATAAGATGTTTAGAAGAGACATTGTAGAATTAAGATTTAATAAATGAAATAAATGAACTTTATTCTGTAAGTAGGCCGCAATGGCACTTTTACAAGTCAAACCCTACTAGCGTTTCACAGAGGCCACTGCCGAGAAGAAACGCCGAAAGAAACTCGACAGTCAGCCATTTTCTCACAAAAATATGCTTATTACAATGATAATACTTAACCTACTTAAGATCAAGAGATCTAAGACACAGAAATTCAAACATTTATTCTGCAAATAGGCCACAATGTATCTTATCTCATGTTTTTAAACTGATGGTGTGGTGGCAAAATTACGGCTTGCCTGATGGCACGCAGACACAGTTGCCAATGGAAGCTTGAAACTCGAGAACAATGTGGGCGTTCATTATTTACGTGAGACGTTTTGGGGAGAGGGCAGGTTTCGGTAAATATCACGTAGAAAATTTCTAAAAACGCCTCACGTATTAATGGACGATCCCAATAACAAGCGCGCTGCCGACTCGTATTTGATTTGAGGATTATTAGACGTACAACTTATTGAAGGTTGAACACACGACAATTTGCGTTTAAGGGATAGCGGCGGTCGGAAGCAAATTTACAGTAGGTACCCTTACCATTAGTTTGCAATGTTTGCATTGCCGTACTCGCTAGCGACTGCGTAAGTAAACGATTTAGTATGGCGATTCTTAGTTATATTGCGTAACCGCCAGAGGCGCTGTACTTTTGTCCATACTATATCGTTTACGCAGTCGCTAGCGAGTACGGTAGGTAAGTAATGCAAACATTGCAAACTCATGGTAAGGGTACTGATATTTTCTTTCTTTCTTTTTATTTTTTTTGACAGTGTGCATTGCGCGAGTGAGACACATCAGACGCACTCATTCTGAGGAAACTCAAGAAGAGTTCGAAACATGTCGCCCGGATTGACAATTAATACGCGAGTTTAAACCGTTTAGTAAAATATAGTTATACTTTTAAAAATTTTTTCGGAACTAACTAGTTAGTTATTATTTTTTTATGTGTACATAAATGGGCATTTTCACTTTAAAGTGTACCCCCTACTTTTTTTTCGGATCTCGGTGATTTTGGGTATTCTGATTTAGAATCACGAGTACTATCCATTTCCGCGAAGAAAAAAAGTGTCCCGCCAAAAAAAGTCAGTTATGTGACGCTTTTTTCATACAGTTTATATGGCTCGTCACAAAACTGACACAGAAAATGTATATGGAAAATCAAGGACATTTTTTTTCTTCATCTGAATCAATAGTACTCGTGATTCTTAGTCAGAAAACCCAAAATCACCGAGATCCGAAAAAAAAGTAGGGGGTACACTTTAAATGCCCAAATATGAGCGAGCATAATGTGAACAAAAACATATTGATGTATCCTTACCATGAGTTTGCAATGTTTGCATTACCGTACTCGCTAGCGACTGCGTAAACTATTTAATATGATATAGCGATTCTTAGTTTAATTGCGTAACCGCCAGAGGCGCTGTACTTTTGTCCATACTATATCGTTTACGCAGTCGCTAGCGAGTACGGTAATGCAAACATTGCAAACTCATGGCGAGGGTACTGTTGTCTATAACTATAACTTGCCGAAGCTGATATACTGTTACAATATGTAACTTGTATATTCATATACATATGTCATAACTTCATAAGGAAGTAGGATTAATGAATAGTCGTTTTGAATTCCCTAGATTTAGAACCTGTTTTTTCGTCCCACGCTCTATGTCTGCCTATGTCCTGTTGTTTTTGTCATGGCAATATTAGTAACATGTTTTATATATTCATTGCTATGGATATTTAATAGGCGCTTCGTTCTTACTATACACTAAATATGCTAAAACTTCATCGACGGTGGCGAACAAGCGTGCGGACACCGCAGCCCCGCTCGCAACTCCAAAGGAGCCACGTGCGCGCTGCCGACCCTTCATAAAATTTGAAGTTTCGCTGTGTAAACAGCAGAAGGGACAAATGTAGGTCCCTTGCTCTCAACACAGGGCATCCTCGGGAGCTCTGGCAACCTGGTCACCTCCAGGAACACAACACTACCTACATACATTGTATGGTAAACACACCACTATAATAGACTGCTGAGGTAACCTTCCTTGTACCCAGGTATAGGTAGTGTTGTGTTTTTCAAAAATCACAGTTTTATGTGTACACGCCCTAATTAATATAGCATATTATGCAGATCAAACGTACCGTTTGGAACATTAAAAACTATTTGACACTGATTTGACACAAGTGAAAACGCTGTCATGTCTGTCAACATATTTGTAACAATTTTTCGAAGCAGTAAAATGCAGATCAACGTACCGTTTGGAACATTAAAAACTATTTGACACAAGTGAAAACGCTGTCATGTCCGTCAACATATTTGTAACAATTTTTCGAAGCAGTAAACAAATCCCAAGTATTTAAATACAGATTTTATTATAAATGAAAATTACCGGTAAATTCTCCGAAGAGAAAAATGCCAGACAACTCATTCGAGAGATACAAAGGTTGGTACAAAGTGGACATAGATGGCGATTACATTACAAAGTACAAGGAAGAACCGACAGAAACACCGAGAATCAAGAAGAAAAAGAAGAGAATACAGAATTTAAGAGAAGAGAGTCCAGAAGAGTCAATTACAAATGACACAGAATATCCAGATGTGACTTTCACAAAGTCATTTGTACAATGGGTTTGGGTGATACCTATCATACTCTGTGTTTCTATTGTTTTATTCAGAAGATTAAATAGTATATGAAACGGCAACCGAGAAGGAAGAAGAAGATAGCACAGAAAGAAACAGGAGTAGTAGCATTTTGTGATCGCGTTGAATATTGATGAGGAATTCTCGAAGACATTTTTGATGATATTAATCTACGCGTTTTATTAATTTTTAAAAATGTCGGTCGCTTTCCATCAGGCGGGCCGTACGCTTGTTTTGTTTGCCACCGACGTGGTAAAAAAAGACGACGTAGCCCCTTAACACGTTCACTGTCGGCCGATTTTCGAGTGCCGAACGCTCGACTTTTCACTCGACATCTGTCATAACGTCATAGTTTTTTGACAGATCTCGAGTGAAAAGTCGAGTTTTAAATAGAAAACTTCCGTGAGTGTCAGAGATATTGAAATATAATAAACGGGTCACTCACGTCTGTATCGTCGAATATCGCTATAGGTATTGGCCCGAAACATGTCGAGCGATATTCGACGATACAGACGTGAGTGACCCGTATATTAGATTTCAATATGAAAAGTCGAGTGTTCGACACTCAAAAATAGGCCCCCTGATCCCGACACAAAACGATCTGATAATGTCACAAGTCCAACTGTGCGTTCAGTATGGGGACGTAATTCCATAGTGTCCCTGCGATTCAATTGAAGTACTTCACTTGGTGTCCTTCATTCATTCGCTAGTTCAGTTCGGATCTATATACTTCAATAGTTCACTTAGTTCAGTACTTCAGTTCATGCGTCATCGTTTCAATCATCTATCTCATGACGGTTTTTACAAAAAAAAATTATTTTCTTAATATTCAAAGTAAATGTAAAATTTGAAATCCTTATCCCCGAATTAGTCGAAATAGAGTATAATGACAAATTTTTCGTAAAAAGCATATTTTTAATTAAATTATTCAAAATATATTATATAAAATTTGACATCATTATCCCCGAATTAGCCTTAGAATGAGAGAAACGTGATGCGACGAATAACTGACCAATATGATTTGTTGAATCGGTTGAGCTACTGAACTAGTGAACTAAACTGAACTAGTGAACTAAATGAGTGATATACTTCACAGTGAAGGATTGAAGTATATCACTCTTTTCTGTTTAGTGACACATTTTGCGCATGTCTACTGTCGGCTGTTTTGGTTTATTTAAATATGCAATGTCAATGAACCAATGAAGGACCAAAGGTTATCGAATTGTTATTGATGCGTAATACGCAGGGACTCCTGGCAAGTTTTTTTTAACCTGTGGCTTTATAGACGGCCCAATAAAGCAATAGGCACTCCTATTGGTGAGTGGCCTGGGGAAAATCCAGAGGAAACCTCCGACACGACCACACGGGCGGTTTAAACACTGGAATACTCTAAGAGAATTGCGCTTCAGTGAGATTGGTTGAGAGTTTCATCCGAATCTGAGGTGTCAGTGGAATCGAGCCAGGTACAGGGAGTTTCGTCGCTGGTTCACTAAACCTAGCCTAGCTGAGAAGAGTCCAGGAAGAAACTCGGCTAGGTCCGACCTTTCCAGTCATTACACTCTTATTTATGGTCCGACCTAAAGCGACTGACAGTTGACACTGACGTTTGACAGTTTTCCCATATCGTACCGCCTCCGCACCGACAAGTCAGGAAGTCGCTTAAATGTTCTGTTGGTGTTTTGTTTCTGTATAACTGATTCATTTGTGTGAGGTGTGCAATAATGGGTGTTTGTATTGCATTGTTTTAAATATTATAACTAACTGTACGTGATTGCAATCTTAAGATACCATTTTCTGGTCCTTTAGTCACGCATGTTACGATTTCATATACGGTTATCTCTGAGCAATTATTTATTTTCCTCGTCGTGCGACTTGATTCTACGGGTTTTGTTTCAGTTTTCCTCCATTATAATCATAACTAGAATATACCTACTCTGTTATATGATTATAGTGCGCGCCATCCACGACGACGCGCCCCTCCACAGCGAATCTCATACTACCTAATCTTTGCGCAGTTGTACGGCTTGGGCTGTGGGTGGAGGGGCGCGCCTTCGTGGATGGCGCGCACTAAAACGTGACTGAAAGTAGGTACAGTCTGAGGATTAGAACCCAGTTAGACGCGTTGGAAGGTCAGATAGATAGATAGATAGATAGATAAACACTTTATTCATTCCCGCAATTTACATGGCATGAAATGACGAAAAGAAACATGCAACTTAAGGATAAACATAATTTTTAATCACAGACAATATTAAACTAGAAAAAAAAATAACCAAAAGTGATACAATATAGCCATGTGTTGTGGCAGAGAATGGGCGCTGGCTCAGCATAATTGATGCGGCAGGAGGCCACATCGCTGATATTCTGCCAGGACCCTACAAAAAATAATTAAAACACTTCCAGTGCAACGCTGTGTGTGTGTATGTGTGTGTGTGAGTGTGTCTGTGTATGATTGTGGGTGTGTGAGTATGTGTGTGTGCATTTTATATTGTGATCAAAATAACAAGAGTGTGCGGTAATGTTTGTGGTCTAAAAAGCCTGTTTTGTTTCCATTCATGAAAGGGGGGGGGGGGGGGGGGTGAAGGGGAGAATGCGGAAGTCAGGGATTCTGTTTTTGAGATGGCAGCTTTCTCGCTATAGCGACTGCGAGACAGTTTTAATAGACAGACGTCCATTGTCTTACCCAATAGCCCAGCCATTAGTCCATCATTTTCACCCAATAACCCACTTCATTTAGACTCCATCAACCAGCAATATTCCCTGTACACCCGGGCGGGTGCTGTCTCTGTGTGCGTCCCATAACACACAGAGAGGAGTCGGTTTGTGAATGTGAATTGATGAACCAAGGTACCTAGTGTACCTACGCCTTATCCACAGAGTCATACTTTGAGTAAGACTTCTATTATTTATAACCACAATAATACGAGTAGATATCTATGACTCGGTTCATAGCAACTTGTGGTGTGACTTACGCATTCAATTTTCATACTAGGTACTAACGCGCTGAGTGACTTGCATTATTTGAGAGCTCGTCTCATTGGGTTTTTCAAAAAATACTTCAACATCTTCCTCCTAGCCTTTTCTCGGTTTAGGGACTGGTTCCACTGGTAGCTAGTACTCTCACAGTAATCTTACTCGCTTGAGCGACAAAATGAGTAGAGTTACTATTATGAAAGTACTCGCTGCTCGCCGACAGTGGGACCAGTGCCTTACCCTACCCACAGAATACTTTTATTTATGTATGTGTGTATTTATGTATGTATAAGTATGTTAGTTGTTAGTTAGTATTCTATTTTAATCCTTACTTGATCTTTTAATGAATAGGTACTTTTATCTTGTGTAAACGAGGTTTTATTATAAGAGGTCATCTGTATCCCATCAGTAATTATTCTTTAAAGGGTTGAAATGTATATATAACACTTTAAACTTTCGCGCTTTGCAAACATACTTAAAAGGTTTGTTTTAACGGTTCCTTTAAGTATGGAAGTATGTATGTTAGCCTGTTAGGCAGACGTAATCGCGGGCAAAAGCTACCTAGTTGACTTATAAAAGGAAACACTTAGGCTGGGTTGCACCAAACAGTCTGTAATCGTAAGCGGTGTTCGTCAAATCTGATTGTATGGAAAGTTTGACAAGTTTCTATGGGATGACAGCTGCCGGCGCCATATTTGACGATGACCGGTCTGTGTTCGTACGTTGGTGCAACTGGCACTTAATATTAGAGTGTCAATTGATGTTAGTTCTTTAATTCACATGAATATATTAAGTGACTATAAATATATCTAAACTTGTTTATTTCCTTTTTGGTATTCAGCGAGATGTTAATCAGTCTATCAATAATAAAGAGCAAATAACTTTTAGGTTAGTTTAGGTCATTTGTATTGAAAAACAATACCCGGAAATGTTATTGGACTATCTTCCCAGCTAACACGATAAGATATGTTTTTTTAGGGTTCCGTACCCGAAGGATCGAAACGGAACCCTATCGGTGTCCCAGACGTCCGTCCGTCGTCTGTCACAAAATTTGTTCCGAAGAATTTTTAGACTTCGCATTGACCTATGAACTTGAAATTTGGTGACAATGTTCATTATTATATTACGTATATTTTAAAAACAAATACTAATATATTGATAAATCATATTTTTGAGGTTGATTCGGAACCCTAAATGTGCGAAGTCCGACTCGCACTTGGCCGCTTTTTTTCACGTGGTTAAAAAAAATTTTTTTAGGGTACCTCCCCTACCTGTAAAGTTGTGGTGCAATTTTTTTTTCTTCCAAACCCCATCGTGTGGGGTATCGTTGGATAGCTCTTTTAAATATTATAAGGTTTCTAAAAGCATTTTTTGATTAAAGAATTGGTGGGCGTGATATTAAGCTTTGAAGTGATATTTTTTGTTATGGTCAAGTGTCCCCCCCCTGCCAGCTAAACGGTGGCTACTAGGCATGTAAAAAAAATCATGGTAGTAGTATATACGATGAATTTAAAAGGAAAACTATCACAGCTAAGTAGACATTACTAGTTAACGAGTAATAGTCAAACTTCAGAAATGTACTTTGCAAAAGCAAACTTTCGTACAATTTCCATTGATACCTTAGATAATGTTGTTAATGCTGTCAAAAACATAGTAAATATAAGTTTGCGAACTTTTTAGTCCACATAATGTAACGGGTAGACGACTACGGAACCCTACCTTGCGCGTGGCCCGACACGCACTTGGCCGGTTTTTTTACCTTTTACCTAATATTTTACCTTCACTGAAGAGCTAAAAGTAAGTAGCTATCCGATGGTTTTCCGTAAATAAATTGCTACTGAGCCAGAATTAGAACCTACGACCATCGAATGACACCCATCAGGTATGTTCCTCGTGTCGCTTCGGGTAAACTCGGCTCTGGGGGCCGATTTTGAGTGTCGAACGCTGGACTTTTCACTCGACTGCTGTCAAAACATCATAGTTTTTTGACAGATCTCGAGTGAAAAGTCGAGCGTTCGACACTCAAAAATCGGCCCCCTGGCACACCTTCGTAGTGTCCAAGATATCTTATCGTACTAAGAACGAAAGAGCACGTGGTATTTATGGGCAAGCGCGTGCGAGCGCGATGCCGCGATTCACTGTCAAACGTCGGTTTTGTTAGAAGAAAGCCTTCTGTACGTAGTATCTACTATTAGTTAATCTCTGGCCGCGTATTAAAAGCCCAGGAATAATATCCATAAGTTCATAGTTTTTACACACGCATAAAAAAGGTAGGTAATTGTGACATTATCTCCCTTTAGAGATAATCTCAAGACTCGTCACACAGGGCAACCTGTATTGGAAAACCCAACACGCTAACTGGATGTGAAACGCATGCAAACTAGTTACACCGCTGATTCAACAAGGAAAATGTGCAATTCCCAATCTGGAAACCCAACCGTGCCTATAAATACTCAACGCAGGCAGTCTAATGCACAGATCTCACTCGCATCTCTAGAACACAACTTGTACCAGTTGTACCTACAAGTTAACGAGCCAAAATGGTGTCCAAGTCTTCCATGTGTCTACTCGTCTGCGTGGCTTTTATGGTTATCGTGTCTCAGCCGCAGAATGCGGTACAGGCTGATGTGCACATCGGGAGCTGTGTGTGGGGAGCTGTGGACTACACGTCCAACTGTAATGGGGAGTGCAAGAGACGAGGCTACAAGGGTGGACATTGCGGGAGTTTCGCTAATGTCAATTGCTGGTGTGAGCAGTAGTTCGAATCAGCTATCAAGGAAGTAGTTCAGGCAGTGCAACTCTTACTTACTTTAACGGCGCAGCGACCCAAAGAGGATCTTGGCCTCCGATACGAGAGCACGCCACCTTTCCCGCGATCGTGCGCAGCCTCCTGCCAGTCTTCGACCTGAAGCTGCAACTCTTAAGTCCGCATAATAGACTCCAAGCGCTATCCAAGGATATCTTGCAATTGGTGGGCAGGTATCCTCCCAAGTACCTGACTACTCGCTTGGCTATACCAGAACCCAGTCGTTTCTACAGGACAACCGAACTCCGGTGCTAAATCTTTCTGTTCTGCACTGAAAGACTGCGAACTCCTCAAGCTTATCCTACTAGGAAGAGACGGCTGTTTTGCCAAGATCCTGCTACATCCTTGATTAAAATCACAAGTTGCACGTTGAGAAGCCTGAGAACACTGCAATCTCTTCGGAATCATCGTTAGATTACGTCATGGGAATATGATTTTGTGAACCAAATAAACCGCGGATTATCTTCTATTCTGGAGGACTCCAAGCTTCAAGGACCAGGGAGGGGCAGTTGCATTACCAAGTACCTGACTACCCTTGGCTGTACCAACATTCATTACGGATGGACATTTACAACTCTGAAAAGAACGCTGCAATATGTTCATCTATGCCGACTATTCCTTGCTCCATTCGAAAGAACAAGAAAAAGTTACACCTTAAAAAAAGACTTAAAGCGTTATGTAAATGCCCCTATGTTTGATACCTTATTATCCAATAATTGCGGCCTATTCTTTGCATCTAAACCTGCTTATGAGATAAGATTGAAATGTCAAAGTTTTGGTTTGGGCCTCTGTATCATGATCTGAGACATTACTTTAGTTTACATTTAATTTTGTTGGTGTGCTTCTCTTGTATTATTTTCGTGTCTGTTTAATAAATGTTAATTGTTTTTTATGTATGACTTTTACTACTTTTACCCATTCTGTTATGTGGTGATCGATTCCATCTACACAAGTCTTTAATTCGACCATCCACGACGACACGCCCGTACACGTCGAATCTGATAATAATCGCAACCTGCAGCACTATAAGGACTTCAGTATGGACTAATCTCGGTCATCATCCTCCTAGCGTTATCCCAGTACAGTTGCATCCTGAAGGATGCCTGGGCTCCGCTACCTAATCCCAAGATTTGGCGTTGGCACTAGTTTTTACGATAGCGACTGCCATCTGACCTTCCAACCCCGAGGGGAAACTAGACCTTATTGGGATTAGGCTTTGTCAAGTGAATGGGCGACTTGACTGTTAGAAGTTCTCAAGCCGCCCGAACGCCTCCAACTTGGCTTAACGACTGCTGCCATAGACAGCAACCGGGATCAACGGCTTAACGTGCCTTACAAAGCACGGGAGCGCTCAGTTAGTAACCACTCAAAGCGGTCACCCATCCAAGTCCTGACCGCTGCCCACGTTGCTTAACCTTAGATACCGCAAGCGGTACGTAGGCGCCGCTAGGCCACGAGCGCCCCTGGCTATGGATTAATATCTCGGTATATTCTTGAAATAGACAACATAATAACTTTACTTTCTTTTTCGGCTGTTGATGGTTATTTTCCCGAACGAAGTGAGCTGACATGCCATATTTTAGACCCTTTTCATACAATCTAACCCCTATCTAACCTATGCGTATATGGGCAGTGAACTGCACAAGGAAAATGTCTCAATCGATCATCATTTTTATGCAAATTCTGCTGAATTCTATGTCATCAATTAGATCGATGGGGCTCAAGCACATATTAAACGCTATTTTCCTCAATTAACTATAAGATGTCCTCATTAATTACCTATTATAATTGTTTCTATGATAGATACCAACAAGCTTCATATCTATTATGTCAGACGTCGGACTACATTCATAACGTTTAACGACAGCCGATGAAATGACTCAATTTATCAAAGGTCAGCTGGAAGAGATCCCTCATCATAGAAATAGAATAGAAATAGAAGAATCTTTATTTCGACAACATGCTGGGAGTTATAATTACAAAAAAAATACTTAAAACTAGAAACAGTTGCGAAAATGGAGCCCACTCAGCATGTGTCGGGTCACAAAAGGTGTCCGACGCTGGTTTTCTGTGGGTCCCGACAAAAAAGATGAGGTTGCGCGACAAATCCGCACAACTGTACAAACTGTGCATTTACAGAGACACTATAGATTAATGATTGACATTTTTCTCTTATTCTTACTAACCTACTTAAAAATATTTAAGACTGCACCGAGCAAATTTCTGAATAATTGCGATGGTTGGATCACTTGCTGTATTATTATTACTAAAGCTTGAATTCTGTAATTCCTATATATGATATTTAAGGATACACTCTACACGTCATGTGTTTCAGAAACACAATTACTTATAGTTTTCTTCATAAAAATTCAATCCAAAGTTAGTTCTACTAAAGGAAATAAACGCAAACTACAACGTTAATACTTTATGAAAGGTCTTCAATTTTTGAATAGTAACAAAACTACATGTTATCTAGGTCGTATGTGTTTAACATTTGCAAAATGTCGAGATTTTTTTAACAATGCAAAGGAAATTCCGAAAATTTGACCGGCCGCCGTAGTTTTCTTGCCGGCAGATGGGCTCCGGCCCTCAATGGGAGCAGACGTATGCTGCTTTTCTCAGTTTGACATCTCATAAAAACACGCTTTTTGACAGCTTGCTCGTATACAAATACAAAATGTATACCACACACAAAGATTGCATTAATTGAAGTAGGGTAAATAAATGTTGACGTGTGGCTATTGAAGATTCTTTTAACATGGAATTTTTAGTATTAGCCATTCGTTATAACATAAAAATGCAATCTTTGGTCCCCAATGTTTACTAATGCAACTAAATTATAATGATTTCCTTTACGAAAAGGCATTTTAAACGTAAAAAGGTTACCGATGTATTTCAGTTCAAAGTAATTTACTTTTTATAAATTGGCCACCCAGAACGGAACGTTATGACATTTATGTCACTCATCATATTTCAAATTAAAATTTGTAAACAAATTGTATTTTTATATTTCAATAATTTAACGAATCTAATAATGTTATATTTTATGTGTATATGTACGGCGCTTTCACGTCAAACAATGATTATCTAAATATATCGCAGAATCTGCATAAACAAAACATATCCCAGAATCTGTACAAACAGGCACAATTATAATGGTGCTTTGAACAGAAGTTTATAAAATATCAGCGTTATACCAAGAAACAGATCTAGAGTGCTCTCTTGCAGCGGAAGCAAAAGAAAGAATACCTATCGGAGTTTCTTCGCCAGTTTGAGTGATGTGGATTTAAATTGTGTAGTGTCTAAGCCGCCTGGTCATAATATAATTATACCTAGAATGAAAATAATAAACCTATGTTTCATTTATAAATAATAAACCAAGTAGTTGTTGGGGATGTGGTGACAATGACGATGTCTAACAAACAAATATGCAGTAATTACTTATAATATTAAACTGCGCTAGTTTCTATCTAAAGCTTTCATGCGTTGGAAATCCCGTTGCTTTGATTTTGTACAAGTAAGTACTTATGTCGCATCGCAATAATTGTCTCGACGTTATAGTAAACGAATAGCAAATAATAATAATTGCTATTTATTATTGATGAAAATAGACGCAATGTTAACCATTATTGAACCTTATGTCGTTGCAATAAGGTTCACGGATGTTCAGTTAAGTGTCATCGACGGCACGATTGCTCACTCTAGAAGAATATGTAAACGCATCCTGCTAATTATTCCTTTCAATTATGGACCTTATAAGAAGTGTATAAAAGTTAATTTGTCAGAGCTGATACAGTAGTGGTCCGGCCAAGTTCCACAATTGCAGACTGTTACAATGACTTTCTTGATGATATTTGTTATATCATTAGGTTTAATAGTGCTTGTCATTCACGATAACGACGATGCGCAGGGAATGTCATACTATTCTATGCGCAATTCTGCGGATTGGGTTACGACGGGAGGTCGTGAATAACAAGAACTACCTATAAGGTTAGGTACTGGTTCCTCAAATACAAAGTTGATTCACAATATTGCAGTTATCCCGTGCCGTATAAATAGTTTCAGTAGTTATTATATATATTGTAATAAAACTACCACTTCTTCTCTTAAAACTTGCATTAAATCAGTGTCCATTTTAGAGTTAACCAACTGATAAACAGAAAATAATCAATTTATGAAAAGTTTTGCTTAAAATAACCTATTTAAGGTACAACATATACTCGTATCATGAAAATCACCAAGTAAACTCTCAAAATAAGTACCTAAGTCATAAACATAAAACAGTCATAACATGCACGAACCGATTAGGAAAATTCTTTCTCTGTTTTAAGTTGTATAAAAATGAGTCTGTGAGGAAAGGGCAAAACAAAATACATTTTACAAAACAGGGGTTTGACAAGTTTTATTTTATAAACAAGGAACTGAGTATTTTACTACCACAAATTCCAAATTCAAGACATTTTTAAATAAAACTAATACTTGAGTTTTGGTTACAGATCAGAACTTGACGATTTTTGTTACACTTCTCTTATGCACCAAGAAACCTTTAAATATTCAAAATCTATATTGTCATAAGTTGACATAAACATGGGTCAATGACCCGACCCCGCAAAATGAGGTAGTGTGCGTGAATAATGCATGTGTGGGTTAATTGGGTAAATTATTAAAAAAATTGAAATTTGACAGGCGCTGAGAATTTACCCCGCACGATAGGCCCTTAACAAAAATAGTTTTACACTTTTAGGACTTAAATACACGTTTTTGGCTATATTAACATAAAGTAACAGCAGCAGACTTATACTAATTATATAAAAACACGGAAAGGCCAAATTGAATTTTGAATGTGAAGTAAATTCTGAAATTTGCAAAGATTCCCCTCAAGCGGCCTACACAGCCCTCACCAAAGCAATTCAATTCCAATGGTCATTCTTACTACGAGTCCTGAAAAATTCCCATGAATTTTTTGAACCTTTGACAGATGCACTACGCACGATCTTCCTGCCAACACTCTTTGGTAGTAATGTCTCTACTGTGGAAGCCGACCTATTTTCTCTACCTGTACATAAAGGTGGATTGGCAATCTCTAACCCACACGCCACTAACTTAAACTACGAAATTTCCATGAAAGGTTGCACAGCTCTCACAGGTGCCTTATTAGAGAAGAAACAGATTGTCCTATCCGACCATAATACATGTCTAAAAGATGCACGCAAAGAAGGCCGTAAAGAAAAAGACGCCCTCGACGACAAACTTTTAGAAACTACCTTAGCAAAATTCACCTCTAACAAGAGAAGAGCGATTGAAAGATCCATCGCATCCAAGATGAAAACGAAGTCCTCAAATTGGCTATCAATCATTCCTACAAAAAAAGATCACTTTGATCTATCCCCACTAGAATTTAGAGATGCGCTATCAATTCGTTACCACAGAATACCAAACTCCATGCCACAGTCATGCGATGGCTGCGGCAATGGCCAATTCAACATTGATCACGCGCTATGTTGTAAAACTGGAGGCCTAATCACTAGGCGACACAATGAGATCAGAGACCTCTTATGTGAACTTTGCCAACACGCCTGGGGAAACGTAACAAAAGAACCAATTATTTCCGAAAATGACAGCGGACTACGTGCAGACCTATCCTGCCGTGGCGTATGGGATGCTCAGAGGGAGGCGTTATTCGATATTCGTGTTGTTGACACCGACGCTCCTTCCTACCTCTCACGTCCGGTCACATCTGTTTTAAAATCAGCCGAAGCTAAAAAGCAAAGAAAATACTCAAATGCCTGTGAAATGCGATATGCTACCTTCACCCCACTTGTTACATCAGTTAATGGAGTCTTTGCACCTCAAATGTCCTCTTTCATAAAACACATGAGTGAAAGAATATCTGAACGCTGGAATCGCAGCATAAGCACCATACTGGGCTGGCTCAGAGCAAGAATCAGCGTTGCTGTAATACGTGCCACCAGTATGTGCATCCGCGGCACACGGCACCGTTTTAAACCTGCTGCCAGATGGCTCGGGTTCGACGATGGTGCTGCCCTCCCGCATATTGATTAAAAACACTTTTTACAGTTATGCAGTTTGGCGGAAAGCAATACTTAATTAAGGATCTTTTATACAATAAAGAATTCCACATGTGAAGTAAATGTTTTTTAAGTTCGAATTTAAATTTAGAGCGCAAGGTAATATTTCTAATAGGTGGTGGAATGTTATTCCAGCATTTCGTGGCAGTATACTTGAAACTGCCACGAAATGCAGCCGTTCCGTGTTTGGGACAAATAAGCCGGGGAGCCAGTCTGACATGCATCCTGGAAAATTGCAACTTTTGATAAAGATATGAAGGCTTTTTCGTTTTAATTACTTCAAAAAGAAGGGGTATATGTTCGTCTGTGTAATCACAGAGATGGTTTTAACCTGTTACTGTTTACAGTAAAGGGTTTGCACGGTTTGCACGAAGACAAGCTCCTTCACAGCGAATCTCATACTATTGGGCCGTGGAGGGGCGTGCCTTCGTTGATGACACGCACTATACATCATTAAGGATGATTCACGCTAGACCGTTCCGTGTCCGGGCCGGCCCGTTTTCTATGACAGGACGTGCGACGGCCGTCGATTTCCTG
Organism: Cenopis cana; assembly: GCA_951800055.1. Taxonomy (NCBI): domain Eukaryota; kingdom Metazoa; phylum Arthropoda; class Insecta; order Lepidoptera; family Tortricidae; genus Cenopis; species Cenopis cana. The sequence continues at coordinate 4,576,797 of OX637498.1, read as the reverse complement.
TCATAGAAAACGGGTCGGCCCAGACACGGAACGGTATACCTACTGTGAATCATCCTTTAACATGTACCTAAACGATTTCTGTGGTGATAGTTATTCGCTTTTCATGCAAATTATTTCATGCAATTCATGCCATGTAAAAATGCAAGTCAAAACAATCGTAAAAACGCTATTTCTTAATCATAAAATATATTGAAATTGCACCTAGAAAGTAACGTAGGTATTTTTCTACTCACGTATTGACTTTAATATCATATTGTATTTATAGAATAAAGTTATAAGTGAAACAGTGATTGTACATTAAAATCAAGTTCAATGTAACAGTGCATGGATTTATAAATTTTTTACTTAGGTTAGGAAACTTAGCTCGATATATGTATTTGAGTAAGTAGAGTGGACTCATACGGAAATAGGTAAAAAAATGCTCACAAATCAGAATATCTCCGCTATTGGATTATATACAAATTTAAGTTGAGATTTGGATTGATAAGAACTTTGCACTTGGGAGTATCACATAGTACGTCATACTTATCCACAATATTGATACAGAGCAAAACGACATCGGGCGTGTTATAAATTATAAACGAATTATATAAAAGCCAAAAAGCATAATCGGTTTAAAAACAACAGTTACCGCGACCTAAAACATGTTTTATTCAGGCTATTTATCCATATACTTACTACAATCTCTCAATTTGGATGTCTCGGAGACTCAATTGATACAAGAACCGTACACAAACATGGATTATCTGCTTGAAGATACCTTGTTCCCTGAAGATGGACCAGTCTTCATGCAAAGAGTACACGAATTCCGTCATCCAGTGGCCATGTCAAGCGAAGAAAAAATCCAGAGAAGATTAGGTGTCAGTGATGTGCCATTAACAAAAGCGACATTTAAAGATGGTCTAGTGAATGACCCAAATTATTGGAGAAAAAACCTTATCGCATCTGAAATACCAATTCTAAAACTATATGACACTTCAGTTTTTGTTCCACATTTTGACGTTGATCCCTATACAAAGGAGAATACTATTCAAACACAAAACGAACCTCGAGCAAATGAGTATGAAGAATACCATGCTGCAGTGGGAACTACGATTAAGAATGTCGAGGGTACTCCTAATGGTAGAACAGGTGTCATCACGGCGAAAATCGATGAAGCTAGTCCACCAGCTCAAATACCGAACATGGTCAATGAACCTAATGTTCCAATGATCCCTAAAACGTATGATGATTATTATCCTACAGGATCAAAATCACCAGCTCAAGTTTTGGATGACCCTTTGATGGCTGGACCGGGCCTTAATCCTAGAGATGAGATCAATCCAATAGACAAAAATATTGACAGATATAATTATCTTCTAACTGAGCCGACTTTCTTTACACAAAACTTTGACGTAACTCAACAACGAACAACAACAAAAAGTAGACGTGTATATACGTATGATAAATCTTTAATGACAAAAATTGCTAATTTCTTTTATCCAGAAATAGAGACAACGACTGAACTTCGCTTAGGCATTAGAACTGGAAAAGCGGCAGTATTCTTCATAAAAAGATCTAATACCTCAACATCAAAAACAGAAAATCAAGGAATAGTCGATTTTCAAAAACGCAGGCCAGGTTTGGTCATAAATTCTCATAACAATATGAAAGAAACGACCACGCGAGGACTAACTAGGTCGATATTAAATGAAGTATCTTTCATGCGGGAACAACTGAACTCAAAAACAAGAGATACAATAATGAATAAAGTCGAAGAAACCTTGAGAAATAAAACAGATTTTGTTCAAAACGACGATGTAGACTTTACAAAAAAAGTAACTAAATCTCAAACATTCCAAGGAATCGAAACTATTCAACCAACATTTCATGTTCCTCTAAAAAAATCGCCTGAATTCAAACCAAAAGTTAATAATGGCTATCCTATAACATTAGGTACCTTAGATTTTATAACCAACGATGACATCAATACCCATGATTTAAATTCTATAATAACAGAAACAGAAAGCCAGATAGCCCGTGAAACTCTAAAACATACACCGTTCAAAAAAGAAATGAATGTAATATATCCTCAAAAAAGTAAAACTGCAATTGAAATACTCAACCAACCTTCAAGAAATGAACCAGATTTTGACCCGAATGTTGATGAAGTCAGCTATGCGGCTGCCAGAGAAACTGAACCAGTACATACACAAAGATTTGATGACCCAATTTTCCCGATTATTACGAAGCTCTTTAGACCTCAATCCTTCACTAGTGGTCCTTTGAAGTCCTCTGTAAATACGCTACTAAATCATTCATTTCTATCAAATCTTGCATCAAACTACCCTGAACAACATGAAACAAATTTGGCTTTGCCTAATCTGGCGTTATCATCAAACGACCGTTCCGATGTTACACAAAAAACTTCTCCTGAGAGTGCAAATCTTTCAGAATCAATGCCACCATGGGCACCAAGAACAATTGAGTATGACTACCTACCACCGACTATCAAGATAAAAGATTACGATACCGTGCTACAAATGAGGGCTCATATGCCGGAACTTACACCATTGGACCAAAAAGCGTACACAATCATAAAAGCTAAACCGACCTATCATGGCTTTATAACTCTTCCAAAGCAAGAGCAAATTAGTGCTGAAAGATTTCAATTAAAAGATCACCGAGATACAACTGAAACACTTGAACTAGGAAAAGATACTAGAGAACCGGCTGAAAATGGGGAAGAAGGTGGAGGACTTCCAAAGCAAGAGCAAATTCGAGCAGAATATTTTGAATCAAAAGATAACCGAGCTATAACTGAAAGACTTGAACTAGAGAAAGATACTGAAGAACCGGCTAAAAACGGGGAAGCAGGTGAAGGATTTCCAAATCAAGAACCAATTCGAGCAGACATATTTGAATCAAAAGATAACCAAGCTATAACTGAAAGACTTGAACTAGACAAAGATACTAAAGAACCGACTGAGAATGGGGAAGAAAGTGAAGGAACAGTACCATTTTCTACGTTTTTGAACAAACTGATGAAGGTCCTAGCATTAAAAAGCTTAAAAGATCTACAGTTTCTTCTACAGGCTTTCGAGAGCTATGTCAAAACGTGAGTGATGTCTATGATAATAACTAGCCTTTTTTATCGTGGAGAACGGGTTTTGTGGTATTTCTACCGTTACCGTCATCTGCGCTGTTATGCCGGGGACTCCAGGATCTCTTACTCAACGCACTGGAGCACCCCTCGCGCTTTAATACTTTCGCTCGTTTTGAGCGAGCCATCCTCCATGAAGATGATGATAATACAGTTATTATGTAGTTGTTAGACCAGTGTCTCTATGCCTGTGATTTTGTGATCGCAGTGCAAAATCATATCACGTACAATAGCCGATATTAACGGCTAAACAGGCTCAGATCGCAAGGTGGCCACTAACATGGCCAAAATGGGGACTGCATGCACACTACCCAATGTGTATGTGATACAGCACCGCAAACCATGGCACACCTGCTGTCGTGCCCCGCATGCCCACTCTCCTGCTCAGAATATGACCTGAGAGACGCGACGGTCAAGGCTGTCTCCATCGCTGGTCATTGGGCATACCTTGTTTGAGGAACCTCGACACGAAAGTAGTAGAGAATGGCTTAAGGATGATTCACGGCCGTCGATTTCTTGTACTAGAAAACGGGCCGGCCCAGACACGGAACGGTCTAGCGTGAATCATCCTTTAAAGTGCCAACGTTGTACCGGTGATCTCTACAAGATGGGTGAAGATGATCAATGATAATAACTGTGTTTTCAGGTTAGTGGACAGCGAGACGCTAAGAAAACTGGGTGCCGTGACGGTTTCCTTCATTACATTGTCAACGCGTGCTCTGCGTGCTCCAGTTGTGGATATCCAAAGTAAAGTTTTGATAATTCTTTGTGTCATATCACTACAGGATATTATAGGTCTCCTACAATAAACACCACAACAGCCGTTTTACATAATTCATCATATTTCTTTGATAAGAGATAAGATAAGAGATAATTTATTTGTAAAACATGAGTAAGTAACACACACGACACATACATAAGTATGACAACACACACACACACACACATACACACACACACACACACATACACACACACACACACACACACCGATTCGAGTGTTTTGTTTTTTTATTTTATTCTTTTTTGTAATGTTTGCGGCCAGTGCATTTTCAATGCCCAGAAAGAGGTTTTATAGTGCATACATTTTAAACAAGATGTTTGGATAAATATTTGTTACTCAATCACGCAAAAACGGCCGAACGGACTATGATGAGTTGATGAAACTTAGTATACAACGATTTTATGGCCTGGATTTAAATAAGTACCGAGAGATGTATATAGCCTCTAATATCAGACAAATACGCATGTCAGATTGAACAAATTTGTTGTAGTTGTGACACATCCGAACACATTGACAATGTGAAGATTGTGAACTCCTACGCTGACGCACACATAGACAATGTGTATAGCTCAACACACTAACTCATCCGCGCTCGTGAGATAAAAGTACTCTCCGTCCCCTATATGACAATGCCAGATATACAGTCTCCTTATGTAAAAACAAAGTATTTAATCCATATAAAGTAAATTCAACTGATATATCCTCTGTACATAATTCGATTCTGAATCTATAAGAATTATTTGAAACCCTGTCAACTGTTCCAGGATACCTTTGGATAGCCCAGCTCTCTTTAGATAACCGTCGTATGCTGGGTGCTGACACCGTCGAGATGTTGAATGAGATAGATGATCTATATGACGTCGGCGAGGAGGAAGCCATGCAACGAATCTTGCATGAAATCAACTTGTTCCCCAACACTAGCAGAAATGAAGGACAGATTATAAAAGGTACCAACTAGCACAGAATAAGTAATAGTACTACGTACAGAAGTCCCACTTTTCGGTCATTCTCCAGATTTGTGATCAAATTCTAATTAACGCGTCGCTTTTTTCCCACTTTTCAATTATTTTAATCTCAAATATAGTAACATATCGATCATTGAAACTTAAATGTGTATATGACACTTTATAATTGTTGAAGGTTAATTATTTAGAAACAAATTAAAATTTATATGACGTGCGAATTAGGAAAACAAGTGTTAATTAGAATATTTTACCTACTTTTATATGAGGCGTGAATTAGAAAAACGACGTGTTAATTAGAATATTTTACTTTTGTATGACGCGTGAATTAGAAAAACGACGCTTTAATTATACAAAATGGGTGACTTTTTTTTATTAAAAAAAATAGTTTTGTAGGCAGTCTTTATTATTATATTAAAATATGCCAGATAAAATGACCTAACTGATTTTTAGAACCGCTTGGATGGTAAAATTCTAATTAACGCGTTCATTTTTGTTGCATGAATTAGACCTGTGAATTAGGGATTCTTGAAAAACACAAAATAACTTTTTATAGGTAGTACATGTAATAGCTACAAAATCTAGTATCTATTAAATAATTGAGCCTTTGATGTATACTATAATTCTCAGAGCAATAGAGTTACTAGTTGATTTTTAAAACATGAACGTGTTAATTAGAAATCTCGTGAGCCAAAACGCGTGAATTAGATACTTATATTCGTAGTTCGCCTCCCGGACACAACTGACACAACCATCCCACACGGGGCTCTGGGCACGACTGGCCGCTTGAGCGAAATGCGATAGCGAGATCCGTACCTACATTCAGAGGACTTGTGTGATCACAACCCAACGCGCCGCGTCAATTATTATACGTTTCGAGACAAAGTTATTATAATTGATATTTTAATAGTGATATATTACTGCATTAACTACGTTGTTTTTTTTTGCAATGAAGACATGTATTCTTTTGTTTAATAAACTTGGTTACATTGGTTTTTCTTCATGTATATCACCAGTATAAATTGGTTTGTAAGTAATTTGGGTAGTGGGACGCGACGTGTCAATTAGGAGAATAGGACTTTAAGTATTTTTTTCTACCCGAAGGGTTTTAAATATGTTCTTGAAAATTCATGTACAGCTCAATACGAATACCTTCAACGATAAAAAAATATAAGATGTAATCAAATCTATAATTTAATATTTTTAAAGAGTGAAGACAACCAAAAATGTACGTCTGAAGAATGACCGTTTTAACAAATTTCCAATTTACAACCCCAAATTATAATAAATACTTAACAAACTTTGACCACACCAAGTGAATGAGGATGGGACCGTCCGAGCAATGCGCGACAGCCACTGAATGGTGCCACCTAAGGATGTACTTGCAGCGGCGCGACGAACTGACGGAGTGAGACCCCGTGCTTTTACTGTCTTTTTTAGGGTTCCGTAGTACACAAAGAACCTTAACACATTGTCCTAGGTGTGCGAACTAGGCGCAAATTACAACTGACTGTGTCGCAAAGTGTCGCGTCGCTGCAGTTTCAGTGCGGTATACTGATGAGCCGTTTCGCGTGGCGTCGCGTAGTGTCGCGTCGCCTAGTGCGGTCTTACTCTAAGGGTTCGAGGCATTTACACTAAATTAAAAACTATATTAAACAAAAAGGAAAAATACAATAGATTAATAAAATTTAAGATTGAGCTGGTTTAAGCAGGATTGAGCATTCTACGTTTTAGAGTCGATAAGGAGTCACGAAATATGTCTATTTCGAAATTATGATCGAGAGCCAGCTTATTCCATGTAGTTTGCATTCTGTACATTGGAAGTGATTTGCCAAGTTTGCCTAGCCACTGAGCCCCCCCAATTCTTCAACCGTTCCTTCCTATAACGCCTACAAAAACCCATAAAATTCATATGAAACTACAAAATATTGAAAATGTCGAGTATTGGGTCACTGTCGAGCACTGGTTTACCTTACTACTTAACAGTTGCTGGTTCTGCCAGTTCGGGGCGCAGTGTAACTTTAAACTAGCTACTATTTATCTTTGTATTTCTAATAAAATCATGTATTGATTTCAGATTTCGTTGATGACATCTTTCTGCACCCTGTAAACAGAGTGGCTGGAACGTCAAAAGGCAATATAGCTTTTGAGCACATCGCTAATTTCGCTGAAAAACACATGTCTACAGTGTCAGTGTATTCCAGAAGAAATCAAAACCATGAAGACATATTTAAAGACATATCATTTGGTAAAGATCACAGAAGAAAGAATGAAGGAAAAATCTCACCCAAAAACGACTTTAGTACGATAAGTAAGAGAAATAGGAAAATGGTAATAGATCTCGATTCAAGCGATTCTAGAAAATACGAGAGTAGTGACGATAAAAGTGGAGTTGTTATTAGAATAAGGATAGATAGAGAAAAACATTCAAAAGCTAAGTCTAGTAATCATTCTGGCAAAATTGAAAAGAAAAGTTTCGGAAAATAGGACGAAAGATATAGTTGGTAGTCCTTAAATAAATTTAGTTAATAGTACATTACTTACCAAGGGCGATAAAACAAAGAATATCTCAGATCGCAGGTTTTTACGCCCGAGCCGAAGGCAAGGGCGATAAATACGCGATCTGAGGCTTTCTCTATTATCGTCCGTGGTAAGTACAAAATTTTATGTCACCCCCTGGCCAGGAAGTGGGTTTTTTCGTGCGCGGAGCGTGCGATAATGGCCACTTTATGGCTAGGTGTGACATAAAACTAATTATTAAATACACTACGGATGAGAGTTTAGATTCGGCAAAATCAAAAAATAAAAACAAACAACTGAGAAAAACCAAAAAAGTAATACAGAAAAAACAAACTTAATTCGGTCAAACATCGAAAACAGCAGAATTTTAATGTTCTAATCCTAAATACTAAGCAGAAAACAGGGGTAAAGATGATAGAAAAAAAACCCACCTAGAATGATAACTGAATCAAAGTTGAAGTAAAATTTGATTGAGAACCTTTACCATTATTGTGTCGGACAATTTTGACTGAAGCGGCGGATCAAGGGCTCAAGGAATAAGGATTTGCTATTAATAAGCTGGTTTTATTTACATTTTATAAATCTCTCATCACTTTTTTAAGAGGGCGTAGATTGGCATTGCAAAAGTCCCGCTCTAACACGCGTGAGTTTTCAATTAACCAACCCGCTCTACGGAAGCTCAGCGCGTGTTTTTCGTAAATATTGATGTTTATTCTAAACGTGTACATTTAGTAGGATATTTTTTATCAGGTTTGAGAACTTATTATTTTACAACTATTAAACCAAAAATCATTGTTAAAGATTTTTAAAGGGTTTTAAAGATCTAACCAAAAACATCGAAAAAAGGGTTATGTTTGAAAAATAAAAGTCTCGAGCAAATTTTTGCAAATCGTGTTTTCACTTTTAACAGACTGGAGGAAAATAGTTCAAGATTAATATACTGAAAGGACAGATATTTAATCACTATAGATGTTGAGATCTAGTGCGATAAACATTGGCAAAAGTGCATATGTGGGCTCTTAAGGCACGAGTGAAAAGGCATTTTCTGGGTGAGCTCACTTCACGTCGGCCTCATCTTTGCCCCCTGGCTAATTATAAGCAAGAAATAGTTATTTGTTATGCAAGGCTGCAAAGTTGATTTTTGGCGCGAGTGTTTGTATTGAGAGCCGAGCTAGCGAAGGATTGTAAGATTGAACCACGAGCGAAGCGAGTGGTTCAAAAATACAATCCTGAGCGTAGCGAGGCTCTCAAGGCACGAGACGCCGAACAACTTTGCTGCCGAGCGCAACACACAACTTTTCATCTCACCATAGCGAGGAAATACTTTCATGTATAATTCAAGATGTACTCATGTTCTATAAAGGGTTGTTTAAATTTCACCCGTTACAAAGCATTTCGTGGATTATTAACATTTAAATGCATCAAAGAGCCTAATTATTATTGTTGAGTACTGTGGTACGAAATACTCACGGCTAACGGCTAAAACAAATATATTTCACTCATTTCCAAACTTATTAGGAGTTAAAATTGTAATATAAGTATCTTCTGCACTGAAATCAATTAATTAAATTCATTATTTTGATATTATTCTAACTCAACAACAAAACAAAACAATATTTAAATATTTTAATCTCTCGCATCGAGTTTTTTTCAAACTAACTTTTTAAACGGTGCGTTCCGAAATTGCACTGAGCGTAAAATGTTGAAACATATAAACATTTCAAATATGTTTCTTCGTGTTATTTCTTTATAAATAAAACTAAATTATTATTGAATATCATCAAATTAAGCTGGAAAAAGTATTATTAATATCATTATAAAAAACAAAACAATAATAAACTGCACCATTAGGTACATGATATGTATACTTCTAAACGCTTAGGAATGACCTGTCGTTTGACTTTATAGAAAAAAGTTGGATCTCATGGAACTGCGTAACGTTCGAATTTCAAAATCACTTTCCACGCTAGCGTGGAAAGTGGACTTTTGCACGCAGATTTGAAACGATAAAGAAAGCCTTTCCGAGCGGGTGAGATGAAAACGATATTATAGTACCTAATGGTAGATGATAAATAGGTAGATTGTTGTGATCATCCCGTCCCACCCCGCAAGCCTTTCTAGGTCGTTTTTATTCGGGACACTTGAGCACTAAGTAAAACTTTTAAGAGGATAAGCATAAAAAACGTACAAATAAGCAACTCATTTATTTCGCTACAAACATGACAAAATCACAAAAACATATTTCACGAATTAAACAGACATCTAATGGTTTCAAGTAAGTGAAGGCTTAATAAACAATTTTCTTATGACTGAAAACTCAGTTGAATTGCGAATTTCATAGATATATCGTGACGAGGAATTTACTTTTATTTCACAACCGCGGATTGGTCGTTGTTGTAGCTGTCACACATACGAACACATAGACAACGTGAACTCATAGCGCCTACGCTGACGCACACATGGACAATGTGCATGTATAGCTCAACACACAGCCATGGCTCACCCGCGCTCGTAAGATATAAGTATTCTAGTAGCAGACCATCCGTCCTCCATTGCAGCTGGAGTACCCACGATGGCCATGGGCACGGCAGCATTCGTCGCGTTCAGGGCGTGTTCTCGAACAAACCTGGTTACAAACAGTTATTTATATTTATCGTATGGCAATGGGGAACTTGCACGAAATCAGGAGTTTTTTTGCGATATATTTTAATTAAAAGTTACGTAAATTGGGACGTATTTTAGTTTTTTTAGGCTTTAAAACAGTGTAGCCAGTGGTTTCCAACCAAACTTGGTATGTCCTTGGTAGAAAGGCGTGCCTTGGGCGTGCCTACCACTGGCTACACTGTTTTAAACTCCCTTTTCTACCAAGGTCTCCTTGGCAGGAACACTGGTTTTAAACAGTCTATTCCGTGCTTTACCAGGCACGCCTTTCTACCACGGACAATAGAGGGCATACCAAATTTGGTTGGAAACCACTGGCTTCATTGTTTTAAACCACCGTTTTCTACCAAGGTCACCTTGGTAGGAGCAGTGGTTTTAAACAGTCTAGCCCGTGCTTTACGATTTGACCTTTACGTACCTGATCACACGGTCCCACACGCACCGCCACCGCCATCGCTATCACTACAGCCATGACAACCAGAACTAAGAGGGTCTTAATAGCAGCCATTTTGAACTGTGGAGTTCTCAACGACTGAAGCAGAGTACAAGCGTTATATGGAGTATGAAACGAGATTTCTAGGTTTATATAGGGTTTGTATTAGTAATGCTTGGTCCATTTTCCTTATAATCTGCAACTAATTGTTTAGGTACGATAATTACATGATCGATTTGTACCCATATGAGTTTACCTCAACAAGCTTGATGAGGTATTTAAGATGTGATATGATAACTATAATTGTGTGACCGCACCCGCAGGGACATATAGCTAATTGATATGTATGTATGTATGTAAGCACTTTATTGCACACAATAACAAGTTAAAACACGTACATGTCACAAAAGATTGAAGTACAAAGGCGAACTTATCCCTATAAGGAAGGGACCCCCCTAGGGGGGATATGTAGAAGGGTTGCGATTTCTCCAACTTTCTTTCTCTAGTTTCGAGAATTCTCGAAGCCAATTTCTCGATTTTTCGAGTCTCGAGTCTCTTAGACCAGTGGCTCTGTGAGCTGAGGACTGAGGACCTCGCGTCGCGAGTGTATTTTATTTAATTTCCAAAAACGGACTATCGAGTGGTATCAGAGAGTGACAGATGCTTAATCTTGTCGTCTATCACGCTATCACGCGACCACCATAGACCCTCTGCTCACAAAATTTCACGAGAATCGGTTTAAAAATGCAACCTATAGAAGAGATCAGTTGGCCCTATTTCACCACGTCGACAATTGTCAAGTGACAGGTGACATCAGTTTTGAAAATTATTTTCTATAGAAATGCATATAAACATGTCAGGCATTTTGTTACAATTATGTTGTGAAACAAAAATATTTATTCCCAGTCGACATACCTATTTGTAGATTTGTCATCAGTAAATCTTGATATGAGCTTAAAGCTGTGTCAGGCTTTGTAGTGTTTACCTACCGACAAATCTACAAATATATCGACTAGGAAAATTCATTCTGTTTCACAACATAATTGTTATACAAACAATCGTAACAAAATGCCGGTCATGTTTATATGCATTTCTATAGATGATAACTTTAAAAAATTGTCACCTGTCGCTTGAAAATTGTCACTGACAATTTTATTGTCGACGTGGTGAAATAGGGGTCAGAAATCCGGACATGACGAAACAAAAAAATGCATTTTTGTCAAAGCTGAAGCCGCCTTCGCCTTCGCTTTCGACTCAGTCAAAAAAACCGATGGATTTTGTTGTGATGTGCAAGCGAGTTACTAACTTTGGGAGGCGTAGATGTAAATTACTACGGCTTATTTTAGCGTGTACGTGAATGTTAAAATTATCTATTTTTAAGAAATACCTTGTAGAATCAATCTCCAGAAGCCATGCCATGAAAATAAAATTAGGGAAATTTCAAAGATAAATCTAATTTATCAATACTAGGTGCTCCAATTTTCAGCGAAGGCGTTAGCTCCGCTCTTCAAGTCAAAAGGCAAGCGCTCTCGTTGGCAAAGGAGCATCTAGCAAATTTATCGGGTCACGTATCTCTTACCCTGCTCCGAAACTGTTTTACACTGCCTCGCATGGTCTATACCCTACGAACTTCACCCACTTGGCTTTTCGAACAGGATCTACTATCTATTGACGACACGGTTAAGGACACATTAGAGTCAATACTCAATGTGAACTTTAACAATGTTCAGTGGTGTCAGGCTTCATTGCCCGTTCGGTACGGCGGCCTTGGAGTACGTCGGGTTCAAGACATAGGTCTCATAGCCTTTTTAGCCTCGGCGCATGGTTCGGCGGATCTTGTTGCTCGCATACTACCAACTGATGGCAACAACATCCAAGTACCATTCGTGACGGAGGCGTTTGCCAGATGGGATACTATATGCCCGGCCGGCGACCGCCCAGACAACTTAGCGGTTCAGAGAGGATGGGACGATATACTCTGCAAGCGCACATTTGCTCGTCTGTTGAGTGGTGCTTCTGGAACCGACTTAGCGCGTCTTAAAGCAGTCACAAAGCCTGAGTCCGGTGCGTGGCTGCATGCCTTGCCTTCCCCTCAACTCGGCACTCTGCTCGACAACGACTCACTAAGAGTAGCAGTGGCGTTAAGACTGGGGAGCAAGGTTTGTGAAGCACACCGGTGCATCTGTGGCACAATGGTTGAAGAAGATGGCCATCATGGGCTTAGCTGCCAACGGAGTGCGGGTCGGTTTCCTAGGCACCACTCCATCAACGAAATCGTGCGACGGGCTATGGTGTCGGCAAACGTACCCTGCCTCCTGGAACCCCCGGGCCTGTCCCGTACCGACGGAAAAAGGCCGGACGGGTTGACGCTAATTCCTTGGCAGAGAGGGCGTTGTCTTTTATGGGATGCCACATGTGTTAGCACATTTGCGGCATCCCATCTAAGGCAAACAACAAGTGCAGCAGGTTCGGCGGCAGAAAATGCCGCCAAATTGAAACACGCCAAATACTCTGCCTTGGAAGTTGCATACGACTTCGTCCCGGTCGCAGTCGAAACGGCAGGACCGTGGGGCAGCGAGGCTCTCGAGCTTTTTAGAACCCTCGGGAAAAGGCTGAGGGAGAGGGGTAACGACCCCCGCTCTGGGTCATGGCTGATCCAACAGGTCGCCATTGCTGTACAGCGAGGAAATGCCGCGAGCATTTTGGGGACCTTTGGACCGGGTAGGACACAGGGCGGGGAATAGGTATTTCATTTAATTTAAATTTTCTGTGTATTATTTTATATCGGTCTTACATTTTATCCTTAATATTAAGTCCTTGTTATATTTTATCTATTACTTTATTTAGGTAAATATTTTTTAATTAATTTATCAATATTAGTATTTCAGTCAGTACGTTTAGCAGTAACGCTACTAACGCAAACTAAAAATTTTTAGGAATACTGCTCCGGTGCCTAAGTTTTTAAATTTTTCCTTTACTTATTTCTAAAAATTTGCAGTACGTTTTAGTTTTTTGTAGGTTAGGTTAGACTTTTTCGGAGCTCAGTAGCTCTAGCATTGTATGAAAATTCTCTCATCGAGTTTGAAATACGCGCGTTCATCGGTTAGCAAAAAATGTTATACTCGCTGTTTTAGTTTCCACTAGTGACCACCAGAGGCGCTGTTTACGTTTTCATACCACTTTCATACATTTTGAGACAAAACGCAAACGCGTTCGAATTAGTTAATGTTTCGAAAAAACTTATACTAGAGCTACCGACTATTGAAACCCGAAACTAAATCGTACTAGTTAGGTAACTGAAATACTAAAACTGTGCGAATGTCCAATGTACGACTAATTCGTCAGTCGTCGTAGTATTTTAGTCAGTACGTTTAGTATTTCTATCTACCGGTTTATTATTTCTCATTTATCAGTATTTATTGGTAAAATATACGTAGTTAACAATAAATATTATCACCAAATTTAAATTCAATTTTAGGTCAATGGGAAGTTACAAACATTCTTCGGGACGAAACTTTACAAAAAATTAAAACTGACTTTGGTGGCTTCTCATTCCTTTGTTTTCCATTATTTTTGAAAACAAACACCTTAGCGCCTACAACCTGCCTGATGTTAATTAGGCAACGTAGCCTATGGACGATTGGGACTCCAGAAGAATCATAAGCGCGTTGCCGACCCTTTATTGACTTGAGTATAGAAAAGTGTCTAACAGGTAGGGTGAGGTGACCATCTGACCAGATGTCCCGCAGTTTTCGGGACGTCCCGATTTTCATGACATGACATGTCCCGCAATTCGGTGAACTCGGGACAAAACATTGTCCCGAATTTTCAGCAAACAGTACCATAAACCAATAAAAGCCGGCCAAGAGCGAGTCGGACTTCGCACATTTAGGGTTCCGAAACAACCGCAAAAATGTGATTTACGAGTATCAATTTTGGTAAAATATACCTACGTAATAATAATCATTATCACCAAATTTCAAGTTCATAGGTCAAAGGGAAGTTGAAAAATTCTTCGGAACAAAATTTTGTGACAGACGACGGACGGACGGACGGACGCATGAGTGACAACAATAGGGTTCCGTTTGGACCCTTCGGGTAAGGAATCCTAAAAATGGCCTTTTCCGCACTCTGTTACTAATAAAATTTTACTATCTTAGGTACTTACCAACAAAAGCTATCATGCTTTGACGTAGACATAGAGTAAAAATTGTTGATTTTATAAAAATAATACATTAAATACTTGTCTCGAATATTAATCTCAAGTCCCGAAATTTTAACGAGGTTGTCCCGAAAATTAGGCAATCGGATCTGGTAAACCTTATAGGACACAATGAACAGACAGGTAAACCTATAACGTATATTTTTCTATGACAATTAACAATTAACATTATGGAGGTCAGTCTTGAATCATTTTGTGGTTTGTTTTTCCATTATTTTCATCTTATTCATAATATAACAGGTGTTAAATGATGTAGTACGTTGAATAGTAAAAAAAACCCATAACCTCTTATTCATAAAATATTTAATAGATTCGTGTTCAGTTCAGCCTACCAAATGAAATGCATTTTTTTCAGGTTCTTTTTAGGGTTCCGTAGCCAGAATGGCTAAAACGGAACCCGAGTTTCGTCATGTCTGTCTGTCCGTATGTCACAGCCGATTTACTCGGAGACTATAAAGTACTACAATTATGAAATTTGGTAGATGTATTCTATAAAGCGCTACATAAAAGTTATGTGAAAATAGGAAGAAAAATATTTTAGGGGTGTGCCCCATACATGTAACCGGGGGATGTTTTATTTTTAATGCAAGTAATATTGACGGGCATTTTTGGATAGGTCTTTAAAAATAATATCGAGATTACTAAGAAAGTTTCCCATTTAAGTCAATCGTTGGTGAGATATTAGCTTCCAAAATTGTACAAAATTGTGAATAATTTTGCCGGTGTCTGTATTTCAGAGTTCATATAACCTGGACCTTTGTAAGGCAAATTAGGGTGAGCTCGCTTCACCGTCGGCCTCATCTTTACCCCCTGGGTTGCGGTTTGGCCGGTTTGGCCTAAATGCCCCCGCAGCGAGCCGTAAAAAGTTCGTAACATACCATACCATTTGTAAATACCATTTTTTCATACAAAGTCGGTCACCCACTCTTTAACTAGATTTACGGATACTTACAGTAGTTAAATATTTGACAAAACTATGGTAAATGATACCCTAATTATCCACGTTTTCAAATCATCAGTGCAGCATATTGATGTGAGGGACAAGCATTCCAAAACAATACCTCTAGTATATTTTTTTTCGAAATAGAACACAAACGAACACAAAGTCTCAATTTGTATGCCAAAAAATAGTTACTACCTAGGGTGACACCACCAGTAATGGACAAGGCCCAATGATGTACTCCTATGTAAAAGAAAATAAGAGTCATTAATTTTTTATAGAACAATCAATTTAAAACCGTATGTTCTTTGAATAAGGGTTGACGTGTCCATTATTGGTGCTTGTTCTTAAAGTGTCCATAATTGGTTGTGTCACCCTAAGGCCACCAGAGGCGCTGCTCGCGTTGCAAACTGAACATGAAACGCGTTCGTTTGTGTTTTGTATCGAAAAAACTTATACTACAGTAGGTATAAGTTAATCAGACGCGTCGCACACATGTGCAAATGGAATGCATTAGAATGACCCATGACATAAAAAGCAAGTAGGTAGTTGAGCTGTTGTCACGCACATAGCGAAAAGTTCCATTGAATGACATTCTTATCAAATTATAATTATCTAAATGGTTAATTATGTAACTAAGTAGTTAGGTACATTTTGTTTAACAAAAACATAAACAAGTGAAAAACGCTATCATTACCTATAAACCCGGTATTGACCCTAAAAAGGCTAATCGCAAAGCATGATGTAATTCGGGTTTTTTTAGGGTTCCGTACCCGAAGGGTCCAAACGGAACCCTATTGTTGTCACTCATAAGTCCGTCCGTCCGTCCGTCGTCTGTCACAAAATTTTGTTCCGAGGAATTTTTTAACTTCGCTTTGACTTTTGCCCTATGAACTTGAAATTTGGTGATAATGTTTATTATTACGTATATTTTACCAACAAATACTAATATATCACGTCGTTAGCCTGCGAATGTCAAAGTTTATTAATATACAATAAGTAATTATAAAAATTCATATCTATAGGCTAAGCTAACAAACACTATGCGAATAAAAATATACCTACTAAAATATATTAACATAACCTAAGACTCTCTCATCGTACCTGGCTCAAAGGTCCCCATGATACCGGCAGCATTACCCCGCTGAACGGCGATGGAGACCTAATATATTGATAAATCAAATTTTTTGAGGTTGGAATGGAACCCTAAAAGTGCAAAGTCCGACTCGCACTTGGCTGGTTTTTAGTATGTTGTATGGATCAGTTAGGTCGGCAACAGACGGCCCGCGAGCCTCCTTATCAACAACCGACAATAGTAGATTGTGTCACAAGGGAGCAAAATGACATATTTACGGCGTGGGCGTACATTGAATCCGGAACGAAGCGAAGGATTCTACAATAGAATCCCGAGCGTAGCGAGGGATTCTAAAATAGAATCCTGAGCGTAGTGAGGGATTCAAGTATAAACGCCCAAGGTGGAAATAATTTTGCTTCCATGTGACACATACTGCTTTTCACATCACCTATTGAGGATGATGAAAGATCTGAAATAACAATGGTTGTGCATTTATTTTATCAAAATCGATACTAATAACTTATTACATGTTACAGAAAAGTGCCACTTTGATCCCTCCTAGCAGGGAAGAAAAGTGCCATTTTGATCCCTCCTAGCAGGGAAGAAAAAGCCCTTATCCGAATAGGTGATGTGAAAAGGTACATTTCACATCACCTATTCGGATAAGGGCTTTTTCTTCCCTGCTAGGAGGGATCAAAATGGCACTTTTCTTCCCTGCTAGGAGGGATCAAAGTGGCACTTTTCTGTAAAGAGTAATAAGTTATTAGTATCGATTTTGATAAAATAAATGCACAACCATTGTTATTTTAGATCTTTCATTATCCTCAATAGGTGATGTGAAAAGCAGTATGTGTCACATGGAAGCAAAATTATTTCCACCTTGGGCGTTAATTCTTGAATCCCTCACTACGCTCAGGATTATATTTTAGAATCCCTCGCTACGCTCAGGATTCTATTATATAATCCTTCTCTTCGTTCAGGATTCAAGTTACGCCCACGCCGTAAATATGTCATTTTGCTCCCTTGTGACACAATCTACTATTTGTCTGATAGGATAGAGTCACAAATTATTATCACGTGCGGCTCGCGACCATTTTGCTAGCTACTATGTGGCCCTTGGCTGTTAAAGGTTGGCGACCCCTGAGTTAGCGTAATAAGTAGTTTAGTAGGTGGGCCATTTTACGGAAAGTTGTACACTCTACATTTTTTTTTTTATTTGGATTAAATCGGGTTTTTTCTACTCGGAATTTGAAATAAGGTTTGAGGTAAGGGTTTGAATAATGCCCGTGACTGTACAATGTACAACCAATATGTATGTAGATAGATACATCAAATAACATTATGACACAACACAAGCAAGGTGACCAAAACAAGAAACAAGGATAATATCGCGCAAAATTCTAAACACAGGTGTTTTCCGCGCGAAAACATGTCAAATAAAGAGTTAGGTTAGGTATTATTATTACTAGCTTTTCGCCGCGACTTGGTCGGCGTATACCCCGTTTTTTTAACGCATTCCCTGTCCGGGTGCCCCCAATGTAGGGTCATGAACATATTTTTCAGCAGCAGTTGCTTCCATTGTGGAGTAATATCCCCATAGGCACTGAACTGAATGCACAGACCAACTGTCAGTTGGACTTGTGACATTGTCAGATCGTTTGGAGACAGTGAACGTGTTATACTTATGCCTTGGTCACACGTACCGAGCAAACGGGCGAGACAGTAAAATTAGTATGGAAGTTTTACTCGGCCGAGTATAACTTCCAAATTTTACTGTCTCGCCCGTTTTGCTCGGTACGTGTGACCAAGGCATTAGGATTCATGGCGAACTAGGTACGTCTCTTAACAAGCTTTGCTTGTCGAAACGAAATAATAATTAATTTGATGGAAAGCCTTTTTTAAAAATAGAATAATAGAATGTGTCACAGATTAGAATAATTTTAACGGTCGTTTTCGCCCACAATTCTTCGTTTCCCTAAGACATGTAAATATGTAGGTACCACTCAAGTAATTTCACTTATTTCTGTAGCTTATCACGTCTCAAAGATAGCACGCCGTATAATTTTCGCGATTCAAGATTGTTTTAAATAGCTTATGACAACAATCGCACAGTTTTTCTAACCTGCTGAAAAAAACGCTTATCTAGGTAGTTCCAAGGTAGTTCTTCTTCTCTTCAAAACTTCCACCCCCTTATGTTTAGTTTAGTTTTTGTTATTATTAGGTTCTTTATCATTTTATACTTAGGTAGTTAAGTATTGTTTAAGATAGAGCGAAGTGGCGAAGATTAGGCCAGTAGGCCTAGCACGTGTTGCGCTCAAGAGTATGTCGGCGTATCTCGAGCTATCCGTCACTTTCTAACAACACCAATCAGAAAAAGACGCGTAGCTCGAGATAAGTCGAGATACTCTCGAGCGCAACATGTGCTACGGGCGCAGAAAGCTGACCCCACCACCATGTGGGATTAATAGCTAGGAAGAGAGAGAGAGAGAGAGAGAGAGAGAGTTAAAGTATTGCTTTAAAAAATTAATGTACATACTTTTATGTATAAAATACTCTAGTATAAAAATATCCTATGTCCTTCCTGCATACCTTGTATCTGAATCGCTTCAGCGGTTTAAGCGCGAAGAGGTAGACAGACATACTTTCTCATTATTATTGATATTAGTATTGATTATACGATACGATTTAATAGTTGAATGCATTTTTCCTTCTTATGTTCGCTCGATGGTCATCTCAGAGATGTTATGTCAACAGATTTGAATAATAGTAGGGTAAGGGTTTCAGTGGTTGATACCTACTTAACTAATAAATATTTTGTAACAAGCAGTAACGCTGCTGGAGCGCTCGTGGCCCAGCGGCGCCTGCGTACCGCTTGCGGTATCTAAGGTTAAGCAACGTGGGCAGCGGTCAGGACTTGGATGGGTGACCGCTTTGAGGTTACTAACTGAGCGCTCCCGTGCTTTGGAAGGCACGTTAAGCCGTTGATCCCGGTTGCTGTCTATGGCAGCAGTCGTTAAGCCAAGTTGGAGGCCTTCGGGCGGCTTGAGAACTTCTAACAGTCAAGTTGCCCACTTGACAAAGCCTACTCCAACGGGGGACGCTGCCAGCCTTAAAGGAACCCTTCCACAGGGATCCGATCTCGGAGACCTTTCTAGGGTTCCGTGGGTTCCTTCTGTCCGCAGCTTTGCTCAGTAACCGTTAGTACTAGAAGGCTGTAATTTGGCATGAGTATAGATATCAAAAACACCGACAAATCGGTAGAATAGAAATTTGAAATAGTAGATTGTTTGACAAGGGTCTAAAGTAAGCCATATTACCACGAGATGATTATTTTCCCGAACGTAGAGAGGGAAAATTGTTCGAGTGGTGTTAATATGGCTTTTAGGCCCGAGTTATACACTCTACTTTTCACTTCGATTGCGAGAAAACACATAAACACCAATTATCCATCTTAAATGAATAATTTAACTCTTGGCGGCTGTATGTCTAATTTGACAGCATGTTTTTTTTTTCTAAGGCCAGCACCATATGCCTCGCTATGCGTGTTTGCTTTGCGTATTCGCCTCCCTTTCTTTTGCTATATTAAAGAAAGAGATGAACCATGCGCTTTTTTTTTCTTTTAAGAGGAGTAATTGCTTTGACCATAGACACCGCTTAATCTTTAAAGAACTGAAAAACGTCTTTCCTGATTGGTCGATTTTAGTACAGCTGTGTTCTGGTTGGTTGATATTTTTACCAAATATGTTTTAATCTGTCAAATGTTGAAGTATTTTGATTGGTCAAATTAAAATGTTTTGTAAATCCTAAATATGTATACATATTTTCCCTAGGGCTTAAATGTACTACTTTAGCCCCGCTTCACAAGTCTAATATGACACACTTTTAGAGCATGAGAAGTGAAATAGCTATTTATGATACAAGTGCGGAAAGTGAGTGATTTCCGACGAGTGTCTTTCTTATACACGAGCGAGCATAGCGAGCGAGTTTATAATTAGACACGAGTCGGAAATCATCTTTACGCGCGCGTATCATACAAAGTTTTACTATGCATTGTGCGAGAAAATAGAAAAGTTAATTTCAAATATATAGGTTATAATTTACCTTGCTCTATATGTTACTTATTATCAGCATCTTCATGTAACAACTTCTTGACATAGAGTGCTATTTATTTTCGACATAAAACCATCGTAAGATCATTTTACTAACACAAAAACTTTAAAAAGTGCACCGCAAAATTCATCACAAGTATAGGTTTTGAATTTGGATTTAGCGGCCAAGGAACCTTTGTTAGCATTTTGTGCTTCTTGAAAACTATTTTCTGAAGTTACATTTGATCTAATTCGTCACTTTCACTCGATATTTTTATCAAAAACTAGGTAAACAAGAAATTAGTATACTTGAAATGAAAAATGGCGGCATTTTTCTAAATACATGCGCGCTCAACATCTATACTACTGCGCATGTGCACATTTGTTTTTAAAATGCTAAGTATGCAATGGCTTAATGCGCTTTCAGCCACGCATTTACCTAAAGTGAAAATGTTCAATTTATTTATAGGTAATAAATAAAATCTAAAATGATAAATGATACGTTTAAGAAGTATCAATATTTATGTACCTGTTTATAAAAACGGTAATCTATAATTGATTAATTTGTGAAATGTTTTTCAAATAATTAAAACTCTTTGCGTCGAGCTGAAGACAGAGTTAAAAATTAAAAAAAAAATGAAAAGTAAAAAGCACTAGTGCGGAAAAGTAGCACTTTCCGCACAGTTTGACTGCTTAGAAAGGGCACTTTTCAAGCACATGCATTGTAAAATATTTTTTTAGGGTTGCTAAGTGGGGGTGCAATTTTTTTTTCTTTCAAAACCCATCGTGTGGGGTGTCGTTGGATAGCTCTTTTAAAAATATTTTGAGGTTTCTTAAACCATTTTTTTATTCAAGTATCCATTAGCGTAATATTAAGCTTTAAAGTGATCATTTTTGTAATGGTACAGTGTCCCCCCCCCCCCTCTGCCAGCAAAACGGTGGCTACAAGGCATGTGAAAAAAATCATGGCAGTAGTATCTATATATAAAAAAATTAAAAATTAAAAAACTTTTATACCTAAGTAGACATTACTAGTTATTGAGTAATAGTCGAACATAAGAAATGTACTTTGCAAAAGCAAACTTTCGTACAATTTTCATTGTTCCTTAGATAATGTTGTTAATTCCGTATAATGTAACGGGTGGACAACTACGGAACCCTACATTATGCGTGGCCCGTCACGCACTTGGCCGCTTTTTAATATAATTTTAGTTTTGTATATCATTTAAATATTTATGTATGTAATTACTTTATTGTACACAAAAAACAGATAAAAAATACAGACAAATTAGGTTATTTTGGTACGAAGGCGAACTTGTCCCTAAAAGGGATCTCTTCCAGTTGACCTTCCAGTTGTTCCAGTTTTAATATATCAAACAGGACATTCCGCTTATCGCGGCCCTATCGAAGAAATACATCAGGGTTCATTAAATGTTTAACTTGAACGTGGTAAAAAAAACGCTAATAACTAAAATTTCGAAATAAAGGAGAAATTGAAAAATAAATGTCGCTGTACGCCTCTCTAAGTCCTGCTCGGAGCCAATTTTTTTTTGCGCCGTGGACATGTGTCCGGGCCCTTAAAGGATGATTCACGCTAGACCGTTCCGTGTCCGGGCCGGCCTGTTTTCTAGTACAAGAAATCGACGGCCGTCGCGCGTCCGTCGAAATATTAATTACTTATACTATACTCGTACAATTGGTTCAGTATCGAGACCGAGACGTTTACCTCAGTACTTAATCTAGATGATACAACAAATACCTACCTACAGACCGAGCGTAAACAACACTTTAAAAAAAGCCGAACTTTTTGCAATCACGATGCGTATATAAAGCCGTTGCACCATGCTCTCACCACAACAACTCCAAACTTCAAGAGACACATCAACTATTTACAATTCAAAATGGCCGCCCTTAAGACTCTGCTGATGCTGGCGGTGCTTGCGCTGGCGATGGCCAGTGCCGTCGCGGTTCACGTCGATGCCTGCGATCTGGTCTGTGGCCGTATCCCCGCTGAACAAAACGAGTGCTGCCGCGCCCATGGCCACAGCGGTGGTAGCTGTAGCGATGACGTTATGGACTGTTACTAAAAGCTGGCATACGGGGCTACGGCAGACTTGGGTCAGCTGCAAAGCCATTCAACAAGGCCCTTAATACCACTTCCAATGCTTGGCCTACCAGAAGCCCCAAGGCAATCGAATTAAAATCTAGTATATCACTTCAGCAACTTACTACCCAGGACCTAGCAGCCTCCCATCATCAGAGGACATCATGAACATCGCGGAGCTTCGCCAAATCAGCAAACGTACTTCCATCAACAACTTTACTGCCAAGTCTCCCAACGAAGATCAACATCACTTCCGCAGAGTGTTCGATAACATCGCAACCAGTTTTTGGAAAAGGTGTCATGCTTTTGACAAAATGGACTTCGATTTCAAGACGACCCAACAACAACACGACAATAACTGCTTCGATCCTAATAAGTAGAGGTTCCAAGTAGCATGGACCGGGCATGTACAGGCGCCCCTTTTTCAGCACCCCTATTGTGCCCTCTGTTCATCATGATATAAGATTGAAAGTGCCATGCGGTCAGTGTCGAGCAACAGGGACGTTTACCTTATCAATGTGCTGAATTCTTCATATGTACAGCTGAAAACACAAAACGCCATCCAAAACGTATGTCTGCTGTAACTCTTGTTACGTGCCTAAGCAACATATTATGCACAGGTATTATCTTTGACTTTGACTTTGCTTTCGATTCGGATATGTTAATATGTTTTGTAATGTTGTATGTTGTTTAGTTTTAGAATTTCATGTTTGCAGATTTTGTTATATCATTTTTTCATTATTCATTGTGTTTTTTGAAAATTTTGGCATAGTTATGATGGTATTAAATAAATGTTATTTTCTTGTGTAACTTAGTTTTTTCTTCTTTTAGTTACTGTTAGTTACGGCTACTAACATTTACATCTTCGATAGCTCGTTAAAAGTTCTTCGAGGTCGCAAACGTAAGTTAAGTACCTCCACGGTTCAAGAGGGCACGCTGGGAGCTTGAAAACGCCACAACTATGTTTAGCGGAGCTACAACACGGCGCACTCACTCACTATGTCAGTTAATAGTTCTGGTAAATTGAAGAGAAAACAATGAAAAATGGCAATAGGCACTAAAACATTTTATTCACATGCTAGCGCGACAATATCTTCGGTAGTAGGTAACAGCTCGCAATGCGCCCGAGCGGCGAAAAGGCGGTAACAATACAAGGGAGGTTTGACCAAACAGGGTTCGTCGTTCGCTTTGAGACGCGCGGCGGCCGTGACTATTACTGACACTACTTTTTAGGGTTCCGTAGCCAGAACCCTTATAGTTTCGGTCTGTCTGTTTGAAGGTCAAGGGTTTTTCTTCCAAACACCATCATGTGGGGTATCGTTGGATAGCTCTTTCAAATATATTTTATGTCATACCTGGCCATAAAGTGGCCATTATCGCACGCTCCGCGCGCGAAAAAATCCACTTCCTGGCCAGGGGGTGACATAAAATTTTGTACTTACCACGGGCGATAGTAAAGAAAGCCTCAGATCGCACATTTATCGCCCTTGCCTTCGGCTCGGGTGTAAAATACCTGCGATCTGAGACATTCTTTGTTTTATCGCCCTTGGTAAGTAATGTACTAATAAGGTTTCTAAAAGCATTTTTTGATTAAAGAATTGGTTGGCGTGATATTAAGCTTTGAAGTGATAATTTTTGTTGAATTGTACTTAGACTTGTAAAGTTTTGTGGTATAGGGGGCTGGCCCTTCAGAATGAGCGTCACATAATAAGACCTCTGTTCTGGAACCGACTCGAAATACAATAAGTGTATATACTACCACAATCTTGCCCCACGAATATGACATAATAACATATTCGCCTAATCCTCGCCTAATACCTATCAAATGTTCAAAAAGTCATAAGTCCTAAACTACGCCTTACTGGGCGTTTATCGAAGCATTGAGCAATATGTATAACGTTTTTAATACCTAGTAGATTGTACTTATAACTAGGGTCTCAAATAAGCGATATTACCACGAGATGATTATTTTCCCGAGCGAATATGCGTATTTTGTGGCCCACATTCGGGTTGGCATCAGCATGGCTGGTATCAATTTCGGAAGAAGTTATACTTTTGTATGTAAGCCACAGTGCCATTCAATATAAGTATCTGTACTCTTTCAGAGAGGTTTAATTTCCGAATCGGTGCTAGTTTAAGTATTGACATTCATAGGTTTTTATACAAGCGGCCTGTGGGTTAGTTACACTCAATGAGCAATCAGAGCCTTGCGTGTCCGCTACAATAACATGTTTAGGTTGCTTTTGGGTCTGCCTAGATTCTGCAGCGCGTCAGGCATGTTTGCCGATGCTAGCGTACTTAGATGGATTTCAGCAGGAGCAGAGCAGGGTCCAGATATTAACCTTATTTACAAATAAAAGTGCAAGTAATTCACTTCATTAGTATGCTCAACGAATATGCACTGTAATGCCTTGAAAATAGCGTGTTTAGATTTTTTTTGTTCGCTCCGATCTATCTGATGGCGGTTGTACAGTCATCAAAAGTAGCTAAGCATATGAAAACATCAGTCTTTATTACAAGGGAATAGGGACTTTTGACCTCTTTTATATTCCAAGCTTCTTTTGAAGCCGATTGTACAGTCAAGCGCACCAATATGTATACACATTTTCAGCTTAATTCCATTGAAATAAGGTCCTAAAATTTATACGTATTTATGTCCTTGACTGTATAATTAATGTATAATCAATATGTAGATAGATACAGCAAATAACATTATGACACGAGCAAGGTGACCAAAACAAGGATAATGTCATTAATGTCGCACAAAATTCTAAACACAGGTGTTTTCCGCACGAAAACATGGCTAAGTTATCACATGTCAAATAAAGAGTTAGGTTAGTATTATTATACTAGCTTTTGGCCGCGACTTCGTCGGCGTGTACCCCGTTTTTTAACACGTTCCCTGTCCCGATGCCCCCAATGTAGGATCATGAACATATTTTTCAGCAGCAGCTGCTTCCACTGTGGAGTAATAGGCCATCCCCATAGGCAGGCACTGAATGCACAGTCCAACTGTCAGTTGGACTTGTGACATCGTCAGATCGTTTTATATGGGGCAGTGAACGTGTTATAGGATTCATGGTGTCGATGGCGAACTACGTCTCTTAACAAGCATTGCTTGACGAAATCATCATTAATATGATGGAATGCCTTTTAAAAAAATAGAATAATAGAACGTGTTACAGATTAGAATAATTTTAACGGTCGTTTTCGCCTACAATTCTTCGGTTCCCTAAGACATGTATGTATGTACTAAGTAGGTAATTTCACTTATTTCTGTAGCTTATCACGTCTCAAAGATACGCCGCATAATTTTCCTGATTCAAGATGGTTTTAAATAGCATGACGATAATCGCACAGTTTTTCTAACCTGCTGAAAAAAACGCTTACCTAGTTGGGTCATAAACACTTGCAAAAACAAAAGTCGTCTCTCCTGTGGTCAATAGTTAACTGCTTATGAGCATGTGAGTTATGATTTTATTAAATCGATTTATAGAACCGGAGACGCCGTTTATGCGGGTTACTTACAAGACCAAATAGCCCTTAACTTTTGATATGTCCACAGGAAAGACGCGAACCTAAATCTGTTTATGACCCAGGTATCACTCTTCAGTACAAACTTCCAGTGTAAGTCAGCACTATTTCATCCATCCATCCATCCATCGTTCTTAGGGGATGAATTTTGTAAAGCCCCTTCTTAGTGGATACTAAGGTTATAAAAACTATACCTATTGTGAAAATTTCAGCTCTCTGGATCCAACGGTTTGGGCTGCCCGTTGATTTAAGTGAGTCAGTCAGTCAGTCAGTCAGTCAGGACTTTTACGTTTATATATATACTAGCTGTTGCCCGCAACTTCGTCTGCGTAGAGCTCGGTTTTTAGTTAAAACATCTTAATATCCAGGAAACGGTATAATAATTGTGGTACTTTTACCCGGTGAGACCAAATTATTAATATGCTGTACAGATATAAATCGGTCAACCCAAATTCTCAACCCCTCTAAAAATCCCTTTAAAGGTACCAGTGGTCAAAAATATTCATAGGGAAGCCGGAAATATTCTGCCTTTCTTATTCTTCATGAGCCGTAGTAAAAGAACTGGACTGGCTGAAGATTAGGCAAGTCGGAATCGAGTTGTATGGACGCTTCGCCACTGAAAGGTACCTACTTATCGGCTAAAAACTCTCATTTATTTAGGCTATTTTTTTTGTGAGTCTCTTGTCGTACTCATCTTGTCATTTTCTCTTCGTTACTGTACGTATTTAATTATGGACCTGTAGAAATTTCGTTTCAAACATCTATTCAAATCCACAAATCCTGAAATCATTTAAACAGACAGTCTCTTTGCGCTCGTGGCCCAGCGGCGCTTGCGAACTGCTTGCGCTTGCTAAGGTTAAGCAACGTGGGCAGCGGGCAGGACTTGGATGGGTGACCGCTTTGAGTGGTTACTAACTGAGCGCTCCCGTGCTTTGGAAGGCACGTTAAGCCGTTGATCCCGATTGCTGTCTATGGCAGCAGTCGTTAAGCCGAGTTGGAGGCCTTCGGGCGGCTTGAGAACTTCTAACAGTCAAGTTGCCCACTCACTTGACAAAGCCTAATCCCAATAAGGTCTAGTTTCCCCTCGGGGTTGGAAGGTCAGATGGCAGTCGCTTTCGTAAAAACTAGTGCCTACGCCAAATCTTGGGATTAGGTAGCGGACCCCAGGCATCCTTCAGGATGCAACTGTACTGGGATAACGCTAGGAGGATGATGATGAGTCTCTTTGTGAAATGAAAGTCTCTCTTGAAGAGGGCTTGGGCCCTGGGACCCCACGGACCGGGGGTCTCTCTCAACACCGAACGGAACAAATATTAACTTCATATATTATAAAAGATTATGGGTATGAGGGAAGGGTAGTCCAAAACCTCACCATGTATCACCGCTGAGGTTGAAATTTTGCTAATACAACATTACGCCTTATTAAGTTCGCATTTGTACAAATATTTAACTACTGCTAAAATTAAGTAACAGAATTTAAAACAAAACTACAACTAAATTAAAACTAATATAAATCTCCCAAATCTGTCCCCTGTGGAAGGCTACCCATAAGGCTAGCTACATTCCCTCGCTGGATGGCTATGCTTATCCTTTGGCAGAGGAATGAGCCAGCCCTGCGATCTGCGTTAGCCTCCCTCAGCCTTTTTTTTATGCTTTTAATAAGCCTGTGGGCGTCGGAACTCCAGGGCCCTAGGGTTTCGACGGAAAACGCCGCAAATATGTTGTTGTTTGATAAATCAAGATATTTGCGGCGCTTCAGCGCCTCAGCCGCTGCCGCCGCTTCGCCGGCTCTCAACGAAGTAACAGGCAAATGGGACGGCAATGGAATGTATCCATACAGGTGGCATCCCAAATAAGCGGCCGCCCCATTTGCCAAGGAATTAATGTCATTCCGTCAGGCCTCTTGCCATCGTCACGAGCCAGACCAGGTGGTTCCAGCACCGCTGGCACGTTGACGCTGGCAAGAGCCCGACGGATTGTACCGTTGAGGCTTGCGTGACGAGACAGGCGGTCGGCGCTCCTACGGCAGGAGAGGCTATGGTGGCCCAGTCGGTCCACCTCGGCACCACAGGGGCAGCGATGGGAAACGACTATGTTTACAAGGCGGGTAATGCTTGACAGTAGATTCTGTTACTTAATTTTTCCAATCTTGAGATATAATTAATTATATTAAATAAGTACTGCTATGTTTTTTTTTTCTATTTTGTACCTACTTGATTTGTGCAATAAAGTGTTAAATACTAAGTACTACTACCTACGTGATGAATGTTCGATCCCTAAAAAGCTTGAAGCCTTAAATAAAATTTATAAAAAGTCATCAAACCCATGTAATGAGAACAACTAACACAGGACGCAATTAACTTAATAAACGATAAACACTCCGCCGGTTTTTAGGATAAAATATCTTATCATCAAACCAATAAAGTATTTGGAAATACTCTACTTCTACTCTACTTGGCGATACTCCTCAAATTTATATATATAAATACATGAAATAATACTTTTCGTGTAATACAACGTGGCGATGCTGCCACTTTCCAGTCATTACACTCTTATCACCACCACCACTCTTATAGTCACCCATGGACACGCTGCTGCCTTCGGAAGGCGATTTGGAGCAAATTTTTATTTATAATTATTTTTAAGTTAGTATTTAGTAATAGTTTAAAATTTTAATATTTAATTATTATTCCAATTTTGTAACAACTACCGTTGGCGTTATGTTTCTTAATAAAATTTACATACTTATAATACCTAGCATTCATTCATTACCGCCGCGAGCTCCGAGCTTGAGTCTATTTTTGAATTGTATCGTAAAATTCGTGTATGTACAAATAAATGTATTTACAAGTAGGTTTTAGTTTAGTTTATTTCTAGCTTAGGTCATTTTATTATTGTTTTAATGTAATTTTGCTGTTTTGACAATAAAATTTGAAATAATGAAGAAGTTATAACTGTTTTAAAGTTGCTAGTTATAGGGAGAGAGAAAACGCTGCAAATATGACGTAAAAGCAATAAATGACTGAATAACTGAAAATCGCTTTTCGATCGCAGTCTTCTTGCTATGACGGCATAGCATGCGTCCAGGGTGTTGGCCAAATGATAAATAGATGGGTCATAAACAGATTTAGGTCCGCGTGTTTCCTGTGGACATATCAAAAGTTAAGGGCTTAACAAAGCTTAATTTTGGATTGGTCTAGGTCATAACTCACATGATCATAACCCGTGACTATTGACCAAAGGAGAGACGACTTTTGTTTTTGCAAAAGTGTTTATGACCCAGATCTCATTTGTTACCACCGTCACTACGGGGAGGTGCCCTGGGCGCAAGAATTAAGATATCTATATAATTAAATTATGTAAATGATTCAAAACGTGTTTTTTAATCATTTATGATAGAAAAACATGACCATGTATACTTGTCATAGACTCCCACGGACCATGTTATTGATCCCTACACATCAACTTATGCATGCATAATAAAGACTATAGTCATAGTCATAGTGATTTATTTGTAAACATAGGTGGAATACATAGGTGGATAAAAAAATGGTTTACGTAACACTATGTTTTGCCTATAGGCGTACAAAATCAGTAGCATTATAAAGTTTCAAAACATAAAAAATAATTAACAACGCAATAATAATAAGAGAGAAAATAGAAATGTGAGATGTCAAATTATTTGTAGGTACATTATTAAGTTCAATTCAATTAAATTACAAATCATCAAATAAATTGCAAATCATATCAATTAAATTACATGTCATATCAATTACATTACAAATCATATCGAATAAATTATAAGTCATATTAATTAGATTACAAGTCATATATTATCAATTAAATAACATGAGAATGTATGTCAAATTTTACTATGTAAAGGAAGTTAAATCGTCTATTAAAAAATTTGATACTGAGTAATATGATTTGCTTATAAGTAATTTACAAAGCTTATTTTTAAATTCCTGCAATGGTAACATTCTTAACGCTAAAGGTACTTTATTAAAAATTTTGGTTGCCATACAGAAAACACTCTTTCGCATCAGTGCGGTACGTGATGGAACAGTGCAAAGGTTATGACTGCGATAGGTGCTACGCTTAAATACATCTGATACCTTTATGAATAGTGCAGAGTTTGTTCTGACCAATGTGGCAACTTCGAAAATATACAGACACGGCACTGTCAGAACTTTTAGTTGTTTGAAATAGGGAACACAACTGTCTGTCTGTTTCAAAGCACACATGGCTCTAATACATTTTTTTTGCGCCTTAAAGACTGCTTCCCTATTTGAAGAGTTCCCCCAGTAAATGATAGCATAGCGAAGAGCTGACCCAACATATCCATGGTAGGCTGACATGACTGCATCAATGCTTGTTTGTTTTTGTAGTTTGTACAAAGCATAAGCATACTTGTTAAGTTTGCTACAAATTTCATCAGTGTGTGATTTCCATGACAAGCTATTGTCGATGGTTACTCCTAAAAATTTTGTTGAAACTAAATATACTCATATAAACAGAGTATTTACAACGCTCTTTCCAATGGTATATAAGTTTTGTTTATACGTGGATGGCCAAAATTCATTATTATCAGGGACACAGTTCTTTCTAAATAAAGGAGAAATTGAAAAATAGATGTCGCTGTACGCCTCTCCTCTCCAAGTCCTGCTCAGAGCCAATTTTTTTTTAATATAATTAATTACTTAGTACTATACTATTGGTTCAGTATCGAGACCGAGACGTTTACCTCAGTACTTAATCTAGATGATACAACAAATACCTACCTACAGACCGAGCGTAAACAATACATTAAAAAAAGCCGGAATATTTGCATTCGCGATGCATAGGTATATAAAACCGTTGCACCATGCTCTCACCACAACAACTCCAAATTTCAAGAGACGCACTATTTACAATTCAAAATGGCCGCCCTTAAGACTCTGCTGATCCTGGCGGTGCTTGCGCTGGTGATGGCCAGTGCCGTCGCTGTTCACGTCGGTCTCTGCGATCAGGTCTGTAGCCGTAGCCTCGCTGAACAAAACGAGTGCTGCCGCACCCATGGCTACAGTCGTAGTAACTGTAGGCGTGGCGTTATGAACTGTTACTCTTGGGTTGGTACATAAGTAATGCAGGTTGTGGTTAAGATGTTATTAACGGACACTGCGTACACGAGATATAGATAGTATATATACAACATGTCGAAACTTGTCAAACGTTTCGAATGCGCTTGTTTTATCCATTTATCATAGTCAGTATAACGTGAATCATGGTGCGGAAAAGAAGTCACGTGCGCCACTGCTTACTTTACGAATTTTGTTTGGATCACTCCGCTGCCCAAGCTACCCGAAACATGAGTGTGGAAGGTGAAGATGCGTTATCCGAATCTGCGGCACAACGATGGTACAAACGGTTTCGTGAGGGGAATTTTTGCGTGGAAGATTTACCAAGGTCTGGCCGCACAACAGAAGTTGAAGAGCAGCAATTGAAAGAGATCCCAGGTTAACTTCACGCGATTTAGCAAAGCAGCTTGACTACGATCACACTACCATATTGCGTCATCTTCATGACATGGGCATGGTCTCAAAATTAAGTGTTTGGGTACGTCACGAATTATTCGACCATCAACGAGACTGCAGAGTGGAAATTTGTACAAGCAGTCTTCTTGCATTTCGTAGAACCAATTAATAAGAGGTTACAATCAACACCTTCAAAAGTGACTACCTACTGAGAATTCCACATATTGGTTCCGATTGCATCTGACTCAAGGTATAGCTATTGTAACAGTTTCTGCTACGAGAGCTGTTGGGCTAGCTTGCTGCCAAGTCGCATCAGTCTCGACTGTGTCATTCCTGTCTCACTCACAATGTGCTAATTAGAAAGGGGACAGTAGATTCTGGTCTCGTCTCACGTCGCAGCGCTAGTTGTGCTAACCCCGCTGATCAACGAAGCTAACTTAATGTCATGAACTTAGAGGGCTGCTGCTTCCAGCGGCGTCGAGAACATCCGTCAAACGACAGCCATTTTGTTGCGAGCCATAACTGAGCAAGTGCTGAAAGTGAGTGATTTCCGATGAGTGTCTTTCTTATACACGAGCGAGCGTATCAGGCGAGTTTATAATTAGACACGAGCCTAATTATAAACTCGTATGTTTTGTAATGTTGTATGTTCAGTTTTTTTTAGCTTAGTTTTAGAATTTCGTGTTTGCATAATTTGTTATATCATTTTGCTTCATTGTGCTTTCATTATTCATTGTGTTTTTTGAAAATAATGTGTTTTGGCCTATGATGGTATTAAATAAATGTTATTTTCTTGTGTAACTTTGTTTTATCTTTTTTAGTTACTGTTAGTTTCTGCCACTAACATTCACATCTTCGATAGCTCGTTAAAGTTCTTCGAGGTCGCGAACGTGCATCTACGGTTCCAACATGGCGCACTCACTAATCTCACTATCTCAGTTAGGGCACAAAATAAAAAATATACAGAAGGTCCGTTCCCGCCGTTCTTGAAAATACATACCTAAACTTGCCCGACTCACAGGGTTGCTTCTGTATTGATTGTGAATTTTAAAAAGGAGTAGGTATAATAAAAATTCTTCAACATGACATTTAAATATGAACCAGCGTATCTTGGTAAAAAACCGGCCAAGTGCGAGTCGGACTTCGCACATTTAGGGTTCCGAATCAACCTCAAAAATATGATTTATCAATATATTAGTAGGTATTTGTTGTTAAAATATACGTAATATTGAACATTGTCACCAAATTTCACGTTCATAGGTCAATGAGAAGTCTAAAAATTCTTCGGAACAAATTTTGTAACAGACGACGGACGAACGGACGGACGTCTGGGCGACACCAATAGGGTTCCGTTTTGGCTCTTCGGGTACGGAACCCTAGTAAATTGATGCGTGACCCGTTGCGAGTTGTGACTTGTGTGTGTGGTCTAAAATAAGCCACAGCCACACACGAGATATGGTTATTTTCCCGAACGAAATGAGGGAAAATAGTTCGAGGGGTAGGTAATATATGTATACGAATTTTGTAATTTTGCGGTTACAAGATTGGCCTCTGCATGAGGTACCTACTTATCAATTTCGGAAGAAGTTATACTATTGTATATACAGTGCCATTTAATATTATCTGTACTCTTTCAGAGTGGTTTATTTTCCGAACCGGTGCTAGTTTAAATATTGAAATTCATAGGTGCATAATGCATATGGCATAGAATACGGCTCTATGCCATATGCAGAATAATGCAGATGCACCTATGAATGTCAATACGCTGCCTGTCGTAGAAAGCGACTGAAAGGGGGGTCCTCGGGGTCGAAGACGGTCGTAGTTGGGTGCTGCGATCGTCCATAAATACATGGTAGGACCCATATATGTGGACTCTAGGGTGGCTCTGGCGTGTTCCACGGGAGATCCCAGAGCCGCTAGCCGTCCGAAGTGGGTTGAATACAATCGGGGGTTTTTAGTCGGTGCAAGGCCGAAGTTTAGATTTTTTTGTGAGCACCAATCTGTCTGATGCCGCTTGCTCAGTCAGTATCAAAAGTAACTTGACATATGAAAAGTTCAAAAGTCTTTAAGGCGATATATCGATTGAAAGAGACACCCTTTGTTTTTCGCTCACGACAAATCTCATTAAATATAATCTGACTGTGTGCAGGTTTATTAAATTTCCTCTTGTCAGTACCTAGATGAGGTAAAATACCATCATATTAACTTAATCGTGTCTTTTAATAATGCGTTGTTTTAGTAGGCTGAGGAAAAAAAGGAAAATATAGACTCGACTTTGGATTTATTTTCTATCGAGAAAATTGCAATCATGTTTCGCTATTGTCAGTACCACAATCATATAGTCAAGAATCATATATCTGAAAATCAGCCCCTACTGTTTGCTAGTCTGGGCAGGACAGAGTTTCAAAGTCTCCAAATTTCTCAGTGTAGCGCCTTAATTACAAGAAATAATAGGAACTTGTCCTCGGTACCCTGCCACAGGGTCCCTTTTTAGACTTTAATTTTTAGTAGGTATTATTAGTAGGTTTTTATTTTAGATTTA
Organism: Cenopis cana; assembly: GCA_951800055.1. Classification (NCBI taxonomy): domain Eukaryota; kingdom Metazoa; phylum Arthropoda; class Insecta; order Lepidoptera; family Tortricidae; genus Cenopis; species Cenopis cana. Next base: position 4,542,277 of record OX637498.1, on the reverse strand, counting down.
GCTATTTGTAATAATATTTAAGTTTTCCTGTGTTAGGAAAAAAGTGTTTTAATTTTCAATCAACATCTTAAAATAAAAAATTAATTATCATAATCAACATACAAAATAAACCTAAATGAAATAAAAATAAACTTAAAATATATCTAATTAAAATTAAAGGTAACCTAGACACTAAAATCTAATTATAAAACTGAATTACATAATTAAAAATAAAATCTATATACATGTGAACTACGTCCGGCTCAGACCTGGTCCAAAAGTGGTGGTCCTGGTTTTCCTTATTAGGTTTAATTTTGTTATAGTTTAGTTTAAATAAAATAATAGGAACTTTTGACTTCTTACATATGCCAAGCTACTTTTGATGCCGACTGTACCATGTATGTACATTATGTATATAGATACAGCAAATAACAATATGACACAAACAAGGTGACCAAAACAAGGATAATGTTGCGAAAAATTCTAAACACAGGACGGTGAATTTCCGCACGAAAACATTAATATCATATTTCAAATAAAGAGTTGTTATTATACGGGAACAAATAAAATGATCACCTAAATAACTTTTGATATCACCAAATTTTCGAACCCTAAAATAAGGCTGAACACTCAAAAAAATGTATCGACCATCAATTTCAGGTCACCTAAACACTCATACCTATTATTCCAGCACTTGCAGCTATTTTACTTATTGCGTTCCCTGAAATTTTACAATCGCATCAAAAAATTGTCAAGTACCACCAAAAATACTAAACTACCACCTAATCTCGTGCATCATTTGTTATTAGAATTACATCCAAATATTATACACATTACAAGCTATATTGTAGTTAATACATACAAATTAAAAAATGCGTTCAGAAACCGTAGAAAATGACTCGCATAATAACATTCAATGTTCTTACGTGTGGAGAAGGTTACAGCAGTAACATAATGATTATGAATTAAAATTGTTCATTATGTTATTAAATATAATAACAATGTTTTTTTTTTAATTTTTTACGAAAAATCGTCATTATACTTGATTTCGACTAATTCGGGGTTAACATTTTCAAATTTTACATTTATTTTGAATTTTGACAAAAAAAAAAATTTTTACGTAAAATCGTCATTATACTCGATTTCGACTAATTTGGGGACAAGGATTTCAAATTTTACATTTATTTTGAAATTTGAAGTAAAAAAAAATTTTTTTTTACGTAAAATCGTCATTATACTCGATTTCGACTAATTTGGGGATAAGGATTTCAATTTTTACATTTATTTTGAATTTTAAGCAAAAAAAATTTTTTTTTACGTAAAATCGTCATTATACTCGATTTCGACTAATTCGGGGATAAGGATTTCAAATTTTACATTTATTTTGAAATTTTGATTAAAAAAAATTTTTTTTACGTAAAATCGTCATTATACTCGATTTCGACTAATTTGGGGATAAGGATTTCAATTTTTACATTTATTTTGAATTTTAAGTAAAAAAAAATTTTTTTACGTAAAAAATTTTTTTTTACGTAAAATCGTCATTATACTCGATTTCGACTAATTCAGGGGTAAGGATTTCAAATTTTACATTTATTTTGAATTTTAAGTAAAAAAAAAATTTTTTACGTAAAATCGTCATTATACTCGATTTCGACTAATTCGGGGATAAGGATTTCAAATTTTACATTTATTTTGAATTTCAAGTAAAAAATATATTTTTTTACGTAAAATCGTCATTATACTCGAGTTCGACTAATTTGGGGATAAGGATTTCAAATTTTACATTTATTTTGAATTTTAGGTAAAAAAAATTTTTTTACGTATAATCGTCATTATACTCGATTTTGACTAATTCGGGGAAAAGGATTTCAAATTTTACAATTATTTTGAATTTTAACTTTAAAAAAAAATGTGTATCAAAACACTCGTGTTTTAATGCCCGAACATGTCGCGTGTTAGTCCGAAACATGTCGCATAACCCTAAAAAACACTCGTCGACGTCGACCCTATTATGAAACTCGCCTTCGGCTCGTTTTATAAAACTCACACTCGTGTTTTAATGCCCCTCATTATGTACCGGTTGCATAAACTACTATTAGCATTGAATTATAAGTTAAACTTCCAATTAAGGTAAACGTCGCAATGTTTGACACCTTATGTTGATATTGTTGATACCCAAGACTCAAACGTTAGCGTGTGTATATAATATACATATATATATATATATATATATATATAAATATATATGTATATTATATACATATTAAAATTGAGTGTATTATAATCTAAATATGATCGTTAAATGTTATCTCTAAAAACTATACAGAAATACGGGCAGTGTAAACTAAAATAACTTTGAAAGTATCGTTACGAACAAGAAAGTGAAAGTGAAGGAAATATTAGCATATACTTGGTACAAACTTAGTGAAAACATTAAAAGTGCCCATTTGGTTGTGATGCTAAAAGATTAAGTTGATTTAGAAACATATTCAAGTAAGTCTAAAATAATTTTCTGTTGAATACTCAAATTTTAAATTCATATTGATATGCAGAATGTAAACAAAGTGCCAACCAATCAGAGCCGAGAGCCGATGAGCAGTCAGCCAATCAGAAACCTTCAGCCACAGAACACATAAAAATAGTCTAGCTAGAGACATCTAGTAATATTAAGTTCACAGCGCCATCTAGTAGCGCTAATGAGCAATAATAACAAACCTCGGCTGACGTTAATCGAAAATCGGATTCAAGCAGACAAGATTTTAGTTTTCTTGATGGGCGCTAGAGGTCACTATTTTCAAAATTAGTCGCATAGATACAGAGATGACTCCGCCAAGTAAAACCGAGTGTGTGAAATGTAATAAAACTATACCGGATAGATGTTTCCTACACTGTTCGAAATGTACAGATGATTATTGCTTGAGATGTGCAAATGCAGAAAAGAGGTTCTTCGGTTCAATGTCACCGGGCCAGAAAACTAAGTGGGATTGCGTTCCTTGTAAACTCAAAGAACCGAAAAGCAATGCCGCATCGGGCCCTCTGCACCGACCTATAACCCAGTCTAATGTTAATAAAAAAGACAGTAAAAATACTTACCGTGACTTGATAATTACTACTCGAAGTCAACGAAAATTAGCCATCAGCCCCATAACAAACGATAATAATGAGGACAGTGATTCTGATGTGAGCCTACTGGGAAACACGTGCCAGTCTAAAGACAATTCAATGAGAAATGATGTAAATATGTGTACAATAGACCAAATAAGTCATCTCCTAGATAAAAAACTTGGTCAATATAAAACGTTGATAATTTCGGAGTTGAAAGCCGAAATGAAGTCCCTAATTCAGCACGAAATACACGAGATCACTTCAAAGTTGAGACAGGAATTTTCGGAAAACATAAGTAGCCTGACATCCAAACAAAATGATTTCAATAATGAAATAGCTCAATTACATAGAAAAATTATAACCATGGAATGTGAGCAAAGAAAACTCAAAAAGGAAATCCAGGACCTACAAAACATGCGCGTCACGATTACAGAAAAGCCAACAGAAGATACTAGCAAAAAAATTGTATTGTACGGATTAAATGAATCTTTTCGGGAAAATGGAAATGAACTATACAGCAGAATCTCCCACATATTCCGCGATTTATTAAATGTAAACTTAGAAGGATATATAGAGGACCTACATCGATTAGGAAAGAGAGGAAAACGCAGACCCATCGTCATCGAACTAATAAGCAAGCGAATGACCAACTTCATACTAGACAATTACCGTTGTTTTAAGGATACAGGACTAGTTATCTCTCGATATTTAGACAGCGAGGACATAAACAAGCGAAGGGAATTAATTGTCCTATTACAAGAAGCCAGAGAACAGGGAAAAAATGCAGTTATAAGGAACAACAGACTAATAATAAACGGGCAGGAGCATTCTCAACCAGAACAAACCTCTTTAAAGACACAGACAGAGGTAATTGAAAAAGAAAATCATCAATATCTCAATGATTCAGAGCAGACTCAATTGCAGGAGGCTTGCACTGCGATATCCAATACTAACCAGAAACAAGACCATGAACCTGCTATGACTACAGGCAATCTAAATGATAATTTTCGTCCCTAAATCTAGCCATTTAGAAATTCTTTATCAGAACATGTGCAGCATTAATAATAAATTCCATCTAGTAGACGCTTTGTTAGATGAAAGGCCTAATTTACACGCACTATGCATATCTGAGACCTGGATAACTGAATCTAAAATAGATTTATTGAACCTTGAAGGCTATAATATGGCTAGCTGCTTTTGTAGATCTAATTATGAAGCTGGAGGTGTATGTATTTTCCTTCGTTCTGATATCGACTTTGTAGAATTAAAAGACATTAATAAACTTTCTGTAGAGTACGTATTTGAAACCTGCGCTATAGAAATATGTACATCAAATTTGATTCTGGTCGTAATCTACTGGCCAAATAGTGATAGGCATCCTGACTTGTTTTTTGAACAATTGGAGCTACTTTTGCAAGTATTACATACCAAATATAAGAATAAAAATGTAATAATAGGAGGAGACTTAAATATTGACATTCTTAAGAAAACCACACTGTCTAAACAATTATTAAATACGTTTTTAACTTTTAATTTTACACAGCATGTAAAAGAGCCGACTAGGATCTCTAAAAATACTGCAAAATGCCTGGATATCATTTTCACTAATTTTGACGCAGATAACTTTGATGTTGATGTGCAAGAACATGGATTTTCCGACCATAAAGGTGTAAGTGTAATAGTGCCTAATGCAATGGAGAGAACGGGACATAAACATGATGAGTATATACATTTTAAACGGTTTTTTACAGAAAAAAATATCCAATTATTTAAAACACAACTACAAAGTATTAACTGGCTCTCTATCTTTTCACCTCACATTTCAATGAATAATAATTTTGAAAATTTCAGCAATATAATGAAAATGTTGTTAAACCGCTGCATCCCTAAAAAGCGAATAAAATTTAAATTAAAACCTAACAGACAGTGGCTAACACCCGGAATTAAAAAATCGTGTATACAGAAACGGCTTTTACGAGATCTCATTTCACAGTCAGACGACCCGATTTTAATTAAGCACCTGAATATATTTACAAAAACTCTAAAAAGAAGTGTTACCATTGCAAAAAAGATACATAATCATAAAAGGGTCAATTCTTCATGCAACAAAATTAAAACTGTGTGGAAAATAATAGGTGAACAGACCAAAAAACCTTCATTAAAAATAAAAACAAAGAAAAATATATCACTCGAAGTAAATGGAAAATTAACAGACCAACCACAAATAGTCGCAGACTCATTCAACACCTACTTTTCCTCAGTAGGAATTAATCCAAACAATAGTCAACCGAGCGGTCGCCCCGTCTTAAACCCCACTAGTAATACTATATTTCTGTCTCCACCTAGTCACACAGAAATTGAAAAAACTATAAGGGAATTAAAAAATAAGAACAGTTCTGGAATCGACGAAATACCCCCGTCACTTGTAAAAAAATGTTGTAACGAATTAGTTATACCATTAACTTTCTTAATAAACCAGTCATTCTCAACAGGAATATTTCCGGATGCCTTAAAATTTGCCGTTATTAAACCAATCCCCAAAAATAAAAACGTGAGTGACCCCAGTCAATACCGCCCCATAGCTATGTTACCAACTTTCTCAAAAATCTTTGAATCGATCATGGCAAAACGCTTATCGGAATTTTGCGATAAATATGACATTTTTGATAATAACCAATTTGGCTTCAGAAAACAGAGAGGTACAATATTGACTGTACACAAGTTTATACAAGACGTTATTAGTATAATAGATAACAAAAGCTACGCATTTGGGCTACTGCTCGATATGAGCAAAGCATATGACCGGGTGAATCATAATATTCTCCTTAATAAATTGTACGGAGTAGGTATACGCGGCACTAGTTTTGACTGGTTCAAATCATATCTCGAAAATAGAGTACAACTAGTGGAAATAGACTTCTATGATAAAAAGAGAAATACAGTTACTAAAATACATTCACTACAGAGACAAATTACATCATCAATTCCACAGGGTAGCGTGCTAGGCTGCATCCTATTTTTAATCTACATTAATGATTTACCGAAAATTATAACATCAGAAAATATTAATTGCTTTTTATATGCTGACGACGTTTCCGTTGTTATCTCAACCCAAAACGACAACGATTTTGTATTACGCATGGACACCTTATTAGATAGCATTTTAAAGTGGCTTGAGGACCATAATTTACTTTTAAACTTAGAAAAGACAAACTTAATTCAGTTCAGACCTCATCAAAGACACCCATTAGATATTGATTATGCATATTCAGGACATAAATTTCAAACAACCAGTCAATGCAGTTTACTTGGAATAAACATAGACGAAAATATTAATTGGAAATCGCATATTGAGAAAATTTGTACAAAACTATCCCGCTTTACTTATGCCCTACGCAATATTAGGAAAAGTACCAACCTTAGAACCGCAGTCAGTGCTTATTATGCGTTTACCCAAACATGGCTGCAATACGGCATAATTCTATGGGGTAATAGTACTGACTTAATGGATTTATTCGTATTGCAGAAACGGTGCATAAGAATCCTTACAAACATTAAAAACTTTGAAACATGCAAACCACACTTCAAAAAATTAAATATCTTGACACTACCCTCACTCTATATTTTGGAGGTTTGTAAATTTGTACGTAAGCATCAAAATCTATATACCAAAGCCAAAGACCGTCACACGTGCACCCTAAATTTAAGACATAAAGATAAAATAGCCCTTCCTGCAAGTAACTTACAGATAAGTAACAAAAGCCCCCATATGATAGCCATACGTATTTACAACTAGCTTTGGCCCGCGACTTCGTCTGCGTAGAACTCGGTCATCACGTTAGAATGTTATTTCCCTGGCTAGATGCTGGCCAAGAGCAATCCCATTATTAATAAAAAAAAAATCGTCTATTTCTTGCGCTTACCTAGTTATCTCTCTTCCATTCTAACTTAAACCCCGTTAAGGGATGATTTCCGGGATAAAAGTATCCTATGTCCTTCTCTAGGACTCATACTATATCCATAGCAAATTTCATCTAAATCGGTTGAGCATTTTAATGGGAAACAGGCAGACAGAGTTACTTTCGCATGTATAACCCGCCCCGGTTTCGCACGGGTAGTCCAGTTTTAAACAACAACAAATACCTACTCTTTATTGCACACCTCATTTAAAGGACACAGATCAGGATCACAGGGAGAGGATTTTTTATGATTTAAATTTATTTATCCAAGCTTTTCCCCGCGACTTCATTCGCGTGAATATCCATATCAACTTCTACACCGTATTTCGCCGGGCTGTCTCGCTAAACATTGCGCATGCAAAATGAAATGATGATGATTGAAATTTTTCGGATATTCTTATGCAGATGCCGAAAAGACTTCATACGCATCAACTATAATTTGTATGAAAACGCGAGCGTACGGCGCGCGAAAATTTTCGAACATTATGATGTAGGTGCGGACAATGCTCATCAAGTAATGTAGAAGAAAACGCGAGCGCAGCGAGCGCGAAATTTTTCGAAAATTATGATGCAGGTGCGGGAAATACTTCATACTCATCAAGTAATGAAGATGAAAACGCGAGCGCAGCGAGCGGGAATTCTTTCAAACATTACGATGCAGGTGTGCAAAAGACTTCATACGCACCAAGTAATGTAGATGAAAACGCGAGCGTAGCGAGCGCAAAATGAAAAAAAAGAACATTGTGATGCAGGTGCGGAAAATACTTCATACGCATCAAGTAATGAAGATAAAAACGCAAGCGTAGTGAGTGCGAAATGTTTCGAACATTATGATGCAGGCACGGAAAAGATTTCACACGCATCAACTAATGTAGATGAAAACGCGAGCGTAGGGCGCGCGAAAATGTTCCAACATTATGATGTAGGTGCGGAAAATACTTTATACTCTTCAAGTAATGTAGTTGAAAACGCGAGCGCAGCGAGCGCGAAATTTTTGAACATTAATATGCAGGTGCGGAAAATACTTCATATGCATCAAGAAATGAAGAAAATCGCGAGCGTAGTGAGCGCGAAATGTTTTGATGCAGGTGAGGAAAATACTTCATACGCATCAACTATAATGTCGATGAAAACGCGAGCGTTAGGCGCGCGAAAATTATCGAACATTATGACGTAGGTGGGGAAAATACTCATCGAGTAATGTAGATGAAAACGCGAGCGCAGCGAGCGCGAAATTTTTCGAACATTCTTATGCAGGTGCCGAAAAGACTTCATACGCATCAACTATAATTTGTATGAAAACGCGAGCGTACGGCGCGCGAAAATTTTCGAACATTATGATGTAGGTGCGGAAAATGCTCATCAAGTAATGTAGAAGAAAACGCGAGCGCAGCGAGCGCGAAATTTTTCGAAAATTATGATGCAGGTGCGGGAAATACTTCATACTCATCAAGTAATGTGTATGAAAACGCGAGCGTAGCGAGCGCGAAATATTTCGAACATTATGATGCAGGTGCGGAAAAGACTTCAAACGCATCAAGTAATGTAGATGAAAAAGCGAGCGTAGCGCGCGCTAAAGTTTTTGAAGATTATGATGTAGGTGCGGAAAATGCTCATCAAGTAATGTAGAAGAAAACGCGAACGCAGCGAGCGCGAAATTTTTCGAACATTATGATGCAATTGCGGAAAATACTTCATACTCATCAAGTAATGTGTATGAAAACGCGAGCGTAGTGAGCGCGAAATGCTTCGAACATTATGATGCAGGTGCGGAAAATATTTCATACGCATCAACTATAATGTAGATGAAAACGCGAGTGTAGGGCGCGCGAAAATTATCGAACATTATGATGTAGATGCGAAAAATGCTCATCAAGTAATGTAGAAGAACACGCGAGCGTAGCGAGCGCGAAATTTTTCGATCATTATGAAGCAGGTGCGGAAAATACTTCATACTCATCAAGTAATGTGTATGAAAACGCGAGCGTAGCGAGCGCGAAATTTCGAACATTATAATGCCGGTGCGGAAAATAATTCATACGCATCAAGTCATGCAGATGAAAACGCGAGCGTAGCGAACGCGAAATTTTTACAAACATTATGATGCAGGTGCGGAAAAGACTTCAAACGCATTAAGTAATGTAGATGAAAAAGCGAGCGTAGCGCGCGCTAACGTTTTTGAACATTATGATGCAGGTGCGGAAAATAATTCCTACGCGTCAAGTAATGTAGATAAAAAAGCGAGTGCGAAATGATTCGAACATTATGATGCAGGTACGTAAAATACTTCATACGCATCAAGCAATGTAGATGATTGAACAAAAAGAAATTCTTGACCTATCAAATGGCTTTTTAAAGAGGTGGTTGAATAGATACTTTTTTGTTCATAAATTAGTGGAATACCTTTCAAAGTTCAAAGTGCTTTATTGTAAAACATAGGTATAACTGAATACCTACTTTGGTCTGTTCTTTCACTTTCGAAGATGGAGTAGAGGCCTTGGTTGATAGCGCACCCACCCTGGGTGCTTCTAAGAGTTATGCGATTTTCTGAGAATTGTTTTTTTTTGCTTCCTATCCGCCTATAACTTTCGAATTTGGTCATACTTGATGTTTATTGTTACGTAGGTATATTTTACTAACGGTTACCAATATACCCTAAATTTATGTCTGTTACGCGCTGAACGTATTTTATACATTTTGCTGACGGAAAACGCAACTAATCGGCACCTCGAAGAACCTCAATGACACCCATATCGATTATTAAGAAAAGTAAATAAGTAAATGTCCGCCATCTTCGATTTGAAAATGGATATCATTCTTGTAATGATCACCTCAAAAAACAATATTTTATACAAAAATGGGCATACTTAATATATAGGTAGTACATGTCGCAAGTGCTACCATGCAACCGAGAGCTCGCCGCTCTGCGTAGGTACGGTACCCTCCATCGAAAACAAAAAAAAACCGAGGTTGCGTAGTAAGGTTTGTGAATATTGATAGCGACTGACTGACCAACATAATTAGATCTCTCATTTCAAACAGTTAATATGGTTTGAAGGACTTTTGTATTTTTGTCTTTAGCCCTGAGAGGCAGAGGTATTGTTATTTCACCCCCCATTTTTTCAAATACTATCTGTATATTATAAAATGTTTGAATGGGGTTCTATTTACTTTGCGTCCATGTATATACTTACCAATTTTCAAGCCTGTAAATCATGAACTGAAAGACTTCTCATACAAAGTTTAACCCCTCTTTTCACCCCCTTTCATCCCTAACCTATATGATTTTTATAGCCTATAACCTGGCCGAAGATCCAATAAACATATTAGTGAAGGCTGTATTAAAATCCATTCGCTAGTTTTCGCGTGATAGTTAGACATATAAACAGACAGACAAACAGACAAACAGACAAACAGACAAACAGACAAACAGACAAACAGACATGAATTCTAAAAACAGTTGAAACGTGTTCTGTTATCGATTCTTAGACCCCTCCATCGATTTTTTTACTAATATCTTCAATGTACAGATTTTCGACCCTCTTCTGCTTTATTATATGTATAGATAGTCTTCCAAAGGATTTAGCTGATGAGCCCAAATATACGAAATTTGTTAGTAATTTAAAAACATATTTAATAGAGAAATGCTTTTATTCGTTGCAAGAATTCTTAAATGTAAATAGCTACTATAAATACTGTTAAAATATTATTAGAATAATTTAGGTGTAAGTTCTTTATTTTTGTAATGTAATGTCATGTTCAAATTTGCAATACCCGTACAGGGTTTCATGTTGTACCTTAAACTAGCATATTTTAAGACCTGCTGTATTCACATGAGAGCAATAAAGTATTAAAGTAAAGTATTAAAGTATATATATACAACGCGCGAGCCGAGCGAGCGAAGCGAGCGTGCCGCGGCAGCGGCCGGCGAAGCGCCAGAACCAACACATGTTCAGTCCGAAACATGTCGCTGGGTGAGTCCGAAACATGTCCCTGGATGCGTCCGAAACATGTCGCTTGATGAGCCCGAACATGTCGCGTGTTAGTCCGAAACATTGTAGCATAACCCTAAAAAACACTCGTGTGACCCTATTATGAATGTCGCGTGTTAGTCCGAAACATGTCGCTCGGTAACCCTAACATGTCGCGTGTGAGTCCGAAACATGTCGCTCGATGAGCCCGAATATGTCGCGTGTGAGTCCGAAACATGTCGCTCGATGACCCCAACATGTCGCGTGTGAGTCCGAAACATGTCGCTCGATTAGCCCGAACATGTCGCGTGTGGGTCCGACACATGTCGCTCGATCAATCCGAAACATGTCGCTTGCGTTCCTTACATTGCGCCATTATGTCCATTGCGTAGATTCGGCATTAGACTAGATATTAAATTGAATAAACAAATGACGATTGAAATTAGGTGATCATGTAGTATTTCTGGGTATCGAAAGAATTATTTGGGTGTAATTAATTTTAATAGGATTACGAGCCCTGTAATATTTGGATGTAAATTATATGAAATTTGGTGTTTGAAATTAGGTGATCATTAAGTATTTTTGGGTAGCGACTAATTTATTTGGTAACAATTTAATTTAATAGGTTATCGACATGTTACTTTTTTGAGTTGCACTTTATATTTAAAAGGAGTTGAAAATTTGGTGCGAATCTAGTATTTTTGGTAATTAATGTAATTTTTTAGAGCATCATTCGGCAACTAATTTGGTGGTTCGTTAAATGCTACCCTTATTATACTAGCTTATGCCCGCGACTTTGTCGGCGTAAAATTCTTTCATATAGTTAGAATTTAATTGCTCCTAAGATAAAACTAGGGTTGCCTTAAATATGGTGTCCTAGGATGGGACAATAAAAGGAAAAGTAGGGCAGTATTCCCACGGAGCCTACACTTGACTTGTGGCAACTTATATTATAAACCTTTTGCTTAATAGCCGGGAAACCTCGCTCCAAACCAGGACATACCGGGACGTATGGCAATCCTACGCTAAAACGTACCTTGCCCACATCAAATTTTGGTCTTGCCCCGTCTCTGTTTAATACATACATTCCCAAACGGGGTAGGCAGGGCACATGAAATTAAATTCCAGTGCCACTTTTAGCAATTGTAGGTTTATGTAGATGGAGAAAATGTGATATTGCAGTGATAGGTTTTTAGCCCATCGCCCACAAACACTCTCAATAAAGACGTACGTAATATTTAAAAAAAAGTATTTCCGTCTCTGTCGCTCGAATATGCAAATGCGACTGAGAGGGAGATATTATTTCATTTTCGGCTTGCGGTGGGTCCTCTGACTCGCATCGCATGTTTTACTACGGAAAATGGTCTCTATTCGGGGAAAATTTGGTTTATCGGACTTTCACCTACACAAGCGCGGATACATTAGGGCCACTCGGGGACTCATCATCGTCATAAAAACTAGAGCTTCGCTCTTGTCCGTGGAGTAAACGCCCCTCTTCTCTATTCATTGCCAGTTTCTTGACTTGACGACAACAACTTCCTGCCTCACTCGGGAACTAGTTTTCTAAATATTAAATATGTATAATTATGCTACTGAAGTATAATGGTACAAACACACTAGATCGTTCCGTGTCCGGGCCGGCCCGTTTTCTAGTACAAGAAATCGACGGCCGTCGCGCGTCCTGTATTAGAAAACGGGCCGGCCCGGACACGGAACGGTCTAGTGTGTTTGTACCTTTATATTGGGGCAGTATCGAGACCGGGACGTTTAACTCAGTAAATCTAAACCCCACCTAACCTTATTTAGATGATATAACAAATACCTACAGACCGGCGTAAACAACATACAAATAAATAAAACGCCGAACTATTTGCAAACGCGACGCATATATAAAGCCATCGCACCGTGAGCTCACCACAACAAATCCAATCTTCAAGAGACGCGTTAATATTACTATTCAAAATGGCCGCCCTTAAGACTCTGCTGATCCTGGTGGTGCTCGCGCTGGTGATGGCCAGTGCCGTCGCTGTTCGCGTCGGTCCCTGCGATCAGGTCTGTAGCCGTATCCCCGCTGAACGAGACGAGTGCTGCCGCGCCCATGGCTACAGCCGTGCTAGCTGTAGCGGTGGCCGTATGAACTGTTACTAAAAGCTGGCATACGGGGCTACGGCAGACTTGGGTCAGCTGCAAAGCCATTCAACAAGGCCCTTAATACCACTTCCAATGCTTGGCCTACCAGAAGCCCCAAGGCAATCGAATAAAAATCTGGTATATCACTTCAGCAACTTACTACCCAAGACCTAGCAGCCTTCCATCACCAGAGGACATCATGAATATCAAGGAGCTTCGCCAAATCAGGAACCGTAACTTTTATCAACAACTTTACTGCTAAGTCCCCCAACGAAGATCAACATCACTTCCGCAGAGTGTTATCGATAACATCGCAACCAGTTTTTGGAAAAGGTGTCATGCTTTTGACATATTCGACTTCGATTTTAAGACGACCCAACAACAACACGACAACTGCTTCGATCCTAATAAGAAGAGGTTCCAATCAATCTTCAAATGTGACTCCTGAAGATCCGACACATTGCTTTAGATTGAATTTGACTGAAGGCATTGCTATTGTAACTGTTTCTGCTGCTGAGAGCCGTTGGGCTAGCTTGCTGCCAAGTCATATCAGTCTCAACTGTGTCATTCCTGTCTCACTCACAATGTGCTAATTCTCGTCTGACGTCGCAGCGGTAGTTGTGCTAACCCCGCTGATCAACGAAGCTAACTTAATGGCATGAACTTAGGTGCTGCTGTTTCCAGCGGCGCCAAGAACATCCGTCAAACGACAGCCATTTTGTTGCGAGCTATAACTGAGCTAGTGTATCCGGGTAGTACCTACTTGTTATATTCTCGAAGGCATGATTGAAGGATCAAGGGGTAGAGGTCGACCAAGGAGAAGCCTTATCCAGCAGCTAAAGGAAAAAGCAAATGTCAAGTCTTACCGGGAACTAAAGAACTTGGCCGAGAACCGTGAGAACTGACGTCAACTCCACCGACAAGAGCCAAGCTCTAAATTTTGATGATGATGACTTGTTTTTACAGTGGCGGATTTGCTGTCTTGGGCCCAGGCCATGTAGCATGGACAGGGCATGTAACTGGCACCCCTTTTTCAGCACTCCTATTGTGCCCTCTTTCATCATGATATAAGATTGAAAGTGCCATGTGATCAGTGTCGATCAAAAGGGACGTTTACCTTATGCATCTATAACTAGTCAATGTGATGAATTCTTCATATGTATGTACAGCTGAAAACACAAAACGCCATCCAAAACGTATGTCTGCTGTAACCCCTATTACGCCAGTGCCTAAGCAACATATGCACACGTATAATCTTTGTCTTGGACTTGGCTTTCGATTCGGACATGTTCATATGTTTTGTAATGTTGTATGTTGTTTAGTTTTAGCTTTGTTTTAGAATTTCATGTGTTGAATTGCATAATTTGTTATGTAATTTTGCTTCATTGTGCTTTCATTATTCATTGTGTTTTTTGAAAATAATGTTTTTTGGCCTATGATGGTATGAAATAATAGTAGATTGTGTCACAAGGGAGCAAAATGACATATTTACGGCGTGGGCGTAAATTGAATCCTGAACGAAGCGAAGGATTATATAATAGAATCCCGAGCGCAGCGAGGGATTCTAAAATAGAATCCTGAGCGTAGTGAGGGATTCAAGAATTAACGCCCAAGGTGGAAATAATTTTGCTTCCATGTGACACATACTGCTTTTCACATCACCTATTGAGAATAATAAAAGATCTGAAATAACAATGGTTGTGCATTTATTTTATCAAAATCGATACAATACTTACCTATCAAAATCGATACAATACAATTACTCGTTACAGAAAAGTGCCACTTTGATCCCTCGTAGCAGGGAAGAAAAGTGCCATTTTGATCCCTCCTAGCAGGGAAGAAAAAGCCCTTATCCGAATAGGTGACGTGAAAATGTTATTTTCTTGTGTAACTTTTGTTTTATCTTCTTTAGTTACTGTTAGTTACGGCCACTAACATTTACATCTTCGATAGCTCATTAAAGTTCTTCGAGGTCGCGAACGTACCTCCACGGTTCTGGAGGGCACGCCAATATGCCGCACTCACTATCACAGTTAGGGGGAGGTAGCCCAATTGCAAATGTCCCGC
The DNA here is from genome assembly GCA_951800055.1 of Cenopis cana. Classification (NCBI taxonomy): domain Eukaryota; kingdom Metazoa; phylum Arthropoda; class Insecta; order Lepidoptera; family Tortricidae; genus Cenopis; species Cenopis cana. Next base: position 4,527,063 of record OX637498.1, on the reverse strand, counting down.
TCTAACACGTGCGAGTTTGCAATTAACCATCCCGCTCTCTACGGAGGCTCTGCGCGTAGTTTTCGTAAATAGTTAGCCATAGTCATTAAGCCAATCATTTTACCCTACGAATTTGTCTATAATTTTTTAAATGTAAATAAAAATAAATAAATAATAAATAATTCATTTATTTCGACCAACTGGGATCATAGTAAAATATCAGTAATATTGAAAAACATTCCAAAAAACGGTAACTGCGATTTTTTTCTATCGAGTGAAATGCATCAGTGGGCCGATTTTTGAGTGTCGAACGCTCGACTTTTCACTCGAGATCTGTCAAAAAACTATGATGATTTGACAGATGTCGAATGAAAAGTCGAGCGTTCGACACTCAAAAATCGCCCCCCTGGTCTTGTAACTGAAATACGATGTTGACTAGACACGATCCTTATCTAACACATATTTTTTTAGGGTTCCGAACCTCACTAGGAAAAAACGGAACCCATAAAAGATCACTTTGTTGTCCGTCTGTCTGTCAAGACCCTTTATCTCAGGAACGCGTGGAGGTATCGAGTTTAAATTAAAACCATTTACCTACTTAGGTTTGCGGACTCTTGAAGCTGTAAAAAAATGAAACTTCTATGTAACAGTAAAAAAAACCCGGCCAAGTGCGTGTCAGGCCACGCACAATGTAGAGTTCCGTAGTTGTCCACCTGTTACATTATGTGGACTAAAAAGTTTTCGAACTTACGAGTATATTTACTATGTTTTTGACAGAATTAACAACATTATCTAAGGTATCAATGGAAATTGTACGAAAGTTTGCTTTTACAAAGTACATTTCTGAAGTTCGACTATTACTCGTTAACTAGTAATGTCTACTTAGCTGTGATAGTTTTCCTTTTAAATTCATCGTATATACTACTAGCATGATTTTTTTCACATGTCTAGTAGCCACCGTTTATCTGGCAGGGGGGGGGGGGGGGACACTTGACCATAACAAAAATTATCACTTCAATGCTTAATATCACGCCAACCGATTCTTGAATCAAAAAATGCTCTTTGAAACCTTTTAATATTTTTAAAAGAACTATCCAACTATATCCCATACGATGGGGTTTGGAAGAAACAAAAATTGCACCACCACTTTACATGTAGGGGAGGTACCCTAAAAAAAATTCTTTTTCAAGATTTTATTCTACTAACAGTCGGCGTCATCAATATCTATACTCATGCCAAATTACAGCTTTCTAGTACTAACGGTTACTGAGATAAACGGGGGACAGACGGACGGACGGACGGACGGACGGACATGGCGAAACTACGAGTATAAGGGTTCCTTTTTTACTACGGAACCCTAAAAAAGATACGACCGTTTATGCCGCAAATACATTTCAAGTCAACATTCGGAAATTCTTAGGGTACCTATAGTACCTAGGTACTTCCTTTCCTGTTGACCTAGAATTTACAAAAACGTCGTGAAATAGCAGATATAACCTATCTTCTAAAAGTGGCGTAATCGACTGCCCTGACTTGCTAAGTAAACTTTGCTTCACCCCCCACTCGTTCTAAAAGGTATCATCCCCCAATAGCAGTCAAAAATTAATCTTCCAAATTAGATATAAACAGAATAGTTTTTTAAAGCGCGCTACTCGTAACTCGTAACCTAGGTAAATGACAGACGAAACGTTCTATCGGCGGACAGTTAAGGATGATTCACGCTAGACCGTTCCGTGTCCGGACCGGCCCGTTTCTCTTTTTTAGGGTTCCGTAGTAAACAAGGAACCCTTATAGTTTCGCCATGTCCGTCCGTCCGTCCGTCCGTCCGTCTGTCCCCCGTTTTTCTCAGTAACCGTTAGTACTAGAAAGCTGTAATTTGGCATGAGTACACATATCAATGACGCCGACAAAACGGTAGAATAAAATCTTAAAAAAATATATATTTTTAGGGTACCTCCCCTACATGTAAAGTGGTGGTGCAATTTTGTTTTTCTTCCAAACCCCATCGTGTGGGGTAGCGTTAGATAGATCTTTCAAAAATATTATAAGGTTTCAAAAAGCATTTTTTGATTAAACAATTGGTAGGCGTGATATTAAGCTTTGAAGTGATAATTTTTGTTATGGTCAAGTGTCCCCCCCCCCCCCATGCCAGCTAAACAGTGGCTACTAGGCATGTGAAAAAAATCATGGTAGTAGTATATACGATGAATTTAAAAGGAAAACTATCACAGCTAAGTAGACATTACTAGTTAACGAGTAATAGTCGAACTTCAGAAATGTACTTTGCAAAAGCAAACTTTCGTACAATTTCCATTGATACCTTAGATAAATACAAATACAAAATACAAATCATTTATTGTCTGGTTATGGGTTACAGAGGTGTTAAGCATGGTTTATGTTCTCCACATCCTGCCTCATAAAGGCGTACAATATAATATTATGTCTAGGATAATGTTGTTAATTAATTAAACGCCCAAGGTGGAAATAATTTTGCTTCCATGTGACACATACTGCTTTTCACATCACCTGTTGAGGATAATGAAAGATCTGAAATAACAATGGTTGTGCATTTATTTTATCAAAATCGATACTAAGTAATAACTTATTACTCGTTACAGAAAAGTGTTACTTTGATCCCTCCTAGCAGGGAAGAAAAGTGCCATTTTGATCCCTCCTAGCAGGGAAGAAAAAGCCCTTATCCGAATAGGTGATGTGAAAAAAATTATGACAACGTCAAAAGTCTTGAATTACCTACAATACCTAATACCTATATAATTAATACCTTTGTAATTTTGTAGCAGTAACGCTGCTAACGCAAACTACAAATTTAGAAATAAAGGAAAAATTGAAAAACTTAGGCACCGAGCAGGATTCGAACCTGCGACCTCCCGGCGCTCGCGGCCAGTCGCTCTAGCCAACTGAACTACAAGGTACCTACACCTCTTTCATATGCCAAGCTAATTTTGATGCCGACTGTAAAATGTACAATTGACAACTAATAGGAACTTTCGACCTCTTACATATGCCAAGCTAATTTTGATACCGACTGTAAAATGTACAATTGACAACTAATAGGAACTTTCGACCTCTTTCATATGCCAAGCTACTTTTGATGCCGGCTGTAAAATGTACAATTGACAACTAATAGGAACTTTTGACCTCTTTCATATGACAAGCTAATTTTGATGCCGACTGTACAATGTACCTACAATTGACAACATTTCAAATTTTCAAGTTGGCAATTTTAGATCGATAGAAAATGAAATTCTAAGGACCACGTGTTTTTTTTTCTCCGAAATCCTAATTTTCATTCAAAAATATGTACTTAATCTAAAAGTGGCGAATCGTAAGTGCATTATGACGTCATTTTTAGGGTTCCGTACCCAAAGGGTAAAACGGGCCCCTATTACTAAGACTCCGCTGTCCGTCTGTCCGTCTGTCACCAGGCTGTATCTCAAAAACCGTGATAGTTGGACAGTTGACATTTTCACAGATGATGTATTTCTTTTGCCGCTATAACAACAAATACAAAAAGCAGAATAAAATAAATATTTAATGGGGTCTCCATACAACACACGTGACTTTTTTGCCGTTTTTAAAAAAAATGGTTTTTGATATCATCATTATAAATTTTGAAATGTTGTCAATTATATGTAAGTAGAGGCAGCAAATAATAATATGACACAAGCAAGGTGACCCCACTGGTGACCCAGACGAGGATAATGTCGCTAAAAATTCTAAACACATTTCCGCACGAAAACATGGCTAAGTTTATCAAATATCAAATAAAGAGTTAGCTTAGGTTTATACTAGCTTTTGGCCGCGACTTCGTCGGCGTATACCCCGTTTTTTAACACGTTCCCTGTCCGGTCCCCAATGTGTGGGCATGAACATATTTTTCAGGAATGTTTTAATGTTTATTTGGGCAAACAACGGTACAAATAGTAGGTACTTAAATTGTAACAAACAATTACCTATACATCGACCAGCAAAGCTGCCACTCAAGCTGAATCCATGCTTCACATGCTCCCACTGTGGAGTCATTATCATATCCCCATAGGCACTGAATGCACAGTCCAACTGTCAGTTGGATTTGTGAGTTGTGACATTGTCAGAGCGTTTTCTACGGGGAAAGACCTTTAGGATAGGGACCTTTTAAAAGATAGAATAATAGCACGAGTTAAAGATTACAATTTTAACGGTCGTTTTCGCCTATAATTAATTTCCCTAAGACATGTACTAAGTAATTTTACTTATTTCTTTAGCTTATCACGTCTCAAAGATAGCAACATAATAATACATTACTTACCAAGGGCGATAAAACAAAGAATGTCTCAGATCGCAGGTATTTTACGCCCGAGCCGAAGGCAAGGGCGATAAATATGCGATCTGAGGCTTTCTTTATTATCGCCGGTGGTAAGTACAAAATTTTATGTCACCCCCTTGCCAGGAAGTGGGTTTTTTCGCGCGCGGAGCGTGCGATAATGGCCACTTTATGGCTAGGTGTGTCATAAAATAATTTTCGCGATTCAAGATTGTTAATAGCATGAAAACAATCGCACAGTTTTTTTAATCTGAAAAAAAACGCAGTATAAAATTCGTTTATGGCGTTAGAATTCAATTGCTAGGTATTCTTTTATTTTATTTATGCCGCTTACCTAGTTATACCTACTCTTTACAAATTTCCATCCCCTAAACTTTAGGGCCTAAAGTTATGATCTCACCTCTAAAAAGTTTAGTTTAGTTTTTGTTATTATTAGGTTTTTTATCATTTTATACTCAGTTTAAGTACCTATTATTTCAAAATATAAATTAATGTATACTTTTATGAATAAAATACTCTAGTGTTAAAAATATCCTATGTCCTACCTGGGACTCTAATTATCTCCATACCTTTTATCTAAATCGGTTCAGCGGTTTAAGCGCGAAGAGGTAGACAGACATACTTTCGCATTATTATTGATACAATTTAATAGTTGAATGTATTTTTCCATATTGTGTTCGCTCGATGATCATCTCAGAGATGTTATGTCTACAGATTTGAATAATAAGTAGGGTAAGGGTTTCAGTGGTTGATACCTAACTAATAAATATTTTGTACAGTACCCGGCAATATATATTGCACGTCGGGCTTTGGTAAGAGACAATCAGCTGGTTACCACGATTTCCGAACACTGGCCAACATCCATCAATTAGCTTATTTATCAAATAGTTTTATTTCAAAAATGTTACGGGTCGGAAATATCTTATAACAAGGTACATCCAAATACATTCAAACCGGAGCTACCTAAAATGAAGCTTATTTATTAATTGACGTTTCATGTCAAAAAAATACTGCACTTTAGCACAAAGTAAATAGCGGCGGCGCGCGCCGGAGCAGAGAGTCCGCTCAGTACAAAGTGCCATTTTCGCCGCACGCACACAGACGTACCATTTACAGGCATTCTCGGTTGATTTCGGACGAGCTTAGTCGCGACTGTCACTGTCAAGTCGCGAGTGCTAGTTGTGCGCGCGTTGATCACTTGACGTCGCCGCCGCTACGTAGGTACTTTGTGTCACGTACGTCAACATGAATAACCGATATTATTACAGTTGGAATGTATTTTATTGTTTAAATACAACAAAAAACTGTGCCTACACTTTCTTCAGATTTTCAAACGATATTGAAAGGTAAATAAAACGGTTTTCTCATTTTGGCAGTTACAATAGGTTGGTAGGTAGGAAATTTTTTTAAACTAGCCGCTTTGATAACGACGATCAACCATTATACTCATTCATCTTATCGTTCGCTGGTAAAACGCCAGTATTTAAGTACTATGGTTTAGTTAAGTAGGTACCTAATTAATTAGGTACTTATATCCGTCCGTCCGTCGTCTGTCACAAAATTTGTTCCGAAGAATTTTTAGACTTCTCATTGACCTATGAACTAGAAATTTGGTGACAATGTTCAATATTACGTATATTTTAACAACAAATACTAATATATTGATAAATCATATTTTTGAGGTTGATTCGGAACCCTAAATGTGCGAAGTCCGACTCGCACTTGGCCGGTTTTTTACCAAGATACGCTGGTTCATATTTAAATGTCATGTTGAAGAATTTTTATTATACCTACTCCTTTTTAAAATTCAGAATCAATACAGAAGCAACCCTGTCAGTCGGGCAAGATTAGGTATGTATTTTCAAGAACGGCGGGAACGGACCTTCTGTTTATTTTTTATTTTGTGACTTTAGGGACTTTATTAGTTTACGTCAATTCAGTGACATGTAAACTTTGGAATTTAATATCTATATCTAAATAAACTAAACTAAACTAAAACATATGTAAAAAATTGGGCCCCCGTGGCATGGTACCGAAGATGCTGGCAGCATTTCCTCGCTGTATTGCAATACTAATGCGTTGAGCGAGGAAGCTGCCAGCTCTTCGGTCACCAGTTGATTGAATTAATCTTTTACTTAATTCCTTAAACAGGAAGTGAGCACTGGGACCCCACGGGCCAAGGGTCTCGACGCCAAAGGGCATAAAAATGTATTCTGGGCCGAGACCCCTGTATTTGTTGTTCTTCAAATTTTCGGCTTTTGAAGACGACTGACAAACGTCACATAGGTAGTGTGAAACGACGTCCTATGAAACCGAAATTAGCCGAATCTCTTTCCAAAGCCCGACGTGCCCTCACCGGCAGAAAATATGGCCCAAATTAGAAAAATGCATTTTTGTATATATTAAACAGTATTTAATTTAATCAATTTATAGTTTCAAATCACGAAAAATTTTTGGGCCAAATTTTCTGCCGGTGACTGTATATTGCCGGGTACTGTCAGTAACGCTGCTAACGAAAACTGAGGTGGGTGGGTCCGTGGTGCGCCGGTACCCACCGACTATTTGGGCAAATATCCCGAAGGCTGGTCGAGGAGTCAGGGGACCATAGGGCTGGCTCTTTCCATGGCCAGTGGATCGGCATAGCCATCCAAAGGGGGAACGCTGCCAGCCTTATAGGAACCCTTCCACAGGGCTCCGATCTCGGAGACCTTTTTTAATATAATTTTAGTTTTATATATAATTTAAATATTTAATATATCAAACAGGACATTCCGCTTATCGCGGCCCTATCCGAGAAATAAGGGTTGTTTAAAATATTTAACTTGTACGTGTTAAAAAAACGCTAACTACAAATTTCTAAATAAAGGAGAAATTAAAAAAATAGATATCGATGTACGCCTCTCTATGTCCTGCTCGGAACGAATTTCTTTTAAAAATCATTTATTACTTATACTATCGAGACCGAGGCGTTTACCTCAGTACTTAATCTAGATGATATAACAAATACCTACCTACAGACCGAGCGTAAACAACACTTAAAAAAAAAGCCGGACTTTTAGCAATCGCGATGCATATATAAAGCCGTTGCACCGTGCTCTCACCACAAAATCTCCAAACTTCAAGAGACGCATCAACTATTTACAATTCAAAATGGCCGCCCTTAAGACTCTGCTGATCCTGGTGGTGCTCGCACTGGTGATGGCCAGTGCCGTCGCTGTTCAGGTCGATGCTTGCAATCAGGTCTGTAGCCGTATCTCCGCTGAACAAAACGAGTGCTGCCGCGCCCATGGCCACAGCGGTGGCAGCTGTAGCGATGGCGTTATGAACTGTTACTAAAAGCTGGCATACGGGGCTACGGCAGACTTGGGTCAGCTGCAAAGCCTTCATTCAACAAGACCCTCAATACCAGTTCCAATGCTTGGCCTATCAGAAGTCCCAAGGCGATCGAATAAAAATCTGGTATATCACTTCAGCAACTTACTACCCAGGACCTAGCAGCCTTCCATCATCAGAGGACATCATGAACATCGCGGAGCTTCGCCACATCAGAAACCCACTTTCAACAACAACTTTACTCCCAAGTCTCCGAACGAAGACCTGCAAATGGTATCGATAACATCGCAACGAGTTTCTGGAAAACAGTGTCGTACCTTTGACATAATGGACTTCGATTTCAAGACGACAACAAAAGCGCAACAACAACTGCTTCGACCATAATAAGTTGAGGCGGGGGCTTGTGGGGTCTACCCACGCTGCGCCTTCCGGTCCGTGGTCGCCACTCGAGAACCTATCGGCCCCAAAGGCCATCGGTTCTACGTTTACCTTATGCTTCGATAACTAGTCAATGTGCTGAATTCTTCATATGTACAGCTGAGAACAAAAAAAAACGCCATCCAAAACGTATGTCTGCTGTAACCCCTATTACGCCAGTGCCTAAGCAACATATGCACACACATAATCTTTGACTTGGCTTTCGATTCGGACATGTTCTTGTAATAAGAAATGTTACATGTTGTTTAGTTTTAGCTTCGTATTAGAATTTCGTGTTTGCATAATTTGTTGTGTCATTTTTCTTCATTGTGCTTTCATTGTTCAATAGTATTTTTTGAAAATAATGTTGTTTGGCCTGTAATGGTATTAAATAAATGTTACTTTCTTGTGTAACTTTGTTTTATCTTCTTTACTAAAAGATTACTTAACGTTACAGGGTCAATCCCAAGTATCTCAACAGCGTTTCAACCGCTTCATTTTGGTGATCTCTTTTTGACGAAACGATTGTAGATTGTGGTTGCATTTTGAGTCAGTTGGTAGCGGTCACGTATCTCTACCACTGACTCATAAATGCCACCAAATCTACAATCAATTCGTCAAAAACGTGTCCACCGAATGTGAAGCGGTTGATACGCTCGGGAATAAATGAGAGTTACCAATTTTTTTTAAACAAGTGGACTCGCTTTTTTGTCTAAGTTGAAACCGAGACTGTTCGCACGCGCTTTGAGCTCCCTTAGTAAAATTCACAGATTTCGCAGTCCCGCAAGAATCGGAGCATTGAAAATGAATACAAAAATTTACGAAAATATTTATTTTTTCTTGAATTTTTACAAGCTGAATAATAAGGAATTATATAGTAGGATTTTCAAAATTCCCAATCAAATGCACTTCTCGTCTGCTTCCGAATATTTTAACACCATTACCATGACGATCGGTCAATAATCACTCTAGCTTTTGATGATACTTAAAAAAATCCTCAAAAATTTTCACTACACTCAGGATTCAGTTTTAATTCCCTCAAAATTTCAAGTTACCTATGTAGTTTCTGAGTTATGGCCGTTTCAATTTTGACAGCTGTCATCCAAAATGAAGATCTCGCCGAGCCCTACAATTTCTCGCTACACACCAGTAGTCTAGGGTGGGTAGTTTCCGAGATATGGAGCTATCCTACAGGAACAGTGTATTTTTCCGGGATAAAGAGTAGCTAGTCCAGGCAACATATGTTAATCCAGGTTATAAACTGTCTGTGTGTCAAATTTCATCCAAATCCGTTCAACCGTTTCGGCGTGAAAGATGAACAAACATCCATCCATACAAACTTTCGCGTTTATAATATCAAGTAGGATTTTCAAAATTACAACTCGAATGCACTTCTCGTCTGCTTCCGAATCTTTTAACATCATTAATTGCCATGAAGATCTGGCAACAATCACTCCTTGTCTTTTCTTAAGTCGGTTTTTTATAGTTTTACTCTTTGTCATTTCTTAAGTCGGTTTTTTATTCGAAATATTTACAATTTAGTAAACAAACATCCCTCAAAAAACCCAAATTTCTTTACATTTATCAAAACTCCATAAAAAATTACCTTCCGATTTTCAAAATTCAAACGCTCACACGTGTCTCGATAAATTCCTCAACTCATTCCCATCTCGATCCTCCCAAAATCCTCGAAGCTATGGCCATTTTCAATAGTAAAAAAACATCTTCCTTAAAACTTTATTGTACAACAAGTAAAGCTATATAATGAATGGACCACTAAATAGGTGGAAGTCTAGTTGCACCACATCTTGCCACGCCAGCAGTCAGCTCTTCTGTAGCTATGGGCGCGGCAGCATTCATCACGTTCTGCTGGTATACGGTTGCAGACCTGATGGAAGAATCATTATATTTATTTATTTATCGTAGGTCATACCCAAATAGAAAAAAGGAGACCTAAAATTAAACGGGTAGCATTTAACGAACCACCAAATTAGTTGCCGAATGATGCTCTAAAAAATTACATTGATTACCAAAAATACTAGATTCGCACCAAATTTTCAACTCCTTTTAAATATAAAGTGCAACTCAAAGAAGTAACATGTCGATAACCTATTAAATTAAATTGTTACCAAATAAATTAGTCACTACCCAAAAATACTTAATGATCACCTAATTAAAAACACCAAATTTCATATAATTTACATCCAAATATTACAGGGCTCGTAATCCTATTAAAATTATTTACACCCAAATAATTCTTTCGATACCCAGAAATACTACATGATCACCAAATTTCACGCGGCAATTGTTTTTTAACGCCCCACGCGCAAAGCAGTTCCAATCTAGTCTAACCTCATTGCTAGCACACTGATGCGGTTTTCCATACGGTCCGTCTCGCTCGCACGTCGCACCGCGTGCGAGCAAGACAGCGCTAAATGATTTTATTTTATAGAAGCTTCAAAATTTCTGTAATTTTAATGAGACATAACATAATTTAATTTAATATCTTTTCAACAGTGCTTTCCGTACTGGTCGCATACAGCTATTTGTTCTCAGATGTTTTTGCCTCTACTCTATTCGCTGATAATCGTCAATTTGCCTAGGTAGTAGTATTTTTCTATGACATCTATTTTTATTTCAAACTAGTGGACATTGGAACAGTATTGACGGATCTCCGCTGGCGCGGAGCTCCTATTTTGAGTTATTTTGGCCCTTCGGGCCGATGCAAAACTAACATAACCTAAACCTACCTATACCTATTAACTACCTTTAATTTTTCCATGAAAGTCTATCTAAATTAATAAAGTAAACTCATTTGAGGACCTTTATCCATTTTCATAACAAACTAACAATTTAATAAATCAACAAAACTCATTTTCAAATAAAAGTTTTCAATCAAACGCGCTCACGTCAACGCATTAAAAAATTAATAATAAAACTTTTTGCAGTTTGTAAACCATCAGCAATAGGTAGTTAGAATGAAACAGCAATAGGTACCTTTTACTCTAACGACAATTTGTATTTGATTGAGTGAGATAGCAGTATACGTGTTATTATTTCACACAGCCACATTGCGCGTTGTTTTTTAAATTAATTTAGAATTTTACTTTCTAATTTATAACATTTTGGAAATGACTAAAATATTTATAGTGCTAAAAACAATTAATTTGTAACTGTTTACTAAAATGTAGCATGCGATGTGTATAATATTTGGATGTAATTCTAATGAAAAAAGGTGCATGAGATTAGGTGGTAGTTTAGTGTTTTTGGTGGTACTTGACAATTTTTTTGATGCGATTATAGATTTATAGGAACGCAATAAGTAAAATAGGTGCAAGTGCTGCAAAAATAGGTAGAATATTTTTGGTGACTCGGAATTGCTGATCGATAAATTTTTTTGAGTGTTCAACCTTATTTTAGGGTTCGAAAATTTGATGATATCAAAAGTTATTTAGGTGATCATTTTATTTGTTCCCAAATTAAACTAGGGTGTGGCAATTATTTTTCGAACCGTGAGATCTTCGAGAAGACAGTAAGACAGATATTATCATTACAATAGTAGATTTAAGGGAGTAACATATGTAGATTCTAGAATCCTGAGCGTAACGAGGGATTCAAGTGTTTACGCCCAAGACGGAAATTATTTTGCTACCGTGTGACACATGAAATGTCTTACAAATAATTTTGCTATCGAGTGGCACATACTGCTTTTCACACCTTCTATGAAAAAAGAGTCATTGTTGCCCTCAAAAGAGGGAAGAAAAGTACGAGTTTTATCCCTCATTCGAGGGAAACAATGACTCTTTTCTGTATAGCAGATGTGAACAGCAGTAAGTAGGTACTAGTTAGACTTTAAATCAGGAGCGTTCTTGGGCTATCAGTGGCGCCCGCGTACCACGTGCGGTATACGAGGTTTAGCAACGTCGGTCGAGGTCAATTCTTGCATGGATGACCGCTTTGAGTGGTTGGTCCCGGCTGCTGTCTATGACAGCAGTCGTTAATCCAAGTTAGAGGCCTTCGGGCGGCTGATTAGCAGTGTGCATTACAAATGATGATGAAAAGCGTTTGGTTCGATTAAGAGGAATTTCAACCAGGTATTATAAGAATGGAAACCAGCCGTACGTCTGGATGATGTTTGCTGAACGTTTTTTGAAAGTGAGGAGTTTGAGGATCATATTACCTGGTCGCAAGGAACCACACGATCGGCCACCACACTGCCTACCATCAGTGCAACTACCATCAGCACCAAGAGTGTCTTCCAGGCTGCCATCTTGTAGTTGGAGTAGATTGGGTGGATGCAAATGATTGGATTCAATTGTGGATGGTGGTGGTGTGACGGTTTTTATACGGGTGCTTTATCGGTGTTTCGAAAATGCCGGTTTTTCAAATACCTACACAGGTAAATTGCTGGTAAATTGCAGTTTATCTTATCTTATCTTATATCTTTAAACGAGCAATTCTTGTATATTTATTTATTTATTTATATATTTATTTATTTCGAGGATCTCGGAAACGGCTCTAACGATTTTGATGAAATTTGGTATGTCCGTTTTCGGGGACGAGCAATCGATCTAGCTAGGTATCATGCCCGGGAAAACGCTGAGCAAAGCTCTGCCGCCCAGAAATTATTGAGCTTATGTGTGCTGTGTTATTGTATTCGATCGTGCTTTTAAATAATAGATATGCGCTTTGGCGAACAAACAAGTATATATTAACCACTGAAATGTACAGGTCCTTGAATCTCGAATATTTTGAAAACTATAGGTTCTATCAAAATACATCCAAAGAATGACTTGTAGATAATTTTATAAGGAACATGTTTTCCATTGACGGTTTTCTCCTAGCTTCAGCCGTTTTCAATAAAATTAAAAAACTGTAATTGGGCACACAAAAGGGAGGGCTTGAAAAAAAAGTCTGTCAACGTGTTTCCCTAAAATTTATGAAGAACAAATATGAAAGCTACATGCATGCCAAGTTTCGTGCTTTCTTCCAGATGTGACCGTATTTGTCATATTTTCGAGCTAACAAACCCTTTAACCGCCATCGTCTTGTATATATATTTTTTTTATACTACGTCGGAGGCAAACAAGCTGACAGCCCACCTGATGGTAAGTGGTTACTGCCGCCTATAGACGCCTGCAACACCAGAGGCGTCACTCACGCGTTGCCGACCCATAAGAACCCATTTCACGCCTTTTTTGAAGAGCCCCATGCTCTAGCCCATTGGGAATACCTCGGCAGGAAGCTCATTCCACAACCTGAGTGTTCTCGGTATAAAGCACCTGTTGAATCGCACTGTACGAGAACGCAGTGGCTCTAAGGTGTGGGGATGAGCTCGCTATGAGACAAAGTGACACCTTCTTGATAGACAAAGTGGAAAAGCGCTAGTAAGTGTTTAGGGTTCCGTACCCGAAGGGTCCAAACGAAGCCACATTGCTGTCACTCACGCGTCCGTCCGTCGTGTTGGTTTTACAACCAAACGGTTAGAGCTACATTCTTGAATTTCTTACAGTATGAGCATCTTATTGACCCAAAGCTAGAGAAACTGTCAAAAAAATGTTAACAATCTTCACACTTGTTGACCGGTTTTTGACGTTCGGCGGCTAAAAGGTTAATGGAACTCGTTCGATTGAGGACAGGGTAATTTCACCGTAGCATTCCCCCGTTGAGGATAATCCGGGTTTTTTTTTTTTTTTATCGGTGTATCTCGTTTGTCGAGATATGTTCTTATGATTATGAGATGCAATCGATGGGGAAAAGATTTTTATAATACGACGGACCGACGCGATCATGGTAACAAGCATCCGGCCTGCCTGATGGTAAACACCATAGCCTATTTATTTAATCGTATGGCATATATTTACAGTGTAGGAAATTACAATACAACTATAATATCATAAGTCGACATCCAGGTTGCGCAACCAGTTAACAGCGTCAGGTGTTACATTTATATAGAGGAACCATAGCCTATGACCGCTTGTCTCCAATGCCTGTACTCCGACCATCGAAATCCGAACTTCGTATAATGCCGTTCCTTTCACTCATATAGTGAAACTCCTCTTCTCTACAACATACTAAAGGATGATTCACGCTAGACCGTTCCGTGTCCGGGCCGGCCCGTTTTGTAGTACAAGAAATCGACGGACGCGCGACGGCCGTCGATTTCTTGTATGTACTAGAAAACGGGCCGGCCCGGACACGGAACGGTATAGCGTGAATCATCCTTTAATGCGCGGCTGGATTTATATCCATTAAACTACATGAAATGTAAATCTACGCTACGAGAAGCCCTTCAACTTCCTGTTATTTATTTGTACTACTTAAATAAAGCTAATACTGTATTTCTCTTTTTTTTGCATGTGAATATTTTTAAGTAATTTTAGGCCCCCCTTCGCCTGAAACATAGGGTTTCCTAGCTCAGACACGTGCTATTTATTTAGCATCTAATTGTAAGCTCCTAGCCTATAGCTATTATTATCATCATCATCATCATCCTCAGCCTGTAGTCGTCCACTGCTGGACATAGGCCTTCCCCAATTTGCGCCACCACACCCGGTCCTCAGCTCTCCGCATCCAACCGCTTCCCGCCACTCTCTTCAGGTCGTCGGTCCACCTGGCGGGGGGTCGTCCCACAGGCCGAGTCGTTCGCAGTCTCCACTCCAGAACTCGTCTGCCCCATCGGCCATCGGCTCTTCGACAAATATGCCCCGCCCACTGCCAGCTTGCTTATCCTCAGTGCTATGTCGGTAGCCCTGGTTCGCCGTCGGATATCCTCATTCCGGATTCTGTACTTTCAGAGAAACCCCGAGCATAGCCCTCTCCTCTCCATAGCTCGCTGAGCGACTTGGAACTTGTGGATGAGGCCTGGACGTGAGGACGTGGACACTTACAAAAGCTATTATTATAAGAATAAATTATTCTTATTATAGTGTATAACACGACAGTGGAGGGGACGGCACTATACGAAGTTCTGAGGGAACAGTCAAAGGCTCGTTTAAATTTTAAGTTGATAGCAGAAGTTCGCGCGAACGAAGTCGCGGGCAAGAACAAGTAAAAAATAATCATCGCAGCTGCACACACTTGCCTTAATGTTTTGTTTTTAATAAAGGCTGATAAACTTGTTATGATAATGTTGTAGTCATGCAGGTACAGCTTGTGTTGTTGCCATGTTGACTTGTGGCCGATAAGGAACATTGACAATGTAACTTACTTATTTGCATAACAAACGCGTAGGTATAGGTTATAACTATATCCGCCACATAAATCGGAGTGGATAAGGCGTTCACAAACATCTGAACATTTATTGTCAAGGCAGAGGAAATGCTGTATCTTCGTCACAATGCCGCGTCTGCCATTTTGAGATTTAATTAATTGTATACTTAGGTTTTAATTCGGTTGCAATTAGTTTTATTTTTGGTAGGTAATATGTTTTTGTAAAGCAGCATAACGGATTTACGATGCATTATAATGGTACAAGTTTATGCTATTAAGCAGCATTAAGCATTATCTTATTACTTTAAAATGCACTTGTAGATCCAAAAGCACTGAAAACAGCTGTAAGCTGTACAGCGGGCTTTACAAAATCATTTTGATATGCCATTGTCCAACCATTATATACAGTGTTAAGCACCATAATGGTTTTGAAATGCCAGTATAGGTAAAGCGTCAACATGATGTATGTATGATATGTAAGTACTTTATTGTACACAAAACAGGTTAAAACAATATACATGCTCAGTTAACTTATTTTTAAGAGTTTATACGGACCTCAAGCTTTACATAAGGTATTCGTTTGTACTATTCGTTTGTTAAAATGCTTTCTGTGTCAATTTTGTATTAAGCAGTAACACCGCTAACGCAAACTACATTTTTTTTAAATAAAGGAAAAATTGAAAAACTTAGGCACCGAAGAATATAAATGAAGGAAGGATTGACGAATTTCAAGCCGGGTAGTAATCGCACCTATAGCTCAGTTGGCTAGAGCGACTGGCCGCGAGTGCCGGGAGGTCCCAGGGGGCTGATTTTTGAGTTTCGAATGCTCGACTTTTCACTCCAAATCTGTCAAAATTCTATGATGTTTTGACAGATTTCGAGTAAAAAGTCACTCAAATATCGGCCCCCAGGTTCGAATTCAGCTCGGTGCCTAGGCTTTCTGTGTTACTTGGGCGGTCCTCCTTTTTGTGAAGTCGGATAAAATTAACTTAAATAAGATTAAAACTTGAGTCTAACACAGTCCATTGTGGCCATTGGTGGCATTGTAACGAGGACGCTGGCCGCATTTCCTCGCTGTATGGTAATGTTGATATAAAAACGATACACACATAAATAAATAAGGAAAATGCCTGCATATTGTTTCAGGGAAAACCTCAATGAATACTTTACATATACTTATCTAAGTTAAGGAAAACTTAACTGATACCAATTCTGGAGCAATTATCGATTGACTTGGTATTTCCAACCGTTTTTAGGGTTCCGTAGTAAACAAGGAACCCTTATAGTTTCGCCATGTCCGTCCGTCCGTCCGTCCGTCCGACCCCCGTTTTTCTCAGTAACCGTTAGTACTAGAAAGCTGTAATTTGGCATGAGTATACATATCAATGACGCCGACAAAACGGTAGAATAAAATCTTTAAAAAAAATTTTTTTAGGGTACCTCCCCTACATGTAACGTGGTGGTGATTTTTTTTTTCTGCCAAACCCCATCGTGTGGGATATCATTGGATAGCTCTTTTAAAAATATTATAAGGTTTTTAAAAGCATTTTTGATTAAAGAATCAGTTAGCGTGATATTAAGCTTTGAAGTGATATTTTTTGTTATGGTCAAGTGTCCCCCCCCCCTGCCAGTTAAACGGTGGCTACTAGGCATGTGAAAAAAATCATGGTAGTAGTATATACGATGAATTCAAAAGGAAAACTATCACAGCTAAGTAGACATTACTAGTTAACGAGTAATAGTCGAACTTCAGAAATGTACTTTGCAAAAGCAAACTTTCGTACAATTTCCATTGATGCCTTAGATAATGTTGTTAATTCTGTCAAAAACATAGTAAATATAAGTTTGCGAACTTTTTAGTCCACATAATGTAATGGGTGGACGACTACGGAACCCTACCTTGCGCGTGTCCCGACACGCACTTGGCCGGTTTTTATTATAGTATAATAATTTTATGGTAGTACAGTTTCAGTTTCTGTTATGTTTTTAGTTTTATTGTATATTGTGATATTAAAGATAGTGATTTAGTATTGAGAATTGGGTAGCATTTAACGAACCACCAAATTAGTTGCCGAATGATGCTCTAAAAAATTACATTGATTACCAAAAATACTAGATTCGCACCAAATTTTCAATTCCTTTTAAATATAAAGTGCAACTCAAAGAAGTAACATGTCGATAACCTATTAAATTAAATTGTTACCAAATAAATTAGTCACTACCCAAAAATACTTAATGATCACCTAATTTCAAACACCAAATTTCATATAATTTACATCCAAATATTACAGGGCTCGTAATCCTATTAAAATTATTTACACCCAAATAATTCTTTCGATACCCAGAAATACTAGATGATCACCAAATTTCACGCGGCAATTGTTTTTTAACGCCCGACTCGCAAAGCAGTTCCAATCTAGTCTAACCTCATTGCTAGCACACTGATGCGGTTTTCCATACGGTCCGTCTCGCTCGCACGTCGCACCGCGTGCGAGCAAGACAGTGCTAAATGATTTTATTTTATAGAAGCTTCAAAATTTCTGTAACTTTAATGAGACACGTACATAACATAATTTAATTTAATATATTTTCAACAGTGCTTTCCTTACTGGTCGCATACAGCTATTTGTTCTCAGATGTTTTTGCCTCTACTCTATTCGCTGATAATCGTCAATTTGCCTAGGTAGTAGTATTTTTCTATGACATCTATTTTTATTTCAAACTAGTGGACATTGGCACACTATTGACGGATCTCCGCTGGCGCGGAGCTCCTATTTTGAGTTGTTTTGGCCCTTCGGGCCGATGCAAAACTAACATAACCTAAACCTACCTATACCTACCTATTTCTACCTATTATCTTCCTTTAATTTTTCCATGAAAGTCTATCTAAATTAATAAAGTAAACTCATTTGAGGACCTTTATCCATTTTCATAACAAACTAACAATATAATAAATCAACAAAAGTCATTTTCAAATAAAAGTTTTCAATCAAACGCGCTCACGTCAACGCATTAAAAAATTAATAATAAAACTTCTTGCAGTTTGTAAACCATCAGCAATAGGTAGTTAGAATGAAACAGCAATAGGTGCCTTTCACTCTAACGACATATCAATAGGTTTTATGCTTCAGGCAATTCTTTGTATTTGATTGAGTGAGATAGCAGTATACGTGTTATTATTTCACACAGCCACATTGCGCGTTGCTTTTTAAATTAATTTAGAATTTTACTTTCTAATTTATAACATTTTGGAAATGACTGTAATATTTATAGAGCTAAAAACAATTAATTTGTAACTGTTTACTAAAATGTAGCATGCGATGTGTATAATTTTGGATGTAATTCTAATGAAAAAAGGTGCATGAGATTAGGTGGTAGTTTAGTGTTTTTGGTGGTACTTGACAATTTTTTTGATGCGATTATAAATTTATAGGAACGCAATAAGTAAAATAGGTGCAAGTGCTGCAAAAATAGGTAGAATTTTTTTGGTGACTCGGAATTGCTGATCGATAATTTTTTTTGAGTGTTCAACCTTATTTTAGGGTTCGAAAATTTGATGATATCAAAAGTTATTTAGGTGGTCATTTTATTTGTTCCCTTGAGAATTTGTGTTGAAATTAATATATACGATATTATATTATAATATTTTTTATGTTAAGGGCCCTTATCTGTTAAAAAACACTCATCTATTTAGGTCATTTTTTGTTTGATTGACACGTATATTGATATATTTTCTCTATGTTACTAGGTAATCTAGCGAAGAATAAGTATAATGTTATAAATATATATATATATATATATATATATATAGGCTACCTGTCACTGTCTGATGAATGCTGTCAAAAAGTGACAGGTAGCTTATCTCGCGCGCGAGTAGATACGGAATGCATGTTGTGGAGGGGAGCTATCTAGAACAGGACTATTGCGACCTAATGCCATTTTTAAATGTATTTATTGAATTGTTCATTAAGAAGTCTCGTTTCAAACATTACTCCAAATCAATCATTTTCAAGCTAAAAACTGTTTTTTTTCTCACGTATCACGACTTTCTTCTATGTTATTATTATTTTATGTCACACCTGGCCATAAAGTGGCCATTATCGCACGCTCCGCGCGCGAAAAAACCCACTTCCTGGCCAGGGGGTGACATAAAATTTTGTACTTACCACGGGCGATAATAAAGAAAGCCTCAGATCGCATATTTATCGCCCTTGCCTTCGGCTCGGGCGTAAAATACCTGCGATCTGAGACATTCTTTGTTTTATCGCCCTTGGTAAGTAATGTACTATTATACTTCAGAATTTATTTCACATTGCTTTGATATTACTGTAATGCTGTGAAATCCAAGTGTTTGTATAAATAAATAAATGATTAAATAAACAAATAAAATTACGAATAGGCAGTGTAGCCTGGCAGTTGGCACCACTGCGTATCATCAAAATTGACGTTAAGAACAGTGCCTAGGCATTGTTTTAGCGTATCGTCGTAGATTTCCAAATCTTGCATGTACATCCAAGTAGGCGCTGTTTTTAACGTGTAAGTTACTCGTGGCATATTTCTGTTGCCGCTATAGGTAACAACAAATACTAAAAACGACATATGATAAAATAAATATTTAAGGGGGGCTCCCATACAACAAACGTGTTTTTTTTGCAGTTTTTAAAGATAATGGTACGGAACCCTTCGTGCGCGAGTCCGACTCGCACTTGGCCGGTTTTTTTTGCAATATTTTGTAATAGGTATTTTGACATTGGAAATGACTTTTCGTTTGCTCCAGTATAGGCTCCGATTTCACGAAAAAGTTCGATCCCTTATGTCTCGGAGAGTTTTGAATATGATGTTCAGGCTCAAAAGACGCGTATTCACGAGAGCTGTAAGGTACAAAAAGAATTATTCGAGAAAGTAAATAACTAAAAAAAATATGGGCGAAATAGTGAAAAAAAAAACCTATTTTTTTCGATTTTTTTCCGTTTTTTTTATTTTGGCGCTCGATATTTTGGAAACGAATAACGAGATCAAAAATTTGAGAAAAAATCCTCTGGACATATTAGTTAGCTAAAATTTGAGCCTAAAACAAAGACGATCGGGTTAAGGGTTTGCTCTGTAGCCTTTAGCTGTAGCCTAACCTTTTTGAAAAAAGTCAAAAAGTCAGAACGACATTTTTCACATGACATTTTTGACTTCATGTTTCGTGAACGTAAAGAAGGACTCCAGATACTCCCGAGCGAAGCGAGGGACTTAAGACTGAGTCCTGAGTGCAGTGAGGGATTAAAGCCCGAAGATCGGAGTATTATGCGCCACGGCGATAATTAATATTCAAACTTCGATACGCGTGTGGAAATTTTGCAATCTGTTGGTTCACAGGCGCTATGTCGAGGATACTTATGTTAATCTAAGAATAAAATAATTATCATTCAACGTTGTAGTTTTATTTTGTACTCAATCTTTTCTTATCCTTATCCCGACTTTCTCGTCGCTGAGCGACAATATTTTTTCGAATTCCGTAGATCCATTTCCAATGTGCTCGATAGTCGTGTGAGGCACGAAATCTGTGAATTTTTAACCCCCGACGCAAAAAGAGAGGGGTGTATATGTGTGTCTGTGGTATCGTAGCGCCCAAACGGATAAACCGATTTTAGTAGTTTTTTTTGTGTCATAGATAATTTTACCTCGAGTGTTCTTAGCTATGTTTCATGAAAATCTGTTCAGCCGTTTGAAGATCATCAGCCATTTTCTAGTTGATGAGGGGATCTGACTAACTTTCTTATGTGCGATCGATTCGAAATTTGTAACCGTGTTACTTCAATGATATTGAAAGTATATGGTAAGGTAACTATTACCTGATCAGCCGTTTGAAGATCAGCTCTGTAATAGTTGATTAGGGGATCTGACTACCTTCCATATGTCCTATCGGTTTGAAATTTGGTACCCTTCCTAATATTTATACTACTTTAAAAAGGACAAAATAAAAGTAAAATTAAAAATTTTAAAAACCTTCCGACACAAAAATTTAAATTAAAAACTAACAAATAATATTTTAAACCTATTATAATTACTATCGTCACATATATAATGTAAGTTCAAATATTTTTATTTTCCAAGCGTCGTCGCGTTGGGGGAATATATGTGACGATAATAATTATAATAGGTTTAAAATATTATTATTATTTTTAATTTTACTTTTTTTCATAATTTTACATCACTTTTATGTAGTCGTTCACTGACAGTACGGACCATATGTAAGAAAACCCTAACTTCCAACGTAGGACACGCGCTTGTGACTCTTCTAGAGTAGTTGTATTTAAAAAAAACCTATATAGACTTTGTTAACTGTCAGTACTTGTCAGAAGACGATACCTAATTAAAGATTTTTTTTCAAGAGAATAAACCTACAATTGTTTTATTTTCCTTTTGTACTATGCATGTATTTGTTTATAATCCTGCATTATCTAATTTATAACTTCTTTTATCTATACGGAATAATACATCGTGAAATGCGTAGATATTAATAGTAAGTCATTTATTATATTAATGAAAGAGAACTTTGTAAAATGTTGTTTACTTACGAGGCGTTAATAGTGATGTGTGCTATGTGCCGCGCTGCTGGGAATATTTTTTTTTTATTTCAACTTTTTTGCAGTGATTACAATAATAAAAGTACTATCGAACCAACTGAATCATTACCCACTGTAGAACCTTGTCACAGAAACTGTCATAGTGACATCGTCGATCGTACTGCCTGACAAGGAAAATCATTATGACATTTTCTGTGTCAAGGTTCCACACAGTGGGCCACGATTTAGTTGGTTCGATAGTATGTACCTACAATTGGCGAACTTAATGCCTTAAGGCGTTCTCTACCAGTCGACCATTGGACCAAACAGAAACTATAGTGGAGCAGAACCATAAATGACGAGACGCGAAAATCATAGTTTTTGACAGATCTCGAGTGAAAAGTCGAGCGTTCGACACTCAAAAATCGCTTTCTCATGCTCTGAAAGTGGGTCATTGTTCATCCAAGTAGCGTGCTGAAAGTGGTCCAATTCTGCTCTAGAGCAGAAAAGTATTAAAAAAAATTGTATGGTGAATCGGAGTTAAATTGGGCAACGGCACTAACCTATACAGCCACATAGTACAGATTCTACAGCAGTGGCGGCGCGTCAAAAATATTCTTAGGAAAGCCGGAAATAATTTGCCTTTCTTATACTTCATGAGCCGTAGTAAAAGAACTGCACTGGCTGAAAATTAGGTAAGCCGGTGGGAATCGAGTTGTATGGACGCTCCGCCACTGTTCTACAGAGATCCTATACTTTTTCAAATGCCTGACCGTGACTGCTTACCATAAACAACCTCCTTAATTTGTTTGTTTGTTTTTTTTTTGCCACAGTCGAAAGTAATATCAATAGTTTGTGGCAGATAAGAAAATGGAAACTATGACAAGGACAACAACTCATGTCTCTCTCTGTCGCTCTTATATAAATTTGTATATGACCATCTCGTTCAGTAGGTATTATTATTTGATGTCGAGTCTAATTAGTCTGAGCGTAAGCCGATTATTTTTTTATTAAAAACAAATAGAATAAAATGGTCCATACACAAACACCATTAACGTCAGTCAACAGTTCCCGCCAAAATGTTTTTTTCGCTGATTCAGATAATGTTTGTACATATTTCTATTGTTATTGAATTTAACAAGTATTTCGCGTTGCAAATAACACAGTTCCTAATTTTTAGATCATGTCAATATTGTTTTACATCTTGTCTTTTGTGAAAAATGAAACGAAAATGTGCATATTTGTTTTTTTTTGTCTACGAATCTGGAGGTCCCGGGTTCGATTCCCGGTCAGGGCATTTATTTGTGTGATGAACACGTATAATAGTGTGGGTGTTTTCTATGTATCAAGATCAAGTATGCATTTATCCATGTATGTATATCGTCGGGTTAGTACAAGCTTTGCTTGGTTTGGGACTAGGTCGATTTTAGTGTAAGTTTGTCCACAAATCATTATTTATTTTTAAATATTTTACTTTCCTCGTATTCGAAATTAAAAGCAGAGTGTTTAACTCGGGTGAAACCACCCATTTCAGCCTCGAAATATTGGCGCTCTCACTTCGTTCGTGCGCCAAAATATCTCGGCAGAAATGGGTGGCTTTCAGCCCTTGGTTAACAATCTACTATTAATGTTGATAGTTAGGTATAGGGCGAGAGAAAACGCTGCAAATATGACGTCAGAACTCAGAACCCTCTAGCGAATAAATGAATACGTATCGTTCCATATGAAGGTAAGTTTGACGGAAAAGGGACCCCCTCATAAAAATGTGATAATTTTTCTCCATTTGATTACTTATAATTTTTCAAATACAAATTACAAAAGCATTTATTTTTCTCTTTAAATTACAATGGTGTATGGTGTGTGTAATTTTTATACTTTTTCCAGAGAAATCGAAATTAATTATTATTTTTAATTGGATCTGAACATCCCTACACCATAAATGTATATGACTTATCCTCATTTTTCATGCGAAGCGACAATCGATTACCGTACTTGTGTGTGTGCGTATTTTTGTGCAAACTGGAAAAATACACCATTTTACTCGATAACAAAATTAAGAGGCCTTACTTTTAAAACTTTTTGAACTCAAACTATGTCAAATGTATTGATAAAGCAATATAAAAATATAAAATAAAAAAAAATAAATAAATATTTGTGGACAATCTTACACGAATCAACCTAGTCCCAAACTAAGCAACGCTTGTACTATGGGTACTAAGCGACGATATACATACTTATATAGATAAATAAATACTTAAATACATAGAAAACATCCAAGACCCAAGAACAAATATTCGTGTCTCATCACACAAATAAATGCCCCGGCCGGGATTCGAACCCGGGACCTCCAGCTTCGTAGGCAGGGTCACTACCAACTAAGCTAAAGCGGTCGTCAAGCGTCAGCGGTCGGGCGGGCGGTATTGAGAATCTTCGAACTAAACTCCTAATAAATGTTAGCGGGCAACAAATTGATCTTGTGGCATATTAAGTTACACTTATGATTAAAACGTCTTAGTTATTCAGCCATTGTAAAAATGATATTTACTTAGATTAGTGCAAAATCTCAAAAAAACCTTGTTGACACCAATCATTATTCAGTATTTTAATCACGACAAAAATGTTAATCTGTTATTTTTAATATTCGAGTCGGTTTGGTTTACCCAACATTATGGGTAACATATTTTCTTATACGCTGGCCACTGGTTCATCGATGACACTTTGGTGGCACGGGCTGGTGGCAGACAAATGCTGCCTTATACGCGATGAGGGACAGAAGATATGACGTTGTATCTCGTTCCCACATGCGTTATCGTCTATGCTTACATCTCCTTCACACACCTTTGTATGTGTGTATCACCAGCTCCATCTTTATACTTACTTCATGTAATGATGCCTTTATATTAATATGGGCCAGGAGCCATTTCGTCAGTTTCGATAATAATTTCTGTGCCTTGTACTGATGTTAAGTGTGCTGGCAGTTTATTAAATATTTTATACACTTGAAACCGTTTCTTTTAACACGACTGCCCAAAAAAGGAGTGTAATGTTTTGTATATACCTATCTGTCTTGCATGCTGGTTGGAATAGCTAGCAGCCTTTGTGTGCTGTGTCGATCGTGCTTTTAAAAATTAGATATGCGCTTTGGCGATCAAACAAGTTTTTAATATCCCAGAGGGCAATGGAGAGGGCTATGCTGGGAGTCTCTCTGCGCGATCGCATCAAAAATGAGGCCATCCGTAGCAGAACCAATGTAACCGATATAGCCTTTCAAATCGCTAAACTTAAGTGGCAGTGGGCGGGGCATATTGCACGTAGAACCGATGGACGTTGGGGCGGAAAGGTTCTCGAGTGGCGTCCACGGACCGGAGGGCGCAGCGTGGATAGACAAGGTGGAGTGATGACCTGGTAACCGGTGGCGCAGGACCGATCACTGTGGCACTATTTGGTGGAAGACCTGTGTCCAGCAGTGGACGTCTTTCGACTGATATGATGATGATAATGAATAGGTATAATTTAAGCGACAAAAACCAGTTTTTTAGCTTGGAATTTTGGAAGTGCATTTCTTAATAAAAGTCCAAAAAAATACATGGAAAATCTACGACATAAAAAAAAATAGATGAGATTTTTCAAATGATACGGACCCTTAAGTACTTTAACAAACAACAATAGAAAAACATGTTTTCCCAGACTATATAAACAATCGGCCCCTTTACTTCACATCATAACAGTCTCAGCTGTCAAGAAAGATGTTCAAGACAACCTTCCTCGTATTCCTGGTTGCCGTGTCCCTGGTTGCCAATTCCGAGGCAACCAATCCCTGGACATAGTCTGCTCTAGAAGCTACGCGGAGAAAGTTGAGTGTTGTAAAGCGCATAGGCATGTTACTTATGCTTCGTGTGAAGGCGGTATGTACTGTTACTGAGTGTCCAAAAGGAGAAGGCAGAGGCATTGGGACCACCGCCTAACAGCCGAGCGCCTCAATTTTCAACATTTTTTTTAGTTTAATCATTTTGCTTCTTCCGCCATGAACGAGCCCCTCTAAATTTTATCGCGCCCACGTTAAATTTTGGTCTATTGTTGTATGTTAACAGTCCCAATTTTTGACACCAATTCCTAATGATGTTGATAAAGAATTCTCAATATATCAGACAATTTATGTCTATTGTTATGATGATTGAAAGTTCAAGTTGTGTCCAGAATTAAAATAATGGCAAGGTCGGTTTAATCCATGGTTAATCACAAAATCTCTTCTGTTATTCGTGTTTAATAAATACATAAATTGCAAAACAAGGTGCGTTTAATTTTTTGCCGACTGCCTAAAAAAGGAGTGTACCTAATAATTGTTTTCAGGTTTCATCTATGTATGTGAGTTTCTTTGTCCTCCAGAACTTCTCAACCGATTTAGATGTGTGAGATATCGTTGGAATCCATACGTCATCCCGAGTTACATAGGGTTAAATGTGACATTGCAATAAAACCAATATGGCGGACATATCATTTAGCGTGTTCCGAAAAATAAATCGATCTTATCATGTGAGGTAGGTATCAAAAGAATTCTTGTACTAGAAAACGGGCCGGCCCGGACATGGAACAGTCTAGCGTGAATCATCCTTAAAGCATGTAAAATCGTTTGAATATACGTCGATGCAGGGCAGTTCGTGTCCGTTCTGTATGTAAGGTTAACTGGAAGTACATACATACATAATACTATTCTCTGCTCGAGTTCACAAACTTCGATTTTTCATTGGGCCAATATCATAAACAAGTCTGCAAAAGTCAGAACTTACGGATTTGACGCAACCTCTGATGTGTAAAGTTACTAGATTATTGGGTTGCTTAGGCTGGGTTGCACCAAACCGTCTGTAATCGTAAGCGGTGTTCGTCAAATCTGATTGTATGGAAAGTTTGACAAGTTTCTATGGGATGACAGCTGCCGGCGCCATATTTGACGATGACCGATCTGTGTTCGTACGTTGGTGCAATTGGCACTTAGACTCTTTAAAATTAGTTCCTACGAAAAATCCTGAGATTAGGTGTTTAAGCGAGGCTCTGGGCTCGTTAGGGCTCAACGGGGAAACAGCTAAGAGGATGATGAATTTATGTACCTAGTAAAAGTATACATAAGGTGACTTCCTGATTTGTCGGTGCGGAGGCGGTACGATATGAGAAGACTGTAAAATGTCAGTGTCAAGTCTGTCAGTCAACTCAGTACTACTTTTTACTGCGCCCCTACATTTAAATGAGTGCTCCCTGACTGGCGCGGTACAGTAACAATAGAAAAACAGGTATGTACCAGATTTGAGGTGACAATTTGAGGTTCCAGATTTTGAAAAGGCGCTATCATAAGTAAAGTACCCTGCCGTCGCCTGCCGGCATATATGTATTTCCGAGTTTATATAACCTGGACCGATTTAAGGCAAGAGTGAATAGGCATTTTCTGGGTGAGCTCGCTTCATCGTCGGCCTCATCTTTGCCCCCTGGCTAGATGCTGGCCAAGAGGATTCCCATTATTAGTAAAAAAAAAACAAAAATGAATCATGCAAAAGGTTTATTCATACATTTTAACAAAATAAATATTCGGCATCTTTAAATAGGAATTATTTTATTCAGACACACAATAATAATATAAATAAAACATGTCCACTTTTGTATGTTATGTATGAATTAAATCACGAGTGAGAGATTGATGTTGGCCAAGAGCGATCCCATTTTTAATAAAAAAATAAAAATAAAAATTGATGTTACGCTATTAGAACACGGAATGGCGAGTGTTTACGAGCTACGTGAGCGTCAATTACATTTCTAAACATGGGATTCAATCTGTTTTTGACTTTAAAATATAAGCCTTAGTATCATAGAGCAAAGATACTTTTTTAAGTGGAATGTGGAATTGGGTAATAAAACATAATTAAAACTAAAATAATTATTCGCCATTATATGTCATATAGCTCTCGGTCTATATATTTAGTATCTTTACTTCGGCGCACGCGGATCTAAATGTGCAGTACATAGGACAACGGGTGTAGCGGTGTTGTTGTTGAAAAAGAAAAAAGAAAAAGCTGTTGCGCCCATTACAGTTTTTTTAATGATTAGGGCCTGAATGCGAGTCCTTTAAGCCAAATGCACAAGTTATAGTTATAGACGGAGGTTTGTTGTTTTATGTCCAGCAGTTCATCCTGCCGTGGTAGCGGCAGTCAACAGCACCTTTAGGGTAGCCGTGGGCACGGCAGCACTCATCCCATTCTGGTTTGGTCCTGAAACAGAAATAAATATAAAATAAAAAAAACATTTGTGGACAATCTTACACAAATTGATCTAGTCTCAAACTAAGCAAAGGTTACTATGGTTACTAGGCGACGATATACATATAATTATATCAAGTACCTGGGAGACCGAGCCTTGCTCGGTGTTTTCCCTTAAACCAGGCAGACTATAGCTCTACAAAGATGTAAATAAAGATATTAAGTAGATAAACAGACCTATATAAAGCTGCAACCCGACACATTTCTATTGACATAATTGGGTCATAAACAGATTTAGGTTCGCGTCTTTCCTGTGGACATATCAAAAGTTAAGGGCTACAAAGCTTAATTTTGGATTGTTCTAGTAACCCGCATAAACGGCGTCTTCCGGTTCTATAAATCCATGTAATAAAATCATAACTCACATGCTCATATGCCGTTAACTATTGACCACAGGAGAGACGACTTTTGTTTTTTGCAAGTGTTTATGACCCAATTGTTCTCCTAGTGAGGTCCCTCAGGTCTAATACGATGTCTGGGAAAAGTGTAGGGGGTGGCTCCGTGACTACCAGAGAAATACCTCTGAAAACCTCTGAATACCTCTTTTATATCTTCTAATGTACACCATTTTTTAATGGAAAATAAATAATTGATTGATTGATTGAAAACCAAAAAGTTGGCCAACGGCCTGGCTAAACGGTAGGTGGGGGGATGCTCGACCAAATGTCATAGAGAACTGCAAGCCATTTGGTGAGGTGACTTTTTTTGGCGATTATTTTTTGGCAAAAATTTCAAAATGGTCCTAGCGCGTTGAGATTTCGCATGCGGGGACTCAGGGGGCAAAACAACTTTTGAGTAATTTTTGCGAGCCCGAAGGGCGAGCTTCAGACCGCCAGGCTGCAGGCATTCAAGTGGTCAGGTGCGCCCCCCCCCCCCCCCCTCAAATGTTTGCGGGAGTACCAAACCACCGAAAATCCTATATAAATACAAGGTTTCGCGAGCCCGAAGGGCGAGCTTCAGGCTGCGAGGCCGCAGGCCGAGCTCGGTCGAGGGCCAAAGTCCCGGAACCCCACCCCGAGTGCCCAAGCGCCCCCCCCCCCCCAAGTAATTTTTGCGCGATCGATACGGGAGGAAAGGGTTGCCCAACTATTCATGTGCCCCATGTATGCCTCGCAGGCCCGAAGGCCCGAAGGCCCGAAGCGTCCCTTAGAGCGCGCTCTCCACGCGAACCTGAAGGCCGAAGACCCGAAGGTGAGCGGTAAGGTTTAGCGAGGTCGAAAGCCGGGCTCACGCGGACACTCGAACCTGAGAGCCGAAGGCCCGAAGGTGAGCGGTAAAGCTAAGCGAGGCCTGAAGGCCAAGCTCACGCGTACACTCGCGTACACGCGGAACCTGAGGGCCGAAGTACCAAAGGTGAGCGATAAGGCCGACCTCACGCGTACACTCGAAGTTTAGGGCCGAAGGGCAATAAAGGAAAACTAAGGACAAATACACAACAACAACACAAATGTTTTTCCTTAGGTCTGCCTTGGATGCGTACATTAAACGTTGTTCTCAAAGGCTTCCTAGGCATTTCAAAGTCCTCACGACACTTGCATATAGGTATACACATTTTAAATAAACATTATTATTGAATTCCTGGCTACTCGACTAATTCCTTCTCCGATCTGTTTTAATAACGCATTCAGTAAATAAATGTCAGTGCGAAATAAAATGATAACAATTTCTTCATCGAGATTCAAAATATTTTTTTTTTTAAACCGCGATCAAAATAAACTAAAAAAATCAAAATAAACATAAATAAACGTGAAACCCGACCACATAATGGGCTATGATGGTGCGAGAAAAGGACGCAGCTATGCGGTGGAACGAGACAAAATTGTAAGCATATAAGAACGATTTTAATACTCATTGCAAGAAGCTTAGGGTTGCGTGCTGAACATTCGTTTGAAGCCTGATAATATGGCTTGGAATGACGTCACGTTATATTGCATCTCTTTCATTCTAATATAAGATGGATCTAATGAAAGAGATTAAATATAACAGTGACGTCATTCAAAGTCATATTTTCTGGCTTTAAACGAATGTTCGGCACGCAACCTCCAGGATGTAGGTATCTAAACTTTTTGATTCATTGAGATTATTTGACACCGCAGAACGTGCCCATACATATAGATGCGCCAACGAGCGACCGGGGCTATTTCTTTCTCATACTTTTGCTCATATTCATATAAAATTTGTACTACGCAATTAGTCCGGTTTGCATGTCCAATGTATTGCTTATTGCTTATGGAAATTTGAATTTGCCTGTAACCCGACCACGAAAAAACGTCCGGTCGGTGATAGGGACAAAACATCTCCCCTCTCTCTCTCAGCCTCTTTTCTATTTCCTCTTATAGGAATCGCAATACGACTATCTTTCTCTAGCAAAGCGTGTCAGCATGGTGTCAGCCCCTTGAACGTGTCTGATAAAAAACCTCGTAAGGCGTTGTCATGTGTCATTCTTTCTAAATGCTAAACAAAACAAGATTTATACTCGCCTCACCATACGTCCTTATATGTCTTGACCCTGAGATTCGTGACAACTATGTGCATATTCGTAGGTCAGGCTTATACTGGTTCTTCTGACACTAATTTTCCGTACGTCAGCAGCCATTGTAAATATCAATCACGAACAAATTTAAAAACATGAAAACTCGAAAACACGCATTTTCTCAAATATAAGACTGAGCTAGATCGATTGCTCGTCCCCGAAAACCCCCACATACCAAATTTCATCAAAATCGTTAGAGCCGTTTCCGAGATCCCCGAAATAAATATATATATATATAAATAAATAAATATACAAGAATTGCTCGTTTAAAGATATAAGATAAAGAGATACTTAAATATATAGAAAACATCCAAGACTCGGGAATAATATTTGAGCTCACACACGCCTTACCGGGATTCGAACCCGGGAACTCCAGCTTCCCTGCCTCAGTTCAGCGGTCGACCTATATATTATAAATATGTGAAAGTTTAAATGTTTGGATGTTCGTTACTCAAGCACGCAAAAGCGGCTGAACAGATTATGGTGAAACTTGGTATGTCAACTTTATATCATAGATTAGCATATAGAATGGTTTTTTTCCCGAAAATCGTCCCTCAAAGGTATGAAAATTGCCGAAAGTTGAACGTTACTCGCTATATAAAGTTTCAATCAAGGTCAGATAATAATGTACATGGTATATTGAGTATTTTGTTGTTTTTGTGTATTTTGGCGACAAAAAAATCTTCTTTTAAATTATTACTTTATCTAGAAGCTAGTGCATTAGTAATAACTATTTTGTTGATGCCTACCTGCCACAAACTTCGTTGCATTCGTCCACAAATGCGGCGGAATAATGCACCGCAACAGTGAGCACCAACAACAACATAAGAAACTTGTACGACGCCATTGCGAGTTGTATATGATGCTTCTGCTACAACATCGTATATATACTTGAAGATGACTAACTGCGCTGTGACGAAAGGGTATGTGCATTTTAACGGCTGCATTGAGGAAAATAATGTACTTTCGGATACAAATACTAAGGTAAACGTGTGTAACGTGTGTTTACTCTGCAGAAATTGATAAGGCCAGGTTGTACGGAAACTCTATACAAATATTTGACAATTAAGCTAAAGCCTAACAGTTGACCACCTTTCAACAAATGGCTTGAATATTTTTGGGAAATTAAATTCTCTTTGACTTTGTCATGCAATGTGCTTAGTTTCAGAGATATAGTTAGTTAGTTAATCTGGGAATTTTCCGCAAGTCGACATTCAACGTGCCTATTTTTCGTGATAGAGATATTTCAGAGATATAAGAGAGAAACTGAATAGAAAAAGTTAGACAATTTTAAGGTTCTAATCCCAAGCATAAAACCGGTTTTCGCAAAGAACCTGTTAAAGTTCCTTTAAGTACGGGATGCTTTCCAGCCCTCACCCTTTTTCACCATGACGACTGGGTTATATTTGCTTATTATTCTGTGTCTGTCCGTCTGTTACCTTGTCACGCTTAAACCGCTGAACCGATTTAGATAAAATTTAGTATGGAGACAGTTTGAGTCCTTGGGAAGGACACAGGTTACTTTTTACCCCGGGAATCATCCCTTAAGTGGTGGAAAGCTGCATGGAAGAGCAATAACTAGATAAGCACCTGGAATAAAATGATAGTAATGAAATACTAACGCGACGAGCGAGTTATGCGCGTACGAAGTCGCGGGCAAAATCTAGTATACAACAAGGAGGAGGTCTTCTGGGTGAGCTCGCTTCATCGTCGGCCTCATCTTTGCCCCCTGGCTAGATGCTGGCCAAGAGCGATCCCATTTTTAATAAAAAAAAAAGAAAGGTAAATTTTTAGCATTTAGCAATACGATTTAAGAAAATCATAATAAATACATTTGATTTATGCGTAAATTGTTATGACAGTTGATATTAAGACAATAGTTGTTATGCGAATATAAGGACACAGACCTCTACTAATCACCTGTGTCATCAGAACACAATAATGAAAGTGCCATGTATTTGTGGCGGTTTCTATTTAAACTCTTTAGTTGTTTTAACCACGTAAACAATTAAACGTTCCAGTTTGTGACAGACTGATTACAGCCACCAAGGCTAATTTCCGCCGGTAATATAATTTCGTGATAATTTTGATATTGTTAAATAAATACTTAATACATTGTTCTAATGAATTCTGGAATCTCCTTAGTACTTAAATCTCCTGCCGGCCGACCCTGTACACTGTAACACGGAGGCGACGAAATACGCCTCCAAAAATATTGTATTTGTATTTATTTACTCCTCCTGTATTTATCCCTCTTATCTATGAGAGGAGGCCTGTGCCCAGCAGTGGGACGTATATAGGCTGATGATGATGATGATGATTTATTTACTATATATAATGAAAATTTACATGTCATTTTTAGGGTTCCGTAGTAAACGAGGAACCCTTATAGTTTCGCCATGTCCGTCCGTCCGTCCGACCCCCGTTTTTCTCAGTAACCGTTAGTACTAGAAAGCTGTAATTTGGCATGAGTATACATATCAATGACGCCAACATAACGGTAGAATAAAATCTTTAAAAACAATTTTTTTAGGGTACCTCCCCTACATGTAAAGTGGTGGTGCAATTTTTTTTTCTTCCAAACTCCATCGTGTGGGGTATCGTTGACGTGTCCCCCCCCCCCCCTGTGTGGCTACTAGGCATGTGAAAAAAATCATAGTAATAGTATATACGATGAATTTAAAAGGAAAACTATCACAGCTAAGTAGACATTACTAGTTAACGAGTAATAGTCGAACTTCCGAAATGTACTTTGCAAAAGCAAACTTTCGTACAATTTCCATTGATACCTTAGATAATGTTGTTAACTCTGTCAAAAACATAGTAATAGTTACTACTAAAAAGTTCGCAAACTTATATGTTTGCGAACTTTTTAGTCCACATAATGTAACGGGTAGACGACTACGGAACCCTACCTTGCGCGTGGCCCGACACGCACTTGGCCGGTTTTTATACAATGGGGCAGGCGGCACAAAGCTCTGCATAGATGGCGCCACTAGAGTTTGTCACATCTCGATTGATGCACATTTAACTTTAAAAAATATTGTACGTTTAAAATACCGTTATAAATAATAATAAGTATTAAACTTTGTATCTTAGGTCGAGACACTGTCGGTTAATGTTTCAAAGCCATTTAAATACAAAAGGTTTTGTTTAGACAGGAGTGTGTAAGTTATATTTTCGTAAACATATACTCGTCCGTTTAGCGCGATAAAAAGGATCCAAATGAAAAATACGGACGTCTGACTCTGGCACAGCTAAAAGCACTTTTACGGCAACGCGAGCAATCAGTAAAAGGACCGCAAAATTAAGGTGGATGTAATGGGAAAAATGAGGAAATTTCTGAAAAAAAAATCTAATTATTAATGTATCAGTATGTGTTCCGTAAAATATACGTAATAATAAACATTATCACCAAATATCAAGTTCATAGGTCTCAGCCCAAAGAGAATAATGGGATTGGCGGCTGCCAAACTTTGCCACTAGGTGGCGCCACTGAGTTTGTACCAAGACATTCGTTCGTGATTATTATTCTCTTTGGGATGAGACCTATGAACTTGATATTTGCTGATAATGTTTATTATTACGTATATTTTACGAAACACATACTAATATATTAATAAGTAGTTTTTTTTTTCAGAAATTTCCTCATTTTTCCCTCTACAACCACCTTAATTTTGCGGTCCTTTTACTGATTGCTCGCGTTGCCGTAAAAGTGCTTTTAGCTGTGTCAGAGTCAGACGTCCGTATTTTTCATTTGGATCCATTTTATCGCGCTAAACGGACGAGTATATGTTTACGAAAATATAACTGACACCCTTCTGTCTAAACAAAACCTTTTGTATTTAAATGGCTTTGAAATATTAACCGACAGTGTCTCAGCCTAAGATACAAAGTTTAATAATAATAATTATTTATAACGGTATTTTAAACGTACAATATTTTTTAAAGTTAAATGTGCATCAATCCAGATGTGGCATACTCTAGTGGCGCCACCTAGTGGCCATGTTTGCAGCAGCATGCCCCATTAAACTAGCATGCAAAATGATCGTCAGTGTGTATATAGGTAATAACTAATAACTAACAAATATTAAAAATTAAAATGATATACCAAATTAAGGACGATTCACGCTTGACCGTTCCGTGTCCGGGCCGGCCCGTTTAGGTACAAGAAATCGACGGACGCGCGACCGCCGTCGATTTCTTGTACTAGAAAACGGGCCGGACACGAAACGGTCTAGCGTGAATCATCCTTAATACCAATTATAATAACAATGTCAGATTAATAATTAATGTCATATCTTAGAAACTAGAAACAATGTTAAGTCTTATTATAGTATAGTGGGTTGAACTATGTTACATGCATAGTGTATATGTGTGCGGTAGGAGCTATGAGTTCACGTTGTCTATGTGTTCGTACGTGTCACTACTACAACCATGACCAACCCGCGCTCTATGGCACAGGGGTGACACGCGAAGGAAACTAAGCGCTGTGGCTAAGTATGTGTGCGTGCGCTGTCGGTACACGCGTCAATTTGTGTGCCGGGTGCGTAGGGTTTTGTTTATTATTCTATTCCTAGTAGGTCGCAAGCGGCCAGTACAAAAAAGGTTACATACTTACACTCTTATATAGAGGCATGACCCAACTGACAAGTAACCCGATCGTAACCAGGCGGGCGTCTCAGGGACGAGGTAACTGACCTCGGTGCGGGGGGTTCGTGGCCGTTCTGTATGTAATACTATTATACTATTCTGTGTCGCTGGATAAACGTACTATACTAACAAGTAAAATTGTAATAACTACAATTTATGTATGTATTGGGTTAGTGTCGACCACAGGGACGTTTACCTTATTTTTTCAAGTGTAGGTAGCTAAATAATACTTTAAAGCTTATCTAATTCAGGACGTCTTTCATCTTTGCCAACTGAATAATATTTACGTCGTGAACTGCGTAAATATGGAAATAATAAGGAAAAAAACATTGCAAAATGTGTTTTCCTAGGAGTGAATGGTTAAAAACCATATCAGTTAAAAGGGCTGTTTCATCATATTTAAAAGGAAAACTATCACAGCTAAGTAGACATTACTAGTCAACGAGTAATAGTCGAACTACAGAAATGTACTTTGCAAAAGCAAACTTTCGTACAATTTCCATTGATACCTTAGATAATGTTGTTAATTCTGTCAAAAACATAGTAAATACCTATAAGTTTGCGAACTTTTAGTCCACATAATGTAACGGGTGGACGACTACGGA
This sequence comes from Cenopis cana, assembly GCA_951800055.1. NCBI lineage: Eukaryota > Metazoa > Arthropoda > Insecta > Lepidoptera > Tortricidae > Cenopis > Cenopis cana. The sequence goes on along the minus strand of OX637498.1, from coordinate 4,491,151 downwards.
ACCCTACCTTGCGCGTGGCCCGACACGCACTTGGCCGGTTTTTAGAATAACTTTTGCGAGAGACGTCTGTTATTTTTGTGGAGTAATATAACTAATGGGCATTTTCACTTTTCGGTGTGCCGCTTTTTTCGTATCAAGGTAATTTTTAACTCATTATCACAAGTAGGTATATTTAATTATTGTATTTATGTGTATATAAGTTTACATATCTATGTATTTATGTAAGTTTCTTCTTCACCTATATCTCCATACCTAGTCATAATTAGTATTTTGGGTTGTTCATATTCTATTTTCCAGTTTTAACTTTTCTTATATCGTTTCCACTAGGTACCCACTTTTAGTGTATTTTATTTGGTGAACAATAAAGAATATTTGTATTGTACAGTATTGTATTTGTAGTGTACCTAAGCTTCCAAGAGAGGGAAAACTAGATCTTTTTGGTATACCGGTTTTATGTATTTCTTCATCGAAAATCCCCTGTTAAATGGGCCATTTTTTTGGTGTTGTATTTTTTTGTTTGTTTTTAGATCACCCTTAAAATTGGTGGGTAGATTGAGTTCCCTATTCTTGAACAAATGCACAATTTCCTACAGTGTCCCACAATTTTTTTCCATTGAGTGATAAAACGTATGGGATTTTCGTAACTCAATGGATAAAAAAAAGGAATTGGGGTACATACTATAATTTTATATGTACTTTGTATTGAATCAGAAGCTCTTATAACCTCCCAATTTTCATGCAATTCTGAAGAAAAAAAAACCAAGGAACCAAAAGATGAACACACCCCAATAGTTGAACATTCGACTGAAAAATTGAAATAATAAAATCGTGATACATTTTACCCTTTCGGAATATTTTTTTTCTAACGCAGCAATCCTTTGTCGAGGCTGGTAATTAAATTCCCAGGCTGTAACCATACACACGTGGCTATAAGCCGCTGTTGAATCCAGGCCTCGCGCCAAAAACTCCGTTTGTATGGAGATCTTACTAAGGATAGCGCTCTCAAATTTAAGCATTAAATTACGTATTAAATTGAATATAACGTATACTTACAAGGTTTTGAGTGAAATAGATTCTTGATTAATGCCTTTACATTTTTATATATTAGATAAATATATTTTTTTAATAATTTAGGAGATATTTGCTGTTCAAGTTATGGTTCCAATTTTGTGTACCTGAGCTAATAGTTGAACGGCGTTCAACTTTCGGGCATGGTGTCGTTTTTTCAAACATTGATTTAAATTCCTACTGAAGAGATAATAAGAACCTCTATAGCTTAAATTAATCTTTTCTTTGTCGTTGATTTTTCAACCAAAAGTTGAACGCAACTTTCTATTGACAAAACGTTTATTTTGGAGTTTGTTTTACTATGAAAAATACCAGTGTTCAACATAGAACCTGAGGCCAGAACTTGAACGAATAAAATTAACTAGTTCAACTTCTGGCTACTATTCCAATATGTGAACACTTTGTTGATTTTGGTTCGTTCATTTCACAGCTATCGTGTCCAAAACTTGAACTAAGATAATTTAGTCGTTCATGATTTAGGCAGTGGTTAGTGAATGAACGTCTTTACTCCAAAGTTACTAATTAGCATAAAACCTGGCAACTTTACCCATCCTTAGCTAGCTTTCATGTTCTCTAGTTTACTGTATTATTTTGGTAAATATTATTTATAGTATTATGTAAGTTCGCACATTATTTTTTTTGCTTATAAATGCCCGGACAATGCATAAATAAATATGTTTGTTCATTTTACACTAATATTTCATTCATCTTTATTAACATACACCGTTATCAATGGAGTAAATTGGTGCGAAAGTGTTCGTTCATCTAATGGTGTCAAAGTGTTCAGAATTAGGGCACACTGTTCAACTTCTGGGCAAATTGGCATACTTTTGCTTAGATTATTTAAAAAAAAATACTCTATTATAATAAGATTATTTAAAATATTGGAATTCAATCTCGATTATATACCGATTCATATAAAAAAATTAAACCTGTATACAGTAGGTTACAACACCCCGAAAAAAAATCCTAAAGTTGGGTTAGTCGCTTAAGTGTTCATCTTTTGGTTCCTTGACCCTACAACACCAAAAAAAAGTTGGACCAAATATTAAATGATATTTCATAACCCGCTACCTGCAGAATAGCAAGTCGCTACAGCTACACTACTTACGGCTACAGCGGTTGTACATGTAAAGTTTATGAATAACTCGGCAACGCGCATGTGTCAGCTTAACATCAAGCGGCGTGGCATAAAAAAAAACAAGCTTTTTCCCGCGACTTTGTCCGCGTAGACCTCGTTCACCGCGTTAGAATTTGATTGCTATTATTTTATATCAGGCGCTTACCTAGTTATTATAGTTGCCGGCAAACATCTTGAACCTGTCGAAATTTTCCCTCACTGTCGCACATGCAAGTTTGCACATAAGTGCGACAGAGAGGGAAGGTTTCGATGGGTTCAAGATGTTTGCCGGGAACTATATCGCTCTTCCATACAAACTTATATCCCCTTAAGGGATGATTTCCGAGATAAAAAGGATCCTTTGCCCTTCCCGGCGACTCAAAATGTCTCCATACCAAATTTCATCGAAATCGGATCAGCGGTTTCAAGCGTGATAAGGTAACAGACAGACAAACAGACACACTTTCCCATTGACTGACGTGTAACGATGATATTAATAAAAAAATTCTTTACTTTACTTTTACTTTATAACGTTAGTGCCTATCTCTTATATCTTTAAACGAGCAATTCTTGTATATTTATTTATTTATTTATTTCGAGGATCTCGGAAACGGCTCTAACGATTTTGATGAAATTTGGTATGTGGGGGGTTTCGGGGACGAGCAATCGATCTAGCTAGTTCTCATGCCCGGGAAAACGCCGAGCAAAGCTCTGCCGCCCAGATATTAGGGATTTAACAGACTGAAAATAATCACGGACTGATCTAAATAATATGATTAATTTGGTATAAGGAAAAAAATCTTGCCAAAGGGTTTTCCCGACGGCCTACTTAATAATGATGTGCCTTGCTGAGAATATTGCAAAGCAACCATTGGTTTTCAGTAATGCTGGAAATATTGCCTAATGGCAGCAACGTTGGGATCAACACCCATCTAATTAGTAATACCATTTCAATTTAAAACTGTCATTAGGATTATTGAAGTGAAAACTTCTTTAGCGGCGCTGAGCACTTTTTGTGCTGGGGGAAAATTGTTAAACTCGCGACAGATTCTTCTAAGACCAGCTGGTTGACCCGTCCTGGTATCATGATTGCGATGTTAGGAGGGGTCAACTCAGCCAATGCTCAGCTGATCACCTAGCTGTCCGACGATACGACTTTCAATTATTATGGCAATAAGGCCGGTCGCACATTGAACACGTTTCCGTACGAAATTACTCGTCCGAACACGCACGAAGCCGCGCGAACGATCCCGACCTTGAAAGGAATTGGTCGTATTCGTATCCAGTGAGCGCGCTCCCGTAGTAACTTCAAGGTCGGGATCGTTCGCGCGGCTTCGTGCGTGTTCGGAGACGAGTAATTTCGTACGAAAACTTGTTCAATGTGCGACCGGCCTAAGTATAATATTGCCAAGAGCACCTCACTACGCGTGTATCGGACGTATAAATACAACGAGAATACGTACTTTCTCACAGACTGTCTTGTTCGACACCAAAACAGGTGAGTTCCGGCTAAGTGAATAAAATAAAAATGAATAAAATGAACTTTATTCTGTAAGTAGGCCGCAATGGCACTTTTACAAGTCAAACCCTACTAGCGTGTGTTTTCAGGAGCCGTTTAGCTTAGTCGCCTAGTGGGTATTGCTACATTATTATTATTTATTTTATTTTATTTAATAATCAGAGTATATAAACAAAAAAAAATAACAGGGTTTCACAAAACTGTCGGAACAGTTTGTCTGTGTGATCATAGTGCAGTACATACAGTGTTTATGTTTACTAATTGTAAATATGTTCAGGTTAAATACATGTTACATACAATTGCATACAGTTATGCTTACTTAGGTAAATAAATAAATAAATATTTGTGGACAATCTCACACAAATCAACCTAGTCCCAAACTAAGCAAAGCTTGTACTATGGGTACTTAAGCGACTTACATACTTATATAGATAAATTAATACTTAAATACATAGAAAACATCCAAGACCCAAGAACAAATATTCGTGCTCATCACACAAATAAATGCCCCGGCCGGGATTCGAACCCGGGACCTCCAGCTTCGCAGGCAGGGTCACTAGCAACTAAACTAAAGCGGTCGTCGAAGGTGTTATTATACTTAAATAATGTCGCTTTAATTTTCGTTTATGTCACACCTGGCCATAAAGTGGCCATTATCGCACGCTCCGCGCGCGAAAAAACCCACTTCCTGGCCAGGGGGTGACATAAAATTTTGTACTTGCCACGGGCGATAATAAAGAAAGCCTCAGATCGCATATTTATCGCCCTTGCCTTCGGCTCGGGCGTAAAATACCTGCGATCCGAGACATTCTTTGTTTTTTTCGCCCTTGGTAAGTAATGTACTATTAAAGTCGCTTTTCATTCTTTCACGACTGATAGTGTCTGGTAAGCTAATATATACGTTTTTTTAGCATTCTGTCACCGTAATAGTTGTGAATCTTCGGTACTCACATCCTTTGTGTTTTTAGGGTGCCGTGCCCGAGGGGTCTAAACGGAACCTTTTTTTAACTTTCCATTGATCTATGAACTTGAAATTTGAGGATAATGTTAATTATTAAGTAGTTACTATGGTATAGTAATAATTAAAATAGTAACCCACAGTGGCGGCGGGTAATAAAATATTCTTAGGGAAGCCGGAAATAATTTGCCTTTCTTATTCTTCATGGGCCTTAGTAAAAGAACTGGACTGGCTGAATATAAGGCAAGCCGGTGGGAATCGAGTTGTATGGACGCTCTGCCACTGGTAACCCAACATGTGCTAATATGGAACGCTATACCTAATTATCTTTTTTTGTGATGACCTTAAATCACAGAAATTTTCCCCCTTACTGGGATTTCAACCCAGGATTAATCTTTGCATAAAATGTTATTGGTAGGTATGACTATGGGATTTATTGAACGAATACATAAGCATATACAGGGTGGCCCAAACCTTGACGTCAATATTTTTTTTTAGATTCCTCACGTCGTGGGCTATCAGAATATACCCCATGTATGTTAGCCGATTTTTCGTAGTTTTCGAGTTATGAATTTTTAAAGTTTTCTTTGCTAAGAAATTCTGACGTGAAACAATTTACTTATTAAATCAAAAATTGAACTTTTTTGAATGTTTGTGACAGTCAGTGACAGTTGCTCGATGCTTTCGTCAGATTCGCATGTGTTGCTACTGTGTTGTTATGAATAACAGGATTTTTTTTATGAATTACTTACTAATTTGTGAACTTTTCAAGATTATGTTACAAAACGAAACATTCAAAAAAGTTCAACAGTTTTTTTTTATGTTAATAATCCTAACATTAACATTAACTCTTATGTAAAAGAAAATAAGAGTCATAATTTTTTTATAGAACAATCAATTTAAAACCGTATGATCTTTGAATAAGGGTTGTAGTGTCCACTATTGGTGCTTGTGCTTAAAGTGTCCATAATTGGTGGTGTCACCCTATACCAAATATTGTGCTGAGAATGCTAGCGCAGCGTATCAGCACTGCGATGCAGCGATGAAATGCCGCTTGCATCCTAGGTACAATGCCTCAATGCCCATCAACTTCTTTTTCAGTTCCAAAATCAAAATGGCCGTCATCAAGACAAGCTTGATCCTGCTGGTCGTCGCGTGCGCACTGATCGCTAACACTGAAGCGATCAACAACTGGGTGCGAGTGCCGCCTTGCGACCAGGTCTGCAGCCGCAGTGACCCAGAGAAGGACGAATGTTGCAGGGCCCATGGTCATGCCTTCCACGCTAGTTGTTATGGCGGAATGAACTGCTATAGACGATAAAAAAAGTAACCAAAAAATTTAAAAAATGCGTTGATCACTAAAAATGTTACTTTAAAATCACATTAATTTTGTATCTTTCGGTAGAGTATGATTGTATCCAGATACACTGAGCGAAAAAAATACTAATTATTAGTAAGTTTTAGTGAATCCCAAGACAAGGAGATTATATACTAACGGTTACAAAACACGTTATTACAAGGGCAAATTTTTTGGTATTAGTAAATAACTACTATTATCAAAAACTGGTTTGTAACCGTTAGTATATAATCTCCTTGTCCTGGGATTCACTAAAACTTACTAATAATTAGTATCTTTTTCGCTCAGTGTATTTTTAACGAAAAAAATAACAGACGACAACGTATAATGATAACTAACAACTTGGATTACATATTTGAAATTCATTCAAATTAGAATTAGGTATCTACTAACACAAATTAACTTACACCCTTTACTTCGAAATTACAATCACATTATTTTACTTTGGAGTTTTAATTTATCCTTTTAAGGACGATTCACGCTAGACCGTTCCATGCCCGTGGCGCGTCCGTCGATTTCTTGTACTACAAAACGGGCCGGCCCGGACACGAGACGGTCTAGCGTGAATCATCCTTTACCAGTGCCTATTACTTTTTTATTACAAACTGGGAGCTCATTTAGCAGTGGATTACACAGGAGTCTCTTTTCACTTTCTATTATTAGAAAGAGATATCCGTCAGGATTTCAAGTCACAAGTTTTTGTGAATTAAAAGAATCCATCATCAAGATAATGCTGCTACCAGGAATGCCCGGAATTGACAGTTCGTAGATCTTTCTCACTCAAATGAGGTAAGTACGATAGAGATAGCGATATTTCAAATCCTTCTGCATGCCTAGCACATAAAGGCCTCGAGAGTATCTCGGCTTTTCTCGAGCTACGCGTCTTTTTCTGATAGGTGCTGTTAGAAAGTGATGGATAGCTCGAGATAAGCCGACAAACTGACACCGCCATCATGTGCTAGGCCTACTGGTCGTCGCGTGCGCAAAGGACGAGTGTTGCAGGGCGCATGGTCATGCGCATGGCATGATAATTGTTATGGCGGGATGAACTGCTATAGACTACTATACCTAACTGAAAAAGAACTGCTATAAATTAAAAATACGGATCCCTTCAAAGAGTTCTATAATAAATAATAATATTACATTTGCGAGACTGTTTTATTAGGCAGGCGTCCGATGTCTCACCCAATAGCCCGGCCATTAGTCCATCATCTTCACCTAATAACACGGTTCATTTAGATTCCATCCACCAACAATAGTCCCTATACACCCTGGCGGGTGCTGTCTCTGTGTGCGTCCCATGACACGGGCAGGGACAGCATCCGCTCGGTGTATCCCTTGCATTTCATTAAATTGTCAAAAGGGCCTCTACGTGTTGGCTATGTGGTACTCGTTGGTACTTCGGTGCCTCGGTACTTCGGCTCCGCGCACGCCTCCCAAAGGTCCGGGACACCATTGTCCCGTGAACGGGAAAGACTTACATTTGCTATCTTTTCGTTGAGGACGATTGTTCCCGATATTTTTAACGACAGGCGCTAACGAGAAATTTAGAAACATTGAAACGCTGTCCTGCCCAGACTAGCAAACAGTAGGGGCTGATACACTAGGGGCTATTACATCACATTATTTTACTTCGGTGCATTTATATATCCCTTTACTAGGGTCCACTTAGGGAATAAGGTTCATGTGTGTTGTGGGTTGTGGTCTGATGGCCAAGCAATAGCAATATCCCATTTTATCCAATCTCCATCATTAAACCTTCCACAACCCTTCCTTCCATGGCTAGAAGTGAACACAAGCGAGGGTTTACTTTTCGTGATGAACGAACGAAATGTCCTTGTGCTCGACACTGACCCAAAACATGACACTTAAACATGATACTGGATCACACAGACAAACTGTTCCGACAGTTTTGTGAGACCCTGTTAACTTTATGTTTTTATATACCCTGATGACCTCTGTCACTATGACATATGATGTACCCAATCTGGTTCCCCATGGACGTCATTAAAGACTTAACACTCGAAGGTGACCTGCATAAGCAGTGGAAGGTCTATGGTGATCCTAACGTGGACAATCGCTTTAGTCAGCTCCGTGCCAGCATTAAAACCAGGATCGCGAGCGCATATACTTGTAATCCTTTTTGTAGAACGTCTTATCTTAAGGACCCATCGGTCCAACAATGCCATTGTTTAGCCACGTGCCATAAATGCTTCGAAATGAAATGGCTGCTCTACGGACACTACTGCTGTTTTAAATACAAAAGGTCAACACTGATAAGTCTTAGTTTTTAAATGTGAACCTTCTTTCCTTGTACGTAAACCCGTCTTTTGGCTGAAAGTGTTAACGTTTACTTCGGTTAGTTTACAGTATCAATTAGTGGTTACGCTTAACAATGAAAGACAAGTGCTTTTGTTTAGAAGGCACAAAGAGAAGGATAATTCGTTCTACAAAAAGGATTACAAGTATATATTATGCAACCTACATAGATGACATCCAGCGGCACATAAAAACGAACGCGAAGTCGTTTCGGAAACATGTCTCTAACCTGCGGACGAAAGGTTATTTTGAAACAAATATTGTTTACAAGGGCCAAACGTTCAATGAAAAAGTATTATTCCAGTAGCTTATGTTCCTTCCATGTGCGCCGCAGCTATGTGCGGAGCGGGCAGGCTCAGCAGCTAGTTGTCAATTGATTAGCATTACGAGTTTTATGCACCATAAAGTTGAGCGTGGGATTGATAAATAGAAACCAAATTCCTCGGTTGGACCTGACAATGTCCCTCCATTTATAATCAAAGCCTTTAAGCCTCAACTGGTATCTCATTTGGTACAACATATATTTAACCTTGCCCTCAAAACCGGCATCTATCCCGATCAATGGAAAATCTCAAGAGTGACATGAATCTTGAAAGCCGGAGATAGATCTCAGGCTGTTAACTATCCGTCCTATCGCTATTTTGAAGTATTTTGCCAAGGTATTTGAGAGTGGTCTGCACTCTAAGTTAAAATACAAACAAGTTGATCCATACTTAGATGACGCACAGCACGGATTTAGGAAGGGTCGTTGCGTCCGTTAACACCAATCTTCTTTCACTAGTGGACCACATCTCTAAACAATTAGATGAGGGTGGTCAAGTTGACGTGGTGTACCTGGATTTTAGTAAAGCCTTTGATCAGGTCGATAAAGATGTCCTATTGCAGAAGCTGTCCTGAATAGGCTTTGCTCCTCCACTCTTGCGACTGTTTGCCAGTTTCCTGAAAGATCGAAGGCAATTCGTTCGCCTTGGATGTTTCGAATCTGATCCATACCATACAAGACCTGGTGTAAGTCAGGGTTCCCTCCTCGGCCCCTTCCTTTTCACGATCATGGTGTCTCGAGGCTGGAAGATCCCTACTCTATGCCGATGACATCAAAGTTGTGGTTGACATCAAAACTCCATCAGATTGCCAGAGCATGCACTGTAACTTGTGTGTGGAGTGTTGAAAATCGCCTCTATCTTAACACTTCCAAGTGCTACATCATGAGTTTTACTCGATCCAGGCGGGGTGTACTCGCAAATTATTTTATTGATAATGTATACCTCTCTCTCGTACTTACTCTGTGAAGGATCTCGGAGTTCTGTTCGATCCTGCGCGGTAATCACTTAGCGTGTTCGACCGTTAGTACGATAGATTAAAATGTCAAATCCCGTACTAAAACTGACATTAAATACGTACCAAGTGTACCAACGGTAGTACATATCGTTACGTGATTACCCCGCGGGACTCACGTTTCATAGCCATATAAGCTCACTAGTAGGAGAAGAGTACTTAGGAGAAGTTTTAAACGTCTAGGTTTTGTCTTCCGTAACTGTAAAGTGTTTACACATATTGGTGTCCTAAAACTACTGTATTTGGCACTTGTAAGGTCCAAATTACAGACAGCTTCATGTGTTTGGAAGCCCCACGAGTCAACATATGCACTTATGCTTGAGAAAGCGAAGTGTTTCCTGCGATATCTTTGTAAAAGGTCATATGGTTAACCTATCCTACTGCTTATGTGCAGGGTGTTCTGGGATACAACTCGCTGGCTCGCAGATTGAATGACCAGCTTAACACAACACTTCTTATCCTACGTTCCTACGGGGTCGTCTCGATTGTTCCCGCTTGCTGGATGAGGTCTGTCGCCTCTTTGTGCCTGGTGGTCGTGCGCGGTTCCGTGCAGATCGGCTACGGCTCTTCTCTGTTCCCCTTTGCCGTATGGTCTCGCGTCGTAACTCTCCTCTCTGCCGCTCCTTGCATGCACTCAATAAGCTCGAAGCAATGCAACTCCCCTGCGATCTGTTTGCGGATGGCTGGTCGGAGGTTGAAAGAGTGTGCTTGAAATTGTACGAGACTCTTAATTAGTATTTATCATTCTTTACATGTAATTAATTTGTGACCATTGTAGTGTAAGCAATTTGAGTCAAGATAAAAACATGTAACGACTTAGGATATTTCCTGTAACGTTACTTTTTTTTCGTGTCTATAATTAATAAATAATAATAACGATTAAAAGTGACCCGTTTTGAGTCAGTGTCGAGCACAGGAACATTTAGGTGTCATTTATTGGACACTAAGGTGTCGATCACTGGGACGTTTACCGTATTACCGATGTAATAAAATACAAAACAAATGGTATTTATTTATTTATCGTATGGCATTTATTTCGAACCGTGAGATCTCCGAGAAGACAGTACGGTTGCCAGTTTTTGTTGCACTTTTAGAACCACCCAGGGGTCACGTGTAGGGTAGCGGTGGGTACTTTCCCTACGGACGTGGTGCAACTTCGACCCCCCTTTGTCAAGTGAGTGGGCAACTTGACTGTTAGAAGTTCTCAAGCCGCCCGAAGGCCTCCAACTTGGCTTAACGACTGCTGTCATAGACAACAGCCGGGATCAACGGCTTAACGTGCCTTCCAAAGCACGGGAGCGCTCAGTTAGTAACCACTCAAAGCGGTCAAACAAATGGTGGTATATATATTCATTTGAATTAACTTTTAACACTATCGGCTGATAACACTCATTAGCTCATTACATTACCTACTCATAAATTAAAAATTATCTTCAATTTTGAAACCGGATACACAATTAACTAGAGATATCAAACTGAAACTGGATTTCGAAATTCAAAATGAGGCGTTCCAAAGTATAAATACGAAGAATACACCATTTTAAAACAGTGTTAAATACGTAACGGAAACTTGCAAAGATGGTTAACAAATCGAGCATGTTCTTTTTGGTGTGCGTGGCATTTTTGGTGGTCATATCTGCACCTAAGAACGAGGTGCAAGCAGATGTTCATATCGGCAGCTGTGTGTGGGGAGCCGTTGACTACACCTCGAACTGTAATAAGGAGTGTAAGAGACGAGGCTACAAGGGCGGCCATTGTGGAAGCTTCGCCAATGTCAATTGCTGGTGTGAGACTTAGAGAATGAAACAGCACTTCTTACCGTCCAGATTTTTCCCTGTAGACCTTGTTGGGTATTCCCAACTATCGCCTTGGATTAGAGACTTGCCCCGGCAGCTGTCACGCAGTAAATTGTTGAACTTGCCATACAATCAGATGTTAAGGAATACAGCTCACATTTACCAACGGTCTGAGTCCCCAGCCAGACCAGCCAGCCAGACAGAGAGCTGATAGTCATTCAACCATCCGACTAGTTAAATCTGCAAACTGTTTCTACATTCTACAACGCATCGACCGCGCATCCGCGGCATCCGACATCCGATCGAAGCGTGGAAAATCCGCCTTTGCACATAATTATATACTGGTGGTTAATATTGTAAATGTTTATCCGATGTGCAAGTGTCATACGACTATATAACATAGAAAGAGATGGATTAGAAAGATATATGGTGCTATCTTAAATAAAAGTAAACGGTTAATTTTTTGTGTTTTAATTCCATTTTGTATATCTGAGTACCTTATTTGATATTTTATCAAGCTCTACGTCAGACATAAAAGTACTTGTACTAGCTAGGTTGGAGCCCTTTGCAATATTAATTATCGACAACGGCACATCACTATTTTAGGGCCCAAGATAGGTAGGTAGTTTAAATGCAACTGTTAGATAATGAGGAATCTTTCGAGTTTCATAATAGGATAACACGAGTGTTTTAAGACCTTATTATGTACATAGGTGCATACGCTATATCTACATGCATATCCATAAATCTTCTATTATGTGTTCAGGAACGATTGCGTTTCAAGTTAAAGAGCGCGTTGAAGTCTTTTGTAAGCACAAGCCTGTATTGTAATGTCAACATTACTTTACTGGTCATTCCATCACGACATTCCTTGATAAAATTATGTATTTAGTGTTCATTTTCGTGCTTTTGTTAATCGTAGATACCTGAACACATTATATATATTTATGGACCAACACAAATCTACCAAACTAAGCAAAGCGTAAAATCATGTTGGATATACATACATAATCTATACATATAATAAAGCAGAAGAGAGTCGAAAATCTGTACATTGAAGATATTAGTAAAAAAATCGATGGAGGGGTCTAAGAATCGATAACAGAACACGTTTCAACTGTTTTTAGAATTCGTGTCTGTTTGTCTGTTTGTCTGTTTGTCTGTTTGTCTGTTTGTCTGTTTGTCTGTCTGTTTATATGTCTAACTATCACGCGAAAACTAGCGAATGGATTTTAATACAGCCTTCACTAATATGTTTATTGGATCTTCGGCCAGGTTATAGGCTATAAAAATCATATAGGTTAGGGATGAAAGGGGGTGAAAAGAGGGGTTAAACTTTGTATGAGAAGTCTTTCAGTTCATGATTTACAGGCTTGAAAATTGGTAAGTATATACATGGACGCAAAGTAAATAGAACCCCATTCAAACATTTTATAATAAACAGATAGTATTTGAAAAAATGGGGGGTGAAATAACAATACCTCTGCCTCTCAGGGCTAAAGACAAAAATACAAAAGTCCTTCAAACCATATTAACTGTTTGAAATGAGAGATCTAATTATGTTGGTCAGTCAGTCGCTATCAATATTCACAAACCTTACTACGCAACCTCGGTTTTTTTTTGTTTTCGATGGAGGGTACCGTACCTACGCAGAGCGGCGGGCTCTCGGTTGCATGGTAGCACTTGCGACATGTACTACCTATATATTAAGTATGCCCATTTTTGTATAAAATATTGTTTTTTGAGGTGATCATTACAAGAATGATATCCATTTTCAAATCGAAGATGGCGGACATTTACTTATTTACTTTTCTTAATAATCGATATGGGTGTCATTGAGGTTCTTCGAGGTGCCGATTAGTTGCGTTTTCCGTCAGCAAAATGTATAAAATACGTTCAGCGCGTAACAGACATAAATTTAGGGTATATTGGTAACCGTTAGTAAAATATACCTACGTAACAATAAACATCAAGTATGACCAAATTCGAAAGTTATAGGCGGATAGGAAGCAAAAAAAAACAATTCTCAGAAAATCACATAACTCTTAGAAGCACCCAGGGTGGGTGCGCTATCAACCAAGGCCTCTACTCCATCTTCGAAAGTGAAAGAACAGACCAAAGTAGGTATTCAGTTATACCTATGTTTTACAATAAAGCACTTTGAACTTTGAAAGGTATTCCACTAATTTATGAACAAAAAAGTATCTATTCAACCACCTCTTTACAAAGCCATTTGATAGGTCAAGAATTTCTTTTTGTTCAATCATCTACATTGCTTGATGCGTATGAAGTATTTTACGTACCTGCATCATAATGTTCGAATCATTTCGCACTCGCTTTTTTATCTACATTACTTGACGCGTAGGAATTATTTTCCGCACCTGCATCATAATGTTCAAAAACGTTAGCGCGCGCTACGCTCGCTTTTTAATCTACATTACTTAATGCGTTTGAAGTCTTTTCCGCACCTGCATCATAATGTTTGTAAAAATTTCGCGTTCGCTACGCTCGCGTTTTCATCTGCATGACTTGATGCGTATGAATTATTTTCCGCACCGGCATCATAATGTTCGAAATTTCGCGCTCGCTACGCTCGCGTTTTCATACACATTACTTGATGAGTATGAAGTATTTTCCGCACCTGCATCATAATGATCGAAAAATTTCGCGCTCGCTGCGCTCGCGTATTCTTCTACATTACTTGATGAGCATTTTTCGCATCTGTGTGTCTTTTGTGCAGTAAATAAATGTTTCTTCTTCTTCTTCTTCTTCTACATCATAATGTTCGATAATTTTCGCGCGCCCTACACTCGCGTTTTCATCTACATTATAGTTGATGCGTATGAAATATTTTCCGCACCTGCATCATAATGTTCGAAGCATTTCGCGCTCACTACGCTCGCGTTTTCATACACATTACTTGATGAGTATGAAGTATTTTCCGCAATTGCATCATAATGTTCGAAAAATTTCGCGCTCGCTGCGTTCGCGTTTTCTTCTACATTACTTGATGAGCATTTTCCGCACCTACATCATAATGTTCAAAAACTTTAGCGCGCGCTACGCTCGCTTTTTCATCTACATTACTTGATGCGTTTGAAGTCTTTTCCGCACCTGCATCATAATGTTCGAAATATTTCGCGCTCGCTACGCTCGCGTTTTCATACACATTACTTGATGAGTATGAAGTATTTCCCGCACCTGCATCATAATTTTCGAAAAATTTCGCGCTCGCTGCTCTCGCGTTTTCTTCTACATTACTTGATGAGCATTTTCCGCACCTACATCATAATGTTCGAAAATTTTCGCGCGCCGTACGCTCGCGTTTTCATACAAATTATAGTTGATGCGTATGAAGTCTTTTCGGCACCTGCATAAGAATGTTCGAAAAATTTCGCGCTCGCTACGCTCGCGTTTTCATCTACATTACTCGATGAGTATTTTCCGCACCTACGTCATAATGTTCGATAATTTTCGCGCGCCTAACGCTCGCGTTTTCATCGACATTATAGTTGATGCGTATGAAGTATTTTCCTCACCTGCATCAAAACATTTCGCGCTCACTACGCTCGCGATTTTCTTCATTTCTTGATGCATATGAAGTATTTTCCGCACCTGCATATTAATGTTCAAAAATTTCGCGCTCGCTGCGCTCGCGTTTTCAACTACATTACTTGAAGAGTATAAAGTATTTTCAGCACCTACATCATAATGTTGGAACATTTTCGCGCGCCCTACGCTCGCGTTTTCATCTACATTAGTTGATGCGTGTGAAATCTTTTCCGTGCCTGCATCATAATGTTCGAAACATTTCGCACTCACTACGCTTGCGTTTTTATCTTCATTACTTTATGCGTATGAAGTATTTTCCGCACCTGCATCACAATGTTCTTTTTTTTCATTTTGCGCTCGCTACGCTCGCGTTTTCATCTACATTACTTGGTGCGTATGAAGTCTTTTGCACACCTGCATCGTAATGTTTGAAAGAATTCCCGCTCGCTGCGCTCGCGTTTTCATCTTCATTACTTGATGAGTATGAAGTATTTCCCGCACCTGCATCATAATTTTCGAAAAATTTCGCGCTCGCCGCGCTCGCGTTTTCTTCTACATTACTTGATGAGCATTTTCCGCACCTACATCATAATGTTCGAAAATTTTCGCGCGCCGTACGCTCGCGTTTTCATACAAATTATAGTTGATGCGTATGAAGTCTTTTCGGCACCTGCATAAGAATATCCGAAAAATTTCAATCATCATCATTTAATTTTGCATGCGCAATGTTTAGCGAGACAGCCCGGCGAAATACGGTGTAGAAGTTGATATGGATATTCACGCGAATGAAGTCGCGGGGAAAAGCTTGGATAAATAAATTTAAATCATAAAAAATCCTCTCCCTGTGATCCTGATCTGTGTCCTTTAATTGAGGTGTGCAATAAAGACTGGACTACCCGTGCGAAACCGGGGCGGGTTATACATGCGAAAGTAACTCTGTCTGCCTGTTTCCCATTAAAATGCTCAACCGATTTAGATGAAATTTGCTATGGATATAGTATGAGTCCTAGAGAAGGACATAGGATACTTTTATCCCGGAAATCATCCCTTAACGGGGTTTAAGTTAGAATGGAAGAGAGATAACTAGGTAAGCGCAAGAAATAGAAGTTTTTTTTTTATTAATAATGGGATTGCTCTTGGCCAGCATCTAGCCAGGGAAATAACATTCTAACGTGATGACCGAGTTCTACGCAGACGAAGTCGCGGGCCAAAGCTAGTATATATATATGTATATAATAATAAAGCTTTATTTTGATATCTCACTTGATAAGATCGATTTTTTTTCGGAAAACGCTAAACGGAATCCACAGTTCGCCAGTTTAGTTTCATTGCAACGTCACATACCTACCTTATGTTCTCGGGATGACGTAAGGATTCCAACGATACGTCACACATCTAAATCGGTTAAGGCGTTGAGAATTTCTGTAGGACAAAGAAACTCACATACATATATGAAACCTGAAAACAATTACACTCCTTTTGGGCAGTCGTGCAAAAAATAAAAAGCGCCTTGTTTTGCAATTTCTATATTTATTAAACACGAATAACAGAAGAGATTTTGTGATTTAACATGGATTAAACCGACCTTGCCAATTTTAATTCTAGACACAACTTGACACTTTCAATCATCATAACAATAGACCTAAATTGTCTGATATATTAAGAATTCATCATCATTAGGAATTTGTGTCCAAAATTGGGTTACCTTAATGTAACCTACAACAATAGACCAAAAATTAATGTGGGCGCGATAAAACTTAGAGAGGCTCTTTCATGGCGCAAGAAGCAAAGTAATAAATTTAAAAAATGTTGAAAAATTAGGCGCTGGGCCGTTAGGCGGTGGTCCACGTCGCCTCTGCCTTCTCCTTTTGGACACTCAGTGACAGTACATCCGCCCGCTAACACACCCAGCATAATTAGCATAGCCATGCGCTCGACAACACTCAGTAGCTTCCTTCAGGTGCCTTATACTGCAGAGTTCGTCGCAAGGAGGCACTCTGATCCAGGGATTGGTTGCCTCGGCATTGGCACATCCGCACACGGCAACCAGGAATACGAGGAAGGTTGTCTTCAACATCTTTCTTGACAGCTGAGACTGTTATGATGTGAAGTAAAGGGGCTGATTGTTTATATAGTCTGGGAAAACATGTTTTTCTATTACCTGAAGTACTTAAGGGTCCGTATCATTTGAAAAATCTCATTTATTAGTCTATTTATTCTAATATCGTAGATTTTCCATGTATTTTTTTGCACTTTTATTAAAATATATACTTCCAAAAGTCCAAACGTCATTGCAAATCGACAAATTTCAAGCTAAAAACTGTCTATCCACACTTTAGCGATTCGGAGGGCTATATCGGTTACTTTGGTTCTGCTACGGATGGCCTCATTTCTGATGCGATCACGCAGAGAAGCTCCTAGGATAGCCAATATAGCCATCTATCTCCATTGCCCTCTGGGATATTAAAAACTTGTTTATTCGCTAAAACGCATATCTATTATTTAAAGTCCTTTAAATGAAATAAATAATTAAGTTTATTTTACGCTTTTAAGTATTTATTTAGGGGGTTTTTGTTTAAGTAGGTTTAACTTTTTTTAGGTTATTTAAATTTAAATATATCACTTTTATTACGCGAATCGCCATACATACAGGAGCTCTACGCGGACTAAGTCGCGAGCAAAAGCTAAAAAAATATAAATAAATAAAAACCTGAAAACAATTACACGCCTTTTGGGCAGCCGTGTAAAAATAAAAAGCACCTTGTTTTGCAATTTATGTATTTATTAAACACGAATAACAGAAGAGATTTCGTGATTAACCATGGATTACACCGACCTTGCCTTGCCATTATTTTAATTCTGGACACAACTTGACACTTTCAATCATCATAAAAATAGACCTAAATTGTCTGATATATTAAGAATTGTGTCCAAAATTGGGACGGTTACCTTACAACAATAGACCAAAATTTAATGTGGGCGCGATAAAATTTAGAGCGGCTATTTCATGGCGCAAGAAGGAAAGTAATAAATTTAAAAAATGTTGAAAATATAGGCACTGGGCCGTTAGGCGGTGGTCCACGTCGCCTCTGCCTTCTCCTTTTGGACACTCAGTAACAGTACATCCGCCCGCTAACACACGCAGCATAATTAGCATATCCATTTGCTCGACAACACTCAGCTCTCTCCAGCTGCTTTATACTGCAGAATTCGTCGCAACGAGGCACTCTGATCCAGGGATTGGTTGCCTCGGCATTGGCACATCCGCACACGGCAACCAGGAATACGAGTAAGGTCGTCTTGAACATCTTTCTTGACAGCTGAGACTGTTATGATGTGAAGTAAAGGGGCTGATTGTTTATATAGTCTGGGAAAACATGTTTTTTTATTACCTGAAGTAACTACTTAAGGGTCCGTATCATTTGAAAAAATCTCATTTATTAAGTAGTCTATTTATTCTAATATCGTAGATTTTCCATGTATTTTTATTGCACTTTTATTAAAATATATACTTCCAAAAGTCCAAACGTCATTGCAAATCGACAAATTTCAAGCTAAAAAAAAACTGTCCCAAGGGCTATATTGGTTATTTTTGTTCTGCTACGGATGGCCTCATTTCTGATGCGATCACGCAGAGAAGCTCCTAGGATAGCCAATATAGCCATCTATCTCCATTGCCCTCTGGGATATTAAAAACTTGTTTATTCGCCAAAACGCATATCTATTATTTAAAGTCCTTTAAATGAAATAAATAATTAAGTTTATTTTACGCTTTTAAGTATTTATTTAGGGGGTTTTTGTTTAAGTAGGTTTAACTTTTTTTAGGTTATTTAAATTTAAATATATCACTTTTATTACGCGAATCGCCATACATACAGGAGCTCTACGCGGACTAAGTCGCGAGCAAAAGCTAAAAAAATATAAATAAATAAAAACCTGAAAACAATTACACGCCTTTTGGGCAGTCGTGTAAAAATAAAAAGCAATTTATGTATTTATTAAACACGAATAACAGAAGAGATTTCGTGATTAACCATGGATTAAACCGACCTTGCCTTGCCATTATTTTAATTCTGGACACAACTTGACACTTTCAATCATCATAAAAATAGACCTAAATTGTCTGATATATTAAGAATTCATCATCATTAAGAATTTGTGTCTAAAATTGAGACGGTTACCTTACAACAATAGACCAAAATGTAATGTGGGCGCGATAAAATTTAGAGAGGCTATTTCATGGCGCTAGAAGGAAAGTAATAAATTTAAAAAATGTTGAAAATATAGGCGCTGGGCCGTTAGGCGGTGGTCCACGTCGCCTCTGCCTTCTCCTTTTAGACACTCAGTAACAGTACATCCGCCCGCTAACACACGCAGCATAATTAGCATATCCATTTGCTCGACAACACTCAGCTCTCTCCAGCTGCTTTATACTGCAGAATTCGTCGCAACGAGGCACTCTGATCCAGGGATTGGTTGCCTCGGCATTGGCACATCCGCACACGGCAACCAGGAATACGAGGAAGGTCGTCTTGAACATCTTTCTTGACAACTGAGACTGTTATGATGTGAAGTAAAGGGGCTGATTGTTTATATAGTCTGGGAAAACATGTTTTTTTATTACCTGAAGTACTTAAGGGTCCGTATCATTTGAAAAAATCTCATTTATTAAGTAGTCTATTTATTCTAATATCGTAGATTTTCCATGTATTTTTTTTGCACTTTTATTAAAATATATACTTCCAAAAGTCCAAACGTCATTGCAAATCGACAAATTTCAAGCTAAAAAACTGTCTACCACCCACGCTTTAGCGATTCGGAGAGGTAAATAAATCATAATTGTACGCGATTAAGTCCCGTTTTCCAATTATAATGTGAAAACAATTAGGTAGATTCCATTTGGGCAGTCATGCAAAAAATAAAAAGCACCTTGTTTTGCAATTTATATATTTATTAAACACGAATAGCAGAAGAAATTGTGATTAACCATGGATTAAACCGACCTTGCCATTATTTTAATTGTCGACACCACTTGACACTTTCAATCATCATAACAATTTAACAATACACCTAAGTTGTCTGATATATTAAGAATTCATCATCATCATCATTAGGAATTGGTGTCAAAAATTGGGACGGTTACCTTACAACAAAAGAAAAAAAATAATGTGGGCGCGATAAAATTTAGAGTGGCGCAAGAAGCAAAGTTACAAAATAAAATGAAAAATAATGAGGCGCTAGGCCGTAAGGCGGTGGTAGGTACTCCTTTAGGGCGTATAACAGTACATCGCATTAGTACACCAAGAATAACGGACATAGCCATGCGCTCGGCAACACTCATTTTTCTCCGGGTCGCTTCTATTGCAGACTTGGTCGCAAGGAGGCACGCTGACCCAGGCTGCATCGGCATTGGCAACCAGTGACACGGCCACCAGGAATACGAGGAAGGTTGCCTTGAACATCTTTCTTGACAGCTGAGACTGTTATGATGTGAAGTAAAGGGGCCGATTGTTTATATAGTCTGGCAAAACATGTTTTTTTATTACTGTTTATTACCTGAAGTACTTAAGGGTCCGTATCATTTGAAAAAATCTCATTTAAGTATTAGTCTATTTATTCTAATATCGTAGATTTTCCATGTATTTTTTTTGCACGTTTATTAAAATATATACTTCCAAAAGTCCAAACGTCATTCCAAATCGACAAATTTCAAGCTAAAAACTGTCTACCCACGCTTTAGCGATTCGGAGGGTTATATCGGTTATTCTGGTTCTGCTACGGATGGCCTCATTTCTGATGCGATCACGCAGAGAAGCTCCTAGCATAGCCAAATATAGCCATCTATCTCCATTGCCCTCTGGGATATTAAAAACTTGTTTGTAGAAAAGTAGAGTACTATACTCCTCGGGGATAATGTATATACATTTTAAATCGTCTCTTCAAATGCTTTATTTTGATACCTCACTTGATACGATCGATTTTTTTTCGGAACACGCTAAATGGAATTTACAGTTCACCATTTTGGTTCTATTGCAGCGTCACATACCTACCTTATGTTACTCGGGATGACGTAAGGATTCCAACAAGGTATTAAGGATTCCGGTTAAGGCGTTGAGAATTTCTGGAGTACAACGAAACTCACACATGAAACCTGAAAACAATTACACTCCTTTTGGGCAGTCATGTAAAAAATAAAAAGCACCTTGTTTTGCAATTTATATATTTATTAAACACGAATAACAGAAGATATTTTGTGATTAACCATAGATTAAACCGACCTTGCCATTATTTTAATTCTGGACACAACTTGACACTCAATCATCATAACAATAGACCTAAATTGTCTGATATATTAAGAATCATCATCATTAGGAATTGGTGTCAAAAATTGGGACGGTTACCTTACAACAATAGACCAAAATTTAATGTGGGCGCGATAAAATTTAGAGAGGCTCTTTCATGGCCCAACAAACAAAGCTATATAATTAAAAAAGAAAATTAAAATGAGCCGCTAGGCCGTTGGGCGGTGGTCCACGTCGCCTCTGCCTTCTCCTTTTGGACGCTCAGTAGCAGTACATTCCGCCACGACACCAAGCATAAGCAACATGGCCATGCGCTTTGCAACACTGTTCTTTCTCCCGGTCGATTCTATTGCAGACTTCATCGCAAGCGGCCACTCTGTACCAGGTAATGGTTGCCGCCTCGGCATGGGCAACCATGGACGCGGCAACCAGGAATACGAGGAAGGTTGTCTTGAACATCTTTCTTGACAGCTGAGACTGTTATGATGTGAAGTAAAGGGGCTGATTGTTTATATAGTCTGGGAAAACATGTTTTTTTATTTGAAGTACTTAAGGGTCCGTATCATTTGAAAAAATCTCATTTTAGTCTATTTATTCTAATATCGTAGATTTTCCATGTATTTTTTGGACTTTTATTAAGAAATATACTTCCGAAATTGCAAATATCATTCCATATTGACAAATTTCAAGCTAAAAACTGGTTTTTGTCGCTTAATTTATACTCATCATCATCATCATATCAGCCGAAAGGCGTCCACTGCTGGACATAGGCCTTCAACCAAATAGTGCCACAATGATCGGTCCTGCGCCACCCTTTACCAGCTCATCAGTCCACCTTTTCTACCCACGCTGCGCCTTCCGGTCCGTGGTCGCCACTCGAGAAGCTTTCCGTCCCAACGTCCATCGGTTCTACGTGCAATATGCCCCGCCCACTGCCACTTAAGATTAGCGATTCGGAGGGCTATATCGGTTACTTTGGTTCTGCTACGGATGGCCTCATTTCTGATGCGATCACGCAGAGGAACTCCCAGCATAGCCATCTCCATTGCCCTCTGGGCATATTAATAACTTGTTTGTTCGCCAAAGCGCATATCTATTTAAAAGCACGATCGAATACAATAACGCAGCACACATATACTCAATAATATCTGGGCGGCCGAACTTTGCTCGGCGTTTTCCCCGGGCATGGGACCTAGCTAGATCGATTGCTCGTCCCCGAAAACCCCCACATACCAAATTTCATCAAAATCGTTAGAGCCGTTTCCGAGATCCCCGAAATAAATAAATATAAATGTAAATAAATAAATATATATACAAGAATAGGGATGTTGACTCAAAATTTATTAATACTCCATACGAAAGAATAAATATAACTATGCCAAAAAGTGAAAATCCTATTCAAATATCTCAAAAAATAACGAAACTACAACCGTTAGAATGTTTTTAGTTAGAGAGAGAAAACGCTACAGGTCAGTGACGTCACTGACCTCGAGCGCCATAGTAAATGACGATCGTTCAATACAACGGGGCGTTTTGCGGAAAAGGGACAGAAAATGCCCCCTCCTAAAACTTTGAAGACTTATAATTATGTAATTATTTATTCTTTTGGATTACTTTTTTCACTATTTGATAGAGAATTTGATCCTTTTTTGAGAAAATTCGGATTCATTGATTTTCTTATTTGGTGTCAACATCCCTATTGCTCGTTTAAAGATAAAAGACAAAGATCTTCTATTCCGACCAGCATGCAAGGCAGATATATACAAAAGAAACTCTATCAATATGTGTATAAAAATATTTAATAAACACAAGGCACAGCAATTATTACCTATCGAAACTGAGTAAAGGCTCCTGGCCCATAGTTTTTAGTTTTTACAGTGTTGATGAATATTTCATGTGTGGACATTTGTAATTTATAATTCGATGAATTTATTCATTAGATATATATATTTTGACCGTATTGCATGTCGAATCTCGATTAGATACTGTACTGTATTATGAATAAAAATTCTAACGCGATGAACGAGGTCTACGCGGACATAATTGCAGGCAAAAGCTAGTATAATAAAACCGGCCAAGTGCGAGTCGGACTCGGTTCCGTCCCATTATCTTTAAAAACGGCGATAAAATCACGTTTGTTGTATGGGAGCGCCCTTAAATATTTATTCTATTCTGTTTTTTAGTATTTGTTGTTATAGCGGCAACAGAAATACATCATCTGTGAAAATTTCAACTGTCTAACTATCACGGTTCTCGAGATATAGCCTGGTGACAGACAGACAGACGGACAGCGGAGCCTTAGTAATAGGGTCCTGTTTTACCCTTTGGGTACGGAACTCTAATAAATACTTTTGACATAATTTGATTTCAAAACGTTTTAAGTAAGGCCTCTTAATTTTGTTATTGAGGAAAATGGTGTGTTTTTCCAGTTTGCACACCACACACAAAAGTATATGGTAATCGGATTGTACTTTCCTCGTATATGTATATGGTGTGACATTAGGGATGTTCAGATCCAAATGAAAATAACTATTAATTTCGAATTTTCTCGAAAAAGTATCCAAATTATAATCAAATGGAGAAAAAACCCAAAGGAATAAATAATCACATTTTTAAGAGGGGTCCCTTTTCCGCAAAACTTACATTCATATGGAACGATAGGTACTGTAGAGGTTGTTACTGTATGAGGCTGGCCATGTTTGGTCTAGAATCATAAAGTAACATATTCATATTTGAATATATTCTGGAATGCCTGTCAAAGCGGCATTCTGCTGGAAACAAATGGTTTTCCAGGGACTCTAGCCCAAAGAGTATAATAATATATGTCAGGTAAAGAGAGCCATCTCGCGTGAAAACTTGGATACTAGTGAGCACAAGCGCCGCACACGGATTTGATGTGGACTAATTTCGTGTGTCTGTGTGCGTACACACACACACACCCATAATATTATCCGTTAAATATTGTTCATGTACCATCCACCCACTGTGACATCTTAAACTTCCCGTGGCAACTTCCCACAAATTGAATAATGGTAATAAAGTTATTCTTTTCAGAAGGCATAATTTACTATCATTTTTTGTATGAAAATGGGGAAGTTTATACGGGAAGGTTAAGATGCCACAGTAGGTAGATAGTACATGAACAGTATTTTATTGTTTACTTTTATCTATAAAAAATCTTTCTCGGATTGGCGAGTTAACTCGTCCAATTTGAGTACAAATTATAATCACGCCGTACTGAAAGGGTTAAGTGATTTGTACACAAATAATTATTCCAGTCAGGAGACTAATAAAATTAAGTTGTATATATAATATCATTTATTTATTTTTGAGTAACTTATTTATGAATAGTATATTAAAAGGAGGATTAAATACGATTACCTATAACTTGTAGCGATTTGTTTAACTTCTTCAATCACTAACTGGTAAACGAATTGGTGAAGTACGATCGTCTACAAAAAGATGTATCCATTTTTTTCACCTTGAAATGGATGCACGCTGTATCTTCCCGATTTCATGTATTGGCCCAGGATAATTGTTGTTTTCTCCAACAATTGACATCCATGTTGAAAATACCTCTGTCCTGACTTTTTCTCAGCATAAGGACGTGGCATGATTGTATGCACTATGCACCTGCAAAACATAATATTAAATAATGAGATGAAAGTGTAGGAGGTATGTATGTATTTTTGAAATTATGTTTCTAATTATCTACTATACCTATTTCAAATTTCAAAGACAACAACAAGAAGAAAGTGGGCTTCATATTCGTTTATCGTATAGCTCACGTAGTTCAATACTCAAACGTTTATATTGCTAAGTAACCAACTGTTTTCGTTGATATTCATTTATGTATGAGCTGCATAACCACGCGGCAAAACAGACTACCTACCTAAATAAATCAGTTGATTGGAATATAAATATAACATCGCATCGGTGTGAAAAAGGATAGTAAATAAAGAGTTAAAAAATACTTACTTAACTCGGCGTATTCGATAACACATCGTATTCGATCTGGGAAAAGGCGTTTCCGAAAAGTTCATAAAAAAGCACTTTTAAGAAAATGATAAATCAACTTGACTTTGTAGATCTACATCACTAACTGCTTTTCACAAGAATAATGCAGAAAATTTTATAATTAGCATTATTTTATTTTCAATATGTTGACACGTTATTGACACACGTGTTATTTCAATATTTAAAAATAACCATGGCAACCATACGACCATAGAGTATTCTAAAATCTGTGACCATAGAGTTGAAAATTTAATTTTACGATAAATTGTAACGTTTCTTTTCACGTTCAGCTTTGATTAATTGGATTGGGATAGATGAAATGAAAACGAAACCTGCTTGAGACGGATTACACAAAATATGTCGACATCAAATATAATAGGAGGCAGCACTTTCGACGCCAAATTCACGCGAAATTGGTCTTTTCTTTAAGTTTCCCCCCCCTGCTCTAGCCTGGGACTCGCTCGGAGTCACAAAGATGTGTTATTTTAATTAGATTACAATTGAATGTGAATGTATTCGGATATAGTATGAATACATTATAATTTGTATGTGGATTGCGTATTTCCTTCCAGATATCTAAACCCTTCTCCTAGATCCCTCAACCGTACCCCTACGCTAGGACCCCTATCACAGTACCTAGTTTACTTGGACGCTAAAGGGTCCTGTTTTTGACGTCATATTTGCAGCGTTTTCTCTCTCCCTATAACTAGCAACTTTAAAACAGTTATAACTTCTTCATTAATTCAGATTTTATTGTTAAAACAGCAAAATTACATAAAACAATAAAAAAATAACCTAAGCTAAAAATAAACTAAACTAAAACCTACTTGTAAATACATTTATTTGTACATACACGAATTGTACGATACAATTAAAAAATAGACTCAAGCTCGGAGCACGCGGCGGTAATGAAAATTTTATTAATAAAAATAACGGTAGTTGTTACAAAATTGGAATAATAATTAAATATTAAAACTTTAAGCTATCACTAAAAACTAACATAAAAATAAATAAAAATTTGCTCCAAATCGCCTTCCGAGGGCAGCGTGTCCATGGGTGGCAGCCCTAGATAAGAGTGTAATGACTGAAAACTCTGGAAAGTGGCAGCATCGCCACGTTGTATTAAACGAAAAGTATATTTCACGTATTTATATATATAAACTTGAGGAGTATCGCCAAGTAGAGTAGAAGTAGAGTATTTCCAAATACTTTATTGGTTTGATGATAAGATATTTTATGCTAAAAACCGGCGGAGTGTTTATCGTTTATTAAGTTAATTACGTCCTGTGTTAGTTGTTCTTATTATAAGGGTTGAATGACTTCTTATCAATTTTATTTAAGGCTTCAAGGTTTTTAGGGTTCGAACATTCATCACATAGTAGTAGTCGTACTTAGTAGTAAACACTTTATTGCAGAAATCAAGTAGGTACAGAATAAAAAAAAAACAACATAGCAGTAAATATTTGTACAAATGCGAACTTAATAAGGCGTAAAAAAGGCGTATTTAGGAAAATTTTAACCTCAGCGGTGATACATGGTAAGGTTTTAGACTACCCTTCCCTCATACCCATAATCTTTTATAATATGAAGTTAATATTTGTTCCGTTCGGTGTTGAGAGAGACCCTCGGTCCGTGGAATCCCAGGGCTCAAGCCCTCTTCAAGAAAATCTCGAAGAGATTAGTGGACTCGACTGGTGACCAAAGAGCTGGCAGCTTCCTCGCACAGCGCTTCAGCATTGCTATACAGCGGGGAAATGCTGCCAGCATCTTTGGCACTATGCCGCGGGGGCACCCCTTATTTTAGATTATTTATTTAGGAATAAGTTTATTTGTTGAGGTAATTTTTTCGAAATATTGTTTTTAAACAATAATGTCTAGACAGTCAGTTTGTTACGCGGTTCCGTTGAGTATTCAACCATGTATCGCCTTATAGAAACTGCGCGTCGAATGATAAATTAAATACTTAAAAATGATATATCCCTAGACAATAGACATCAACCTATCCCTGTTAACGGGCTAGAAAAGCCTTTTCTTCGAATAGTAGAAATGAAAATAGAATTAATAATTTCAAATGGGACGCCACTTGTGTTGACAGTTGACATGCACGCTGGCGCCGTCCCACCTCCAAGCGACCTCCTAAGGCTGGAGCTGCGGGCGCCACGGCGGAGCAAAACAAGCGGCGCAAATATGCCGTCCTCACAGAGGGCTACATGTTTGCACCATTTGGCGTCGAAACCTTGGGGCCATGAGGTCCAGGCGCGAAGGCGTTAGCTACAAAGAACTAGCGGAGCGGCTAGTTGAAATGTCGGGCGACCAGAGGGCTGGCAGCTACTTTGGCCAAAGGATCAGTTTAGCCATCCAAAGGGGCAACGCTGCCAGCCTTCTGGGCACCATAGCCAGCGATGGGGACTTGGGACTTTTTATAGGTTTAGCTAGTTTATTAATTGTTTAGTTATATTTAAGTAGCTTTACGTTTTTGTTTTTTTTTCTTTGATAATGTCAAACAAACATATAATTTGAAAAACTCACGCCGGACGTAATTAACTTAATTAATAAACGATAAACACTGTCTTTACCGGCTTTTATAAAATATCCTATCGAAAACCAATAAAGTATTCTGTACTTGATAGCAGCATTTTTCAAGTATAAATACGCAATCAATACTACATTCAAACTTACAGGAACCAAAACTACCTGTGACCGACACTCAGTGTAGTCAGTGTCCATTAAGAGTTCCTTACGGAATAAGTACAACTCCTGTTTCTTTTCATACGAACTAAAAATGAATAAATCCACAATGTTTGTTATTTTGCGTGATTTTCATGATGGTTTTTTCCAATGTTGCCTGGGCAAAGAGGGATACGTTCCCTCCGGGTGAAGGGTTCCGTTTGGTCGACGAGGAGTTGCCAGAAGGCGAGGCTGATGGCGCTAACGATGCCGACAAGAGGAGTCCATGCGAAGAAGTCTGCACAAATATAGGGCTTAAATACAAAGGTATAATGTGTTATTAACACAGGAGGTTTCAAGTGGGCCCAGGGTACACTAGGGTGCCACCGGGAAACGCTAGGAAGTTTTACATATAAGTAAGCTATATGACATAAGCATTTATCTTTGAAGAAATATTAAAACATTATGAAAGTTTTAGTAAACTTCCCCAGCTTTTCCTATAATACCTACAATAAAAAGTATTGCACACATCTCACGACTACGCGATAATCGCACTAGTAAAAGTCGCGAATTCACGCAATAATCGAGTAGTCGCGTTTGTTTAGGACGATCCCTTTAGGACACCTTTTTCCACCACCGAGTTCAATATATTCGCGATTTTCACTCGCGCGGTCGCGCGATCGTGCGATCATCGCGTTGTATTAGGACCATCCCTAAAGAAGCATATACAAAAGAATAAACAAAGATACAGGGAGACAGTAGCTCTAGTATAAGTTTTTTCGAAACATTAACTAATTCGAACGCGTTTGCGTTTTGTCTCAAAATGTATGAAAACGCTCTCACCGAGTTTGAAATACGCGCGTTCATCGGTTAGCAACAAATGTTATACTCGCTGTTTTAGTTTCCACTAGTGACCACCAGAGGCGCTGTTCACTTTTTCATACCACTTTCATACATTTTGAGACAAAACGCAAACGCGTTCGAATTAGTTAATGTTTCGATAAAACTTATACTAGAGCTACAGATGTAGAACAATAGGCGGGCTTGTTGCTAAAGAGCGATCTTTTCCTGACAATTCAATATTTTGGTCATGAGGTAATGTTTTTGCGGAGCCAAATTATTGCGCCAAAACTGCTTGTAATTATATGTTTCCCTCGCAATTTTGAGGAGTTCCCTCAATCCTCACGGATTCCATCGTCAGAATTGGACTTTGAGAACAACGGGACCAATCTGGAAGAATAATATGCTTTCAAACAAAGAAATAATTTTCCAAATCTGTTCATAAATGGCGGAGTAATCGCGTAACAAACATACAACAAAAAAAAACCAACAAACAACATAACAGGCGAATTGAGAACCTCCTCCTTTTTTTGAAGTCGGTTAATATAAAAATACCACAAAAATTGAAGGTAAGTATACCTACTTATTTACAATGAAAACCGTATAAAGGTACAAACCAGAAATATATGGCCATTGTCAAGAGGGCGCTATTATCTCTTATCTCTTATATCTTTAAACGAGCAATTCTTGTATATTTATTTATTTATTTCGAGGATCTCGGAAACGGCTCTAACGATTTTGATGAAATTTGGTATGTGGGGGTTTTTGGGGACGAGCAATCGATCTAGCTAGGTCTCATGACCGGGAAAAACGCCGAGCAAAGCTCGACCGCCCAGATATTTTTAATTTATATGTCATAGGCAGTGGCGGATTTGCGGTCAGGCCGCCCTAAGGCCCCAAGCCAGGTAAAAGAAGAAGAAGAAGAAAAAGAATTGTAATTTAAAGCGAAAAATAAACGCATTTGTATTTGTAAAAATATTTATTTAGTGTTAAATCATTGTACAATATTTGGAGTACGCGGATAAATGAAATTAACAATTTAACTAAACTAAACATGGAAATTTTAACACTAAATAGGATACCACTCAGCATATATATTATGCCAATAGCAATATAATGCTAAGGCGCTGGTTTTCAGGGCACCCAAAGTGAGATACAAATATAATCTTAACGTAATAATCTTAACTATTACTTAATAGGTACGTGATAACTACCTAAATAGACTAGCCAGCTTATCGTACCTTAATGATGGAGAAGGAAAGGTCGCTGGTCAATAAATACAATTTTAAAATTGACATGAAAATTTTATTTTATTTTTATTTTATTAAATAGGCACACAAAACAAGTATCAATCATGAATACACCATACATTAATATTAATAACAATACATTAATAACAATTCGTTAAAAGTTGAAAGTAATAAGTACCAGCCGCCCCCGTTCTCAGCGTTTTCGCTCGATTGGCCGCCCCCTATTATCTGGCCGCCCTAGGCCCGGGCCGGGCCTACTGGTCCTTAGGGCAAATCCGCCACTCTAGGTACAATGGGCCATGATGGTGGTTGATCTCGAAACGCTGGTTTTTCATAGAGTTTTAGAATTTTCCTTTTCTAGAGTTTAAAAATATTTATCTTTTTAACCGACTTCTATAGTATTTTATCACAATCACTAGTTTTTCCCGCGACTTCGTCCACGTGAAACTCGTTTTCCGCGATTTTTTTTTAATATCAGGCGCTTACCTGTTATTGCTCTTCCACACAAACTTGCACTCCCTTAAGGGATGATTTTCGGGGCAAAAACTATCCTATGTCCTTCCCCGGGACTTAAACTATCTCCATGCCAAATTTCACCTAAATCGGTTCAGCGGTTTAAGCTTGAAGAGGTAATAACAGGCAGACAGACAGACACACTTTCGCATTTATAATGGACTAGTTATTTCCCGCGACTACGTCCGCGTGGAACTCGTTTATCGAGATAGAATTGAAGTAATTGCTATTTACTTACATCAGGCGCTTACCTACTCAGTACTCATGGCTCTTTCATACAAACTTCCACTCCATTATTGGATTACATAATGACTTCTAATCTTCGGACACCTCGCCCGCAGCTGCCCAGCAGGAATGATGTCTTTTGTCTAAGTGCCAGTTGCACCAACGTACGAACACAGACCGGTCATCGTCAAACATGGCGCCGGCAGCTGTCATCCCATAGAAACTTGTCAAACTTTCCATACAATCAGATTTGACGAACACCGCTCACGATTACAGACGGTTTGGTAATCGTAAGCGGTGTTCGTCAAATCTGATTGTATGAAAAGTTTGACAAGTTTCTATGGGATGACAGCTGCCGGCGCCATGTTTGACGATGACCGGTCTGTGTTCGTACGTTGGTGCAACTGGCACTAAGACTTCCTTGGTTATGACGTCTACCGTCAGCCGTACACCGCCGGCCAGGGCCATCTTTAATAAATTCGAGGCCCTGGGCAATAGGGCGCCTATGGCCTTGATACAGTACCTTGATTTAGCAACTAGGGGCCTAGGGGGGGGCCTAATCGATCGCGGGGCCCTGGGCACGTGCCCAGAGTGCCCAGTGGGAAAGACGGCCCTGCCGCCGGCGCGGGTGGTCAGGATGTTCCTCCACGGGGGTGACACGCGAAGGAAAGCAAGCGCTGTGGGTAAGTATGTGTGCGTGCGCTGTCGGTACACGCGTCAATTGTTTGCGCGGGTGCGTAGCGCGTGGCATGGGCGAATCGCGAGCCGCGACGGTAACCCGATCGTAACCCCGGCTTGTCATCCTGGCCTGTCAGGGACGAGGTAACTGACCTCGGTGCGGGGGGGTTCGTGTCCGTTCTGTATGTAATACTATTATACTATTCTGTGGTTCCTCTCTCTGTCGCCGTAACAAGGAGTATCTTAGGCCCCTCCTCGCTGCCGGTCGCACCCCAGCCCCAGGTTACGTTTTTATAATGATTTTATATTTTGTTCGTATTTATAGTTGTATTACTTTATATATGTCTTCGCAGAATTTTCGTTTCATAGGTTTATATAGTATCTTTTTTGTTCAGTAATCGTTAACTTTTCAGGTACATCTATACCTATTGCTATTGTGTGCAACCCAATTAGATCTACCCGAAAAGTAGGTTAGGTTAGAACTTCGAACTGTTAGCCTTTTGAAAAAAGATGTTTTTCTATGAAATAAAAAAAGTTCAGCGAAACAATCACATCTAGGTATGAAACTTTCTGTCTGCGAAACAAAGTACAATCCTTTTTTATAGAAATACTTATTTTAAAGCCTAACATAAGACGTGGAATAAATAAAGAGATAATAAGTTTAGTTTAGTAGCGCGTGTGACTCCCTTGGGGTTGCAAGCGTCCATAGGCTGCGGTGACCGCTTACCATCAGACGGTTGTTTGCCACCGACGTGGTATAAAAAAAAGTTAGATATGTTTAGTTTAATTTATTTTTCCTTTCCTGACGAAGCCTGTTGCGGATTGTTTCATTGTTGTGTGAGTATTTATCCTATATATGACGACGCCTGTTGCCGATTCATGGTTGTATCCACCTGACGAAGCCTGCGTAGCGGATCTATGTCTTACTTCTCTATATTTGGTTAATATGTGATTCTCAGGGTTTTTTTTCCTTTACTTGTTATTTTTAATAAGATGCATTATAATTGTAACACAACATGATAATCTTCAAGACGAGCTTATGCAATACAAACGCCTCCCGAATATCCGTTCTCTTTGCACTCTTTATTGCAACTCCTAAACGGGTCGATAACAACATGTCCTCCTCCCTTAGGCTTCTGAGGCTTTTTAGGGGCGCCTGCAATAACCCCTGAAATAGAGACTAGCAGCACCACGAAAACCAGAAGATAGAAAGAAATCTTCATTTTGATACGTCAAGGCAAGACGGAATTGAAGAGGAATATGGCTACTACAGTTTGGTGAGGTATTTATATCGAGTTTGCGTAGGTTGGATACTTAAAAGGATGATTTTATGTGTTCTGATAAGTTATCTTTGTGTTAAGGCACCTTCCGTGTTCAGGCAGGCGTGTATAGGCGGGGTTTGATTGTTCAGGCATTGTAATCTTTCAATATGAAGGTAGATTGCGCAGCCACGGTTATCGGAGGATTTTAACCGGCAATTGACGACCGCTGTAGCTTAGTTGGTAGTGACCCTGCCTACGAAGCCGGAGGTCCCGGGTTCGAATTCCGGCCGGGGCATTTATTTGTGTGATGAGCACGAATATTTGTTCTTGGGTCTTGGATGTCTTCTATGTATTTAAGTATTTATTTATCTATATAAGTATGTATATCGTCGCTTAGTATCCATAGTACAAGCTTTGCTTAGTTTGGGACTAGGTTGATTTGTGTAAGATTGTCCACAAATATTTATTTATTTATTTATTTAATTACACTTCGTCGTTCACCTAATGCGGTCGCCGAATTGATTTTAAACTACTTAGGTGAACGAACGTCATCTTTACACTAGTCTGTCCGCCTACTACCTACGGCGACTAGGCAGCTGTCGATCGCCGAAAGCGGCCGACTAACGTGTTCTTTACACTTTCGCGGTCGTCGCATGCAGCATGCGGCGAACGACGAAGTGTAATTGCCCCTTTACGGATAGACGCGGAAAACGCACTCTTGCCACGAGCAGCTCTTGCGGTAATGAAGTAATTATATACAAGAAAAAGAAACGAAATAAATAACGACTTAAATAAAGCATATTTTTTATTTAATCTTTTTCATCAATTAAATAGATAAGTAAAAACGAATGAAATATCTGGTATTATTTTGAATCATTAAAATAGGCAGTAGATGTTTTTGGCTGCGCGCGGAAAAACTTCAGGACTCTATGAAAAACCAGCGTTTTGCGAAAGGGCCCTTAAGTAATTCTCAATGTTTAATTGAAATATCTTAATAGTGTATATTATCATTTTCGTGTAATTACAGTG
Source organism: Cenopis cana (assembly GCA_951800055.1). NCBI lineage: Eukaryota > Metazoa > Arthropoda > Insecta > Lepidoptera > Tortricidae > Cenopis > Cenopis cana. Next base: position 4,457,344 of record OX637498.1, on the reverse strand, counting down.
CCTAAACTTTTAATTAAGGTTATCAACTTGAGTTATAACTCTAATTCTGTCATTATTTCCGTTCATCAAATTATCGAAAACGATAAAAAAACTTGTTCTTCATAAAATATATAAAGTAAATTGACACACGGAAAACATCAGAACAGGTTATTCCGATAAATATATTTTAAATTATTTTCTTTTCTTTTTTTATTGGGGAAAAACAGACAGGCCTATGTAATAACCAATAAGTAGTACAAAAACAGTATGCAGTGGGAAACCTTAGAGAGGCTTAGACAAAAAATCTTGCATAAAAATGAATAAAACCTTTTGCATTAGAGTTTGGCTACTTTAACTCTACCAAGCAAATGAACTGTCAAACAAATGTTTGGTTTGGCAACACTACCTCACACGTCACATTTCCATAGAAATATGATGTATAATGCACAGTGTTGCCAAATTTTATTTGTTTGACAGTTCATTTGCTAGGTAGAGTTAACGTAGCCAGACTCTATCATTTGCGTGGCGTTTGTAATCGCTGAGGTTTCAGGGCATATTATAGATGCCCCGCTACGGCGGCCACAAGTGCAAAAACCGTGTAAAACAGATGTCAGGAATTCATTTTTAAGGTTGCCAACCCGAAGGGTCCAAAGGGGACCCTATTAGGATCACTTACGCGTCCGTCTGTCGTCTGCCACACAGGTTTTACAGCCGAACGGTTGGTACTGCAGGCTTCAATTTTTAGGGTTCCGTAGCCATAATGGCAAAAACGGAACCCTTATAGTTTCGCCATGTCCGTCCGTCCGTCCGTCCGTCCGACCCCCGTTTTTCTCAGTAACCGTTAGTACTAGAAAGCTGTAATTTGGTATGAGTATACATATCAATGACGCCGACAAAACGGTAGAATAAAACCTTATAAAAAATTTTTTTTTAGGGTACCTCCCCTACATGTAAAGTGGTGGTGCAATTTTTTTTTCTGCCAAACCCCATCGCGTGGGGTATCGTTGAATAGCTCTTTTAAAAATATTATAAGGTTTCTAAAAGCATTTTTTGATTAAAGAATGGGTTAGCGTGATATTAAGCTTTGAAGTGATAATTTTTGTTATGGTCAAGTGTCCCCCCCCCCCCCCCTGCCAGCTAAACGGTGGCTACTAGGCATGTGAAAAAAATCATGGTAGTAGTATATACGATGAATTTAAAAGGAAAACTATCACAGCTAAGTAGACATTACTAGTTAACGAGTAATAGTCGAACTTCAGAAATGTACTTTGCAAAAGCAAACTTTCGTACAATTTCCATTGATACCTTAGATAAAGTTGTTAATTCGGTCAAAAACATAGTAAATATAAGTTTGCGAACTTTTTAGTCCACATAATGTAACGGGTGGACGACTACGGAACCCTACCTTGCGCGTGGCCCGACACGCACTTGGCCGGTTTTTCACAGTATAAGCATCCTATTGACCCAAAGCCATACAAACTGTCAAAACTTATTTTTAAATGTTTATAAAGGGGAACCCATAGAGCAAATGGGGAGACGCGAAAAAAAATTGACTTACCCCATCGAGTGGGATGGCGTTGTTTAGAGCTCGTTGAGAAGATAAAATACTGTATTTTTTTTGTTTTATAAAATATTTGAAAACAAAGGAATGAGAAGCCACCAAAGTCAGATTTTTTGTTTTTTTTTTTAGTAGGTAGACGTCGAGTTGCGGAAAGTTAGCCCGCGTAAACCTATAACCTACCACTTCACTACATGCAACATATTAAAAAATCAGATCTACCTGCTCAAAGAGCATTATCTATCTCTCCCTTAGTATCGACTACCGATTTCTATTCTTTGTTTTGTCTTTGGCTGATGTATATATTTATAATACCACTTGTTATTTGTATTATGATATTGTTATTTATGTATGTATTTTTATATAGTATTATTTGAGCTAGTATATTTTATTAACTTTCAGTATATTTGTTTTATGATAATTTCTGCACCACCCACTGCATAATTAATGTTCTTTTTTCCGCTACCCAAAGGTTGTCTGGAAGAGATCGCTCTTTAGCGATAAGGCCGCCTGTTGTCTACCTTTACCTACATGTTGCTGTATTGTTTCTATATGTTACTGATCCTTTTGTGTGAGGTGTACAATAAAGAGTATTTGTATTGTATTGTATTGTATTGTATTGTATTGTATCTACCCGATTTGATGCAAGGCAACCCACCTGTTTAACGACGATTTCTATGGATTACTAGGTAGGTACATAACTACCTAGTTACGCGCACAGTTCCGTAGAGATTGGGATGGTCAATTGCAAACTCACGCGTCGCAGCAGGACATGTGCAATGGCACCTCGCCTTAACGAATATTTTATCATTTTCGTGCAACTACAGTAACTTTTTAATTCAGGTTACCCACTCGACTTGTTAATTATTTCGTCTCGTTTAATTATTTCAAATTACCTATCTAAAAAGATAAAGAACTTGTTACCTCATAAATAATGAATAGGTAACAATATACGGGTCGTAATTAACACACTAAAAATGATTAACTATCTATACAGGTTAAAATAAATTAAGCCTAAATTAAATATCGTCAAAATTATATATATACGGCATAAAACTTCTGTTGCCAGTCAACTCAGCTGCTTAAAAAGAAAACGGCAACAATCCTGCATTAAAATTAAAATGAATAAAACGTTTTGCATTCTAGTTTGCGTGGCGCTTGTGGTCATCGCGGAGGTTGGGGCTCGTCATCAAAAACCTAAATGGACCGAGCCAGAGGCGGAAAATGAGAATGTGGACGTTTTTGCGGTCGTGGAACCAAAGACTAGCTGTGATGAAGAGTGTAGGGAAGCTGGCTATTCTGGCGGTGTTTGTATTATGTGATGACTTGATCAGTCCGTATCGTACTGTATAGGCCGATCCAATTGCTCGTTGAATAAAAGTCCGTCTTCAATATTAATTTGTTTAAGTATCTACACCCATATAGTACCTAAATCCTCTTTAATAAGTTCAAAAACCGTAGATAAGACTCCTCTTTATAATATACCATTACGAGATCACGTACAACCTTAACGCCACAGTTGCGCGCCGCCAGCGCCGGCAGCGGCGGCGGGCGGGCCGGCCTGTCGAGGCAAACATAGCGTACCGGCTCAACGTGCCCACATGAAACACATGAAAGAGGATTTAATATATGGATGTAGATAAAGTAGTGTGTGCAACTGTACATAATTAGGCATTATGTGCCAGTTGCATAAACTACTATTTATTCACCGTAAACAAGCACAAAGCTACAATTATCTTTATCTACACATATCATATAAATCCTCTAAAATGCGTTCAGAAACCGTAGACAATGACCAGCATTATGACAATCGATGTATTTATGTTTTTTTTTTTATCTGTGGTAGAAGGTTACAGCAGTAACATAAAATAATAATGATTTCCTATTTGATAACATAAAAATTTTGAATTTGGAACATCATTTCTATTATCACTGAAAAAAAATTCAAATGCAGTCGATACGAAACGTCAGCTCGGTATGTTTTTTTTAAATAGCTGCCAGTAATTTCACAATTTGCGCCATTTTGTTTATTGTGCAAAAATTGTTGTGTTAATTAATAGGTACTATTGTTTTATTTATTTACCATTATTATAATAAATACCTATGTTCCAATTTTGATTTATTTCTGATTTCTATTTGAATATCTTATATCTTTAAACGAGCAATTCTTGTATATTTATTTATTTATTTATATGTATATATATTTATTTCGGGGATCTCGGAAACGGCTCTAACGATTTTGATGAAATTTGGTATGCGGGGGTTTTCGGGGACGAGCAATCGATCTAGCTTAGTCTTATATTTGAGAAAATGCGTGTTTTCGAGTTTTCATGTTGTTAAATTTGTTTGTGATTGATATTTACAATGGCTGCTGACGTACGGAAATTAGTGTCAGAAGAACCAGTATAAGCCTGACCTACGAATATGCACATAGTTGTCACGAATCTCAGGGTCAAGATATATAAGGACGTATGGTGAGGCGAGTTTATATTTTGTTATTTGTAGCATTTATAAAGAATGACACATGACAACGACTTACGAGGTTCACGTTCAAGGGGCTGACACGCTTTGCTAGAGAAAGATAGTCTTATTGCGATTCCTATAAGAGGAAATAGAAAGAGGCTGAGAGAGAGAGGGGAGATGTTTTGTCCCTATCACCGACCGGACGTTTTTTCATGGTCGGGTTACAGGCAAATGCAAATTTCCATAAGCAATACATTGGACATGCAAACCGGACTAATTGCGTAGTACAAATTTTATATGAATATGAGCAAAAGTATGAGAAAGAAATAGCCCCGGTCGCTCGTTGGCGCATCTATAACTAAAGAGTATATATTATAAATATCTATGGCACGTTCTGCGGTGTCAAATAATCTCAATGAATCAAAAAGTTTAGATACCTACATCCTGGAGGTTGCGTGCCGAACATTCGTTTGAAGCCAGAAAATATGACTTTGAATGACGTCACTGTTATATTTAATCTCTTTCATTAGATCCATCTTATATTAGATTGAAAGAGATGCAATATAACGTGACGTCATTCAAAGCCATATTGTCTGGCTTCAAACGAATGTTCGGCACGCAACCCTAAGCTTCTTGCAATGAGTATTAAAATCGTTCTTATATGCTTACAATTTTGTCTCGTTCCACCGCATAGCTGCGTCCTTTTCTCGCACCATCACAGCCCATTATGTGGTCGGGTTTCACGTTTATTTATGTTTATTTTGATTTTTTTAGTTTATTTTGATCGCGGTTTAAAAAAAATGTATTTTGAATCTCGATGAAGAAATTGTTATCATTTTATTTCGCACTGACATTTATAAAAACAGATCGGAGAAGGAATTAGTCGAGTAGCCAGGAATTCAATAATAATGTTTATTTAAAATGTGTACCTATATGCAAGTGTCGTGAGGACTTTAAAATGCCTAGGAAGCCTTTGAGAAAAACGTTTAATGTACGCATCCAAGGCAGACCTGAGGAAAAACATTTGTGTTGTTGTTGTGTATTTGTCCTTAGTTGTCCTTTATTGCCCTTCGGCCCTAAACTTCGAGTGTACGCGTGAGGTCGGCCTTATTGCTCACCTTTGGTCCTTCGGCCCTCAGGTTCCGCGTGTACGCGAGTGTCGTGAGCTTGGCCTTCAGGCCTCGCTTAGCTTTACCTACCGCTCACCTTCGGGCCTTCGGCTCTCAGGTTCGAGTGTCCGCGTGAGCCCGGCTTTCGACCTCGCTAAACCTCACCGCTCACCTTCGGGCCTTCGGCCCTCAGGTTCGATTGTAACAATGATAGTAATAGTGAGTGTCTGCGTGGGCTCGCCCTTCTGGCCGCAAGCGGCTCTCCGGCTCGCGTGGAGAGCGCGCTCTAAAGGACGCTTCGGGCCTTCGGGCCTGCGAGGCATACATCGGGCACATGAATAGTTGGGCAACCCTTTCTTCCCGTATCGGTCTCGCAAAAAATACTGGGGGGAGAGGGGATGCTTGGGCACTCGGGATGGGGCTCCGGGCCTTCGGCCCTCCGCCGAGCTTGGCCTGCGGCCTCGCAGCCTGAAGCTCGCCCTTCGGGCTCGCGAAACCTTGTATATTTATATAGGATTTTCGGTTGTTTGGTACTCCCGCAGCTCGGCCTTCGGCCTCGCCAAACATTTGAGAGGAGGGGGGGGGGGGGACGCACCTGACCACTTGAACGCCTGCGGCCTGGCGGCCTGAAGCTCGCCCTTCGGCCCTCAGGTTCGATTGTAACAATGATAGGAATAGTGAGTGTTTGCGGTGCAGCAGTGCTTCGGGCCGCAAGCGGCTCTCGGGCTCGGGCTCGGGCTCGCGCTCTGATGGGACACTTGGCCTTGGGCTTCGCGAAGCCTTGCCTCTCACCTTTAGGCCTTCGGCCCTCAGGTTCGCTTGTAAGATACATGGGTCATATGAATAGTTAGGCAACCCTTTCCTCCCGTATCGATCTCGCAAAAATTCCTTGGGGGTGGGGGGGGGGGGGGGACGCTTGGGCACTCGGGTTGGGGTTCCGGGACTTTGGCCCTCGACCGAGCTCGGCCTGCGGCCTCGCAGCCTGAAGCTCGCCCTTCGGGCTCGCGAATCCTTGTATTTATATAGGATTTTCGGTGGTTTGGTACTCCCGCGGCTCGGCCTTCGGCCTCGCCAAACATTTGAGGGAGGGGCGCGCACCTGACCACTTGAATGCCTGCAGCCTGGCGGACTGAAGCTCGCCCTTCGGGCTCGCAAAAATTACTCAAAAGTTGTTTTGCCCCCTGAGTCCCCGCATGCGAAATCTCAACGCGCTAGGACCATTTTGAAATTTTTGCCAAAAAATAATCGCCAAAAAAAGTCACCTCACCAAATGACTTGCAGTTCTCTATGACATTTGGTCGAGCATCCCCCCACCTACCGTTTAGCCAGGCCGTTGGCCAACTTTTTGGTTTTCAATCAATCAATCAATTATTTATTTTACATTAAAACATGGTGTACATTAGAAGATATAAAAGAGGTATTCAGAGGTTTTCAGAGGTATTTCTCTGGTAGTCACGGAGCCAACCCCTACACTTTTCCCAGACATCGTCATTAGACCTGAGGGACCTCACTAGGAGAACAATTGGGTCATAAACACTTGCAAAAAACAAAAGTCGTCTCTCCTGTGGTCAATAGTTAACGGCATATGAGCATGTGAGTTATGATTTTAGTACATGGATTTATAGAACCGGAAGACGCCGTTTATGCGGGTTACTAAACCAATCCAAAATTAAGCTTTGTAGCCCTTAACTTTTGATATGTCCACAGGAAAATTCGCGAACCTAAATCTGTTTATGACCCAATTATGTCAATAGAAATGTGTCGGGTTGCAGCTTTATATAGGTCTGTTTATCTACTTAATATCTTTATTTAGATCTTTGTAGAGCTATAGTCTGCCTGGTTTACGGGAAAACACCGAGCAAGGCTCGGTCTCCCAGGTACTTAGATTAAAAGATGGACGTAGCCAGCTCTCAAGTGGTTAGTGAGCCTGATTTTACGAGCCGGTTCGAACCAGTGACGTCCAGGCCCCTATTTCACCAACTCGACAATTGTCACCTGACAATGACAATTCCAAGTACACTTCTGAGTCGTCACGTAAAGATGGTCGATGGATAGCATGGATACTTACCGGCCCGGCAATGTAAACCGAATTGTCATTGTCAAGTTGGAGAAATAGGGGCCAGATGTAATCCGCGGTGGCGTGTGTGTGTGTGTATGTCCGCTCGGCTACATCGCCATTTAGTAGCCGAGCACGATCAAAAAATGCGAGAATAGTACATTACTTAACAAGGGCGGTAAAACAAAGAATGTCTCAGATCGCAGGTATTTGACGCCTGAGCCGAAGGCAAGGGCGATAAATATGCGATCTGAGACATTTTGTTTTACCGCCCGTGTTAAGTACACAATTTTATGTCACCCCCTGGCCAGGAAGTGGGATTTGCCGCGAGCGGAGCGTGCGGTAATTGCCACTTTATGGCGAGGTGTGGCATAAAAGTGATTAAATGGACCATCGGGGTAAAATAAATGAAAGAGGTGATAAAAAAAACGTATTTTAATGCAAACAAAATATATAGTCTACTATATCCTTTAGCTCGATAAAAAAAAATTGCTTATGAATATTATATAACCTTTCGAACGCTATTGTTATGTGATTGTTTTCATTGATAAAAAAAACACAGGCCAATGGCCAGGATAAACGTTAGCGTTAAAAAGGTTAAACAGGTATCATCGTATTTATATGTCGCTATATGTGACATCTTTGCCCGATTGAAGGCAAAGTTGCCAAGAAAATATTATAACGCCATGTGAAAAAAAGTGGTGGGATAATTTTTAATGTGACATTTTAGATAATTTTAAATCACAATGAAGTAACACAGATCAATATGCCAAAGCAGGAGATCATTAAACATTTATAAAAAAAGTAATACGCCATTGTGTGCAAATTACGCCTCTCAATAACTTGATAAAAAAAAAGAATGTGCGTGCATAAAGTCTAAACACATACATAATTAAAAATAACTTACACTTTAAGAACTTAATTTCAAGTGCATTTTAAGGTAACAGTTTTACCAAACACAGTTCAAAACTAATTATACATTAAAATTATGTTATAAACGCAGAACTCCTCCAATTATTTGTTCATGATATTATAATTGTTCAATGTGATTTGTGATCATCATCATCATCAGCCCAAATCTCAAATTTCTAATTGCAATAAAGTCCTTTTAAAATATGTTTATTTTATCAAGAGATAAACAATTATAGTGCCCTATTCAGTAGACATTCTACATAGCGAATGATAAATGGTAATCTAAATACATACTAAATTATTTATGTCATTTTTAAAATAATAAATAAATAAATAAATATTTGTGGACAATCTTACACAAATCAACCTAGTCCCAAACTAAGCAAAGCTTGTACTATGGGTACTAAGCGACGATATACATACTTATATAGATAAATAGATACTTAAATACATAGAAAACATCCAACGCCCAAGAACAAAAATTCGTGCTCATCACACAAATAAATGCCCCGGCCGGGATTCGAACCCGGGACCTCCAGCTACGTAGGCAGGGTCACTACCAACTAAGCTAAAGCGGTCGTCAATAAAATACCTAGTGACTTTATTATTTCCAAATTCCAATCAAAAAATATTGCGATGAATACTTATTATTACAATTGCAATCCAATATATACAAAACAATTATGGCCGATACGAATATCTAAATTCGTCCCAACCTTAAACATAAACAGTTGTTAATTCTTAAAACAATGTTAGTAAAAAGTATAACCTAAAAAAAAGCTATATTAAAAACCTAAGGGATGATAAAAAAATGCATTGGACATGTAAAATAACGATCTAATGTCAATTTCAGCCATGTAAAATACAAAATATGTGGTGACACATCAGTCCATCTCTTTCGCAACTGCGTTGTCAGAACAAGACCGATTGAACGACAATTAAGGCGACTTCCTGATTTGTCGGTGCGGAGGCGGTACGATATGAGAAAACTGTCAAATGTCAGTGTCAACTGTCAGTCCACTCAGTACTACTTTTTACTGCGCCCCTACATTTAAATGAGTGCTTCCTGACTGGCGCGGGATGCGCGGAAGCGGGACGATGCGAAGGCGGTACTGCTCCGCTTCTGCGCATGATATTACTACTGCGCAAATGTAATACCGACAGTATTCCGTCAAGTGGGAATCTTTGCGACGTCAGTATGTTTACATACTGCCGCTTTCAGCTTTGCTTAGTTTGGGACTAGGTTGATTTGTGTAAGATTGTCCACAAATATTTATTTATTTATTTATTTATTTACATAAAGAAAATGTCACATATTGATCCCGCCCCGCCAAGTCAGGAAGTCGCCTAACGCATAATATTCTTACAATGATACTGGACCCTCTGTGAGCTATTAGGATGCACTATAGCCCAGCACTATAACTGGACATGAATGCAATGTTAGTCCCACCTAGTGATGCGCCGTTGCCGGGAATATACTAGAAAAATCCCGGTTTATACACACTAAATCCCGGCAACGCAAATCTTGTCCAAAATGTACTTCTAAAGCAAAAATGGTATAAAAGCACTTCCTAAAATCACTAAGTACCTATATCATTACAATCTCTGTTTAAGGCGCAGGGGTGGGCAAGGCATTCTCCATACAAACTCTGTGCACGTTTTATTCGTAGGTGTAATATTTTTTTTGGATGTAAATATTAGATATGCGAAGAAAGTGATGTGGACATTTTCAAATATCTCAAAAAAGTAAAAATTTAAAAATAATATCAATGAAAAATAAATTACATCACAAATAGCTAACAAAAAAAATAAGCATACTGACCAAAAATCATAACTTTAATGCAAACACAAACGAAGAACATCCTGCACAAAGTTTGTATAGAGAGAGCTTTCCCTACCCCTCCTCTTAAGAAAAAAAAACTTTTGTCATGGTATTCACTTCATTGAAACTTAATGCTAAGTATGTGTATAGTATAAGGCACTGAATATCGATCGATATATAACATATAACAAGATAATAGTACATTACTTACCAAGGGCGATAAAACAAGGAATGTCTCAGATCGCAGGTATTTTACGCCCGAGCCGAAGGCAAGGGCGATAAATATGCGATCTGAGGCTTTCTTTATTATCGCCCGTGGTAAGTACAAAATTTTATGTCACCCCCTGGCCAGGAAGTGGGTTTTTTCGCGCGCGGAGCGTGCGATAATGGCCACTTTATGGCCAGGTGTGACATAAAAATATATGTAGGTATAACACATTTTTATAAGTGACAAGCAAAATACATGTTTATTTTCGTATATTTACTTATCCTACACAAACAAATTGCGCGTACTGTCAACATTGCCCATGATGGTATAGTAGAAATTATTTAAAATGTCCGACATTTTATAAAACTTGTCATTGGACTTTGAATCTTCACGCTTATACAGTAAAGTCGCTTTTTGAACGGCCTAATTTGATACAACTGGGACAGTTCAAATAATTTTAAGTATAGGGAATATGCGATAGGTAATTACTTATGTTATGAGTCATGCTCAACAAGATGTGTGATGGGCAAACTTCAATCAAAAGTCAAAAGCATTCATTTGTAAACATACGTATAAGACTGGTAAAAATAAACTTTTCAATGGGCAATGTTGTCAATTTTCACGCTAGTCTAGTAGTCTATATTTTTAACTTAGTGTAATAATAAAACTGTTATTATGACGAACTGTACTTACATACCGTTATGTACTTAGTAACAAGGCGTTACGGTTGGAGTAGACATTACGGTAATTTCTACAAAATTCTGCAATTTACCACGCAAAAATCGACTGCAAATGTTGCCCAAAATTTTTTTTTTTACCATGCCAAAAGTGAAATTGCAAAATAAAAATTCTTGTGTTGAAAAACAATAAATTAAGTTTCCGATACCGCTGGCTACCCAAGGAATGCATAAGGACATAAAACAGATTTTTTTTCAAGTGTCTAAACCCGTCGAGTACCCAAAGAGGCCACGGTTATGGAAAGAAACTTAACTTAAACATTGAATATTTGACAATTTTGACTCATATAAACCGAATCGTCAGAACACTCTAAAACATTTTAATTTTAGGTCTCCGTACCAGGCACAAGACAACTTATGGCGCGACTCTGTCCGTCTGTCACATCTCCCAATATTTTGCATCTTATTGATGCTCGTTTTACGTGCACACGTGTTTAACAAAGAATGAATGACAGACAATGGCTATCCAGAACCGAAGGAATTCGGAGTACTTACTCCAGCTGAACTCCATCATCTGGTTAGTGGAAAGGTTGGAAAGCAGCTTGGAATAGGCATAAAGCAGGGGGCAATTGCACAAAAGATCCAATTGGGTCCATGTCATCTGCAAGGGCCCTAATCTAGATAAGGGGGTTATCTAGATATGTGCACGTTTTAGAATTATTCCGAACTTACGAATGGGCCAATTTAAACGGGCCTGCCGTTTTGAAAGCTTCAGGCCCCGTCGAGGGTTCAGCGGCATTTCTTGAGGAAATCGAGGACTTCGGGCGGGTACGGCCGGCTGATCGACTTGCTCTGAGAACGCGCGTATTCTATCGGTGTCACGGAGCTGAAACAAAGGGGATTTTCTTTAACAACATACTTAAAACGTCAGAGGAAATGTAAAAAGAGGATGTACAGTCACCAGTTTTAATTTCGGACCCACTTAAGGTTGACAGTCCTGTCAAACTGTATAGAAAGTCAAAGAAAAAGTTCGCGAAATGGGTCATAAATTAAAGCGCGTGACCGTACAGTTAGCAACCACCCCCTCTTACCCTGTATAGAAAGTTTACATGCAGGAGGGAGGGGTTTCTCGGACAAGAATATTGGATAAATGGAATGGGTCTCAGTCAAAGAAATTTGATCACAAATTGGATGTGGAATATCACCCCAAGCAAAAAAAACATAATCTGCAGTTGACTTTAGCGCAGATGTTTGCAAACAAAGATAAGGAAGATTCACAGTAGACCGTTCAGTGTCCGGGCCGGCCCGTTTTCTAAAGCTCGAAACGCACTAACAGCGGTGACGGCGCGGTGCGGAGGCGGTACCGGTTGTAATGTTCGAACTAATATGAAAGGGTCCGCACAGAACGCTTTTTTCTCGGCCGGTTTTCTGTGCGGACCCTTCCATATTAGTTCGAATATTACAACCGGTACCGCCTCCGCACCGTGACGCCCCGCCCCGCTACCGCTGTCAGTGCGGTCAGTGGGCCGGCCCAGACACGGAACGGTCTAGCGTGAATCATCCTTAATGGTACGCATAGCAGACAACACAACAAGCGTTAATATTACAAAGATTAGGTAAAGGATAAAGGAACTTGCACATACCTAATCCATGCAATAATTACTTTAAAGAGTACATCTGAATGTCTGTCAAATTAGACCAGCTTGACAGGACTGGTTTTCTAAGAGGTACTGGATATGGTACCTTAATTTACCTCCTGTTCGGTACGTGGGCGAGCTGCTTCCACTTGGCCCGCTCCACGTGTCTGAAGAGGACCATGATGAGCCTCAGCTCGCAGCTCCAAGAGTTCACGGCCAGGTGGCTGTGTCCCCATACATACATACATAAACTCACGCCTTTAATCCTATAAGGGGTAGGCAGAGCAAATGAAATATAATTCCAGTGCCACTTTTGAAGATGGAGATAATGTGATATTGCAGTGATATGTTGCTAGCCCATCGCCCACAAACACTCTTCCGATGCCACTCTATTCCGAGACCGAACTTGCCGTTGGACTGAGCTGGAGCGAAGCGAGGCTGAAGACAGGAAGGCATGGCGAGATTTGACGAAGGCGCTTTTACGGCACCTCCGGGGTGCCTAAGGATATCGACAACAACAATTTACCTCCTGTTCGGGACGTGGGCGAGCTGCTTCCACTTGGCCCGCTCCACGTGTCTGAAGAGAACCATGATGAGCCTCAGCTCGCAGGTCGGAGAGTTCACGGCCAGGTGGAGGGCTGTGTCGCCGCCTTTCACGTCCTGGAACCAACAACCAAACGTAAACACGTCAGTCCGACCCAGGTCGGGCCTAGCTCAGTTTCTTGCTGGACTCTTCTCAGCTAGGCTAGGTCAAAAATAGTACATTATTGCCGTGGCCGGGAAGGGAGCAATTGCAGGCTGAGTATTTGTTTAAACGGACGAGCTTGCGAGTCCGTTTAATTATAATACGAAGCCTGCAATTGCCATTCCGGCCGAGGCTAATATAGTGCTTTTCTCAAAAATGGGGAAAAAAATACAAAATTTGAACAAGATTTGATAAACATAACCTTAAAAAGTCAAAAACATCATGCTTTCCCGCCGTTTATTTATTTTTAACACAATCGTAAGTGTATTTTTCTACCGAAAAACGCAAATTATTCGAGACACATTAAAAAACGTCGCGTTTTCAACAGAAAAATACGAGCTGAATTGGCTGAATACGACCTGTGCCTCCTTTTATATGACAGTTTCTACATTTTAAAAAGTTTATAACTCGACAAATAAAGGAATTTATATGCGACATTGCAGGCCATATATGTGGCCTGCAATGTTTTTTACTTTTTAATTTGGATCTGACCTTAAACTATACACTTTACCTTCCAATATGTAGCGACTAAAGTCCAGTTTGCAGGCCATTTTTGAGAAAAGATATATACTAACGTAACAAGAAGCGACACTGAAGCATGTGTGCTGTAAACCCTTCTCGCGGCTATGTGTGCGTGTCCGGACGCGAGCGGGGGCGCGCGAGGGTGGCGCGGTGTGGAAAACACTCCTCGGACGGGCGAAGTATAGAATCGTAGCGTTCCAAGTTCACCGACACGCGGTTCACACTAGGGCTTTCAAATACCGGACATTTCGGGATACCGGTATTAATACCGGTATTGGCATCTTCAATACCGGGATCCCGGTATTTGAAATTAAATACCGGTATTGAAATCTGCTCTGAAAAAGGCGGTATCCCGGGATCCCGAAATACCGGGATCCCGGTATTGAAAGCCCTAGTTCACACCGATAGACCTGTGTCGCGCCTTTGGCTAGGTTCAGTGAACCAGCGACAAAACCAGTAGCTCGATTCCACTGACACCTCAGATTCGGTTGAAGCCGCAACCGATCTCACTGGAGCGCAAACTGTTCCAGTATTCCAGTATTTAAACCGTCCGCATGGTCGTGTCGGAGGTTTCCCGTGGATTTGCCCCAGGCCACTCTTCAACCACGCACTGCTATGGCCCCGGCCTATGAAGCCCCAGCCAGGTTAAAAAAAAAGGTTTATGTCACACCTGGCCATAAAGCGGCAATTACCGCACGCTTCGCGCGCGGGAAATCCCACTTCCTGGCCAGGGGGTGACATAAAACTTTGTACTTAACACGGGCGGTAATAAAGAAAGCCTCAGATCGCATATTTATCGCCCTTGCCTTCAGCTCGGGCGTCAAATACCTGCGATCTGAGACATTCTTTGTTTTACCGCCCTTGTTAAGTAATGTACTATTCAAAGATAGCACAATCAATTTACAGTAGAATCCGGGTACAGCGACCGTCAAGGGACCGGCGATAAGTATCACGTCGCACTAACAGGACGTCGTACAAAACGGACTGATTTTCTTTGAAAATGTTTGGTATGAATCCTAACGTCGGTGATTTAGCAGTCGTTAAAAGCGGTCAAATGTTATAAGCGGAGTCGTTATAAGCGGATCCTACTGTATTTAAATAATTGTATTATTGATTCAAAATCTAGTTAAGTTGCTCATATATATTGCTTTTGTTTCATACTTTGTTGTAAATTACTTGGATAGGTTTCGCTCATTATTTGTAATCATGCTATGCATGCATGTTTTGGGTGGCGTTCCATTCCAGAACCTTTCAACCATGTTATTGTTGCTAAATAATGAATATTACCTGTTTTGTGTGCCTTTTAAATAAAATAAAATTCAACTGTAACTATTTTGTTCTGGGGGGGTTTTCGGGAGCGAACAATCGATCAAGCTAAAGGATGATTCACGCTCGACCGTTCCATGTCCGGACCGGCCCGTTTTCTGGTACAAGAAATCGACGGCCGTCGCGCGTCTTGTACTAGAAAACGGGCCGGCCCGGATACGGAACGGTCGACTGTGAATCATCCTTAACTCTCATACCGAGAAAACTCGTTTGGGTACTTCGAAAAAATCGGCACTCGGTCTCCCAGAGACTGTCTAAATAATAAGTGTGTAAAGCTGCAAGGTTGACTGGTGGAAACTCACCCCGGCCCATAAGTCCGCCTTCCCGTGCTCCAGCAGAACGTGCACTGTGCGCAGATGTGGATCGTCCACGCTGTGCTGTTTGCATGCCACGTGCAATGCCGTATAACCTGAAAAAAAAACAATACAATCGTGTTTAATCTTCTTAGGATTGTGTGGCAAAATTTTTCCATACAAAAAGCGGCAAGGTTTTCAGCTCCCTAATCCTAAACCGATTTGCATGTTTTTTGGAAATTTTGTAAGTATCATTAAATACTAGGTGTACACGTTTTGATTTTTTGGAAATATTGCATACAATACGCTATTTGACTAAAAAAAATGTATGGTGCCGTTCGAACCAGTTTTCATAGACGATCAAATGTCTATATGGGACCAACTACAATTAGACCACAATAAAGGGCAAAAAATAAGGATGAACCTAGCTCACCGCTAGCGGCCGCCCAAACGGCTCCTACAAATTGGCACGGGCCTGGTATCGAACAGTGTATGGGAAAATAAGTAATTTGCTGTTTTGGTCGTAAAATAATGCGTTTAGGTACATAGTTGCCGTCCATTTTTATTTTTTTTACTTAAGTATTCTATTGATACCTTTTGGATCACAAAAAAACACAATTTGCCGAATTTTCGATGTTAAATCTTTTTTCTATTTTGGTAAAAGTTTATAATTTTCAATTCAATGTCATATTTTAATGGTTTACTATCCATAAAGTTACACCATGTTACAAATTTTAACATGTGTCAAATACCCTATTGAAAACATGGACCCTTAAAGTTTTTTATGTTTTAGCTGGGGTTTTATATTTTTGTCGCCTTGGTAACGTACATATATGAATGAGCTCGACTGTACCTTCAGTGTTGGCGTGCGCCTGGCGGAACAGCTGCGGCGTGTCCGCGACGAGCTCGTACAACACGTCGGCGCACGCGTCGCCGGCGCGCGCGCACGCCGTGACCAGCGTGTCGCCGAGCGCGTCCGTCTGCAAACAACACTATTACGTTACAACAAAAAATCATAAAGAAAACAGCCAGAAAATTTCTGACTGTCGAATTTGCTCTGGCGTTTCTTCTCGTCAGTCGTCTTTTTTTTTATAGAATAGAAAAAAGTTTATTCATGACATTTACTTAGGCTAATACATTAGAAAAATAACAAGTCATATTGCTACACCTATAGTTTTGAGATACGCTATTAGATTTTGACTAATAAAAGGAAATTGGATTAATTAAATCAATCAGATGAGTATCTGAAAGAGAGTTCTTTCCACCTTACAGCTTTATTTTTTTTTCTAGATTGGTTTGTGCTTGCGATATTGTGGTATTTTATTTCATTTAATGAGTAGAGGCAGAGCTGACTGGACCAGTTATCACATGTGAGGCTAGCTCAGTCAATGTATGTGCCCCATGTTGGGCGCCAAATGTAACGACTGGTAGAATCCTATTACGTTAGGTCCTAGTACGGTAGTTTGCTCAGCTACCACTGACATATTACTGACCCTGTAGAAGCCTCTCACCCACCTCTCACCTGTTACTCCACAAAGGAGTCGAGGCGGGACGCAATGGACCAAGTATCACATGTAGGCTAGCTCAGTCAATGTATGCCCCATGTTGGGCGCCAAATGTAACGACTGGTTTTAGAATCCTGTGTAAAATATACTTTGTTTAGCTATACTGACCTCGTGGAAGACGCTCTCCCTTCCCTCCATGAAGGAGGGGTTGAGGCGGAGCGCGGCGCGCACGCACTGGACCAGGTATCTCGTGAACAACGGCCGGCGGTGGCAGCGGAGGGCTGCCGACTTCAGAAGTCCGAGTCCTGGAAAAGATGATCATTTACTCAATAATCATCGAACCAATCTTTTCTCACACCAGAAAACAGATTGTTCACATCTCATGGGAGATCTGCCACGTGGTCTCGTCTCGTGCCCTCAACTCTGCCCTGTACCATCGAGAGATGCCCTCGCCGTGACACATGGCCGAAGAATCTCAAAATGCTTGACTGATTTTCGTTCAATTAAGCGTAAATAAATACATGAGATTTGGCAAGCTGCAGAGACCGCTAGAAGAGTCGCGATAGCAATCTCTTGACGCACCCTGAAGGCTAAAAACTATTGCGGGCTCCTTACCAAAGTCTCTCAGAACGAAGGGCCAGTACCCTCTCACAAAAAAAGCTGAACAGGGCGCACTTCGGGTCTTTGTCTGTTGGTCTGCTGGTCTGTCTGCAGACCCTAGCTAGAGCTAGACCCTTACCGAAGTCTCCCAGGAAGAGCTCAGGCCGAAGGGCCAGCACCCTCTCGCAAAGTAGGCTGAACAGGGCGCACTGCAGGTCTTCCTGTTTGCCGTCTGACGACAGACTCAGCAAAACTTGTTGGAGGACCCTGTAATATTAAACAACAGGTATTTTACAAAGGAAAGCAACAGCTTCAAAAATCAAAGTGATCCGCCGTCATAAAGTATCACTGTGACTTGACGAAGGAATAACAAATTCACGTAGATATTTTCTTAGCGTTATCTCTGGAACCGTAATAAACACGCCTTTATCGTCAAGGCGTTAGAGATGAATGTCCATCTGATCGCGAATTGGTGACTTGCCCTTGCCTTCGGCATGGGCGTCAAATACCTGCGATGTGAGACATTCTTTGTTTTACCGCCCTTGGTAAGTAATGTACTATTACCATATGTTCTGTGAATAAGCTTTCATTCATTCATTCAACTATGAATGTCATTGAAAACGTCCCAAAATAGTAATTCGTCATGATCAGAACCGCAGCCCCAATACGTCATGAACTTAACTGCGTTTTCCCCGCTTTACTCAATACGTAATTTCTGAAATGAATGAGTTATCCCTATCAGAGTATGTTTAGGCATTACCTGCATAATATGACAGAAAATTTAACCTATTCTCCGCCACAGTAGATTCTGAAACTTGTGCCGTGCCTCACACGCCAAAGTCTTCGTAGCAAAAGACTGAAAATGAACCTTATTTGATAGCACGTAGCTTGCCTTTACATCGACTTGATCCACTCGCTATGAAGTCATTGGCGTATGGCGCACCTATGTCCTGACTTTATATTAAGTCAATGGCGGTGAAAAGGTCAATTTGGTGCAAAAACTTGCATACGATTTTCATTATATTGCGGGGCGGAGGCTACAGAGGCATAGAATAGTATAATAGTATTACATACAGAACGGACACGAACCCCCCGCACTGCGGTCAGCTACCCCGTCCCTGACAGGTCCAGGCTGACAGGCCGGGTTAAGATCGGGTTACCGTCGCGTCTCGCGATTCGTCCGCGCCACGCGCTACGCACCCGCGCAAACAATTGACGCGTGTACCGACAGCTCACGCACACATACTTACCCACAGCGCTTACTTTCCTTCGCGTGTCACCCCCGTGACAGAGGTAAGATGAGTTATATACCAATTCGGCAGTAAACAAGCGTACGGCCCACGTACGTGACGATAAGCGGTCACAGCAGCGTATTCGTTGCCAACCCTTTAAAAATGTATATACTCCTTCCTTAACAGAACAGAACCCTATGACCCTATCTGCTATACTTATGTATTGTTAAGGAAGTAACTATTATAATTATAACCATAACTAATGCCCGTTAATACCTTTGCAGTACGAATGAACTCAACGGGAAAACGCAAGCACGTCGCTGGTGCGTGCACCAAAGATAATTATAGAAGCTAACCCATTTGACCTTGATACGAGTAGGCTATATATGTATAGTATAATAAGTTTAATCAATCGCCTAATCGAAATGTACGAAGAACGGACAAAGTTGGCCCCATGTAAAAGTGGTTCAGAATCATTAAGACAGAGACGCCCTTGTGTTTTTCGCTCACGACAAAACGGGATGGTACCCTCTCCGAGACTGACTTTTTTAGACAAATCTCGTTAAATATCTGACTGTGTGCAGGTTTATTAAATTTCCTCTTGAGAGAGTTTGGATGAGGTAAGATACCATCATATTTACTTAATCGTGTCTTTTAACAATGCGTTGTTTTAGTAGGCTGAGTAAAAAAAGGGAAAATGTAGACTCAACTTTGAATTTTTTTTCTATCGAGAAAATTTTAAGCAATCATGTTTCGGCTATTGTCAGTACCACAGTCATATAGTCAAGAATCATATATCTGAAAATTAGCCCCTACTGTTTGCTAGACTGGGCAGGACAGCGTTACAAAGTTTCTAAATTTCTCGTTGTAGCGCCTTAATATTTTCATTTTTTCATATATCTGTTCAACTTGTATAGTCAAATAAGCCAATTTTTATGATGAAACGCCAAAAATGCTCGGATGTTATAACTTTTCTTCAACCTAACCGTAGTTTTAAGGCGCGTGTAAAGGCTAGGCCTTCTCAAACTCACAAACTCACAAACTTCACAAACTCTGTGCAAGTTTTATTCGTCGGTTTTCTCATTCCCGCATATATATTTTTGCTTGTTCTTATTGGATATACGAAGAATGTCAAGAAAAAGATCTATGATATATGGTAACAGTTGATGTTATTTAAAATATACATTGTTGATTCTGAATGTGAGTGGAATCGAGCTACTGGGAGTTTGCCGCTGCCGCTCGAAGTCGGGGCTGGGCCGTAAGTCGCTATTAAAACTGACTACCTAAGCAGGTACCAGCCGCAATAACTTACGCTTTTACATATCGCCTTTCGACATTCAAGAATGAGCCTTATGTTTTATGTCGTATGGTGCTTTTTCGTAACGGTTTGTACGCAGGTAGCTATCCCATTGGCCTACACAAGGATGTAAATTCGAGCTTACCTGAAGATATTGTTTAGAACAGGCTTCTTGTTGAGAATGGGGATGTCTGACTTTCATAGTTTGGTGGTCATGCATGCCGTTTTTTAGGGTTCCGTACCCAAAGGGTAAAACGGGGCCCTATTACTAGGGCTCCGCTGTCCGTCTGTCTGTCTGTCTGTCCGTCTGTCACCAGGCTATATCTCGAGAACTGTGATAGTTAGACAGTTGAAATTTTCACAGATGATGTATTCCTGTTGCCGCTATAACAACAAATACTAAAAAACAGAATAGAATAAATATTTAAAGCGGCTCCCATACAACAAACATGATTTTTTTGCCGTTTTTATATTATAGATAATGGTACGGAACCCTTCGTGCGCGAGTTCGACTCGCACTTGGCCGGTTTTTTTTTGTAATTTGGGGCCCGAGCGTTGTTGTTCCGATAGCTCAGAGGCTAGGCCGCGTATGCCAGAAAGTCGCAGGTTCAATACGCTAAATCTTGGAATTCGGTGTCAAAACGGACCACGGGCTCTTAGATGCAACCGGGAAAATGGTGCTTACGTCTTTAAGAGGAGCGTCAATTACTTATATCATGGTCCTCCTAGCGTTATTCCAGTACAGTTGCATCCTGAAGGATGCCTGGGGTCCGCTACCTAATCCCAAGATTAGGCGTAGCAGTGGCGGAGCGTCTACACAACTCGATTCCCACCGGATTGCCTAATTTTCAGCCAGTCCAGTTATTTTACTACGGCTCATGAAGAATAAGAAAGACAAATTATTTCCGGCTTCCCTAAGAATATTTTTGACGCGCCGCCACTGAGGCGCAGGCACAAGTTTTTACGGAAGCGACTGCCATCTGACCTTCCAACCCCGAGGGGAAACTAGACCTTATTGGGATTAGGCTTTGTCAAGTGAGTGGGCAACTTGACTGTTAGAAGTTCTCAAGCCGTCCGCAGGCATCTATTTAACTTGGCTTAACGACTGCTATCTTAGACAGCAGTCGGGATCAACGGCTTAACGTGCCTTCCAAAGCACGGGAGCGCTCAGTTAATATAAATAAATAAAATAAATATAAATATTTGTGGACAATCTTACACAAATCAACCTAGTCCCAAACTAAGCAAAGCTTGTACTATGAGCTAAATAATTAAATTCATTTATTTCGACCAACTGAAACCACAGGAGCGTTAATTTTTATAATTATTCATCATCATCATCATCAGCCTATATACGTCTTACTGCTGGGCACAGGCCTCCTCTCATAGATGAGAGGGATTGGGCAGTAGTCCCCACGCTGGCCCGGAGCGGGTTGGGGACTTCACATACATCTTTGAATTTCTTCGCGGATGTATGCAGGTTTCCTCACGATGTTTTCCTTCACCGAAAAGCTAACGGTAAATATCAAATGATATTCCGTACATAAGTTCCGAAAAACTCATTGGTACGAGCTGGGATTCGAACCGCTTGACAGCCGCATGCTTGAACCACTGGGCTACCGTAGCTTCTAATTTATAATTATTAATATTAATATATATATAATTATTAATTAATTAATTCCCTCGCCCTAATTAACTTAAAATACTCCAGAACTAACAAGCAACAGAATAGTTGTTAAACCTTGTCCTTAAGGAAGGTCGGTCCTAAATTATTTCATAAGTACTTTATATAGATAACAACCTAAAAATAAGGAAAAGAGGATGTTTTTTTAGAACTAAACATTTTTAGGGACGTCACATTGATTAAATAGCTGGGTATCCTGTTTGCTAAAACCACTAACAGGATACGTAATTTATCCTACACTGCAGATAAGCCTTCTTCAGATACCTAACTTTTGACGACGACTACAGAGTAGTTGGTAGTAGGGCCAATATTTTTGGCGTTGTTTTTTTTTCGTTAGATTTGCATGAAAATTGGTAGGTTGGAAGAGCTCCTGATTCTGTACTTGTAAATAAAAAGTTACGAAAATCCCACACGTTTTGTCACTCAATGGAAAAAAAAAATTGTGGGACACTGTAGCAAATCGTGCATATATTGTTGCGTGCAAAAATTACTGTAGATCGAAAAAGAAAGAAAGTACCTAACAAAATAACCGAACAAAATATTGAAAAATGTTTTGGTAACTGTGTGAAAAGTCCTAATTATCATCGTAAAAATAAACTTTCATGCGTATTATTTCGTAATTGTCAACGGCAGTGACATGTTTTTTTTTTTATAAAAATGATAGGTAGCTTTTTTATTTAACAAAATAACCGGATAGATTTTTGATAAATGACCCAGTATTCCAAAAAACAATTAAAATGTACTAAATATTCACGAAAACTATGCGCAGAGCTCCGTAGAGAGCGGGATGGTTAAAGGATGATTCACGCTAGACCGTTCCGTGTCCGGGCCGGCCCGTTTTCTAGTACAAACAATCGACGGCCGTCGCGCGTTCTGTATAAGAAAACGGGCCGGCCCGGACACGGAACGGTTTACTGTGAATCATCCTTAATTGTAAACTCACGCGTTTTAGAGCGGGACGTTTGCAGTGAGACTGCCTTGCCTTAAGTATATATTAATCTATGTAAGTATGTATATCATCGTCTATTACCCATAGTACAAGCTTTGCTTAGTTTTGATGAGGTCGATTTGTATAAGATTATCCACTAATATTTACTTATTTATTTATTTTACTTTAAGCCTACTCCAGAGAAGCCGATCGGCAAGACACGCGAATTCCAACAGTCAAGTCTTGCAAATGCAAATGAGACTAAGACCACACCTGTGACACGCGAAGGAAAGTAAGCGCTGTGGGTAAGTATGTGCGCGGACGAATCGCGAGGCGCGCCGGCACCCGATCGACACCAGGCGGGTCTCTCAGGGACGAGGTAACTGACCTCGGTGCGGAGGGTTCGTGGCCGTACTGTATGTAATACAGTACTAGTAGTGTACTATTCTGGGCCTTATTAAGCACAGGGAATAACTACGGTTTTGTGTGCCCTACTGATAAAACCTTCAGCGCGAATTTGAAATTCGCCAATGTATGGACACGTTTATTATTCCACTTCAAACCGAGAGGTCTCATTATCATACGAGTGAGGAAAACTGGCATTGATGGCGTCATCGCGGCCCACTGGCTGGCGGGATAAAAATAACATTTTCTGCCTCCTATGGTGATAATATAGGTAAATTCACGAAGCTGGTACGACGCAACGAATTAATTACGAAGCAGTGTAGCAATTGAATTAGGTAATGATTGTATATATATGCCTACCAAATAGTTACTGTGTTTACATAATGGATGCTGGAACTACCTATACCAAGCAGCATTACGATTCTGCATGCATAAATTTGATAGACAGTAAGGCGACTGACAGTTTACACTGACATTTGACAGTTTTCTCATATCGTACCGCCTCCACACCGACAAATCAGGAAGTCGCCTAAATAAAATCATTACAGTTTTGGGTTCTCTACCTTACAAAATTAATACAGCTCTGCTGGTTTGTTTGTCAGTTGCGCCTCCAAATTTACTTCTAAACCCAGAAGAAATTAATTCTTAACCCAGTTCCAGTTCTAGTTTTTAGGGTTCCGAAGTAAACAACGAACCCTTATAATAATTTCGCCATGTCCGTACGTCCCCGGCGTAGCTCACTAACCGTTAGTACTTAGAAAGCTGTAATTTGGCACGAGTATACATATCAATGACGCTGGTAGAATAAAATCTTTAAAAAAAATGTTTTTAGGGTACCTCCTACCCTAACCTAACCTACTCCTAAAGTGGTGGTGCAATTTCTTTCTCTTTAAAACTCCATCGTGTGGGGTGTCGTTGGATAGCTGTTTTAAAGTCTTTGTAAGGTTTAAAAAAAATGTGTAAGTTTATATCTTTAAACGAGCAATTCTTGCATATATCTAAATTGATGAAATTTGGTATGTGGGGGTTTTCTGGGACGAGCAATCGATCTAGGTAGGCCTCATGCCCGGGAAACCGCCCAGATATTTTACTATTAAACGAGTAAGAAGTCGCGGGTAAATGCTGGTAAAATTAATAAAATGGGACTACTCACTCGTACGCCGTTTTCGTATCCAATCGTGCCAGCTTCACGCACAGTCCTTTTCGTTCGTCGAGCTTCAATTTTTTCGCGTGTTCTTCAAATATCTCCTTACAAGGCTTTCTGCTCATTACGCAACAATCAAACTTCGAGAACCCAGCCGACAGTTCCTTCTGAAGATCCTTATATTGCTTCATCGACATTAAACTCGTCGGGTTAGATTTCTTCTTCTCCAAAACCGGTTTCTCCAAACTCTCAAAGTTCGGGAGTTCCTGCACTTCTGTGATCTCCTGGTACCTTTCCAGGTCTTGGTTGTAGATCGGGGAGTGACCAGGGGACGAGGAGTAAGCAGGAGATGAGTTGGTTAACGTTGGCGAGCCGAGGTTGAGAGAGAGTGGGCTGAGAGCGTTTTCGGAATAGGGAGGAGTAGGGAAAGTGTGACTTGGCTCGGATTGAGGGTACGTGCTGGGTTCTATTTGATTTGTGACGTGATAGTTCATGTCCAAATCAAAATTGAGGACGGTGTTTGAGATATCCGTGTAATCCCTATTGTATAGCATGTTTTCCGTCAATTCTTCGATGCAGAAGAGAATTTCCTCAGGCAGTTCCGAATGCTCATTTTCTGGGTGTGTTTCTTGGGTGACAAACTCAAAGCCTGTCTCTAGGAGGAAGTTCTGTTGGTCATTGTTTTGGGGGAAGTTCTGTACGTTGCTTTCAATGGTGGAAATGGCTCGGGTGATTTCTGCGAGGTCCGTGTTGGGTTTGACGTAGACTTGACCGCCTGAGAAAGTATTGGTGTTGACCACCTGAAAGAAACGACAAACGAAAGTGTTTTAGTGCTTTAATACTGGCTTAGGAAGATCTGGATCTTTTTTTAAGACGACGGTGGCAAACGATCCGACGGCCTACCTGGTTGGTACACAGGAAAAGGAAATGGTGAAAAAGGAACCATTATAAGTCATCGTCATCTGAACTTACATTTAACCCACTGCCGCCGTTTGTCAGCCCCGTGTTTAAACCACTAAGCTATCGCAATACCTAGCAAATTCAATCGCTACTTTTTAGTTTTGCATTATTTTATGTTTTGATATGTGCATTGTACAATAAAGCTTATTCATATCGTATAACATACCTCTTTATACTTCTCCACATCTCTGGCATAAGGATGTGAATCCGGAACATCTCTGACATGTTTCACAGGTTTCCTCGGCAAATACACTGTCTGTACCTTCTTCTTACCAATCTTCAAGTCCTCTAGCTTATTAACAATATCTTCATCTTCTTTTTGGTCATCATCTGCTTCTTTTTTATCTGATTCCTCTTTTAGATTATCCGTGTCCTTGTCTTTTCTCTCCCTATCTTCGTTTGTCTTTCGTTCATCGTTTTCTAGTTCCGAGTAGCCACTGTCTTGTGAGGAGTGAGAACCAAATCTGTCGCTACGAGTCTCTACGACTCTTTCAAAGTCTTCCTCATGCTCGTGTTCTTCCGTACTGTCCTTCCTATCTCTTGTGTAAGAGAAGTTATTTAATTCATTCTTATCTTCTTCACTTCTATCTTCTCTCTCATTTATTGATATTTTCTGGAACTCTTCTAAAAGAGTTGCAACGGGAGTTACTTTGAGTGTTTTTGGTTTTTCTACTATTTTCTCTGGTTCGTGTTCTTTGTGTTTTTGGTTCTTCTTTTGGAAAAGAGTTTTGACAAGTTTGAACAGGTTCTTTTTCTCCTTCTCCATTGGAGGTTTCGTGTTCAACATTGTTGCGGTGCCCATGTTGCCGTTAGATCATTCTGCGACAAAAGATAATACATATCAATCAATACGCATGATTATTTCAGAATGTCAATCATGGTGATTTTAGACAAATGTACATATTAGGATATTACAATTTTTTTTAATATTTTGAATTTTAGAATATCAATCAAACGTAACTCTGGGCCAGCGTGGGGACTACAGCCCAATCCCCCTCATCTATGAGAGGAGGCCTGTGCCCAGCAGTGGGACGTAGATAGGCTGATGATGATAATGATGAATCAAATGTAGTAATTTTAGATCATATCAGTTATGGTTTAGAAATATAGAAGTAAAGTTTAAGTAGATAACGGCCCTTAGGTATATCAAGTTTCTTTTTAACAATGGTATTAAAGCCCGAAACGCACTGACAGCGGTAGCGGGGCGGGGCGTCGCGGTGCGGAGGCGGTACCGGTTGTAATATTCGAACCAATATGAAAGGGTCCGCACAGAAAACCGGCCGGGAAAAAAGCGTTCTGTGCGGACCCTTTCATATTAGTTCGAACATTACAACCGGTGCCGCCTCCGCACCGCGCCGCCACCGCTGTCAGTGCGTTTGCAGCTTTAATGTTTTACAAGACTTTTTTTAACAGTTATGTGGTTTTATAGCGATAAGAGTGCGGAGCGCGGAATGACGCTTTCAAATCTTTCGACACTTTATATATGTCACTGACCATTTCACTAAAATAAATGTAGGTAATAGATAACAAAAACAATTATAACGGTAGCGAATAAATTCGCCTGAAACGCTCTATTTCAAGAATTTCTCAGTATTACACATCACTACTTTAGTATATACATCGTAGTCTTTGCACATCACTGCCCACTATGTAAATAAATTAGAAAGGTCGCGTATGACACCGATACGTAACATATCAGCGGAGCTAGTGGCCAGGGCCACCACGAACCGCAAACTTCGTTATGAATCTCCTTCTCTGGACATTCGAGTTATAGAGGGAGATACACGAACGATCTTCGTCTTGGGTTCAGGGTACCAGTAGGACGACAATAAACGTTTAATATAAGCCTTAGGGCGCGGACCACAGACCACCTCCTCTAGACACCTCGTATGAGCGATTTAGTTCGAATCAAAAGTCACCAAGGTTAGCGGTAGATGCGGGCTGAGGGGAGGTCGGCAACAGCGCTGCGATTGGCCGTTTCAAAATGCGCGCGACTTCGCCGCAAAATGGCGCGCGGTCTAGTGATGAGACACGGTTGTTGATTATCGGTTTTTACCAGCACCCCAATTTATTCTAGGTAAATTATTTTACATGGCGTGTATACTTTATCTATTGAATTGACTATAATAATATCTTTTAGGCGTGTTTACAACCTTTACTAGTGTATACAATTGAGATTTGAAACAATTTTATTTTGATTCATGTATATGCGCTGTATATAAATAAATAAAAATCGTTTATTTCAGACCAAATGTTGATCCATACATATTATTACATATAGCGTAATGTACAACAGTGGCGGAGCGTCCATACAACTCGATTGCCCACCAAGACGATTCGAAAAAACCTAATTGCAATGGGTTTATCTCTAAATCCCTTACACTTCTTCGAAATTCAGTATTGGGGCCTTCTCGTGTCACTAGTCCTGATTGCTAAATGGAATCCACCACCACTAATTATGTTACTACTATATAAACTTCATATTAAAATAAGACAACAACAAAACTACAATGAGAACAAACTAACTAAATATTCTATCCCATACAACTACACTGATTTGTTTAGCGTATAAAGTAAAACGAGATAAAAAACACTACACTATTACCATCTTTCACCTCCTTATACGAACCTCTATGATTCATATAGTAAAATAATATTGTCTACGTAAATACTGACATTCAATATCAAAAAATAAAACTAATCAGTAATGTTTACCAATAGAATTTTAATATTTATTAAAATCATTGTGATATATAAAATACGGATGAACCGATAATTAAATGAAATCGGAACCGAACATCACTGGCACAGCACTAGCCCGCACACGTGCTGTCAGAAAAAGAAAGTATATTGGCATTTGAGGTGGTTGGAAAGGAACAAGCACACTTCACTACGCCTTATAAGCCGGCCCGGCCAGTGTAAAATGATCCCCGCCGGGCAGAATAAAATGTGTATTTGTATTAATTTAACTTACCTATGATATGTAACTCCGCCTTTTTTTAGATTTTTAGTTCGGGAATCGTTCTCACACCACTTTACCGAACAAAAACCCATGCTTACGGTTAGTCGGAACCAAATTTAAGTATTTTTTGTGCCACGTACGTATAGGTCATGAACCTGGACGAGACTGACTGAGCGGCGTGAGGCGGGGCAGTATATTAAGCGCAATTTCTCCCAAGTGTGGCGCGAGCGCATCGCCCTGAAAGCTCTGTCTAGAGGAGGTTGTCTGTGGCGCGGACTTAACACTGCGTTGCGACGCCTCGCCTCGCATCGCATGCGTAAAAATCTACGTACAATCACAACACACTGTCTATACATCGTAGGTATATTCTAATAAATACCTTTATGTCACACCTGGCCATAATGTGGCAACACCTGCACGCTCCGCGCGCTTAAAATCCCACGTCCTGGCCAGGGGGTGACATAAAAGGTTTTACTTACCACGGGCGGTAATAAAGAAAGCCTCAGATCGCATATTTATCGACCTTGCCTGCGGCTCGAGCGTTAAATACCTGCGATCTGAGACATTCTTTGTTTTACCGCTCTTGGTAAGTAATGTACTATTACTGTATTGATTTTAAGACAGAATACCCATTGGATTAACATCACCTGTCATTGGCAAAGTTTCAGTAGGTAGGCAATATTACTTATATTGTTTGCGCTTGCTTCGCACGGTTCGGTGTGAGAATCGGCCGTTTGTTAGTAAACACCCGGCGCGCTGCCAACGCCACGCGATGGCATGTTTATTGCAAATGATCGCAGACAACTATATAGGTATTTAGGTATTGTAGGTATGCCCCGACTCGCTATATAGTCACGCAGAGCTTCTCTCATTCTACCGCGGCTCAACAAATTTTCCATTAAGGCGATATATTATGCATTAACCCTCTCCGAGAATGGCTTTTTAGACAAATCTCGTTAAATATCTGACTGTGTGCAGGTTTATTAAATTTCCTCTTGTCAGTACCTAGAGGTAAAATACCATCGTATTAACTTAATCGTGTCTTTTTAATAATACGTTGTTTTAGTAAGCTAAGGAAAAAAAGGAAAATATAGACTCGACTTTGGATTTATTTTCTATCGAGAAAATTTTAAGCAATCATTCTTCGCTATTGTCAGTACCACAATCATGTAGTCAAGAATCATATATCTGAAAATCAGCCCCTACTGTTTTCTAGTCTGGGCAGGACAGCGTTTCAAAGTCTCCAAATTTCTCAGTGTAGCGCCTTATTACGGCACGCGGGCGTTTATTAAAACTGATAATAATATGTTCCATTAGCAATTATTTCCATGTATTAAGCAAATCATAATTATGTGAATTACTTGCATTCATAATATTAGTATGGATGAAGTCTTAGTAAGAGTTATGTAATTTTATTAATTACCCAAGTAAAGCGTTTATTTTTCACTTGAAATGACAGTAACAGGCATTTTGATACATAGATAAACAGACATGATTTTCTATTGTTTATTTTCCCGCTTGCGTTGATCCTGATAAAAGATTACTGTTATCAAACAATACAACTGCAAATTTTCTAGATTATTAAGACTTCTACAGGAAATTGATAAGCATTCACTCAAAAATGAAGGAAAATTTCAAAGCGGGACTAAGGCGGCGCGGCTAATTCAATACTATTTGCTTGTCAATATGTATATAGATATAGAATGTTGCAGTCGGGTTTGAAGCTATTATCAATGTCATTTATGTCCTTGAAGGACATCGTTATGGAGATTAAAGCTGTAAACATTTACGAATTGCTATTTACTCAACAGGCTACAAGGTCTTCGTAAAGCGCTGTCTCCGCCGAATCCTTGGTATCTACTGGCCCAATAAAATCTCCCAACGTAAATCTCCTGGACCGCTGCCGTGAAACTCAGATCGACCAGCAGATCAGGCGGCGCAAATGGAACTGGATTTGCCGCACCCTCCGAAGAGATTCCGATCACATTCCAAAGCAAGCGCTCGATTGGAATCCACAAGGAAAGCGCAAGCGTGGCCGACCCAAACAGACCTGGCGACGAACGGTTGTAGAAGAGGCGAAGAAGATCGGGAAGACGTGGAGCGAGATAAAGCGCGAAGCTCAAGACCGAACGGGATGGAGGATCACTGTGGACGCCCTCTGCACCATCCAGGGGTCAAGTCATTTACTCAAACGTTATTCAGCATGACTGTGTTACTTGGGTAGGGGTTCCAGCATGCGT
This sequence comes from Cenopis cana, assembly GCA_951800055.1. Taxonomy (NCBI): domain Eukaryota; kingdom Metazoa; phylum Arthropoda; class Insecta; order Lepidoptera; family Tortricidae; genus Cenopis; species Cenopis cana. The sequence goes on along the minus strand of OX637498.1, from coordinate 4,427,080 downwards.
AGGTACCAGTGGCGGCGCGTCAAATATATTCTTAGGGAAGCCGGAAATAATTTGCCTTTCTTATTCTTTAGGAGCCGTAGTAAAAAACCTGGACTGGTTGAAAATTAGGCAAGCCGGTGGGAATCGAGTTGTATGGACGCTCCGCCACTGGTAGGTACCCAACATTGGGAACTACTCTGTATAAACATAATATGTATGTCTAACTTTTCCGCCTTTCGTTACATTTTCGCATGATTAAGCTGATAACTGTTATCAATAAAAGATAGCTAAAAATAACGATAAAATCATCAATGTTATCACCCATTGTAAAAAATCTATCAACCCATAAAGGCTTGGTCACGCTCACGCCGCTTGCGGGACGCTGCGCGGCGCGCCAAAATGTATGAAACCTTCCCGCTCGCGTGATCACCACGTAACTTTTCGAACGTACGGCAGGCAGGCGACTTCCTGGTTTGTCGGTGCGGAGCGGAGGCGGTACGATATGAGAAAGCTGTCAAATGGCAGTGTCAACTGTCAGTCGTCTCAGTACCGCTTTTTACTGCGCCCCTACATTTAAATGAGTGCTTCCTGACTGGCGCGGGATGCGTGGAAGCGGGACGATGCGAAGGCAGTACTGGTCCGCTTCTGCGCATGATATTACTACTGCGCAAATGTAATACCTACTGACAGTATTCTGTCAAGTGGGAATCTTTGCGACGTCAGTAAGTTTACGTCAAAGAAGAAAATGACACATCGATCCCGCCCCGCCAAGTCAGTAAGTCGATGAGATTTGGCATTTAGATCGATCTTACGAACTGTCGAAAACGTTCCGTAATCGCAATCTTGCCGGTAACGCACTGTATATTGGCGTGACGTGTTTACGTAACACATCAGTTGGAAAACCCCTACCGATCGCTACTTATAATACTTATCATTATCATGTGAACTATAGCCCAGACGGTAAACAGATAATTCCGTAGCTAACTAAATGTCATAAAGTCATAACTACATTAACATTGTTTATGCCATCTAAGTGAAAAGCATTGTACAGTAGTATCCGGATACATCAGCGACCATCAAGGGACCAGCGATATTACGTCGCACTAACAGGACGTCGTACAAAACGGACTGATTTTCCTTGAAAATGTTTGGTATGAATCCTAACGTCGGTAATTTAGCTGTTGTTAAAAGCGGTCAAATGTTATAAGAGCGGAGTCGTTATAAATGGATTCTACTATATGTGCCATTTATTAGAAAAAATATTTCCACCTCGGGCGTATCGACCTTGAATCCCTCGTTACGCTCAAGATTCTGCTTTAGAACCTCGTACTTAACTTTGTAGTCTTACGGTTCACTCAGAACTCAATCGCCCTCGCCCTAAATACATCATTTTGCTGCTTTGAGGCACCGCGGTTTTAATGTGAAAGGGTAACGAAAAGTTGCTTTTAAGGCACTGGTTCCACCGCCGGTTTGCAGCGAGTACTCTGATAGTAATTCCACTCGCTTGAGCGATAAAACGAGTAGAATTACTTTGAAAGTCAATGAAAGTACTCGCTGTTCGCCGGCGGTTTATTGTTTATTTATTCAAGTGTACATCTGTAACTTAATCTAAAAGCTTAATTATAATGGCGGTGAGACCAGTGCCTTAAGCCAGCCACCCACGATCAATAGGGATGTTGACTCAAAAAAATTTAATACTCCATACGAAAGAATACATATAACTATGCCAAAAAGTGAAAATCCTATTCAAATATCTCAAAAAATAACGAAAGTACAACCGTTAGAATGTTTTTAGTTAGAGAGAGAAAACGCTACAGGTCAGTGACGTCACTGACCTCGAGCGCCATAGTAAATGACGATCGTTCAATACAACGGGGCGTTTTGCGGAAAAGGGACAGAAAATGCCCCCTCCTAAAACTTTGAAGACTTATAATTATGTAATTATTTATTCTTTTGGATTACTTTTATCACTATTTGATAGAGAATTTGATCCTTTTTCGAGAAAATTCGGATTCATTGATTTTCTTATTTGGTGTCAACATCCCTATTCTACTGTCAAGTTTGCTTGACGCTTGAAGAGGCGTCAAGTTAAATTGATCGTGTGTGTGTATCAGTATGCTTGACAATTCTACTTGTCAAGATACTGATATACACACACGATCAATTTTACTTGACGCCGCTTCAAGCGTCAAGCAAACTTGACAGGTAGAATTGATCGTGGGTGGCTGGCTTTAGATTGTATTGTGTTCTTGCGCAGATTCAGTCTACATCTGTATCCCCCAGTAGGCCCCGGTTTTGCAATTCTAATGGCTTCTGAAAAATGTTCAATGTCAAAGTCTAAATGTACCTAATACGTAGTATAGAGCTAGTATAGAGTAATAGGTATTCTAAAGTACTAAAAAATATAATGTGGACAATCTTACATAAATCTACAGATTCCCAAACTTATGCAACTATGCTGTCATATCTTGAAATTAAACTCTCCGATTAATTAATGGCATTTTATAAAGCTTTACTTAGTTTTAATTTTAGATTAGAAAAATCGTGCGATTGTCGTCATGCTACTGAAATAAGTTAAATTATTGCAATTTTATCCTTCGACATCTGCGGAAAACGAAGAATTGTAGGCGAAAATGACCGTTAAAATTCAAATCTTTAAAAAACGGGGTATAAGCAAAACAGAAACAGAATAATACAATTACAGTTGCCGGCAAACATCTTGACCCTAACCTAACCTGCGCAGTAGCGTGATTCGTACGTAAATCGGCTACTGCGCACTCAAGGTTAGGTTCAAGATGTTTGCCGGCAACTATACGCCGGCTCAGCAAGAGAGAACACATGAGAGAGCGAGACAGAGACGCCGTTCAGCATGGGTAGCACAAGATGGCGCGTGCCATCTTGTGCTGGCCATGCTGAGTTACCACATGTCAATTGTACCAACTTTGTGTATGTTTTAGCAAAATAAAATGATTTAAAAAAAACGTATGCTTTTATGCTCGTTTGTCAACGACATAGTAACAACATGAGGAACAGTAACATTAGGAAGAGGAGTGAGGAAGGTAACATGAAGAAGGAAACTATGCTATGTATAGCAAACTGCGCAGCTAGTGATCTCTGGTTAATCTAAGTATGCACATCCGGTGTCCATAATCTAATCATCTATACTTTCATTACTCATTACCTACTGATAAGTGATAGTGAAGTGATGTCATTTTATCAGCCATTGTTGATAATGTAGGAATGAAATTAAAGAACTCTTATTTATTTACAAAGCTAGATACAACTGTACTCATTCACACCGTGTTTCATACTCAGTCATACATCAACTCATTCGCCATTCCAAAACTTTTCAAACTCCATTCGAGCGTTCCTTATTCATCATCAAGCAGCCAGCACCCTACCTATACAGCCATCAAAAACTACCAATCCCACAATGCATCTACTAAATGAGCGTTTTCCAAAAAACTGTACATGATTTTTTGGCAGAATTTTAAAATTTTCGGTGTGTGATAAATCATAAATCATTTATTTGCTAAAAACATGGTGGTTACAAATGTGGTACAAATTATTAAAAGCAGTATGTACATGTTTTGCCAGTTGATGGCATGCAAACATTGGGAATGAACAACAGAACAACAATGGGAATTTATATTACAATTAAACAATGTCAATATTCTATTTTAATAGGTACGACCAATTGGTTTCTTTCCAAAAAATCGTTAGTGGAGTAAAAACATTCAGTTAGTAGCCAGTCCGATAGATTGTGCTTGAGTTCCTTAAGAGTTAAGGCCGTGTATTACCACTTTTGAGTTTTTAAAAACCATCTGAGACATAGAATATAGTGTCTTAAAATCTAAAAAAAATATATGTGTTACATAAGGATCTTGTCTAGTCAAAATCGCAGTCAGTTACATGACCTGATGAATTTCACTCGATAGAAAAAATCGCGAAGTTACCTCTTTTTGGAATGTTTTTTCAATACTACGGCTACATTACTGATATTTAACATTTAATTTTTGTACTCAATTAAAGATCGTAAATAGTTATAGACAAATTCGCAGGGTTTGCTTTGATAAAATGATTGGCTTAATCACTATAGCTAAATATTTACAAAACTGCGCGCAGAGCTTGCGTAGAGAGCGGGATGGTTAATTGTAAACTCACGCGTGTTAGAGCGGGACATTTGCGTTGGGGATACCTCCCCTTAACTTTTTCAATTCATTTGGAAGAGCGTTAAATATTCTTACAGGCCTTATTAGCCATCGGATAGCAACTATCATTGAACAATTTTGTCTTAATTTTAGGCATACATAGGTTTTCAGGATATCGGGTGTTAAAAGTTCTACTACTCTACTAGTCTACTATACTCATAGTCATCCTCCTGGCGTTATCCCAGTACAGTTGCATCCTGAAGGATGCCTGGGGTCCGCTACCTAATCCCAAGATTTGGCGTAGGCACTAGTTTTTACGAAAGCGACTGCCATCTGACCTTCCAACCCCGAGGGGAGACTAGACCTTATCGGGATTAGGCTTTGTCAAGTGAGTGGGCAACTTGACTGTTAGAAGTTCTCAAGCCGCCCGAAGGCCTCCAACTCGGCTTAACGACTGCTGCCATAGACAGCAACCGGGATCAACGGCTTAACGTGCCTTCCAAAGCACGGGAGCGCTCAGTTAGTAACCACTCAAAGCGGTCACCCATCCAAGTCCTGACCGCTGCCCACGTTGCTTAACCTTAGATACCGCAAGCGGTACGCAGGCGCCTCTGGGCCACGAGCGCTCCTTCGAGTCTACTATACTCATTATCGGTAAAAGTGTACCAATTATTCTATTCCAAATCGTCACATTTTTAGGCGTTTGTACCCGAAGGGTCAAAACGGAAACCCATTGCTGTCACTCACGCGTCCGTCCGTCGTCTGTCACACAGGTTTACAGCCAAACAGTTGGAGCTACAGTCTTAAAATGTTCACAGTAAAAGCGTCTTGGTGTCCCAAACCCATACAAAAACTCAAACTTATTTTAAATGTTTTAAGGGTCCCATACAGCCAAAGGGGGCGAGAAAACAAACCAACTTAATTTTGCGGTTGGTTCGGAACCCTAAAGCTTAAGCCACACAGAGAGCGGGCGGGCGGTAGCGGCGCGGGAGCGGGCGGTAGCGGCGCGGGCGCCCGCTACCGCCCGCCCGCTCTCTGTGTGGCTTAAGCTTAAATGTGCGAAGACTGACTCGCACTTGGCCGGTTTTTTGTATGACGCCTTTTTTTATATGCAATAAATTTTCAACCTTAGAGAGAATCAAGACATTATTGGGATAAGGCAGGTATTCTTCCTCATTATTTTACTTCACCGAAAAGCCAGTGTTACATATCAAATTATATTTCATACATACGTTTTTTTGAAAAACCCAGATGCACGCTGCACGCATGATGCACTCCTGCACGAGCATTGAGTCGCGAGTGTCGCGACCTACGGCAATCAAATTATACGGCGCCATTTACTTAGTCTGTATTTGAAATAGAACCTTAACTCGATCAACATACGGTAGAAAACTAAAATGACGCCTGTTTGTTTACAGCACGCAGTAGAAAATATTCAAAGTTCATACCTGGCACACTGTCATTGCAATTTGAACTTTCGCGCTTACAACACAGGGTCCATATTTGAACGGATTGTATGAAGTTCATTTAAAATTTCTACTGGGAGTCGTGACGTCACCGCATGATGACGTCATGCGCTAGCCTGTTGATCGGGTTCGGGAGATTCCGGGAAGCTTCGGCTGGAAGTTGTGTAGAAAGACTTCCTTTTATCTGTGAGCTCGAGTGAGCCCAAAAGTGAGCCTAGTTCAGTCGTATGTAGAGAAAGGTACTTTGTGGTTCAGCCTTATTGTACATTTCCAAACTCAAAACTCCAAAAATAATTTCTTATTGTGCATTTCAAAACTCAAATAGTACATTATTGCCGTGGCCGGGAAGGGAGCAATTGCAGGCTGAGTATTTGTTTAAACGGACGAGCTTGCGAGTCCGTTTAATTATAATACGAAGCCTGCAATTGCCATTCCGGCCGAGGCTAATATAGTGCTTTTCTCAAAAATGGGGAAAATACGACAAAAATTTCATTAAGATTTGATAAACATAACCTTAAAACGTCAAAAACATCATGTTTTCCCGCCGTTTATTTTTTTTAACAGAATCGCAAGTGTATTTTTCCACCGAAAAACGCAAATTATTCGAGACACATAAAAAAACGTCGCGTTTTCAACAGAAAAATACGAGCTGAATTGGCTGAATACGACCTGTGCCTCCTTTTATATGACAGTTTCTACATTTTAAAAAGTTTATAACTCGACAAATAAAGGAATTTATATGTGACATTGCAGGCCATATATGTGGCCTGCAATGTTTTTTACTTTTTAATTTGGATCTGACCTTAAACTATACACTTTACCTTCTAATATGTAGCGACTAAAGTCCAGTTTGCGGGCCATTTTTGAGAAAATAATTTTATGTCACACCTAGCCATAAAGAGGCCATTATCGCACGCTCCGCGCGCGAAAAAACCCACCTCCTGGCCAGGGGGTGACATAAAAGTTCGTACTTACCACGGGCGATAATAAAGAAAGCCTCAGATCGTATATTTATCGCCCTTGCCTTCGGCTCGGGCGTAAAATACCTGCGATCTGAGACATTCTTTGTTTTATCGCCCTTGGTAAGTAATGTACTATTATTTCATATAAACCCAAGTGCTTGAGAAAAGTCACAAAAAATTCACACATGATCAATAATTATACAAAAATGTCAATGATAGAATATACAGGGTGAAATTTTATTGACCGTTCAAATTTTTCCTAGGCATTAAGTATCATTACCATGAATGCAATACCATGGATGCAATATATGATGATTAAATGATGATGATGATGATCAATAAAAGATGCAATTTTTGAAAAAAAAATGTAAAATTGAAAAGAAATATATTTTTTTCACAATTTTCGCGAACATGAAACAACAATGGTTACGAACCAAGAGACCTAAGCCCGTGAAAGTATAAGTGTGAAAAAAAAAATAAAAAAAAATTTTTTTTGTTATTGAATATTGTCTCGGCGACTCAACGTGGGGCCAGGGCGATCGTTATTGCTGCCTCCCACACAACCAGCTTCGGCGGTATCCACGAACGCATATTTTCTCAACATTTTAGCACTGAAAGATACTGAAAGAAAAAACACGTATGTTTTAATTTTCGCCAAGGAACCTACTGTGTAAATTTTAACGGTCAATAAAATTTCACCCTGTATTAAAAAAAACATTTAAATATCATATTGAAATTAAAATACCTAGTATCATGACTCATTTCAACACAATTTATAACATAGTGTGGTTAGATGGATAGAAAACCATCAAATTATCACAATAAATAGTTATGAATTGTGTTGAAATGAGTCATCTACCCAATTATAGTTATCTAATCTAACATATGTATTTATTTAATTTGGGTTTATGTACAGTTACACATGTTAATTAAGGGCTTCATCTAATTTTAAAAATTAAATATGTATTGTTAACCTAGTATCATTGGATGTCAACACGTCAACACTGTCACAGTTGAAAATTCACACAAAAATATAAAATTATAAACTATAACAATAAAACACAAACAATGCATACTATCAAAGGGAGGTAAGTACTTTATGAGGAGGGCTTTTATTGACTTGAGTTTGTAAATATATACCCTTGACCACCTGTGATACACATAATGTTTTTGTTCACATTTGCGAGTAAATAACATGCATTCATATAACAAAAGGAAAAAAATACGCATTAATAAAATCAACAATAGATTCAACAAATTGTCTATGTCAACTTTTTCAATATCGTCTTCCACACTTTGAGTATCGAAACATTTCCACTAAGTGGATATATTATAATTGGGTATTAAGTCTTAATGTAGTGTAATTCGTACAATATAAATAAAAAATAAAAAATAAATATATTTGTAGACAATCTTACACAAATCAACCTAGTCCCAAACTAAGCAAAGCTTGTACTATGGTACTAAGCGACGATATACATACTTATATATAGATAAATAGATACTTAAATACATAGAAAACATCCAAGATCCGAGAACAAATATTCGTGCTCATCACACAAATATATGCCCCGGCCGGGATTCGAACCCGGGACCTCCAGCTTCGTAGGCAGGGTCACTACCAACTAAGCTAAAGCGGTCGTCAATCAATATACATAGATGGGCTATTAAAACGACTATAGTATTAGGTACCCCGTTTTTTTTAAGAGTAGAATTTTAACGGGCATTTTCGCCTACAATTAACAACATTTCATATTTTTAACTACTTTATTTTATGAAGTAGTTAGAAAATAGGTAAAAATTTAAGCCACCCGTATTTTTTCTTTTTCAATTTAACTCAATATTTCATACAAAAAAAGCACGTTGAAAAGTAGGTAATTCCAAAAGGGCGTAAGTAAAATATGACGTCATCTTCCCAACAAGAATCCAGAGCACTCCAGAGCAGCGATTTAAATTGTGTCTGTACTCTGTACTAAGATCTTCCTGAATACAACGAGGAAGATGACGTCAACTTTCGGTTTACAGTAATTTGATATTTTTTCCAAAATTAACGGAGAAAAAAATCAAAAAAATTTTTTTTTTGTTTATTTCACGCGTTTTTACCGAAATGGTTTCGAATTAAGACTTTTGAAAATTATGAAATATTGTAATAATTTTACTTGTTTCAGTAACTTATCACGTCTCAAAGATAGCACGCCGCATTTTTTCCCGTTACAAGATGTTATAATTTTATTTTACTAAAAACAAAATTAAACTAGGTACCTATAACAAAATAAAAGGTAAATTATATAATTATAAATAAAATCTAAATCTAAACTAAAACCTATTGCTAAAAGTGCTGCCAGAAATCGGGACCCCTTGGCAGGGTACCCATAATGCAGGCAGCATACCCGCGTTGGATAGCGATAGCTATCCTTTGTGCGAGAAAGCTACCTGCCCGAGGGTCACCTGTTGCATCCCGTAGGCGCTTGCTCAGCGTTTTGTAAAGAACCCGCGCGCTCTGGCCCCACGGGCCAAGTGTCTCGACGCCAAATGCAACAAACTCGTATTGGGCGCCGAGACAACTATATTTGGCCACCTTTGCCCTCTCCCGAGCGTCCGCCGCCGCACCAGCCGTTTTTGTCGTCGCTGGGAGGTAGGAAGCTGCCAGCGTATCGGCGCAGGTAGCGTCCCACACCAACGCGCGGCCCCTCCTCCAAGGGATCAATGACATCCCGTCAGGGCGCTTCCCATCGTCCCGGATAATCTGGGGCTCCAGAACTGCGGGGACGTTGGCGCTGATGAGCGCCCTTCTTAAGATGTCATTGATCGCAGCGTGGCGGGAGTGGCGGCCGGCGCCCGAAGAGCAGACGAGTCCATGATGGCCCAGGCGATCCACGGCAGCCCCACAAGAGGCACAACAATGATTCGCACAGATCTCGGCCCCCAATCTGAGACCAACTGCGATTACAGGAAAAAAAACGGACCATACTAGCGTGTGCTGGTCGATATAAACAGGAATGAGACGAAAGCAAAAAGAAGCAAGGTCGTCGGGTGCGAAACGAATTCAGGTTACAAACAAAACGCGCTATATATATTTAGCCGGACGATTTCGAGGTCATCCGAAGTGCGGGTGTTCAATTAAAAGGCCAATTTGCTTAATTTTGTATAAACTTTCACCAATTCGCACATTATTTTAGTATTATACAATAGGGAATATGCATGCAGATTAAATAGTAATAAGATGTAGGCACTCTATAGGCAGAAAATCATCAAATTATCACAAATAAATGAAAATTAATAAATTTGATAAATTGTATTAAAAAGTTATGTTACTTGAAAGTTTCGTAAAAATTTTTATTTACTAAATGTAAATTAAAAACCACCATCAGGATTCTTATGAGAAAGTAAATAAAAAATTGTACGACAACTATGTACCTAAACGCAATATTTCGCGACCAAAAGAACAAATTACTCATTTTTCCATACAGCCGTAGTACGGGACGGGGCGCATAATATTTGACGTCACAAAACATTCACAAAACACGCCCAATTAGAATGGAGCGTTTTTGGGGCTCGTCCGTTCCGCTCTACTTTGAAACCCATTTATGCGTTTTGTGTTGTTCTAAGAGTAGTTGTTCATTAGAAACATTTGTTCCTCTCCAAAAACTGGTTCGAATGGAGTCATGAAAAAAATGATGCATATTGTCAATTGAGGCATAAGCCCAATATCCTCAAGTTTCTTTCTACTAGGGTATAGCAACTACTCTCTCTCAAACTGTCGTATACGAATCTTGTAATACACATATAAATCGACATGACACTGGCTAATCAATTGGCATAACCATAAAAAAAGTAGGTACAGTCGCCTATAATGAGATCATGAGATATATCCATTATGGACCTTATTATGTAATGTTAAATTACAATGAAATAAGGTTTAAAGTTGCCCACTCACTTGGCAAGCCTAACCCCAATAAGGTCTAGTTTTTTGCCTTGGGTTAAGGGTCCTTATAAGGTAAAAAATGCTCATTTAGCCCATTTTCCGTTTAATTGACAAATTTATGTTACTATCTAGAACAGGACTATCGCGACCTAATAACATAAATTTTAAATGTATATTTCTTGCATTTTTATTTTGTTTCAAACATCACTCCAAATCGACCATTTTCGAGCTAAAAACTGCTTTTTCCAGCTTAAAATCAAAAAAGGACAATGTTACTATCTAAAACATTAATAAAATCATCGTGCCCTATACTCACTTTATTGGTATTATCAATTCAAACCCTTTCTCAAAATTTGAAAAAAAAACTTGTAAGGCCTTATAGGTCGTATGTCAGTCGGTTCCGGAAATCTAGTGCCTACGCCAGATCTTGGATTGGAACTAGGGAGCCGACCCTGGACATCCTTTAGGACGCAACTGTACTGGGATTACGCTCTTTGTAGTTGACTGTACCTTGTTACTAATATCAAACCTGTGACACGAGAAGGAACGTAAGCGCTGCGGGTAAGCAAAGTATGTGTGCGTGCGCTGTCGGTACACGCGTCAATTGTTTGCGCGGGTGCGTAGCGCGTGGCGCGGACGAATCGCGAGGCGCGACGGCACCCGATCGCCACCAGGCGGGTCTCTCAGGGACGAGGTAACTGACCTCGGTGCGGGGGGGGGGGGGGGTTCGTGTCTGTTCTGTATGTAATACTATTATACTATTCTGTGCTAATATTGGCAACGATTCCCTTGGATTCTCCCGTGCAACATCTTTTACGACGCACTAAGGAAAAATGACATAATAATTAATAATAGTTCACTACAGATAACATCATGTCAGAGTATTTCTTAGCGGTTACGTCGTTGAGACTTCGAAGTGCGTTAATTGCCTTTGATAAATTAACAAACATACCTACTGTGCCAGTAGATGTAAATCCCGATGTAAATCCGTGCTTTGGAAGGCACGTTAAGCCGTTGATCCCGGCTGCTGTCTATGGCAGCAGTCGTTAAGCCAAGTTGGAGGCCATCGAGCGGCTTGAAAACTTCTAACAGTCAAGTTGCCCACTCACTTGACAAAGGGGGGTCGAAGTTGCACCACGTCCGTAGGGAAAGTACCCACCGCTACCCTACACGTGACCCCTGGGTGGTTCTAAAAGTGCAACAAAAACTGGCAACCGTACTGTCTTCTCGAAGATCTCACGGTTCGAAATAAATGCCATACGATAAATAAAATAGTAGATGTAAAAGGCAACAAATGCCGGCCGCTTTTCTTTATATAGAAGTCAAGACCACCTGGTTATTTATATGGTTCTGGCTGGCTTTTTTCGGTTAAATTATCTCGTCTTTTTTATACAGGGTGTCCCTAAAACCAATGCCAGAATGAAGAGGGGTGATAGAGCAGCTCAAAAGCTATCAATTGCACCCCCATGTATGTTCTGCGATTTTTAGTAGTTTCCGAGATATTCACAGTTTCATTTTATTTCTTTTTTTTTATACCACGTCGGTGGCAAACAAGCGTGCGGCCCGCCTGATGGTAAGCGGTCACCGCAGCCTATGGACGCTTGCAACCCCAAGGGAGTCACACGCGCGTTGCCGACCCTTTCAAAAATTTATTGCAAAAATCATGTTCATTGTACAGTGGTTGTGTAGTGTGGAGTTTTACCAGCAATTTTGGGTTTTTTTCCTTAATAACCGTATCCTACATCATTGGATTCATAACGACCTACTGAAGTTTTTAAAAACATGAGCCAGTTTATTTTTCGTATGATTTTTTTGAGTAATCACTTAAAGTTTGATTTTCCATAGTAACGTTTTCCGTATTTGTGTTTATGCGAAGTATGTAAAATCAAACTGCGTCAAATACCTGCGATCTGAGACATTCTTTGTTTTACCGCCCTAGTTAAGTAATGTACTATTATCTACTACTACGGTGACACAGAATAAGTACATACGATGACAGGTTAGCGACGCCACACAGGCTAACGCGACGCGAGCGGGAGGGACGTTATCATACATTCCGGTGCGCAGTATCATACACGCGCCGTGAGCAAGCGTTATAGACCATGGGCCAGGCGCTAAAATCGCTAGTCATTTCCTCTCGCACGAAAACTTGTAACTTGTACAGTGGTACAAGTTTTCATGCGAGAGGAAATTGGTCATCGAGACGTGTTGTTGGCCCACGGTCTACTAAAGGGGTAGGCAGAGCATAAAGGTATAATTCCTCCGCACTCGAAATTGAAACGTAATGGTATTCGTAAAAAACTCAATTTCAAATGAGCAGACAAGTGTCGCAACTGCGCAACGGCACTTACGCCGCTCAGTCTAAATTTGGACTTTTTGTCTTACAATTACGGTTCAATTTCGTGTGCGGTGGAACGTGCTGCGGAATTATGTACCTTAATATCCAATTACAGTGTCACTGCATTCCACTAGTAATTAAAAGGCCTACATAATAGGAGCCTTGCCTGGGCGCGGGTTATATTTATTCTTATATTAATAGGTACTTATATCCTGTCGCCGTAAACGCCGCACGATATCGTTCTCAGTGGAGGACTTAAGGTAAGATTCCGTTGCCGACTGCATACAGCCACAGCACGTTTCGCCGCACTCCAAATATATGCGTAAAAAGCTGAATTTGAAATGAGCGGAGAAGTGTCGGAACAGCACACGGCGCTCACTCTAAATTGGGACTTTTAGTCTTATGATATTATATAAATAAACTAGCGGGCCCGGCAGACGTCATCCTGCCCGGCGAAGCAGCGCCACCTACCGGGTCCAATTTTATTTTCAAACCTTCCCGGGACCAACACAAATATACACACAAAATTTCATCGTAATCGGTGCAGCCGTTTAGGAGGAGATAGGTAACAAACACACGTACAGAAGAATATATATAAATAAATAAACTTTCTTTACAGGTTGCTTAACCATAGGCGTAGGAAACCCTGTATAGGGCAACCCAGAATAATAAGAATTAACTTATATCTATTACTACAAAAAAAGAAAAGAACTATTCAGTATGTACATAATAGTTATTTATGACACACCTGGCCATAAAGCGGCAATTACCGCACGCACCGCGCGCGGAAAATCCCACTTCCTGGCCAGGGGGTGACATAAAATTTTGTACTTAACACGGGTAATAAAGAAAGCCTCAGATCGCATATTTATCGCCCTTGCCTTCGGCTCGGGCGTCAAACACCTGCGATCTGAGACATTCTTTGTTTTACCGCCCTTGTTAAGTAATGTACCTTGTAGTGTGTCTGACTTAAGCTAATATTCAATCACATTGACCAACAATTGTGTCAATGATAACATAATCACAAACAAATGACTAACAACTTGTTTTGGACAATTGAGGGATTTTTGTATCTAACTTGTTGACAATAAAATACAAATTAACAACAGATTATATAGCCGTCCGTCTGAATCAGTTGTTTACAATCTCACAAATCCCTAAGCTAGTATTATTGGTACTAGGCGACAATATACATACTTATGAAGATAAATAGATACTTAAATACATAGAAAACATCCAAGAGTCAGGAACAAATATTCATGCTCATCACACAAATAAATGCTCTGACTGGGATTCAAACCTGGCACCTCCAGATTCATAGGCGGGGTCACTACCAACTAGGAGGCTAAAGTGGTCTCTCCTTTTTTAGGATTCCGTACCCAAAGGGTAAAACGGGACCCTATTACTAAGACTCCGCTGTCCGTCTGTCACTAGGCTGTATCTCATGAACCGTGATAGTTAGACAGTTGAAATTTTCACAAATGATTTATTTCTGTTGCTGCTATAACAACAAATACTAAAAAACAGAATATAATAAATATTTAAGGGGGCTCCCATACAACAGACATGATTTTTTGCAGTTTTTATAGATAATGGTATGGAACCCTTCATGCGCAAGTACAACTCGTACTTGGCCAGTTTTTTATTATAATAAACAATGTCTTTCACACATAACTGACACCAAACCTTGACTGCTAAATCAATAATTATGAGCTTCAAGTTGACTTTCAAAAACGATCGAGGGAGGTCAATGATTTACTAAAAACTATATTTAGTCTGACCTTTAAATTGTGTGTACATTACCTCAATATATGTATCTTCACAATGTGTATATGTTCCACTTTGCTATAAATGACTTACAGCTACAAGAAACAAGTATACAAGCATACAGATAGCAGGTAATTCCCACAAACAAGTTGAGTCTCGAGAATACAACAGGTTTTATAATTATAACAAAGTAGCCAACACCGAACACCCAGAGACGGTAAAAACTCACACATTGGTAAAGAAAACAAGAAAATATGACCTAATAATTGAGTCAATTGAGTGATTAATTAATAACTAATCCTCAGAGAAACTAACCACAATACAAACATACTCAACTCATGGGAATTATCATAACAATGACCTAATAAAGAATCTAAAGTAGACCAACAAAAATAAAATACCCTGAATTACCAAGTTAAATCGTATTCAAATGATAAAAGTAATGTCTTGACTGCAAACGAGCAATGACGTTCGAGTTGCGAATTGTATTTGCAAATTACAACTTTCGAAACGGAAGACTACCTTTTTTTAACTCACCTGCGTATTGACCAACGATGTATTTTCATCCACACACTCACTGCACTCCAATGTTTTAATCCAATTTTTTCACAAATCACAACCGCGTCGCGTGTTTTCCAAGAATTAATTTGTTCGCGATAATCTTGGCGCTCGCGATGCGCACAAGCAAACTCTCATGCCAGTGCCACAGATCGGCGGATCGCACAAGCCAAGCAAGCGAAGGAAGTGCCAAATGGATCTGTCAAACTGTTTGCGTCATTAGTGTTGCCAGGTCTAAATTTCTTTTATCCCAACTTTAAACTTTGTAATTCGCGGGACTCGAACAACTGCTAGCGCGACGCGAATAGATAAAAAATTCTACTCTCCTCTTTCTAATTCGCAAAGTCCGAGTGAGATGGGAATCCATGAGTCAGCAGCAAGTCGTGCTGGGCTGGCCGCCGGCCTACACTGGTCTTGATTCGCTGCACTATCGGTATTTTAATCTTAATATGTTTAGCAAAGTTGGTAGAGTCTGACCAGCGAAACGTGATATTGACCTTGAGACAGGATTCTTTATATGGCAATACCCAGCACTTGTCAAACCACAGTACGTTAGTTGTCACATTGTGTCAATTTTCGGAATAATAAACGGTTATCTTGTGTTATTATGTCGAAACCTATTAAAAGTGCAGCGAGGAAGTTAATTTATACAATGACGTGTAAATTTAAAGCGAAACAGGAAGAACGAGCCTCTGTTTTTCGCGAGAAAGAACGATATTTCCATGAAATAATATCTGTCACAGGTTAGTGCACTATAATGATGTTGATATTTGATGAATAGTTGGTACATTCCATGTTTATTTAGAGATATTTCATTGGACATAAAATAGTATTCGTTAAATTTCTCTTCAATTTATAAAGCGAGTCAGAAAGAGAGGTTTCTCCTACGTATAAGTACGTAGACGTTATGTTCCGTTGTTCCGGTTATATTGAGAAGAGAAAATGATATTTTTTGTGTGTGTTTTCATTACAGAGAAAATGAGGGAGAATGCGCATGACAGCAGCAGCTTAAATGATATTACCAATGCTGTGAAGAGTTTACAAAAATCTTGGGATTAAGTAGTGTACCCCAGGCATCCTTCAGGATTCAACTGTACTGGGATAACGCTAGGAGGATGATAATGTGAAGAGTTTACAAAAACTAGAGGAGCATAGTCAGCTCAAAACAGAACTTCAATATGTGCAAGAAATCTCTGAGATGACAGGTAAAATATTCTGACGATAAATTCGTATACTAAGTGTGTTAAAATCCAAAATTATATCATATCATAGTATAAAACTACTATGGCTCACCAACCCAAAGTGAGCCTTGGCCTCTAACATGATTTGACACCACTTAGCCCGATCCTGCATCACCTCACCTCCCTCCGGTTCAGGATTTTTATTATGTATATTAAATAAATTCATGTATAAGATTCCCAGCAGACATAAGGCTGCAATAAATAATTGATATGAATGATAGATGAGTTTCACTTTGGTTGATTTCAATCACTTGCAATTTATTAACCGCACCACCCCTATTGGTTCCATAGTGTAAGTAATTTACCAAATTACCACATAAAAGCACCTTTATAATTTATAAAATGTAATAAAATAATGTGTTCGATATTTGTGACTCTAAAAATATAATTTTAAGGAAAATATTTTCTTTTGTTTCAGTTGCAAGTACTGCTACTATTAAACTACTAGATGTAGAAAAAACGATTTCTGAGGACTTTGGATCAATAACTTCAAGTGACTGGAAAAAATGCACTGACCATGTTCTGCATATGGAGCGGAAATATATAGAACGAGATGGCATCGTTGTAACTTTAGAGCCATTCATTATAAATGTTACAAGTGACAGGGACTCGAGCAGTGATTCTGAGGAACCAATCGAATTTTTGGAATCTGATTTTGACTATGATAGTTAATTAAACTAAGTTTAATTAAGGAAATTATTTGTAATAATTTTAAATAAATGATGGGTACTAAACAGGCAGATGTGTTGTTTCTTTTTGTGTGTGGTAGACAGACTCTCTGTCTAACAGTATGTAAGTTTTCCAAATCCCCATAAGTTAAAATAAAGATCTTTATTACATCTTTCGGTTATTATTAATCATGTTTGTATAATCCTACCTGTTAACTGTTGCAAAGGCTAAATTGCTGCTACCTACGCAATTGTTGACTGGAAGAGATCGCTTTATAGCGACGCCTTTTATTGCATGGTGTTACCTAATGTTTTATTTTCTTTATGCAGTTTTCACTTCGCTGTGCACAATAAAATATTCTATTCACTTATTTAATTCTAAAACGATCAAAATCGTTTAGTCCTTGTATGTACAGGGATACCATACTTATATTTTTTGAATTTCGCGGTTATTTTCAGTATCACGTTTCGCTGGTCAGACTCTATCTAAAGTCATATACTCGTCCCTTTCTCTACATTTGCTTTTGGAATAATATTTGCCCTTGTAGCACTGGTGCCACCGCAGGCGCTGAGATAGAAGAAAGTGTGTAATACCAATACTTTTCTCATCGGGCTATGTAAGCAAGTGTTCGAGTCGAGTGCAATGGGCAATTACTCGCAATGCAATGATTGTTTAAACCCATAAATACATAGTTATTCTGATTTCACAAGGGAATTTAATATATTTTTATATCCATTGATAAAATCTTAACGGTTCTAAAAAAGTGCTACATTGGTTTATAAACGAAAAGTCGGTAATTTCAAAAATCCACCGCCACATTTATTAAGAAATTAAAAATTGAGGTTTTCTGATCGCTGTTTTTGGCAGTCATATAGTTTAGTATGTAATTATTTTCTTACTAGGATGTATTTTACACATCATAAATATTGTCTGAGTACTAAGTTTAATAAAGTACAGTATATTTAACTCATAAATAAGGAATATTTGATGTATGGGAACACCTTATTTTTTTCTTTACAAAATTGTAGAATTTTTATTTCTCTCGTTTTCATCACATCTTATATTACCAAATATCTATCAAATATCGCGTTCTTATTGAAAAAGAAAAAATCATGCATCTATATGCGTTAAATTCACACCAAATACGTGCACTCAGATGTGTAGTGTATGCAGTGCTACACACACACTCTCACATTATAGCCATACTATATAAGCTCATGTATCACCTTATTTAGACACAATATATTCTAATCCTAGCGAGAACAGTCTTACTACTACGCCCATCCCTACATGGCGACCCTGCGCTGCGCCAGCCAGAAACGAGAGTGACCTTGGATACGAAGAACATTTCATTGAGTGGTTTAAAATAATTTGGACTTATACGCAAGCATGAGAGTGGTGCCGGACATTTTTATTTCAATATTAGTATCAATTTGGACGCATTCGCCACGATCCGATCCACGTGTACATGACCGCTGTTTGGTCCCTCAGCCTGAGTTTTGACCGCCAAGCGAGCATCGCTGAGCGAGAGAGTCCTCGCCGGCAGTGTGAAAAGCCAGCGATCGACTGTAAATATATCTGTCTCTTTTACCGACACGGGATCTACATCTTTTGTCCGTTTCTTGAGCGAGAAAATAGTCGTTAGCTTATTGCTTCTTCGCCCTTGGTGGGACCAGTGCCTAACGATAGTTAACTGAAAACAACATACAGCTAATAAACGAAATGACAACGGAAATCTCAAATTATTGCATTTTCCCTTATGCTAGCAACACTGTTTAGGTGTCAAGTTGTCAACTCGACCGCGTATGGCGCGTATTTTAACTATTTTAGCGGATGACGTCAACCCCACACTAGTACAATACTGATATTGACCACTCGGTATCGGTACTATTACTTATTCTGTGTCGGTATAGACATATTCACATATTTGCATTTTGCCTACGCCGAAGCTACGAAACTACCACTACATTTTATTTACAAAGACCGTGTGTACAAACAACTAGGTACATAAACCGATGTCATGTAAAAAAAACTTAACGATTAGCCCACTTAATGTGGTGAAACTCAGAGCGAGAGAGCACTATGTAACACGTTTTGTGGAACAAAGACGGCGTAAATAAACACGCGCGCAACGTGCTGATAAGGTTACGCTGCCAATTTCAAAATGACAACACTACGTAACGGCGAATACATTCTTGTGGTTTTTTAAATTTGGTTACGTGTTGATATTATGCGTGGTTTTTACCGTTTTATATCAACATAGTTGCATGGTTAATGTTATGAAGTTAAGTAAAAATAGCTCAGTGGTATGGTATGTTGCTGTATTCAAGCATACAATAGTAGTTAGTTCAGACTGTTATAATATACCTACGCGGGGGCGAATCTAGCCTAGTACGCTCTAGGCGGCAGGCTAGAGAGCTAAGATAGGGTTACCATAAATATGGGGATCACGCGGCCGAAACAGTTAAAGAAAAAGTAATTAGATATCAAAAAAATACACCAGCGCTTGTCTCATCCTGACGTGGGAGCGGCGCAGAATCAGCTACCTGTTGACTGCACCCGTCATGCGCTGCGCACCGCGCAGGAGCTGTCTGTGTTAAGCGTCTATGTTTATCTAATTCCCGGTGTACCGGGACGTATGGCAACCCTAGGCTATGATGATTGCTTATATATCGGACATATAGCATTCGTCCCTCTCGCACTTACATATTTGACAGTAAGGAAAAGGAACCGATATATATACGCGATCTACATAGGTTACAGTTTACAGTATACAGGTAGGTGCTCGAAAGAATTTATAGAAACTGTAGTGAATGCCAACCTTCAAAACCTTTTTACTTTTTTTCATGTACCAGCCAGCACCATAGCATATCAATTTTATAAAACCGTATCACCCAATTTATACGTTTTCATTTTGAACGCAAGAAGTTCGAAAATAAGGTCGATAATCGCATGAGTGTGTAATGACTGACCTAATACAATGACTTTGGGGTGGTTGGGATCTACCTCCTAGCGGTCCACCCCGGGCAACGTCGCCTCTTTGGCGGCGGCTGAAGATCCCACAAAGCGGTGTGGTAGGCTTAAAGCAGTCGCAAAAGGCCGCCTGGTTCGCGACCACCCTCCCACCGAAGTCCAGCGCCAAGCGACCAGTGTTCCGCTGAGTGTGTGGGAGTACCAGTGCCTTTGGGGAAGGAAGGGGAATTGTCAGTTGCGCATCTCAAGTCCGGTCTGGAAATCGTTGGGCTGTACTGAGCCGGGTAACTCATTCTGGAGGCTAGCGGGATCCTAAGCACGGTCTCAAGCCGTAGGCCGACCGCCGGTAGTAGGGGGCCCAAGTAGCACGTTAGCCACGTGTGAAAGGCTGCCCCACACAACGCGCGAAAAATCCCGAAATGCTCCACCGTGCCAGTTGGCGACTGGAGGGGAGGACCCGGTGGCCATTTCGGGGGGGTTAGGGCGTCCCCGCAGGCTCCAAATGAGTTCCCCAACGTTCGCTGTAGTTCTTCGGTTCCTTTTGGACAAACTGGGTAGCGCCTCGACTTTTCCCTTACTTCCCCACACACAACCACTCAAAAATCATGCCAAAAAAGAGAAGGAATAACGGTAAAAAACGGCTGCACTTCCTCCCACTAAAAGTGCACCTCTCTAACATCAGAGGATTGCACTCTAATATCGATCCGGTCCATCACCACCTCGAGACCGAAAAGCCGCACCTATTCTTTCTCACGGAGACGCAGATAGCGACACCGTCAGACACGTCGTACCTCAACTACCCGGGATACTCGCTTGAACATAGTTTCAGGAAACACGCCGGGGTCTGTGTGTACGTACGTGACGACATTTGCTGTCTGCGCCTCCGTTGCTTTGAAGGTACTGGGTTTTCGACCATTTGGCTTTTGGTGGATACGGGAGTAGATAAAACTGTCTACGCTTGTATCTACCGTTCGCACAAGGGTAATCTGGAGACAACGAGACTTTTTGACCACCTTACAGAGACGGCAGACCTTGCCCAACAGCGGTATCCCACGGCGGAACTAGTCTTTCTGGGGGACTTTAATGCACACCATAGTGAGTGGCTGTTCCCATACCAGGAAACCGACCACGCTGGGAGAGAGGCGCGCAAATTTGCATTGACGCTAGATCTCACCCAGCTGGTGAACGTTGCGACGCGGGTGCCTGATGTTGACGGACACACACCCAATTGTCTTGACCTTCTGCTGACAACTAATCCAGACCAGTACTCCGTGTCGGTTTCCGCCCCCCTAGGGTCATCCGACCACTGTCTGGTCAAGTCCGTATCGATCCGCTCTCCTCCTGATGACAGCCCCAGAGGCACGAGGAGAGTTTGGCGATACGAGTCAGCAGATTGGGATGAGATGTGGCACTTCTTTGCGTCTTATCCTTGGCGGCAAATATGTTTTTCTTCGAGCGACCCCTCGCTTTGCGCTGACGCGATCACTGATGTGATACGGCAGGGAATGGAATATTTTATTCCGTTCTCCGACATCCCGCTCGGTCATAAAGCCCGGCCATGGTACAATGCGGACTGCGCGCGTGCTGAGGCCCGCAAAGAGTCCGCCTACCAGGCATGGGTTCAAGCTCGTGATCGCAAACTGCAAGCTCGGAGGGTTCGTTCCAAGAAGAGAGCATTCAATTTAGCCGCCAAGTCTTGCAAAAGGGTGATCCGTAAGGCTCGTTTTGACCATATCAGAAGAGTAGGGGCCAGATTAGCAGCTTATCCCCCTGGTAGTAAGCAGTTCTGGTCCTTATCCAAATCCGTCGAAACCAATTTCTGTCGTCCATTGCTTCCTCCCATGCAGAAACCTGATGGCTCGCTGGCTTTCACAGCGTTGGAGAAGGCCAATCTGTTCGCCTCTCTGTTCGCCAGTAATTCTCGTCTAGACACTGGCTCCCATCTACCACAATCAATACCTCAACGTGGCTCTTCAATGCCGGAGGTCACGATACATAACAAAGAGGTCCGTAGAGCATTACAGAGTCTAGACGTGAATAAAGCTAGTGGGCCTGATGGTATACCAGCAAGGGTACTGAAGCACTGTGGTCCTGAGTTGTCTCCTGTTCTTACACGCTTGTACCGTCTCTCTCTCAAGACAAATACCGTACCGGCATCGTGGAAGCTTGCCAATGTGCAACCAGTACCCAAGAAGGGTAGTCGTGCCGATCCCTGTAATTATCGACCTATCGCCATTACCTCCATACTCTGTAAGGTTATGGAGAGAGTCTTGAACAATAAGCTGCTGACTTACCTTGAAGCTAACGACCTCCTCAGCGATCGGCAATATGGGTTTCGCCGGGGCCGTTCCACTGGGGATCTTCTTGTGTATGTCACGCACTACTGGGGCGAGGCCATCGAGAAACACGGTGAGGCTCTTGCCGTGTCGCTTGACATCTCGAAGGCTTTTGACAGGGTTTGGCATGCTAGTCTGCTTCGCAAGCTTCCTGCATACGGTATCCCTTCTGGCCTCTGTAACTGGATATCTGATTTCCTGAGTGAGCGGTCGATTCGAGTGGTCATCGATGGCTGCTCGTCGGACCTCATGGCTATTGATGCCGGTGTTCCTCAGGGGTCTGTTCTCTCTGCGACCCTTTTCCTGCTTCATATTAATGACCTTCTTCTTTCAGGAGTGGTCGCTTACGCAGATGACAGTACGGTAATGGAGAGATATTTGTCCAGCGCAGGGGCTAGTAGTGATGAAATTCGATGTGAGAGAGAGGCAATGGTAGAGCGGATAAACTCAACCTTAAGCCTTGTCTCCCAATGGGGCGACAATAATCTGGTTAGTTTTAACGCCACCAAGACGCAAGCGTGTCTGTTTTCCGCAAAAAGGAGCCCATTCAATCTGGCCCCTACTTTCCGAGGTACAACCGTGCCTGTAGCCAACGATCTCGAGCTGCTTGGCATGAAGTTATGCTCAAATCTTAACTTCGGCACGTCCATCGAGTCCAAAGCCGGAACAGCGGCCAAAAAGCTGAGCATCCTAAATAAGGTCAAGCGATATTTCACGCCTGGACAGCTTCTTACTTTATATAAAGCTCAAGTCCGATCCTGCATGGAATATTGTAGTCACCTTTGGGATGGCTCAGCTAAGTACCAACTTGCCGCACTCGACTCGGTGGATCGCAGAGCCAGGAGGCTCATTGGCGGCAGTACGGAAGTAGGATCTAAGCTGCAGAGCCTAGCACATAGACGCAAAGTAGCGTGCCTATGCGTCTTCTACAAATTGTACTTTGGTGAGTGTGCTCAGGAGCTCCATGAGCTCATACCGCCTTCCCCTTTCTTCCATCGGACATCCAGACGTACGGCGGGTTACCATCCCTACCTGGTTCAAATTCCTCTTAGTCGAACCAAGCGCTTTTCGTCGTCTTTTATAATGCGCACTGCTAAGGTTTGGAATTCCCTGCCGTCGTCTGTATTTCCGAGTTCATATAACCTGGACCTATTTAAGGCAAGAGTGAATAGGCATTTTCTGGGTGAGCTCGCTTCATCGTCGGCCTCATCTTTGCCCCCTGGCTAGATGCTGGCCAAGAGCAATCCCATTTTTAATAAAAAAAAAAAAAAAAAAAAAAATCATTTTGAGCTTTTTTTTAATTTAACTGGAATAAGAAGCAGGTTTAAAAGGTGGAATAAAAAAGAATAAGAGATGGTAAAGTGCACGGTAATAGATGATGTTTGTTTTATTGAAAGAGCGTGCGCGAAGCATTCCCGTTTCAGCTCGGGCATTAGGCTGCGTTTCCACCAGAGATGTGCGTGCGAGAATGCGTTTTCATACATTTGACACCTCGCAACGCGCCGAGCGAGGTGTCAAATATATGAAAACACATCCTCGCACATCTCTGGTGGAAACGCAGCCTAAAATAGGGTCGGTAGGTGGGTTTAGTATATCATTGTAGTCTTTGGGTTTACGGCCTTTTAATTTGATGCGCCAGTTTGCGGCCACTTGGATGAGCTGATGAACTGATGAAAGGACATTTTTGATTGTTTTGCGCGCGATCCACGAGGACGCGCCCCTCCACAGCGAATGTCATACTAATCTGTGCGGCTTGGGCTGTGGAGGGGCGCGCCTTCGTGGATGGCGCGCACTTTTTATAATGGCGATTGAAAATGTAAAAAGCCAGCCAAGTGCGAGTAGGATTTAAGGTTCAGAACCAACAGCAAAATTAAATTTCTCTCTCGTCTCGATTCGTATCATAAGTGCAACATTGCAGCAAATAACAGCCACAACAGGTTTAGTTTAGAGTGTAGTATGTGGCATGTCTATATGACTAACCGGCTCGCTTGACAGGTTTCCTTTTCCCTTGCGTGGTACATGATAATATAGGTTTAGTATATAGCTTTACTAAATAGCTGAGTTTGCGAATATGCTTGCGTATAATTCGTTATAAGTAGTGCGCGCCATCCATGACGACGCGCCCCCTACAGCGATTCTCATACTAAAATAAAATAAAATAAATATTTGTGGACAATCTTACACAAATCAACCTAGTCCCAAACTAAGCAAAGCTTGTGCTATGGGTACTAAGCGACGATATACATACTTATATAGATAAATAGATACTTAAATACATAGAAAACATCCAAGACCTAATAACAAATATTCGTTATTTATACATTCCTTTCTTGAAGAGCCTCATATTGTAGTCCCTCGGGAAAACCTCTGCCATCATACTTATATTAATTCGTAATTTTATGTCTTTTTAATGGGTTTCTATACGTAATAATAAATTCTCAAGCATAATAGCAAGTTTGCATACAATGACAATGATTAACGATGAGTGATTGATCGATTATAATTTAATTCAAGATACATATCTACATGGTCGATCAAGGTGACTGAGATATACTTAGTTCGACATTACTTAACAAGGGCGGTAAAACAAAGAATGTCTCAGATCGCAGGCATTTGACGCCCGAGCCGAAGGCAAGGGCGATAAATATGCGATCTGTGACTTTCTTTATTACCGTCCGTGTTAAGTACAAAATTTTATGTCGCCCCCTGGCCAGGAAGTGGGATTTCCCGCGCGCGGAGCGTGCGGTAATTGCCGCTTTATGGCCAGGTGCGACATAAAAATAGTTAAGTGTAGTCTAGATATAAATTATACTACTTAGGGGCTATGTAAGCTAAAGAACTCGCGACTGTTTTTTTTTTTATTCCATCAACTGTCTCGACAAGAAATTTGCCCCTATTTAGTAATACTAGGCGGGCATTTTATTTGTTATAATTATTAAATGGCAATATATTAAACAACGGACCGGAGAGTGCGAGTCGGACTCGCGCACGAAGGATTCCGTACCATTATCTATAAAAACGGCAAAAAAAATCATGTGTGTTATATGGGCGCCCCCTTCTTATTATATTCTGTTTTTTAGTACCTATTTGTTATTATAGCGGCAACTGAAATACATCATCTGTAAAAACGTGTATCACGGTTCATGAGATACAGCCTAGTGGCAGACGGACGGACGCACAAGCGGAGTCTTAGTAATATCTATAGGGTCCTGTTTTACCCTTTGGGTACGGAACCCTAAAAAAAGGTACTTAATACCCATTCAGTTCATAAACTCATCCAATAATTATTGATACCTACATCTACATTACTACAACGCGTTAATAAATAAACACATGAATATGAATAAAAATGCCATTGGGAAATCCTAATCAGCAGAGGAAAACCATAAAAATGATAATGCGATACATTCACAGCCTGCCTTGATACGCCTCACCATGTAGCCGCCGGTGCCGATGGTGGTGGAACTCGACGACTCAAATAAAACTTCGATGTACAGTACTGTGGAATAATTCTCAATAGGTACTGGTTTACAGAGAGATTGGCCAAGGGAGATGTGCAGAAGTGGTGTGTTGACAAAAAGTAAGTAATGCGTAATGACGAGCAAGATTTGAGTTTAACGTAGGTATGTTACAATGGTAGGGATAAAGAGTACGTGAAGCGTTCCTATTGGTGACTTTAAAAAAGCCGCTCTTACACTAACTGTGCCCGACGGGCGCATTTTGCTACTGCATGGTAACTTGAAGTTATATAATAAAAAAGGGTTGCGTTCGCAACACACCATAAGTGGCAAATATGAAATATATTTACATATACAGGGTGTGGCCTGTAATAGGAGCAATAAATTAAACGGTAGATTATTATTTATTACCCTTGCTTGCTATTATTTCCACATGGTTAAAGTTAAAAAAAGTAATATTAATAACTATTTAAAAAAACAATAAAAATAATATAAAATAAAGCCAAAACATATCCTGTCAAACCAAAAATGTTAAAACTATGACGACTCATATCTTGATGCTACCTCTGAATCCGAAGTAACGGATGTGCTATGATCTCGCGGTGTCAAGATCCATTACTTGAGGGTCCTAACTTTAGATCAAAGTTTCTCCGAATTGAAATAGTAAATAAAATATTTGGACACAAGGGGTTACTGCAGATGCTCTAAGGAAGCGTCCTCTTAAGGCGCAGGGTAGGGCAAGGCCTTCCCCATACAAACTTTGTGCACGTTTTATTCGTCGGTTTTGGCACTAACAAATATAATATTTTTTTTGGTTGTAAATATTAGATATGCGAAGATCGTGATGTGAAAATTTTCAAATATTTCAAAAAAAATCAAAAATAAATATACTAAAAAAAATATTTAATAAAAAAAAATTTACATCACGAAATAACTATCAGAAAAATAAGCATACTGACCAAAAATCATTAACTTGAATGCAAACACAAACGAAGTAAATCCTGCACAAAGTTTGTTAGTTGTCTTAAATATTTGCTTCCACACCAGGCGGCTTTCACTCCGTCAGTTCGCCGCACAGAAAACCGGCCGGGGAAAAAAGCGTTCTGTGCGTTTCATATTAGTTCGAATATTACAACCGGTACCGCCTCCGCACCGCGACGCCCCGCCCCGCTACCGCTGTCAGTGCGTTTCGAGCTTGATACGGAGGAACCCTAATTATTCTGTGACGTCTTGAGTTGTGTTGTTATGAATACCAAACAAAGGTGTCCTTGGCAGAAGGCAACAGCCATCCGTCTTCTAATACATTATTACTCACAAAACATGTTTTCCAAAAATATCATAAGGATACGACATTTGCATATGTTATTATATAGAACAATACATTATACAAGCGACGAATAGTGTAGTTTAATTTTAAATTCTATTTACTGAAGATAAGGTTGATTTTAGGCTGTGATTGTTTTGAAATTACTGATAATAAAGCTAATTTACCGTGATGCGTTAAGGGAATTAATTATCTACAATATTGGGATTTTCTGACTGCAGTTCGTGATTAGCAAACAAAATTAAACTATCCGTAAGTACTCTGATGTTTTAAGGTGCTACACACCAGGAGGGGCTTACTACCGTGACGTCATCGCGCCGCGCAAAGTACATGCGGCCGCCGGCTCACACGTCGTGTGACTATTCAGTGGTTGCGGCGCAGCGTTACGGATCGCACGCGCACGCGCTGCTGCGCTGTTGTACGATCATTAAATAAATCGTTTCGCTTTGTATCCCCTGCGCGGTAATCACGTAACGTTTTCGACCGTTAGTATGTACGTCGGCTGTCACATACAGACAAAAAGACGGACGGACGGGTTCCGTTTTCACCATTTTGGCTACGGAACCTTAAAAGTATTGTATTGTAAACAACACTACTAATAATGATAAAGTACATATATTAAAATAGGTTCTCGCTGGTGGTAACCCTAGCGCTGAGGGCGGGGCCTCGAAAGAGCCCGTTGCGTGCGATACAAAGAGATGGCCACGTTTAGGCACGTTTGGCATACCTAAACGGGGGATTTGTTAACAGAGAAACTTCTGTACTTGTACTATTACTTATTCTGTGGCTACACTGAGAAATTTTGAAACTTTGAAACGCTGTTCTGTCCAGACGAGGACACATTAGGGACTGATTTTTAGATATATGATTCTTGACTATATGATTGTGGTACTGACAATAGCCGAAACATAATTGATTAAAATTTTCTCGATCGAAAAGAAATCCAAAGTTGAGTCTATATTTTCCTTTTTTTTACTCAGCCTACTAAAACAACGCATTATTAAAAGTCACGATTAAGTTAATATGATGGTATTTTACCTCATCTAGTTACTGACAAGAGGAAATTTAATAAATCTGCACACACAGTCAGATATTAATCGAGATTTGTCTAAAAAAGCCATTCCCGGGGAGTGTTGCATTGCATCCCGTTTTGTCGTGAACGAAAAACATACGCGCGTCTCTTTCAATCAATATATCGCCTTAACTATAAAATACTTCTCATAGCACCTATAATGTATAGCGCGTACATTTGTTTCTTTCGTAAGTAGAACCTGTATAGCATAGTAAGTAGGTGATTTTCATTCCAAAATTTAACATTATCTTAATTTATCCACACCCGGCCCGGATTGTTAACGAAGTTGAGTAGTTATTTTTTCATTTTAATTATCTTAACAGTTAGGGACCCTAGGTTAAACTGATGTCTACAATAAGTTTAAATTGCACTCTGATTTCCTTAACTTTCACTTAACGTACGGGCCCACAGTTCGGGCCGGTGTGGACATCAATTAAGATGAGAACCAAGCACCCAGTACTTCATAAAAAAAATACGGAACCCTAAAAACAGAGTATACCTAGGTAGTAACATTTGTAAATATCATACAATTGTAAGTTCACGATGCGATTTCCAATGAAAAACCTAGCTTTCCATATTCTTGGAAAAAAAGTTGAACGTGGACCATTATTACTTATTGTCCGTGGAGATGTTAATTAAGTATACATTGATTACGATTACATCACAGATGACTGTTAAGTAATACAGGTTAATAAACCGGGTGTATAGCGGAACACGCATTGCCAATATCGCCGTTCACTTTAACAAGTGCGTGTCGGGCCACGCGCAAGGTAGGGTTCCGTAGTCGTCTACCCTTTACATTATGTGGACTAAAAAGTTCGAAAACTTATATTTACTATGTTTTTGAAAGAATTAACAACATTATCTAAGGTATCAATGGAAATTGTACGAAAGTTTGCTTTTGCAAAGTACATTTCTGAAGTTCGACTATTACTCGTTAACTAGTAATGTCTACTTAGCTATGATAGTTTTTCTTTTAAATTCATCGTATATACTACTACCATGATTTTTTTCACATGCCTAGTAGCAGCCGTTTAGCTGGCAGGGGGGGGGGGGGACACTTGACCATAGCAAAAATTATCACTTCAAAGCTTAATATCACGCTCACCAATTCTTTAATCAAAAAATGCTTTTAGAAACCTTATAATATTTTTAAAAGAGCTATCCAACGATACCCCACACGACGGGGTTTGGCAGAAAAAAAAATTGCACCACCACTTTACATGTAGGGGAGGTACCCTAAAAAAAATTTTTTTTTAAGATTTTATTCTACCGTTTTGTCGGCGTCATTGATATGTATACTCATACCAAATTACAGCTTTCTAGCACTAACGGTTACTGAGAAAAACGGGGGTCGGACGGACGGACGGACGGACGGACGGACGGACGGACGGACGGACGGACGGACGGACGGACGGACATGGCGAAACTATAAGGGTTCCTTGTTTACTACGGAACCCTAAAAAGTTACGTTTTGGCGCGAAGCTCTATGGTACAGGCGGATGTAATTAAATCATTGATCGCTTTTATACTTTACCGTGGACGTCCACGGCACGGTAAAACTCTGGTTTCATTCATAATTAGTCTAAATATAGCCTATGATCCATTTATGAATGAAACCATAAAGTTTTACCGTAAAGTATCCGTCCAATCCAACATGCCAACATAAAATAAGTTGGTATTTAATTTTTTTTAAAGGGGACCGCCTATAAGTTGTACACGAAAACCTTCTCCAGAATGTTGCAAATGATTTTCTGAGAATCGTATCAAAATCGGTTCAGCCAAACCCGAGATAACCGCGGGCAAACAAATATGTACCTACTCCTCTTTTTTAGAGTCGGTTAAAAATGCACCGTGCCGCGAATTTTTTTATGCCTAAACGCCGGTTTTGTTAGAAAGTGAAGCTTCTGTACTTGTACTATTACTTATTCTGTGCCAGGGGGACGATTTTTGAGTGTCGAACGCTCGACTTTTCACTCGACATCTGTCAAAAAACTATGGTGTTTTGACAGATGTCGAGTGAAGAGTCGACGTCGAACGGTCGACTCTTGATCTTGAAAAGTCGAGCATTTGACACTCAAAAATCGGCCCCCAGGTTCGAAAATTATAGGATTTTTTTGTGAATTTTAAAAGACAAAAAAAATCAATGATTTCGTATGTTTCTGCGGCCGAATTTCGGTTTGTGCTCCTCTTCTTTAGGTCCTGTTTCTCAACCGATTCTCGTGAAATTTTGTGAGCAGGGGGTCGATTTTTGAGTGTCAAATGCTCGACTTTATACTCGAGATCTGTCATAAAACTATGTTGTTTTGACAGATGTCGAGTATATAGCTTTCGGAAATAAACACTCGCGAGGTCGACAGCTCGAAAAGCTACTTAGTTATATCAAACGTTAACAACCTCATTGCAGGTTTAATTGGGTACGTTTTAGGGAATGCAATCGTGATCTCGCGATATCTCGCGCTAATTTTCGAGATTCAATCTCGTTGGTGAGAAATCTCAACTTCTGATATCTCGGTCGAAATCTCGACTTATAATTTCGAGATGTCGAACGAGATTACAAGACTGATTTTATTGCTGACTGCTACTTGGAACAAACTGTAAACGACGATAAGGGCGCAGCGTGCAGCACAGTTGTTTGCCCGTCGTTTGGTGCGGCGCGGTTAGCGTAACTAACTACCTACAATTATTTACATGATATTTACTCGCTTACCCAAATTTTTTTTATCAAACGTTGATTTTTGTTTTAGTATTCTAATAATGTAGCTTTATTTGAATACCAGTACTACCCTGAGTAGGGACTGTCCATTGAATTAACGTATCTTTATAGAAAAAGCGTATATTTATAAAAATATGTTGAATCTCGATATCGACGAGATTAAACGAGATCTCATCTGTTTTTCTCGACGAAACGAAATCTCGACCTCGGATTTCTTACGCGAGATCTCGAATCGCCAATCTTGGTGCGAGATTGCATTCCCTAGTACGTTTACAGAAGAAATGTCGCTTGACTTGAGCATGAGCAATATCCTACGTCCAACTAGGGCATTTAATACCGGGTCATTCTCGATACCGGTATACCTAGTTTGTCTGTGAGAAAAACTCAGGCTTTGGCAATATATATTTATTGTGATTGTAGGGAGATACTTTTTTTGAATGACTTTTATATTAATTCACCAACGACATTTGTTTATTGAATACGAAAACTCAAGGGCATATTATACTATTTTAAATAGAAAACTTCCGTGAGCCTCAGACATATTGAAATCTAATACCTAAACGGGTTACTCACGTCTGTATCGTCGAATATCGCTCGACATGTTTCGGGCCAATACGTGGTCCTTAAGGACCAATAAGGAGTCCTTAAGGAGCGATATTCGACGATACAGACGTGAGTCGCCCGCTTATTAGATTTCAATATGGCATAGTTATTATACTCTTTGGTTAACTCCAATAAAGTTTCTATGTCAAAAACTCTGTCCAAAAATGGTATGTTAGTTATAGAAACTCTATTACATTAGCGTTAGGTTGATTATACAATGGAATAAGATCATATGCCAGTGGAAAACTCTAATTAAGGCCGGGTTATAGTAAAAATCTGATTTGGTAAACGGTTTTATTTCGAAATACTGGATATTAAAAATGTTAAAAAAATACGATGTTATATTTGAGACCTTTATCTAGTGCCGTCGGATGTCCGTTACACAATTTGCAAAACTTTGTTCGATAGAAAAAAAATCCAAACATACCTCTATTTTCTATCTTAAAACTCATTTTATTTCAATCTTAGGCAACATGATGAGTAGAAAATAATACTAAAATAAACGTATTTGATGGTATGAGGGATGTCGGGATTAATATTGTTAATATAGTAAGCCATGTATTTTTCTCACCCAAAAATTTACTAAAAATTTACGAAAATTACGCGCACAGTTCCGTAGAGAGTGGGATGGTCAATTGCAAACTCACGCGTGTTAGAGCGGGACATTTGCAATGGAAGAACCTCGCCTTAATTGTATTGTATGTCGATGTCGTAGCTGTCGACAGTTGTCGTCATAATAACAATATCGCTTTAACTAGTACATATTCATAACCATTTTACGAAGACCCCTAATTATTCGCGGTGACGTTTTTAGGGTTCCTTACGAAAAATGTAAAACAGCTAGAGATGTACCGACTAGTCGGGAAAGCCGACTATCCGGCCACATTTCTAGGCTAAAAAGGCCGACTAATCGACTCATTATGACCCCCTGGAAATCACCTTCAAAATCGTCAAAAAATGTCCACACTCGCGATTTCCTTTTCGACATTATGCTAAAGAAGAGCACTAGTTGTTTGTTTAACACAACAATTAGATAATTTCACTGCTTTGTCTTTTTTTTGCTATATAACACGCCGGCTGGTGAAGCGAGTACAAAACTAAACTAAAACGTAAACAATACAAACACGAACGCATGGCGAGTGGCGCGACGAGCGGACCGAAACGAACATTCCCGATTGCGCCCGAACTCAGCCGAAACCTATGATCGGCCTTGCCGACTAGTCGGCCACCTCGGCGCCGACTAGTCGGCTAGTCGGTCAAATCCATAGTCGGCACATCTCTATAAAACACCCTTGGCGCTGCTGCAGTTTCCCGTGTATCACAACTATGTATCTCAGGAACTACTTATGCTATTTGCAACTTGGAATAGGTGTAAACAAAGCCAACTGAAGTTTATTGATAATTAAAACTTTTATAAATGTCACACCTGGCCATAAAGTGGCAATTATCGAACGCTCCGCGCGCAGAAAATCCCACTTCCTGCCAAGGGGAAGACATAAAATGTTGTACGTAACACGGGCGGTAATAAAGAAAGCATCAGATCACATATTACCATCAAGTCAAATACTTGTGATCTGAGCCATTCTTTGCTTTAATTGTAATTGTAAAAAAAAATTACATAACGCAAAGGAATATACACAAAAATGTTACACAAAGTCATACAAATGAATTCCTTTCTATGACATTTGTGTAACATTTTTCTTTGCGTTACGTGCATTTTTTTGCAATCCACCCAGGTAATGTACTATTAAATTAACAATGTGATTTCATTTTCTATGGAGAAAGGCCGGGGGCAAAAAATCCAGTCGTTTTAAGTTACTTACTAGAGTTACTAGGTCTATTGTCATTGTAGTCTATTATCATTTTGGGTGGATAATCTTTGTTTATTTATTTTCTCGCAATCGAAGCGAAAAGTTGAGTCTATAACTCAGTACCCTTACCATGAGTTTGCTATGTTTGCATGTTGTACTCGCTAGCGATTGCGGAAACGATTTAGTATGGACAAAAGCACAGCGCCTCTGGCGGTTACGCAATAGAACTAAGAATCGCCATACTAAATCGTTTACGCAGTCGCTAGCGAGTACGGTAATGCAAACATTGCAAACTTATGGTAAGGTTTTACTGATCTAAAAAAATTGCACTCCGGGAGTGCCGGCAGAAATGAAAACTCAATAAAGAAAGTAAATAACAAAGATATTCATATCCGTATCGGTATCGGTATCGGTATCCGTATCCGTATTCATACTCATGTTCATATTCATATTCGCATAATCCATTTACATATATACATAATATGTCCCGAGTATCATTGTGTCTTACGCATCTAAGACCAGCTGAGTTTAGCTGAGTTGACCCCTCCTAACATCGCAATCACGATACTAGGAGGGGTCAACTAGCTGGTCTTAGAATCTTAGAATCTGTCGCGAGTTTAACAATTTTTCCCCAGTACAAAAGTGCTCAGCGCCGCTAAAGAAGTTTTCACTTCAAAAACATAAATATTATCACTCGAACTATTTTACCGGACGAAGTACTGTCATGGCTTATTTTAGACTCTTTATACAATCTACTGTTAAACTTATTAAACAAAATTCGCAATATAGGTACGTGTCTTGTCCAACTGGCGACAGTCTACGGCGCATTAGAAACAAAGCTAAGCCAATATTGATACAATTATCTACGCCTACGTCCTGCTATGTTATTCAGCACCGAATTTGTTCAGTTGTCCTCAAACTAGTGGCCAAGCGGTGTGTGCAATATGAAGCTCATTTTGGTGTCGTGTGTGAGTACTTCATTATTTTATTTTTATTTATTTATGTCTAGATTCCCGCGGAGCGCGTTATTGCAAAGAAAGTAGGCGAAACTATGGAGTACAATATGTACCTACATCATAAAAAGGGTGTTTCACGCTAGACCGTTCCGTGTCCGGGCCGGCCCGTTTTGTGGTACAAGAAATCGACGGACGCGCGACGGTCGTCGATTTCTTGTTCTAGAAAACGGGCCGGCCCGGACACTGAAACGGTCTAGCGAGAATCATCCTTAATCGATCCCGAAGGGACCTTCCTTCGGATTGGAGAGTGGATACTCTATTTTATCTCCGCTAATATTATCTCCGCTACCCAAAGGTTGTCTGGAAGAGATCGCTCTTTAGCGATAAGACCGCCTGTTGTTTACCTCTACTTTAAGTCTAATGTTTCTGTACTATATGATTTTTTTGAGGTGTGCAATAATAGTACATTACTTAACAAGGGCGGTAAAACAAAGAATGTCTCAGATCGCAGGTAATTGACGCCCGAGCCGAAGGCAAGGGCGATAAATATGCGATCTGAGGCTTTCTTTATTACCGCCCGTGTTAAGTACAAAATTTTATGTCACCCCCTGGCCAGGAAGTGGGATTTCCCGCGCGCGGAGCGTGCGGTAATTGCCGCTTTATGGCCAGGTGTGACATAAAGAGTATTTGTATTGTATTGTATTGTACTCTACATGTGTTGGAGAAAGAATAGTTTGAATAGAGTCAGAGATTTAATAAATAAAACATTATGGATTATTCAAATATATTAGTTGGTATATGTATCCTATCATCATCAAAATTTAAGAGCTTGGTTCTTGCCGGTGCAGTTGATGCCAGTTCTTACGGTCCTCTGCCAAGGTCTTAAGTAAGTAAGACTTGACATTTCATTCCTTTAGTTGCTGTACGTATGTAACGTGTACGTATGTAAAGCGTCTCCTCAGTCGGCCTCTAATCTAACCCTTGATCCGTCAATCCTGCCTTCAAGAATATTTTTGAAGAAAGTGTCTTGTCGTATTAAGTGGCCTATAATTTTTATATCATTTGGTCCTCCAGAGACCCAGATTTTTTTAATTGTCTAAGTGCTAGACGCCCCTTGTACAAATTGATGTACATAATAATTATTGGCTGTCAGTCCTAAACACACTTTTTTCGATAATCTATGGCCTGTCAAAATAAAATAGAAATTTAAACGCGCGATAGCCAAATATTTGTACAAAAATAAATACTACCGGCGTTTAGGGTTGCCATACGTCAGGATTTGTCCTGACATGTCCGGATTTTTGACCCTTTGTCCGGATTGCGGCCGGACTTGGCAAGTGTCAGGATTTTTATAAATGACCCTAACTATTAAAAAAAATGTTTTGACGATACAATTTTAACGTTTACACAGTTTTAATAAATGTAATGATAAATTAGTAAGTAATCAACAAAAATAGTAATATTTCTTCGAAAACAATATAAAATAGGATAGGTAATTTACAACCAAAGTGATCTCAATCAATTCGTGAGTCCCCGCATGCCAAACTTAATTTCGCGCGCTCGGAACATTTTGAATATTTATTCAAAAATAAAGTCAATTAAAAAAAAAAGAACTAATTCAGTGCTAAAACGGCAAAAAAAAAGTATAAACAGGTTTATGAACTATGATCTTGAATTGTGGAGGTCATAGTCATATGGGTTATGAAAAAAGTCCTGCACTTTTTGATGAAAGCAAGCCACTTTGCACAGTGATAGTAGAAACCAAATTAAATTATTTTTTTCGAGGCAATCGTAGTTTCGCCCCTTGTTAGAAGAAATATCAGGACTTTTAGGAGGATGTCCGGATTTTTATCAGGACATTTCAATTTTCCATATGGCAAACCTACCGGCGTTTATTATTACTCAGTTGCTTGGATGTTGGGGACTGATGGGTGAACTTTATTATGTACAAAATTTGGTACCTACCGGGGGTCCTAGGAGGATAATTGGTATGTATGATAACTAATAATATTTTGTTTTGTTTCAGATACTGGGATTTGCCCTGGCGCTGCCTACTCAAGGTGTTAATTTGACGCTTAGATTTATTTTTATTAACGTTTTGGATACCTTTATTAATTTTTTCTTCATTATGAAACTATTGATAAACAGTCGCGATTCTTTAAAACACGTAATGTATACTTTACCATGGATAAAACTCTTCATAATTAGTCTTACGTCTACAGTCTATGGTCTATAAAGTATTATAGCAGGAGGGGCTTACTACCGTGACGTCATCGCGCCGCGCAAAGTACATGCGGCCGCCGGCTCACACGTCGTGTGACTATTCAGTGGTTGCGGCGCAGCGTTACGGATCGCACGCGCACGCGTTGCTGCGCTGTTGTACGATCATTAAATAAATCGTTTCGCTTTGTATCACCTGCGCGGTAATCACGTAACGTTTTCGACCATTAGTATGTACGTCGGCTGTCACATACAGACAAAAAGACGGACGGACGGGTTCCGATTTCACCATTTTGGCTACGGAACCTTAAAAGTACTATTCGTAATTGTATTGTAAACAACACTACTAATAATAATAAAGCACATATATTAAAATAGGTTCTCGCTGGTGGTAACGCTAGCGCTGAGGGCGGGGCCTCGAAAGAGCGCGTTGCGTGCGATAGAAAGAGTTGGCCACGTTTAGGCACGTTTGGCATACCTAAACGGGGGATTTGTTAACAGAGAAACTTCTGTACTTGTACTATTACTTATTCTGTGATTATAGCGAGATAGAGCGACCAATAAAAACCAGAGACAAATAAATATCTACGCCATTTTCGTTTCAATGTAAATTAAAAAAAAACATCCGACAGAATTGTTAACTAACATCACGAAATAATTATTTTTTGTATGAATTTCCAGAGCTACCGACATCACGACCCAACTGCATTCGAATGACGCCAGAAAAGGAAGAACAAATCGACCTAATAGTCGAAAAACTCGGAAAATTCCTGAACAATCTATCCATAGAGCACGAACATTTCGATATCCGTCTCATCAAACTATCCATAGAGCAGCACACAGAAAACGAAGTCGAAGAGAAAGAGACCGTTCTCAATTTGCTAGTCAATGATTGCCAGATGTCTGACAATAAATTAGAGGAAATTGATCATCATAGAGAAATGGCCGAGCAACATGAGAAAGAAAGAGAGACTAAGGAAGCGAAATTAAAACAGGAACAGGAAGTGGAAAATAGAAAACCAACTGTTTTTCATGAGAAAAAATGTAGGAAAAGGAAGAACAAACAAGAAACACGAGAAAACAGTGATATCTCAGCATTCCATAAGCAAACAACAGAAGAAACAAAGAACGAACAAGAAACACTGACAAGGAATGAACATTCTGACGTACATGAACAAAAAGGAGCAAACATTTTACAGGAGGGTCAAGAAAGTCAGGAACAATCAGAAGACATTTCGAAGACAGAACATAAAAAACAGAACACTGAAGTGAAACCGCAAGCTGAAAAACTAACGAACGATGAAGAAGAAGTAAAACCAGAAGATATTTTGAAGGCAGAACATAAAACACAGAACACTGACGTGAAACCAGAAGCTGCGCCTGATCGAAAAGAAGTTGAAAAACGAAAGAACGATAAAGAAGAGGCCGAAACAAAAAATATTTTAAACATAGAACATAAAAAACAGAACACTGACGTGAAACGAGAAGCTGCTGATATAAAAGAAGCAGAAAAACAAAATAACGCCGAAGAAGAAACAGAAGACATTTCGAAGACAGAACATGAAAACCATAACTCTGAAGAGAAAACAGATGCCGCTGATCAAGAAGAAGCTGAAAACCTAAAGAATGACGATGAAGAAGCAAAAACAGGCAAAAACTTTGAGTTTATGTATCTAGATTTGGACGAGAACACTGACGTGAAACGAGAAGCTGCTGATATAAAAGAAGCAGAAAAACAAAATAAAGACGAAGATGAAACAGAAGACATTTCGAAGACAGAACATGAAAACCATAACACTGACGAGAAAACAGATGCCGCTGATCGAGAAGAAGCTGAAAACCTAAAGAATGACGATGAAGAAGCAAAAACAGGCAAAAAAATTGAGTTTATGTATCTAGATTTGGACGAAAATGCACAGAAGCTTGTAAATGCTCTGGGGAGAAAGAAAAAGCCACTAATCGTCTATGTTCAAGAGCGTAATCCGGGCCAAAAAGAATACTGGTTTTTAAAAAGAAGATAAAAGCATGACACGTGTTTTACAGCGCAAATGTAAAGTATAATGATGTTAATGATAGAAGTCGACTCAATCAATTAGGTACAGTATTGTAGTCTTTGATTTGTAGCGCAGTCCCGTTTTGTTCGGAAAAAAGTATGACATAAGCTTACGAGCGATAAAACTATAGTGCAAGGTAAGAGGTATAGTGCAAGAAATTGCATGCAATTTTGATTACATTGCGGGCTACGGCTACGGGCTATCGAGGTACTACGAGCACTTACGAGGGCGATCAAAGCCCGCAATGTAATAAAAATCCCATGCAAGTTCTTGCTCCGTGTAAATGGTCCTTTACACCCATGTTCATGTACCTTCGGCCGCCTACGAAACCACCGCTACGTAACCAGTTACGTGACAAGAATTATTTTTCTTGCTACGAAACCAGTTACGTACAAAGAAAAATATTTTATCTACACACATATCATAAATCCTCTAATATGCGTTCGGAAACCGTAGAAAATGACTCTCATTTCAACATTCAATGAATTTATGACAATTTTCTTATCTGTGGCTAAGGCTACAGCAGTAATATAATTTTTTATTTTAATCTCATATATGATGTTAAAATATTAGACGTCAAACAAAACTGTCAAAATTTAAATGTCAAAGTTGACATGTCCCTATTCTAGTATCACTGAAAATTCAAATTCAGTCGATGCGAAATGTCAGCTCGATGTTTTTTTAGTATATATCGCACGAAATTTGAGCTAGAACGACATGATCACATCAGAATAGGGACTCTTTACTTTTTTAAATAACATTCAGGTATCGGTTGCCAGTTCTGATTTCGATATTTCCGCAACCGTGCAAAAAAGGTTGTATTAACACAATTATTGTATTTATTTACTACGGTTTCTGAACCCATCTTAGAGTAGTTATAATATGTGTGTAGATAAAGTAATGTATGCAACTGTACATAATTAGGCATTAAAACACTCGTGTGACCTTATTATGAAACTCGCCTTCGGCTCGTTTCATAAAACACACTCTTATTTTAATGCCCCTCATTATTGTACCAGTTGCATAAACTACTATTTTCAAAAGGCTTATATTTTTTCTAATCCATGGAATTCGTACATTTTGCCTTGCATCAGTTTCGTAGAAAGAAAAAGAATTCTTTGTACGTAACTGGTTTCGTAGGCGGCCGAAGGGGTTCATGTAGCTTATTTTCAATAAAAATGTGTTTATTAATTAACAGTTTAATTACTAAAATAAATATAAGATAACAGGGGTAACAGCACATTCGGAACGTACTCTCAGTATACTTGTTTCATTTCCCCTTGCCCTGCTGGAATAGAATGTAATTTTATAAAGGGTCGTCGGCAACGCGCACGTGACTCTTTTGGAGTTGCAAGCGTCTATAGGCTGCGGCGTCCGCTTGACATCAGGTGGACCGTACGCTTGTTTGTCGTCGTCGTTTAAAAAAGTAATGTTTATTGTTGAACTGTGTACAAAGATGTTAAAAATAATAATTAGGTACATATTTAGTATCGACAGTTTAATGTATGCAGAATAGATGTATTGTATACCTACATCTAAATATGTAATGTTATTCTTAACATCTTTGTACACAGCTTAACAATGAAAATATGCAGTAGGAACTATAAGTAGGTATAGTAATGTTAAGAAATTCAATGGCGAATAAAATAAATGAATAAAATGAACTTTATTCTGTAAGTAGGCCGCAATAGGGTATTAAACTAAGGTAAAAATAAATTATTTTTTACTTGACTAATAAAAGATCTAACGAAAATACTCGAAAAACATCAATTATATATTTATTTTAGCTAATTGAGAGATTTTATAAGCATAAAGATTTAAAAAGGATGCTGATTTGAACAAACCTACTCACACTGCCTTAGTGACGTCACTAAGACAGTATTTCCCTACAAATTTCATATTAACAAATCGTTTTTGACATTTAATAAAAAGTTGCTGATTTGACTAGGGGTTTAATACCGTATGGTACTTTTACAAGTCAAGAACTACTAGGTGGTAGGTTTTTTTTGCGTTGGGGGAATGCTTTTACGCAGCGTCCACCTGGTCGAAGGGGGACCGACCGGGTGGGGTGTGTGGGACTCCTGCCTCATGACGACGCGCCCCTCCACAGCGAATCTCATACTAATCTGTGCGCAGTTGTACGGCTTGGGCTGTGGAGGGGCGCGCCTTCGTGGATGGCGCGCACTATACATGGATGTCTAAGGTCCCCCGACCTTATCGCCCGGTCCACTACGGCGGGGGAGCAAATACGCGTAGCGCTGCCGTGCACGCATTTTCGATACAATGATCGGTACTGTAGCGAGAGGTCCCCACCCACTATAGCGGCCAAATCATGCCGCTGTGGCCCCCAAGCCCCGTGCACAGTTACACACCTCCAGTGTGTGGCGCACATCGTCTACTGCCGCGCCACACCCGTATATGGAGGTGGAGACTGTAACCAGGTTATCTGTGCCCTTTTTTTTTTTTTTTAAGAGGAGAAAATGCGTTACGCATACCACCAAGGTGCGGGGACGGACCCTGGTGGTTATGTGGGACTCCCATGTCGGCTAATGAGGCCTATGGATACCCACTAAAAACCCCTCTATTTGCCGCCTCCGTGCTATGAGGCGAGGTCATGGGAACGTACCTGCACTCCACCATAACCTCGCCAGCGGCCGTCCGAACTCCGGACTCGTCTCTGGGGAAACCTAGTCCCCCCGCTACCTCTCAAAGGGGCGTGCCGGGAAACGGCAGGCCCTCCACTCGGGAAACCTTTGTGTAGGCGACAGACGTCCCCGTGTCGGCCGCCCACAGGTACCCTTAAGGGGGAATTCGGCGGTCGTAGGCTAACCGCCGTCGCCCCACGCGTTTGCGGCGCATTGGTAGGGAGGCCGGATCTTCCTCCCTTCCACGCTCCGCCGCCTCCTTCTGCGCCACCACGTCCTCACAGAAGGAGGCCACCGCCTTCCACGACCTGTCGCTGCCAACCATGGCTTCTACCACGGCAGGCAGTGCGGCCCGCTGCTCCGCCCAAGTTGGGCACACCGCCAGCGTGTGTTGGGCCGTATCTTCGGCATCGCCGCACGCGTGGCATTCAGTCGTCGGTTCCCGTCCCGCCACCCTGCACAGATATCTCCCGAAGCAGCCATGCCCCGATAGGATCTGCACAAGGTGGAAGGAGAGGAACCCCCCTTTTCTTTCGACCCATCTCTGGGTTATCTGTGCCCTAACCTAACCCAATCTCGCACTGAGACAGCGAGGGGGCTACGCATACTCGTATAGCCTTATTTACACACGTAGGTACAATACTCGCGTGCTAGTTTCATTACACTGCGGGCCACGGAGGTTATCGAATTCAATCGTTCTATAAAACTGCGCAATGTAGGGACAAGTCCCGTAAAGCCGGACGGCAGCGGCATATCGCGGGACACTCGTAATCCATACTAATATTATAAATGCGAAAGTGTGACTGTCTGCCTGTCCGTCCGTCTGTCTGTCTTAAGCGGGTATTACACTGTCCTGAATCAGGCGTCCTAACTAGTGGAGGGGAGTTGAAGCATCTCGCTCTAACGTATTAGGTCCGAACCCTTCTAAGTGTCCTGAATTCAGGACAGTGTAATACCCGCTTTAAACCGCTGAACCGATTTACATGAAATTTGGTATGAAGATAGGGTCCCGGGGAAGGACATAGGATATTTTTATCCCGGAAATCATCCCTTAAGGGGGTGGAAGTTTGTATGAAAGAACGATCAGTAGGTAAGCGCCTGACATAAGTAAATAGCAATCACTTCAATTCTATCGCGATAAACGAGTCCCACGCGGACGAAGTCGCGGGCAATAACTAGTATTTCAATAAATTGTAATGTGGCCTATCCTATCTAATATTTGATAAAAGGGGTGCAAGGGAGTCCGTCGCATTTAAGAAGTGAAAACTTCTTTAGCGGCGCTGAGCACTTTTGTACTGGGGAAAAATTGTTAAACTCGCGACAGATTCTTTTAAGGCCAGCTAATTGACCCCTCCTAGTATCGTGATTACGATGATAGGAGGGGTCAACTCAGCTAAACTCAGCTGGTCTTAGATGCGTTGATACTCGGGACATTATGTATATATGTAAATGGATTATGCGAATATGAATATGAACATGAGTATGAATATGAATATGAATACGGATATGAAAATCTTTGTTATTTACTATCTTTATTGAGTTTTCACTTCTGCCGGCACTCCCGGAGTGCAACCCGTTGTTTTCATTCATCCATTTCTGTTTAGTAATCTTACCGAGATATTTACGAGTGTCCGGCGATAGGTGCCATCCGGCTTTACGGGACTTCTCACAGCCAATACTTTGTCGACAAATAATGCAGATATATCTATTCAATATAGGTATCAGTGGCGGAGCGTCCATACATCTCGATTCCCACCGGCTTGCCTAATTTTCAGCCAGTCCAGTTCTCTTACTACGGCTCATAAAGAATAAGAAAGGCAAATTAATTCCGTCTTCCCTAAGAATATTTTTGACGCGCCGCCACTGATAGGTATACCAAATTTCACCATCTAAGCGAAGCAAATGATGTGTAATCGTTTACTTATTAACCAATATAATAAGTACCTACTTAATTTGCGTCAGTAGACAGACCGACATGTATTTGCGGCATTTGCCGTAGAAACACTGGGTCCGTGGAGCGCCGGTGCCCACCGCCTTTTTGGGCAACTATCCCAAAGGCTGGCCGAGGTGTCAGGGGACCATAGGGCTGGCTCGTTCCTTGGCCAGCGGATCGGCATAGCCATCCAAAGGGGGAACGCAGCCAGCCTTATGGGAACCCTTCCACAGGGCTCCGATCTCGGGGACCTTTTTTAATTTAGTTATAATATTATTTTAGTTCCTATGTTGATATATTTTGTGTTGTGCTGAATAAAAAAGAAAAAGTAGAAAACAGACATGTTGATTTAGAACACATGTTTAAAACACAATAAAGGGGGGAAATAACTAGTAGGCCTAACGGTCACATTTATCTGTACACGCATCTTTTTAATTGTTTAATTTTTAACTGTTTCTTTCGGTCCTCACGACATAGGCTGGAACTAGTGTGAGGATTTTGCTGTTTTGGGAAATAAATGGGGGCAAATCTAGGAGTGCTTTTTTTTATACTACGTCGGAGGCAAACAAGCTGACAGCCCACCTGATGGTAG
The DNA here is from genome assembly GCA_951800055.1 of Cenopis cana. Classification (NCBI taxonomy): domain Eukaryota; kingdom Metazoa; phylum Arthropoda; class Insecta; order Lepidoptera; family Tortricidae; genus Cenopis; species Cenopis cana. The sequence continues at coordinate 4,383,331 of OX637498.1, read as the reverse complement.
GTTAGTGCCGCCTATAGACGCTTGCTTGGACCATAACAACAATTATTACTTTAAAGATTAAAATGACGCTCCAAATGATTCTTTAAAAAAAATGGTTATCAAACCTTACAATATTTTTTGAAAGAGATATCCACGGACGGCAATATTATACGAAGTACAGGGGGGCGATTTTTGAGTGTCGAACGCTGGACTTTTCACTCGACATCTGTCAAAACATAGTTTTTTGACAGATCTCGAGTGAAAAGTAGTGTTCGAGACTCAAAAATCGGCCCCCAGTACTCCGAAATTCGAACTTCGTATAATCGCCTACCGCGAACCGAAAACTAAATATCTGCCTCTCTGTCGCACTTGCATATTGGAATTGGAGCAACAGAGAGGGAGATACTTCGTTTCCGGTTCCCGGTAGGCCCTCCAGGTTTGACTTCCAGTACCTATTTTTTTTCTAATGCCATTACTTATTCTGTGATCCTGTATGACTGTATGTATGTATGACGTACGCTTCCGAACTGCGTCATCCCCAAAATAAATACACAATGAGTACGCTATTTGTCCAATAAGCACTAATACACTATTAATCAATTTTACCTTTTGTTCAAAACCACACACTTAACTCGCCAAAACAGATGAATAAATATAGAATTTATTGAACAATAACTTGTCCCAAAAATTACATTGAACTAAGTATTTTGTTAAAATAGAGGTAGTTAGTTAATTTTTTTATAATCTTACAAACAGAGACATGTAGAAAAGTTAATAATATACTTTTTTATCTCGCTTACATAATAAATGAGTCGGTAAGCACGGAGTCTGAATAGAATTTCAGTAGGTATGGTATGAATACATTTGCGACAGAAGCTGTTCAGTGACGGGTTCTCCCTATGGCCCAGTAAAGTAACCCAGGACCAGGACCAAGGACAGACCTGGGGGCCGATTTTTGAGTTGTCTACCGCTCGACGTTTCACTCGACATCTGTCAAAACCTCATAGTTTTTTTGACAGATCTCGAGTGAAAAGTCGAGCGTTCGACACTCAAAAATCGGCCCCCTGAGCCCAGACTGTCATGACAGAGGCAGTTGGTTATTATTGGTTTGTGGGCCTTCTATGCCGCTTCGAACAGATATTGATCTATTGTGGCAGCCCTTAAATGCTTATAACCGTTGCATCCAGGAATTTCCAGGCTCTTTGTGACCCAGGTCGGGCTTAACTGAGTTTTTAGGGTTCCGTAGTTAACAAGGAACCCTTATAGTGTCGCCATGTCCGTCCGTCCGTCCGTCTGTTGGGAGCTTTGGGTTGTGTTCATAGATGGCGCTATGTGTTAAGCAGAGGTCTTAGTGGTATACGAATTAAATGGTAAAGTGATCTCTCCATAGTGAAACTAGCTACAGCAGGCCCATTATTTTAAAATTACGCCACAAAATTCCTATTCTCTGGTAGTAGTGTATACTTACGATGAATTTAAAAGGAAAACTATCACAGCTAAGTAGACATTACTAGTTAACGACGAGTAATAGTCGAACTTAAGAAATGTACTTTGCAAACTTTCGTACAATTTCCATTGATACCTTAGAAAATGTTGTTAATTCTGTCAAAAACATAGTAAATATAAGTTCGCAAACTTTTTAGTGGAGAACCCTACATTGTGCGTGGCCCGACACGCACTTGGCCGGTTTTTAGGGTTCCGTAGCCAGAATGGCTAAAACGGAACCCTTATAGTTTCGGTATGTCTGTCTGTCTGTCTGTCTATCCGTATGTCACAGCCGATTTACTCGGAGACTATAAGTACTAGGTACAATTAGAAATTTGGCAGGAAGATGTATTCTATGAACCGCTACATAAAAGTAATGTGAAATTAGGAAAAAAATATATTTTAGGGGGGCACTCTATACAGTATGTAAACCGGAGGATGAAAAAAAATGTTTCAATGCAAGTAGTTGTGCGGGATATTTTTGGATATAGGAGTTTAAAAATAATATCGAGCTTACTAAGAAAGTTTTCCATCGTCAATCGTTGGTGAGATATTCGCTGCCAAAGTTGTACAAAATGTGTCCCCTTCCCCTCTAATTTCCAAACTATGAATGAAGATTAAAATGAGGTGGTGTACAATAATAAATACTTTCAACGAATTTTGGTTTGAACAAGATGGGATTAAGTGTTTTTGAGTTTTCACTGATGTCAAGTCGCTGTTCATTTCTGTCACAACTCCGCCATTTCTGTCTCATTCACAGAGTACTTTTCAGGTCTCATTCGCATTAAGTATGCCAATTAGAACGAAGAGGCTAGATTTTTCTCGTCTCGCATCGCACAGCATTGTTGTCCCTGGTTCGTTGGGAAGCTGTTCTACCTCTAAATTAAAAGACATGCAGATGTAAAACTACATTTAAAATTCATGTCATTAGGTCGCAATAGTTTTGTTCTAGATAGCAACATTGAGAAAATGTCAAGATACTGTGTCAATTAAACAGAAAATGGCCTAAATAGATGGGTGTTTCGTAACTAATAAGGACCCTGTATGTCCTTGGTTCTTTAGTTTCTGTACCTAAGCAGGTACCAGTGGCGGAGCGTCCATACAACTCGATTCCCACCGGCTTGCCTGATTTTCAGCCAGTCCAGTTCTTTTAGTACGGCTCATGAATTATAGGAAAGGCAAATTTTATAAGGCTTCCCTAAGAATATTTTTGACGCGCCGCCACTGGCAGGTACTATTATTTTAATTTATCGTGTGCACTTACGTGTGTTGCGAAGCTACGGTAGCCCAGTGGTTCAAGCATGCGGCTGTCAAGCGGCGGTCGTGGGTTCGAATCCCAGCTCGTACCAATGAGTTTTTCGGAACTTATGTACGGAATATTATTTGATATTTACCGTTAGCTTTTCGGTGAAGGAAAACATCGTGAGGAAACCTGCATACATCCGCGAAGAAATTCAAAGTTGTATGTGAAGTCCCCAACCCGCTCTGGGCCAGCGTGGGGACTATTGCCCAATCCCTCTCATCTGAGAGGAGGCCTGTGCCCAGCAGTGGGACGTATATAGGCTGATGATGATGATGATGATGATGTGCACTTATTTTTCTAAGAAAGTACGATGTAACTGATGTCGCACGCGGATGCCAAAATTATATTTACCCATCCATTATTAATGGGGAAGCATGAACAAAAGATATTTAAACAATTGAGTATCGAAATAATTTATAGCATAAACTATTTACTCACGTTGCTTTAGGGGGTATATAAGCCCAGGATTTTCGGTGGAAAGCATAGTCAAATTGACTTCAGTGGTCTTATAGTCGAAAAGATTTGAAGACTACGAGATGCGTTGGCTTTCTATAGTACTCCTGCTGTTTGCGCTCAGTGTAAGTTTCTTTTTCAATTGCTTTTGGATTTTCTCATATTTTTCAGTTTTCCTTTTTAGGGTTCCGTAGCCAGAATGGCTAAAACGGAACCCTTAATAGTTTCGTCATGTCTGTCTGTCTGTCCGTATGTCACAGGCGATTTACTCGGAGACTATAAAGTATAAGTACTACAATTATGAAATTTGGTAGGAAGATGTTTTCTATAAACCGCTACATAAAAGTGATGTAAAATTAGGAAAAACAATTTTTTAGGGGGCACTCCATACATGTAACCGGGGGATGAAAATTTGTTTTTTCAATGCAAGTAGTTGTGAGGGGTATTTTTGGATAGGCCTTTAAAAATAAGGACACATCCGGGCTCCGGGCTCTTAGGTTAGGTTAGGTACACTTCTTTTTTTGGGCAGTCGTGTAGGTAGGTGAATCCTGAAAACATTATACTCCTTTTTTGAGCAGTCCTTTAAAAAAATAATGCTCTGTTTAGCGTAAATTTGACACAATTTTAATTCAATGATCATCCAACCTCGTCGCATTAAGGCGACATCAAACTAAAATAACATTGCGTTGCACAGAGGCCGAATATATTACACAACGATAGGACACAATACTATTCTCGTTTCTCTTGCACACGTATACTTGTAACGTTATCTGAAAGAGACGATATACTTAAGACCACGTTATTCGAAATCATAGTATTTTTCATTCAGTTTTAAACCATTAAATACTCACTTTATTGATGGGATATTTAGATATGTTATAGTTTATGAGTCGGTCTAGTGTATTTTAAGGCTGAAAACACGATATTTGAAACTTCGCTCGATGATCTCACATCGCAAAAACAGGTAAATTTTGATCTTATTGTGAGTCGTATTTAAAATATAGCCAACTCAAACTCGAGTAAAATATATCAATGGATAGGAAACGATGTGAAGAATTGTATTTTACGGCTAATTTTTTTAAAAATGTTTTTATATTTAACAAAACTCAAAAATATCAGAAAAGCAAACTGCGCGCTTCATTTTAGTAGACAGATGGCCGTTGGGCCTCGAGCTGGACGGACGTCTGTCGCACTTTTTGCAGTTTGACATTTATAAAAATCGCATATTTAATACCAGTAACTAGATGATATTAAAATTTTCAGGGTAAATTACTGGTGAGTCATATCGACGAATAAACATTTAAAATAGTTTTCCTGGTACTTTTACAATTCGAGATAGTGGAAAACATAAAATGTGGCTAATAAAGCTTATATCATTAACGTAGTGGCACCAATTATGGACGGCTTAAGAACTCCGTCAACATCTTGTGGCTATAACTATCTTATTTTATAAGTTTGATGTTAGTTATTTCAAAGAAAATGTAGCTTAATAATCACTAATTATAATTAACATACAAAAGTTTTGGATAAACTTGTAAGTTCCGAGAAAATTGCTCCAAATCTGAAAAAGTCGAAAATCTTCGAAAATCCTATGATGGACAGACAAATTCCAATTATGGACACCCAATCATGGACACCTTATGTTCTAAAAACATTGTAGGCCGCCTGCAATTTCACATATAAATTCCTTTATTTGTTGAATTCCAAACTTTAAAAAAAAGTAGAAACTGTCATATAAAAGGAGGCACAGGTCGTATTCAGCCAATTCAGCTCGTATTTTTCTGTTGGAAACGCGACGTCTTTTTAAGTCTTGAATAATTTGCGTTTTTCGGTAAAACACTTGTGATTCTGTTAAAAAAAATAAACATCCCGCTGTTTATTTTTTGTTGAGCATGATGTTTTTGACGTTTTAAGGTTATGTTTATCATTATCAAATATTTATCCAAATTTTGTCGTATTTCCTCCATTTTTTAAGAAAAAGTACTATATTAGCCTCGGCCGGAATGGCAATTGCAGGGTTCATATTATAATTAAACGGACTCGCAAGCTCGTCCGTTTAAACAAATAATCAGCCTGCAATTGCTTTTTTCCCCGGCCACGGCAATAATGTATTTTTTTTTTCGGGATAAGGATTTATGGATGAGGAATTCAAATTTTACATTTATTTAGAATTTTAAGCAAAAATTTTTTTTACAAAAATCGTCATTATACTCGATTTCAAATTTTATATATTTGAAGGTATATTTATTTTTTTAAACTTTATTGCACAATACAAAAAGTACAAATGGCGGACTTAATGCCTTAAGGCATTCACTACCAGTCAACCGAATGTGTTTATAGTTATTTTTAATTTTATATTAATTTTGAATTTCAAGTTGAAAAAAATATTTTTTTTTTCGAAATATCGTCATTATACTCGATTCCGACTAATTCGGGGATAAGGATTTCAAATTTTACATTTATTTTGAATTTTAAGTAAAAAAAAAAATTTTTACGAAAAATCATCATTATACTCGATTTCGACTAATTCGGGGTTAAGGATTTCAAATTATACATTAATTTTGAATTTTAAGTAAAAAATTTTTTTTTTGCGGAAAATCGTCATTATACTTGATTTCGACTATAATTCGGGGATAAGGATTTCAACTTAATATAAAATTCAACATTAATATAAAATTTGAAAGTAAGGTAACATTACTTTATCTACACACATATTATAAGTACTCTAAGATGGATTCAGAAGCCGAAGGAAAACTGCATTGCTACCAGTGCTACCGGTTACATATTTATAGTAGCCGGTATTATTATAACATTTGAAATCCTTATCGAATTAGTCGAAATCAAGTAGGTATAATGACGATTTTTCGAAAAAAATTTTTTTTCGCTGTAAATTCAAAATTAATATAAAATTTGAAATCCTTATCCCCGAATTAGTCGAAAACGAGTATGATGACGATTTTTCGCAAAATAATTTTTTTTCGCTGTAAATTCAAAATTAATATAAAATTTGAAATCCTTATCCCCGAATTAGTCGAAAACGCGTATGATGACGATTTTTCACAAAATAATTTTTTTTCGCTGTAAATTCAAAATTAATATAAAATTTAAAATCCTCATCCCCGAATTAGTCGAAATCGAGTATAATGACGATTTTTCGAAAAAAATATTTTTTTTCTTAAAATTTAAAATAAATGTAAAATTTGAAATCCTTCTCCCTGAATCCTTATCCAAAAAAAAACCTATATCGAGCTGACCTTTCGTATCGACTGAATTTTAATTTTCCTGTTCCAAATTAAAAAAAGAATCATTATAGTACTAAATAGGAAATTATAATGAATATTATATTACTGCTGGTAACCTTCATCCCAGGTAAGAAAATTTTCATAAGTACATTGATGTTAAAATGAAGGTCATTTGCCTACTGTATCTGAACGCATTTTAGAGGATTATGATATTTGTGTAGATAAACTACTATTATAATAAAACTGGGTGGCATTTTTCAAACATTTACCTCGCCAATAAATCCGTCCAACATTGGGTGTCCATAATTGGGTAACCAGAATTCAGTATGAAAAACCAATCATGGAGAATTGTCCATAATTGGAGATTAACAAAAAATAGGAACCAGTAATGTACATCCTCTCTAAATCATTCAAATTGGATTCTAATGCAATAAACACTTTAAAAAAGTGTTGTTAAATATCTAACTCTTCTCACGAAATCATATCAAAATAATATAGTTTAGAGAAAATAAAGTTTACAATCAAAAACGTAAACCTAGTTCCTTAGTTATTTCTGTAAGAAAATAAGGTTTTTCGTGAAAAATGCCGGAGCACACTTTTTGCCGCCGCGCCATTTTTAAACAAAATGACCGAGGTGTATGTCATTTGTCAATGTGATACGTAGAAGCCCATTCTTTATGATTAAAGTGTTGCCATGACTAAAATACTTCTCCGTTGCTTAATTTCGACCGTGAAAGATTTTTGCGTCCATTACTGGAGCCAGGTCCATTACTGGTGCCACTACGTTATATCATTTTTTTCCTTTTTAAACCCTCTCTTATTACAAAAGGTTTCATTGAGTATTTTAAGAATGTGGATTTTTTTTCCATTATACGGGTCACACTCCTTCATATAGCATATTGTATATTTTATGTCTATGTGTGAGTATATTCATAGCGCCTGACACATACTTTGACATCTGACATTAGCAAATTAAATTCAAGCTTGGTATTTCAAATACAATATTTTAAATACGGTATTAAACCCATAGTCAAATCAGCAACTTTTTATTAAATGTCAAAAACGATTTGTTCATATGAAGTTTGTAGGGAAATACTGTCTTAGTGACGTCACTAAGGCAGTGTGAGTAGGTGTGTTCAAATCAGCGTCCTTTTTAAATCTTTATGCTTATAAAATCTTTCAATTAGCTAAAATAAATTAATAATTGAAGTTTTTCGAGTATTTTCGTTAGATCTTTTATTAGTCAAGTAAAAAATTATTTATTTTTACCTTAGTTTAATACCCTATTATTAAATATATTGAGCTTCGTATTGTAACAAAATAAATATGCCGAAACGGACCGTAATCCTGCCAAAGTTTTGACGCTATTCGACTTCAATTTGCTCTGCAGTTCAATGTAAAGCAGCATGACATTCAGTATTACGATGAAAGTGATATTATTGCATTGTGTAATTATTCCAATATATCAACGTAAACGATAAAAAAAAAATACAAATTTAAATGAAAAGATGCCTCGGATAATATCTGAAATAGAAAGGGCCCAAAGCTCTGAGGAATTCTGGCCGCTTACGGCTAGTATGTGGGGGAGGATATCTGGTGACGGCGTCGCGGTCTCAGATCTATGATCAGTGGCTTCGGTGAACTTCACTTCATAGCCACATCATGCGCAAATGTTTACGTGAATTTACTGGACGAAGTTATGCTGCAAATTGTTCTACTGACTTTCCTGACTTTATTCAGGATAATTGCCTCATACAGCACGGGTCACTTGGGAATGGTTTACTCTACAGCTACATCCAGGCATAAATGTAATGATGTAATGCCATCGCCTGAAATTTGAACCCGATTGAGAATCTTTGGGGTTTAATGGTTCAACAGTGGGATCATCGCCATGAAAGAACCAAAGAAGCAATTCAAGCAATAGATACTACAATGAAATATGGGAGGAAATGCGGGGAACTGACATAATTATCAACGTCTTCTCAGCTTATTGAGAGACAGGCTACAAACTGTTATAGACGCACTGTGGTTACACGCATTATAATCCCTCAGTCTTATGTCTTATGTTTATAATAAATTATATAATAAATCTTGAATTTTATTTAAGATGGATTTATGAACCGTACCGTACTGTCTTCTCGAAGATCTCACGGTTCGAAATAAAGGCCATACGATAAATAAAGAATAATAAAGAACTAATAAATAAAGTTGTAAGCTTGTATTAGCAGGGCAACAAATTTATGTTGAATCTTTTTCTAAATAAATAAAAAAAGTACAAAACATTTATTTACCAAAATAACGCTCAATAATTATTTATGCTCTAAAAATTACGGTTGTTTAAGTAAAACACAAAAAAAAAAACACTTACTCTTGCCTGAGATTCGAACCTGTGACCTGTGCTTTAGAGAGCAAGCGATTACTAATTACACCACAATGTACTTGGCTTAGTGGTTGAAATTAAGCTACTTATTTGTGGCGTGCAACTTTGACTTTTTGTGTCGAGTCGTGATAAAATTTAGCCCTTATTAAGTGAAATCTGTCAAAACTGCGCAACAGAGACAGAGATATGCAATGACAAGTCTACACTCTTTTGCGTGAATGTCATAACAATATGTTCTAAATTTAAATGGTTGACAACCTAATTATCACGTGCGCCACTCTGGCTTATTCTGGTTAATTTGACAAAGAAGGTCTGTCACATATTCAAATTCTAAGTTACAGCAATCATTAAAAAAAACGAGGTCAGTGACCTGTCACAGTAAAGTGAGATAGTGTGTGTAAAATGTAATTGTGTTTGTTACTGGGGAGAATTACGATAATGTTGCGCCGCCTAGCGGATTTTTTGTGTCGCGTTTGTAGTTTCGCTGCAATAAGAAAGCCTTAACTATGTTTTACAGATCCTGAGTGCGCAAGCAGCACCAAAGGACTCCGTTTTCGAGTCGAGTGCAATAAAGCAGTCGTGTAAGTATTATATGTATACTTAAACCCTTGCAAATACTCCAGCACCATACGATTTGAAATTCCTGCGCAGTGGCGTAGCTAGGGGGCCCTGGAAGGGTGACACCCAATCGACAAAGACCCCCATCGCTGCGAACTGTGACCCCTTTACACGAGTACGCCTTTGGGTGACACCCACACAATTTCCGCGCCGGGTGCCAACCTATCTACGCCACTGTTTTTGTGAACCCACAACCATAACTTCGTATGTAATTCTGATCTCATTAAAGCCAGGATGATAAATCAGTTGATGATCGCTAGATTTCATAATAATAATGATAACTTAATATTATTAAGCCCTATTAAGGTACACATGTACGTACCTACAGGAATTGCTTTCAAGTTTTATTACATTGCTGGTTACCGAGCTGCAATACGTTCAATCGATCTATCAAAGCCCGTAATGTAGTCAAAATTACAAGCGCGCGATTCTTACACGTGTGAAACGGGACTTTACTCAGTACGAAAATCGCTCGAGTCAACTTTGTTTGACATTTTGCCGATGCCGATAAGTACCCTTGGCGGGACTTTTGTCCCCTTATGATTCAATAACAATAAACTATAGTTTGTAACTATCCACATTAAACACAAATACAGATAACACGCATACTATCGAAGGCATGGCGTGGCCTATGAGTCTAAACTAAACTCTAAGGTCCCATCGCCGACGAGCATCGAGTACGCTCATATAATTCTACTCGTTTAATTAAGCCAGTAGAATTCCTATAGTATCCGCTGTTCGCCGGCGGTGGGACTAGTGCCTTAGCCTGTCCTGTAGCTCTAGTATAAGTTTTTTCAAAACATTAACTAATTCGAACGCGTTTGCGTTTTGCCTCAAAATGTATGAAAACGCTCTCACCGAGTTTGAAATAAGGTGCAGCGGGGCAATCTAGACTGCGGGAAATTAAAACTAATCGAAATATTTTCAGTGTTTTATATCATTTATAAGAGTGCCAACTTTCATACATTTTGAGACAAAACGCAAACGCATTCGAATTAGTTAACGTTTCAAAAAAACTTATACTAGAGCTACTCGTACTGATGGACGAGAAAAAAAAACATTCACATTCATGTAACATTCACTGAACACATTCATTCATGACCAATCACTTTAGACACTTTTTTCCAATTCTACTTTCATACAATGAGTAATATTTTTATTTCTATTTAAAAAACTGAACAGATATGTAGGCACATATATATAGGTACAGTCTATTTATCCTTACGTGTCCTATCATAAAACAAACTCTTCTTGAAGACATTGATCATTATCGCCCTTTTCTCTAGGATTGCACTATAATCATCACTTAAAAATCTTAAAACGTTGTTGTGTCATACTTGAAAAAGCTTACAAAGTATTGTACCTAACCATAGAGAAAAGTGTGATAGTGATTAACATCTTCAAAAAGTTTGTTGACATGATAGGACACGTAAAGGATGAATATACTGTAATGTGCATCTTACCTATTTTGGCTAAAGTGGCGTTTGTCTTTAATTTTTTATCTGTCAATTTAACAATTGTATTTGTGAGAAAGGGAATAAACACATTTTAGCTAACAGAGGTTAAATAATAATTTACTAATGGAAGTGTCATCAGTCACTTCCATTTATTTGTTTACTTGAAAAAAGTGTTTTAATCATTATTCAAATCATTCTACCCAATTAGCATCGTCATCATCTTCAAGCTCTTCAAGCGAGGAATCATCTTATGAATGTAAGTATATCAATGTTAATTCCTCATCATTTTCAACTTAAACTTAACGTATCGTATCTTGGATGGATCGCAACGCCCAGTGTCAATTTGCGACCACCTAAAGGATTTCCAACTAAAGTGAAAAATTTAATATAATTCAACGCCACAAGTGGGATCACCTAAAGGATTTTCAACAATATTAACATTTTAACAGACCCGAAAGAAACAGTGACTTGTGTGCCTGTTATTAGGTAGAATTATTTAATAGGTAGTATCCATAAAAAAATTCGGCTGTATCCTGTCAGATCAATCACTCGACCAAGTGGTCGGAATAGCGCAATACCTACCATTCAAAAAAAGTGGTCAGAAGCCGGCACTCCTATCTATAGTTTTAGGGAAAACGACCGCAATCTGATGAACGAGAAAGAAGCAGGCTGAGACTAACTAGAATGGCCATAAATCCATCCGCAATTTTAAAAAAAACAACGGGTTGCACTCCGGGAGTGCCGGCAGAAGTGAAAACTCAACGACATGATAAAGAAGTTTTCACTTAATACATTTTTGATAACAGCGCTACCTACGAACAATACAAGGCACTAACTATAGAGAACGCTGCTGTCGGTTGTAATTTAACACGGTAAAGCTGCACTGTGAGAAACTGCGATTTTTCAATCTGACGAACTGACGAATCTGTCCATCACGTGACCTGTCGTGAGTTTAACATTTTTTCCCCATAACAGAAAGTGCACATTGCCGCTAAAGAAGTTTTCACTTCAAAAATCTGTTTACAGCAAGCGACTCCAGCTCCTCAGACGGTGGTAAGGCCAGCGTAGTCAACGCGCATCGCAGCAGCAACCGCAATTCCCAGAGCGCTCAGTCTAAAGGTATTTCTTTTGTGCTAGCAATTTGAGCTTGTACACTTTGCGAGCACTTTACATTTTCAACCCAGTGGCCAGGGCCGGCCCAAGGGTGGGGCGGATGGGGCGGCCGCGCCAGGCGCCGGATGTCAATGGGCGTCAAGCGCTGGATGTCAAGGGGCGCCAAACTGGCAACGTCGAAAAATTTCAAACCAAAGGGCGCCCAAAGACCATCTCGCCCCACCCGGATCTAGGACTAGGGCCGGCGCTGCCAGTGACGTAGCATGGGTGTCACCCAATCTCGTGCTAGTTACCACAGGGTAATTTCGATGGGACTTCTCATCGATGTGGGCCAAGGGCCTGACACGCTTTGATAAAGAAAGACAGTCTTATTGCGATTCCAGGAAGTAATATTCTTTGCACGCGAAGTGGCCTTCATCTTTATGGCCAGGTGTGACCTAAATTGATTTTATGCACAGGATGTCGCTTTCCCAAACAAACTTCTTACTCCCTTTTTACTCCCAATGATTATTAGAGGAAATTTTAATTATGTGTACCGTGTACGGTACACATACCGACCGTAACCAGAGGCCAACTTCGATGGGGCTTCGTATATATGGTGGCGATGGGTCAGATGGGTGTGGGTCCGCCGTCGATGGATCCGCGTGTCACCCGCCCATCGCACCCATTTGTATCCACTAAGTGATAGTTCCCGCAGTGACTAGATTTTCACATTTACGATACATAATTACATACAATACCTACATATGGTGTAACAATACGTAACAATCGTAATAGAAAATGAGTCGGAGCTATTCGTGTGGTTACTCATGTCATCTGTGTGTATTTTCTAGATTCATCTAGCATCCTTCAACAAGGAAAAGATAGATCCTTAGTATCCAAGAAATCCAGCTCTTCAAGCCAGAAGAGCGCCCAAGAAGCACAAAAGTCAGGTACGAATGTGTTGCAAATGTGTTATTGATGTAATGATCAACGTACCTCACTTGTATCATAAGGTACTATTACAAAAAAATAGTCGGATCACTTCGTACGGTTACTCATGTCTTCTGTGTGTGTATTCTAGATTCATCAAGCATCCTTCAACAAGGAAAATATGGATCCTTGGTATCCAACAAATCCAGCTCGTCAAGCCAGAAGAGCGCCCAAGACGCGCAAAAGTCAGGTACGAATGTGTTGCAAATGTGTTGCTGTTGAAAAAAGTTTTATGACATTCGTGAGGACTGATCATTACACTCTCAGTTCCCTTATAGCTTATAGCAATATCATCTCTAGTGTAATGATCAACGTACCTCACTTGTATCATAAGGTAATATTATAAAAATGAGTAGGATCACTTCGTACGGTTACTCATCTCATCTGTGTGTATTTTCTAGATTCATCTAGCATCCTTCAACAAGGAAAAGATGGATCCTTATTATCCAAGAAATCCAGCTCTTCAAGCCAGAAGAGCGCCCAAGACGCGCAAAAGTCAGGTACGAATGTGTTGCAAATGTGTTGAAAAAGTCTTGTGACACTCGTGAGGACTGATCATTACACTCTCAGTTCCCTTATATAGCAATATCATCTCTAGTGTAATGATCAACGTACCTCACTTGTATCATAAGGTACTATTACAAAAAAATAAGTCGGATCACTTCGTATGGTTACTCATGTCATCTGTGTGTATTTTCTAGATTCATCTAGCATCCTCCGGCAAGGAAAAGATGGATCCGTAGTATCCAAGAAATCCAGCTCTTCAAGCCAGAAGAGCGCCCAAGACGCGCAAAAGTCAGGTACGAATGTGTTGCAAATGTGTTGAAAAAAGTCTTATGACACTCATGAGGACTGATCATTACACTCTCAGTTCCCTTATAGCTTATAGCAATATCATCTCTAGTGTAATGATCAACGTACCTCACTTGTATCATAAGGTACCTACTATTATAAAAATGAGTCGGATCACTTCGTACGGTTAGTCGGTTACTCATGTCTTCTGTGTGTGTTTTCTAGATTCATCTAGCATCCTTCAACAAGGAAAAGATGGATCCGTAGTATCCAAGAAATCCAGCTCTTCAAGCCAGAAGAGCGCCCAAGACGCGCAAAAGTCAGGTACGAATGTGTTGCAAATGTGTTGAAAAAAGTCTTATGACACTCATGAGGACTGATCATTACACTCTCAGTTCCCTTATAGCAATATCATCTCTAGTGTAATGATCAACGTACCTCACTTGTATCATAAGGTACTATTAAAAAATGAGTAGGATCACTTCGTACGGTTACTCATGTCTTCTTGTGTATTTTCTAGATTCATCTAGCATCCTTCGGCAAGGAAAAGATGGATCCTTAGTATCCAAGAAATCCAGCTCTTCAAGCCAGAAGAGCGCCCAAGACGCGCAAAAGTCAGGTACGAATGTGATGCAAATGTGTTGAAAAAAGTCTTGTGATACTCGTGAGGACTGATCATTACATGCATCCCACCAGCCAAGAATATATGGGGAAATTGTACTCTACATTGTGTCTCAAGGGTGTCACAATATTGAATCCCGAGCGAAGCAAAATATTTCTCTCTCTCCACTCGGGATTATAAAGCAGAATTTTGAGTGTAACGAGGAATTAAAATGGATACGCCCAAGATGGAAATAATTTTGCTGACTAGTGGCATATATATATACTGATTGTCACACCTGAAATTCAGAAAAGAGTCAAGCTACCCTCAAATGACGGAAGAAAATTACAACTTTGATTCCAGATTCCAGTGGTGTGAAAAGATGATATTCAATATATTCATCAATTTTTTTTCTTGTTCACAGCACAATCAAAGTGGTCTATCACCGAGGACGATGGCGATACTTTGGTGGAAGAGAATTCTTCATCCAGTTCATCTAAACAACAAAGCCAATCGGGTGAGATATCTGTAAAAATACAGTATAATGTAAACAGTGTTAGTTGATTTTATTTATAACGACGAAAAAGTACTTAACGCGGGAAATTACAACTTCTCTTTATACTAAGAAATAAGAATTAAACAATAGTACATTACTTAACAAGGGCGGTAAAACAAAGAATGTCTCAGATCGCAGGTATTTGACGCCCGAGCCAAAGGCAAGGGCGATAATTATGCGATCTGAGGCTTTCTTTATCACCGCCCGTGTTAAGTACAAAATTCTATGTCACCCCCTGGCCAGGAAGTGGGATTTCCCGCGCGCGGAGCGTGCGGTAATTGCCGCTTTATGGCCAGGTGTGACATAATGAATATTTAAGACCGCCTGTTGTCTACCATCAAAATGTTAATTTTAATCTTGTTTTTTCTTCTGCATTTTTTTGGTGAGAAATAAGGAATATAGTTATGTATTGTATTGTAATACCTATTTCAAATTACAGAAAGCTCAGAGTCTTCTGAAGAGACGATTGTCAAGAAAAAAGACGACTCCGACCAGGCTGATACAGTAGACTTAGGTAAGTCCAACATAAAAAAAAAACTTGTCAATCAAGCAATATAGTTTGTTTGTTGGTTTATAAATAACAACTCCGAGTTATGGAAGAGCGGCACCTTCCGACACAAGCATTGCTATGCTTACTGGAAGGTGCCAACCTTTGCCTCTGTATAATGCCACATGTTAAACCTAATAAACTATATTCATTTTTCATTTTCATTTTCATATAGTACGTTTTGGTTGCGTTAATAAGGTTCCATTTTATTCACGCAATCAGAAACCATCCTTAAGACCTGTTAAGGGGGGCCGTTGCTTGTGAATTAAAGGGGTAGGTACTAGGTACCTACTTTGTTTCGCAGACAAAAGTTTCATAGATGTATTGTTTCGCAGAATATTGCATTTCACAGAAAACATTTTTTTTTTCAAAAGGGTCGCAGCTCTAACCTAGAACCTAAGTACTTTTCTGATGATGTCGGTAATTGACATCTACACAATGGCATTTTAGCTGTACAATCAAGTGCAAAAATATTGGTGCATACAACTTGCCCAAAAAGATGTCCCATAGCTCTTATGTCGGTGAATTAAGGTTTTGTTACATATTTATGAGCGGATTCATTCGATACATATTTTTGCACTTGACTGTATCTACCTTAAAAGTTAAAGGTCTCATAAAAAATTTCAATTAAATGAAAATTCTGCGAAACAAATACGAATTTATTTATTTACAGATAACAATGATCCAATTTTGTTAGTAATATAATCAACAAGTAAAATAAAAAACAATAAAATCTATGAAACATTTTTCGGCAAATCAAGAAGAGACCGAATTGACACCTATCCTTCATTAAATTATCATCCTTTCCAATACCTAAATTTCACGCTGACTAGATAATAGATACCATGTAATCCATGTGTAATATAAATTTGATATGAATACCTTAAACAGATTACGACGATATACATTACTTTTACAGCAAAACACAAATTGGTCGACATTAAACTGCCATGTAAGTATCACATACAAACATCAATACACATACATTAATCATCAAAATCATTAACAATAATCAGTTACACAAATTTCATAATTAAAATGTTGCCTCTCTCTTGTCTACCTATCTCACTCTCACTTTAATATCGGTATAGTGCAGTGGCGATCGTCCATACAACTCGATTCCCACCGGCTTGCCTAATTTTCAGCCAGTCCACGGTTCATGATGATTAAGAAAGGCGAATTATTTCGGCTTCCCTAAGAATATTTTTGACGCGCCGCCATCGCCACTGGTATAGTGCGCGCCATCCACGACGACGCGCCCCTCCACAGCGAATCTCATACTAATCTGTGCGCAGTTGTACGGCGCGGGCTGTGGAGGGGCGCGCCTTCGTGGATGGGACGCACTATAACAAGGGCACATGCTGACAAGCACATGCTGCACATGCTGAAGGGCACATGAAGGGGACAAGGGGACATGCTGACTTTGATTTGATAGAGAAAGACAGCCTTATTGCGATTCCTATAAGTGGTTAAGTGGAAACAGAAAAGAGTGCCACTGTCTGTCTGTTACCTCTTCACGCTAAACCGATTTCGATGAAATTTGATATGGAGCGAATGTCTTTGTACCGATATTAACCCAATTTGTCTTTATTTTTAACTGTGACTTGTGTAGAGTAAGGTAAACATACATACCTACACATCATAACATACAAATCAAAACATTAAAACTCAAACTGTCATAATATACTATACAGTACGTGTCACGACGACGCGCCCCTCTACAGCGAATCTCATACTAATGCGGTCTTTAAGCATTGATTACAACGAACTAGGTACATCTAGTGCAATAACTGGTGGAGGGGAGTTAAACTATCTCGCTCTAATGAGTGAAATGCTTTAACTCCCCTCCACCAGTTAGTGCACTAGATGTAGTTCGGTGAAATCGATGCTTAAATTACACCGAACTACATCTAGTGCACTAACTGGTGGAGGGGAGTTAAACTATCTCGCTCTAATGAGTGAAATGCTTTAACTCCCCTCCACCAGTTAGTGCACTAGATGTAGTTCGGTGAAATCGATGCTTAAATTACACCGAACTACATCTAGTGCACTAACTGGTGGAGGGGAGTTAAACTATCTCGCTCTAATGAGTGAAATGCTTTAACTCTCCTCCACCAGTTAGTGCACTAGATGTAGTTCAGTGTAATCGATGCTTAAATTACACCGAACTACATCTAGTGCACTAACTGGTGGAGGGGAGTTAAACTATCTCGCTCTAATGAGTGAAATGATTTAACTCCCCTCCACCAGTTAGTAGAGATGTAGTTCGGTTCGGTGTAATCGATGCTTAACTCTCACACTCACGCACTTATTAGAGCGAGATAGTTTAACTCCCCTCCACCAGTTAGTGCACTAGACGTAGTTCGGTGTAATCGATGACACCTTACGATATTTACTACTTATATTTAGCTAGCTAACTGGGGGAGGGGAGTTAAACTATCTCGCTCTAATAAGTGCGTGAGTGTGAGAGTTAAGCATCGATTACACCGAACCGAACTACATCTCTACTAACTGGTGGAGGGGAGTTAAAGCATTTCACTCATTAGAGCGAGATAGTTTCCCCTCCACCAGTTAGTGCACTAGATGTAGTCCGGTGTAATCGATGCTTAACCATGCTAAATACCGTAAGGTGTAAAGGCCGCATAATCTATGCGCAATTGTACGGATTGTTCTGTGGAGGGGCGGGCCTTCGTGGACGTGGATGACACACACGCACAATAAATCTACGATGACGCGCCCCTCCACAGCGAATCTCATACTAATTTATGCGGAATTGTACGGATTAGGCTGTGGAGAGCGTTCGTGGATAACACGCACTATAAGCCTGGTATTCATATCAAATTTACAGCCGGCGTTGAAGACTACGACATCATTACTGAAGAAGAGGACGGAATCGTGGTCATGAAACTTGTGCCACGTACATTGTCTGAGTGTAAGTGTAAATTAACCGTGATACTGGCTATGTGACTAGGGGCTTATCCAGAAATCACGCGAGGTTCCAAAGGGGGGTGGGGGGGTGGGGGGGTTACGAAAACCTCACTACTGATCACGTTGGGGGAGGGGGGAGTACAAGGAAATCTCACGTGTATTTTTTACTGTACCTACAATACCGAGAAATTATATCTACTCATGTAGCATTTTCTTAAAAAATAGAAGAAATTACACAATCACGTTTTCATAACGCATATACCTACCAAAGTAAGCACAAGATCAATTAAAATCATTTTCTTAAAAAAAATCATAAATTCAAAAAATACACGTGAGGTTTCGTGGGGGGGAGGGGGGGGTCGTCCAAAACCTCACCAAAGATCACCAAGGGGGGAGGCGGGGTCTAAAAGTGGCCCAAAAAACCTCGCGTGATTTCTGGATAAGCCCTAGTACAGAGCCATCAAATATAGGGTGCACAAAAATATCTGAACATGCACTCTTACTTCTTAACAATAGAGTTGTGTTCAGATATTTGTAAGCACCTCTGTCGCTCCGATCGTAGATACTTAGTGCCAGTTGCGCCAACGTACCAACACAGACCGGTCATCGTCAAATATGGCGCCGGCAGCTGTCATCCCATAGAAACTTGTCAAATGTTCCATACAATCAGATTTGACGAACACCGCTTACGATTACAGACGGTTTGGTGCGACCCAGCCTTAGTTACTGATATTAAAATTCGAAATTAACCCTGTTACCGCTTACCGCTTCGCGATTAAACCGCCGAACCAATTTAGATGGAATTTGATATGATAGTTTCAAACCCTGGGAAGCACGTAAGATTTTGAGGACCGCTTTAGCTTAGTTGGTAGTGACCCTGCCTACGAAGCTGGAGGTCCCGGGTTCGAATCCCGGCCGGGACATTTATTTGTATGATGAGCACGAATATTTGTTCCTGGGTCTTGGATGTTTTCTATGTATTTATTTTAGTATCTATTTATCTATACAAATAATATACAGTGCGATTCAACAGGTGCTTTATACCGAGGACACTCAGGTTGTGGAATGAGCTTCCTGCCGAGGTATTCCCAATGGGCTACAGCATGGGGCTCTTCAAAAAAGGCGTGAAAAGGGTTCTTATGGGTCGGCAACGCGTGAGTGACGCCTCTGGTGTTGCAAGCGTCTATAGGCGGCAGTAACCACTTACCATCAGGTGGGCTGTCAGCTTGTTTGCCTCCGACGTCGTATAAAAAAAATGTATATTGTCGCTTAGTACCCATAGTACAAGCTTTGCTTAGTTTGTGACTAGATTGTGTAAGATTGTCCACAAATATTTATTTATTTGTATGGCAGTACCAAATAAACGATTTCCTCGCGGCCTATATAAATCGCGGCCAAAAGATGTCATGATGTAAGGAACGTGTATGATTACAGGGTACCACCGCACTCACAAGAAATCAGCTTCGTCACAGTCTAGCAGCGAGGCATCGTCGAGCAGCGAGTCGTGGCGACGAAGCCACAAAGGTAATTTTTTTAAAGGTAAACTTTGAATGGGGTTGGCGGCGCAAAGCTCTGAATAGATGGCACCACTAGAGTTTGATCCATCTCGATTCATGTACGTTTAACTTTAAAAAATATGAACGAATATGTACGTTTAAAATACCGTTATAAATGTTTCAAAGTCATTTAAATACAACAGTTTTTGTTTAGACAGGCGCGTGTAAGTTATATTTTCCTCGTCCGTTTAACGCGATAAAATGGATCCAAATGAAAAATACGGACGTTTGACTCTGACACAGCTAAAAGCACTTTTTCGGCAACGCGAGAAATCCGTAAAAGGACCGCAAAATTAAGGTGTTGTAGTTAATGGGAAAAATGAGGAAATTTCTGAAAACAAATTCTAATTTTTAAGGCGCCTGTAGAGGCAAGGCCTTCTCCATACAAACTCTGTGCAAGTTTTATTCGTCGGTTTTGGTCTTTAGTATTTTTTGGTAATGTGTTTTTTTTTTTTGGACATTTGGTAATTTATTTTGGTTGTTCCAGGCAAACCAGGAAAGCCACGTCATCAAGGAGAGCCACAGCAGCCACAACAGCCAGGCCAAACAGGAGGCCCAGGCCAACCCGGACAGCCAGAGCAGCCAGGAAAACCAGGCCCAGGCCAACCAGGAGAGCCAGGCAAACCGGGACATCCAGGTCAACCCGGACAGCCAGGCAAACCAGGACATCCAGGTCAACCAGGACACCCAGGCAAACCAGAACAGCCAGGCAAACCAGAACAGCCAGGCAAACCAGGGCAGCCAGGCAAACCAGGACAGCCAGGCAAACCAGGACAGCCAGGCCAACCCGGACAGCCACAGCAGCCACAACAACCACAACAGCCACAGCAGCCAGGCCAACCCGGACAGCCACAGCAGCCACAACAACCACAACAGCCGCAGCAGCCAGGTCAACCAGGGCAGCCAGGCAAACCAGGACAGCCAGGCAAACCAGAACAGCCAGGCAAACCAGAACAGCCAGGCAAACCAGGACAGCCAGGCAAACCAGGACAGCCAGGCAAACCAGGACAGCCAGGCCAACCCGGACAGCCACAGCAGCCACAACAACCACAACAGCCACAGCAGCCAGGCCAACCCGGACAGCCACAGCAGCCACAACAACCACAACAGCCACAGCAGCCAGGTCAACCAGGGCAGCCAGGCAAACCAGGACAGCCAGGCAAACCAGAACAGCCAGGCAAACCAGAACAGCCAGGCAAACCAGGACAGCCAGGCAAACCAGGACAACCAGGCCAACCCGGACAGCCACAGCAGCCAGGCCAACCCGGACAGCCACAGCAGCCGCAACAACCACAGCAGCCACAGCAGCCAGGTCAACCAGGACAGCCAGGTCAACCCGGACAGCCACAGCAGCCACAACAGCCACAAAAACCACAGCAGCCACAGCAGCCACAGCAGCCAGGTCAACCAGGACAGCCAGGTCAACCCGGACAGCCACAGCAGCCACAACAGCCACAACAACCACAGCAGCCACAGCAGCCACAACAGCCACAGCAGCCAGGTCAACCAGGACAGCCAGGTCAACCCGGACAGCCACAGCAGCCACAACAGCCACAGCAGCCACAACAGCCACAACAACCACAGCAGCCACAGCAGCCACAACAGCCACAGCAGCCAGGTCAACCAGGACAGCCAGGTCAACCCGGACAGCCACAGCAGCCACAACAGCCACAGCAGCCACAACAACCACAACAGCCGCAACAACCACAGCAGCCAGGTCAACCAGGACAGCCAGGTCAACCCGGACAGCCACAGCAGCCACAACAGCCACAACAACCACAGCAGCCACAGCAGCCACAACAGCCACAGCAGCCAGGTCAACCAGGACAGCCAGATCAACCCGGACAGCCACAGCAGCCACAACAACCACAACAGCCGCAACAACCACAGCAGCCACAGCAGCCAGGTCAACCAGGACAGCCAGGTCAACCCGGACAGCCACAGCAGCCACAACAGCCACACCAACCACAGCAGCCACAGCAGCCACAACAGCCACAGCAGCCAGGTCAACCAGGACAGCCAGGTCAACCCGGACAGCCACAGCAGCCACAACAGCCACAGCAGCCACAACAACCACAACAGCCGCAACAACCACAGCAGCCACAGCAGCCACAACAGCCACAGCAGCCAGGTCAACCAGGACAACCAGGTCAACCCGGACAGCCACAGCAGCCACAACAGCCACAGCAGCCACAACAACCACAACAGCCGCAACAACCACAGCAGCCACAGCAGCCACAGCAGCCACAACAGCCACAACAGCCACAGCAGCCAGGTCAACCAGGACAGCCAGGTCAACCCGGACAGCCACAGCAGCCACAACAACCACAACAGCCACAACAACCACAGCAGCCACAGCAGCCACAACAGCCACAACAGCCACAGCAGCCAGGTCAACCAGGACAACCAGGTCAACCCGGACAGCCACAGCAGCCACAACAGCCACAGCAGCCACAACAACCACAACAGCCGCAACAACCACAGCAGCCACAGCAGCCAGGTCAACCCGGACAGCCACAGCAGCCACAACAGCCACAACAACCACAGCAGCCACAGCAGCCACAACAGCCACAACAGCCACAGCAGCCAGGTCAACCAGGACAGCCAGGTCAACCCGGACAGCCACAGCAGCCACAACAACCACAACAGCCACAACAACCACAGCAGCCACAGCAGCCACAACAGCCACAACAGCCACAGCAGCCAGGTCAACCAGGACAGCCAGGTCAACCCGGACAGCCACAGCAGCCACAACAACCACAACAGCCGCAGCAGCCAGGCCAACCCGGACAGCCACAGCAGCCACAACAGCCACAACAGCCACAGCAGCCAGGTCAACCAGGACAGCCAGGTCAACCCGGACAGCCACAGCAGCCACAACAACCACAACAGCCGCAGCAGCCAGGCCAACCCGGACAGCCACAGCAGCCACAACAACCACAACAGCCGCAGCAGCCAGGTCAACCAGGGCAGCCAGGCAAACCAGGACAGCCAGGCAAACCAGAACAGCCAGGCAAACCAGAACAGCCAGGCAAACCAGGACAGCCAGGCAAACCAGGACAACCAGGCCAACCCGGACAGCCACAGCAGCCAGGCCAACCCGGACAGCCACAGCAGCCACAACAACCACAACAGCCGCAGCAGCCAGGTCAACCAGGACAGCCAGGCAAACCAGGACAGCCAGGCAAACCAGGACAACCAGGCAAACCAGAACAGCCAGGCAAACCAGAACAGCCAGGCAAACCAGGGCAGCCAGGCAAACCAGGACAGCCAGGCAAACCAGGACAGCCAGGCAAACCAGGACAGCCAGGCCAACCCGGACAGCCACAGCAGCCACAACAACCACAACAGCCACAGCAGCCACAACAGCCGCAGCAGCCAGGTCAACCAGGACAGCCAGGTCAACCCGGACAACCACAGCAGCCAGGCCAACCCGGACAGCCACAGCAGCCACAACAACCACAACAGCCGCAGCAGCCAGGTCAACCAGGACAGCCAGGCAAACCAGGACAGCCAGTCAAACCAGGACAACCAGGCAAACCAGAACAGCCAGGCCAACCCGGACAGCCACAGCAGCCACAACAACCACAACAGCCACAGCAGCCACAACAGCCGCAGCAGCCAGGTCAACCAGGACAGCCAGGTCAACCCGGACAGCCACAGCAGCCAGGCCAACCCGGACAGCCACAGCAGCCACAACAACCACAACAGCCGCAGCAGCCAGGCCAACCCGGACAGCCACAGCAGCCACAACAGCCGCAGCAGCCAGGTCAACCAGGACAGCCAGGTCAACCCGGACAGCCACAGCAGCCAGGCCAACCCGGACAGCCACAGCAGCCACAACAACCACAACAGCCGCAGCAGCCAGGTCAACCCGGACAGCCACAGCAGCCACAACAACCACAGCAGCCACAACAGCCGCAGCAGCCAGGCAAACCAGGACAGCCAGGCCAACCCGGACAGCCACAGCAGCCAGGCCAACCCGGACAGCCACAGCAGCCACAACAACCACAACAGCCGCAGCAGCCAGGCCAACCCGGACAGCCACAGCAGCCACAACAACCACAACAGCCGCAGCAGCCAGGTCAACCAGGGCAGCCAGGCAAACCAGGACAGCCAGGCAAACCAGAACAGCCAGGCAAACCAGAACAGCCAGGCAAACCAGGACAGCCAGGCAAACCAGGACAATCAGGCCAACCCGGACAGCCACAGCAGCCAGGCCAACCCGGACAGCCACAGCAGCCACAACAACCACAACAGCCGCAGCAGCCAGGTCAACCAGGACAGCCAGGTCAACCAGAACAGCCAGGCAAACCAGGACAGCCAGGCAAACCAGGACAACCAGGCAAACCAGAACAGCCAGGCAAACCAGAACAGCCAGGCAAACCAGGGCAGCCAGGCAAACCAGAACAGCCAGGCAAACCAGAGCAGCCAGGAAAACCAGGACAGCCAGGCCAACCCGGACAGCCACAGCAGCCACAACAACCACAACAGCCACAACAACCACAGCAGCCACAACAGCCACAGCAGCCACAGCAGCCAGGTCAACCCGGACAGCCAGGCAAACCAGGACAACCAGGCAAACCAGAACAGCCAGGCAAACCAGAACAGCCAGGCAAACCAGGGCAGCCAGGCAAACCAGAACAGCCAGGCAAACCAGAACAGCCAGGCAAACCAGGGCAGCCAGGCAAACCAGGACAGCCAGGTCAACCCGGACAGCCACAGCAGCCAGGCCAACCCGGACAGCCACAGCAGCCGCAGCAGCCAGGTCAACCAGGACAGCCAGGCAAACCAGGACAGCCAGGCAAACCAGGGCAGCCAGGCAAACCAGGACAGCCAGGCAAACTAGAACAGCCAGGCAAACCAGAACAGCCAACCAAACCAGAGCAGCCAGGAAAACCAGGACAGCCAGGACAACCCGGACAGCCACAGCAGCCACAACAACCACAACAGCCACAACAACCACAGCAGCCACAACAGCCACAGCAGCCACAGCAGCCAGGTCAACCCGGACAGCCAGGCAAACCAGGACAGCCAGGCAAACCAGGACAACCAGGCAAACCAGAACAGCCAGGCAAACCAGAACAGCCAGGCAAACCAGGGCAGCCAGGCAAACCAGAACAGCCAGGCAAACCAGAACAGCCAGGCAAACCAGGGCAGCCAGGCAAACCAGGACAGCCAGGCAAACCAGGACAGCCAGGCCAACCCGGACAGCCACAGCAGCCACAACAACCACAGCAGCCACAACAGCCGCAGCAGCCAGGCAAACCAGGACAGCCAGGCCAACCCGGACAGCCACAGCAGCCACAACAGCCGCAGCAGCCAGGTCAACCCGGACAGCCACAGCAGCCACAACATCCACAACAGCCACAACAACCACAGCAGCCACAACAGCCACAGCAGCCGCAGCAGCCAGGTCAACCCGGACAGCCAGGCAAACCAGGACAGCCAGGCAAACCAGGGCAGCCAGGCAAACCAGGACAGCCAGGCAAACCAGGACAGCCAGGCAAACCAGAACAGCCAGGCAAACCAGAACAGCCAGGCAAACCAGGGCAGCCAGGCAAACCAGGACAGCCAGGCAAACCAGGACAGCCACAGCAGCCACAACAACCACAGCAGCCACAACAGCCGCAGCAGCCAGGCAAACCAGGACAGCCAGGCCAACCCGGACAGCCACAGCAGCCACAACAGCCGCAGCAGCCAGGTCAACCAGGACCGCCAGGTCAACCCGGACAGCCACAGCAGCCAGGCCAACCCGGACAGCCACAGCAGCCACAACAACCACAACAGCCGCAGCAGCCAGGCAAACCAGGACAGCCAGGCCAACCCGGACAGCCACAGCAGCCACAACAGCCGCAGCAGCCAGGTCAACCCGGACAGCCACAGCAGCCACAACAACCACAACAGCCACAACAACCACAGCAGCCACAACAGCCACAGCAGCCGCAGCAGCCAGGCAAACCAGGGCAGCCAGGCAAACCAGAACAGCCAGGCAAACCAGAACAGCCAGGCAAACCAGGGCAGCCAGGCAAACCAGGACAGCCAGGCAAACCAGGACAGCCAGGCAAACCAGAACAGCCAGGCAAACCAGAACAGCCAGGCAAACCAGGGCAGCCAGGCAAACCAGGACAGCCAGGCAAACCAGGACAGCCACAGCAGCCACAACAACCACAGCAGCCACAACAGCCGCAGCAGCCAGGCAAACCAGGACAGCCAGGCCAACCCGGACAGCCACAGCAGCCACAACAGCCGCAGCAGCCAGGTCAACCAGGACCGCCAGGTCAACCCGGACAGCCACAGCAGCCAGGCCAACCCGGACAGCCACAGCAGCCACAACAACCACAACAGCCGCAGCAGCCAGGCAAACCAGGACAGCCAGGCCAACCCGGACAGCCACAGCAGCCACAACAGCCGCAGCAGCCAGGTCAACCCGGACAGCCACAGCAGCCACAACAACCACAACAGCCACAACAACCACAGCAGCCACAGCAGCCGCAGCAGCCAGGTCAACCCGGACAGCCAGGCAAACCAGGACAGCCAGGCAAACCAGGACAACCAGGCAAACCAGAACAGCCAGGCAAACCAGAACAGCCAGGCAAACCAGGGCAGCCAGGCAAACCAGAACAGCCAGGCAAACCAGAACAGCCAGGCAAACCAGGGCAGCCAGGCAAACCAGGACAGCCAGGCATACCAGGACAGCCAGGCAAACCAGAACAGCCAGGCAAACCAGAACAGCCAGGCAAACCAGGGCAGCCAGGCAAACCAGGACAGCCAGGCAAACCAGGACAGCCACAGCAGCCACAACAACCACAGCAGCCACAACAGCCGCAGCAGCCAGGCAAACCAGGACAGCCAGGCCAACCCGGACAGCCACAGCAGCCACAACAGCCGCAGCAGCCAGGTCAACCAGGACCGCCAGGTCAACCCGGACAGCCACAGCAGCCAGGCCAACCCGGACAGCCACAGCAGCCACAACAACCACAACAGCCGCAGCAGCCAGGCAAACCAGAACAGCCAGGCAAACCAGAGCAGCCAGGAAAACCAGGACAGCCAGGCAAACCAGAACAGCCAGGCAAACCAGGGCAGCCAGGCAAACCAGAACAGCCAGGCAAACCAGAACAGCCAGGCAAACCAGGGCAGCCAGGCAAACCAGAACAGCCAGGCAAACCAGGGCAGCCAGGCAAACCAGGACAGCCAGGCAAACCAGGACAGCCACAGCAGCCACAACAACCACAGCAGCCACAACAGCCGCAGCAGCCAGGCAAACCAGGACAGCCAGGCCAACCCGGACAGCCACAGCAGCCACAACAGCCGCAGCAGCCAGGTCAACCAGGACCGCCAGGTCAACCCGGACAGCCACAGCAGCCAGGCCAACCCGGACAGCCACAGCAGCCACAACAACCACAACAGCCGCAGCAGCCAGGCAAACCAGAACAGCCAGGCAAACCAGAACAGCCAGGCAAACCAGAGCAGCCAGGAAAACCAGGACAGCCAGGCAAACCAGAACAGCCAGGCAAACCAGGGCAGCCAGGCACACCAGAACAGCCAGGCAAACCAGAACAGCCAGGCAAACCAGGGCAGCCAGGCAAACCAGGACAGCCAGGCAAACCAGGACAGCCAGGCCAACCCGCACAGCCACAGCAGCCACAACAACCACAACAGCCACAACAACCACAGCAGCCACAACAGCCACAGCAGCCGCAGCAGCCAGGTCAACCCGGACAGCCAGGCAAACCAGGACAGCCAGGCAAACCAGGACAACCAGGCAAACCAGAACAGCCAGGCAAACCAGAACAGCCAGGCAAACCAGGGCAGCCAGGCAAACCAGAACAGCCAGGCAAACCAGAACAGCCAGGCAAACCAGGGCAGCCAGGCAAACCAGGACAGCCAGGCAAACCAGGACAGCCAGGCCAACCCGGACAGCCACAGCAGCCACAACAACCACAACAGCCGCAGCAGCCAGGTCAACCAGGACAGCCAGGCAAACCAGGACAGCCACAGCAGCCACAACAACCACAGCAGCCACAACAGCCGCAGCAGCCAGGCAAACCAGGACAGCCAGGCCAACCCGGACAGCCACAGCAGCCACAACAGCCGCAGCAGCCAGGTCAACCAGGACCGCCAGGTCAACCCGGACAGCCACAGCAGCCAGGCCAACCCGGACAGCCACAGCAGCCACAACAACCACAACAGCCGCAGCAGCCAGGCAAACCAGAACAGCCAGGCAAACCAGAACAGCCAGGCAAACCAGAGCAGCCAGGAAAACCAGGACAGCCAGGCAAACCAGAACAGCCAGGCAAACCAGGGCAGCCAGGCAAACCAGAACAGCCAGGCAAACCAGAACAGCCAGGCAAACCAGGGCAGCCAGGCAAACCAGGACAGCCAGGCAAACCAGGACAGCCAGGCCAACCCGGACAGCCACAGCAGCCACAACAGCCGCAGCAGCCAGGTCAACCCGGACAGCCACAGCAGCCACAACAACCACAACAGCCACAACAACCACAGCAGCCACAACAGCCACAGCAGCCGCAGCAGCCAGGTCAACCCGGACAGCCAGGCAAACCAGGACAGCCAGGCAAACCAGGACAACCAGGCAAACCAGAACAGCCAGGCAAACCAGAACAGCCAGGCAAACCAGGGCAGCCAGGCAAACCAGAACAGCCAGGCAAACCAGAACAGCCAGGCAAACCAGGGCAGCCAGGCAAACCAGGACAGCCAGGCAAACCAGGACAGCCAGGCAAACCAGAACAGCCAGGCAAACCAGAACAGCCAGGCAAACCAGGGCAGCCAGGCAAACCAGGACAGCCAGGCAAACCAGGACAGCCACAGCAGCCACAACAACCACAGCAGCCACAACAGCCGCAGCAGCCAGGCAAACCAGGACAGCCAGGCCAACCCGGACAGCCACAGCAGCCACAACAGCCGCAGCAGCCAGGTCAACCAGGACCGCCAGGTCAACCCGGACAGCCACAGCAGCCAGGCCAACCCGGACAGCCACAGCAGCCACAACAACCACAACAGCCGCAGCAGCCAGGCAAACCAGAACAGCCAGGCAAACCAGAACAGCCAGGCAAACCAGAGCAGCCAGGAAAACCAGGACAGCCAGGCAAACCAGAACAGCCAGGCAAACCAGGGCAGCCAGGCAAACCAGAACAGCCAGGCAAACCAGAACAGCCAGGCAAACCAGGGCAGCCAGGCAAACCAGAACAGCCAGGCAAACCAGGGCAGCCAGGCAAACCAGGGCAGCCAGGCAAACCAGGGCAGCCAGGCAAACCAGGACAGCCACAGCAGCCACAACAACCACAGCAGCCACAACAGCCGCAGCAGCCAGGCAAACCAGGACAGCCAGGCCAACCCGGACAGCCACAGCAGCCACAACAACCACAACAGCCGCAGCAGCCAGGTCAACCAGGACAGCCAGGCAAACCAGGACAGCCACAGCAGCCACAACAACCACAGCAGCCACAACAGCCGCAGCAGCCAGGCAAACCAGGACAGCCAGGCCAACCCGGACAGCCACAGCAGCCACAACAGCCGCAGCAGCCAGGTCAACCAGGACCGCCAGGTCAACCCGGACAGCCACAGCAGCCAGGCCAACCCGGACAGCCACAGCAGCCACAACAACCACAACAGCCGCAGCAGCCAGGCAAACCAGAACAGCCAGGCAAACCAGAACAGCCAGGCAAACCAGAGCAGCCAGGAAAACCCGGACAGCCAGGCAAACCAGAACAGCCAGGCAAACCAGGGCAGCCAGGCAAACCAGAACAGCCAGGCAAACCAGAACAGCCAGGCAAACCAGGGCAGCCAGGCAAACCAGGACAGCCAGGCAAACCAGGACAGCCAGGCCAACCCGGACAGCCACAGCAGCCACAACAGCCGCAGCAGCCAGGTCAACCCGGACAGCCACAGCAGCCACAACAACCACAACAGCCACAACAACCACAGCAGCCACAACAGCCACAGCAGCCGCAGCAGCCAGGTCAACCCGGACAGCCAGGCAAACCAGGACAGCCAGGCAAACCAGGACAACCAGGCAAACCAGAACAGCCAGGCAAACCAGAACAGCCAGGCAAACCAGGGCAGCCAGGCAAACCAGAACAGCCAGGCAAACCAGAACAGCCAGGCAAACCAGGGCAGCCAGGCAAACCAGGACAGCCAGGCAAACCAGGACAGCCAGGCAAACCAGAACAGCCAGGCAAACCAGAACAGCCAGGCAAACCAGGGCAGCCAGGCAAACCAGGACAGCCAGGCAAACCAGGACAGCCACAGCAGCCACAACAACCACAGCAGCCACAACAGCCGCAGCAGCCAGGCAAACCAGGACAGCCAGGCCAACCCGGACAGCCACAGCAGCCACAACAGCCGCAGCAGCCAGGTCAACCAGGACCGCCAGGTCAACCCGGACAGCCACAGCAGCCAGGCCAACCCGGACAGCCACAGCAGCCACAACAGCCGCAGCAGCCAGGTCAACCAGGACCGCCAGGTCAACCCGGACAGCCACAGCAGCCAGGCCAACCCGGACAGCCACAGCAGCCACAACAACCACAACAGCCGCAGCAGCCAGGCAAACCAGAACAGCCAGGCAAACCAGAACAGCCAGGCAAACCAGAGCAGCCAGGAAAACCAGGACAGCCAGGCAAACCAGAACAGCCAGGCAAACCAGGGCAGCCAGGCAAACCAGAACAGCCAGGCAAACCAGAACAGCCAGGCAAACCAGGGCAGCCAGGCAAACCAGGACAGCCAGGCAAACCAGGACAGCCAGGCCAACCCGGACAGCCACAGCAGCCACAACAACCACAACAGCCACAACAACCACAGCAGCCACAACAGCCACAGCAGCCGCAGCAGCCAGGTCAACCCGGACAGCCAGGCAAACCAGGACAGCCAGGCAAACCAGGACAACCAGGCAAACCAGAACAGCCAGGCAAACCAGAACAGCCAGGCAAACCAGGGCAGCCAGGCAAACCAGAACAGCCAGGCAAACCAGAACAGCCAGGCAAACCAGGGCAGCCAGGCAAACCAGGACAGCCAGGCAAACCAGGACAGCCAGGCCAACCCGGACAGCCACAGCAGCCACAACAACCACAACAGCCGCAGCAGCCAGGTCAACCAGGACAGCCAGGCAAACCAGGACAGCCAGGCAAACCAGGGCAGCCAGGCAAACCAGGACAGCCAGGCAAACCAGAACAGCCAGGCAAACCAGAACAGCCAGGCCAACCCGGACAGCCACAGCAGCCACAACAACCACAACAGCCACAACAACCACAGCAGCCACAACAGCCACAGCAGCCACAGCAGCCAGGTCAACACGGACAGCCAGGCAAACCAGGACAGCCAGGCAAACCAGGACAACCAGGCAAACCAGAACAGCCAGGCAAACCAGAACAGCCAGGCAAACCAGAACAGCCAGGCAAACCAGGGCAGCCAGGCAAACCAGGGCAGCCAGGCAAACCAGGACAGCCAGGCAAACCAGAACAGCCAGGCAAACCAGGGCAGCCAGGCAAACCAGGGCAGCCAGGCAAACCAGAACAGCCAGGCAAACCAGGACAGCCAGGCAAACCAGGACAGCCACAGCAGCCACAACAACCACAGCAGCCACAACAGCCGCAGCAGCCAGGCAAACCAGGACAGCCAGGCCAACCCGGACAGCCACAGCAGCCACAACAGCCGCAGCAGCCAGGTCAACCAGGACCGCCAGGTCAACCCGGACAGCCACAGCAGCCAGGCCAACCCGGACAGCCACAGCAGCCACAACAGCCGCAGCAGCCAGGTCAACCAGGACCGCCAGGTCAACCCGGACAGCCACAGCAGCCAGGCCAACCCGGACAGCCACAGCAGCCACAACAACCACAACAGCCGCAGCAGCCAGGCAAACCAGAACAGCCAGGCAAACCAGAACAGCCAGGCAAACCAGAGCAGCCAGGAAAACCAGGACAGCCAGGCAAACCAGAACAGCCAGGCAAACCAGGGCAGCCAGGCAAACCAGAACAGCCAGGCAAACCAGAACAGCCAGGCAAACCAGGGCAGCCAGGCAAACCAGGACAGCCAGGCAAACCAGGACAGCCAGGCCAACCCGGACAGCCACAGCAGCCACAACAACCACAACAGCCACAACAACCACAGCAGCCACAACAGCCACAGCAGCCGCAGCAGCCAGGTCAACCCGGACAGCCAGGCAAACCAGGACAGCCAGGCAAACCAGGACAACCAGGCAAACCAGAACAGCCAGGCAAACCAGAACAGCCAGGCAAACCAGGGCAGCCAGGCAAACCAGAACAGCCAGGCAAACCAGAACAGCCAGGCAAACCAGGGCAGCCAGGCAAACCAGGACAGCCAGGCAAACCAGGACAGCCAGGCCAACCCGGACAGCCACAGCAGCCACAACAACCACAACAGCCGCAGCAGCCAGGTCAACCAGGACAGCCAGGCAAACCAGGACAGCCAGGCAAACCAGGGCAGCCAGGCAAACCAGGACAGCCAGGCAAACCAGAACAGCCAGGCAAACCAGAACAGCCAGGCCAACCCGGACAGCCACAGCAGCCACAACAACCACAACAGCCACAACAACCACAGCAGCCACAACAGCCACAGCAGCCACAGCAGCCAGGTCAACACGGACAGCCAGGCAAACCAGGACAGCCAGGCAAACCAGGACAACCAGGCAAACCAGAACAGCCAGGCAAACCAGAACAGCCAGGCAAACCAGAACAGCCAGGCAAACCAGGGCAGCCAGGCAAACCAGGGCAGCCAGGCAAACCAGGACAGCCAGGCAAACCAGGACAGCCAGGCCAACCCGGACAGCCACAGCAGCCACAACAACCACAGCAGCCACAACAGCCGCAGCAACCAGGCAAACCAGGACAGCCAGGCCAACCCGGACAGCCACAGCAGCCACAACAGCCGCAGCAGCCAGGTCAACCAGGACAGCCAGGTCAACCCGGACAGCCACAGCAGCCAGGCCAACCCGGACAGCCACAGCAGCCACAACAACCACAACAGCCGCAGCAGCCAGGTCAACCAGGACAGCCAGGCAAACCAGGACAGCCAGGCAAACCAGGACAGCCAGGCAAACCAGGACAGCCAGGCCAACCCGGACAGCCACAGCAGCCACAACAACCACAACAGCCACAGCAGCCACAACAGCCGCAGCAGCCAGGTCAACCAGGACAGCCAGGTCAACCCGGACAGCCACAGCAGCCAGGCCAACCCGGACAGCCACAGCAGCCACAACAACCACAACAGCCACAACAACCACAGCAGCCACAACAGCCACAGCAGCCACAACAGCCGCAGCAGCCAGGTCAACCAGGACAGCCAGGCAAACCAGAACAGCCAGGCAAACCAGAACAGCCAGGCAAACCAGGGCAGCCAGGCAAACCAGGACAGCCAGGCCAACCCGGACAGCCAGGCCAACCCGGACAGCCACAGCAGCCACAACAGCCACAACAGCCACAGCAGCCACAACAGCCGCAGCAGCCAGGTCAACCAGGACAGCCAGGTCAACCCGGACAGCCACAGCAGCCAGGCCAACCCGGACAGCCACAGCAGCCACAACAACCACAACAGCCGCAGCAGCCAGGTCAACCAGGACAGCCAGGCAAACCAGGACAGCCAGGCAAACCAGGACAACCAGGCAAACCAGAACAGCCAGGCAAACCAGAACAGCCAGGCAAACCAGGGCAGCCAGGCAAACCAGGGCAGCCAGGCCAACCCGGACAGCCACAGCAGCCACAACAACCACAACAGCCACAACAGCCACAGCAGCCACAACAGCCACAGCAGCCAGGTCAACCAGGACAGCCAGGTCAACCCGGACTGCCGCAGCAGCCACAACAGCCAGGTCAACCAGGACAGCCAGGCAAACCAGGACAGCCAGGCAAACCAGGACAGCCAGGCAAACCAGGACAGCCAGGCAAACCAGGACAGCCAGGCCAACCCGGACAGCCACAACAACCACAACAGCCACAACAGCCACAGCAGCCACAACAGCCACAGCAGCCAGGTCAACCAGGACAGCCAGGTCAACCCGGACAGCCGCAGCAGCCACAACAACCGCAGCAGCCACAACAGCCAGGTCAACCAGGACAGCCAGGCAAACCAGAACAGCCAGGCGAACCCGGACAGCCACAGCAGCCACAACAACCGCAACAGCCACAACAACCACAGCAGCCACAACAGCCACAGCAGCCAGGTCAACCCGGACAGCCACAGCAGCCACAACAGCCGCAGCAGCCACAACAACCACAGCAGCCACAACAGCCACAGCAGCCACAGCAGCCAGGTCAACCAGGACAGCCAGGTCAACCCGGACAGCCGCAGCAGCCACAACAACCGCAGCAGCCACAACAGCCAGGTCAACCAGGACAGCCAGGCAAACCAGAACAGCCAGGCGAACCCGGACAGCCACAGCAGCCACAACAACCGCAACAGCCACAACAACCACAGCAGCCACAACAGCCACAGCAGCCAGGTCAACCCGGACAGCCACAGCAGCCACAACAGCCGCAGCAGCCACAACAACCACAGCAGCCACAACAGCCACAGCAGCCACAGCAGCCAGGTCAACCAGGACACCCAGGCAAACCAGGACAGCCACAACAGCCACAGCAGCCACAACAGCCACAGCAGCCACAACAACCACAACAGCCACAACAACCACAACAGCCACAGCAGCCACAACCACAGCAGCCACAACAGCCGCAGCAGCCATGTCAACCAGGAGGCCCAGGATATCCCGGACGGCCTCAGCAACCAGGACACTCAGGGAGACCGGGCAACCCAGGCCGAACAAAAGGCAAGATTTGCGTATGCTATGACGATGTCTCTGACATCCCCTGGAACGTCCGCCGTTTCATTGGACTCCAAAATTAAAAAAGAAACGTGATCCCACTGAAAATACCGACTTCTTACCGACTACGAGTAAACCCGAACGGTATCTTACATTACGAGTACATACATTTTATTTATTTATAATGAGCAATGTGAAAAAAAAAAAATTGTATTCAATTTAAATATTGTTTCTTTGTTACACCCTCTCTCTCACCTAAGTTTTTCTCAACAGCTCAACACCAATGAGTAAATCCTATTTTGTGTGTTCAAAAACCGTAGGTAACTTCATGCGTATAGGTTGAGAAATTCGAGCTGAGGGGCTACCGCGAACCACAAACGAAGTATCTCCCTCTCTGTTGCTCCAATATGCAAGAGCGACAGGTACTGTGGCGCCAAGGCGGAACATTTGAAAACAGGACAAAAGTGACTGTCACGTCTGTTACGAAGTGGTTACGAAGTAACTAAGTATTAATCTGTGACACAAAACATTGCCATACTTAATTTTTATTTGTTTGACAGATCATTTGCTTGGAAGACTTAGGGTCGGTTTGCACTAAACGGATCGGATCGGAACGGATTTTACAATTTTTAAACGATATTCAATCATAGTATGTACATTGTATTTAAAGTCTATATTACCAAGCCGCGATCGGCTCCGTTCGTCTGTCGACGTATCCGATCAGCTCCGTGTACGCATGCCGACGCATCAGTACGGCTCCGTTCACCTGCCGACGTATCCGATCGGATTCTTTCGAACTAATTCCCGAAACGAAAGTGCAGACATCACTCAATGACGGATGTAGATAAAAATTGATTTGTTTGGTGCAAAAGCATACGTAGTGCACGATAGTAATTAAACTATTTGACTAGGCGCAGGCGGATACCTACATTCGCAAGCGGCCGTACGGAGCCGTACGGGCGCGATTGGATGTCGACGCATTCTTTCCGATCCGATCCGATGCGAGCCGATGCGAGCCGTTTGGTGGACACCGACCCTTAAAGACCTTAATGTATCCCGACTCTACTTTCTGGCGGCCGCCGTTTGTTTCACTATGTAGTTATCAACTTTTTTATGAATCAGAAATGTAGCAGAGATTGTACGTTCAGGTTTTACAGCATTTTTAGGGTTCCGTAGCCAAAATAACGTATCACTCAATATATATATATATTCTGATTTCTTGTTTTTCTTTTTGTACTCATTTCGTGTTTGTAGCAATCAAATAAATGTTTTATCTGTCTGTTGCACAAAAGAAACCATATTTTACAAAAGACGGACTTATTTCGATATGGTATTCTCACTATTCTCTACTAGAAAAGCAGAAATTTTAAGCATTATCACAATTCAACGTTGAAACTCAATGTTTTATTTATTTTAATATATTATATAAGGTACTAATAGATTAAGTAACAATACTTTTAAAGCTGGTAGTACTCGCCTCTAGAAGTAAACTGAAGTATAAAACAAATTTAAAGTTTATGTTAGTTTTGGAAAAAATTAGGTAAACAACTTAGCCACACAAAAACAGCCAAAAAAAGTTAATGAGATAAACACTCCGCTTGACATAAAGTGTTTTATGTCACACCTGACCATAAAGCGGCAATTACCGCACGCTCCGCGCGCGGGAAATCCCACTTCCTGGCCAGGGGGTGACATAAAATTTTGTACTTAACACGGGCGGTAATAAAGAAAGCCTCAGATCGCATATTTATCGCCCTTGCCTTCGGCTCGGGCGTCAAATACCTGGGATCTGAGACATTCTTTGTTTTACCGCCCTTGTTAAGTAATGTACTAAAACACCATGTAGTTGATAATACAAAGGATCATTTTGTTTCGGCAGAATTTTAATTTATTCAGTTTGTTCAGAAAATTAATTTCTTGAATTTAAACTTTCGTGAGCCATGTTTATAACTTTATTTTACTAAACGGTTAAAACTCACGTATTAATTGTCACTTCGGGCGACATGTTTCGAACTCGTCGGGAGTTCTTCCTCAGGATGAGTGCGTCTGCGACCCGCGCCGATTGCACACTGTCGAACTACCCGCCGCCCGCCGCAAGGCACGTGGCGCACGCGCAGACAACGCGGGGGCGGGGGGGCGAAGTGACAATTAATACGTGAGTTTTAACCGTTTAGTAAAATAATAGTACATTACTTAACAAGGGCGGTAAAACAAAGAATGTCTCAGATCGCAGGTATTTGACGCCCGAGCCGAAGGCAAGGGCGATAAATATGCGACATGAGGCTTTCCTTATTACCGTCCGTGTTAAGTACAAAATTTTATGTCACCCCCTGGCCAGGAAGTGGGATTTCCCGCGCGCGGAGCGTGCGGTAATTACCGCTTTATGGCCAGATGTGACATAAAATTAATTTCTATTTAATGTTAATTGTTTTGATGTACTTACCTAATATAACATACTTACAAATATTGATACCAAATTTGTTAAATAAAGTTATTTTTATTTTTTTAATTCTGTCAGTTTAGTCTGTCTTTTTTACAGTATTCGCTAAAAACGAGCGATTTACTTGGCTGAATGTAAGTTTTACGATTCCATGTTTGAGAAATTAAAAAACAAATTCAAATCAAACCTTATTTATTGACACAAGTTGCGTATTATATATTACAAAACGCCTACATTAAAGGCACTTTCTTGTAGAATTATTGCTTGTACATATTGTTTCTTACACTATTTTACATCGTGTACACATTTTTGGAACCATTCGAACCACGGATTATTTTATCGGCTGCAAATATCGTCAACGATCGAGAAACAGCAAGACTCGACGAAAAAGAACGTGCGAGACACGATTATTATCACTAAATTTTAGTTATGGTTACGAAATTATATTTAACGGTTAACGGCACGACAATTTTTGTGTAATAACTACAATTTGGTTTCGTAGGGATAAGGTAGTGTAAAACATATCTTTTGCTAGTAAATAATGCCAGCTAAACTTTAGTATTAATGACTAAAATTTAGTAATTAGGGCAGTAACAAAACGACTTTGTAAAATCTAGTTATGTTTTTTTCTCCGTGCTCGCTCTCGGCCTGTCTCGGAGTTTCTCGACCAGTGTGTACAGCCGGCACAACAGTTATACAACCCCATAGGCACAATTTGGCCCTGTAAAAGTGTGGCTATATTTATCAACAAGGCAAACTTCAAAAAAGAACATACATTACCTGAATAAAAATGCAACATTTTAAATGCTATATATCTATCAGTGACATGTAGCGTAGCACCTATGAAAAATATAATAATAGACATATTTACAACATAACACTAAACTTTTAATATTTTTGGTAATATAATACATTTTCATACGCACCAGTATCGTTTTACAAATCTATAACAACAGTAAATTCATATTTTTCGGTTAACAACCAATACCTACTCACTAGCAGAGCTGTCAATATTAAAATAAAATGTATACGGTTGAACTCACGCAATAAATGAGTTAATTATTGCCGGATACAAATAAATAGATAAATAATAGTTCATTACTTACCTACGGGCGGTACGAGTAAAAGAAAGCATGTCACAGATCGCAAATGTTTGTCTATAAATGCGATGCGAGACTGTCTCTATTACCCCGTAGTGAGTACAGAATTTTACGTCGGCCCCTGGTCATAAACTGGGATTTTCCGCACGCATGTACAGTACCCGGCAATATATATTGCACGTCGGTCTTTGGAAAGAGACAATTAGCTGTTTACGACGATGTCCGAACACCGGCGAACGTCCATCAATTATATTATTAATTAATTGACGTTTCATATCAAATAAATATTCCACTTTATAGACTTTATTAGTTTACGTCAAATCGGTGACATGTAAACTTTAGATATCTATAGAGAGCTGTTACAACTACTAAAAAAAGTATTGTCAAACAATCATGTATCAATTTATACATCGAACAGTTTGGAGTTGGGTGGTTTCAACAACTCTGTATTAGAGCTGAGCGTTTTTTTTTCAATAAGCGTTTCGTAAAACGCTTTCGCTTACAGTAACGGAATAACAGTTTCTTATGAGAACAAAAAACAGTTTTTATGGGGCATGCTGCTGCAATCTTTGCCACTAGGTGGCGCCACTAGAGTATGCCACATCTCGATTGATGCACATTTAACTTTAAAAAATATTGTACGTTTAAAATACCGTTATAAATAATAATTATTATTAAACTTTGTATCTTAGGCTGAGACACTGTCGGTTAATATTTCAAAGCCATTCAAATACAAAAGGTTTTGTTTAGACAGAAGGGTGTCAGTTATATTTTCGTAAACATATACTCGTCCGTTTAGCGCGATAAAATGGATCCAAATGAAAAATACGGACGTCTGACTCTGACACAGCTAAAAACACTTTTACGGCAACGCGAGCAATCAGTAAAAGGACCGCAAAATTAAGGTGGTTGTAGTGGGAAAAATGAGGAAATTTCTAAAAAAAAAACTAATTATTAATATATTAGTATGTGTTTCGTAAAATATACGTAATAATAAACATTATCAGCAAATATCAAGTTCATAGGTCTCATCCCAAAGAGAATAATAATCACGAACGAATGTCTTGGCACAGACTCAGTGGCGCCACCTAGTGGCAAAGTTTGGCAGCCGCCAACCCCATTATTCTCTTTGGGCTGAGACCTATGAACTTGATATTTGGTGATAATGTTTATTATTACGTATATTTTACGGAACACATACTAATACATTAATAATTAATTTTATTTTCAGAAATTTCCTCATTTTTCCCATTACATCCACCTTAATTCTGCGGTCCTTTTACTGATTGCTCGCGTTGCCGTAAAAGTGCTTTTAGCTGTGCCAGAGTCAGACGTCTGTATTTTTCATTTGGATCCTTTTTATCGCGCTAAACGGACGAGTATATGTTTACGAAAATATAACTTACACGCTCCTGTCTAAACAAAACCTTTTGTATTTAAATGGCTTTGAAACATTAACCGACAGTGTCTCGACCTAAGATACAAAGTTTAATACTTATTATTATTTATAACGGTATTTTAACCGTACAATATTTTTTAAAGTTAAATGTGCATCAATCGAGATGTGACAAACTCTAGTGGCGCCATCTATGCAGAGCTTTGCGCCGCCTGCCCCATTAAAAGCGACCACCAAAGCTGCAATGCAACGCAACAATGAAACTACACTACATGAAAATAGAAACGAGACTCAAAACTGACATAACTCAAACTATAACCTATAACTTTCATTGATGTAGTGATCGAAACGACGAAACGAAACAAAACTTAACTTTGTTCGGTTGGGCGCGCTTTGTGTCAAAAACGTTTTGTATTGATGATTGACAAAAATGCGCTCTATTCGCAAGATGTTAAGGCTTAATTTTGAAAATTATTTCTTTCGTTCGTTTCGTTTTGTCGGGCGCCGCAGTGAAAAAAACTAGTTACTTTTGAAAGTGTTTCGTGAAACTGTTTCCAGATAATGAAAAGGTTACGTTTCGTTACACTTAAAAGTCGCAACGACCCAGCTCTACTCTGTATTATATATTTTGACGACGACTGACAAACGTCACACAGGTAGTGTGAGAGAACGCTCTATGAAGCCGAAATTTGCCGAATCTCTTTCCAAAGGCCGACCTGCAATAGGTATATATCTATTTATTGCCGGGTACTGTAGTAATAGTCATGATACAATAACATGCGATAGGTATGGCAATTCGGTACAT
Organism: Cenopis cana; assembly: GCA_951800055.1. Classification (NCBI taxonomy): domain Eukaryota; kingdom Metazoa; phylum Arthropoda; class Insecta; order Lepidoptera; family Tortricidae; genus Cenopis; species Cenopis cana. The sequence goes on along the minus strand of OX637498.1, from coordinate 4,342,820 downwards.
CGGTTAGTAGTATTGGGTGACACAAATCACGGCATCAGGCTATCGATGGTTTAGTCCGGACACTGGTTTATTTAAGGCCGAATAGTCATAAAGATAAGCTAATTTGTACTACAAAGGAGCTTACTATTACAAAAGAGCATAGGTGATTTCTTACACACAGCATAAGCTAACGTAATAGTTCGCACTAAAGTTCAATGTGAAATGACACCAATAAAAATTGTACTGCGACAAAAAAAATTTGACGGTAGTTACTGAGATCTTTTCTCTTTACGGAACACACCATGTATTTTAAGCTTTAAAGAAACTATGCGTAGGTCCCAATTCAAAAGTTCGTGTTACGACTTGTGACTATTCGAAATAAGAAGTGCTATTGTTGCACAATTAGTTTTATTGCTTCAAGTTTTATGGCTTCTTAGCCTTACACAGCTGTCCAAGCTATATGCGGACGCAAGTGTATGTGTGTGTGTGACGTCACCCGGGTCACATTGGCAGACCATGTTTTCTTAGACCACTTTATGACCAGGTGTGACTACCTGGTGCCGTTATCTTAAGCTTAAAAAAATGATTATTTAATCACTACAAAAAAGATAGCTACCAAACTTACCCCCTACTTAAACGTCCATCAAAGCTATTTTATAGGTCGACCGCTTAAGAGGAGGGGTAGGGCAAGCTCTCTCCATACAAACTTTGTGCAGGATTTACTTCGTTTGTGTTTGCATTAAAGTTATGATTTTTGGTCAGTATGCTTATTTTTCTGATAGCTATTTCGTGATGTATTTTTTTTTTAATATTTTTCGAAATATTTGAAAATTTTCACATCACGATCTTCGCATATCTAATATTTACAACCAAAAAAATAATATATTTGTTAGTGCCAAAACCGACGAATAAAACGTGCACAAAGTTTGTATGGGGAAGGCCTTGCCCTACCCTGCGCCTTAAGGCGAGGGGGTGAGCAAGCTCTCTCCATACAAACTTTGTGCAAGTTTTTCTTCGCTTGTGTTTGCATTACACTTATGATTTTTGCTCAGTATGCTTATTTTTCTGTTACCCCATTACCTGGAGAATTTGTTTTAATTTTTTTTCTGTATTTTTTTTCTATTTTTTTGAAATGTTTGCATTTTTTTGTGGGGTTCTTCGTATATCCAATATTTAAAGCAAAAAAAAAATATTCGGGTGTGCCAAAAGCAACGAATAAAACTTGCACAGAGTTTGTATGGAGAAGGCCCCTACCCTGCGCCGCGCGGAAGGGGGAGGCCCGCTACCCGTCCACTACCCTTTGACGTCTCCCCAAACTATAGTTAAATAGCCGCTAAAATTCGTTTATCCTTATCTCTCCCATTGACACAAGTGCTTGTGAGACCGTGACAAAAGACATTTATGGTTAAGGGTATTACTACAACTACTGTTGTAATGCCTATACTAAGTGCCAGTTGCACCAACGTACGAACACAGACCGGTCAACGTCAAATATGGCGCCGGCAGCTGTCATCCCATAGAAACTTGTCAAACTTTCCATACAATCAGATTTGACGAACACCGCTTACGATTACAGACTGTTTGGTGCATCCCAGCCTAAGTGCCAGTTGCACCGACTTTCCATACAATCGTATGGAACGTTTGACAAGTTTCTATGGGATGACAGCTACCGGCGCCATATTTGACGATGACCGGTCTGTCTGTGTTCGCACGTTGGTGCAACTGGCACTAAGGCTGGGTTGCACCAAACCGTCTGTAATCGTAAGCGGTGTTCGTCAAATCTGATTGTATGGAAAGTTTGACAAGTTTCTATGGGATGACAGCTGCCGGCGCCATATTTGACGATGACCGGTCTGTCTGTGTTCGCACGTTGGTGCAACTGGCACTAAGTCTTGATAAACTTTTTTTAGGCAAATTGTATTTTAACCCGTTTCATCATTCTAATAAAAGTTTCTTATTTTAATATTTTTGAACGGCATTAGGTGCTTTAGAAAATATTAAAATATATTGTTAAATTTGTACTAATTATACTTAATTGCAATAAAATATTAAATTGAAAAATAGACTGATGAGTTTGATTTGTTAAGCTGGGTGGACATTAGCTTACTGTAAGGCGGCGGTTGTCACACATAAAATAATTTACCTGAAAAGTCGTAATAAGTAGTTTTTAATCGATGTGACCTAAATTTGGGTTTATTGTTTTTCGACTATACGATTCGTTTACAATCAATTCACTCAATTGCGATTATGATACAACGATATTTCGAAACCCTGTCTATGTTCTTTTTTTTTTAATTGTTAAAGCAGATCTATATCTAACCTAACCTAAAATTATCTATTTTGATACGATTAATTTGTCAAAAAATAGTTTGTAACATTGTAAATAATGCAGAACCAGCGATATTGAGCTCACCGATATTACTAATACACTCAATGGCAAATAAAATGGGTATTGTATGGAATTTGAAAGAGTATCAATTATTTTTGCTCTTGATTGTATTAGTACATTACTTAACGCGGGCGGTAAAATAAAGAATGTCTCAGATCGCAGCTATTTGACGCCCGAGCCGAAGGCAAGGGCGATAAATATGCGATCTGAGGCTTTGTTTTTTACCGCCCGTGTTAAGTACAAAATTTTATGTCGCCCCCTGGCCAGGAAGTGGGTTTTTTCGCGCGCGGAGCGTGCGATAATGGCCACTTTATGGCCAGGTGTGACATAAATTGTTTTTATAGCACTAAGAACCACATTCAATGGTGCTTGTAATGCTAAAAGCCTAGCTAGAATGATCGCATTTATGTTGGACATATAACATTCGTCCCTTACTAGCATGTATGTAAGTGCGAGAGGGACGAATGCTATACGGTGACACCACCAATAATGGACACTTTAAGCTGCCAAGCACCAGGTAATGGACACTTCAATCCTAATTCAAAGAGCATACGGATTCATCATCATCCTCCTAGCGTTATCCCAGTACAGTTGCATCCTGAAGGATGCCTGGGGTCCGCTACCTAATCCCAAGATTTGGCGTAGGCACTAGTTTTTACGGAAGCGACTGTCATCTGACCTTCCAACCCCGAGGGGAAACTAGACCTTATTGGGATTAGGCTTTGTCAAGTGAGTCGGCAACTTGACTGTTAGAAGTTCTCAAACCGCCCGAAGGCCTCCAACTTGGCTTAACGACTGCTGCCATAGACAGCAACCGGGATCAACGGCTTAACGTGCCTTCCAAAGCACGGGAGCGCTCAGTTAGTAACCACTCAAAGCGGTCACCCATCCAAGTCCTGACCGCTGCCCACGTTGCTTAACCTTAGATACCGCCAGCGGTACGCAGGCGCCGCTGGGCCACGAGCGCTCAAGAGCATACGGATTACGGTTTTAAATTGATTGTGCTATAAAAAATGCATGACTCTTATTTTCTTTTACATAAGAGTCAATGTACATCATTGGGCCTTGTCCATTACTGGTGGTGTCACCCTATGTCCGACGTTAACGCGATCATCCTATCTAGGAATTACTAGGTATAATAATTAATTACCAGTACTTACCGATAAAAAAATATCTAACTACAACAGTATTTAATACTATCGGCAATACAAATTATTAACAGTATGTAATATATACTACTAGTATTTGTTTCATTTTCATCTCAAACAATACGGTACCTTTTGGCGTCAATACGACGCCAGAATCATTTCATATGCATTTACAAATCGTCATTATTTACTTTGACTACCTATTTCTTGATAATGATATATTTAAAGTAATGACAATACGCCAATATTACCTACATGCAATTATTATTCATATTTGTACTACAATTAGAACAACTTTTTACCTGCGCTTCCAACTGGGAAACTCTATTCTGCAAATGCATTATCGTGGCATCTTTCTGTTTTAGCTGCATTTTTAACATCATTATAGAATCTTCTAGAGCCCCATACACCGCTTGGACCTCCGGCTGGTAACTGAAGACCTGCGGAGGCTCGTCCAGACAGAAAAACTCCCTCACAACAGGATGGTTCGGTAACTTCTTCACTATAGCGTTCACGAATACTTGCAAGCCTCTAACTCGATCCTCCAAAAATGCAGAGTCAAAGTTGTCTCTAAACCAGCGTTTCCCTGGCAACGGCAGCATTATATTAGGCTGCTCCGCTTTAATCCTAGAGTATAATCTAACGAAGTCTGTGTATCTTCTGAAAACTAGCCACGATTGGTCCCGCTTGTCATCTTCCACTTTCAACTTGTATATCGTGAACCTGGCCCGTTCTTCCATCACTTCATAACCGACTATTGGTATCTGTAGCGATTCAAACTTCTTAATTTCCTCGCTGTGTAAGCTTAAGTCTACATTGCTTAAACTATTTTGTACAACGTTTAGTCTGTCTTGGCAATTGTCATGGATGTTTCCCATGCTTTTAAAGTGGGTGCGAGATTGGATCCGAGGTCTGCGTTCTGCCATCTCGTTGTCAGACATGGCTGTATCGTTGTAATTTTTGTTATATTTGGTCAATTTAATAGGGGCCACTGCGCTGTAATCATCACTTGATGTCGAGGACAATTCGTTATTCAAGTTGTGCCTTGTCTCGTTTGTTACATCTTTGTGAAGTGTTTCCATTTTAGTCTGTAAATAAAATAGAAATAATGAAATTAGTGGACAATCATTCACATTATATCTGGTGAAAATATTCCTAGTAGTAGTGTCGGGTTAGAACAGTACCATCCCTTGTCTTTCTGTAGGTTTCAATTTTCAAAGCAGCCAATAAGAAATGTGCCTGGGGAGTGAATAGTAGGATGTCTATTGTCTGTCTATGATAGTAAACCAACAAATGATCCCAAAAAAAGGAAATTAATAAATATGACCAAAATCTTAAATTTAAAACTCCTATGACGTTGTATGTGACGTCAACACGCTTTGTATGGGACGTTTTCGGATTTGGCTCGTCGCCGCGTTGGTGAACACACGTGGTCGGCGCGACGACGAGCTGAATCCACTACCGAACAAAACCAGTTGCCTACTGTCATGGCGTCGTTAGCGAACAACGTCTTTGAACAAGTATTGGCGAAATCATCATGAATTTGATGGAAAGCCTTTTTTTTATTTAAAGAGTGAAGTGTGTGTGGGACGTTTTCAGGGCGCGGCAGTTATGCTGTAATTGGTGTACTTTGACTTTGACACCCATTTTTGTCTTTTGTGTTGTTTACAATTAAAACAACACAAAAGACAAAATTTTAATTCCATTCCATATAAACATTTGTTCCTCTCTATAAACTGGTTCGAATGGCATCATGAAAAAAAAACGATGCGTAAGTATTCACAATTGTAGGAATAAGGTTAAAGTGTCTTGTTGGTGATGAGCTGGCAACTTATCACTGCAATATTACATATTCTCCATCTTTACAATTGCTATTCATAATTCATAATTTATTGAATCAAAATTGTGTAACATGACAGTAAAACCATAGCGTTACAGCGATTCATATCTTAATATCTAAATTATAAACTAAGTCCTCATTGATTCCCATTCATACTTCTCTCTAACACTCTCTGACATTCGGTCATCAGTCTTGCCATCCCTGTCACAAACACATCACATTGCGGCGACGCTGCGAGCACGGAGTTGAGTAGAGCAGTCGAGCAAGGAAGAAAAAGCGGCACTGAAAATTTAATTTGTGCCCAGCCCATACCACACAAGTTACATACCTCCACCGCACAAGTTACATAGTTAAAGTATTGTTAATATTACTCTAAGAATAATTTTTTGTACACTCATTGTATACTTTGTGGCGGAGTTAATAAACATAAACCTTTTGCGAATGCAGGTGTGATGTTATGTATTAAATATGTAAAAATATATCAAGGCAATAATTTACTACTAATTAAAAATGTGAAAGTAACTGTCAGTTTATAACTGTTTCAAACTTAACACTTGCTCTTGCACTTGTTTTAAATTAAATTTGCTACACACAGTTGCTATTACATTTAAAACATAGCAGTGGCAGAGCGTCCATACAACTCGATTCCCACCGGCTTGCCTAAGTTCACACCAGCCACACCAGTTCTTTTAGTATGGCTCATGAAGGATAAAGCGGGTATTACACTGTCCTGAATTCAGGACACTTAGAAGGGTTCCGACCTATATGTTAGAGCCAGATGCTTCAACTCCCCTCCACTAGTTAGGACGCCTGATTCAGGACAGTGTAATAGCCGCTTAAGAAAGGCAAACTATTTCCGGCTTCCCTAAGAATATTTTTGATGCGCCGCCACTGAAACATAGTATGAATATACATTCATCTACACATAACATACCTACTTTATAGTGAAGAAAATGAGGGACTGCAGATATTTTTAATTAGAAATATATCCCATACTCTGGAATATACCTATAATGGTATTTCCTAAGTACGGTGACACCACCAGTAATAGACAAGGCCCAATGATGTACATTGACTCTTATGTAAAAGAAAATAGGAGTCATGCATTTTTTATAGCACAATCAATTTAAATCCGTATGCTCTTTGAATTATGATTGAAGTGTCCATTACTGGTGCTTGTCAGCTTAATGTGTCCATTATTGGTGGTGTCACCCTATTGGACTCTTCAAAAAAGTTGTGAATTATTATTAACTAGCGACCCGCCCCGGCTTCGCACGTGTGCAAATTATACATATAAACCTTCCTCTTGAATCACTCTATCTATTAAAAAAAAAACCGCATTAAAATCAGTTGCGTAGTTTTAAAGATCTAAGCATACAACGGGATAGACAGAAAGAAGCAACTTTGTTTTATATATTATTATTTATTTTTTATTTATTTATTTATTAAACAAGAACGGTTCACCAATTACACTTGTTTATGACTAGGTACGAGTTAGTTAGTTAGTTAGTTAGGTACGAGTACAATGCATGTAGTAATTTACTAATTACACACAAGAAAATAAATATAACTGATGCATTCATCCATCAATTTTCATACATCTCACAATAAGCGAGGCATCGAGACATTAGTTTCGGCCAGCGATCAGTAAAGATGTCGACCTGCGGGTCATGGTGCAGGAGCCTATTGAGTAAGTTGTGCATGTCGCACAGCGGAGAGTGGCGGCGCGCAGCTGTTGCTCGCGATTCTGTGTCGTCGAAAAGCTGCAAGAAATTGCGTCTGCGGGACCTGTTTGGTGGTACTATAATGTAGTTGACTATGTTGTGCAGTACTATGTAGTGATTTTACACTGTAAGTTTAATTTTGGACCAAACCTAAAAAAATCTATATATAAATTGTCTTGTATGGTAGTGTAGGTTAATGTGTTCCTTTGTATGATAATATAGGGGGTTAAATATATAGAGCAAATAGAGTATCTACAAATTGTATACAAATATGAGTATAGCAAGTTAGTACTTTTATCTCATAAGCGCATGTGAGCCATGGTTGTGTGTCGAGCTATACATGCACATTGTCTCTGTGTGTGTCAGCGTAGGAGCTATGAATACACACTGTCTATGTGTTTGCATTAGAGATGCAACGGATAGTTGTTTGGCCGGATACCGGATATTCGGCCTCATCACAGGCCGCACTAGGCCCGCCCGCCTACATTTTAGTTTGGCGGTGGGCGCGTCGTGCAGGTTTCAACCTGTTACGTATTGTAGGTTCGCGCGGAACGTTTTCTAGGCAAGAAACGAGTTTTATTAGGTCAGTACGTACGAAACTATTTCGTATGCAGTACACGTGCACCCGCTTATTTATCAAAGTTAAATACAAACTATACAAAGTTAAATACCAAACAGAATCACTATTCTGTATCCGGCCGGAGAGTGCGCAACTATCCGGTATTCGGCGGGATAGTAAAATAATGGCCGGATAAGCCGGATACCGGATAGCAACCGGATATCCGTTGCATCTCTAGTTTGCATGTGTCACAACTACATCTATAGCGCTCGTAAAATAAATGTACTACCTCTGCTAGGATATTTATGATCAGAAAGGAGAATATCACAAGTCCGCTTTTGAGCAAGCACACCAAAACTAACATAGGAGGCACAGTGGATAATAAAAACTATGAGCTGAACTGAATTGGATTACAATAACATACATAAAAGCTAAGTTATAAAAACACTTGGCATTGACATTGAAAGATAAATAGACAGTCATGACTCATGAGTAATCAAAAAAACGATGATAGAAAGAAGGACCGTGAATTTCGAAGTAATTCATAAAAACATCCTTATAACATAAGTTGAATGACGGAGTAACCTTCACAGCTAATTAAGGTGCTTTAGACTTACGTTTTAGAAGAGATTGGAGCAGTTTATGTCATAAATAGCTGCCTGGATACCACAATGACGCTAGCACACCTTGTACGGTCCTTTTGAACACATTTCTATAGCTTCAACAACTAAACAATGAACTAAGTTTTATACTATCTAGATTTGAGTTATATTGCATTAGCACCGTAGTTGATTGGTTGTAAATTGAGCAAGATATCGTAATGTGTAAATAAAACAGCAATTAATAGGAAATGTGATAAATAACAGTGATAAAGTTTACAAAATACAAGCACGAACAACGTAGAAATTTTTGACAGTTATTAAAGGATGCGTTCCACATCGCTGCAGACGAATGGTTTTTGAATAAATGTGTTCCAGTTACACACTTGGCGAAAGGTGGCTGGCCAAGTTTTCAATGAAGCGTGTTCAGCTATCGACTATGGTATTGAATGCAATAATAGAATTTGGAACAGAAAAAAAATGAATGACGTTTGATTGATTGTTGTAGGTTGTAGGCAAGCTACGACTGATGTATTTCTCAAAATAAGTTTTTCTGTGTATATATGAATAATGTCTCGTTTTTTACTATTAAATTTTAAAGACTTCGGCCTGAACCAAGATATAACACAGACGATTCAGTCTGAAACGCTAGCTTGTATATGTTGTTTGGACTCAAATGTGCCTCTTATTAACCTGTCGACTTGTAAACATGAATTGTATCTGCAAAGTTTCTACAAAACTGTCGTAAGTTGCATGACTATTATACTACGATAAGCTAAACTAGAAAATAACACTTATGGACATGTTAAATTCTAATAAGATTGACTTCTAATGACTTGTTTTTTAATTCAAATTCACAAAAAGTTGAATACCTGAAAGACTTACCAGTAATTTTTATAACACACACATTTTCGTAGTTCTTTGCGTGCAGCTGGGTTCCCACTGTCAGCATGCATGAGGCATGCCCAACCAAACATGGATCATTTGCTGAACTGTGCGCTCAGTGTGGCCCCAGCCCATGGTTTTCAAATTACATCCATTGAGTGATCCACCCTACTGTATACTGCTTTATCAAAGAACCCCATACAGTAATCCATGAGGAAAAAAATCAGCAGGGAATTTATGCCAGAACCAGTGTTTATGGAAGGTAGTTCCTCAGGAACCATGCTCTTGTCAGATGCCTCAAGACCCAGTAGACCCTGTTCAAGGGTTGCCACATGTTAGGGGCAAGAAATTGTGACAAAAATTCTAACTGAGAGTGCTGGGAAAGGAGCTAGTACTTACTAAAGTAAAGTAAAGTAGCCTTAATTTCATGCAAATAAAGGCTACTAAGTGCCAGTTGCCCCAATGTACAAACACAGACCGGTCATCGTCAAATATGGCGCCGGCAGCTGTCATCCCATAGAAACTTGTCAAACTTTCAATACAATCAGATTTGACTAACACCGCTTACGATTACAGACAGTTTGGTGCAACCCAGCCTTAAAATCTGCCACTGTACGGTTGTGTTTTGTTACAGTCGGAGCCAGCTAAGAAGGTAGTTTGCTTCGAATGCCACAATTTCCTGAAGAGGATAGAGGTGTTCCGGCAGCAGGTCATTCAGAGCTTCCGGAGCTTGGAGGCTGAGGTATACATACACCTTAATATTTTTGTTTTAACGGCTCATAAGCGGATGTCAATAATGGCTAACCAAATTATGACTGATATGAATAAATTGAACCTTATTCTGTAAGTAGGCCGCAATGGCACTTACAAGTCAAAACCTACTAGCGTTTCACAAAGGCCACTGCCGAGAAAAAACGCCGAAACAAACTCGACAGTCAGCCATTTTCTCCCAAAAATATGCTTATTAGTTATTACAATGATAATATGTACTGAGCCTAATTTATAAAAAAAAAACAAAGAATAAAACGAGGGAAAAAAGTAGTTATGTACAATGTGTAGTTCCGCAAGAAAACATGTCGAAAGTCGAAACTGTATACGCATTATCAAATTCTATTTATGAAAAAAAAATGGAAGGACTAAATTTATTTGAATCTTTTGATATGTTTTCTTGCAAGAACTGTCTCAACTAGATAAAATTAAAATATACATATATATGAATGTTCAAATGTACATAATATCACCAATCCCACTTAGGCATACGCAGGGTTGGTTATTTTATAGAAATACTAGCTTTCGCCAGCGACTTCGTCCGCGTAAAAGGGATGATTTTCGGGATAAAAAGTATCCTATATGCTAATCCAGGCTATAATCTCGTTGTAATCCGTTCAGCCGTTTAGGCGTGATTGAGTCACAAACATCCAAACATCTAAACATCCAAACTTTCACATTTATAATATTACTAGGATTCATTGATAGTGAAAAGAACTATTGCTACAGTAGCAGTACTTTTATCTCACGAGCACAGCGCGCAGGTTGGCCATAGTTGTGACACATACAAACACGTAGACAATGCGAGTAAGTGAACTGAACACAGAACCCGGCCCACCCGGGCTCGTGAGATATATGTACTGTACCATTATTTGTTTAGCCAAACTCTTGTAAACTTGTTCTCATTAAAAAACAAATTGAGAAATAAAGGAAAAATTGAAAAACTTAGGCACCGAGCAGGATTCGAACCTGCGACCTCCCGGCACTCGCGGCCAGTCGCTCTAACCAACTGAGCTATAGGTGCGATTACTACTTTCCTTTATTTCTAAATTTGTAGTTTGCGATAGCAGCATTACTGCTTAATACAAAATACATTTTGTTCTCTTTAGTTATGGGTACAATCACAAAAGTCAAAAGTGAAATGAAATATTTTTTTTTTTTTTTCAGGAGATTACTACAACACTAGCCCCAAACTCCGACAAACTTAAAAATAAATACAATTTAACCCTCAAGAAAACCGTAAACATATATCTCCCACCAGCGAAGTATGTCCCAGAGAAATGGCAACCCACAAATGTGCCGCCACAGATAGGGAAAACTTTGGTGAAAAAAGAAGTGGAGTCTATGGAACCTGCGTTGCCAGTGGTGAAAATTAAAGCGGAACCGTTGGAGAGTGATAAGGAAAAAGTTGAAATTGAAGTTCCTGCCAAACAGCCAGAAGTGGTTAAAGGTATACTTAAAATTATTTGAACTGTCCGAGTTGTATCAAATTAGGCCGTTCAAAAAGCGACTTTACTGTCCAAGCATGAAGTTTCAAAGTCCAATGACAAGTTTCATAAAATGTCGGACATTGTAAATAATTTCTACTATAATTATTAACCCTTTAAGGCAATATATCGATTGAAAGAGTCACCCTTTGTTTTTCGCTCACGACAAAACGGGATGCAAGCCCTCTCCGAGAATGGCTTTTTAGACAAATCTCGTTAAATATCTGACTGTGTGCAGGTTTATTAAATTTCCTCTTGTCAGTACCTAGATGAGGTAAAATACCATCATATTAACTTAATCGTGCGTAATAATGCTGAGGAAAAAAAGGAAAATATAGACTCGACTTTGGATTTATTTTCTATCGAGAAAATTTTAAGCAATCATGTTTCGCTATTGTCAGTACCACAATCATATAGTCAAGATTCATATATCTGAAAATCAGCCCCTACTGTTTGCTAGTCTGGGCAGGACAGCGTTTCAAAGTCTCCAAATTTCTCAGTGTAGCGCCTTAACCGTCATCGTCTGATATGTGAGACAAAGTGACAGTGTAAATGACACCTTCTTGATGTATGACAGAATTGGAAATTACTAGTAACTTTTTTGACCTTCGGTGGTTAAAGGGTTATATGTTTTAATGTCTCTTAAACAATCCATACTAATGAAATAAATGCGAAAGTGTTTTCTCTGTTTGTCTGTGACCTGTTCAAACCACTGTACCGATTTAGATGAAATTTGGTATGGAGATAGTTTGAGTCCTGGATTTGTGTGTTTATGTATTTCGAAACCTACAAATATCTTATTTCAGAGAACAGCACCAACCAGGCAGTCCGAACAGTGACTTTAACCAAAGAAGAGCTAATGCTGGAGCGACTAAAACAGGCCCAATCACCCTCCTACTCAAAGCTACCATATCGCTGCGAAAGCTGCGTCGTCGGATTCAACTACGAGGAAAACATTATAGATCATATTAAGAGGAAACATGGACCGGTAAGTTGCTGGAGTGCTGGACCCTTTTCTAGCTGAAAAAGTTAGGCAAGCCGAATGGAATGCAGTTGTATGGACGCTCCGCGATCGCGACAACACGGACACATATAATCCCTATTCGTCCCGGTACCGCCGCATACCGGGTAGAGTCAGTCTGACCCAGGTCGGGCCTAGCTGAGTTTCTTGCTGGACGCTTCTCAGCTAGGCTAGGTTTAGTGAACCATCGACAAAACTCGCAGCAGCTCGATTTCAATGACATAATAATTCCTTTTTGTATATAGCGGTTCTAGAAAATGTATGTAAATTATTTTATGTAAAGATATCTCTATGTTCTCCCACTGCAATAATTTGGAAAATAATACATATTATAGGTCGTTGGTGGGTGTATTATTGGTGAAAAAATTAGAGCGGTCTCTATAACATGGAAGTAAATAAAAAAAATATTTGAAAAGTTTAGTCAGCTTTTTTTAACTTTTTTTCTATGACAATGAAAATATAATTTATGTCATATAATCATCTTTAGTAAGTGTACAATATATGCGAAGCACAATAAAATCGGTTGGCTAAAAAAAAATATCGAAGGAAAATCATATTTCGTTTTTTTTTTCATCAAAAACTATAAAGTTTATGGTGGTCAAATTTAGCACATTAATTACATAATTACTAATGTAGAGCCACACCCCCAAACTCGATGCGGGCAGAATCACTTAGCTTATCCTGGCACGGCCTTTCATACTTTGTGGGTTACGCGGGTTAATTTCTAATTAGATTAATATGATGACTATTTTGCAATATCTGAGATTTATAATGACGAATTATGAGTTACGGGTCAACGAATTTCAGTGGTTTGCGACAATTGACAATATTTCATAATTTCCAAAAGTCTTAATTCGAAAACCATTTCGGTAAAAACGTGTGAAGTACACAAAAAACATTTTTTTAGATTTTTTTCTCCGTTAATTTTGGAAAAAATCGGAAATTACTGTAAACCGAAAGTTGACGTCATCTTCCTCGCTGTATTCAGGGAGACCTTAGTATAGAGTACAGACAATCGCTGCTCTGGAGTGGCTCTGGATTCTTGTTGGGAAGATGACGTCATATTTTACTTACGCCCTTTTGGAATGACCTACTTTTCAACGTGTTTTTTTGTATGAAATAATGAGTTAAATTGAAAAAGAAAAAATACGGGTGGCTTAAATTTTTACCTATTTTCTAACTAGTTCAAAAAATAGAGTAGTTAAAAATATGAAATGTTGTCAATTTTATCGTCAGTAAACTTATGTCATACTTTTTTCCGTACAAAACGGGAGTGCGCTACAATACGGAACGTTTGATAAAAATATTTACGGTGCGGTTTTGTTATATAAAATACGATTTCATCGAGAATATAGTTTTTACGCCCTTAATAACCAATAACAAACTGACAGCTGGACTGACAGCACGGTGGCGCCAACTGGTGAGCACAAAACAGTAGCCCTCATTGGCGAGGAAGGCGTCTAAGTCATCCCGCCATCTCCGTCTAGGCCTGCCCCGTCTGTTTCCCGTTGTGGCATTGTTTAGTTTAATCAGAGACTAGGAATTACATAGACTGCCAATGCCTATACATTGTGGCGTAATTTTAAAATAATGGGCCTGCTGTAGCTAATTTCACTATGGAGAGATCACTTTACCATTTAATTCGTATGCCACTAAGACCTCTGCTTAACACATATACAAATACAAATAAATACAAAATTCTTTATTTCCATTAATTAAGTAGTACATTTATGATATAAGGGGATGGAGCCACCCGGTAAGCAAACAATGCCTGTACATAGCGCCATCTATGAACACAACGAAGAAGCTCCCAACAGATGGCGCTATGTGTTAAGCAGAGGTCTTAGTGGCATACGAATTAACTGGTAAAGTGATCTCTCCATAGTGAAAATAGCTACAGCACGCCCATTATTTTAAAATTTCGCTACAATGTATAGGCATTGGCAGTCTATATAATTCCTAGTCTCTGCTAGTATCATATAAAATCGGTTTTTAAACTTCCAGAAGGTGGGCAGCGTGACGTGTGACGTATGCTTGGCCGTGCTGTACCCACCGGGCAGTCTCAACGCTCACATGTTTAGACATCTTACGAGGTAATCTTATAATCTTAAAGGTAAATTATTCGGCTGCCCCAAGCTAACGAACTTTTCCAATATACAGGGTGTAATCGTTAAGTGTGGCCAGGCCATAATTCCGTAAATACAACAGATATCAGAAAACTTCCAACTAATATCGAAAGTGCGTTACCCAATGAGTAAAATTACATTAATAACTTTTTTAAATAGATGAAGTAATACGATTTAAATAGATGAAGTATGACGACTTACAACCTCAAAGGATGTAATCGGTGTCGTAAGAGATAAAATAATAATAAATAATAAATATGTGTGGACAATCTTACACAAATCAACCTAGTCCCAAACTAAGCAAAGCTTTTACTATGGGTACTAAGCGACGATATACATACTTATATAGATAAATATATACTTAAATACATAGAAAACATCCAAGACCCAGGAACAAATATTCGTGCTCATCACACAAATAAATGCCCTGGCCGGGATTCGAACCCGGGACCTCCAGCTTCGTAGGCAGGGTCACTACCAACTAAGCTAAAGCGGTCGTCAAAACTGTTTGAGATTCGTTATTTGTACGAATACATTGTAATAAAATAATAAAACTACCGTTTATGAAAGAATTAACTAACATTTATTTTTAAATGAAAAATTATTATGCCTCGGCCGTATAAGCTAGTCTTTGAATGAACGGCTTACCTACTAAATGTATGGAAGGGTTTGAAGTTAATATTTGGGATATTTCTGCTTTTATTAAAAAAAGTTATTAATGTAATTTTACTCATTGGGTAACGCACTTTCGATATCAGTTGGAAGTTTTCTGATATCTGTTATATTTACGGAATTATGGCCTGGCCACACTTAACGATTACACCCTGTATAGTCATCATCCTCCTAGCGTTATCCCAGTACAGTTGCATCCTGAAGGACGCCTGGGGTCCGCTACCTAATCACAAGATTTGGCGTAGGCACTAGTTTTTACGGAAGCGACTGCCATCTGACCTTCCAACCCCGAGGGGAAACTAGACCTTATTGGGATTAGGCTTTGTCAAGTGAGTGGGCAACTTGACTGTTAGAAGTTCTCAAACCGCCCGAAGGCCTCCAACTTGGCTTAACGACTGCTGCCATAGACAGCAACCGAGATCAACGGCTTAACGCGCCTTCCAAAGCGCGGGAGCGCTCAGTTAGTAACCACTCAAAGCGGTCACCCACCCAAGTCCTGACCGCTGCCCACGTTGCTTAACCTTAGATACCGCAAGCAGTACGCAGGCGCCGCTTGGCCACGAGCGCTCCCTTTTACAATATATAGTCCCCGCAATATACGAAAGAAATCAATCCTGACAGCTATCATGTTATTTCTATACATTTTATAACCTACAAGTGATCTTTAGGTTATAAAATGTATGGGTCACTTCATGCCGCACGTCCAGTAATCCTCCATCCACGAGGTGAAGAAATAATGGTTGTTTTGGACTCTAAGTGATGAATTATTAGTATTCTTTTCACACACTAATCCATACTACCTAGTATTATAAGGGCATTTTCACTTTAAAGTGTACCCCCTACTTTTTTTTCGGATCTCAGTGATTTTGGGTATTCTGACACAGAATCACGAGTACTATTGATTCAGATGAAGAAAAAAAAAATCATTCATTTTCCATACAAATTTTCTGTGTCAGTTGTGACGAGCCATATAAACTGTATGAAAAAAGCGTGACGAAACGACTTTTTTTGGCGGGACACTTTTTTTCTTCACGGCAATGGATAGTACTCGTGATTCTGAGTCAGAATACCCAAAATTACCGAGATTAGAAAAAAAAGTTGGGGGTACAAGTGAAAATGCCAATAAATGCGAAAGTGTGTCTGTCTGTCTGTTACCTATACACGTTTCAAACCGTTGAACAGATTTAGATGAAAATTGCTATGGAGATAGTTTGAGTCCCGTGGAATGACATAATAAATTTCATCCGGCAAATCATCGCTTACGGAGGTGGAAGTTTGTATGACGAAGTGATGGGAAAAAACTAGCATGTAATGTACCTATATAAAGAAGTAAAACATTCTTGTTCCAGATATGAGTGTGTAAAATGCGACAAACGATATTCAAACTATGACGATACATTGCAACACCACAAGAAGGAGCACGGAGACACGCTCCGGTGCAGCGAGTGCCTCTACAGTACCGAGTGAGTGCCCTTTATAATATACACAACTCGTTCCTTTGAGCCCCTCGCTACGCTCAAGATTCTAACTTTGAGTCACTCGCTACGCTCAAGATTCGAACTTTGAGTCCGTCGCAACGCTCAAGATTCTGACTGAGTCCTTCGCTAAGCTCAAGATTCCTCGCTCGGGAAATGAAACTATTTCGCTGCAAAACATTTCTAAATTAACATCAGAGCTGACAGGTAAACAAGTCAAATTTTTTACCTTTACTATTGTTTGTCAACCGACGATATAATCTACACACAGACTCGTATGCGAGTTTCATTACACTGCGGGTCACGGAGTTATAACGAGTTGAAATCCCTATAACACCGCGCAATGTAGTTAAATCGCATCGAATCTAGTACGTGTGTGTGTATTAGGGTCTTAAGGCGAGGCCCCTCCATTGCAAATGTCCCGCTCTAACACGCGTGAGTTTGCAATTGACCATCCCGCTCTCTACAGAACTGTGCGCGCAGTTTTCGTAAATATTTACTAGATTTTTGGGTGAGAAAAATACATGGCTTAATATATTAACAATATTAGTCCCGACATCGCTCATACCATCAAAGACGTTTATTTTGGTGTTATTTTCTACTCATCATGTTACCTAGGATTGAAATAAAATGAGTTATAAGATAAAAATACAGGTATGTTTGGCATTTTTTTTCTATAGAACAAAGTTTTGCAAATCTTTTAACGGACATCCGACGACACATACCTAAATGTCTCAAATATAACATCGTATTTTTTTATTTTTTTTATATGTAGTATTCCGAAATAAAACCGTTTACAAAATCACTTATTTTACTATATCCCGCCTTAAGGCCGTGTATTACCACTTTTGAGTTTTTAAAAACCATCTGAGACATAGAATATAGTGTCTTAAAATCTAAAAAAAATATATGTGTCACATAAGGATCTTGTCTAGTCAAAATCGCAGTCAGTTACATGACCTGATGAATTTCACTCGATAGAAAAAATTTGCGAAGTTACCCCTTTTTGGAATGTATTTTCAATACTGCGGCTATATTACTGATATTTTACGTTTTATTTTTGTACTCAATTAAAGATCGTAAATAGTTATAGACAAATTCGCAGGGTTTGCTTTGATAGAATGATTGGCTTAATGACTATAGCTAAATATTTACAAAACTGCGTAGAGAGCGGGATGGTTAATTGTAAACTCACGCGTGTTAGAGCGGGACATTTGCGTTGGGGATACCTCCCCTTAAGTATGAATGTTGTGTTTGTTACAGTTCTCCACAGAAGTTCAGAAAGCACAAACGTTTGCATCACAAGCGGTTCACGTGCAAGGACTGTGGGGTCGTTCTGGCGACTAGACCAAGTCTCACCAGGCATATGGCGTGAGTTCATATATTTTCAACCATTAACGCAAATTACCATTATTATACAGTATACTAGTTGTTAGCCCGCGACTTCGTCCATGTGTAACTCGTTCATCGCCATAGAATGTAATTGGTATTATTTTTATATCAGGCGCTTACCAAGTTATCGCTCTTCCATACAAACATCCACTCCCTTAAGGGATACTATCCGGGATAAAAAGAATCCTATGTCCTTCCCCGGGATTCAAACTATCTCCATGCCAAATTTCATCTAAATCGGTCCTGTGGTTTAAGCGTGAAGAGGTAACAGACAGACACACTTTCGCATTTATAATATTATATATATATATATATATATATATTAGTATGGATAAGTTTATGTATGTATGTATGTAAGTACTTTATTGTACACAATAACAAGTTAAAACACGTACATGTCACAAAAGATTGAAGTACAAAGGCGAACTTATCCCTATAAGGGATCTCTTCCAGCTAACCTTTGAGCAATTGAGTGGAAGGTTAACCTATTGAGCGCCAAACATCGGACACAAATGATCGCTAACGCCACCCGTTCAACGCTAAACTAGACTATTAAACAAAAAAGTTTAACTGCGTGCTACTCAACTTAAGGCGCAGGGTAGGGCAAGGCCTTCCCCATACAAACTTTGTGCACGTTTTATTCGTCGGTTTTGGCACTAACAAATATAATTTTTTTTTTGGTTGTAAATATTAGATATGCGAAGATCGTGATGTGAAAGATTTCGAATATTTCAAAAAAAAAAAAAAAAAATTACATCACGAAATAGCTATCAGAAAAATAAGCATACTGACCAAAAATCATAACTTTAATGCAAACACAAACGAAGCAAATCCTGCACAAAGTTTGTATGGAGAGAGCTTGCCCTACCCCTCCTCTTAATATGCAACTATTTGAAACCTTACTAAAAAAAATCAAAATGGCCGCCACTTCTTTTCGATATTTATCATTATTTGTGGTCCTATGACCCAGCCTTACATGATAAAAATCGAAAAAAGTGGCCGCCATTTTGAATTTTTTGTTTATCTTTTTTATAGATCCTGCTATGTTCTATGAGCACATGCCTTACATGATAAAAATCGAAAAAAAGTGGCCGCCATTTTGAATTTCTACTGTCCCCAGCGTGCTACACAACAAGCGTCTCTACCGCTGCGTGCACTGCTCCATCACGTACACGGACAGCGCGGCGTTCGTGACGCACATGCGCGTGCACGGCGCGGCGGCGTCGCGCGCGGCGTGCGGCGCGTGCGGCGTGCAGTTCAAGGCGTGGCACGCGTACAACGCACACGTGCTGTATAGCACGGCGCACACTAGCCAGCGCAAGTTTGTATACTTTTTTATCTACACCCATATAGTAAATCCTCTTTTATGAGTTCAAATACCGTAGATAAGACCCCGCTTTATGATATACTGTGCGGCTGTTGCGTGCGTCCCCTATTAGATCACGAAATATAACACTTTAACGAGATCACGTACAAAATTATATAAGGACACAGCTGCGGGCGCGGGCCGGCCTGTCGACGCAAACATGGCGCACGCCGGCGAGAAGTGCCCACACGAAACACATGAAAGAGGATTTAATATATGGATGTAGATAAACTAGTGTATGCAACTGTACATAATTAGGCATTATGTACCAGTTGCATAAACTACTATTATGTCACACCTGGCCATAAAGCGGCAATTACCGCACGCTCCGCGCGCGGGAAATCCCACTTCCTGGCCAGGGGGTGACATAAAATTTTGTACTTAACACGGGCGGTAATAAAGAAAGCCTCAGATCGCATATTTATCGCCCTTGCCTTCGGCTCGGGCGTCAAATACCTGCGATCTGAGACATTCTTTGTTTTACCGCCCTTGTTAAGTAATGTACTATTATTAGCACTACGGTACCAGATGGTACCTTGCATAATAGGGATGTTGACTCAAAATTTATTATTACTCCATACTAAAGAATGCATAAAACTATGCCAAATAGTGAAAATCCTATTCAAATATGTCAAAAAATAACGTAACTACAACCGTTAGAATGTCTTTAGTCCGAGAGAGAAAGCGCTACAGATCAGTGACGTCACTGACCTCGAGCGCCATAGTAAATGGCGATCGTTCAATACAGAGGTGCGTTTTGCGGAACAGGGACAGATAATGCCCCCTCCTAAAACTTTGAAGACTTATAATTATGTAATTATTTATTCTTTTGAATTACTTTCTTCGCTATTTGATTGAGAATTTGATCCTTTTTCGAGAAAATTCGGATTCATTGATTTTCTTATTTGGTGTCAACATCCCTCTTAGAATGGCAGTTTTATGACTTTTACGGAAGCTATTGCCGTCTGACTTCCCAACCCCAAAGGGTGAAACCGTCGCCAGAGCCTCGGCAGTTGTACAGCAGGTGCACCGACGTCATGCCTGCCTTATCTTATCTTATCTTATCTAGATGAGGGCCCTTGCGGATGCACTTCGACCCAATGGGATCTTTTGTGCAATTGCCCCCTCCTTTATACCTACTCCAAGCTGTTCTCCAATCTCTCCACAAACCGGATGATGGAGTTCAACGGGAGTACTCTGAATTCCTTTGGTTCTGGGTAACCATTGCCAAAGTCGTTCATTCTTTGTCTGGCGAGGGCGTGACATTCACACAGCAAGTGCAGCACTGCCTGAAGTCACACATCAAAATAATAGCGCCCTCTTGACAATGGTCATTGTTCCTTCGTGGATCAGACTGGGGTTGAAGGTTAGGTAAAATAAGAGATGCGTGTTGCTTCTATCGTGTCTATTTAGAAAGTGTTTTACTATAAATTTTTTAATTTTTTTGACGACCGCTTTAGCTTAGTTGGTAGTGACCCTGCCTACGAAGCTGGAGGTCCCGGGTTCGAATCCCGGCCGGGGCGTTTATTTGTGTGATGAGCACGAATATTTGTTCTTGGGTCTTGGATGTTTTCTATGTATTTAAGTATCTATTTATCTATATATAAGTATGTATATCGTCGCTTAGTACCATAGTACAAGCTTTGCTTAGTTTGGGACTAGGTTGATTTGTGTAAGATTCTCTACAAATATTTATTTATTTATTTATTTTATTTATTATTTATTTAATTATCTTAGCTAATTAGCTATATATACATTTATCCTATATTAATAACAGCGCCCCCTATTGGTGGAGCTGTGAACTATGTAGTTAGTCAGATAGCCTTATAATCTCATCCTCCTAGCGTTATCCCAGTACAGTTGCATCCTGAGGGATGCCTGGGGTCCGCTACCTAATCCCAAGATTTGGCGTAGGCACTGGTTTTTACGAAAGCGACTGCCATCTGACCTTCCAACCCCGAGGGGAAACTAGACCTTATTGGGATTAGGCTTTGTCAAGTGAGTGGGCAACTTGACTGTTAGAAGTTCTCAAACCGCCCGAAGGCCTCCAACTTGGCTTAACGACTGCTGCCATAGACAGCAACCGGGATCAACGGCTTAACGCGCCTTCCAAAGCACGGGAGCGCTCAGTTAGTAACCACTCAAAGCGGTCACCCATCCAAGTCCTGACCGCTGCCCACGTTGCTTAACCTTAGATACCGCAAGCGGTACCCGGCGCCGCTGGGCCACGAGCGCTTATAATATAGCCTTATAATATAAATATACAATACGGTATTAAACCCCTAGTCAAATCAGCAACTTTTTATTAAATGTCAAAAACGATTTGTTAATATGAAGTTTGTAGGTATGAGGTTTGTAGTTAGTGACGTCACTAAGACAGTGTGAGTAGGTTTGTTCAAATCAGCGTCCTTTTTAAATCTTTATGCTTATAAAATCTTTCAATTGGCTGAAATAAATTAATTATTGATGTTTTTCGAGTGTTTTCGTTAGATCTTTAATTAGTAAAGTAAAAAATAATTTATTTTTACCTTAGTTTAATACCCTATTATCGAGCAAGCCATCCAGGTCCCGGGTTCAATGGCATCGACCTAGATGGCGCTGTTCTACAATTGAACAGTCATATTTCTGGTTTACCTTTACCTTAAATTCGGTCGTGTATGGAGTACTGCTGCCACCTGTGGGACGGCTCTGCCAAGTATCAGTTAGCGGCATTGGATTCAATCGAGCGCGGAGCTCGCAAACTTTTTGAGGACGATCCGTCAGTTGAGTCTAAATTGCAAAGCCTGAAACACCGCCGTCGAGTCGCTTGCCTATCAGTATTTTATCGGATACATTTTGGGGAGTGTGCACAGGAATTACACGATTTAATTCCGCCCTCTCCGTTCCATCAGCGGACGTCCAGACGAGGGGAGCGGTGTCATCCTTATGTTGTTAATATTCCGTTTATTCGCACGAAGCGATTTGCTTCCTCTTTTCTAATGCGAACAGCAAAGGAGTGGAACTTGCTCCCGTCTTCTGTATTTCCGGACAATTATAATCTGGACCTCTTCAAGGCAAGAGTGAATAGGCTATTACTGAACCAGTGAGCTACATCTTAGGCCTTGTCGTCGCTTTCCATCAGGTGAGACTAAGGTCAATCGCTGTTCAGTCATACATAAAAAGAAAAACCTACATTGTGTTTGATATGTTTGTTTCTGTCACCAGAATAGCCTGTAACCACTGCGGCATGAAGTTCGCGACGGCGACGCACCTCCGCATGCATGTACAGTTCAGCGACCACCCCAAGCAGAGCTTTCCCTGCCCCGACTGTCCCAAGGTAAATGAGACAATCTTACACAGATCGACCTAGTCCGTGTTCCGGATCACGCTAAAATTGCTCGCAGCGCTTACAGTGCTGACGGCCGGTCCAAATCAAATAGCGCGCTCAAGGCCGCGCGAGTAGTGTTTTGTTTCGGACCGGTATTCGCTTGAGCGCGTTCACGATCGGACCGATTCACGCTCATAGCCCGCGTTTACTGTCGTTCATATATCAAACGTCAACTTGACGTTTGGCTCAAGGTGCTTACGCCTGGGAGTGTGAGCACCGTGAGCGCCTTCCATGACATCATCAGTGCCGTCACGAAGTCTCATGTAAGCGCTATGAGCGTAAATAGGTCCGATCGTAAGCGTGCTTTGAGCGCTGTAAGCGTGATTCGGAACATGCCTAGTATATTTGCATTGTCTTGCCATCGCTCGGTGTCGCTCGCCTAGTTAGCCGAGTAAAGTCAAGCGCCAACGTGTATAGAACTCATTTGGCGTAGCTTGTCACAACTTGCGGTCGCGAGCGACCACTTGCCGCACTTCGGAGCGCTGTCGAATTTTTTGCACAAATAGTAGCTCGTGCGCACTCGGCCAATAGTGTGCACATGTTTGTCAGCGCACCATCTGTTGGTTGGTTTTCTGATAAACTTGCCGAACGTGTGGGCAGTAGCACTTGCCTTGTACAACTAGGCTTGTGTAGTACATGTACTAAGAACTAAAAAGACCTAAATTTTTTAATCAAAGTGAAAATTGAAAAATTCAACACCACAGGTGGGATTTGAACCCACGACCTCTGGAATCCGTCCATTGCTCTACCAATTGAGCCACCGTGGTATCCCTTGTAATGGTAAATTTTTCCTGTGGTGTTGAATTTTTCAATTTTCACTTTGATTAAAAAATTGAGATTTTCGCTAGCGGACGCATCCGCTTATCAAACATATTAAAGTAAAAAGACCTAGTTCCCAACACTGTACTAGAGCGAACTATTCCGTAAAGTTTCTGCTCTTAGTACATTTAATACATGCGGAGCGAAACCTGAATAGAGACAACAATGTCCGAATGACCGACTGACCAAAGTGACCGAACGAAACCGAACGGCTCTCGGCCACCTCTCGACTGGCGCGAACGCGAGCGAATGGTCATTCGATAGTTCACTCATTCAATTCAGCCAAAGGAGCACGAATAGGCACGTTTCTTTCGATGTGCTAGTGTACTAAAAGAACTAAAAGACCGAACTAGTACATGTGAGAGATTGTACTAGTCCGGAGCGATCCGCTCAAAGAACGAAAGCGCACAAGCCTATTAATTTGCCTATGCTCGCGTTGGCCTGAGTCAAGGGGCTTGCAGTGGGAGGCGCGCGTCGCTTTAAATGCCTACCGCTCGCTCGGCCCGGGGCCGGCCGTCAGTCGAGGGCCGCCCGCCGCCGCGCGAACGCGTAGCTACATGCACGTTACCGCTGCCGCCGCTGACTAGAACGCGACGAGCGACGAGTACGTGCCGCGTGTGAATGAATACATGTTATGTACGATAGACAGAGATGCACAGAGTAGGCATGTTTTTTATGCCTAAACGCCGTTTTTGTTAGAAAGTGAAGCTTCTGTACTTGTACTATTACTTATTCTCTTTTTTTTTACGCAGAGGAAATGCATTTACGCATGCATGGGGGAAGGCCCATGGTGGGGGGTATGTGGGACTCGCCCTTCCGCAGGGGAAGGGAGTACCCACTAAAACCTCTGCGGCGTTGACCCTCGCTGCCGTTTAATGGGGGGCATCGTGGGGTCGCTGTCATTCTACCGTGATGCCCCCCCGGACTTATTCTGTGTCTGAGTTCGGCCAACATGTTTAGCAGGTGTTACACAAATCGACATAGTCTTAAACTAAGCAAAGCTACAACACGGCTTGTAGGATGTGTGGCGAGGATGACGAGACAATTTGAGGGGAGGTATACCCAATGTAAACGTCCCGGTCTAACACGCGTGAGTTTCCAATTAACCATCCCGCTCTTTACGGAAGCTGTGAGTGTAAAATAATAAATAAATGTTATAATACATAATATTGAAGTAAAAAAAAAGTGTGGATTATTTGTGAAATATGACTCGTTAGCGGTTTAGGTATGAATAATTTGACCATGTTTTTAATTGCAGACCCATACGTCAAAAAAAAAGGCAGAACCGTTTAATGATGATTTTAAGACCAATCTTTGCAATTATTTTCTATCGAGCCGATTTCGTCCAATTATGTACCTATCGAGTCTTTGAAATATGATGAATATTAACATATTTATTTTTGATGTGCTATATAACAAATAGTTTTTCTAAAAAAACTGCTTAAATAATATCAATTTGAACAAAATTAGGTCTTGTCAGCCTGTATTGTATGTCTCAGATGGTTTTTAAAAATCAAAAGAGGATCTATCTAGCCTTAAGAGGAGGGGTAGGGCAATCCCTCTCCATACAAACTGTTCGCGCCTGAACGGTGCGACGGTCCATTCTTTCATTCACGCATTTCGCCCGGCTCATTCCGCTCACTCAACGACGCCAGCGCGGCGTCAGTCTGCGAGCGACACGCATTCGAAGCGGATACGTACCACCTCAAATCAGCTCCCGCGCACGCGATACCATACAAAACTGCAATTCATATTGGCCAATATATAGTTTCGCGAGTGATTCTTACTTTGTGACAATTGGTGAACTATTCTGCCCATATAACGCGAGTGAACATTATCAGCTCTTAAACCCAGTGCTTCACGAAGAAATCATCAGCTCACAGCCGTCGGAGTCGACAGCATCATCCATCAGCTCACACCACCAGCACCCAGACGCAATTTATACCATCTCATCGCTTCACCTTCCATCAAGTAAGCCAGCCCATATATAGTTCGCCCACGTTCAATTCTCGTCTCACCCATATCTCTTCTCATCTCAATCTCCCACTCATCGTTATATGTAATTGCCCCCAGCGATTACATATTTTTGGTCCTTCGTAACCTCCTGAACCCCCTTTGGAAAAAGCCCCCTGCTCAAATTTTCTTGCCCCAAAAGTGCCCCCCCATTTTCGAAATATTTTTGGTCCTTCGTAACCTCCTGAACCCCCTTTGGAAAAAGCCCCCTGCTCAAATTTTCTTGCCCCAAAAGTGCCCCCCCATTTTCGAAATATTTGTGGTCCTTCGTAACCTCCTGAACCCCCTTTGGAAAAAGCCCCCTGCTCAAATTTTCTTGCCCCAAAAGTGCCCCCCCATTTTCGAAATATTTTGGTCCATCGTAACCTACTTAACCCCTTTGGAAAAGCCCCTTGCTCAAATTTTTCTCGCCCCAAAAGTGCCCCATTTCGATTAAAACCCACCCACATTTACAAAATATTCATCCGCCCACCATTGTTCCATACATTTCTCACATAGGTACAACTATAAAAAGTACCAATCCACATTTATTTAAAATTCCATTCCCATAAACAAACAATTTCGATACGTTCATATTTGATATAAAAAAAGTGTGTAGAATAAGTTTAAATACGTAATAAGCAAGACGTAATCGCTCAAGTAAAAGCAACGTGTGATTGCATCATCCTGCAACATTGTAATAAATACTTACCTACGTAATTTGCGTCGCAACAACGTATTGTTGATAGATAATCCGCTCATTAGGTTACTTATTAAGATAGTTTAGTTAAGTAAACAAACCGCAATCAAGTGGTTAGTTAGAATAAAAAGTATTAGTTTTAGGGATCAGCACGAAAGATATAAAAACCAATTTACAATAACACATTGTTTTAAATCAGCACAAACAGTACAGTATAAGAAGATAGTATAGGTGTATACAGTGTGTTTCAAAATACAGTAATACAGAGTGATTTTTTTTTAATCTCAAATTAAATACTTCCAAAAAAAAAAAAATTTCTTTGTTTTGTAAATCATAACTTCGCTCCGCACAAACACTTGCACAGGTACAAAGCCTACACGACACATTATACAGGGTGTTCACATTCAGAAATTAAAACCATCTCATTTATTTATTTTTTTTTTCACTTCACAAATAAAATTGTAAAATCACTCCTCAGCAATTACACAGAATAGATCACACCGTCCACACTATACAGGGTGTGACATTATCAGCTCAATTTGTAAACATATATTTTTAATATTTTTTTTTTTTTTTTTGTTTTGAAGTCAATTCCGCTCAACACTTAAACAACAATGCCTACCAAATCACAAGCGGCCATCTTCCGTGAGGCAGCCAAGGCAATCTCACAGCTCAAAGAAATAGGCGACGCCGTATTAAACAAAGACGCAAAGAAATACACAATGACAGACTTCACCGCCAGGTACGCAAAACTGGACGGCCACAAGACGAAACTTGAGGACATTTACCACGAAATACTGGACGACGAGACATTGACTGACGAGACTGAAGACACATACACGACAAATTATGAGGCCGCCATGACCGACTACGAACACATACTGGTGACATTTGAAAAACTCAGCGTGGCATCAGCTCTCCCAGAAACCTCCCACCCCTCAACGTCGGCCACGCCCACAGCCATGCTCCCCAAGATAACCCTGCCCAAGTTCAGCTCAAAGGTCGAGGATTGGCCATCATTCATCGCAATCTTCCGAAGTCTCACGGATGACATGTCCACCATCTCGGATGCCGTGAAACTTCACTATCTGCTCTCATCTCTCACAGGCGAGGCACGCAGTATGGTGTCACACCTTCAGCTCACAAATGAAAACTTCGCCGTGGCTATGAACATCCTCACTCGACGGTATGAAAATCGGCGCGTCCTCATCGATCGATTTGTCGATATTATCCTAGGCCTGCCCAACATCCACGCGCGCTCAGACATCCGCACACTATTCCTCACCCCGCTCATTTCAGCGCAGTGCGCGCTCAATAATCTAGATCTGCCCATGCAAGAGAGCGATTACGTTTTCGTATCCATAGTAGTCAGAAAACTACAGGGTGAACTCAGAACCCTCTTCGAACGCAAATATGGCTCACGCCAGACTCTGCCCACCCTCAAAAATTTAATCGCCTTCCTGGAAGAGCATGCACGCTGTGTGGAGACCGAGTGGTCCAGCTCAGGCCCCTCCCCCGCTACTCAGCCCTCCCCCCAACCGGCCCCATACCGCAGACAGTCCCCCATAAACCCTCCACGCGGCCCGCCCCGACAACCCGCTTACCGGGAATTCCGCCCCATAAACCCGGTCAGGCCCCGACTAGACTACCCAGCTCAGCACAGGCCGGTCTATTCAGCTCAACCCACACCACCGCCTCCTAACACCCAAAACAATATGCCCTGCCCATACTGCACCGAAAGAGGCCACAAGCTCATCGCCTGCCCGCGCTACAACGACCAACCCATTCAAGGCCGATGGGACTTCATTCAGGCGCGCAACCGCTGCCGCCGCTGCCTAGGTCCCCATTATGAGAACGAGTGCAAGTCGACCAACGCTTGCAAAGAGTGTGGCAACCCTCGCCACCACACATCACTACACCGCCCCGGGGCTAATTCCCCCACTCACACATCCGCTCATCTCCTACCCCCTCATCTGAGGGATCAGCCCAGAACGCGCCCAGCTCGTGAGCCCCAACATGTATCAGCGCACGCCTCACAACCGAAACCCACGCCGCAGAACGAGCCATCGACTCACTCTCGCTCGCCCAGTAGGACACGACAAGGTGGTCAGCAATGACTATCGACGATAACGGAGCATAACGAAGAGGACGACAATCAGCTCACACACTCACCCCCACAACGCTCACACCCACACACACAACACACACGCTCAGCCCAGACTCAGACATCACAAGACCATTCTGCGAGATCAGCTCCAGTAGCAAATCATTCCACATGCAACTACCCACAGCATGAAGAGCAGGTAGCAAATCAGCCCATATTATTGCCCACCGTCTCGCTAAAAATAGCAGACGTAAATGGTCAGTTTCATTCAGCTCGAGCCCTGCTAGATTGCGGCAGTATGCTCACACTTATAACTCAGCGCATGGCTCGCATTTTAAATCTGCCGCTTAACTCAACATCACTCAAAATCGCAGGAGTAGGCAATCATCACACACAAGAGTCTAAGGCATCCATCACAATAGTATGTCGGCCCACACATCGTGACACACCAACCATCACGGCTACAGCACACATTTTGAATAACGTCACCGGTTACTTACCTTTACAAAAGGTCCCGCACATTGCACCTGTGAGAGGTCAACCGCCGATTCCCTTAGCCGATCAGGAATATAATACTCCAGCTCCAATTGATCTCTTGTTAGGTTCAGACGTTCTCGGCCAAGTTCTGGACGGGACTAAGGTCTCGTTAGGCCGGGGGAAGCCCATAGCCTTCGGCACGATTTTTGACTTCGCATTGATAGGACCCATCGAGGACTTATGTGCCACACCAGCGAAGCAATCCAACTCGGCTCATGTTATCAGCTCACAACCGGAATCTGAGGAATCCACTCATGATATTTGTAAGAGTATTGAGAGGTTCTGGGAAACGGAGGAACCCCAGCCTCACGTACACACCAGCCCATTACACGAACAGTGCGAAGAAATATTCCGCGCCACGACTACTCGAGAACCCTCAGGCCGCTACATGGTGACATTGCCCTTTCTCCCAGATGCGCCGACCTTAGGCAACACCCATGCTATAGCACTACGTAGGTTCCTTAACCTCGAGAAGAAGCTTCAGGCAAACCCGACACTCCGCTCAAAATATGTTGACTTTATGACAGACTATCTCAATCTCGGACACATGTCACCCTGTCACCCAAGTACCTTCGCAAATAAGCCTCATTTCTACATCCCACATCACGGAATCTTCAAATCGGGATCCGAGAAGATACGCACGGTATTTGATGGGAGCAGCAAAAGCTCCAACGGCGTCAGCCTAAATGACTGCCTTCACACAGGTCCAGCTCTTCAGCAAGATATTGTTGACATCATCATGTCTTTTAGAACACATCCCGTAGTTTTCAGCACTGACATCAAAAGGATGTTCCGAAACATACTCGTCCATCCCGATCAACGGCAGTATCAGCTCATTCTCTGGCGGTCTTCACCTGACCAGCCTCTGCTCACCTACGCTCTTAACACCGTCACATACGGTTTACGTTCTTCGCCGTTTCATTCAATCCGCACTCTGCTCCAACTGGCTGATGACGAAGGTCATCACTACCCACAGGCTGCTCAGGTCCTACGCCACTCAATCTTCGTAGATGATATCCTCTGTGGTCATGACTCAGTGGAGTCTGCTCAAGCACTTCAAACCGAGCTGATCGACCTACTCGCCCTAGGTGGCTTCCAGCTCAGCAAATGGACCTCCAACTCACCTCAGCTCCTCGATCGGTTCCCAGATGACCAGTGTGACATGCCGAAAGACTTTGACATCAGCCCAGATTCGAATTCCATTAAAGTACTCGGCATACAATGGATCCCTCAAACAGATGAGTTCACATACCGCATCTCTCTCCCCGCACCGACTCAAGTGACAAAACGCTCTATTCTCAGCACAGTAGCCTCTCTTTATGACCCCAACGGTTGGGTAACACCCGTAATATTCCGCGCAAAGCTCCTCTTACAGAAGTTATGGCTCTTGAAACTGGGATGGGACGAACCCACTCCCGATGAAGTCCACACAGAGTGGCAACACATTTCCCAAGACCTTCCTCAACTCTCAAACATACGCTTACCTCGGCACATTTGCAAGTACAAGCCCACGTCCACATACTCGCTCAACGGATTCTCAGATGGCTCAGAGGCGGGTTATGGAGCCGTAGTTTATCTGCGCGAGCTCGATGCAGATGGACATGTCAATGTACACCTGGTCATTGCCAAGTCAAAGGTCGCGCCTCTCAAGAATCGTCTCTCAATCCCCAAGATGGAACTCTCAGCTGCAGCTCTCTTATCACAGCTCATGATTCGAGTGTCAGTCCAACTATCTGCTCACATCAAAATAGACCAACATATCTGCTGGTCCGACAGCACCATAGTGCTCGCATGGCTCAACACAGCTCCTCATCGTCTTCAGACATTTGAAGCCAACCGAGTGGCTAAAATAATGTCTAGTCCAACCAGCTCAACGTGGAGGCATGTTCCCACGAACCTCAACCCTGCAGACTGTGCAAGCAGGGGAATATCAGCTCAATCTCTTTTAACTCATGACCTCTGGTGGTCTCCCAGATGGCTCAAGGAGCCTCCCTCCACCTGGCCACAAATGCCATCCGCTTTGGGTCACCACATTTTACCAGGCCTTAAGCCAAAAAAGGTTTTAGCCCACATAGCAGTCCCTGATGTGGACCACGACCTGCTCACTCGTTTCAGCTCGTTTGACAAACTCATTGGAGTGACGTCATGCCTCAAGCGTTTCATTTTTAATTGCACACACAGCTCAACCGAGCGACGCTCCGGACCGATCACGGCCGGTGAACGCAGGGACGCTCTTTTATTCTGGGTCCGCTCTGTTCAGCAGAATGAGTTCGCAGAAGACATTCATCGTCTGCAAACCAATAAACTTTGCACGAACCGACTCCAACGGCTCTCGCCTTTCATTAAAGACGGTCTCTTGAGAGTCGGCGGTCGGCTCTCTCACGCGTCGATCAGTTACGACGCCCAACACCCGCTCATCTTACCCAGCTCTAGCCCACTCGTAGATCTCATCATTGACTATTACCACAGAGTATATTGCCATCCTGGTGCGGACACACTACACGCCATCTTACGCCAGCAATTCTGGATACTATCCGCTCGTCGCGTGGTTCGCTTCCGGGTATTCAAATGCATTAGATGTTTTAGATGTCGCGCTCAACCTACAGCCCCGTACATGGCTGACCTACCCGCGGACAGGGTTACACCACAACCCGTATTCAGTCAAGTCACGACCGACTTTGCCGGCCCATTTCTCGTTAAATCAAGTACACTACGAAACGCTAAGCTCCTAAAAGCATACCTATGCATATTCGTATGTCTCTCAACAAAGGCGGTTCATTTGGAGGCCGTCTCCGCACTCACCACAGAAGCCTTTCTCGCGGCATTACAAAGATTCGTCTCACGACGTGGCACACCAGCTCTCATTAGGTCAGATTGCGGCACAAATTATGTAGGCGCTAGAAATCAGCTCATAGAAGTCCAGAACTTTCTTTCAGCCAATAATGACGCAATCACACACAAACTTGCCAACCAGCAGGTAACTTGGTTGCTGAACCCTCCCAAGGGACCCTGGTTCGGTGCTCTGCACGAGATTAATATTAAATCTACAAAACAACTGCTCTATCGCGTAATCGGTGAACAGCACCTAACTTTTGAAGAATTCTCCACACTTCTCACACGAATCGAGGCTGTTCTTAACTCAAGACCTCTCTGCCCACTCTCTTCCGACCCGTCAGACAGGGAACCATTGACTGCTGCTCATTTCATTACGGGCCGTTCCCTCACTGCTCTGCCCGAACTATCCTTTGACGATAGACCACTCTCTGCTCTTAAACGCTTCCAGCTCATTCAAGCTCTGTCCCAACGCTTTTGGACTCAGTGGTCCAACTCATACCTCCACACACTTCAAACCCGCTCTAAGTGGCTTTCCTCCTCGTCCCCTCCTCAAGTGGGCGAACTTGTACTCATCAAGGAAGATGACCTGCCGCCACTGCAATGGAGACTGGGCCGGATTACCCGCACAATACCCGGCAAGGATGGAGTGATTCGAGTGGTGGATCTGGACACCGCTCATGGACAACTGCGCAGACCTGTGTTCAAGATAGCCAGGCTGCCATTGGACTCAGCTCAGGAAGAGGCTCTCCCCCGGGCCCCCCAGGATGTTCGCGCCTGAACGGTGCGACGGTCCATTCTTTCATTCACGCATTTCGCCCGGCTCATTCCGCTCACTCAACGACGCCAGCGCGGCGTCAGTCTGCGAGCGACACGCATTCGAAGCGGATACGTACCACCTCAAATCAGCTCCCGCGCACGCGATACCATACAAAACTGCAATTCATATTGGCCAATATATAGTTTCGCGAGTGATTCTTACTTTGTGACAATTGGTGAACTATTCTGCCCATATAACGCGAGTGAACATTATCAGCTCTTAAACCCAGTGCTTCACGAAGAAATCATCAGCTCACAGCCGTCGGAGTCGACAGCATCATCCATCAGCTCACACCACCAGCACCCAGACGCAATTTATACCATCTCATCGCTTCACCTTCCATCAAGTAAGCCAGCCCATATATAGTTCGCCCACGTTCAATTCTCGTCTCACCCATATCTCTTCTCATCTCAATCTCCCACTCATCGTTATATGTAATTGCCCCCAGCGATTACACAAACTTTGTGCAGGATTTTCTTCGTTTGTGGCATTAAAGTTATGATTTTTGGTCAGTATGCTTATTTTTCTGTTGGCTATTTCGTGATGTATTTTTTTCATTGATTTTTTTTTAATTTTTTTAAAATATTTGTTTGTTTCCACATCAGTTTCTTCGCATATCTAATATTTACATCAAAAAAAATTATTACATTCGTTAGTGCCAAAACCTACGAACAAAACGTGCACAGAGTTTGTATGGAGAATGCCTTGCCCACCCCTGCCTGCGCCTTAAGGTGGGATCTTAACATTTCTACATGTTTCCACCGTGTATATTGAAAATTTGCAGGAGTTCGCAGTAGAGGCCGAAATGAAACAGCACCGTAACGTACACAAGAAGCAGCGGCTCAAGTCCACAGACAGGATATGCGACTACTGCGGCCGCGTCTATACTGTGAGTCATTCTTGTAAACTGTTTAAGTGGTTTAAACTCTATAAACTCCATGCTGATGCAGTCCTCATGTCTGCTTTTTATTTTTGATTGTCAATTTCACTGTATACTATCATATAAATTGAATAAAACCGATCCACCTCAATATGGTAGCAGAGCGTGGTTTGGTTTTATTAAACTATTATCACACCTGTGACACGCGAAGGAACGTAAGCGCCGTAGGTAAGTATGTGTGCGTGCGCTGTCGGTACACGCGTCATTGAGGGCTACCGTTTTTGCGCTCACCAGTTGTCGCCACTGTGCTCTCAGTCCAGCTGTCAAAGTTTGTTATTCGTTATTATGGGCGAAAAAACCCAATTTACGTGTGAATCGTATTTCATACAATATCAAACATCCCGTATTTGTAGCGCGGTCCCGTTTAGTTCGGAAAAAAGTATGACATAAGTTCACGAGCAATAAAATTGTCGCAATGCACTGAACTTCGTTGATCCGTAACTCATATTTGCCATTATCAATTTCAGATATTGCAAAATAGTCACCAAATTAATCTAATTAGAAACAAATCCGCGTAAATCACCCACAATCTATGAAAATTGACATTTCGGAGGACTGACACACACTACTCCGATTCGACCCTTCGGGTTCGGAACCCTAAACATACGTAACCTGTGGGGCTAGCATAACATGCACCTCGTCTCTAGTCGCGCGCGAGATAGGCTACCTGTGACTGTCTGATTAATGCTGTCAAAAAGTGACAGGTAGCTTATCTCGCGCGCGAGTAGAGACGGAATGCATGTTGTGCTAGAGGGGCTGGTCGAGTGAGGCGTCCTGGAATGAGTTTTAACCCTTTGACCACCAAAGCGATAGTGTGTCGTCGTGTCCAGTACGCCAAGCACTGTTTTTTTCGTGTAATGTCTAAACCAATAAAAACAAATTAGAACAGTTCATAGATGATTTTTTTCATGATCAAAGTACACCTTCACTCCGACCTTTTAAGTGGTTGTTGGCGTCGTGGGCACGACGACACACAACCACTTTATAGGTTCTTGGCGGTCAAAGGGTTAAGGGTTGCTGAACTGGATTTTGAGAGGATTTTGATAAATAGAAGTCGGCCCGGGTACCGGAAGTGGATGCAAACAATGGCGGCCAAAATGGTACCTAAAATTGGAAAACTACCTATTACTCGAATCTGATCGAGTAAAGTTTCCTTGACTGAGTTCTGGCGAGCGAAATATTGGTATATTTACAAATATATATATATATATATATATTTTTTTTTTGGTTTTTTTTTTTTGTATTTGGTATTTTTGGTATTTTATTTATATATATATGCTGGTGTATATATATATATGTAGGTACGACAAACGCAATCCTGCATGGCTGGCACATAATGGCCTCGAGAGTATGTCGGCTCTTCACGAGCTACGCGTCTTTTTTAGGGTTCCGTACCCATAGGGTAAAACGGGACCCTATTACTAAGACTCCGCTGTCCGTCTGTCCGTCCGTCCGTCCGTCTGTCACCGGGCTGTATATCATGAACCGTGATAGTGAGACAGCTGAAATTTTCACAGATGATGTATTTCGGTTGCCGCTATAACAACAAATACTAAAAAAAACAGGATACAATATAGTACATTACTTAACAAGGGCGGTAAAACAAAGAATGTCTCAGATCGCAGGTATTTAACGCCCGAGCCGAAGGCAAGGGCGATAAATATGCGATCTGAGGCTTTCTTTATTACCGCCCGTGTTAAGTACAAAATTTTATGTCACCCCCTGGCCAGGAAGTGGGATTTCCCGCGCACGGAGCGTGCGGTAATTGCCGCTTTATGGCCAGGTGTGACATAAAATATTTTATGTCACACCTGGCCATAAAGTGGCCATTATCGCACGCTCCGCGCGCGAAAAAACCCACTTCCTGGCCAGGGGGTGACATAAAATTTTGTACTTACCACGGGCGATAATAAAGAAAGCCTCAGATCGCATATTTATCGCCCTTGCCTTCGGCTCGGGCGTAAAATACCTGCGATCTGAGACATTCTTTGTTTTATCGCCATGTTTTTTTACAACGAACATGTTTTTTTTGACGTTTTTATACATAATGGTACGGAACCCTTCGTGCGCGATTCCGACTCGCACTTGGCCGGTTTTTTTTATTGGTGCTGTTAAAAAGTGATGGATAGCTCGAGATAAGCCGACAAACTGACACCGCCGTCATGTGCTAGGCGTACTGCATGGTTGTTCACCTTAGAAGAAAGCTGACGGAATTAATAATAGCGCCACCTAGTCTTAAGGTTAATAAACTTGCTCGAATAGTCAGCTAAAAAGTAAAAGTAGTAGCCTGTTAAAAAGGTATTCAAAAATTCGATGCATATCAGAATCACATACGTGGCCCCGTGGTGAAGTATATTTATTGTCTTTAGAGTCAATGCACCAGCCCCTCTAACACAACATGCATTCCGTATCTACTCGCGCGCGAGATAAGCTACCTGTCACTTTTTGACAGCATTAATCAGACAGTGACAGGTAGCCTATCTCGCGCGCGAGTAGAGACGAGATGCATGTTATGCTAGCCCCCCTGGGTTCCATCCCCAGCGGCGGGTACACTTTTTGTTTGCCTTTTCACGTGTATCTAAGATAATAATTACTAACTTTGGCACTTGGTGGCGCTTTAGTTGGAATCACAATATGTGTGAAGTTGGCTATCTATTTCCAGTCATTACACTCTAGGGCCTACTGGCTAAGCTGATCCGTGACATTCGCATCCCTATGCGAATAAAAATTTTTTTTTTTTTTTCAGAGTCGAGAGCACTTGATCCGGCACATTCAGATCCACATGCAGAAGCGGCAGAAAGCCAAAGAGGCCCGAACCAGGCCGTACAAGAGGAAATAAATATTGTTCACTATTTACTTGTATTATTTATCACCCTGTATCAAACATTCCGATGTAGTTTGTTGATTGAATTTTTTTTATAGGTTTCGTTTTGTGGAATGAAGAAAAGTGTGAACTAAGATCGAAAATATCGAACAAAATCCTGTAAAAAGTTGTGTAACTAAAGCTTTGTCCACACTTGTATCGAGCGCGAGCGTGATACAAGTGACACGTGTATCACGCTCGCGCTCGATACAAGTGTGGACAAAGCTTTAGTTACACAAAGTTGACGTCATCGAACCGAGCGTTTTGGCGGTAAATTCAAAACCATAAAAATAAATTGGTTTAATGGAGAAAAAAATACATTTTATTTTTCTGTTTAATCGTTCGTCCCAATCTTTAAAATCAGCAGTTTTCAAAAATTTGGAAAATACCCCATTAGGCTGTGTTCTCACTGTCCGATATTTCGGTGTCGATAATGTCACCGATATCGGATCGGATAGTGTGAACACTAAGCGGTTGTCTATCTATTTGTATCGGTGTCGTATGCTATACCGATATTGTATCGGATAACGGGAACAGGCTCGTAGGCAAAAAAAACTTTAACATCCGATTCGGAACGCACCCTGAAATGTAAAAAAAGGCGGGAAATCGCAAACCGCTAATTCTTGCAGACAGTTTGTGTTACGTTGATACTAAAATAGAAATTAATCATCAAATTTAATAAAAAGAGCAATAAAAATGAGTCGCGAGATGCGGAAAAAAGCACGTGTGTCTTATTACGAGCCAGAGGAACCCAGCTTTGACGAATACGTGTGTAAGTAAAAAAACTTTTCTTAAGTTTATCTTGGCTACTTAAATTAACTAGAATTAGAATTGTTTAAATGTGTCCCTTTTAATAAAAAAATCAAATAGGGTGCTGACTGCTAAATCGATTATTACTTGATAAGCACGACCAACATTTGCGTACTTTATAATTTTTCTTTTAATGATAAAATCAACACAAAATGGAAAATGTCTTATAAAATTTTGCTTGTGTTAACTACACGTCTTGGGACCTTCTTATCATACCTTATATATATATCTCTCTAATTATTTAAATCTAATATATTTTTCGCAATTGTTCCTATTGATTTATTTATATTGTAAATTTATTCTAAGTTATTTATAATTTGATAATGTTCTTGACAATGTATAATCAATACAATAAATGATATCTATCTATCTATCTAACAAATCTGAATATATATTATTTTACATATTCTTGTCTCGAAATAAATATTTTAATTTATATTTCCAGTTGTCAAGACACCCAACATTGTCAAATAAAAATATTGTTCTAGTTAGTCGATATTATAATAAAATATAATGGTCTCTAAAATAGATTTGACTATTTAAAACTTTTTTATTAAGTACTGAAAACCGCCCTTATTTTAGATTGTACGACTTGTGGCGACTACGTGTACGAATACTGCTCTATACATGGACCCCTCCTGGTCATACCGGACGATAAGGTGAGTTAACATTTAAATCTTTTACGTCGCACCTGACCAGACACAAATTTTTGTACTTATCATGGGCGGTAATAAGGAAAGCCTCACATCGCAGTTAAAATAACCGAAAACGAAGTAACTCCCCCTCTGTAGCTCGACTTTGCATTTTATTTTTCAATTTTTCTTCAATCAATCAATTCAGTCAATTATTTATCTTATATCTTTAAATGAGCAATTCTTGTTTATAGCTATATATATTTCTATATATCTATATTTCCGGGATCTCGGAAACGGCTCTAACGATTTTGATGAAATTTGGTATGTGGGGGTTTTCGGGGACGAGCAATCGATCTAGCTAGGTCTCATGCCCGGGAAAACGCCGAGCGAGGCTGGGCCGCCCAGATATTTTTACATTAAAACATGGTGTATGTACATTATAAGATATAAAAGTGTTTTGCTCACATGTTTTGCTGCAGTGTAACACGTAAAATATAGGAGTTTTAATTAAAATTATTTGAAAATTATATCTTACTGTGGCTTTATAGGCTGAGCCCAATAAAGCGTGGTTGGAGAGTGGCCTGGGGTAATCTAGAGGGAACCTCCGACACAACCACGCGGGCGGTTTAAACACTGGAATACTCCAATAGTTTGCACTCCAGTCATCATCCTCCTTGCGTTATCCCAGTACAGTTGCATCCTTAACGATGCCTGGGGTCCGCTACCTAATCCCAAGATTTGGTGTAGGCACCAGTGTTTACGAAAGCGACTGCCATCTGACCTTCCAACCCCGAGGGGAAACTAGACCTTATTGGGATTAGGCTTTGTCAAGTGAGTGGGCAACTTGACTGTTAGAAGTTCTCAAGCCGCCCGAAGGCCTCATACTTGCACAGCCACCGGGATCAACGGCTTAACGTGCCTTCCAAAGCACGGGAGCGCTCAGTTAGTAACCACTCAAAGCGGTCACCCATCCAGGTCCTGACCGCTGCGCACGTTGCTTAACCTTAGATACCGCAAGCGGTACGCAGGCGCCGCTGGACCACGAGCGCTCCAATGAGATTGGTTTTTTATTTTTCCACGTAGTTACCGTCCCCAACTGGTTTCCCTTCGTTCGTGCCGCGCGCCGCGCTCACGATCCCCCATATCTTCCTGCATTTGGCTCCTTCCACCTTACCAGGTATGACATTATATATATCGACAAATTCTCTTCAACGGGGTCTTTGGAGCCCAGTAAGCTACAGTAGCCCAGTGGTTCAAGCATGCGGCTGTCAAGCGGCGGTCGTGGGTTCGAATCCCAGCTCGTACCAATGAGTTTTTCGGAACTTATGTACGGAATATCATTTGATATTTACCGTTAGCTTTTCGGTGAAGGAAAACATCGTGAGGAAACCTGCATACATCCGCGAAGAAATTCAAAGTTGTATGTGAAGTCCCCAACCCGCTCTGGGCCAGCGTGGGGACTACTGCCCAATCCCTCTCATCTATGAGAGGAGGCCTGTGCCCAGCAGTGGGACGTATATAGGCTGATGATGATGATGATGATGGGGTCTTTGGAAACAGTGACACCGGGACCGCCGGGGTCACTATTTCCTTCACCTGGGTCGCTCATTACAAATAAAGAAACCAAATATTGAAACACGTGATTTATTTCACCTTTATCACACCACACCCTTACTATAATACGACCAACTGATAAAAGTCCAAGGTTGACAAAAGAAGCCAGTATTATAGTATACATGTCGCAGGCAAATCGTATAATCCGCCGTATTACATTATGGCTAGGCGTTTTACAAAACAGAGCTGTTTTGTATTACGGCGGGTCAACGATTAGGCGGATTGAATACGGCTGATTGAAAATCCGCCGAAATGTGTTCGGCGCTTTGCATTCTTCTATTCGCGTAGCCGTAATGTAAAAAAGCGGTTCAGTCAGATTGTATAATTTGCCGTAATACATTACGGCAAGCCTTTTTACAAAATAGCGTCGTTTTAGCTGGTACCCCTTTGACAGCTTTTAGTTCCCATTTTTAACACTCGCAGCTCTGTTTAGCCATGACAATCTGGCCATTTTGTCATGGCTAAACAGAGCTGCGCTGTAATGTCTGTGCGAGGAAGATGCGCAGTTCGAGCTATGCGATGTATCCAGGATGTATCATACAGACAGCGGGCGCGGGGAGCGGCAGCGCGGTGAGGGAGGAAGCGTGAGCGCATCCGTAGCACGCATCCGTAGCACGCATCCACAGCACGCATCCATAGCACGCATCCGCGGCTCGCATCTTTCCATTTAAAAAACAGCTTAGCTGAACCCTTTTCCACCAGAGCTATGCTATGTGAACAAAGGAATGTGATTGATGGATTTCAAACGCATCCATAGCAACGTAGCATAGCATAATATAGCTCTAGTGGAAAACCAGCCTTACGCCCACAGCAAAGACAAAAAAGCTTCGCGAAGACAGCATA
Source organism: Cenopis cana (assembly GCA_951800055.1). NCBI lineage: Eukaryota > Metazoa > Arthropoda > Insecta > Lepidoptera > Tortricidae > Cenopis > Cenopis cana. Next base: position 4,302,514 of record OX637498.1, on the reverse strand, counting down.
GACATAGCAGCGCCGGATCTAGAAATTTTTCGGGGGGGGCAAAAACTACAAAATGCCGCCCCCGTCTGCATATATTATCTTACAAATTGTTACCTCTACCATTTCAGAACAGTAAAGGGGGACGGGTCATAAAGTCATAACACGTCTACGTATAGATGAAAACGCGAGCGCAGCGAGCGCGAAAATTTTCAAACATGATGCAGTTGCGGAAAATACTTCATACGCATCAAGTCAAGTTTTGTCCTGTCAAGACGTATTTTGGCCTTTCAAGAAGTTCGAATTGCCGCCCCCCTGCCTCCCCTAAATTTGCCGCCCCCTAAACTTGCCGCCCGGGGCATGGACCCCGGCTTGCCCCCCCCCCCTAGATCCGGCTCTGAGACATAGATGAAAAGAGTTTGGAGTCGCTTTCGCCGGATACGATACTGTAATTTTAAGTCTGTTGTTCATTTTAGACTTAAAACAAAATGCTATTTTGCCCTGTAGATGCAGGTATAGGAGTATTCAGTACGTTGACTCTGCCGCGAGGAGTGCGCTTCGGACCCTACCGCGGTCTCAAGACGGATGAAGCTACGTCCACATACTGTTGGCAGGTAGGGTTTACGTACTATCTTATTTATGCGGTTATTACACTATCCTGAATTCAGAATCCTGACTAGTGGAGGGGAGTTGAAGCATCTCGCTCTAACGTATAGGTCCGAACCCTTCTAAGGGTCGGTTGCACCAACGTACGAACACAGACCGGTCATCGTCAAATACGGCGTCGGCAGCTGTCATCCCATAGAAACTTGTCAAACTTTCCATACAATCAGATTTGACGAACACCGCTTACGATTACAGACGGTTTGGTGCAACCCAGCCTAAGTGTCCTGAATTCAGGACAGTGTAATACCCGCTTTAGCCCCAGGGCCGGCCCAAGGGTGGGGCAGATGGGGCGGACGCGCCAGGCGCCGGATGTCAATGGGCGCCAAGCGCGGGATGTCAGGGGGCGCCAAACTGGCAACGTCGAAAAATTTCAAACCAAAGGGCGACGTTTTCTTTTTGGATTGTCCTATTAGGTGCGCGACTACGCGATGATCGCGCGACTTTTACTTCGAATATATAAGTACTAGTAAAAGTCGCGAGTTTGCGCGGTACTTAGTCGCGTAGTCGCGTTTGTTTTAGGACGATCCCTTTAGGACACCTATTCGAGTTCAATATATTCGCGAATTTCACTCGCGCGATTGCGCGATCATCGCGTAATCGCGTTGTACGAGTATTAGGACGATCCCGAAAGACCATCTCGCACCACCTGGATCTAGGGCTAGGGCCGGCGCTGTTTCGCCCTATTACCGGCCAGGGACCCGACTAGCGGGCGCTGCGTATTTTATCATACCTTATCTAGAAGAGGTCCGTTGTGGATGGACTCCGACTAGGGTTGCCATATGGAAAATTGAAATGTCCTGATAAAAAACCGGACATCCTCCTAAAAGTCCTGACATTTCTTCTAACAAGGGGTGAAACTTCGGTTGCCTCGAAAAAAATAATTTAAGTTGGTTTTTACTAAGTATCACTGCGCAAAGTGGCTTGCTTTCCACAATTCAATTTGCACCTCCACAATTCAATATAGTATAGTATAATAGTTCATAAACCTGTTTATACTTTTTTTGCCGTTTTAGCACTGAATTAGTTCTTTTTTTTTTTTATTTACATTTAGTTTGAAAAAAAAATCAAAATGTTCCGAGCGCGCGTGATAAAATTTGGCATGCGGGGATTGAGATCACTTTGGCTGTAAATTACCTATCCTATTTTATATTGTTTTCGAAGAAATATTACTATTTTTTTGATTACTTACTAATTTATCATTACATTTATTAAAACTGTGTAAACGTTAAAATAAATGTATCGTCAAAACGTTTTTTTAATAGGGTCATTCCTAAAAATCCTGACACTTGCCAAGTCCGGCCGCAATCCGGACAAAGGGTCAAAAATCCGGACATGTCAGGACAAATCCTGACGTATGACAACTTTAACTCCGACCCAATGGGATCTTTTATGCCCTCTCCTTTATACCTACTCCAAGCTGCTCTCCAACCTTCCCACAAACCGGATGATAGAGCTCAGTGGGACAGTACCTACTCTGAATTCCTTTGGCTCTGGGTAGCCAGTCATTCATTCTTTGCCTGGCAAGGGCGTGACATTCACTGGGCGTTGCGTAACTTTTCTCCGATATACAGTTGCCGGCAAACATCTTGAACCTAATTGACCCGCGCAGTAGCGTAATTTGCACGTAAATCGGCTACTGCGCACACAAGGTTAGGTCACAGAATAAGTAATAGTACTACGTACAGAAGTTGCACTGTTAACAAATCGCCAACTTACACACTATATAATAGGTAAATAACAAATATTGACCACACCAAGCGAATGACGAGACGACGCGACCGTCCGGTAGCAATTCGCCACTGAATGTACTTGCAGCGGCCCGGGGATGTACTTGCAGCGGCGCGGCGAAATGACGGAGTGAAAGCCGCCTGGTTAGGTTCAAGATGTTTGCCGGCAGCTATACCGTACAGCTCTAGCGAGCGGTAGCGTCGGCTATAAGTGAAAGTGTTAGCAAATACATAGTGTAATCAAATACATACCTACCTCTGAAAACCGACGATTCGCTTATGTAGAACTTAAGAGCGGTCTCTTAGGTTCTACCTTTTCCCGAATGAGATCTAAAATAAATAAATAAATAAATAAATAAATAAATAAATATTTGTGGACAATCTTACACAAATCAACCTAGTCCCAAACTAAGCAAAGCTTGTACTATGGGTACTAAGTGACGATATAAATACTTATATAGATAAATATATACTTAAATACATAGAAAACATCCAAGACCCAAGAACAAGTATTCGTGCTATTCACACAAATAAATGCCCCGGCCGGGATTCGAACCCGGGACCTCCAGCTTCGTAGTCAGGGTCACTACCAACTAAGCTAAAGCGGTCGTCCATCTAGATAAGAGGTTCCCAAAACTTTTTTTTCTTGTGGACCCTTTTCAAAATTTTGCTGGTTTCAGTGGACCCCCTTCTGCTACATTTCTACCACGTTCCATTTTTTCCTCACGCCAACATGGACCCCCACGGAGCCTCTCATGGACCCCTGGGGGTCCACATAGAGCACTTTGAAAATCACTGAGCTAGATCGATTATTCGACTCCCCCCGCCATTACAAATACAAATTTAAGCGAGATTAAATAAGAGGTAGCCCAGTGGTTCAAGCGTGCGGCTGTCAAGCGGCGGTCGTGGGTTCGAATCCCAGCTCGTACCAATGAGTTTTTCGGAACTTATGTACGGAGTATCATTTGATATTTACCGTTAGCTTTTCGGTGAAGGAAAACATCGTGAGGAAACCTGCATACATCCGCGAAGAAATTCAAAGTTGTATGTGAAGTCCCCAACCCGCTCTGGGCCAGCGTGGGGACTACTGCCCAATCCCTCTCATCTATGAGAGGAGGCCTGTGCCCAGCAGTGGGACGTAGATAGGCTGATGATGATGATGATGAAATAAGAGGTCATGGGCTGGGATTGTAGCCCCGTGGCCCCAGTTTTTTTCTACTTGTATTTATATGTTTGTAGATATTCGACAAGGACCGCAAGCCGTCGCATATACTGGACGCGCGCGACCCAAACAAGTCTAACTGGATGCGATATGTCAACTGCTCTCGGCACTACAGTGAGCAGAACCTAGTCGCTTTCCAGTACCAAGGACAGCTGTACTACAGGCGAGTATCTTAATGTAACCAGATGACACCGTAACCTGTGGATGCCTGCAACTGCCGCACAGTATCAACCCAGCACACCACATGTACTGGGACTCTGGAGGAGTGCGCGGTTGGAGTGGCCTGGGGAAATTCCAGGGGAAACCTCCGAAACGACCACGCGGGCGGTTTAAACACTAGAATACAGTTTGTGTTGGTTGAGCGGTTTCAACCGAATCTGAAATGTGTCAGTGGAATCGAGCTACTGTGAGTTTTGTCGCTGGTTCACTAAACCTAGCCTAGCTGAGAAGAGTCCAGCAAGAAACTCAGCTAGGCCCGACCTGGGTCGGACTGACTCTACCCGGTATGCGGCGGTACCGGGACGAATAGGGACTATAACAACAGGAAGTGACCAAGGTTTCTGTTTGTACAGGACAATAAAAATAGTCCCTCGCTTCACGGAGCTGCTGGTGTTCTACGGCAGCGAATTCGCCAACGAGCTGAAAGTGGATCTACATCGCTACCACTCGCCCGTGTACACGGAAACACTCGGTAAGTTATAATAACCTATGATTTTACATCAACATACCTCGTCGTATAATTATCACTGCAGAATCGTTTTCACCGTAGGGCGACTGGTGCCCCGTGGTACCAGTCGAACCCCAGTCTGGACCACGACATGGGGAAGCACCATGTATCTTCTTCTTCTTCCTTCCCTTTTCCCACCTACGTGGGGTCGGGTCTCCTTGTCAGTTTGTGCCAGAGTGATCGGTTCTGGGTTGTCTGCTCATCGATGTTAAGGTTCTTTAAATCTTTTGCAATATTGGACCACCACGTGGATTTTGGTCTACCTCTTCCTCTCGGATGCTCCATGAATCCATGCACCATGCATGGTTTCTTTAAATCCGATACTAGAACATTTGTTTTGTAGTTATGGTTTAATATTAGGTTTTTTTTCTACAGTAAAATGTGCAGAGGAAAAAGCACTTGATGACACAATGCAGCTGGCTGACCCTTCAACATTCAACTTTAATGACTGGCAAAATTTAAATTCAGAGGAATTTTACCAAAAATGCAATGAGAGTCAATATGAGCCTTCAGAAACTATTTTGATCATGGATGATTCCGAGGAAGAAAATGAAACAAGAGAAAATAAAACTAGAAAAGATGAGCAATCTTCTGTAGTCGATTTGGATTTTGGGAAAGAAAATGTAGCCCCAGATGATGTAGCTCAAGATACTTATAAATGTGACAATTCTAACCAATCATTTAATGAAAATACCTTGTATAATGCTCATTCAGCAACTCATATTGTTAATAACAACAATGCAAAACAAATATTTATATGCTTAAATTGCAATATCAGATTTTCTTCAAAATCGAACCACATCAACCATGACGTCAAAATGCATAACTCTAATATTAAGTACTATGCCTGTACTATTTGTGATTATAAAACAGTAAAGATTTTTAATCTGAAAGTTCATATGGAAACACATAGCGATGTAAAAATGAAATGTGATCAATGTGAGTATGAGACAGCATGTAGTTACTACTTTAAAAAACATGTAAATAAGCACACAACACAAAAAAAGAATAAACACACAACACAAAAAAAGAATAAACACACAACACAAAAAAAGAATCACTTGGCACAAAATACTTCCTCATGTACAATTTGTGGGAAAATATACCAAACAAACAAAAGCTTGAAGAACCACATGAGAATTCATATGAAAGGAAACCCATTCATATGTATAATTTGTAATAAACACTTATTTAACAGGTATAATTTGATGCGGCACATGAAAACACATACAAAAGATTAGAATGATACATGTCAATTTTTGCATGCTTATTTTTTTACTATCATATGAAATGTATTCATAATATTGAGGAGAATGGTATGATTTTTCACTCTCATAATTTAATCAAAAGATACTTAAACTCTGTTACACTGACCACTCTCAATCTTATACAAACAACAATGTGTGTATACATATATATGGTGATTGAAAATGTTCTAATATAATAATTATGTTGATTATTTGCAATACATATGTTTGATTGTTATTGATTATCTAAATATTTTAACGAACCAAAATAAAAGATGAAATAAAACCAGTTGATTATTTATTACATTTATTATTTTACAAATTATCACGGTAGTAGGATATCACCCCACAAAATAATCTCATCTTCGCAAGCTGTCAATAAATAGTCCTCTTTAGGATGGTGACTTAAAGATACAACTGGCTTATTCTTACTATGAACCAATTTACTGGTGACATTACTACTTATTAAATCCCAGAAGAATATCTCTCCACTAGCAGAGCCAGATATGACATGACTATCTTTAGCATTCACTGCATTTTCTAATAAAAAGTCTTTGCTCTCATGCCCAGTAAATGTATTCAGTAATTCTCCGGAATCTTTGTCAAATAACTTCACACTACTATCTGCACAACTCAAAATATAACACTGACCATCATGTGTCAGGCTGCCGTAAGTTATTATATGTCCAATATAGTCAGAAATCATCTTCCCTACCCTTAAATCGTACCGTCTAACGTGTGAATCCACGGAACAAGTAACAACTTCATAATCAGTAACTTGTATGGAGGTTATAGTGTCTTTAGCATCTTTTAAAACCTGCACGGGCTCTTGGCGACGGCTCAGAACGTCCCAGAAGGCGACTGTGTTGTCAACGGAGCCAGAGATAGCCATTGTTGACTCTTCGTTATATTTAACTCTAGTTACCGAGCTTGCATGGCCGCGGTAGCGTCTTAAGGGTTGGCCTGTGGTGACGTCCCAGAGAATAACTGATTTATCAGCACTACATGATACAATTTGACTGCTATCGCAGCTCCCAGCGGCGTCTAGTACCTCGTTGGCGTGGCCTCCGTAAGTTTTCAGCAGGAGCTGCCGATGTGGGTTCCATAACTTGATTTTCTTATCCGCGCCGCAGGTGAGGCAATAAGTTCCGTCGATGTTGAAGCGCACGGCGCGTATTACTTGTTGCTTGCATTTTATTGTAACTAATGGCTTTAATTCAGACATATTCTATTCACATATCATGAAAATGTAAATAACTACGTTTACATGAGCACGAGCGAAACGTAAACAATTCACTTGACACTGCTTGACAGATCAATTTGACAGTGACATTGCGGCGCGCATCACATTATTTTTAAAAGCTCTGGATGCAAGTTGTTGTATCCAGATGACGTACGAAAAACGAAGCTCCGTATCCGTAACACGTTCACTGCGACATCAAGATCCATCATACATGTTAAGGCTGGCGTCCACTAGGCTCGCCGAGCCGAGTCAAATCGAATCGAAATAATTCGCCTTCATACATTAACTATGAAAGTGCGTCCATTCTGTCGATTCGATTCGGCTCTGCGTCAATCGGAGCACTTTCATAGTTAATGTATGAAGGCGAATTATTTTCGATTCGATTCGACTCGCCTCGGCGAGCCTAGTGGACGTCAGCCTTTAAATCACGAGCGAAGGTGTACTAGAGTTTGCTACTTTAACTCTACCAAGCAAATGAACTGTCAAACAAATATTTGGTTTGGCAACACTGCCTCATACGTCACATTTCCGTGACATTTCCATAGAAATATGACGTATAATGCACAGTGTTGCCAAATTATATTTGTTTGACAGTTCATTTGCTTGGTAGAGTTAAAGTAGCCAAACTCTAATACAGAGGGCCTACCGCGAACCAAAAGCGAAATAACTGCCTCTCTGTCGCACTTGCATATTGGAGCAACAGAGAGGGAGATACTTCTTTTGTGGTTCGCGGTAGCCCCTCTGAACCGTGTCAAACGTCATAGATCAAATTATCCTCTCTCATAATTAGATATCGTGTAATACTTCACCTATGTTTAGGATATACGGTCTAGTCTAGTAATCCAGTATCAAAGAGTATATAACTTTGTCGTCTGAAAGCACGGAGCAGTGTGCGTCAAATCCGGTAGTTCTGATATTTTGCAGACTTGTTTAAGTTGTTGGCCCAATGAATATACCAAGTTTATGACCTCGAGCGCCAAACGCAACTATCTCAAAACACGAAATAAAATTACAACCCTTACACGTATACGTACCTTTATGTTCTTAAAGTGGACTAAATTTGCTTTTATATGAGACTAGAATTGTTTAGACTCAAGTTTCAGAGATAAATCCATTCAAAATTTGAGAATGTAAAAATTTGTGCGTGTTGTTGTGTTATGAACTTTGAAAGGATTTATCTCGGAAACTTTTGGGTCTACAGAGACTATTTACAATGACAATTCGGTTTACATTGCCGGGCCAGTAAGTATCGATGCTATCCAACGAACATCTTTACGTGGCGACTCAGAAGTGTACTTGGAATTGACATTGTCAGGTGACAATTGTCAAGTTGGTGAAATAGGGGCCAGTAGGTAATTTAAACTCTATAAAATAAATAAAACACAGAAGTAAAGAGTCTCAACTTTTATTCTCTCATTGATTCGAGATTTCAGATATTTTCCGTTTCATGATTGTACCATAAAACTAGCGCTCAAGCTTACACAGATGTTCCGCTCGCACTTGGACCAAGCTACCCAAGGAGAATACATTAATATTTGATACAGGTCACCGACGCCTCAATGAACGTCGCGGCGCTGTCTGACCCATGTACATTGACCGAGGTAAAAATAGAATTCTAGTGAAGTTGGACAGCAAATGGTCCAACAAGGAACCAAAAGGTATGCACTGCAGGCCCAAGTGCTAGAGTTGTTACAGACTTCCGCCACATTCACACAATATGCCAAATTACACTTAACCTAATTAACATTCAGAAGAATGACAGACATACGATAATTTGTAAAAACATACAGTTTCTTATTAAAGTTCTAAATCATAAGATTGAAAATCGCGAATTAAAAATGTATGTCATTACAAATTATTACAAAAAAGAAGACATTAAGTCTCTTATTAATTCTTATTAATATTTATTCCGTAGCTTTTTTGCATAAAAACGCTCAAAAAGTGAAATATTATTGATAAGACTTAATCACAGAGTTTGCTAGGTACTAAAGATTTTTTGGACATTTTTTTTTTAATTTTTAAGACACATTTTCACCTCACTCTCTACACACAATACATGACTCTGTTTAAGGCTACCTTTATAAAATCTTAAAAAGATTTTTTTAAACGCAAGCGGCGTGCGTCTTCAAAAAAAGCGGGGAAATGCAAACCATAGGCACGCCGCTCACGCTTTTCACGTTTTTTTTTTTTAATTTTATTTTCGCGATATTTCGTGACGAGACTATGAAAAACATTACCTGAGATCATTTTTTTTATTTTTTCAAAGATTTGTAATTTTTTTGTCATTTATTTGTTTATAGCTAGACATAATTATGAAATAATCGAAATATTTATAAGAATTATTATTAAGCTATAATATAAAAGTAAATAAATGAAAAATTATAATGCCAACGTTTAGATTAAATGTTATGAAATTTAGAAACTCTTCTTTTTAGAGTTAGTCAAGTGTTTTTTAAAGAGAAAAAATATATTAATTATTATATAATAGTAAATAATTTACTGCACACATGTTCACTTCATTTCGGTGGATAGTTACATCATACATGCGTGGTCTCTCACGTCGTTATCCTTATTAACTACACAATATGGAATTTTTTTTCAACATTTTCTTATAAAAATCATCACAGTAAGAAAGCTATGGGTGGCTCGGTCGCCGCTTACTCGAAATAAAAAAAAACTACTAATTACAATTACATTTAATAAAGCTTAAAAAGACTGATATTAGAGAACGACTCAGCCATACAAACGCGGTTGAAACTAAAGAGAATTTTTTTTTTTTTTTTACTTACAGTACTTACACCTAAGTATTTTAAGTATAATACTGCGCCTGTATGTCTATAGTCTATGGAATAAGCGACCACCGAACGACATGCAATAAACCAAAATCAATAATACTCCAAAAATGTCAAGACAAATTTCGACTTGAATTGCACTATTTATTCTTAAAACTGTAAATTTGTAGAAAAATTACCTATTCTCGTTATAAAACGTTAAAACACGCTTGAACTGGCACACGACCATATCTTACGGTTAAACTAATATTAGTGGTGTCTTTTACAATGCGTCACTGTGTCCTCGGCCTTAGTTCCCACAAATAACCACAGCCTTTCAAGTGCTTTTAAGTGTGTCACTTTATAAAGGGAGGTTGACGTTGCACTACCCTACACGTGACCCCTGGGTGGTGCTAAAAGTGCAACAAAAATTGGCTGGTTCTTACTTCTGTTTGGTCAACTATGAATGTAACCAGGCCACATAGTGAAATATTGTAAAAGACATTAAAATACTCATACCAACATACACGGATCACGGACTTTTGACATTTCAAAATTGGGATCGCATTCACCATTCGATTTTACCAAACCAAGCTGCCTAACAGGAAATTATAACTTATGTACTAGAGATTGCACTGTAAACTTTTTCAAAATAAGCCAGTTTTTCAAGATCTGCTCCTAGATTATAGGACAACACTACACAGATATCTCTCTTACATTTAGATGATAAAAAGAGACAGGTGATAGTTGGATCTACATTTGCCTAAGGACGTAATGTTAACAGTGCAACCACTAGCAAACGACCATAGACCAAGACCGATTGAGGCCTGAAACCTGTCTAAGGCAAAGGCCCTTGCTTCTAAGTCAGATCACTTTTAAAAAAACTAGTTTTTATCTCGCTTAAAACAATAGAATGGGATGGGCAATAGTGTACATTACAGTAAAATGGTGCCAATAGAAGCTGCTAAAAATGTCATATAAAAAATTGCAGAAATGTCTTGCAGTCGCCATTACATATATTCAAGCTGCCCAAAAATATAGATATTATATTTGATGCCGAATTCATAGAATGTAAATTTACAGCAAATTTTATAAAACTTATCAATGTGAGACAAAAGTTCTCCAACTAATAATTTGTCACAGTAACTTATGGAGCAAAAACATAACATTTTTGGCTACTTCAAATCGTGCACCGTTTTGAACAAAATCACATTCTCAGCTAAAAGATACTTGTTACGTTACGTCGCAAGGGCCCCTTGCCGCGGACCGGTGTTCAGTGGTCGCAGTAGACGGGGAGCACGGGGCTGCGAGGCCAGTCCGAGGTCTCTTCGTTCTCGCTGCTTTCGCTGCCTGATCTGTTGGGGGGGGGGGGGAGATGGCATGAGTTACTTGCTTATTATTTCAGTGCCTCTAGTTATTTCGGAACAAACGCCAACGCGTTTGAATTAAGGCTGGGTTGCACCAAACCGTCTGTAATCGTAAGCGGCGTTCGTCAAATCTGATTGTATGGAAAGTTTGACAAGTTTCTATGGGATGACAGCTGCCGGCGCCATATTCGTACGTTGGTGCAACTGGCACTTAGTATCAATCTGTATGGCGACGTACACAGCGCTCTTGGCGGCCTTTGGTGGTAATTTTTTTTTTTGGCATACGAATTGGGACTAAACGGAAACGCGTTCGTTTACGTTTTGTTTAAAAAAATACTAGAGACAGAAAAGAGATCCTTCGAAGGTGATATCTGATTTTATCTTCCTTTAGGAGCAATTATATACCATTACCTTACAAATTCATTCATGTAATACATGTTACACAGCTATGGTAAACCCCTCGAACCCCTCGTATGCTTAGACACGTATCCGTACCCAAAATTTAACTTATTTTTCCACTTTCAAGGTCATAACTACAGATGTGCAAGTTGCGGAAAGTTTCCAAAAAGTTGGAAAAGTTCTCGGAAATTTCTTGAGAATTTCATAGAAATAAAAAAAAATCCATTTTAGATTTCAGAAAGTTTCAAACCCCATACAAAAATGTGAGAAATTTCAGAAACTTACCCATGTGGAAAAAAATCGTAATTTTGGAAAGTTTCCGACGGCACATAACATGATTGGACAATTTCGACATTCGCATACGGGGGGGGGGGGGGGGGGGCAGTAGCAATATGTATAAGATTTCAAGATCACATGGTCATTTACATTAGAATTAATTAATAACGGGATATTTACCATGTCTATTTGTGTTATTGAATTTCCGATATTTCGGCACTGTAGCCAAGCGCCATTACCACGGATTGACGACGCTTGCAACAGCGATAGATCACAGTAGTAATGTGTAATTACCTGTTTCTGGTAGGCGTGGCATCCACAGCGTAGTGTTGCTCTTCAATGGTGGGCAGCAGCGAGGTAAGTCGGTCCGTGGGACGCAGGACCTGACGAACAATCAACATTAGAATCATTAGACATACTGTTAACGGTAGTCTTCTGCAAAGGCGGGACAGGACCTAAAGAGTACATTTAGCGAGGCCCTAAGCAATGTGTGGGAACGGTGTTATATCAAAGCAGTATTTACGACGGCTTATTAATCAAATTTTCATTGCGTTTATATTTCCGGACTCTATCGGTTATCAACCACGCTCTGCTACCATATTAAAAATTGGAAGATAAAGAGTTGAAACAAAATGTGACCATTGCACGAACGTAATTTCTATATTGAAATCAACAACGAGTGACACATACGATTGCTAAGACAATAGCCTAATAAGGAGGTGGCGTTCTTAATGTCCAACGGTAATTAGATTTCAATATGTCCAACGGTAATATTTAAAATGATTGTACGGAATGTTTGTAGTTTCTATGAGATGACAGTTGCTGGCGCCATATTTAACGTCTGTACGTTTGTCAACGTAAGTTGGTGCAACCTACCTACCGCCCGTCGCCAACTTCAAGCGAATAGCGGGGCGGGGCCGTTAATTAGCATAGTGTATAATGAATAGTTTATAAACCACTCCAAGATAAGGGAAAAAACTAAGGTCATCGATGCTCTCTCACAAGCCCGGAGGCTAAAACGGAAATGGGCTGGTCATGTGGCTAGACTCCAAGACGAAAGGTGGACACTCCAAACAACAACTTGGGAAGGACCAACGGGAACTAGGAAGAAGGGCCGACCACTAGCACGGTGGTCGGACGAGATTGCAGAGCTAGCGGGGTCCAACTGGGTGTGGAGGCCCACGATAGAGATCGGTGGCATTCACTGGAAGAGGCCTTCACCTCTTAAGAGGGTTCTGGTGTGCGCACTAATAATAATGATATTTTTTTAGTATTGTATATGTAAATTTCCAGAAATAAAGGCTTTTTTATTATTATTTATTTATTATAATGAATAGTTTACCTTGAGCGTGCGTTCAGACAGCCTCCACACGAGCCGTTGTCGCTGCGGCGCGGCGGCGCGCGCCTCGTAGCGCGCCAGCGCCGTGCGCGCGCGCACTCGCGTCTCCACTAGCGACGCGTCTGACATCTGCAATCAAATATACATACCTTACTTATTGTTTCATATCACAACAGTATACTTCGTACGAAAACTTCTCGTTCTTATACTATTCTATAGGAAATTTTCGTTATCTAATCTGGAACGAAAATTTTATATAGATCTCAAGGTTTCGCGAGCCCGAAGGGCGAGCTTTAGGCTCGATGGAGGGCTGAAGGCCCGGAGATTCACCCCGAGTGGCATTTATTTCTAACCGTGAGATCTTCGAGCAGACAGTAAAGTTGACAATTTTTGTTGCACTTTTAGAACCACCCAGGGGCCACCTGTAGGGTAGCGGTGGGTACTCTCCCTACGGACGTAGTGCATTTTCCAATAGGAGGTGGTCCATGGCAAGACAAAAAAAAAGTCAGGTGGTGGTAGAGCAGCACCAGCGCCAGCTCGCTGGTGGACTGTACTCACGTTGCAGTAGTGCTGCAGCTCCCCGCCCAGCTGGAACAGCTGGTAGGCGTGGTCGGGCAGCGGCGCGGCGCGCGCGAGCCCCACCAGCTGCAGCTCCAGGTGGTGGTAGAGCAGCACCAGCGCCAGCTCGCTGGTGGACTGTACTCACGTTGCAGTAGTGCTGCAGCTCCCCGCCCAGCTGGAACAGCTGGTAGGCGTGGTCGGGCAGCGGCGCGGCGCGCGCGAGCCCCACCAGCTGCAGCTCCAGGTGGTGGTAGAGCAGCACCAGCGCCAGCTCGCTGGTGGACTGTACTCACGTTGCAGTAGTGCTGCAGCTCCCCGCCCAGCTGGAACAGCTGGTAGGCGTGGTCGGGCAGCGGCGCGGCGCGCGCGAGCCCCACCAGCTGCAGCTCCAGGTGGTGGTAGAGCAGCACCAGCGCCAGCTCGCTGGTGGACTGTACTCACGTTGCAGTAGTGCTGCAGCTCCCCGCCCAGCTGGAACAGCTGGTAGGCGTGGTCGGGCAGCGGCGCGGCGCGCGCGAGCCCCACCAGCTGCAGCTCCAGGTGGTGGTAGAGCAGCACCAGCGCCAGCTCGCTGGTGGACTGTACTCACGTTGCAGTAGTGCTGCAGCTCCCCGCCCAGCTGGAACAGCTGGTAGGCGTGGTCGGGCAGCGGCGCGGCGCGCGCGAGCCCCACCAGCTGCAGCTCCAGGTGGTGGTAGAGCAGCACCAGCGCCAGCTCGCTGGTGGACTGTACTCACGTTGCAGTAGTGCTGCAGCTCCCCGCCCAGCTGGAACAGCTGGTAGGCGTGGTCGGGCAGCGGCGCGGCGCGCGCGAGCCCCACCAGCTGCAGCTCCAGGTGGTGGTAGAGCAGCACCAGCGCCAGCTCGCTGGTGGACTGTACTCACGTTGCAGTAGTGCTGCAGCTCCCCGCCCAGCTGGAACAGCTGGTAGGCGTGGTCGGGCAGCGGCGCGGCGCGCGCGAGCCCCACCAGCTGCAGCTCCAGGTGGTGGTAGAGCAGCACCAGCGCCAGCTCGCTGGTGGACTGTACTCACGTTGCAGTAGTGCTGCAGCTCCCCGCCCAGCTGGAACAGCTGGTAGGCGTGGTCGGGCAGCGGCGCGGCGCGCGCGAGCCCCACCAGCTGCAGCTCCAGGTGGTGGTAGAGCAGCACCAGCGCCAGCTCGCTGGTGCGCGCGTTGGCGCACGCCGCGTCGCAGATCACGATCTCCAGCAGTTTCATCAGCTCGGTGTCCTGGAAAATGTATTATGTATGAGTTAAGTAGATAGGTACAATAGGGATGTTGACATTGTTGACTCAAAAAAAATATTACTTCAATAGAAAGAAGACATAAAACTATGCCAAATAGTGAAAATCCTATTCAAATATCTCAAATATAACGAAGCTCCAACGGTTAGAATGTTCGTAGTTAGAGAGAGAAAGTGCTACTCAACAGTGACGTCACGGTTGAGTAGCGCCATAGTAAATGACGATCGTCCAATACAAAGGTGCGTTTTGCGGAAAAGCGACAGAAAATACCCAGTCTTACGTAATTATTTATTTTTGATTGAGAATTTGAGCCTTTATGTAGAAAATTTGGATTTATTGATTTTCTTTTATAGTGTCATCATCCCTATTCTTCTGCTTCGCCTGAAGGCTGACTGGGAGTGATGCTGGAGGGTGTAACCCTCACCTCTATCGGGGCGGGACTGTGCGGTTGCAGCAAGCGAGAGAACAGGCGCAGCCAGTCGCGCGCGGTGATGGCGCGCGTGCCGGGAGCTAACGCCAGCTTGTCCACGACTACGCGCGACATGCGAGCTACGTCGCCCGCAGTACACGCCGACTGGGAGATTGATACTGGAAGGATAACACACACATTAGATTCTCGTTTAAGCGTACCACACACTGGAGCGGCCTGCGGCCAGTTGACAGTACGACAATCAAGGTCAACAACAACAACAATTTTAAAAAATGGCTTTCCATCAAATTTATGATGGTTTCGCCAACCACGTGTTCATTAGACGTTGTTCGGTAACGACGCCATGACAGTACGCAACTGGTTTTGTACGGTAGTGGATTCAGCCCGTCGTCGTAAAGAGCACGTGCGTTCACCAACACGGCGACGGGCGAAATCCGACAATCAAGGTCGCTGTATCGTAGTGTCTGAATGACTGTTAGGAGTGTCATAGACGTCATAGTATAACATACAACTGACCGCCACCACAAGTTTACCACACCAGTTTAAAAACAGTCATATATTTAGGCTATTTTCTGTATGAATTGAGATATGTTAACATTGTTCTTTTCTTGTTACTATTTATTACTACTGCGGCATAATATCATAAACATTACACGTATTTTTTTTTTGATGATGATATGAAATTCTTAAACGTATTTTTTATGATTTTTAATCGGCGTGGCTCTGTCACTTTTTAACTTTAATAAAAGCAAATTATGTGAACAGTATTTTGTATTAATCAATATTATTATCATAATCAAGTTCAAAACATTATAATTTGTAAGCTAATTTTAATTACTGCGTTTTAAAACTAAGGGAAGACAAGTAGGAAGTAAATGACTTACCCAGCTCCTCGACTGAAACTTTGCGGGCCTCATTGGTCTGTGCGGCGTACTGGTCGATTGCGATGTTCATGCAAGCCACAGTGATGCAAGGGACGTGGCACGGACGCACCTTCATTTTGGTTAGGAACCTGAAACAAATAAGTTAATCTGTCAAGCGATCACATTCATCAGGATATTCAGGATCACACATAAGGCCGCCACCTTCGTATTGCCCAACTGAATCAGGAATTTCCGGAATCCTATCATAAAAATATCAATGTCCAAAAATTACGATTTTCGCGATATCTCGCTCCGTTAACGATGTTTTTTTTTTTTGGATTTTTACGGGTCCGATTTTAACCTGGAAACATTACTTTTTTTGGCCGTTACTTTTGCAGTATGGATGTAAAATTAAATAAAGATAATCACATGATTTAAAAAACTTCCAACCTCGCAGTATTTTTTAGGAAATATGATGGTTTTTTCACCGACCCGTATTCTTTGTCCGCGAGTGTATGATTGGTAGACCAGCGATTTTTATGATGTATTTGTCTACTGGTGATTCTAAATAAATAAATAAAATAAAATTTTAGAATAAGAGTGGTAGATTTTTTGCGTCTCACGTCGCGTTGTAGCGGCAGTTGTGCTAGCTGCCCTGAAAACAGTCTGACGGGTTCAATGACTCACCTATCGAAGAGGCTGATGGCGTCGATGAGCACGTCCGTAGGCAGGTCGTACCACACCTTCAGGCAGCGGAGGACGTGAGCGGCGCCGTCGCGGGCCCCTGTCGTCACCTCCCCGTTCTGGAAACCAGGTTCAATGTTACAATCCGGTTCGAAGGACCAAGGGAATCAATCAATCAAACAGTTTATTTGTATAAACAAGAGTACAACAGATGTTACAAAAAAATGAACACAAACCAATCTTGTTCTACCATAAGATAGCGTACAAATGTTTTAAAGATAATGTCATGCATGAAAAAAATGTACAATAAGAATATATGACCCAACAAACATGCGAGGTGTGGTTTGAAATATAATTGAAATAATCATTAATAATTATTGCACCATTAATAATTTATATTGATGTCATTTATTAATAAATAACATTATTAATGCATAATAAAAAAACACGACTGCAGTGGAATCGTACAAATGGGAGTACCTAATCCGACATAGCTTTTTATTGCAACGGTACATAGCCTATGTTACTCGTGACGACGTAAGGATACTAAAAGTGCCATTGCGGCCTACTTACAGAATAAAGTTCATTTATTTATTTATTTCATTTATTTAACGATTCGGTTAAGGCCTTGAGGAGTTCTGATGGAATAAAGAATCTCACATATATACACGACTGCTTTTTTTGGGAAGTTGTGTCAAAAATTAGGGTAAAATATACATACAAGTATACACTTAAGACGAATTCATATTCAAGAGAAATATAAAGATTTAGCTAAGTAAATAACAATTATTTGTAATATTTTTTCGAAATCATCATCCTCCTAGCGTTATCCCAGTACAGTCGCATCCTGAAGGATGCCTGGGGTCCGTTACCTAATCCCAAGGATTTTTAATATTTTTTCAAAGTAAACAGTTCAATTTTTTTTATTTTATTTTACTGACGTGAGCTGTCGTAACGCAATTACGCAACAGAATGATCGAAAGTGATACATTTTGCATAGTGCAGCTTGGAGTAGCTATAAAGCGGGTATTACACTGTCCTGAATCAGGCGTCCTAACTAGTGGAGGGGAGTTGAAGCATCTCGCTCTAACGTATAGGTCGGAACCCTTCTAAGTGTCCTGAATTCAGGACAGTGTAATACCCGCTTAAAGGAGGGATCAATTGCACAAAAGATATCATGGGGTTGAATGAAGTGCATCCGCAAGGCCCCTCGCCTATCTAGATAAGATAAGATTTATTTTGCTTGAATGACACATGTCGGTCAACTGTTTTTTTGTTGGTCGTTCGTTACCATGGTTACGTCTCCTGAAGTCTTGAGTCACTCTTTAAAACTGTGCTTTTATAGGGTTTAAATTAAATATTTTTTACCTAACCTAAAATTAGCGATGATTATAAACCCATTTTCACGTGAGTCATCTTCGGAGCATCCTAGAAGTACGTTTTAAAAAAAAACTAAGAAACTCTGTTACCGTTGTCTCCTCGCGGTCGAGAACAAATTACAAAAAAAGAGAAGTTTATCGACCAATTTAATGTTGAGAAAGATATGTATACAATATAATGAGACACAAAGGAAAAATCGACATTTTCATATTATCTAGTCCCATATTGAAGGTCATATCATGATCACAAAAAATAACCATGACTACTTGGCCAATATGACCTCCATAATAAAATCAACTCTTCGCGAACATTCCTCATCGATTTTGAATAACAAAACTCAAGAAACAAGTTTACTGAATACGATCAAATAAATAAACAAATGCAGCACATATTTAAAAAGTAATATGAACCGTAGACTATACATGCATGCACATATGTGATATTCCATGTTGAAAAGGAACATTATGGCGGCCGGCACTTATGTCTTTATTGCCACACATTAATTAATACAATATTGAATCGATGCGTCGTAAGTCGTAAGCGCCTGCCGCCATAAGATCCCTTTCAATGTCGACTATCACATATTGTCGCAAGAAGCATCAAAGACCTCGATTTAATGCAAAATGGTGAATGTCTAAGGTCTTTAAAACAGCGCTTAACATTGCCCTTCAATGTATATTCTATTCAACTAACATTGGACGTTAATAATAGGTAATAGGCTCGTTTTTTGCTTGTGTATATTGAAAATTTAAGTTAGTTTTGTGCGGTTACTTCCTATGTCAGGTTCGTATACTTACAGCCGCCTTCAACGTGTTTAACTCAATTAATTATGAAGTTGAATGATAAGCGATAGAGTTGTTTATCGCATGTTCTGATAGCGTCCTTAAGTCGCGGATATATTAGAACGTGGGCGGATGTGTTAACTTTAATCGCGAACTCGAGGTCTTTGGTTAAACTAAGGCCAAGCTCATCTGTACGTGCCTTTTTTAGCATTACACTGACCAATTATCCTTGCTGAGCCTTATGGTAACATTCAAAGCAAAGTAAAATCCTTGCTTCCAAAATATTTACTTAATATGTGGCTGTGCAATGAGCGTACGTCGGAATCATTAGGCAGACACAGTCTCGGCTGTATCTTGTGTTCCATTTGCAGGTACTCGTTGAGCGTAGCGTATTGTTCCAGCACCATTGCTGCGACGTCGGGCGGCTAGCTTGTAGACTTACCTCGGAATCATTAGGCAGACACAGTCTCGGCTGGAACTTGTGTTCCATTTGCAGGTACTCGTTGAGCGTAGCGTATTGTTCCTCCATTGCTGCGACGTCGGTGGACGTCGACGGGCTAGCATCCGGGTGCCTCGCGCCCGCTCTCTGCATCGTCGGGCTTTATGCGAGCGGAGGGTGAATCGGCACCTGTCAAATACATACACGTTAGATTATTTCACTAATTTGATCATCATCATCAGCCCACTTGGACGCTGATACTGCTGGACATAGACCTCTCCCATGGCACGCTACAGAACTAAGTCTTGAACACTCTATTCATTAATATACTGTACACTATACTGTCAATCAGGCAGGCTAATCAATATTTCACCGTGTTGTATATTTTTTTAAATACTTCACTGGAAGATTTTGCTATTGTAACTTGCGTAGAATTCAGACTTCTAATAAGACCAAACAAAAGATCAAGTCACATAACGCTGTCATTTTAATTTTCATGTTTCAGACAATGTGACAGAATACGAGTAGCATAAATACATACATAAAGAGTTAATTTCAGCTGACACACACGTCCCACAAGTAAACGTATATTAGAACCGCATATATTTTTACTGGAACAGCCAATATCTAGGCTGGAACATACGTGATGATTTTGAATCGTTGCATCTACATACTCATCTCAATATCGCATAGATTAAGTTGTAGTAAATTAAGTCACATATTGTGCACACACGTGTCTATTTTGATTTTGATATCGGCACGAAAAACGAAATTATTACGACTATTCCTAGATAAGATGGTAATGCAAGTTGGCTTGACTCTCGTAGAAAACAAGTCATTTCTTTTTGCGCAGTCTCTTATTATATACGATTAATGAGATGCACACATTGGCTAGACGAAAATAATAAATTCCAATGACAATTATAGTTATTGACTTTATATTTAGACGGATATTTGGCATGTCAACAAATATCTAGGCGCCTCTTATTACCTTGAACACTTAAATAAACAAATCAATAGTCTAATGTAACGCATAGTAAATGCTGTATGAAAGAATAGCCAAAGACCATTTTGTGCTGCACGCTATTGTACTCCTAATAGCAAGAAGAGTTATATTTAGAATTGCGTGAACATTGATATGAAGAAGTCACTCAAGCTAACAGGGATAGAACATCATAGCGTAGCTATTGGGACCAGTTTTTAGCTGAGGCGTGGTTTTGGCTAAAATCATGCTACAACGGGTAGATTTTAAATAAGAGTTCTAAATATGTGTCTTGTATTATTATTAACTATCACTTAAGATTGCAAGCTAGTTAGTCATTCGGCCTCATAAATAGCTGTACATGTTGGTAGTCTCTTTCACCCGTTATGAAATTTAGTAAGTATGACAGTTCAGAACATGATTTTAAAGCGACTTGAGTGGACTTTGGTGTCTTTGGTAGTGGGTGCCTTCCACTAGAGATGTGCTATGCCAGCTATGCTGAGAGGAACTGCAAGCTTTCCGTTTCCACCAGTGCTATGCTATGTGGAATTGTGGACCAATGAATATAATTGGTGGATATCAATGCATCCATAGCAACGTAGCATAGCACATCTTTGATACAAAGGAACCCTTAAGTGACAGCAAGCTCCCTAATGTGACTTAAACCTTAATTACAATGTACCAGGTGTACAGAACCATGAAGAACTCACCTAAAATTTGTGCAGTGGGCAGCAGCGGCTTGTAGTCGTTGTATATGCCTGCACCGATTCCCCCTTCGTCCGTCCCGAGTGCTCGACCGGGCGCGGCGGCCCTAGTACCTGACAAGAGAGAGCGGTCAACACAGAGCGGCCGCGGCCACCGAGCGAAGACGGGTATAGAGGAATCACTTCTTGTAAAATCAGAAGCGGGATGGTGTATGGCGCTTAGGATAGGGTTGTCACTCCTTGTGAAATCAGAGGTGGGATCAGTCTTTTTGGATGGGGTATGGTGGGATGTGTGGCGGCTCAGTAAGGTTACCGAGACAATGTCTTGTTGAAAGACAATTGCTCAGCTGCCTTGGCTCTCTAGTGTGTCAGATACGTACACCAGCGGTTGAGCGCTGAATGTAGGGCTAGCACTGAACTCTAACGAGACACAGTGCAACACAGCTCTAAAGAGTGTGCGAAGCTGTAAAAAGGCCCGGTCTCCCTTGACCCTTTAGTATACACTGGGTTAGTGGTAACCCTTAATACTATTTTTAAACGAACGTGAGTTCGTACAGGGTCGCTTGACAGGGAAATGTACAATGTTTGGAACTTTGTATGATTATCTGTAAATATTTAAAACATGAATATGATGATGTGCAAATAATGGATGGAGGTCAGTCAACCAGTGTCTTCGTAAATAAGATATTATTTGTTATTGTATTTTGTGATTGGTCGAAAATAAACATAACATTTCACCTTGTTAAAAGTTAAAATTCTGAATTTTAATGCAATGCCAATGGCCTATGACAATAGAAAAACCAGCATAACCTTACGACCTGCCTTTCACATACATATCGGTATTGTTACAAAAATATATACTCAGTTATAGTAGAAATTATTTAAAATGGCCGACATTTTATAAAACTGTCATTGGACTTTGAATCTTCACGCTTTGATAGTAAAGTCGCTTTTTGAACGGCCTAATTTGATACAACTCTGACAATACAAATAATTTTAAGTATACTCTTGGTGCAAAAATAAGATCAGATGGCAGTCAGTTTCTTAAAACCGATAAAGCGTGTATAATTTTTCAGAAATCGCTGTGATATAAAATAATTTTATGTCACACCTGGCCATAAAGCGGCAATTACCGCACGCTCCGCGCGCGGGAAATCCCACTTCCTGGCCAGGGGGTGACATAAAATTTTGTACTTAACACGGGCGGTAAAAAAGAAAGCCTCAGATCGCATATTTATCGCCCTTGCCTTCGGCTCGGGCGTGAAATACCTGCGATCTGAGACATTCTTTGGTTTACCGCCCTTGTTAAGTAATGTACTGTTATATAATCAGCGTAACGTAGCACGACATTGAACAAAGGTCGTTTAGTTGTGTTAATAATCTCGTAAAAACATGGAATAATCGTAAATGTATTATTTACACAATCGAAGCGTCAGAGCAGACGCAAAATCAACTTTGTAATTATATGAAAGAGTGCAATTTAGCATATCACACTTAATAACAATAATGCTATTCATCACATCATATCATATCACAATAACTTATTCATATCAGATTGCCAAGTTGGGTAAAATTGTGTTGTAAATAATAGCAATTTCATCACTAGCATATGTTAATACTTATTTTATATCACATAGATACGCCATGTTTGTCTATGTTACAGCTTATCTTCAAAAACACTATCAATGAAAGATTACGAAACTTAGCACACCCAACATTCAATCATTCAAAGTTCAGCAATAATGATAATGTGATCAAAACCTGCAATGTAATGAAAATTCACCGAAAATTGCACGCAAATTCTTGCTAGTCTAATGCGGGATTTACATTAAGAAACTAGTTTCATGCATTTTTTATTACATTGCGGGCTTTCATCGCATCCCGCAATGTAATCAAAAATGCATGAAACTAGTTTCGTAATGTAAATCCAGCATAAGGCACTAGTCCTACCGCCGGCGAGCAGCGGGTATTCTCATAGTGTTTTTACTCCTTTTTCTTCACTCAAGCGAGTAGAATTACTATAAGAGTACTCGGGACTAGTGCCTAAACCGCGCTGAAGTAAAAAAAAATAGACTTTCCAATGAAATAAAGTTGGTAAAGAAGACTAAGGCTGGGTTGCACCAATCCGTCTGTAATCGTAAGCGGTGTTCGTCAAATCTGATTGTATGGAAAGTTTGACAAGTTTCTATGGGATGACGGCTGCCGGCGCCATATTTAACGATGACCGGTCTGTGTTCGTACTTTGGTGCAACTGGCACTTAGTGGATATTTTAGGTATCTACTATGATAAAACACACCTCCACTATAGTATGATATGAGCCCGGATAAAAGTAAGCGTGTATAAACACGTGCTTTGGCGCTTTATACGTCAATGAAAAACGTCTTATCACTACATATTAAAAATTATAATAGAAATTCTCACGCCGCGTCTGTCTGTACTGTACGTGATTTATTTAAAAACTACTGGTTTTTGTGTTTTGTTTATAATTTATTGAAGTTTTGTGTAAATTCGCTAAATTATTTTTTATGACACACCTGGCCATAAAGCGGCAATTACCGCACGCTCCGCGCGCGGGAAATCCCACTTCCTGGCCAGGGGGTGACATAAAATTTTGTACTTAACACGGGCGGTAATAAAGAAAGCCTCAGATCGCATATTTATCGCCCTTGCCTTCAGCTCGGGCGTCAAATACCTGCGATCTGAGACATTCTTTGTTTTACCGCCCTTGTTAAGTAATGTACTATTAACGAATTTTTTATAGAAGTGCGCGGTTGTAATTGCGCTCCAGTAAAACTGGTTCAGCGGCTTCAAAAAACGAATCCGATTGTAATTGGAATCGAACTACTCGTACTGGGAGTTTTGTCGCCGGTTCACTAAACTTAGGCTACCTGAGAAGAGTCCGCCAAGAAACTAAATTAGACTACCCGGTATGCGACGGTACCGGGACGAATTCATGATTAACCCACATCACAATACACTCCAATCGCTTTACCGGGGCTCTCGTCCATAAAGCAACAAAGGTCATAAAAAACTCATCATCATCCTCCTAGCGTTATCCCAGTACAGTTGCATCCTGAAGGATGCCTGGGGTCCGCTACCTAATCCCAAGATTTGGCGTAGGCACTAGTTTTTACGAAAGCGACTGCCATCTGACCTCCCAACCCCAAGGGGAAACTAGACCTTATTGGGATTAGGCTTTGTCAAGTGAGTGGGCAACTTGACTGTTAGAAGTTCTCAAACCGCCCGAAGGCCTCCAACTCGGTTTAACGACTGCTGCCATAGACAGACGGTCATAAAAAACTATAGGCACTATTTTAACAAACGTCAGTGAAGTTTACCTATCTCGGCCGTTAGCTCACAACTCACGCTACACGGTACAATTGACCCCCAAGGTCCTTCGTAACCGTACAATGTACAATATGACGTAAACACGTAGTAAACGTTATCGGCAGCTAGCTAACTAATATTCTATTTACTATTTTCACCTCAATGCTCACCCATAGCAACGTAGCATAGCTAGCACAGATCTAATGGAAAGGCACTAACTTTTCTAAATTGCCAGTTAGCCCGCTGGTGCCCGCTGGGCGCCGAGACATCGCAATACGTAGATTAAGTAGGCCGCTACATCGGTTTCTAGTTCTAGGGAACATTCAAGATTTAAGTTCGGCAGTGAGTGTTAAATGATAAATTACTTAAAATGTTTTTTTTTTCTTTCTTACAAAAATAAATAAAAAAGGGAAATTAATTTAAAGTGGTTTCGCAAAAGATGACCTGGGGCAACTGATAGTGCCAGGACCACAACTAAAAGTCACGCATCGCTGGTGACTTGATGTTTTCCTCGTGCAAACTGTTTATCATTCCGGCTGCACTATCAGTTATAGCGATTTACCTACGCAATAGTATGATTATCACGGATTTACGCAACGAGGTTAGTGGCCGTAGATTTGATATGAACGCTCTAATTATTATGGTGATTTAGTTTACAACAACTTGCACTATGACTATTATAATTACCACGATACCAAAAGACAACTGTACCCTTACCATGAGTTTGCAATGTTTGCATTACCGTACTCGCTAGCGACTGCGTAACCGCCAGAGGCGCTGTGCTTTTGTCCATACTAAATCGTTTACGCAGTCGCTAGCGAGTACAGTAATGCAAACATTGCAAACTCACGGTAAGGGTACTGAGTGAATGCCACCTCTTTAAGAGATAGCAAGTTCCACTCGCAACAGTTTGAGCTGAGGTTACAAGTTACAATGGCTGCTAAACTGGAAAGTAATATGCATGTGCAGTGAACAGCAGAGGTTTATGCAACTCCAAATAATGACAGTGTACTCCTTTGTTAAAATAATGGGTTTGTTTTGGACAAGACAAGTGGGTCTACTGCGATCGCGTTTCGCCCTCTCTGTTGAACTTACAAATTCAAGCGATAAAGATACACGAACGTAGTTCGTTTGCGTTCGCAATAAGCCCTAAAGTCTTATAATAGTATAAATACGACCAAAAATTCGAAGGAAGCCTTCCAGTTCGAGAAAGATTTTTATTGTCACATCTGCTCCCGAATAGTTTGACGACTTGATTTATTCTTTAAAACTTTGAAGATAGTAAATACAAATTCTCTCTGGTCTCCATTAAACACTATTCTTGTTACGACTATTCTTGTTAGATCCCCCACTTCAAAATGTGGTAACAACCAGTAACTAACCATATCGAATGGTTGCCAAATCTACGTTAGTTGCGCAGTTTTACGCGTTGAGCATCCCAATTATTTCCTCACTTCACCCATCTACGGTGTCGTCATGTAGACTTTTATAATGTATGAATGAACAATTATTTAACATGGATACTCAATTAGATTGTATCATCGATTTCTTTCGTGTAAAACGAGCTAAAGTAACTAATAACTTAAGACGCGCTTTTGGGGAATTATTATACCGGATAAAGTAGGATAAATAATGTAAATATCCTATAATTGGCAACTTATTAGTCATCAATTTTGTTGTGCAGAAGTCTTCACCTAAATATAAGAAGTCGCTCTAATAGTCAGAGCTGCGTCTAGTTCTTTATTTGAATTGCGAAAATGCCAAAATACGAAGTCGTCAGTCATTAGAGGTCCGCTGGCAATTTACCCCATCATATTTTCTTCTTCGGATTACAATTTACAAAGGATACTCCGTGTTCCTAAGACACAACCGGGAAATGCTAAGAGAAGAGTTGATGTTCTTCTTATTCATAAAATTAATCATCTAAATCTACTCGGCAGTACTTACGTACAGGTACAGTCAAGGGCACCAATATGTATACACTTTTTCACCTTACTCCATTGAAATAAGGTCCAAAAATGTTTACATATTTATGCCATTGACTGTACTTGCATTCAAATTGGTCTTCTCAGTTTATTGTTATACCTAATATAGTTTTTTACAAGATAATGTTTTTAGAATGATCTCATTCCTTTCTTCATCCATTTACCGCACGCGCCTGGTATAATGACTAATGTCTACACGCACACTTTCACTATACGGCCGGCGAAAATTCTAGCAATGCCGTAAATCATAACTACACAAGCTGTCAATTAGGTGCGCGGGAGTTTATGCTCCAACATTTAACTCGGAGGTCTAACGCCAAACGTTATTATTACAAAATACACTCGGGAGCAATGAAAACTGGCCAGTTTGGTAATTCAATACAAAGCGTACCAAGTGTATTTTCTTTTGACCATAGATAATATATTTAAATAACCATATATTTCAAAGTTCATATAACCTAGACACGGCACGAGTGATCTTATGGGTGAGCTCGCTTCATCGTCGGCCTCATCTTTTCCACTTGGCTAGATGCTGGCCAAGAGCAATCCCATTTTTTAGGGTTCCGTAGCCAGAATGGAACCCTTATAGTTTCATCATGTCTGCCTGTCTGTCCGTCCGTATGTCACAGCCGGTTTGTAATAAAATTATTTCGGATCAAAGCTCACAAGGGAGATAAAGAAAAGAAATATGATAAGAGAAATGCCGTTATGGTAGGTATAACTGAATTATTATTAATTTAATAATAACTAGTGTCATGTGTCTGTAACGGTTATTAACGAAACTATTATCTTTTGTCGTTCAATAGAGCTACGGCCTCATAGATCTAACCAACTTACGTAAAGAAGTTTCCACATTACGGGAGGCCAAATGTGTAGTTTTCCTTCGCAACGTGCAAATAAAGACTTTCTTATTCGACATACTTTATTAATTTATGCCACACCTGGCCATAAAGTGGCAATTACCGCACGCTCCACGCGCGGGAAATCCCACTTACTGGCCAGGGGGTGACATAAAATTTTGTACTTAACACGGGCGGTAATAAAGAAAGCCTCAGATCGCGTAATTATGGCCCTTGCCTTCGGCTCGGGCGTCAAATACCTGCGATCTGAGACATTCTTTGTTTTACCGCCCTTGTTAAGTAATGTACTATTACATACTAATTTTAAACGAAGTAAACAGTCGTGAATTTAGTCAAAGATCGCATATACTCGATGTATAATAATAGAATATCTGGGCGACCGAGCCTTGCTCGGCGTTTTCCCGGGCATGAGACCTAGCTAGATCGATTGCTCGTCCCCGAAAACCCCCACATACCAAATTTCATCAAAATCGTTAGAGCCGTTTCCGAGATCCCCGAAATAAATATATATATAAATAAATAAATATACAAGAATTGCTCGTTTATGTATAATAATAGATATACATTTTCAGACAATACGGTTTGAAGTAGGGATTTCGCACAAGGTATCCGGCCTATATGCAAAGTCCCGAAGATCCCGGAATTCGGGAAATTACACATAAACCGGTCCCGTCACCGCAAACTCTAGCTTTAGCTTATGGATGAATGGTAGGGTTACCACCTTCTTGGAGGAAACCTAAGAAAAAGACCTGCAGATAAAGTAAAGTTTGCATTTGTACAAATATCTACTGTTAAATATGTTTTTTCTGCTATGTACTTGATTTGTGCAACTACTGTTTAGGTACTACGAAAGTAAAAAAAACCTGTTCCGCTGGCCAGGTGAAATTCGATCTTATATCAATGCCGTAAATAAATAAAAATATTTTATTTCAGCAAATAAGAGTGCTTAACACTGCGTAAGGACTATGAAAGGGAGAACTTCTCTCACTTCGTGAAACACAAATAATATTTCAGTTTAAAATAGCTTAGAAACAATTTTTATAGGCAATTTACACGTTTAATCGTCCATACAAATTGTTTAAGTAACTCCATAATTTGTATGTACTCGGGCGTTTGAATGTCTTTACATAACTATTGTAAACTTTCTTTTCAACCTTGTACGCACGCATGGTAACATACATATTCATAATATAATAAAATGGTGGTGGAACTTCAAATGTTGTTGTGTATCCATATGTATACGTTTTATGACTGCTTACGTCATACTTGCTCTAAAGTAAGAAAAATATTCAGATGATATAGAATTTAAGACTTCATTTCTATGTACTAAACCACGGCTTATGTGCATGTAGTTTGTGTTTTGACACATATTATACTGTATAGAGGTGGCCAAATCTAAGTTTTGAGAACGTAATAAAAATAGCTTGAATTTTCGAACGACTAACTTCTAACTACAAATTAATTCAAATAATTTTAACTCATATTACCAATATCTCAATAACAAATAGAATCCAAGCCCCCAAAGAGCTTACGAAAAGTAGACTATAAAAATGATGAAAAATATGACTAGAATAGAATGTAAGTAACATTTAACCGCAAACTGGCAAAATGGCGATCCAATCGACCGTTAACCAAGATTACCATACGACACGGAATTATGACAAAAAGACCGTTACAAAAACAAAATGGCGGCCGGATGATCACCGTTCTAATTCCGAATCGTTCTATTTCTGGCCTTTATTGGCTGTGAAGTGGGCCGAGAAGGGAGATTATAAGGTAGTTTTTACCCGCTCTCTTGAGATAAAAGTACTACTTGAAGAATATAGCGCCTTATTAAAACCTTGAAAACCTACGTTTTGCTAAAGAAAGACACATAAACAGAGATCTTTGGAAGATATAAGATTTGCTGCACCGAGCGAAAAAAATACTAATTATTAGTACTTAAGTTTTAGTGAATCCCAAGACAAGGAGATTAAATCCAAACGGTTACAAAACAGTTTAGTAGTAATTAGTAGTTACAAGGACAATTTTTTTGGTATTAGTAAATAACTACTATTATCAAAAACTGTTTTGTAACGGTTAGTATATAATCTCCTTGTCCTGGGATTCACTAAAACTTAGTAATAATTAGTATTTTTTTTCGCTCAGTGTGACTGCTGTATGTAGCGCTAACTCAGCTACAATTGCGTAATTCGAACTAGGTATTATCTGGTAGAGGTGTCTAATATAATACGATCCACGTGTAAGGTGCAAGACCATGTATGCATGTCTACATACACACATACATTAATAAATTATGCAGACCCGACGGCGTGGACGTAGATAAATGAGATTAGATATACGTATACGTAAATAGAACGCTTTTAAATCAATAGTTTTGCTAGGTCAAACTGTTAGACGGAATAAATACGTGTACATAAGGCCAAATAT
This sequence comes from Cenopis cana, assembly GCA_951800055.1. Classification (NCBI taxonomy): domain Eukaryota; kingdom Metazoa; phylum Arthropoda; class Insecta; order Lepidoptera; family Tortricidae; genus Cenopis; species Cenopis cana. Next base: position 4,272,880 of record OX637498.1, on the reverse strand, counting down.
TAGTCGGTATTAAAAGGAGTAATGTATTGCTCTGCTAAAGTATAGAGAAACGGTAAAATTATTCTCAAACTGCGTAGATAATATCCATTATGCGTTTTCTCTTCTAGTCATGCTTCGTTATTCGCGTCGACTTTACTTTTCGCCTGTGCGTTAACGCTTGTATTTATAAAAGTACTGAGTTATATGAGGTGCCATGCGATCAAACGTTTAAAGCTATCTTAAATCTATAATAATAATAATCTATTATAAATCAGTTCTCTGATGAATTGATGAATAACACTGGTAACTGATTAACGTACTTAATAGGTTATTGTACTAACCTTTTGTATTTCTCCTTTTAATAAACAGCACTACAAAAATATCGAGTTATTATATTAAAAAACTGCGTATTTAAATAAAATTATAGGTACACACTATAACCAACTGAAGATCAAGTTCAATTATTAAAATACATTGCAATACGTTCTATGAAATTTAATTCCAGTACGTCATTGATGGACTTTTCGAATACCACAGCAAATAGGAGCGCTCAAATACTAACAAGCGTGAAGCGACATTCCATTCAACTGCATTTTTCGACATAATTGCCCCGTGTTAAGATCCAGAAATAACTGCCTTCGATTTACTATTAATCACTGTACAGTTAAAAGGAAAATTGAGAATGGCCTCATGGCATAGGAGTGACGAAGGCCGATTGACTCATTAGTATGATGTCAGTTATATGTAAGACTTTTTTGGCTTTAAGTCAAGACTTATAAATGTATTTTCGTCAGCGATTATTATTAAATTGTATTACGAATGACGAGGAAAAATGGTTTAGTGTCATCCGTCATCATCAGGTAGTTTTTTTTTTGAGAGAAACTTTAAATTTGTAGATCGCGGGTCCAAAAATACATAAGTTATTCATGACATTTAACATTTAAAAGTGGCTTTCCGGTGAAGGAATAAGCCCGAAACACTGACAGCGGTAGCGGGGCGGGGCGTCACGGTGCGGAGGCGGTACCGGTTGTAATATTCGAACTAATATGAAAGGGTCCGCACAGAAAACCGGCCGGGAAAAAAGCTGCCAGTGTGCACCGCTGTCAGTGCGTTTGCAGCTATAGTGAGGAAAACGGTCTAATCCCAACAAAACTAGCTTTCCCTCTAGGTTGGAAGGTCAGACGGCAACGGTCGTCGCTTTCGTAAAACAAGTTCCTACGCCCAATCTTGAGAAAAGGTGTCAAAGCGGACCTCGGGCTCCTTAAGTTCTAATTCCGCAGCCGACAGCAGATAGCAACTGCACGTTCCGCCGCACTCTAAATTAAACCGTAATCATAAAACTATAAGTCCCAATTTAGAGTGTGCGGCGAGTGTCGTCACGCCGTTGCGACACTTGTCTGTTCATTTCAAATTGAGCTTTTGCGGCAGAACGTACAGTTGCTGTCTGAGGTCGGCTGCGGAATTAACCCTTTAAGCTCGAAACGCACTGACAGCGGTGGCGGCGCGGTGCGGAGGGGGTATACCGGTTGTAATGTTCGAACTAATATGAAAGGGTCCGCACAGAACGCTTTTTTCCCGGCCGGTTTTCTGTGCGGACCCTTTCATATTAGTTCGAATATTACATTACAACCGGTACCGCCTCCGCACCGCGACGCCCCGCCCCGCTACCGCTGTCAGTGCGTATCGGGCTTTAGGGTACAACCGGGAAACAATCGAGCAAATGTGTATTTAATGACGTCAATAAGGGCGGTTAGCCTCAATATATTTCGGTATAGTCGCTCAGCAGAACAAACTGGACAAAAAAGTTTATATCGAGAAAGAAGGATACCTTCGGTATGCCCGAGAATGACTTGCATGTTCACAATTAAACCAAGCTTCATATGAACATGATTGATAGACAATATAGACATACATTTTTTATCACAAGATTTAAACACTGATTACATCACGTCAGTAACCTTGTCCCGAGGCCCACCAAGTTCAAATTGGGTTGTCACCGGTTAAAAATAACCGACTTGTCGTTACCACAGTTCACAACCTCGACTAGCTTAGTATATCTTGAGCTTGAGACTAGTAACTACTGCGAGTAATGGGAGATCAGCCTGGTTGGACAAATAAACACAACGTTCACAACCTGTCTCGCTAGTCTAGTACTCGTATATCTTGGGCCTGAGACTAGTATACTACCGATAGTAATAAGAGCTCAGAGTCTCGTTGGACAAGTAACCACTACAGTTAACAAACTATCTATAGTAAAAATTGTGAGTTAACCGAGACCAGACTTATACTGGTTTGGTTCAACTGGCGATGTGAATACTTAGTTACGAACGGAACGTTTAAAGTGCAGGTGTCTCTCGACCTTGATTGTGTTCGATTAGATTCTGAAGGTACAGCCACGGAAATCAAAACACGTATTGAGTTGAGCTTTGTCACTGTAACTATGACAATAAGAGATAGAAAGGCACATGATTTAGTTTCCCTTACCGTACAGACGGCCATTTGCAATCTAATTTTATTCTTATACACGATCAGAAAAAGTAACACTTTAATATACCAAATACACAACTTATAGGTCATCAATTTGGTTAATTTCCAACTACACTGATAGAGCCGAAACTATCCCGAAAGGCCGGCTATCGTAAACGCAAATACGACAAACGGCAATACATAAACATTAAAATGATCTACTGAAGCAACAATTGGCTGCACGAGTTCATTGCGCTAAATACTTGTTCACAACTCTATTTAGGTTAATTGAAAACAGCACATGTAAATAAACTTGACACTAATTACTATGCGTTTAGCTAATGTTATTGTCCATAATATAAGTCATGTTGACGTCATTAACTTCGTAAGCTCCAGTTCTTTAAAAAAGTTTAAAATATCTGAACAGGCTTCATCGTCTGGTAAATAACATGTGGACGTTTTCGAGTGCCTTGTTTTTTTACTGTTTATTCATAGTTTATTTTACATCTCACGTTTTACAACACGCTAAACCTCAGTCGCCCACTCGTTCTAGAACATTCTATCGCCGCATACCTTGAGCAGTTGTGAAAATAAAAAAACATTTGGGCAATCGTCCATGGCTTTGACTCAATATTACGAGCGGTTACGTTAATTTTGTAAAAACAAACGCTTTTCGTATTCATAAGAACGTATGTACCTTCATAATTAGTGTATTCATTGCTTTGTGGGTTTACCAAAAGTCGATTCTTTCAGACCGATAATATCAGCTGATCACAATACAGCAACAGACAGCCGATCATGAAGCAGAAGATAAGTGGATAGAAATGCGGGTCGGGAAATGTTGTTGGTGGATGATATTTAAAGACAGGAGTCATCACAGAAATATATCAAGATAGAAGGAAAGAGTGTACGTACCTCGCGTGGCGAAATTACGTACCGGGGACACAACTGCTCGCCGCAAACTTCAGTGTGCTCCCGATCGCGTTATGCGTGCGACGCCAGGTTTTAAAAACAAAATGGTTCGTTGCGCAATAATTAATTGTTCAAACACTTCCAAGAAAGTTGGAGCTGTTAATCGAGGTATTTCCTTTCATTGGTAAGTACAATTTGTTCTTAAATATCTGTTAATAATTAAAAAACGAAATATTTTATTATTTTCATCATAACGGTAGCGGGCGATTGTGTGTCAACGCTAGCTTTCCATTGCGGCTTTAATTTGACGAGCCAGACTTGGCGTGCGTTCAAAACCAGCAATGTAAAAATAAGCTATTCAAACTGTCGAGTCACGTTCAAGGTCGATAGTCATTTTTTCTGTCAAAACTAAAGAATAGTGCTGTGCACTGCGATTTTCTTACTCGATTATTAAAATTGAATTTGAAAACAGACGAAATAATAATTACGTTCTTATATTATTATGCAGCTATATAATGTACGTAGTGCAAAACAAATATTATTAATCGCTTTCCTCTTAGCTTTTAATATTTTTTCGCTGGACTTCTTTGATTTTTCCATGGTCTGTAACAAAGAATATATAAAAAACCGGCCAAGTGCGGGTCAGACTCGCGCACGAAGGGTTCCGTACCATTATCTATAAAAACGGCAATAAAAATTATATCTTTTGTATGGGAGCCCCCTTAAATATTTATTTTATTCTTATGCATATTAAATTAATATGCATTTGTTGTTATAGCGGCATCAGAAAAACATCATCTGTGAAAATTTCAACTGTCTATCACTTTTCATGAGATACAGTCTGGTGACAAACGGACGGACAGCGGAGTCTTAGTAATATGGTCCCGTTTTACCCTTAGGGTATGGAACCCTGAAAATGGTACACGTTTATAGGTACTTAGTTAATAACTGGAGCGGCTAATATGTACAAATTACTAAAATGTAACGCAATTTATTGGTTATTAGGTAGGTACCTACCTACATTTATATTTTTCGATTTAAATTCTGAGCTTACACATTTCCTCTGTCAAAACATTTCTTCTGTCGAAAAAAAAATCATTTCCTCTGTCGGTTCTTATCGATATTTTAAATCGATGCATAGAATCGGTGCCGAGTTCTAATACTTCTAATCGATCCTTTTGAATCGTTTTCGCGCGGCTTATGTTTCTCATCACTAAATTACGCTCGTGACGTCAAAGTACCTACGCAAAATGTTACACGCTCGGTCTCCCTACAAATTGCCGAACTCTTTCCTTCTATCTTGATATATTTCTGTGGGAGTCATCATCATCGATAGGTTGATATTAGGAAGAATATTATGTACCTGGATAAGACATATGTCGGAATGGGTATTAGTCTATTAGTCCCGTAGATGACCTAGAAGACGCGCCTGGTTAAACGTTTAACAATGAAGACTTCTAAAAATATCGTGATCATGTGTGAATTTTGAATTCTTACGTCATACTTGGCTTGCTGGAAATCTTGCTTATTTATATGTTTTCGATATTGTATGTTTTTGCAATGTTTGTTTTTCGTTTTAACTACGTTTGTTTTACAAGTTATGTCCGTTTATCTTATTATTGAGCGTATGGTAAGTGACACAAGGTTATATTCTGTAAATAGTGTGTGATAGTGTTAAATACAAATATCGATTGCTGTTTTATAAAGTTCCTTGGGAAATATTTTTGTGGAGGCAATATTTTTCATTTCGTATTGAAAGAATCCAAAGAAGCAGTTAACATCTCATAGAGCACTCTCTTCTATTACAATCTTAACGGACGCTTTTGAACCTTATCAATGAATATAATCATTATGTTCACAATAGTTCATTAATTTATCCGCGGTGCAATGCAATTGCAAAGTTTGGGGCCAACTTTTTTATGTATCTAAGACGTGTAAGATGATTCGTGAATGATGTGTGTGTATGGTTTTGTACATCAGCTAAATCTAGAATAATCGTCTAAAAGTCCTTGACACGTGTGGTTTGAGGCTTTGTCGTTGAAGGCACAATATGAGCCATCACCTTTTTCAAATGTTTGTTGTGTATTATTTACGTTTAACCAAAATTGGTTTTCCAAACAGATGTCCGCCAAATAACACAGTCAATTACTTTCTCAATTCTTACGAACGTGCCGCGAGATGCGTCCGCAGCCTCCACACAAGGTTACATACGTGCTGCGCAACACAAGGGCCGTGAATTGGGTCGCGATGCGTTGCGAAAGGGTGACCTGAGTGAACTCCATTGTTTTAGTTTGGCGACGATTAATGTCCGGTTGGAAGGACCATTTTTGATTCAGAACATTTGCATGTGTGTGTGTGTGTTAGCCCCTGTGAGGGAAGGTTGTAAGGTTTCATTGTGTTGCAAGTTCGGACGGCAGTCGCTTCTACAAAAAATTGTATAAGCTTCGCATTCGATTATTTCTCGGACAAAACTGATAGCTGGACACTTGATACTTTGTCGGTTTCATCCGTCGAAAATTTAGTTTGAAATTTTAACCGTCGTTATATCGACAAAGTACAAAGGTGAGTTAGACATTTGTCTTGTCACAGACGTAAACGGAATTGTATGCGTGAATCTTCGTTCAATGGACATTACGTAAACTATTTACTGATAGCAGCTGATTCAATATAATTTTCGCGAATTTTCCGCGAATTTATCGCGTAGGACGAATGACTGATAAAGAAATTGCGTTTCAGATCGAAGGTTAGATATACTACTTCCTTTATATTCACAACAACGATATTTGTCAAACCGCGTCGAAATCCTTGATCTCATTGCCTCGATATAGCACCTACTTTCCGTAAACATTTAACTCAGTTTTGGCCCAAAAATACTTATTATCTCTTGATCAAAACAACGCGTTCTTCAAATAAGCTTTATACACTGAGTACATACTTAAAACTCGCAAATGGACGCCCTTTTTTAGTTCTATAGTATTTTAAACCCAGCAGCGCGGATCGATGGGTAACGGATTACACCCCAAAAAGGTGTCCCCCCGCAGGGGAGGACTGACCCCAACTGCCCCATCTCTACCTACGCCACTGTTTGCTACCTGTAGGTCGTAATGATTTCCTTTGCTATTCCATCACGTCTAGGGTTGCCAACCGTTCCAGCACCCTAGATGATGCGTCCCGCAGAGGATGCGTGCGGGACACCAATTGTCCCGTTTTCAGGCCTCGGCAGAATTATAAGAACTGGAGCGAACATTTTGAGGAAAGAGTGCACAACTTCGATAAATGAAAATAAGTAATTTGTATCCCGCTCCCGGAGGACCGTACATACTTGAAATAGGATAATTTTTAGCTCGGAAATCGGAAAGAACGTATATCGCGCGGGAATAAATAATGTATCCTACATCACAATTATACGTTAACAATATTGATAGAGTGCGCGAGTCCCGCATTTTTTAGCCAAGTCCCGAAATTCTACAACAAATGTCCCGCAAATCAGAGCGCATAAGTTGGCAACCCTAATCACGTCCCTCAGCTCTCAGATCGCCACAATGTGATCGCCTCTTCATAACTTTGTAACCAATCGAGCATCCGTTTCACATAACTTTGTAACCAATCGAGCATCCGTTTCACATTACTAGCAAGCCTACTATTCATAATACATATATACATATGTTTACGTCAAAAACAAGCACGCATAGACAACGTGATGTCTACGTAATTTGTATCGTCAGCGTCACAGTCTATAAAGAAAATATTTTTGAACGTGTGTACTAACTAGATTAAGATACCGATGTATAAAACTAGAGTTGTTTTTGCGACTTATCTCTTCACCTTGAGTTCGCGTTGGGCGTATTCGAGAGAAAAAAAGAAGTAGAAGGAAGTATGAGGCCCGTCAGGTTTGGGATATCATGATATAGATTAGCAAATATGATTATTATGTAACCGTGAAATTCGAATTGATCTGCGCATAGACCAATGATTTGAAAAGTAAGGAAGGATCGTCACACGCACGTGACCGGATACAAGCGACTTTAATGCATAAGACAATGGTATATATAATATTTGAGAGCATAACTTTTGATATGCAACAACTTCTGTCCAAGTTTGTGACCATTCGTAATTGTCAAAACCGCAAGTTTAACCTTAAAATTAACTTTAATTCAATTTCACATATTAAGCAATTTAATGCAGAACTAACTAGTTCACGACGGTGTAGGCATTCTGATACCGTTTTTGCGTAGTATCCTTGACGAGGTGACGTAGTTAACCATCGTTGGCGAATCGATCACGATTCACGACCTTATTGCAACGAGATAAAGTCCTCAGTGAATTCTAATTGTTAAAGCTTTATGTACGCAGATGTGTATAAGCTATTCGTATAAGTGATAGCTATGGATTCGCATGCCTTGTAACATTAAACAGTGATACTTAACAGATACTTGTATGTAGGTATATTTTTTGATAATTCTGGTGAATAGAAAATACGGATAACTTTTTTTTAACGATGAGCAAGAGCTATTACCGTGTAAAAGAATTAAGGATTTCCATGGTCCATGGCAATATCAAAATGTACATGGCAATACAACATGGGTATAACATCGACTATAGTATTTTTATCTCATGAGCGCGTGTCGGCCATTGTTATAGTTGTGAACACATAGATCCGGAGCGGCAGACCATGTTTTCATAGACATGGACTGAGCAAAATATTACAAAAAAAATTAAGAATGTAAAGTCCAATCATCATCATCATCCTCCTAGCGTTATCCCAGTACAGTTGCATCCTGAAGGATGCCTGGGGTCTGCTACCTAATCCCAAGATTTGGCGTAGTCACTAGTTTTTACGGAAGCGACTGCCATCTGACCTTCCAACCCCGAGGGGAAACTAGACCTTATTGCGATTAGGCTTTGTCAAGTGAGTGGGCTTGACTTCACTGTTAGAAGTTCTCAAGCCGCCCGAAGGCCTCCAACTTGGCTTAACGACTGCTGCCACAGACAGCAACCAGCAACAGCAAGATAGAAGAATGTAAAGTCCAAGTTGCCAATAAAGACATACCCAGCCATAATTCCTGTCAGTGATTCAGTCCGGATGCGGTCAAGCCGGCTGCAGAAAGCAGATGCGCTTGTAAAGGGAAAGAGGTTTCTTTAATCGATGCCTCAAACGAGTTCATTGCAAATTGGGGTATGACTCACGCCAAGGTACGGTGTCGAAAGTATAGGTAGTTCTCTGCTTGGGTATCAAAACCTACCCGTCTCTTGCAAAGTGTTTTAATTAGAAAGAAACGAAGCCTTGTAAAAAAAGGTAGCGGTCTGACAGTTGTAAATAAATACGATTTTTTTTATACGATCGATTACGATTCACGCGAATTTATCTGCCGCTATGTTCTCTGATTTGGGGGAGGCCTATGTCCAGCAGTGGATGACTTTCGGCTGATATGATGATGATGCTCTCTGATACGCTCTGTACCTGAGTCAGAAACCCTTCAATTACCTAGATCCCAAAAAAATGTATGGTTATACCGGAAAATGAAAAAGCCCATATAAGTATAAGTATGTCTCTTTACAAAACGAGTTCTGTCAGATATTGAACATGTTAGAAACGTTTATAAATTCATAAGACTGTCACGGATCGTGACAAAGAAATAGATATACACAAAAAACGGTTTCACATCGAGTAACATACACCAGTAGATAAAACATGGACTCGCATAAAAGATTTCTAGTCAAGACAATGGTGAGAAGTTAACTGATACTTTAGATAAACAATGCAATCAAAATTGAACCTTAAAGCTACATCTGAAGGTCTATTTTTAATTGAAAGTCTTAGTTCCAGTGTTAAAGAGGGGACTAAAATATTGAAAATAGTGTGAGCTGTTGAAAAACTTTATACCTTATCGTGTAAGTAATTAGACTTGGAATCGATTGGAAATGCATTCAACAGCTGTGCGCGCGTCATAAAAGGGTATTGACCTTGAATTGTATGTTATCCCTAAGTCCTAACGTCTGTATCAAGCCAGTGTTTATACACCTTTTGTATTGAAAATAACGAATGCAGTTTGCTACGTCACTATTGAAATGTACGAGCGATTGAGCGAAATATTATAATAGCTAAATAAAATAATAAATTAATAGTTTAAAAACACTACAAAAACACGCTTTGCGTGTGAATTGAAACCTGATCGTGTTCAAAGTCCATTACGTGACCTTTCTCACAAGTGCAAACACGACTATGATACGATAATCCATCATGGAATGCCAATGCCTATCTTCCGGCTTCATCATCAGACCTTGAAACCTAATCGTGGTCAAAGTTCATTACAAGACTTTTCTAACAAATCCAAACAGCTACGATACGATGTTCCATCATGAAGTTCCAGTTCATATCTTCCGGCTCCATCATCAGATCAGTTCGAAAGTACCATATTATTGTATTGTCATCAGAACTACATACAGCTGCTAATTTTCATGACGCTACGATCCTTGGAAAATGGTTAAACTAGTTACCTTAGATTCCATTACATAGTTACATACAGGTCGACCTATCAGACCTTGAAACCTAATCATGGTCAAAGATCATTGCAAGACTTTTCTAACAAATCCAAACACAGCTTTGATACGATGTTCCATCATGAAGTTCCAGTTCATATCTTCCGGCTCCATCATCAGATCAGTTCGACAGTACCATATTATTGTATTGTCATCAGAAATACATACAGCTGCCAATTTTCATGACGCTACGATGCTTGGAAGATGGTTAAATTAGTTACATTAGATTCCATTACATAGTTACATACAGGTCGACCTAATAAAAGCGTGTTAAAAATTGCACCTTATGACGTAGTTTTGTGAGCAGCCTGTACTCCAAAATTCGCACGCATTATAGCACGAGAGAGCAAGGGACGGCACGATAACGATACGAAGTACGAATTTAGAATTCCGAAGGAGACCCTTAGGTTCGATTGTTGTATGATTATTGTCGATTGTGTTATTTTGTCGATTTTAATGTGTAATCTCAAATTAATAAGGTATTATTCCAAAGTTTGCAGTCCTTTACAGTGAACCCATTTCCCAATACGGAAAACTTCGTATACGTATGTGTTCAGCAAACACAGCTGAAAGTCAGATGTAAGTGCGTATTAATAGCACCTGATCAAACATTCATTGTTACGGGTCTTTCGTTTCTTTTGCGCAGAATATCGCTAAAGGCTTGGTCACACAGCAGCGTTGCGTGACGTCCGCGCGACGCGACCGCTGCGAGCCGGAACGGAACGTATGCTAACAGGTTAGCGACGCCACACAGGCTGCGCGAAGCGAGCAGGACGGTTTCATACAATTTTGGCGCGCAGCGCAGCGTCCCGCTTGCGTCGCGCACACAGGTCTACTCCGAAATTCGACCTTCGTATCGTGCCGTCGCATCGTGACACGCCACTTGGGAGTAACTTAAATAATTTGCTACAAATTCATTTACAAACCTACTTAAATACCCTTGTGTATTGTAACACTCGAAATGGGGGCAGATAAGGCACTCTACAAAATATTAGCCGCAGTTGTTGTAAAATGCTACATTATGAATGGATAACTTATGTAGTTACAACATTTTGCTTCTGCAATTGTTATCAACGTCCCAAATGTGTTATCAGGGTTACAGTTGGATTATTGAAAACTGTTCAAATACAAGTCTCGTTCAAATTTGAGAATTCTAGTTGATTTTATGTTATAGTGTCTATGACAGCAGTCGTTGGCCAAGCCAAGATGGAGGCCTTCGGGCGGCTTGAGAACTTCTAACAGTCAAGTTGCCCACTCACTTGACAAAGGGGGGTCGAAGTTGCACCGCGTCCGTAGGGAAAGTACCCACCGCTACCCTACACGTGACTCCTGGGTGGTTCTAAAAGTGCAACAAAAACTGGCAACCGAACTGTATTCTCGAAGATCTCACGGTTCGAAATAAATGCCATACGATAAATAAATAGTATAAACAGAATTAAGTATGATTAGTAGCAGTTTATAATGGGCCAATGGGTAAGGAGTATTTTTTTTAATCCTATCAGATAAAAACGTTTTTCATTCAAACACACAAAATTGACAACATTTCATATTTTTAACTACTTTATTTTATAAACTAGTTAGAAAATAGGTAAAAATTTAAGCCACCCGTATTTTTTCTTTTTCAATTTAACTCATTATTTCATACAAAAAAAACACGTTGAAAAGTAGGCCATTCCAAAAGGGCGTAAGTAAAATATGACGTCATCTTCCCAACAAGAATCCAGAGCCACTCCAGAGCAGCGATTGTCTGTACTCTGTACTAAGGTCTCCCTGAATACAGCGAGGAAGATGACGTCAACTTTCGGTTTACAGTAATTTGCGATTTTTTCCAAAATTAACGGAGAAAAAAAAATCTAAAAAAATGTTTTTTGTGTACTTCACACGTTTTTACCGAAATGGTTTTCGAATTAAGACTTTTGGAAATTATGAAATATTGTCAATTGTGTCAGATCATTACCATGTCACATAATCTGAACTTGTGATCGGAACTCTCATCTCCTGAGCAGATAAACTATTGTCAAACTTGCAATTAAAAAAAAGTTAACTAACATATTCTAAATGAGTAAAGCCGCAGGCACACCTAGTGTTCTGCAACATTAAAGTTGGTACGAATCTCTAAGGCCAAATTCTGTCAAACGAACGCAAGCAAAACTCGACTTAGAGCTCTGACTGTTAGGTAGATTTTTGCTTGCGTTAATTTGACAGCACTTGGCCTTACAGTTGTGTAAGAACTATACCTGTCTTTAAATATCGACAGATATGTCGCAGAACACTATAGGCTAAACTGGAAACGGGCTGGTCATGTGGCTAGACTTCAAGACGAGAGGACACTCCAAACAACAACTTGGAAAGGACTAACGGGAGGTAGAAAGAGCAGCCACCACCATGGTGGTCTGACGAGATTGGAGGCCCAACTTGGTTTGGTTGTGGTTCTTATCCATTTGCAGGTTATAATATGCTTTATAAAAAGCAATACCATGTTTTTGATGATGGAGTCATGCTGTTTCATAATTATAGTGCGCGCCATCCACGACGACGCGCCCCTCCACAGCGAATCTCATACTAATCTGTGTGCAGTTGTACAGCTTGGGCTGTGGAGGGGCGCGCCTTCGTGGATGGCGCGCACTATACAGTAGAAATAAATTAATTTATTACGTCCATATGGCAAATATTGCTACAGACTGGCTGACCTATATTAGCAGATGTTGTAACTTGTAATACCTACTTGAAATAGTTTAATTTATTGTTTCAGATAAGATATGAACTTTGTATCTTCCACCATGTGCTTTTGAGGTATCATCAACTAATTAGATTGGTTGTAACAATTACAGTTGGCGGCAAACATCTTGAAACTGATTTACCTGCGCAGCAGCGTAATTTGTGCATAAATCTGCTACTGCGCACACAAGGTTAGGTTCAAGATGTTTGCGGGCTATGCTTGGGTTGGTTTTATTTTTATCTGTTGGATAATGTATTAATATTAATACATTATCCAACAGACAACTGTATAATTGTTACAAAAAAACCGCCCATATATATGTTAATATTAACATATTTTTTAACCTGACTGTGGCTTTATAGCCTGGCCCAATAAAGCGATAGGAGTGAGCAGTTGGAGTGGCCTGGGGAAAATCCAGAGGAAACCTCTGACACGACCATATGGGTGGTTTAAACACTGGAATACTCTAAAAGTTTGTGCTCCAGTGAGAATGGTTGAGCGGTTTCAACAGAATCTGAGGTGTCAGTGGATCTATGGGCAGTAGTTAAGTGTGTACTGACCAATTGTTGCAAATTGCAATATCATCCACACTCACAAACATTAATAAGTACGAAAATCAAACAGAAGATAAACTACAACAAGAAATTTCTCCTGGCCTACGACACGAGAGCATGTATTTTCAAGTAAACATATGTATTTTCTTTTATTATTTTGGGTTAGCAGCTTTAATACAAAATAAACTAAATTTTCTACATTTGGTGGGGCCTCCGACTACTTTTAATATTAGTATACCATTATGTTGCAGATTCCTCTCATAAAATACTTTTCAGTGGCCTGCATTGACAGAGACAAAGGCATATGCATGCAATCCAAATCAGTTATCATATGACCCCAAAAAAGATCTCTATATTACATATGTACAAGCCAAAAATATATTATACGGTATTAGTCATACAATTGAAATAATATTGAGCAAGTTTCTGAAACAAGTTTCAACATGTCCATCTAAATTTGGGCTAAAAGTTTCTAGATAACGTTTTTAAAACTTCCCAGACTCAAAAACAAGGAGTTTCTGAAACTACATCACAGCCTCATCAAGGAAACTTCTAGAATTCATCACCGATGAGAATAGTGGACAAAACTTTGTTGCTAGGCGCGACTTTCTATACGAAGTAGGCGCGGGTGAGAAAGATTTCACCTACGTAAAAGGTGTTCGCCGTGACGATTATGCAAATATATCCACGCAAACACAGAATTACTGATGAAGACGACACTGGTTGACCCAAAAAACGAGTCCTTACGGGTCGTAAAAACTCGTCTAGGTTAGGTTCCGAACAAAGACGCATTTTCACACGAAACACAATGAAAATGATAAGAAATATAATGTGAAATGACAATTTTGGACTTACCCGGATGCCTCCGTGATGATTTTTCGCGTTTAAAACACCCTATGTGAGGTTAAATTTTATCTTTCCACCTCGGATGAATAAGAATAAACGCTTGACAGATAACTGACTGTCCAAAAAAAGATGGAGGATGGCTGGCGAAATTACGTCATTCGGCGGGAAATTTAAAAATTGTCAATTCACATACTTTTAATAAAAATCAATGATATCAAATTCTAAAACTATGTCTAAAATACAGTTATATTATTAACTCACCTCATGAACCGAAGATTTGTGTGAAAAAGTCACAATATCGTGAGCTTTGCTAATACATCTAGACGTCTGGTATCAATCCGATTCCGTGCGCTGTTGCCAAATGGTTATTGCATCAGAAATTTGAGAACGTTCAGATTTACACATTTCAAGACACTTGAGCATTACTTATTGTTTATTCCACAGAAATTATGTTAAACTATCGAGGGAATAAAGAAAAACATCCAAAATATCAACGGAAGTATTACTTTTCGTTGTCCCAAAAGTCCTATGGCGGAACGGCAACGTCGCTCAGCTTGTATCACTTTGAATTTATTTGAACAAAGAGATTCTGACTTTAACTCAGATCTTTTATTAATTAATTAGATTAATGGTGTTTATTTGTTTAAGACCGTTACTAATTTTAAAACTATTTAAATAAAATAAATTCTTTTGTTCGATCAGACAGTTACCGCGAGAAAGTGTAAAAATAACTGAAATCGAAAAGAGAACGAGCTTGTTTTCGTTAGAGGGGTAAACAAACAATTGAATGACGCTGGGTTGCCATGCTTAATTTATAAAAACTACCAAATTACCGTTACAAAATGGTTACTAGTAGATGTACTGAATTCATACTTCGCTTCGAATAAAAATAATGAATGAATGATGAAGAATCACATCCATAAACTCGACTTAAGGAAGAATAAAAACAATAGAAATGCTTTTTATATTTAACTTTTTATGAAAATATTGTAAAAACCCAACCTAAGCCCTTAAATAAATAAAGATAATAAAAATAGAACTAAAAAACCTAGAATCAAAGTTCTCCATGATTTCATATGAAAACATAGTCATATCAAACCATTTTATTTCAACAAAACTATTAGTAAAAAGCAAGAAAATGACAAACGGATGATATAGTCTACAAATATCAAAACTGTTCGGTATACAGCTAACATGAAACAAACATCAACGAAATTTATGCTTTTTCATATCATATTATTTCGCTTCTGATCTTGATAAGGAAATTAAAGCAGTTAATAGTAGCATTCATTGTAATGGCTTCATTGCCATGCAGCTTGGCATTGGACTGCATCTTATTACAATTTATTTATAACATAAACGTGCAACCAAATATACAGTCACGGAAACAATACAAATACTCTTTATTGTACACACACATAGTCTATTTATTTAGTAATAGGGTCAACGAGATTACCGATTACTTTGGGGAGAGGGGGCGTTTCGGCAAAAATAACGTATTTTTTTCTGCAAAAAACAGAGTAAAATTGCGAGAAAATACTATTAATTCTCATTCTCAGCAATCTATAGATAGTAACTGTAACTAGTCAAATAAAAATGTTAAACAAGTTATTTGGGGAGTGTGTAGTGAGATTGGGGGCTTAGAGAGGTGAGACAAATCTCACAATATTTCACCAGGGGGAAGTGGGGTCAGACATTTAGTAATAACGTCTCACATAGTTAATGTACGCCCCCTAATTCGGGCAACGGTACGCCCCTGGGTACTTTCCTCGTGTTAAAATTTATAACATGGTGTCTCTTTACGGGTTCAAATCATCAAATAATCGCAATAAATTGTAAATAACAATTAGAATCCAAGAATAAATTAAGTTACCATGACAAGTAGGATCTTACGTTTAATTAAAAATAAATTGTATTAACATTTAATATTAGTTAATAACTGGTTGAATGGACTCATGACCAAAAAAAGGTAAGCAGCTAATTTGCAAGAAGTATTTGGAAATGCGTTACAACGAGCTACCAATTGTTGTTCTACATTTTATATCAAAGGAAAAAGGAAGAAAAAAAGAAATAAAGTATTCATAAATTTTATTGGACCGATGGGTTTACAAAATAATCTAAATAGTAGTTTTTTCTTACCCATAGCAACACTAACTTAAAATAAGGCCAAACAATACAACTACCATTATAATTGATGTTTTTAAATAAATCTTCAAAATAATAGCTACTTAACAAAATGTTTTGTGATAAAAATAATAACTAAATATTATAGACGTTATACACTAAAATCCAAGGGCAATAAACAACATATATAAACATTATTACAAAAAAATTACTTCACATCTTTTATTGTTGGAAGGTACCCAGAGAAAAATTACTGAGCTCTAGAACGGTACATAAATTATGTTTTTAGCATATAAAAATTCTAATAAATATATATAAATATGACAGTCAAGGTTACTAAAACATCGCCTATGAGTTATCACTGCAGAATACATAGAAATATATACACCAAAGCCTCAGATGGATTTCGGTATCTCAAACATATTTTATAGATGAGAATATAGCTGGATTTAGCGAGCCAGCAAATCAAATTGCATCTGATTTCCTTGATTTCCTTCATTCCTTCGGCAGTTGTGTTGTTAATCTAGGTTATGTATGTTAGCATTAGCAATTTTTGTGTGATAGAGTTACAAATATATCAACTTTCTTCCGTATATTAGTAGGATAACTTCAATACGTACCTAAATTTTATATAATGTATTCTAAGTGTGTAAAAACATGTAAATAAAAATACTACAAACTATTTAGTAAAGGCACAAATGCTCTCATATAAATTTTCATCCTACAAATTACACGTCTAAAGGTTCGATTCCGCAGCCGACAGCATATGACAACTGCACGTACAACCGCACTCCAAATTGAACCGTAATCATAAGACTAAAAGTCCCAATTTAGAGTGAGCGGCATGTGCCGTTCCGACAGTTGTCCGCTCATTTCAAATGGAGCTTTTTACGCATACGTTTACGGTTCAATTTGTCGTATACGTGCGTGTACAATACGTGCAGTTGTCGTATGCTGTCGGCTGTGGAATCGAAGCTTTACACGTCTGCTTGGGCTCATTACTTAGCCCTTTCACCGCCACAGACGGCCAATCACGTCATCAGACACCAACGACGTCTACAGCCGACAATCTGGCCAAAGCAATAGCGATCTATGCGCGATTGCGTAAGGTTTAATTTCGCGTTGAACCATGCGATGGTCTTATGTGACATGTATATTGTTTTAAGGCTTGGTCACACAGCGTTGCGCGACGTCCACGCGACGCTCGCGCTGCGCGCCGGCACGTATGCTAACAGGTTAGCGACGCCACACGGGCGGCGCGACGCGAGCGGGACGGTTTCATACATGCCGGCGCGCAGCGCAGCGTCCCGCTTGCGTCGCCCAAGCGGTACGCAAGCGGTGTGACTAACCGCTTTATTCATAAAACTTAACAAACCTCTGCTAACTAAATTGTTGTTTGTCCCTTTCTCGCAAACGTAAATGTCAAAGTGACAGATAAGGACAAGCGATCTTTAGCGGCTTGTTAACTAATACAGGCTTATTGGACGTTTATGAATAAGGGGGTAATAAGCCTTTGTTGTGAGCTACGGTAGCCCAGTGGTTCAAGCGTGCGGCTGTCAAGCGGCGGTCGTGGGTTCGAATCCCAGCTCGTACCAATGAGTTTCTCGGAACTTATGTACGGAATATCATTTGATATTTACCGTTAGCTTTTCGGTGAAGGAAAACATCGTGAGGAAACCTGCATACATCCGCGAAGAAATTCAAAGTTGTATGTGAAGTCCCCAACCCGCTCTGGGCCAGCGTGGGGACTACTGCCCAATCCCTCTCATCTGTGAGAGGAGGCCTGTGCCCAGCAGTGGGACGTATATAGGCTAATGATGATGATGAAGCCTTTAGGTGAACCGTTTACTGAGGCAAGCGTATTTATTTAGCTTTAAAAAAACTCTGTATAGATGTCTGCACCAAATTATCCTGAGATTTCTCTAGCTTAGTATATTTCCTCTTCATAGGCGTCACATCCACTTCCGGCTTTGCTATAACATTGCTAGTTATCAATGGAGAATACTTCAACACATACTGCTTGTAACTCTTCACTTTCTGCTTTTTCTTTCTCCCTTCTTTCAATTTAATTCTAATGCCTTTGGCCATCTGTTCTTTGATTTTCCTCATCTTTTTAGCTCGCTTTTCTTTTTTATCGCTGCTCTTAATTTTTATTTTCAGCTTGAGTTTTCTGTCCCTATTTTTCTTCCTTTTTTTCGCTATGCCATTATCTTCACCTTTCATCTCTAATTTCCTTTTCCTACCAGTATCTACATTAACATCGACATTACGCAACACATCATTATTCAAATTCACGCAAGATTTCCTATCAACTTCATTAAGGTACTGGTCTTTGAAACTCTCAACGTCCATATCGACATTTTCAGTTATAGGTTCTTTGTACAATGGACTGAATTTAAAAGAGTATACCCTTTTCTTCGCTGGAGTTTTCAAAGTTTTATTCTTAATAGCTTTATCCCCACTGCCTATTTGTATAACATCTATGTTAAGCACCTCACTATGCTCTAATATTTCTATACTAGATTCTTGTTTCATGTCGACCGTTCTTTGTTTTTTTGGCGTGTCTAGTATTGGCAGGCTATCCTCATTCTCTGCTACGAATTCTGAAGGCAATTGGAAAGTGCTGCGTGATGATTCGTCATCGCTATTATCATCAATTGTATCACATATTTCATCATTATCATTCAAGTTATTCTGTCCATCTTTTTTACTTGATTCATCAATTTCATCAGTTTTAGATATCTCTTCTGATATCGTATCAATGGCTTGATGACTTTCTTTGTCTGAAGGCAATTGGAAAGTGCTGCGTGATTCGTCATCGCTTTTATCATCAATTGTATCACATATTTCATCATTATCATTCAAGTTATTCCGTCCATCTTTTTTACTTGATTCATCAATTTCATCAGTTTTAGATTTCTCTTCTGATATTGTGTCAATGTCTTGATGACTTTCTTTGTCACAAGTATCATCATTTTCATTAGTTTCTACTTCAGAGTCATTTATTTCGACTTCAATAGTTCCTTCAGGATTGACAGGCGATTCTTTTTCAAGTGTGTTAACAAAATGCTCCGAATTATCATTCGCAACCTGTAGACAAAATAAATTTATCTTAGTCCATTTCGCATTCATACATTAATAGGGTATTAAACTAAGGTAAAAATAAATTATTTTTTACTTGACTAATAAAAGATCTAACGAAAATACTCGAAAAACATCAATTATTAACTTATTTTAGCTAATTGAAAGATTTTATAAGCATAAAGATTTAAAAAGGACGCTGATTTGAACAAACCTCCTCACACTGTCTTAGTGACGTCACTAAGACAGTATTTCCCTACAAACTTCATATTAACAAATCGTTTTTGACATTTAATAAAAAGTTGCTGATTTGACTATGGGTTTAATACCGTATTATAGTTCTTACAAAACTGAAAGGCCAAGTGCTGTCAAATTAACGCAAGCGAAAATCTACCTTACAGTCAGAGCTCTAAGTCGAGTTTTGCTTGCGTTCGTTTGACAGAATTTGGCCTTAGAGTTTTGTACAAACTATAATATACCTACTAAAATATAGAATATATTATACAGGGTGGAAAAAAAGTATGGGCCCTGGAGGGAAACTGCCTTAAATCATTAAGTTAGCTCGTTTTACTCCAAGGATACATTATTTTATTTTTAAATAGAAACAAAACTGCGTTCAAGGATTATCTAAAATTCGCCTGTCTCACCCGGGAATCAAACTAGCTAAAATATCAAAAAATAAACACTCGATTTTTATTCCACTACTCGATACAGTCGATGTTAAAGATAAAATTTCTTCAACAGACATTAGGTAAAATATCGAATATTTAGTAAGCAAGTACTAAGAAAAACTTTGAAAATTTTTAGAAAATCTTTGAATACCATTCTGAATCTTTAAAAAAAATAAAGAAAAGCTACGGTAGCCTAGTGGTTCCAGCGTGCGGGCTGTCAAGCAGCGGTCGTGGATTCGAATACCGGCCCATACCAATGAGTTCTTCGGAGCTTATGTACGGAATATCATTTGATATTTGCCGTTAGCTTTTCGGTGAAGGAAAACATCGTCAGGAAACCTGCATACATCCGCGAAGAAATTCAAAGTTGTATGTGAAGTCCCCAACCCGCTCTGAGCCAGCGTGCGGACTACTGCCCAATCCCTCTCATCGATGAGAGGAGGCCTGTGCCCAGCAGTGGGACGTATATAGGCTGATGATGATGAAAAAAATAAAAGAATGTTTCTTTGAAGTAAAATGAGCTATCTTATAGATTTCAGGTTCCCTCCAAGGCCCAAACAATTTTCCACTCTGCATAGTATGGATATATACAAATATTTTTTTCTATTCAAAGTGAATATTGAAAAATTCAACACCTTCTACAAGTCTCCCTAATAAGGATTAATTAGATGAGTGTTATGATTGAAAAATTCACCAACACGGGCGATTACCACGGTGGCTCAATTGGTAGAGCAATGGACGGATTCCAGACCAGAGGTCGAGGGTTCAAATCCCACCTTTGGTGTCGAATTTTTCAATTTTCACTTTGATTAAAAAAATTGAGATTTTCGCATCCGCTTAAGGCCGGGTTATAGTAAAAATCTGATTTGGGTCATTGTCAGATTTAGGTGCGCGTCTTTTCGGTGGACATGCCAAAAGTTACGGGCTACAAAGCTTAATTTTCGATTGATCTGATAACCCGCATAATCTGCAATTCCGTGTCTATAAATCCATGTAATAAAAACGTAAATTACATGCACACAAGCCGTTAACTATTGACCACCGAATGGAGAACTTTTGTTTTTCCGACTGACAATGACCCATTTGGTAAACGGTTTTATTTCGAAATACTACATATTAAAAATGTAAAAAATTACGATGTTATATTTGAGACCTTTATCTAGTGCCGTCGGATGTCCGTTACACAATTTGCAAAACTTTGTTCGATAGAAAAAAAATCCAAACATACCTCTATTTTATATCTTAAAACTCATTTTATTTCAATCTTAGGTAACATGATGAGTAGAAAATAATACTAAAATAAACGTATTTGATGGTATGAGGGATGTCGGGATTAATATTGTTAATATAGTAAGCCATGTATTTTTCTCACCCAAAAATGTACTAAAAATTTACGAAAATTACGCGCACAGTTCCGTAGAGAGTGGGATGGTCAATTGCAAACTCACGCGTGTTAGAGCGGGACATTTGCAATGGAAGAACCTCGCCTTAACAAACATTTCAAAAAATATAAATATATAAATACTCGGACAACACGATATATATTCCCCTTACTTCGTTTCGACCGCTGGTGACGTCACAGGACTTCCTGGGCGAGTTCCACTCCTTCAGTGGGTCCTTGCTTTTGCAGCTCTCCTTAAACATGCTCTTGAACAAGTCGTCTAGGATTTCACTGTAATGGAACGGTTAATATAATAATAAGGAATAGTACAGTCAGCGTCATATAGTACAGATGTATTGCAAAATGATTTTCTTTCGGGAAAACTCGGATCTCAATCGGAATACGATGGCACCCGAACTCTCAATCAATGATTGTATTAAATGAGTGACGTTTTCATATCCATTATTATGGAACTTTATTGTTTAGTGTCAAAGGTACCCCTACGGCTGTAAGATGGGTACTGAAGCTAATTGAGAGAGCACGATAAATACTAACTTTTCCGATAAAGTACAAAGGAAAATCATTTTGCACTACATCTGTCTGTACGTAGCAGCCACAGTGTCCTATTTGCACGACAGTGACAGTTAGTTACTATGACAATTTACTTTTTTAAAACCCAAACCGGCTTCTTACAATATCAGCCTTTTTGGTTTTTTTTTTGAACCGAAACGTAATTTAAAATATATTTCTTGCCGTATCATTGAAAAATCTATTTATGTAAATTAAAATTAAGTCATATTTACTTATATAATAACTCTTTAAATAATAGTACATTACTTAACAAGGGCGGTAAAACAAAGAATGTCTCAGATCGCAGGTATTTGACGCCCGAGCTGAAGGCAAGTGCGATAAATATGCAATCTGAGGCTTTATTTATTACCGCCCGTGTTAAGTACAAAATTTTATGTCACCCCCTGGCCAGGAAGTGGAATTTCCCGCGTGCGGAGCGTGCGGTAATTGCCGCTTTATGGCCAGGTGTGACATAAAAATATATAATATAAGCATGAAATAACGGTTTTAATATTTACTAAGGTTATTTGACACTTTTACCGCAGAACGTTATTTTTATGCACTCTTATTAAAATACTTACAAAAATGTTAAAGCGAAAAGCATGTACTCGCTAAGTTTTTATATATAACATTCATAATTTAGTAACTCATGTAAGTGAATTGTAAAATTCTTATGAGTAATAAAGATTCTTTAAACCTAACGTGCCTGATAAAAACCTCGTGAAACGTCATGTGTCATTCTTTCTACTGCTAAAATGGTATAGATTTAGATTAGATTTAGATTTATTTATTTCATGAGAAAAATTACAATATAAATTTGCATACAATGTCAAAATTATAAGAATCCTTATCATGATCGTCAACAAAATAATTAATAATAAAAATGAAGTTAAAATGTCAATACATTGAATGAATAGATAAGATAAAATACTCACTTGACAATCTTCTTCTTCGCACTAAGCGGTTTCGGCTTGCTGAACTTCAATCTTATCTTTTCTATGACGTCACTCGTCATCACCACGTCACCACCGCCCCCTTTCTCCAAGTAGCTCTGCTCCAGCATCTTGATTGGGGAGAGGAGTTTGCTCTCAATCTCTTTTAGGTTAGGCGTGAGGAGTTTCGGGCGTCTCGGTGTTTTTAGGTTCAGTTCCAGGCGGTCTTTGGTGGGTGACGGCGCTGAAATTGTACAATACAATAGTATACTCGTAGTACGAGTATGGTTTAAATAATTTGAACTGAGCCGATGAATGGTTCAATAGACAAGCATGCAACTGTACTGGGATAACGCTAGGAGGATGATGATTTAACTTACTTTCAGTGTTGTTTTGCGTAGATTCAAGCGCCGGCAAGTGTTGTGACGAGCTTGAAGCACTGAAAAATTAATAAGATCAATATCCAATCATCATGAATCTTCTACCATTTCTCCCGGTTATGCCGTAAGGATAACGGGGTCCGCCGTGACACTTAGGCTGGGTTGCACCAAACCGTCTGTAATCGTAAGCGGTGTTCGTCAAATCTGATTGTATGGAAAGTTTGACAAGTTTCTATGGGATGACAGCTACCGGCGCCATATTTGACGATGACCGGTCTGTGTTCGTACGTTGGTGCAACTGGCACTTAGTCCCTTGGCGTAGGAACTAGATTTACGAAAGCGAATGAAAATGGGAACAAGTGAAAAAATGCGAAATGGGAAAAAGTTTAAGGCAAGTCCTGCACGAAATTTTGAAAATTGGCGTACTTTAAAATCTAATTAAAATCAATTTTTTTATTTTTCATTATTTTGAAATTTTTGATTTTTTTCTGGAGGTTCTTCGTATATCCAATATTTACAAGCAAAAAAAAATTATATGCGGGAGTGCCAAAACCGACGAATAAAACGTGCAGAGTTTGTATGGAGAAGGCCTTGGCCTACTCTGCGCCTTAAGGTAAGAAACACACCACAGTGACAGATCTGTCGTAGTTATTTTTGGTCTTGAATTTTTAAATTCGAGTATATATGTGTTGTACATACCTGTGCTTGGGCGTGCCGCCCTTGGTGCGTCGCAGCGACATGCGCGCCGGCATGACGCGCCCGCTGCGTTGCCGCTGCTCGCGAGCCTGCTCCGCCAGTATCACTACCAATCAAATAACATTATAATAAAATAATAGTACATTAATTAACAAGGGCGGTACAACAAAGAATGTCTCAGATCGCAGGTATTTGACGCCCGAGCCGAAGGCAAGGGCGATAAATATGCGACCTGAGGCTTTCTTTTTTACCGCCCGTGTTAAGTACAAAATTTTATGTCACCCCCTGGCCAGGAAGTGGGATTTCCCGCGCGCGGAGCGTGCGGTAATTACCACTTTATGGCCAGGTGGGGCATAAAATCATTTATTGTACACAGAAAATTGTTACACAACAAAATTGCTATACATATACCAACCCCCTTAAGGGGCAATTGCCGCTTAAAGAACACGTTAGTCGGCCGCATTCGACGATCGACAGCTGCCTAGTCGCCGTAGTGGGCGGACAGACTAGTGTTAAGATGACGTTCGTTCACCTAAGTAGTTTAAAACCAATTCGGCGACCGCATTAGGTGAACGACGAAGTGTAATAGGGTATTAAACTAAAGTAAAAATAAATTATTTTTTACTTGACTAATAAAAGATCTAACGGAAATACTCGAAAAACATCAATTATTAATTTATTTCAGCTAATTGAAAGATTTTATAAGCATAAAGATTTAAAAAGGACGCTGATTTGAATAAACCTACTCACACTGTCTTAGTGACGTCACTAAGACAGTATTTCCCTACAAACTTCATATTAACAAATCGTTTTTGACATTTGATAAAAAGTTGCTGATTTGACTAGGGGTTTAATACCGTATTGCCGCTTTATTCATACAAATGGAGCGAGCGCACCCAGAAGATGCCTATTCACTAATGCCTTAAAAAGGTCTAGGTTATATGAACTCAGAAATAGAAACGTCGGCAAAGAATACGGTATTAAACCCCTAGTCAAATCAGCAACTTTTTATTAAATGTCAAAAACGATTTGTTAATATGAAGTTTGTAGGGAAATACTGTCTTAGTGACGTCACTAAGGCAGTGTTCAAATCAGCGTCCTTTTTAAATCTTTATGCTTATAAAATCTTTCAATTAGCTAAAATTAATTAATAATTGATGTTTTTCGAGTATTTTCGTTATATCTTTTATTAGTCAAGTAAAAAATAATTTATGTCACACCTGGCCATAAAGCGGCAACGCTCCGCGCGCGGGAAATCCCTCTTCCTGGCCAGGGGGTGACATAAAATTTTGTACTTAACACGGGCGGTAATAAAGAAAGCCTCAGATCGCATATTTATCCCCCTTGCCTTCGGCTCGGGCGTCAAATACCTGCGATCTGAGACATTCTTTGTTTTACCGCCCTTGTTGAGTAATGTACTATTATTTTTACCTTAGTTTAATACCCTATTCCAAACCTTAGAAGTGCGCATTATACAAGATGATGCAAAGCGCTTGGTTCGAATAAGAGGAATTTCGACCTACACCACTCGTCCAGGAATCCCTTACTTCACGGCCTCTGCAGTAATGTACTATTTCTTAGGGTTTTCATACATATTTAGGGTCGGCAACGCGCGTGTGACTCCCTTGGGGTTGCAAGCGTCCATAGGCTGCGGTGACCGCTTACCATCAGGCGGGCCGCACGCTTGTTTGCCACCGACGTGGTATTAAAAAAAAATCATTACTACTTGGCCTCGGCCGCCATAAACAAGAAACTTCATGTCTTCATTTCGTGCCATTAACACATACATTTCCGAGCATGTTTGAGAAAAAGTTATTAATAGTAATTCTAGTGTAAATAGCGACTAGATAGATAGATAAATACTTTATTCATTCCCACAATTTACATGGCATGGAATGACGAAAAGAAACATGCAGCTTAAGGACTAATCACAGACAATATTAAAACGAGAAAAAAAATAACCAAAAGTGATACAATATAGGCATGTGTTTAATTGATGCGGCAGGAGGCCACATTGCTGATATTAAATAAATAAATATTTGTGGACAATCTTACACAAATCAACCTAGTCCCAAACTAAGCAAAGCTTGTACTATGGGTACTAAGCGACGATATACATACTTATATAGAGAATAGATACTTAAATACATAGAAAACATCCAAGACCCAAGAACAAATATTTGTGCTCATCACACAAATAAATGCCCCGGCCGGGATTCGAACCCGGGACCTCCAGCTTCGTAGGCAGGGTCACTACCAACTAAGCTAAAGCGGTCGTCGAATATTCTGCCAGGACCCTACAAAAAATAATTAAATCACGATCAGTGCAACGCTGTGTGTGTGTATGTGTGTGTGTCTGTGAGTGTGTGTGTGCATTTTATATTGTGAGCAAGATAACAAGAGTGTGCGGTAAATGTTAGTGGTACAGTCGAGGTCATTAATATGTAAACACTTTTTTACCTAATCGAATGCGTTTGCTCACAATTTGTAGGCGACCGCATTCGATTAGGTAAAAAAGTGTATACATATTAATGCCCTCGACTGTACTAATGAATTACCCTCCGTGAGCCTGGACTCGAGTTGTTCTATCCCCTGGGCCGCGGGCCGACAAGACCCACATACGGGCCGCTCGCCTCCGGAACAAAACGAGTGCATGCCCCAGCTGCCGCACAGTAGACACAGCTTTATGTCCCACATTCTGAAATAATATATTACATTACTAACATTAGTGTTTTTTTTTTTTAATTAAACCTGAGTGTGGCCTTTTGTGATATAAAATATATAAATAAAAAAATGATTTATTGCAAAGGAGTTGTATATAGGAACGCTTACCCCAGTTCGTCGTGGCTGCGACCGAAAGGGCACTTGCATTCAGGGGCGGCGCATTCTGCATCTCGATTGTAGATCTCCGCGAATGCGTTCTGTTCTAGCTCCCACGCAGCATCCCTGCCACAAGATATTAATAGTACATTACTTAACAAGGGCGGTAAAACAAAGAATGTCTCAGATCGCAGGTATTTGACGCCCGAGCCGAAGGCAAGGGCGATAAATATGCGACCTGAGGCTTTCTTTATTACCGCCCGTGTTAAGTACAAAATTTTATGTCACCCCCTGGCCAGGAAGTGGGATTTTCCGCGCGCGGAGCGTGCGGTAATTACCGCTTTATGGCCAGGTGTGACATAAAATAACTTACATAACGTAGTAAATCATTAATGACGCAATATTTCAAGAAGAAATAACCGGCCAAGTGCGAGTCGGACTCGCGCACGAAGGGTTCCGTAACGTTATCTATAAAAACGGCAAAAAAATCATGTCTGTTGTGTGTGGGAGCTCAGTTAAATATTTATTTTATTCTGTTTTTTAGTATTTTTTGTTATAGCGGCAACAGAAATACATCATCTGTGAAAATTTCAGCTGTCTATCTATCACGGTTCATGATGCCTGTAGCTCTAGTATAAGTTTTTTCGAAACATTAACTAATTCGAACGCGTTTGCGTTTTGTCTCAAAATGTATGAAAGTGGTATGAAAACGTGAACAGCGCCTCTGGTGGTCACTAGTGGAAACTAAAACAGCGAGTATAACATTTGTTGCTAACCGATGAACGCGCGTATTTCAAACTCGGTGTGACCGTTTTCATACATTTTGAGACAAAACGCAAACGCGTTCGAATTAGTTAATGTTTCGAAAAACTTATACTAGAGCTACTGGTGACAGACGGACGGACAGCGGAGTCTTAGTAATAGGGTTCCGTTATACCCTCTGGGTACGGAGCCCTAAAAACAGAATATGGTCAATGACAAGAGAAACGTCAAATAGATACATTAAAGAAGTTTACACTTCCAAAAATATATAACCATAGACGGCTCATTTGAAAAGTGTCAAAATTAAGCCCGTGACAGACGGGCGGTTAAGTACGCGAATTGAAGTGGGTGATAGACATCAACTCGTCTATCACCCACTTAAATTCGCGTACTTAACCGCCTTAAAAAATGTAAAAATAATAACAATGAAAAAAAAATTACGTCACGAAATAGCTAACAGAAAAACAAGCATACTGACCAAAAATCATAACTTTAATGCAAACACAAACGAAGAAAATCCTGCACAAAGTTTGTATGGAGAGAAATTGCCCTACCCCTCCCCTCTTTAAGCTTCTAAATTGTATTTGATGACTTATTACCTACATTTCTGTTGTATGTATAATGATGTTTTAAATCATGTTGTGCACACATATATAGGGTTACAGACCAGCTCTAGTTATAAGTCGTTTTCAAAAGCCCTTAAGCCCTTGACAGACGGGCGGTTAAGTACGCGAATTTAAGTGGGTGATAGACGAGTTGATGGACGGAAATTCACGATATTTACTCGGAATCGACATAAAGACAAATGTCATCATCATCCTCCTAGCGTTATCCCAGTACAGTTGCATCCTGAAGGATGCCTGGGGTCCGCTACCTAATCGCAAGATTTGGCGTAGGCACTAGTTTTTACGAAAGCGACTGCCATCTGACCTTCCAACCCCGAGGGGAAACTAGACCTTATTGGGATTAGGCTTTGTCAAGTGAGTGGGCAACTTGACTGTTACAAGTTCTCAAGCCGCCCGAAGGACTCCAACTTGGCTTAACGACTGCTGCCATAGACAGCAACCGGGATCAACGGCTTAACGTGCCTTCCAAAGCACGGGAGCGCTCAGTTAGTAACCACTCAAAGCGGTCACCCATCCAAGTCCTGACCGCTGCCCACGTTGCTTAACCTGAGATACCGCAAGCGGTACGCAGGCGCCGCTGGGCCACGAGCGCTCCGACATAAAGACAAATGTACGAGCTATAAAATCATATGTACTTTATAGTTATAGCTCATACCTATGTTTGTCTCGATGTCGAGAATTCAAAAAAATGATATTTAATTAAATATGAGGCTCATGAAAGATTTAAAACCGTTTTTTTCAAGCAAGATAGAGGGAAGTGATAAAATTGTAGGCTTAAAAATATGAAATGTTGTCAATTCTATCTGGGAATTGAAAAATCACCCCTAAATGTATTGGTACTTACCGATCAGGCAGATAGTATCCCTGCTCGCACACGGCGTCATAGAAGTTGTCTTTATCGTTACACAGCGGACATTTCAGGTAATGCATGCCGGCGCTGAGGGCCATACGCTGTAAAAACATCACATTAGAGTCGTTTTCAAAAAAATTGTACATAGTTAAGGGCTTAATAAAAACAAAATTACGATCGTGTCCTTTGTGTAACGAAAGTTAGCCATACAAAATATATGAGTCATCGTTACACAAAGGAATCAATAGTTAAGTTTTGTTTTAATTAAAGCCCTTAGGCTTAACTTAACTATTGATTCATTTGTGTAACGATGACTCATATATTTTATGGCTAACTTTCGTTACACAAAGGTCGCGATCGTAATTTTGTTTTCATTAAGCCCTTAAATATGTACAACTTTTTTGACAACGACTCATTATTTATTCATTTAAGACAAGGCCAGTTCATGAATCGACGAATATATTGAAGTTTGAGCTTCCAATGTGAAGAAATAAGGTAGAATTACACTACACAAAAATTACTGTAGACTGGAAAAAACAAAGTAACACAATAACCGAACAAAATATTGAAAAATGCGTTGGTAAATCTGTAAAAAAAAAATCTAAATATCATCGTAAAAATAAACTTTCTTGCTGATTCTTTCGTAATTGTCAACGACTGTGATATGTTTTTTTTTTAGAAAAATGATAGCTTTTTTTTGATAAGTGATCCAGCATTCCAAAAATCAATCAAAATGTACTAAACATTTACGAAATCTACGCGCGGAGTTCCGTTGAGAGCGGGATGGTTAATTGTAAACTCACGCGTGTTAGAGCGGGACATTTGCAATGGGACTGCCTGGCCTTAAACTTCAATGCACAAACAATATAAGTACAAAATTCCTTGAGGCATTCTCTACCAACCAACCATTGGGCCAAGCAGAAACATTTATAAATATCTGAGGAAAATATCATAAAATAGCTTTTGCCCGCGACTTCGTCGCCTCGAACTCGATTATCTCATACTTCCATACAAACTTTCGCCTCGCATTTCATAAAATTTATTCTATGTGTATCCCAGGGTCTCAAACTACACTGGCGGTCAAAAATTTCAGGTCACCCTAGTTTAAATAGCCTCAATAGGTTTTGTGAAATATTCTACACTCGTTTTATTTACATAATGTACAGTCAAGGGCACCAATATGTATACACTTTTTCACCTTATTCCATTGAAATAAGGTCCAAAAGTGTATGTATGTACATATTTATGCCCTTGACTGTACTATTCGTATTGTCCAACTGTATTAGGAATTTCCGGGATCCTATCAAACAAATATCAATGTCCAAAAATTTCGATTTTCGCGATATCTCGCTCCGTTAACGTTTTCTTCATGGATTATTACGAGTCCGATTTAATACAGGAAACGTTACTTTTTTGGCTGTTACATTTGCAGTATAGATGTAAAATTAAATAAAGATAATCACGCGATTAAAAAAACTTACAACCTCTCAGTATTTTAGGAAACATGATGGTTTTTTTACCGACCCGTATTCTTTGTCCGCGAGTGTGTTGGTTAATAAATAAATGCCGCAAAATACCGCAAAAATGCGTAAAATATGTGTATTGTTGTGTATAATAGTCTTGCAGATGAAATTCGACAATAGGGATGTTGACACCAAATAAGAAAATCAATGAATCCGAATTTTCTCGAAAAAGGATCAAATTATCAATCAAATAGAGAAAAAAGTAATTCAAAAGAATAAATAATTACATAATTATAAGTCTTCAAAGTTTTAGGAGGGGGCATTTTCTGTCCCTGTTCCGCAAAACGCACCTCTGTATTGAACGATCGTCATTTACTATGGCGCTCGAGGTCAGTGACGTCACTGATCTGTAGCGCTTTCTCTCTCAAACTAAAAACATTCTAACGGTTGTAGTTTCGTAATTTTTTGAGATATTTTAATAGGATTTTCACTATTTGGCATAGTTTTAGGCATTCTTTCGTATGGAGTAATAATAAATTTTGAGTCAACATCCCTATTGAATGCCAATATATTTGTTAAAAACATCACTAAATGGTTGTCTGACAAATGTTACTATAGTGTTAAGAAATTCTTGGATCTTAAATTGCATGGATAATTTACTTTTATTTTATTTTATATCAACTAACATCTGTATAATTAATAATCTTAAATAACAAATTGACATAACTACAATTTATAATAACGTATCTCTCTTTCAGTGTGAATTTTGCATGTCATTCAACGACTGAATACTGTACCGCTGTGCACTAACATCCTGTACCACATAGTCTTAAGTATTCTGGCAAATAAAACAATTCTGATCTCTGATAATGAATGAGAAATGAGCCCTAATGTTACCTGGAGACAATTCCTGTGCAGCCAGGCGTCGCGGCCGCAGCATGGCGGCCAGAATGTCTGCGTGGTCGGGAACGCCTGGACGTCTTCGTAACATATGACGCACAACAACGCTGGGTCTTCGGAGCTGTCTGAAATAGATAGCAAAAGTTTATCTCTGTCATTCTACAGTCATTTCAACAGCAGACATTCCCTAACCCTTCAATTGGCAGGACAAACATACATACATACGGGATGTATGTATGTTTGTCCGCGATTATTTCTCGTTTGAAAAGCATTTGAAACATTCTGGAGAAGTTTTTGACATACAACGTAAAGTCGGTTCCCTTTTATTATTTTAAATTTTGATGTGTTTAAACGGTCGCTTTTATACTTTACCGTCGATGGCCACGGCACGGTAGACTATAGTTTCATTCATAAATCGACCATTGGCTACAGTTTTATCGTGCCGTGGACGTCCACGGTAAAGTATAAAAGCGACCAATGACAGGGGCGACTCACTCGCGTGACGTCATCGCGCCGCTCAAAGGTCCCCCGTCGGGTGACTTTCAATGCGATAGAAAGTGATGTAGCGGGTGATGCGCGTGCGATAGAAGGAGATGGCCATGCGCAGGCACGTTTGGCTTGCCTCGCGGGGATTTGTTAACAGTGAGGCCAAAATTCGAACCGAGAACTCGGTCTCGGTCTCGGCGAAAACGAGCCGAGATTATCGGCCGTAACCGAGACTATGCAACGATTTAAGATTGGTGAATTTGAATTTGGCCCGCACGAGGTGATCTATTGGCTGGTAGTTTTGTTCGCCATTGATTTTCGCCATGTTGATTGGTTACGTATTAACTTTTCAAACCAATTATGACACTGCCGCAATAGCAGACGAAGAGCGTAGACACAATCTCAGTGGGCACAATATGATGCACAATGCGGAATTATTGCGATTTTTATCTCAAAACATCGATTTATTTGATTTTTATTACCTACTAAATAAATAAAAAAATACAAATTTGAATTTTTCTCTCACATTTTTAAATTCTCGGTCTCGGCCGAGAATTTAATTTATTCTCGGTCTCGGTCTCGGCCGAGACAAAAAAGGTGTTCTCGATCGGACCTTAAGTACTATTACTTATTCTGTGCCAATGGGTGCAAATAAGTATTCCCATACCACTTACCAGCCTGTTTGATATCTGCACTAACGCTGGGTATCTTTCCCGCTTTAATGAGCCTGTCTCGTTTCATCCTCTCCTTAGCTTTCGCCATCACATCCTCGGATATCTTCTGCTTCGGAGCGTGGAGCTCACAGAAAGATCTGTAATAAGGTTTTTTTTTTAGGAGACAAACGGTCGTGTACAGGAATGAATGTATGTTATTAGATAAACAAACAAACCTGTAGTTCCATTAACTATTAAATTAATAATAACAATATGAAAAATATCGAAACAGGGTGGGTAAGTTAAGTATACATGCCTACTACTTACACGCTACCGTTTAACACTTTTGTCATATGTAGTTTTTTTAGCATATTTATATAATGTACTTTTATGTCACACCTGGCCATAAAGCGGCAATTATCGCACTCTCCGCGCGCGGGAAGTCCCACTTCCTGGCCAGGGAGTGACATAAAATTTTGTACTTAACACGGGCGGTAATAAAGAAAGCCTCCGATCGCATATTTATCGCCCTTGCCTTCGGCTCGGGCGTCAATTACCTGCGATCTGAGACATTCTTTGTTTTACCGCCCTTGTTAAGTAATGTACTATTATGTCACACCTGGCCATAAAGCGGCAATTACCGCACGCTCCGCGCGCGGGAAATCCCACTTCCTGGCCAGGGGGTGACATAAAATGTTGTACTTAACACGGGCGGTAATAAAGAAAGCTTCAGATCGCATATTTATCGCCCTTGCCTTCGGCTCGGGCGTCAAATACCTGCGATCTGAGACATTCTTTGTTTTACCGCCCTTGTTAAGTAATGTACTATTGTCGTTGAGACACTAGGAGCTACTGTGCCTCATATTTATAGCTCCGAATGATCTTAATTGTTTAAATTAATTAGTGGTAAACGGTGTTGGTCACACATATTGTAAAAATTACTGTCAACAAACTATACCTAAGCCTTTTTGTAGTGACTGTTTGTTTACCCAAATAAATTTAAAAAAAAATGCCGGAAGGATTTACCAAGGATAAGGTTATATAATACAAAATTCAGTTTTAAAGCAGTAGAATAAAGACCACGATATTTGAGAAAATGCAACAGAAGACATAATATATAAACTGTGGTGTTCGATAATTGTATATACAGGTTGTTTGGTAGCTAGTTGCATAGTATTTATTATTGTATTCTAGTTGTTTTAATGTAATTGTAAGTAATACATTTTTCTATGACAAAGTATGAAGTGGCCCGGAAATCAAACTGGTTGTCTGTAGATGTGCTAAAAAATACTATTTGTAACAAATAGCACCATAAAATGAACATCTGGTCTGGGCCGCCTCTTGTCTACCACCAACATGTTTAATTTTAATCTGGTTTTCTATGTATTTTTTGGTGAACAATAAAGAATATTTGTTTTGTATTGTTTAATAGTACCTATCTGGGCCTTTTTATTAATTTAAATAAATAAATATTTGTGGACAATCTTACACAAATCAACCTAGTCCCGAACTAAGCAAAGCTTGTACTATGGGTACTAGACGACGATATACATACTAACAGGTACGACGATATACATATTAACAAATAAAATGAATGTATGAATGCAACAAAACAATTATTTGGAATTACACAACTTAATTCCTCCCGCCCCGCCCCTTTCTACCATCGGACGAGCATGGATACGGCGAGGCGACACCGTTTTACGGTGGCAGTTCCCAAAACTCGCACGAAGTGTTTTGCTTCCACTTTTATCGTGAGAACAGCCAAGCTGTGGATATCCTTGCCGGATTCCTTGTTCCCTGTAAACTACAACCTTTCGGTCTTCAAGGCGAGAGTGAATCCGTATTTGCTAGGTAAGCGCGTTCCATCCTAGACCGCAATATCGCTTACCATCAGGTGATTTGTGGTCAAGCGAAAACCTATTTTGAATTTAAAAAAAAACAACAAAACAAGCACACTAACTTGTAGTTCCCATAGAACAGTGAGACAGCGTTTTTGCGGCGGCCGCACGGCAGATGGAACTGCTTGCGGCACGCCGACACAGCGCAGCCGAGGCTGGCGCCGCCCCGCCCACAGTACGAGCATTTCTGAAACATTCATCAACATATCAGCCCATAGACGCCAACGGCAGGACATAGGCCTCCCTCAAACAGTGCCACAATGACCGGCCCTGCGTCGCTCGTGCTCGAGCTACGTGTCAAATCTATGAAATCATAGCATAGCATTTTATAACAAGGGCGGTAAAACAAAGAATGTCTCAGATCGCTGTCACACCTGGCCATAAAGTGGCCATTATCGCACGCTCCGCGCGCGAAAAAACCCACTTCCTGGCCAGGGGGTGACATAAAATTTTGTACTTACCACGGGCGATAATAAAGAAAGCCTCAGATCGCATATTTATCGCCCTTGCCTTCGGCTCGGGCGTAAAATACCTGCGATCTGAGACATTCTTTGTTTTATCGCCCTTCGTAAGTAATGTACTATTAAAGTATACAAAGGTGTTAAGAGGCCTTACAAGTTTTAAAATATTTTGATTTCAAATTTTGACAAAAGTATTGATAATACCAATAAAGTAATTAAAGGATATGATGATCGTTTGAAAGTTTTAGATAGTAACCCTTTTTAGATTTTATTGTATGTAGTATAATCTAAGCGGAAAAAAGCAGTTTTTAGCTAGAAAATGGTCGATTTGGAGTGATGTTTGAAACAATATTTCTTAATGATACACCATAAAAATACATTTAAAATCTATGTCATTGGGACGCAATAGTCCTGTTCTAGATAGTAACATTGAGAAAATATCAAGATACATGTCAATTAAACAGAAATTCGCCTAAATAGATGAGCCTTTTTTAACTTATAAGGACCCTTAACCCATTGTGGGTTTAACTGTACAACATACATGTTTTTTACTCCGCTCCACTTCAGCCAGTATGTCCTTGTAAAGGAATCCGAACAGGCCCTCCTCGTCGCGGCCCTTCTGCATCAGGCAACACGATAACAGCTACAAACATAAGACATGAAGCTTTTAATACAACTCCTTAGCTCGAAAATATGACGAATACGGTTAATCTGGCAGAAAGCATGAAACTTGGCATGCATGTAGCTTTCATATTTGTGCTAAAAAATTTTAGGGAAACACGTAGACAGACCTTTTTTTCCTCTCCTCCCCCCCACTTTTGTGTGCCAATTTACAGTTTTTTTAATATTATTGAAAACGGCTGAAGCTAGGAGAAAACCGTCAAAGAAAAAAATGTTCCTTATAAAATTATCTACAAATCATTCTTTGGATGTATTTTGATAGGACCTATAGTTTTCAAAATATACGAGCATTCATTAGGGTAAGTACAGCAGAATAGATACTAGAGGGCTGATTACTAACATTTTTATGCGCATCGGGCTACAAGCATAAAATTAGTACAAGAGATAAAGTGTTCCGCGGTGATTCTTTTCAGATGTGGAGATTAGCTAGATTCGTTCCCTGTGCGAGGGGAGAGCGGGGTAAATTGGACCAAGCACATTTCTTTTTAGTCTTTTTCTCACTGATCAGTTAAGGCTACTATGGCTTGCGGGTTTGCGTTTTGGTGTAAAACAGACATCAGGAATTCATTTCTAGGGCTCTGTACCCGAAAGCTCCTAGCGGAACCCTATTTTTGTCAGTCATGAGTCCGTCCGTCGGCTGTTTTACAGGTTTTACAGCCAAACGGTTTGAGCTACAGGCTTCAGATTTTCACAGTATAAGCATGTTGTTGACCCAAAGCTATACCAATTGTCAAAAAATGTTTTTGGATTTTTTTAAGGGGGTCTCCCATAGAGCTGAAGGGGGAGCAAAATTTTTTTTTTACCCACCCCATCATGTGGGTTATCATTGTTTAGAGCTAATTGAGTAGATAAATACTGTACTTTTTGTTTAAAAATATATTCAAAAACAAGCGCGTGAGAAGTCACTAAATTCCGCTATTTTACAAATATTGTTCCTAATATTTATTAAACTTCCCATTGACCTACAAACTTAAAATTTGGTTATAATACTTATTGTTTTGTATATGTTTATAATACTTTTACCTACAAATACTAAAAAAATTAAAAATATTTTTTTACATGAAAAATTTTGTTTTTACCAAAAATGGTTTTAGGCTATAAACCCCCCGCCATTTGGTTATATGTTGACATGAAATTTTTAAATTATGAATAAATGATTATGATTATGATTAAAATAACAACATCAAAACTGTGTGTATAATTTTTTTGATGTGTGATTCTAATGAGTGGTCAAGTTTATTTAATCGTATGGCATATATTTACAGTGTAGGAGTGTTCAAGTAATAAATAGGTACTAAACTCCCATTCCAAATTTTTTTTTTACAGACAGGCGTAATTAGATTATTATAGTGTTAGATCTATCAAAAACAAACTAGATGTGAGAACGAATAGCTACTTGCAGTAGGAATGCAGTACATATTCGAAAAGCATTGTCTGACCAAAGATTGCACATGCCTATTCTAGATTTAAAACTTACCACACAGAAATAATGACATTGTATATCACCAAGAGCGTATAATTTGCCGTATATCACTTCATCATCGACATGCTCATTGCAGAAAACACACGGTTGCCTGTTTTCAGTCACAAGCTTCGCAACCTCCCGTTTCTTTGGGTGTTTAGAGCTTATAGTAGCCATTTTGGGCGCCTTTTTCAGTGAAATACGCCTTCTAATGTCTTAAAAACTGTTTTTTCATACATTTCTCATTCAATTCGCTACTATTTTTGTACACAACACAGTGGAAAGGCTTTCACTTTACATTTACACTTATCTCCCATTTCATTCATATCACATCGAAATGTCAAATCCAATCAAAACCATGGCCACAAATTTGGCGGGAGTTTTTTTCGCGTATTAGGAAATGTTCAAGATGCAAATTTCTAAACAGCAAAAAATATAAAAATAGTATTGATAGCGGTCAACCTATAAATACTGAAGAAACTGCATAAATAAAATGCAGCAATTCTTTGTTTTGGTTCGCCAAGAACGAGCCGCTTGGCCAAGTAGTAGTGAAAGCGAACCTTAAATGTTTGCTTAAAGCACGTGTACAGTGGCTTTACTTCAAAAAGTAAAGACGTTGTCTATGCTTGTTTGTTTTGACATTTCATTACCGTTATTATGAACTGGATACTGTCGTTTGATAATTTGAAGCAGTAATTTTGTTTTGTTTTTATTTGATACTGATATAGTTCTCAAAATGCAAACCGAGCCTCAATCAAGTAAGTGCCAGATAGTAATTATTCATTCATTATACAAATTGCCTTATTTAAATTCGATAAAACATGTGTTACTTCAAACATCGTTTGGTACACTTTTCGAACACAAAATATCTGGCTTTAACAGTTCTTGCTACACAGATTACGAGTCTACCTGTTTCTGTGTCTCCTTTCCTTCATAATTCACGTAATTAACATGTTTTCAGAGCTTTCCCAGCTTCAGTCGACGATATCAAAGATGTCCCTTGAGGCATGCTGTATAGCAGTATTACCCGAGCTGGGACTGCTCTGGGGCGACGTGTCTCGCGCTATTCGCGCCTCCAGAATGCCGATAACGCCGGCGAGTGCTGCCAGGGTCTTGTGTCGACATATAGCGAGGTCACTGCCAGCTGAGGAGTATGATGATTTGTTGAATCGGTTGAAGCTGAAATGTAAGTAGTTTCAGTGAGTCAAGAGACCTCTGTGATATACTGGACTACACTTAGGGTAGAGTGGATGGTATAGTACTTTCATCTCATGAGCTCGGTTGGTCGGAGTGTAGCAAAAGGGGGCACATATAGGTCATAGTTTTTTTTTATCATAAACGATAAAAATACAGCGGGTGCAAAACACTTAGAATTATTTTTGAGTGGATGAAATATGCATATTTTAATTGAAATTTTTTTCCCTAAATTTTAAAATAGCAGAGATATTGAGGTCCAAAGGTCAGTAATATTAAACGGGTCTGGGACTTATGGGAAAATTTTCATATTGTGAAATTTGTGTCAGTATAACATTTTTTTATTATTATAGCCTTATGGACAGGTGCTAAGTTCTTTGTGTCAAACAAGATTGGGTAAAACCGACTGGCAAACAGTATAACTTATCATTTTTATTAATATATGGTACATGTATGGTATATATAAGGTATGGTGGTGGTATGTGACATGTAATATTTAACAATATTATAAATAAATAGTATGAGTATGAGCGCTCGTGGCCCAGCGGCGCCTGCGTACCCCTTGCGGTATCTAAGGTTAAGCAACGTGGGCAGCGGTCAGGACTTGGATGGGTGACCGCTTTGAGTGGTTACTAACTGAGCGCTCCCGTGCTTTGGAAGGCACGTTAAGCCGTTGATCCCGGTTGCTGTCTACGGCAGCAGTCGTTAAGCCAAGTTGGAGGCCTTCGGGCGGCTTGAGAACTTCTAACAGTCAAGTTGCCCACTCACTTGACAAAGCCTGATCCCTATAAGGTGTAGTTTCCCCTCGGGGTTGGAAGGTCAGATGGCAGTCGCTTTCGTAAAAACTAGTGCCTACGCCAAATCTTGGGATTAGGTAGCGGACCCCAGGCATCCTTCAGGATGCAACTGTACTGGGATAACGCTAGGAGGATGATGATGAGTATGAGTATAGAACAAACTAAAATAAGCATAAAATGTCAAATAAACTTTACTCTGTGAGCATCCATTTTGGAAATAGAGGAAATGAAGCATGCAAACAAGCCAGCAAGCATTATTTTTCAAGGCTCATATAAAAAAACCTAATACCAGAACCTAACCGAGTCAGTTTTGCTCGGGAAGGTTTCGCTCGCTCGCTTGCCCGGTAGACATCCATGTTGTCATGTTTCTGAATATAATTTCATCTTTTGCAGTGGTGGCAACACAGAATAGGGTGTGGCATCTCATATCCCTCTCGGAACCAGTGTCAGATGAGCCAGTTTCGGCGGCAGCGATGACGTCACGGGTGCGGCACGCGCTGCGCAGAGCCAAAGCGCCCAAGAATATGACCACTGTGGTATGTGTCACGGCAAATTATTAGCGCGTCTGCGACAATGCTGTTTACAGGTTGCGTCATGTAAAAAGAACGCTGGCGGCAAGCTGCGCATTAGGCGATTTAACGGTTATTTGGTGGTGACGAAGATGAATAACAATTAATACAATGTAATTGCCACTTGAAATACCCTTTAATGTTGTACGGTCAGCGTCATATAGTACGTAGCAGCCAGTTTCCAAATATTTCGGCACACCATTCAAAATATATGGTTTACCGAACTATTTGGCCACTTTGGCTGCTACATACTATATGACGCTGACTGTACTGTGTTCTACTAATGTTAACCAAGCATTGCAATTGACCAAAATGAAAAAATATGACACATAATTTTGAATATAAAAGAACAAGTCAAAATTTAAAGATATAAAAAGGAAGTATAGTATATTAAAAAAGGTTTATTAGCCGGTCGGCAACAGGTGGAATAAGGCTAGTACTTTCATACGCGAGTGTACCAATGCGCAAACACACCCCCTCCACTTTCTTCCAGCGTTATTTTTACAAGACGCGACCTGTACCACCAAATAGACCGATAAATCGCCTAATGCGCAGCTTGCAGCCAGCGTTCTTTTTACATGACGCGACCTGTAACTGCGACAAGTAAAAAGGATGGCGGGGCCCATATAGGTGGACCCTAGGGCGGCACTGGCGCGTTCTAGGGATCCCAGAGCGTCCGAAACAATTTGGGGGGTTCTAGTCGGTGCAATAGGGTACTTTCGGTAGTGAAAAATAAAATATGAAATTAGATAAAAATAAATATTTATGTAGGTGTATATACTTAAATATTATGATTTTGAGCCATAAAAGTACATTATTGTTTAATTAGTTTTATTACATTGAAATTAAAAGTCGTAATTTTTAATCTGTGTATCACGTGACTTAAAACACGAGCCGCCATGGTGTGACGTCATATTGGCAATAACAAAACTGTCACTACTCAGTCTGTCAGTTCCATAAATAAGAATGTGGGGGCCTACCGCGAACCGAAAACGATCTATCTCCCTCTCTGTTGCTCCAATATGCAGTGCGACAGAGTGGCAGATATTTCGTTTTCAGTTCGCGGTAGGCCCTCTGTTATTATTACCAATATTACGTCATCAAAATGGCTGACAGCGTTAG
Organism: Cenopis cana; assembly: GCA_951800055.1. Classification (NCBI taxonomy): domain Eukaryota; kingdom Metazoa; phylum Arthropoda; class Insecta; order Lepidoptera; family Tortricidae; genus Cenopis; species Cenopis cana. Next base: position 4,232,282 of record OX637498.1, on the reverse strand, counting down.
TCTTTGAACCTTCTGGCTTGTATGATAAAGTCGCTTTTAGGCCGCAGCGCAGGCGCAACCGCAACCGTTAGGAGGATGGTGATAATAACTTTACTCATACAATTAACATTTTAATAAAAAAGAAACATTCGTGACAAAAACAAGATAATTACAAACATGACATTACAAATCCGAAACCGAATTTTCAGGTGGAATCAGTGAACATCGGCGACCTTGTATACTTCAGCGTCCACCTGGTGTCGGCGAGCAAGCAAGGCTCGGCGCTTTACTGTGCTGTACCGCCGGGGAGGCCAGTGGCGCTCCTCAGCCGGCTTGGATCCAACACGCTGCTGAAGGCAATCGTTGAAGGTAGATTGGGCATTCAGTCCTACTAAAGGCATGTTCCGAATCACGCTCACAGCGCGCTTACGATCGGACCGATTCACGCTCATAGCGCTTACATGAGATGTCGTGACGTCGCTGATGATGTCATGGACGGCGCTCACGGTGCTCACACTCCCAGGCGTAAGCACCTTGAGCCAAACGTCAAGTTGACGTTTGATATATGAACATGACAGTAAACACGGGCTATGAGCGTGAATCGGTCCGATCGTGAGCGCGCTCAAGCGAATACCGGTCCGAAACGAAACACTACTCACGCGGCCTTGAGCGCGCTATTTGATATGGACCGGCCGTCAGGACTGTAAGCGCTGCGAGCATTTTTAGCGTGATTCGGAACACGGCTTAAGAGAGGTAGGGCACAGCATAATGTCATCTCTTGCTCGAATTTGGAGCAGCACTACTGGGGAAGTACCACCTCCGCCTTGCGGAAGACCACAACCATAATAACATTACAGTAGAATCCGGATATAGCGACCATCAAGGGACCGGCAATATTACGTCGCACTAACTCACTAACAGAACGTCGTACAAAACGGACCGTTTTTCTTTGAAAATGTGATGAATCCTAACGTCAGGTGATTTAGCAGTCGTTAAAAGCGGTCAAATGTTATATCCGGAGTCGTTATAAGCGGATTCTACTATATCATTTATTTATCGTTTGGCAATTATTTCGAATATTTCGGAGCGCTCGTGGCCCAGCGGCGCTTGCGAACCGCATGCGCTTGCTAAGGTTAAGCAACGTGGGCAGCGGTCAGGACTTGGATGGGTGACCGCTTTGAGTGGTTACTAACTGAGCGCTCCCGTGCTTTGGAAGGCACGTTAAGCCGTTGATCCCGGCTGCTGTTTATGGCAGCAGTCGTTAAGCCGAGTTGGAGGCCTTCGGGCGGTTTGAGAACTTCTAACAGTCAAGTTGCCCACTCACTTGACAAAGCCTAATCCCAATAAGGTCTAGTTTCCCCTTGGGGTTGGAAGGTCAGATGGCAGTCGCTTTCGTAAAAACTAGTGCCTACGCCAAATCTTGGGATTAGGTAGCGGACCCCAGGCATCCTTCAGGATGCAACTGTACTGGGATAACGCAAGGAGGATGATGAATTATTTCGAATCGTGAGATCTCCGAGAAGACAGTACAGTTGCCAGTTTTAGCACCATCCAGGGGTCACGTGTAGGGTAGCGGTGGGTACTTTCCCTACGGACGTGGTGCAACTTTAACGTTTAAGAGGAGGAGTAGGGCAAGCTCTCTCCATACAAACTTTGTGCAGGATTTACTTCGTTTGTGTTTGCATTAAAGTTATGATTTTTGGTCAGTATGCTTATTTTTCTGGCTATTTCGTGATGTAATTTTTTTTTGTCTTTTTTTTTACACGACTGCCCAAAAAAAGGAGTGTAATGTTTTCAGGTTTCATGTATGTATGTATGTGATTTTTTTTGTTCCCCCAGAACTTCGCAACGCTTTAACCGATTTAGATGTGTGAGGTATCGTTGGAATCCTTACGTCATCCCGGGTGACATAGGATATGTGACGTTGCAATAAAAACAATATGGCGGACTGTAGACCCCATTTTGAGTGTTCCGTAATTATTGAAATATTTGAAATTTTTCACATCACTTCGCATATCTAATATTTACAACCAAAAAAAAATTATATTCGTTAGTGCCAAAACCTACGAATAAAACGTGCCCAGAGTTTGTATGGAGAATGCCTTGCTCACCCCTGCGCCTTAATTTAAAAGTCAATAGGTGTGAAAAAGGCAATTTTGACGACCGCTTTAGCTTAGTTGGTAGTGACTTACGAAGCTGGAGGTCCCGGGTTCGAATACCGGCCGGGGCATTTATTTGTGTGATGAGCACGAATATTTGTTCTTGGGGTCTTGGATGTTTTCTATGTATTTAAGTATTTATTTATCTATATAAGTATGTATTTATACACCACCTACTACTCTGTTTTATACTTCTTTACTCCACTACCCAAAGGTTGTCTGGAAGAGATCGCTCTTTAGCGATAAGACCGCCTATTGTTCTACCTCTGTATCCCTGTTTCTTTGTTTTTCTTTTGTATGTGTGCTTATGTGAGGTGTGCAATAAAGAGTATTTGTATTGTATTGTATATATCGTCGCTTAGTACCCATAGTACAAGCTTTGCTTAGTTTGGGACTAGGTTGATTTGTGTAAGATTGTCCACAAATATTTATATTTATTGACCGAGTGAAACGAAGGTCTCAGTTTTAGCTTCGACAAAAATGCTTTCGTATGTCCGGGTTTCCGGTTGTTCTCCTCTACAGGTCGCATTTTTCAACCGATTTTCGTGAAATTTTGTGAGCATGTCCGGTAACTATATATAAATTTTTTGTCGAGTCACTTTTTGGAAATTTAAAAAAACAAACTTTTTATCAATGATTTCATGTTTTTCTACGGCCTATTTCTCCTCTATATGTCGCATTTCTAAACCGATTCTCGTGAAATTTTGTGAGCAGGTTCAGTAAATCCATAAAAAAAAATTATCGAGTCACTTTTTGGAAATTTAAAAAAACTATTTTTTTATCAATGATTTTGTGTTTCTCCGGCCGAATTTCGATTTATTCACCTCTAAGGGTCGCATTTCACAACCGATTCTTGTGAAGTATTGTGAGCAGTTTGTTTGATTATATAGAATATTTATTTATGTCGAGTAATAAAAAAAAAATCAAAGGTCTAACATAGTTTTTGGAAATTAAAAAAAAAAACACTCACGAGGTCTACAGCTCACAGAGCCACTAGTTTATTTAATTAGTATATTGTGTCCGCCAGGTCTCGGCTACACTTCGTTCTCGGACGAGTGTCTCCACGGGCGCGACGTGCCGTCCCTGCTGCGCGTGCACGCGCGCCGCGGTGTCGGCGCCGACACCGCGGCGCTGCTCGGGGGTGCGCCCGAGTACCGGCCCGCGCCCGTGCTCACCGACAACGGCATCGATTTCACTAACAAGTATTAATTTTATTATTATTTAGAGCATAAATAAGGAGGAGCGCTCGTGGCCCAGCGGCGCTTGCGAACCGCTTGCGCTTGCTAAGGTTAAGCAACGTGGGCATCGGTCAGGACTTGGATGGGTGACCGCTTTGAGTGGTTACTAACTGAGCGCTCCCGTGCTTTGGAAGGCACGTTAAGCCGTTGATCCCGGTTGCTGTCTATGGCAGCAGTCGTTAAGCCGAGTTAGAGGCCTTCGGGCGGTTTGAGAACTTCTAACAGTCAAGTTGCCCACTCACTTGACAAAGCCTAATCCCAATAAGGTCTAGTTTCCCCTCGGGGTTGGAAGGTCAGATGGCAGTCGCTTCCGTAAAAACTAGTGCCTACGCCAAATCTTGGGATTAGGTAGCGGACCCCAGGCATCCTTCAGGATGCAACTGTACTAGGATAACGCTAGGAGGATGATGATGATTATTTAGAGCATAAAAGAAAGAAAAACGAATGAAGAGGTTCTGAATTTGGTAGGAGAGAAAAGGATGCTTTTGAGGACGATCGAGAACAGAAGAGGAAATATGCTGGGGCACCTGATACGACATGACAATTTCATAAAAACTATTATCGAAGGCAAGATAGAGGGGAGGCGAGGCAGGGGAAGACCGCGACGTGCGTTTATGGATCAAGCTAAAGAGAAGGTCAATGTAATGTCGTATCAGGAGCTCAAAGCATTGGCAGAGAACAGAACGGAATGGCGATTACTCCACCAACATGAGCTAGGCTCTTAAATATATGATGATGATGATAGAGCATAATGTGTCCCCAACCCGCTCTGGGCCAGCGTGGGGACTACTGCCCAATCCCTCTCATCTATGTGAGGAGGCCTGTGCCCAGCAGTGGGACGTATATAGGCTGATGATGATGATAAATGTGTCTACTGATGTGACGTCGGAAACTTTCCAAAATTGCCAATTTTCCACATGGGTAAGTTTCTGAAATTTCTCACATTTTGTATGGGGTTTGAAACTTTCCGAAATCTAAAATGGAAATTTCTTATTTTTCTATGAACATGTCTTGCACATCTGTAAATATGTCCCACTGCTGGGCATAGGCCTCCCCCCCTTTTTTCAATTGAAAACATGCATTGAGATAACACCAAGAAATAATATCAGTAATCCAGTAATGGTAGCGATTACAAGTGTATTACTGAAAGATATATTCTGAAATTATTATTTTATTCCGAAATATTTTAATTTAAAGTTACGTAAATTGAAACGTAATTTAAAACGCGCAGGCGCGGATCCAGGATATTGTTGAGGGGTGGGTGGCACTTAAGAAATTTCCGAAAAAAAATTAGTCATCCTCCTAGCGTTATCCCAGTACAGTTGCATCCTGAAGGATGCCTGGGGTCCGCTACCTAATCCCAAGATTTGGCGTAGGCACTAGTTTTTACGTAAGCGACTGCCATCTGACCTTCCAACCCCGAGGGGAAACTAGAACTTCTTGGGATTAATTAGGCTTTGTCAAGTGAGTGGGCAACTTGACTGTTAGAAGTCCTCAAGCCGCCCGAAGGCCTCCAATTTGGCTTGACGACTGCTGCCATAGACAGCTACCGGGATCAACTTGCCTGTGCTTTCCAAAGCATGGGAGCGCTCAGTTAGTAACCACTCAAAGCGGTCACCCATCCAAGTCCTGACCGCTGCCCACGTTGCTTAACCTTAGATACCGCAAGCGGTACGCAGGCGCCGCTGGGCCACGAGCGCTTAAAGTAGGTATACATATAAACCCTTAGATAAGATAAGAAAGATAAGAAAGAATTTGTTTAGCACTAACACACATTGACTTCGTTCTTCATCAGGGGCTACAACGAGGAATACATGGATATAATGCTGGGCCCCAACCCGCCGCTGTTGACTGATTTGAAAATACAAACCTCCGAGCCTTTCTTCGACCCGACCAGGTACAGTCAACATGGAAAATTTCCTTACTCAAATAGGGTTGTTGAACCAAAATTTGTCAACTTGAACAGAAACAAGGAATAGGATACGCAATTATATAGGATATTGAGGGATTTTTACTATTTGGCATGTTTAGGTTAGCTGGAAGAGATCCCTTATAGGGATAAGTTCGCCTTTGTACTTTAATCTTTTGTGACATGTACGTGTTTCAACCTGTTTTGTGTACAATAAAGTGCTTACATACATACAAGGAATAAATTTATGTATGAATGTAAATGTAAGCACTTTTTTGCACACAATAACAAGTAAAAACACGTAAATGTCACAAAACATTGAAGTATAAAGGCGAACTTATCCCTATAAGGGATCTCTTCCAGCTAACCTAAATATGCCAAATAGTAAAAATCCTATTTAAATATCTAAAAAACTTACGCTGCTGGTTCGACAGACAAAGTGCCACAGATCAGTGACGTCACTGACCTCGAGCGCCATAGTAAATGACGATCGTTCCAACGCAGAGGTGTTTTGCGGAAAAGGGACAGAATATGATCCCTCTTAAAACCTTGAAGACTTATAGCTTATGAAGACTTATGTAATTGACAACATTTCAAAATTTATAATGATGCCTAAATCGAAAACCATTTCGGTAAATATGCTACCTGAACGTAATAATAGTAGTTTATGCAACTGGTACATAATGCCTAATTATGTACAGTTGCATACACTAGTTTATCTACATCCATATATTAAATCCTCTTTCATGTGTTTCGTGTGGGCACTTCTCGCCGGCGTGCGCCATGTTTGCGTCGACAGGCCGGCCCGCGCCCGCAGCTGTGTCCTTATATAATTTTGTACGTGATCTCGTTAAAGTGTTATATTTCGTGATCTAATAGGGGACGCACGCAACAGCCGCACAGTATATTATAAAGCGGGGTCTTATCTACGGTATTTGAACTTATAAAAGAGGATTTACTATATGGGTGTAGATAAAATAGTTTTTCGATTTTTTTCTACTCAAATATTGTTAAACTCCACTGTTACATGTAACAATTCCTAAATAGATATTTAGCTATGGAAGAGTGGGTAATCCTAACACAGGTTCACTTACCTGAAAGGAAGTCCCACCCACTGATGGCAATTGTAGAACTTATACAGGAAAATAAAAAAAAATCATTTTCATTTTCTTCGCTAGATTTAAAGAAAATCGCCAAAATGTATAAAACTGAAGTGTGACGTCATTCCTACGACTGTTAAGGAGCAATGCAGTCAAACATAGGTAATTCATAAAAATTACGTCATAATTGACTTACGATTCGCTACTTTTAGATAAGATATTTTTGAATGAAAATTAGCATTTCGGGAGAAATAAAAAAAACGCGTGGACCTGAATTTCATTTTCTATCGATCTAGGACATAAAAAGGCCAACTTGAAAATTTGAAATGTTGTGAATTATTTATTCTTTGTTTTTTTTTTTTCGCCATTTGATTAAGAATCTAATTCTTTTTCGAGAAAAGTCGAAATTATTGATTTTCTTATTTGGTGTCAACAACCCTATTACAGTGACATGTTTTTGTCGCTTTGTCAACGTACACATATGCCTTTGTATGTACAGTCAAGGACATAAATATGTATACATTTTTGGACCTTATTTCAATGGAGTAAGGTGAAAAAGTGTATACATATTGGTGCCCTTGACTGTACATCGTTTACTTTACACATACATTTTGTCTTATAGTCACAAATGTAATAAATGCAGAGGGGACTTCTCAATGCATTTCTACCTGTCAATGTAGGTAGTGACCCTGCCCACGAGCTGGAGGTCCCGGGTTCGAATCCCGGCTCGGGTATTTATTTGTGTGATGAGCCCGAATATTTGTTATTGGGTCTTGGGTGTTTTCTATGTATTTAAGTATCTATTTATCTATACAAGTATTTATATCGTCGCTTAGTACCCATAGTACAAGCTTTGCTTAGTTTGGGACTAGGTTGATTTGTGTAAGATTGTCCACAAATATTTATTTATTTATATACCGCGTCATTAACCAGAATTCGTGGCAGCTCAAACAGCCTCCTGAAGACTGTAGCCATATGAAGTGAGAGCTCAATTATGCAACATTTGATTAAAAATACTTTGTCTTTAGCCACATATGTTTACTAACATTTATAGGATTAAGCAAACTACTAACAAACTATGGATCACGTTGTCTGAATAATAATGTTTATTATTTATTATTATATTATTCTCGTAGTAGAACGGGTTTCCTAATATATTTATAATATGTACCCGTACCCACAAAATACGGAACCCTCGATGGGCGAATCCGACTCGCACTTGTCCGTTTTTGTAGTTGTAACATCTCACATCTTGGTCCCAGGTTGAAGAAGAACATAAACCTCACCATAGAGATAAAGAGCGCAGACATAGCGTCGACACTGAAGGAGTGGGTGAAAATTGGCGCACTCGCCCCAACGTCACCCCTAGTGAAGATATTCCAGGAGACACAAAATAGCAGCATAGCTTACCAGCGAGATCAGGAGTAGCTCGTGAGGCTGGCTTAAGAGGAGGGGTAGGGCAAGCTCTCTCCATACAAACTTTGTGCAGGATTTACTTCGTTTGTGTTTGCATTAATCACGGTCCCCAATGAAGCTCCCCCATCTCGAAAGACTGTTCTTGGCAAAAACTCACCCATCCCCCGGTTAAGCAGGTTATTAAATGAAAAAAGTGGCAACAGCGACATACATTTTGACAGTCTGATCCGATTTCGCATGAACACCCAAAATTGAACCACCAAATAAGGTCAAAGCATACAATTTGAAAATTACTCACAATTACTCATAATTGTAACCTTTATATTTTGATCACTTTATAAATCACTTGTTATTATTATTACCTAGATACAAAAACCTTAAATTTCATATTTACAACCGACAGCGATGGAGATGGGCCAGGTTGCAAACGGACATCCGGTGCAAAATGTACTATCTCTATGGCTAACTTACTTAACTAAATTTTCATGTTTTTTCGTTTCCCATCGCATTTTTTATTTGAACGTTAAGTCTTATGCATGTGGCGTTTGCCTATAATTGTCTGTGCAATAAGTTTAAGAATATATAAACCCTATTGAAACTGTTTAGATGTAAGATTGTAACCGCTGTTGGTAGACCAAATTAAATAAATAAATTAAAGTTATGATTTTTGGTCAGTATGCTTATTTTTCTGATAGCTATTTCGTGATGTAATTTTTTTATTATTATTATTTAATTATTTTTAATTTTGAATTTTTTTGAAATATTTGAAAATTTTCACATAACGATCGTCGCATATGTAATATTTACAACCAAAAAATATATATATATTTGTTAGTGCCAAAACCGACGAATAAAACGTGCACAAAGTTTGTATGGGGAAGGCCTTGCCCTACCCTGCGCCTTGCACAGACAGCGGTGGCGGCGCGGTGCGGAGGCGGTACCGGTTGTAATGTTCGAACTAATATGAATGGGTCCGCACAGAACGCTTTTTTCCCGGCCGGTTTTCTGTGCGGACTCTTTCATATTAGTTCGAATATTACAACCAGTACCGCCTCCGCACCGCGACGCCCCGCCCCGCTACCGCTGTCAGTGCGTTTCGGGCTTCAAGCTGGTGATACACTAGGGGACAGATGTCCTGCGACACGTGTCGCTAGCTACGTCGGGTGAAGTAGCGCGACGTTGCCGGACTTCGCTCGACATGTCTGGCAACATCGCGCGACATGACTTCGCTACGGAAATATAAGTCGTGCGACGTCGCCAGATATGTCAGGCGAAATCGGCCGGCTTCGCTTGACATGTCGCCGACACATGTCGTGGGACATTTGTCCCCTAGTGAATCACCAGCTTTAGGCCCACTACATAAAGCCAGGGATACATTAGGGGACAAATGTCCCACGACATGTCAAGTCCCACGACATGTCAAGCGAAGCCGGCCGATTTCGCCTGACATATCTGGCGACATCGCACGACCTACGTCCGTAGCGCGCGATGTTGCCAGACATGTCGAGCGAAGTCCGGCAACGTCGCGCTACTTCACCCCACGTCGCTGGCGACACGTGTCACGCGATGTTGTCTGACATGTCGAGCGAAGTCCAGCAACGTCGCGCTACTTGACCCGACGTCGCTGGCGACACGTGTCGCGCGATGTTGCCAGACATGTGTCGAGTGAAGTCCGGCGACCTCGCGCTACTTCTTCACCCGACGTCGCTGGCGACACGTGTCGCAGGACATTGGTCCCCTAATGTAACCCCGGCTTAAATAACAGTTAAAATTGGACCTCAAGTGTCGGAATGTGTAAGGCCTGAGTGGACGCTCGGAGCGGAGCGTTCGGCGGGGCGGGCGAGCGTGCATACTATTTGTGCAGCGGCGACTCAGGACACCAGTATGAGTTTTAATTGTTTAACATGCACGCCCCGCTGCACGCCTAACTCGACCGTCCACTCTTACACTTAGTCGAATTTCTTTTGCTTAAAACTATTGAAACAAAGGAAATACAACTATTTCATTTTATTAGTGGCACCTTGCCGCGGGCGCCCTATTTTTTTAGGCTAATTTAGTTTTAAATTTTAGTTTAGTTTTATTTATAAGTAATGTATTATTTGACATAAATTTGAGTATTTCATAAAATGAATGAAAAGTTTTATGAGTTGATTGATAATGGAGAATTTACCCAGGTTTATAATGTTCGTTTTCTTGAATTCAAACTGACTGATAACGCTTTGTATTTTTTAAGAATAAATTTCCGATTATAAATAAGTAATTAAAATTATGATTAATATTATTTTTTAACTGGTATTGAATAAAATAATAATTGATGATTTGTATTTTATTTCCAATCGCGACTGTAGATTGTTATTTTTAACCTCTTGTCCGCCACTGTCATGTAGATGACAACACGTACAATGTAAAGGTAACCTACGTACTATCAAATAAGGTCCATTTTTCGTGTTTTGCTACAAAGACTGGCGTGTATAGGTGATCTATTAGGGCTCTTAAATGAAAGTGAAAATAAAATCAAACATCAAAGGAACATTTACTAATATAATATACTTAATACGAGCATATAATTTTAATACAAATAAAAATAGATTCTTTCCCTTAAGCAAATTAAAAATAGCATTTTATAGTAATATGGCAACACCACGATTGCACCCAAAGGGCCTTTACACACGTTGCAATTTATCACAACAACCGACAAATACTCCAGTTAGGATGAGAGATCTGTCTATTGCTGTGCCGTCCCAGCTATATCGGCTTCTCCGTCGGTTGTTGCCTAGATAAGAGTGTAATGACTGGACTGGGTTGTTGTGACGAATTGCTACGTCTGTAATGCGCCAAAGACCTGATGACACGGATAGAGATCATTTAAAAAGCAAAGGATACCATAGACTAACTATTTTATTTTCCTGCGACGGGTGACCTGTACGATGAAATTTACAGACAATAATAATTATGTCACTTTTCCATATTCCAAAACCTTAAAACAACATTGATTGCACGATTTACCAGATAGCCTGGGGCCTATTGCATAATAAATTACAACTAATATTACAAGCGGTAGTCTCCTTTCAATCCCTTTCATTCGAAAGAGACTTCCGCTTGTAATATTAGTTGTAATTTATTATGCAATAGGCCCCTGATCGTAAAGTAACTTGAAAATGCCCTAAACTATTAGCCCTTGAATTTCATATAATCATAATCATCATCTATACATAATATCGTATTACATGTCAATTTAGGAATTTATACCTAATGCGATGGCATGATGAGATTCCTAATATTCCCCCTAATATTACAAATGCGAAAGTTAAGATGTTTGTTATTATAGTTCATACACAGTCTGTAAGACCAAATGCTGTCAAATTAACGCAAGCAAAAATCTACCTAACAGTCAAAGCTGTAAGTCGAGTTTTGCTTGCGTTCGTTTAACAGAATTTGGCCGAGTTTTGTAGGAACTATACTCAATCACGCAAAAATGGCTGAAGGGTTTATGATGAAACCTGGTATACGAGTTTATAGCATGGATTAACATATAGATACTTTTTATCCCGAAAATTATCCCTCGAAGCGATGAAATAGTGAGTGGAAGTCTACGCGGACGAAGTCACGGGCTAAAGCTAGTCAAGCATATTGGAGGTATGGTAAAGCGAAATTTTGATAATTGTATGTTGTTTTCCGATTTTACTTTTGACTCTGTAACAGCGCATCAGTACAGGACACCCTTACATTGCTATTAAACTGACATACGCGGTGAAAAAATAAAATGGACACAAGTTATCCAAATAATCATCAAATTTTAAGTGTGCTATACTGTATAAAAAATGTGATAGTCCACATTGAAAGGGACCATATGGCGGCAGGTGCTTACGCTGCACCGATTCAATATTGTATTCGACGGCAATAAAGGCGTGTCCAAAATGGGAATTAACACAAAGACTTAGGCAAGTCTTTAGGTCGTCATGTCCCTTGCTCACGCCGGCACACACTCGCTGATTGACAGGCGCGACACGGGTCTATCGGTGTGAACCGAGTGTCGGTGACCTTGGAACGCTACGATTCTATACTTCGCCCGTCCGAGGAGTGATTTCCACACACCGCGCCACCCTCGCGCGCCCCCGCTCGCCTCCGGACACGCACACATAGCCGCGAGACGGGTTTACAGCACACATGCTTCGGTGTCGCTTCTTGTTACGTACTAACGTAAGATATATACTAATATATCTTCTTTGCACGCGTGGCAATATTTTAGGCAGGTGAGGTCACAGGCAGGAGCGACATACGCCTTATTCGAATGCGAGCTAAGGTTCAACTGTCTGTCAAGTCATTGGAGGCGCGATGCGCCCGGAGCGGCGCGAGGAGGGGTGGGGTGTTTAAATTGTTTATTGAAGCGTAGTGTCAGCCGCCATGATGTCCATTTTAATGCGATTTATCACAAATAATCTGATAAATCTATACCTTCAAATAATCAAGTCAAAGGTCACTATTATACCAACCTAAACACTTAGACAGTAAGGTAGATTTTGAAACACATTTTTGATAAAATAACATGTAAAACTTGCATCCATTTCAGCAGCTGATGCCGAATTAAACAATGCAGAGCATCTTTAACATCTACTATTAACTACCTATATTAACCTTCTTTTCCATAATAAAATTTTTGACTAGCTAAAATCAAATATACAGTCAGACAAGACTTAAGCGGGTAATAATATTGTCCTGAATTTAGCATCCCTAAAAGGGGAGGGGAGTTGAAGCATCTCGCTCTAACATAGCCAAACGTGCCTAAACGTGGCCATCTCTCGCAGTCACATCACTCGCTACATCACTTTCTATCGCATGAACAGGCACCCGACGGGTGTATTTGTAGCGGCGCGACGCAATCACGGAGTGAGCCGTCCCTGGTACGTAAAAACTCTGAATTCAAGACAATGTTACACCAGGTATAATCCTATTTTTTTATCTTCACCAAAATAAATACACAGTTCATGAAGTTAACATTTTAGTCAGATGTGAATGGAAACACACTGGCGGGGCGTTAAAAACTTGCCTTTGCACGGACAAGTTCAGTTTTTCAACCACTTGCCATATTATCTGTTGGAGCTGAAATTTACCACGTGAGTTTAGTAACAATACAATATTATGAATGGAAACAGAAGGTGGCCATAGCGACTGCTAAACTCCACAAGATAAACCCGCCGTGTTTAGGCTCATTGGAACCGTCTCTACGAGACTGTAAAAAAAGTACCATAGGCAAAAAAAAGGTTGAACCACAAATGAAATTTGACTTATTTGGTAGCAAAGAAGTTTACAACCTGCCTGGTGGATGACACTTTCAAAATCGTGCATTGAAGCTCTGGTGTTTCTGCCACCAATTTTGAAACCACAAGCTTGCAGGATTGTTATGCAGGACCGTGTGAATGCGACTTATTACATTATAATTACGACAGTTGGTCCTTCGAATTTTAAACATTTACCTACACGTAAGGGACGCGCTTGCTAGTTTCATTACACTGCGGGTTACCGAGGTATAACCAGTTCAATCGCCCTATAAATCCGCGCAATGTATTTAGACTCGCATGTGAGTCCCGTGCGTGTGTATATATAACTTTATAACCCTTCCAGCCTCGTCTAACTGTACAGAAAAGCAGAGCGAAATAATTATACATTTCATAAAATCAATAATCACTTAGCACCAATAATTTAAAAAGAACATACATAAAGTATGGGAAACTTAATCGAAACTTATTTCTCCTTACTAGCAACACCTTAGCATAGACAACAAAAAAACACTTTTTAATCCGTACCATTTTTAACATTTAAAAAACACCGCTGTACCAAAAGTTCTACCTACTACACTGATTTATCTGGGCTGGCAACATATAGAATACTCTCCTGAATCTCAGACATATTGGAAGTATAATGAGCGGGCGCTCATGATTAAGGAGCACGTATTGGTCCGAAACATTTCGAGCGATATTCAACGTTATAGACGCGACCCGTTCATTATATTTCATAAGCCCAGTTAATCGATATTGAGCTCTAGTAACCGAACTGCATCATACAATAGGGATGTTGACACCAAATGAGAAAATCAATGAATCCGAATTTTCTCGAAAAAGACTCAAATTCTCAATCAAATAGCGAAAAAAGTATTTCAAAAGAATAAATAGTTACATAAGTAAAGGTCATCAGTTTTAGGAGGGGGCATTTTCTGTCCCTTTTCCGCAAAACGCACCTGTGTATTGACCGATCGTCATTTACTATGGTGCTCGTGGTCAGTGACGTCACTGACCTGTACCTAGCGCTTTCTCAAACTAAAAACATTCTAACGGTTGTAGTTTCGTTATTTTTTGAGATATTTGAATAGGATATTCACTATTTGGCATAGTTTTAGGTATTCATTCGTATGGAGTAATAATAAATTTTATGTCACACCTGGCCATAAAGTGGCCATTATCGCACGCTCCGCGCGCGAAAAAACCCACTTCCTGGCCAGGGGATGACATAAAATTTTGTACTTACCACGGGCGATAATAAAAAAAGCCTCAGATCGCATATTTATCGCCCTTGCCTTCGGCTCGGGCGTAAAATACCTGCGATCTGAGACATTCTTTGTTTTATCGCCCTTGGTAAGTAATGTACTATTATGTCACACCTAGCCATAAAGTGGCCATTATCGCACGCTCCGCGCGCGAAAAAACCCACTTCCTGGCCAGGGGGTGACATAAAATTTTGTACTTTCCACGGGCGATAATAAAGAAAACCTCAGATCGCATATTTATCGCCCTTGCCTTCGGCTCGGGCGTAAAATACCTGCGATCTAAGACATTCTTTGTTTTATCGCCCTTGGTAAGTAATGTACTATTGAGTCAACATCCCTATTACAATACAATACAAATACTCTTTATTGTACACCTCACACAAATGGATCTCTGGATGGATGGATCTATTATACACTGCGAAAGGTATGGCAGTCCGCTATATCGTTTAGTAGCAACCTGACACACTTTGATAGAGAAAAATTGCCTTATTGCGTAAGAGTTTCGCATTGTAGTCTGTACAGATTTTAACATCCAAAGTACAAAAATGTATCGTTGCAACCGATAGAGAGATATACATATTTGGAAAGAGACAATACACAGTCACTCATCACTCAGACGCTTATGGCCGTCTTTTAAAATCGTTAGTAAAAATTGTATTCAAAAAATGTTGCCAGCCCGAATAAATCAGCGCCCACCCCACCTAACTCCTTATTTTACTAACTAGAAAGAGATAGACATTTTTCTGATGAATTTTAAAAACACTAATTTTTTTAATAGAATTTTTGTACTGAAAAACGGCCAATTCTATTCTTTTCAACGGTCTTGCCATAGACAATATCCTTTTGTTTAAAGCCTTTTAGAAAGGCGGTTATGTTCGAGTCTGACTCATACTTCAAATATTTTTTTTTTAATACTCTCCAGCAATTCGCATAATAAAATTCCAATGGCGTGTCAATGGTAAATTTTCTATAGAATCGCCATTGTTTTCATCTCATAGAGATTTTTGAGTAATAATTTCAATAATACGACTTATTTTTTTTTTCTGGTTACATGTTAATGATATTATACCAAAAAACTCCATACTAAGGCTGCGTTTCCACCTTCGCTCGTTGCGTTGCGAGGTGTCAAATGTATGAAAACGCATCCTCGCACATCTCTGGTGGAAACGCAGCCTTAATCTGAGAAATAAAGTTTAAGTATAACAAAATTAAAAACTGTACTTCTTGATTAAAAATACCTTTGTAGGTATTTTCCGCATTTTCTGCCCAAGTTCAAAGACTTTTTTTAACCTTTAAACTTTCAGGAATCGTTAAGCGGTATGACGCCATAGACAAAACTAGATAGATGAAAACAAGGTCATTGGATTCCCTATCTCGTTCTATCTTATAGCGTCGCACTGTTCATGCCACCCACCGCGACGGAGCGTCAGAATGCGTGTAATTCAAAAGAAATTTTGTAACATTTAATTTTGTCTATGGAACTCAGTCCCAATTAAAAAAAGTGCTTGTCTATGGCAAAACCGTGGTTTAGCGCGCTAATCTACGATCACATTATGCCTTCAATCACAGATATTTGACCCTGCCTAGGCGTTGTTTTTGTGCTGTCTTGTTTTACCATGCTTTGTACAACATTTTACACACTTTGTTTTCCGATTGTAAAATTTTTTTTTTTTAAATAGGTTTGCGCTTGACCACAAACCACCTGATGGTAAGCGATATTGCGGTCTAGGATGGAACGCGCTTACCTAGCAAATACCGATTCACTCTCGCCTTGAAGACCGAAAGGTTGTAGTTCACAGGGAACAAGGAATCCGGCAAGGAGTTCCACAGCTTGGCTGTTCTCACGATAAAAGTGGAAGCAAAACGCTTCGTGCGAGTTTTAGGAACTGCCACCGTAAACCGTATTTACTTGTAACTGTCTTCATATCTATGATTGATCCAACTGACCAATAATTCTTTTCAAAACACCATAGTTTTTTGACAGATGTCGAGTGAAAAATCGGGCGTTCGACACTCAAAAATCGGCCCCATCGACTGAAATTCTACTGGAATAAACGTAAGATCCTACATTCGTCTAGTCTTGTCCTGTCTGTCCTGGTCTAGTCTAAGATACTTTGAATGTTTTTACATAATGTATTTTTAAATGTTGAATGTGTGAGTGTTTTGGTTACGCACTGTGAACTTGCACATGATCTTGCAATATCACATAGCTTGGTAAACCGGACAGCACGAAGCAACCACCTCAACTTCAATTCCGACAACAATATC
The DNA here is from genome assembly GCA_951800055.1 of Cenopis cana. Taxonomy (NCBI): domain Eukaryota; kingdom Metazoa; phylum Arthropoda; class Insecta; order Lepidoptera; family Tortricidae; genus Cenopis; species Cenopis cana. The sequence continues at coordinate 4,215,672 of OX637498.1, read as the reverse complement.
ACTTCAATTTCATTTTTATAACGTCCAAAAATCACACCGAAATACTTAACACTAGGAAACAAATGTCTTAATACTAGAAACAAAGTTAAATGTGCGGTTGGAGAAAAATAAACTAGAGTTGTATAAAACATACAACTGGGGCCGAGTTTTTAGTGTCGAACGCTCGACTTTTCACCAGAGTTCTGTCAAAAAACTATGATGTTTTGATAGATGTCGAGTGAAGCGTTCGACACTAAAAAATCGGCCCCCTGCGCGAGAGTTCGTAGCATAATTTCTAATTTCAAAATACATACAGTAGGTACAATTATCTTTAAAGCTGGAAACACACAGACAGCGGTGGCGGCGCGGTGCGGAGGCGGTACCGGTTGTAATATTCGAACTAATATGAAAGGGTCAGCACAGAACGCTTTTTTCCCGGCCGGTTTTCTGTGCTGACCCTTTCATATTGGTTCGAATATTACAACCGGTACCGCCTCCGCACCGCGACGCCCCGCCCCGCTACCGCTGTCAGTGCGTTTCGGGCTTAATTTTAAATCAAAGTGAAAATTGAAAAAATAAACGCCACAAATGGGAATCTCTCGAATCCGTCCGTTCCACCAGCTGAGCTACCGTGGGCATCCGGGTAGTGGTGAATTTTTCAATCATTACCCTCTGCTAATGAAGCTCAACGCGGTATTTACATTGCGAAACTAGTTTCATGCATTTTTGATTACATTGCGGGCTTTGATGGCCCTCTTCTTACCTCGGCAGAACGCAGCCCGCGATGTAATCAAAAATGCATGAAACTAGTTTCGTAATGTAAACACCGCATTAGGGAGGCTCGTAGCGACATCTACGGCGTTGTGGCGTCTAATTTTCAATTTTTTCACTTTGATTAAAAATTAAAATTTCGTTAGCTTGACAACATTTAAATTCAATTACTTTTAGTTTGAAACTGACATGCTTTTATTCCATTGGAAGACTGTGTGCATGTAATATAAACTTTAATAGATTAGCGTTAAAGTCGAATATCCAATAAAATTAGAGCATATCACAGTGTGTGTCAAACTCACAGCAATTTTAGGTACTATGAATTTTAGACTACGCCTGAAATTTCTAAAACAACATAACTTTAGGGATTTCAACATGATTATCAAAGTATCTTTACAGTTAAAGATATTTATCACTGTCATCCCAGTACAATTTATGTCATATTTGACGTATCTCGTACCGTAATGACAGCTGTCAAAAGAACACTGATAGTTCTTAGTAATTTCTAAGGTAATACTTGTGAATTTAGATTCAATGCTACGAACCAAAAAGTTTATATACATCCTGGAGGTTGCGTGCCGAACATTCGTTTGAAGCTAGAAAATATGGCCTTGAATGACGTCACCGTTAACTTGCATCTCTTTCATTCTAACATAAGATGGATCTAATGAAAGAGATGACGTCATTCAAGGTCATATTTTCTAGCTTCAAATGAATGTTCGGCACGCAACCTCAAGAGGCATATTCCGAATCACGCTTACAGCGCTCAAAGCGCGCTTACGATCGGACCTATTCACGCTCATAGCGCTTACATGAGATGTCGTGACGTCACTGATGATGTCATGGACGGCGCTCACGGTGCTCACACTCCCAGGCGTAACCACCTTGAGCCAAACGTCAAGTTGACGTTTGATATATGAACATGACAGTAAACACGGGCTATGAGCGTGAATCGGTCCGATCGTGAGCGCGCTCAAGTGAATACCGGTCCGAAACAAAACACTACTCACGCGGCCTTGAGCGCGCTGTTTGATTTGGACCGGCCGTAAGCACTGTAAGCGCTGCGAGCAATTTTAGCGTGATTCGGAACACGGCTCAGTATGTATCTAAACTTCTTGCTACGAACTCATGAGCAATGTTGCCAACCGCACATTTAAATTTGTACCCGCGATTCGATTTCGTTCCAAAATCAAACGTTCCCGCCGAATCGCTGGGGTGCTCACGGACTATATCCGTCCTCTTCCGACACACGGTCTCCTGATATGGTAGATTGAGACGGCATTACAGTTACGTACATTTTTCAAATATTTTTTAAAATGCAATTTGACTTCTATTGGACTTCTTATTTTTATCAACTTTAATAGTAAGTTACTACATTTGACAGCCAGGTCGATAATAGTACATTACTTAACAAGGGCGGTAAAACAAAGAATGTCTCAGAACGCAGGTATTTGACGCCCGAGCCGAAGGCAAGGGCGATAAATATGCGATCTGAGGCTTTCTTTATTACCGCCCGTGTGAAGTACAAAATTTTATGTCACCCCCTGGCCAGGAAGTGGGATTTCCCGCGCGCGGAGCGTGCGGTAATTGCCGCTTTATGGCCAGGTGCGTCATAAATTAAATATGCGATCTGAGGCTTCTTTTATTACCGCCCGTGGCGAGAAAAAATTCACGCTGCACAAATAGTATGGACGCTCGCCCGCCCCGCTGCACGCCCCGCCGAACGCTCCGCTCCGAGCGTCCACTCAGGCCTTAAACTTACTGTTTTAAAGTTGATAAAAATGTTTCATGTTTTTTCGGTAGTGTTGGATATTTATGGGTACTTGTTTAAGCTGGGCTACTGCCCCGCGTCCGGTCGGCTGGCGTGATGTGCGTCATATTCATGTGGCGTCTGCAAATTAACAATAATATGGTATTTTAAATTAACAATAATATGGCATTTTAAATTAACAATAATATGGCATTTTAAATTAACAATAATATGGCATTTTAAATTAACAATAATATGGTATTTTAAATTAACAATAATATGGCATTTTAAATGATTTATAGTCAAGAACGCATATAGTTACGCAATTTACTTTGCTTTGACTTGCATGACCTGTTGTTAATCATGCAATGAAAAAATATTTTCACATGCCTCGAGGTCGAATATATTAAGGGTCAACAATGTATATTTTAAATAACATCAACTGTTACCATATATTCCTGTGAATAAACTTTCATTCATTCAAACTTTCATTCATTCAAACTTTCATTCATTCATTCATTCATTAACAATAATATGGCATTTTAAATTAACAATAATATGGTATTTTACTGTTACTAAGTTTAGTAACAGGGTTCGAAAGTATATAAGATCAATGATAGTTATCTTGATAATTATCGTGATTTTTATGATCTGATAATAACCTAAAATTTGAACGCGCTCACTAAACGTCAACATAAATTTCTGGTCAATGTCAACCATCGATATACTTAAAATTATTTGAACTGTCAGAACTGTATCAAATGATATGAGTATGAGTATCAAATTAGGCCGTTCAAAAAGCGACTTTACTGTCCAAGCGTGAAGATTCAAAGTCCAATGACAAGTTTTATAAAATGTCGGACATTTTAAATAATTTCTACTATACAAGGGATAATTATTCGATAATTATCAAAGACCATAATTATCTTGATAATTTAGAAACCTGCTTAGCAACTTTATTACGTACAGTATTATTTTTATCTCATCAGGGTTGGCCATTGTTGTAGTTGTGACACATACGAACACATAGACAACGTGAACTCATAGCTCCTACGCTGACGCACACATAGACAATGTGCATGTATAGCTCAACACACAACCATGACTCACGCTTAATCGTAACGCAAAATAATATTTTTTTACTGTTGTTTAATAACTTAGTTGGGACTAAATCCTTACTACAAGATGGTTTTGACTTCGCCTCATTTTCCTTAAGAGGAGGGGTGGGGCAAGCTCTCTCCATACAAACTTTGTACAGGATTTACTTCGTTTGTGTTTGCACTAAAGTTACGATTTTTAGTCAGTATGCTTATTTTTCTGATAGCTATTTCGTGATGTAATTTTTTTTAAATTGTTTATTTATTTATTTTACATTTAAATAAAAATAAATATAAATATTTGTGGACAATCTTACACAAATCAACCTAGTCCCAAACTAAGCAAAGCTTGTACTATGGGTACTAATCGACGATATACATACTTATATAGATACCTACTTATTTTTTTTAAATATTTGAAAATTTTCACATCACATCTTCTAACCAAAAAAAATATTATATTCGTTAGTGCCAAAACCTACGAATAAAACGTGCACAGAGTTTGTATGGAGAATGCCTTGCCCACCCTTAATACTTCAGCAAAAACTACAGCATTCGACAATTCGCGATACTGATGTGCAAACGTGAGATAGACTTCAAAAACGAGTGCCTACGCAAATAAAAAAATACGTACCTTAAACCTCTCTCGCCCCTAAAGCATAGACTGCACATCGTGCATGTTTTCAAGTCTAAACTCCCGCCTTTCTCCTTGTCTATGGCATCCTTGTCTATCTTGTCTGTGGTGCGCTCCTTGTCTTTGGTGTACCATAGTTTGCGCTCTGGCGTTTTGATTCTTGGCTTGGCATCTGAAATTAGGGCCAAGCCAGTTCATTAATCGACGAAAATATTGAAGTTTGAGCTTCTAGTGTGAAGAGATTATGTAGAATTACATTACACAGAAATTACGGTAGACTGAAAAAGAAACAAAGCAGCACAATGACCGAACAAAATATTTAAAAATGCCTTGATAGCTCTGTAAAAAAATCCTAAATATCATCGTAAAAATAAACTTTATCTACACCCATATAGTAAATCCTCTTTTATAAGTTCAAATACCGTAGATAAGACCCCGCTTTATAATATACTGTGCGGCTGTTGCGTGCGTCCCCTATTAGATCACGAAATATAACACTTTAACGAGATCACGTACAAAATTATATAAGGACACAGCTGCGGGCGCGGGCCGGCCTGTCGACGCAAACATGGCGCACGCCGGCGAGAAGTGCCCACACGAAACACATGAAAGAGGATTTAATATATGGATGTAGATAAAGTAGTGTATGCAACTGTACATAATTAGGCATTAAAACACGAGTGTGGCCTTATTATGAAACTCGCCTTCGGCTCGTTTCATAAAACACACTCGTGTTTTAATGCCCCTCATTATGTACCAGTTGCATAAACTACTATTCATGCTGATTATTTCGTAATAGGGATGTTGACTCAAAAAAAAATATTACTTCAATAGAAAGAAGACATAAAACTATGCCATATAGTGAAAATCCTATTCAAATATCTCAAAAAATAAAGCTACAACGGTTAGAATGTTCGTAGTTAGAGAGAGAAAGTGCTACTCAACAGTGACGTCACTGTTGAGTAGCGCCATAGTAAATGACGATCGTTCAATACAAAGGTGCGTTTTGCGGAAAAGCGACAGAAAATACCCACTCTTAAAACTTTGAAGACTTATAATTACGTAATTATTTATTTTTTTGAATTACTTTTTTCGCCATTTGATTAAGAATTTTAGCCTTTATGTAGAAAATTTGGACTTATTGATTTTTTTCTTTTATAGTGTCATCATCCCTATTGCCAATTACAGTGATATGTTTTTTTACGAAAAGGATAGCTTTTATATTGTTCTAACACAATAACCGGATAGATTTTTGATAAGTGAAGTGTGTGTATTTCAAAAATCAATCAAAATGTACTAAAAATTCACGAAAACTACGCGCAGAGTTCCGTAGAGAGCGGGATGGTTAATTGCAAACTCACGCGTGTTAGAGCGGTACATTTGCAATGGGACTGCTTGCCCTTACGTGTAAGACCTGAGTGGACGCCCGAGTCGGGCGTGCAGCGGGGCGTGCATGTTAAACAATTGAAACTCATAGGTACTTGTGTCCTGAGTCCTGAGTCGCCGCTGCACAAATATTATGCACGCTCGCCCGCCCCGCCGTACGCTCCGCTCCGAGCGTCGGATCCACTCAGGCCTTACACTAAGGGTAAGTGGCGTGGTCTCTAACCTTTAGTGATGATGATGATGTTGGGCACAACAGGCCGGTCGCCCAGCATCCGGCTGAGCGGCGCGGCCGAGTCGCTCGAAGCGTCAGAGTCTGAGCGCTCCGCCACTGGACGCTTCTTTACGCGCTTGCGAAACCTGTGTGCAAATATACAGAGTGAGCGATACAGATGTGACCTGTCATCTAGTGACATTAACGCCCCGGCCGCGACTTCGAGGGGCGGCGACAGGGCAGCAGTTTACCTAATACATTTCGTGTGATCCCTACTACCCGCTTTACGTTGCGCGCGCTTGATCGTGCAATGAACAGCTAGCTAGAACGCTTGCCGCTCCGCAATTGACAATATTTCATAATTTTCAAAAGTCTTAATTCGAAAACCATTTCGGTAAAAACGTGTGAAGTACACAAAACATTTTTTTTTTTTTCTCCGTTAATTTTGGAAAAAATCGCAAATTACTGTAAACCGAAAGTTGACGTCATCTTCCTCGCTGTATTCAGGGAGACCTTAGTACAGAGTACAGACAATCGCTGCTCTGGAGTGGCTCTGGATTCTTGTTGGGAAGATGACGTCATATTTTACTTACGCCCTTTTGGAATGACCTACTTTTCAACGTGTTTTTTTTTGTATGAAATATTGAGTTAAATTGAAAATGAAAAAATACGGGTGGGTTAAATTTTTACCTATTTTCTAACTAGTTCATAAAATAAAGTAGTTAAAAATATGAAATGTTGTCAATTCGCGCAAAGTCGTCGACCGTCGTATCCGGGCTGCAAGGCGGCGGTGTCGACGCCAGCGACCAGCGGCGAGGGGCGAGGACAATGTCTAGAACAGGTTTATTCAAGTCTATACATTTTGTTCTCGCCGCTGGTCGCTGGTACGATGGTACCTCCCCAGCCTCTCGTAATATTTGATGGTACTTCATTGCAGTTTAGTAACATTAAATGGTACGAACCTCTTCCTCGGGCGTCTGACCGCCGCCGCCTTCTTCTTCTCCTCGTTGTTGTTGTTGTTGTTAATGTTGACATTGTTGACGACAGGCGCCCTCGCCGCGGACTCCGGCTCCGAGGTACTGGAGATGCTGCTCTTGTCGCACGCGAATAGGTCAGTGATACGAACCTCTTTCTCGGGCGTCTAACAACCGCCTATTGTATTGTAACTCGTTGCAGTTTAGTAATATTTAGTGTTAACCCGCTGTAGTTTAGTGCTAGTTAGTGGTACCTCCCTGTCCTCTGGTGATATTTGATGGTACCTCGTTTCAGTTTAGTGCTATTAAGTGGTACGATGCTACTTACCCATCCTCTGGTAATATTTGGTGGTACCTCGTTGCAGTTTAGTTCTAGTTAACGGTACCTCCCCATCCTCTGGTGATATTTGATGGTACCTCATTGCAGTTTAGTATTATTAAGTGGGTACGATGCTACCTACTCATCCTCTGGTAATATTTGATGGTACCTCATTGCAGTTTAGTAATATTAAGTGGTACGATGGTCCCCAGCCTCTCGTAATATTTGATGGTACTTCCGACACTTTAGTAATATTAAGTGGTACGAACCTCTTCCTCGGTCGTCTGACCGCCGCCGCCTTCTTCTTCTCCTCGTTGTTGTTGTTAATGTTGACATTGTTGAGGACAGGCGCCCTCGCCGCGGGCTCCGCCTCGGGTTCCGTGGAACTGGAAATGCTGCTCTTGTCGCACGCGAATAGGTCCGTCTCGTTGCTTAGTTCGTTGCTGTCGATTAAACTGTGATAAGATAAGATACGATAAGATAAGATTTCACCGCTCTAGGCGGTCCTTATACAGAAGAGGAAGGAGAAAGGTGATAAACTGTGATTCATGTAAAACAATAATAAGACATTTATTTTACTTTATTTGTTTAATTTACAGTGTACTTACAAAGAAACTTGTTATAAGGAAATTAAAGCTTATCTAAAAGATAAGATAATTTTTATTGTCAGAAATGTGTACTATCGAACTAACCGAGTCGTGACCCACCGTGGAACCTTGTCACAGAAAATGTCATAGTGACATCGCACTGCCCGACAAGGAAAATCATTAGGACACTTTCTGTGACAAGGTTCCACGGTGGGTCACGATTCAGTTAGGTAGGTTAGGTAGTCATAAAATTAAAATAGCATCAGCAGTTTGCCAATTTCGGACGTACAATATTTAGGTGTCGAATTTGTAAAAACGTTTGAACAATATGAACAATAAAGAATCTTTTGTTTCTTTTCTTTCTTTTCTTTTTTTTCTACTTTTATTTCATTTATTGTAAGTTAAGAAAGACGGCTCACATAGTCTAGACATTAATAATGTAACCTAATTTTAAGTTTTAAGATTATTTGCTGTGCCCTTTATGTTTTATTATGTAATGTGTGCAATAAAAGTATGAGTTTGAAGTGTGGTAAAGAAACAGACATATTTGTTGACAGAGATTGCCGACCGGTTCGAATCCCAGGTCAGGGCGTTTATTTGTGTGATGAGCACGAATATTTGTTCCTGGGTCTTGGATGTTTTCTATGTTATGTATCTATTTATCTATAGGGTGGCCCAAAAATACGTTGACACGGAATTTTTAGGATATTTTTTATAAAAGTCGTGTAGTCGTGTCGTAAAAAATATATCCAAAAAATTCCGTGTCAACGTATTTTTGGGCCACCCTGTATACAGAATGGATTTTCCTTTTGGGTCAGTGTGGGCAGCTACCAGCCCCTCTAGCATAACATGCATCTCGTCTCTACTCGCGCGCGAGATAGGCTACCTGTCACTGTCTGATTAATGCTGTCAAAAAGTGACAGGTAGCTCAAAGACTACAATATATATACTAAAGTATAGACTGGTAACTCTACCGTTTTAGGAAACTGGATGATAGTGCTGCCATCTATCCCTCGTGATGTGTAAACTGATTTACACACGCACACACACATGCATAGTAGGTAATACATACACATATAAAACATTCATTCAATTAGTTTGACACATCTTAGAAGTTACGTAGAAATAAGTTTCTAAACGCGATTATGAAATTAATTGCGTACCTGTTTAGAAACTTATTTCTCTACGTAACTTCTAAGATATGCCACACTAGTCCATATTGGAGATTATAATAGGATAGAATTGGAATAGGTCCTTAAAAATAGAATAATATATTATCAATATTAAATAAAAAATCAAGTGAAACTTCATTTCCTTGTTTATGTGTGTTATTATTATAAACAAACAATCTATTAAAAATAACATACATGGCATAAATAAAATCAAAACTAACTTGAATCTACAACAGGCCCCTTGAGGGCCTTGAGGCATGGTACCTATATTTTCTCGCTATATGGCAATGATCGCGCGCGTTGAGTCCTTTGGAGTTCGCTTACCATCAGGTGGCCCGCACATATAAAAAAATGCCGATACGTTGTATGAGGAATTTACCAGGTTCGTCAGTCACCAGTTACTTCAAACATTTCACGATTTCAGTAAATAACTTGTGTGCGCTGGGACCCCATGGACCTCGAGTTTTCGATGCCAAAAGGTCAAAATTGTACTCACAGCCGATGCCCTTATTTAATGAGCTGGAAACAAACAAATCAACATATAAGTATATACAACCTATCTAACGGTAAGCAGTCATCATAAGATATTGACGCTTGCAACTCCCGAAGAATTACAAGCACGTTGCCAACCCCGAAGTGAATTGAGGATTCACTGCAATTACACAAAAAGAAAAATGCAGATTGTCTCTCAACACAGCGCATAATTGGGAACTCTGGCGACCATACACACACTGTAACATCAAATTAGTACAAACAGACATTGTTTTGCTGTTATTATGGCTGCAATATTTTTACTCCAGTTGTTGCTCAAACCCTTCAAGTGCAGATAACAATTTGCTTGTATATTTTTCTTTTTTAGTAGGCACTCCTCCATATCCCTCCGAGAATATGACTGTGGTCAAAATTGTACCTATGCTTTAATTTTTGCGTCCCACAGTCCACTCTGATATCAACAAATCTAATCAATAAAAATAAATAAATACCTCGCAAGCATATTTTCTGGGTAGTGGTATACTTCAGTAAAATGAATTCTATAACCCTCCTGTTTGTGCTGTGATGACTGCTCTTCAAAATCAAATCCGCAACTGAGCTTCCCAGCCCTAAACCTGTTTGAATCTTTAGGTGAGGACTTGGAAATCTGTGTAAGGGGTTCCTGCAATTGTGAAAGGAAAATAAATGCCAAAAATGAAAGAATTTACTTGATTAGACTTTATTACCTATTAATCTATTATAACTTAGTTGCTTCGTTTAAGTTTTTTGTTATGTTATTACTTTGTGGTGCACAATAAGTCATATTATTATTATAACATATCAATTACACAAATACAAATAATTATAATTTAATTACCTTTTCCGTGTCCACCCTTACAAAATGGCTACCGTACAAAACGCAACAATTCCTGTCCTGTGTCCTGAATGACATAGGTATTAGGTATTCCTGGATTACGAGTCCTGGCTCACTATTACATTCTCAAACTATGCGTGTATTACAATGCAATGTTTTTTATTTCGAATATGGTGACATTTAAATGAAAACGCAACTATTTTAAATTAAATTAAATGGATTTGTCAGTAACAGTTTTATATTTGAAGTTTTATTTTGAAAATTGTCAAAAGATGTAAACGTATAATATAAACGTTCCGTTACTCCCAAATTTAAGCTGATATACACTCATAGTCCATAAAATTTTGCTCGTAACTTATAACGTAAGAAAGGCTGACAACATATATTTATCCATGTCTATGGGGTATTTAACTAGCACTCTAATCAATTTTCTGTTTGCATGAACTATTGATGAGGCTCAATTAGCTCGATGTTGTTATCACATAATTGTGTACATTACCTAAAAATGTAAATATTTTTAGTAAATTGGAACGATAACGAACTAAACAGGAAAAAACTCCTAGTACCATAAATTTAGGTAGCAAATACGTCATCTAAATTAAGGCATAGACAAGTAAATGTAAAGGTTAATGTATACATAGTAGACAAGTTCGTGGTACTTGTTACAGTTGTTACAATGTGTACATTACCTAAACATAACTGTGTGCAGTACTGACATCTAACAGCATGAGTGAAAACGACGAAGTCCTTGGCTTGGAAAAGAAGACAAGCAGTACTTAGAGCTGAAGAGCTCGTTATTTTGTCACCAATATATAGATTGCAGCTCAATCTAAGCGTTCCATTTCTTTTCTTCTAAGTTGCCATAGCATGAGGTAGCTTATCTCGCGCGCGAGTAGAGACGAGATGCATGTTATGCTAGCCCAACTGATCCCGCGATTCTACGCGAAAATGGTTTTAGAAGACCATGCCCCGATTTCAAATTAATGAAGATTGGCGTGTACATATTTTGGAAAAAACATACACGGTGCGAGAAAAAGGTCATTTTTGATACTCTTTTTTTTTGATTCCAATCGATCCCATTCCTATCCAGTATCAAATGCTTATATTGGAGTAAAAAGAAAATTCCGGTTAGAAAAGCCACAAATCGAGAAAAACTTTTCCCAAATTTTACTTCACTTATAAATTTTACTTTCCCAAATTTTACTTTCAAAAGAAACAAGACCAGAAAATATGCCCGAGAATGGAATTCCTTTACTAATATAGTAATTTTATCTCAGGAGCGCGGGTGAGTCATGGCTGTGTGTTGATCTATACATGCACATTGTCTATGTGTGAGTCAGCGTAGGAGCTATGAGTTCACAACTTCACATCGTCTATGTGTTCGTAATAGAGGTGGGACGTACTAGGCAAAACGCGTACTGAGTCTTGCGAGTACGCGTCCACAAAAAGACTAGATCCAAAGACTAGGTCCAAATTCGCGCTAAACCGACCCCGACCCGAGGTGCCCCGAAAGAATACGAACGCGCATACGAATACGAATAGCGCGGAACATAAAGACTCTTAGACGTTTCGAGTCTTCAGAGTCGTCGTACGCCTAGTACTCGATACGCTAAAAGACGCGCGAGCGGGATCGCGTACTTACGCGTCCATGCCAAAACCTATTCCAAAAACCTGTTCCCGTAAATACGTCTCACCTCTAGTTCGTATGTGTCACAACTATGCCTAACTACAACCAGCGCTTGTGAGATAAAAGTACTGTACAGTGGGCCAACGAAAATGTTGAGCACTTTAGTACTGTGTCAAATTAAAGAGGTTTCAAATTTTACGACGTTTCATTCTAAATATTTCTTAGATTTCGATGTGACAAGGTTCTAAGTATGCTCAACATTTTCATGGGCTGACTGTACCTCAAAAAAGTTCATCATCATCATCATATCAGCCGAAAGACGTCCACTGCTGGACATAGGCCTCCCCCAAAGAGTGCCACAATGACCGGTCTTGCGCCACCCGCATCCAGCGGAACGTTACGTTAAAGTTATAACTGCTTTAATGTTGCTAGTCAGAGCGAACGCATTGCAGGTGTGACGTCACAAATCTCTAGCGTCATAGAGTTCGTACAAAACTCTAAGGCCAAATTCTGTCAAACGAACGCAAGCAAAAATCGACTAAGAGCTCTGACTGTAAGGTAGATTCTTGCTTGCGTTACTTTGACAGCATTTGGCCTTACTGTTTTGAATGTACTATAAATAACGATCGTTCCATACGAAGACACGTTTTGCGCAAAAAGGACAGTATATGGTCCCTCCTAAAACTTTGATTTGAACACTATAACTTTGTGATTGTTTATTTTTTTAGGCTGCTCTTTTCGCCATTTACTATACAAGTATGTAGTGTTGTGTTCCTGGAGGTGAGCAAGGTTGCCAGAGCTCCCGAGGATGCACTGTATTGGGTTGGGACTTGGGAGGGATGGACCTAAATTTGTCCCTTCTGCTGTCAACACAGTGAATCCTCAAATTTTTTTAAAGGGTAGGCAACGCGCACTTGGCTCCTTTGGAGTTGCGTGCGTCCATAGGCTGCGGTGTCCGCTTACCATCTGGTGGACCGTGCGTTTGTTTGCCACTGTCGTTGTATAAAAAAAAAGTTCTAATTTTCTTACTTCTTCGAGAAATTTCGAAGTTTTTAATTTTTTCTTTTAGTGTCACTAACCCTATTAGAAATCATTCTTAATCAACATACAGGGTCCTTTTTTAGGGTTCCCTACTACTAAGACTCCGCTGTCAGTCTGTCTGTCTGTCCATCTGTCACCAGGCTGTATCTAAAAAACCGTGATAGTTAGACAGTTGAAATTTTCACAGATGATGTATTTTTGTTGCCGCTATAACAACAAATACAAAAAAACAAAATAAAATAAAAATTTAAGGGGGCTCCCATACAACAAACATGATTTTTTGCCGTTTTTAAAGATAACGAAGGGTTCCGTCCTTCGCGCGTGAGTCCGACTCGCACTTGGCCGGTTTTTCTTGAGAATCATATGCAGATGAAATAAACATAAAGCCTAATAATAGCTCTGGGTCACCTCATAGAATCTATTTATACCGTAAACTGGATGTCCAAAGTTAGTCTGTTGGACAGCTATTGCATTTTAATGTGTTTTTTTAATGCTCTAACCAGTTTTAGAGTTGGATTTCTGATGAAGCGTTTTTATAGGGTTTCGTAGTAACCAAGGACCCCTTATAGTTTCGCCATGTCTGTCCGTCCCCGGCTTAGCTCAGTAATTATTTTTAAGATGTTATGAGCATGGTGTAAATGTGTATGATATGATCCTATATGTAGTACTTTTCCCTCATGAGCACAGGTCCCCACAGGTCCCCAAGTCCGATCTTGCATGGAGTATTGTAGTCACCTTTGGGATGGCTCGGCTAAGTACCAACTTGCCGCACTCAACTCGGTGGACCGCAGAGCCAGGAGGCTCATTGGCGACGGTCAGGTAGTAGGAAACAAGCTACAGAGCCTAGCACATAGACGCAAAATAGCATGTCTGTGCGACTTCTACAAATTGTACTTCGGAAAGTGTGCTCAGGAGCTCCATGAGCTCATACCTTCTTCCCCCTTCTTCCATCGGACATCCAGACGGACGGCTGGATACCATCCTTACTTGGTCGAAATTCCTCTTATTCGAACCAAGCGCTTTGCATCATCTTTTATAATGCGCACTTCTAAGGTTTGGAATTCTCTGCCGGTGTTTGTGTTTCCGAGCTCATATAACCTAGACCTTTTTAAGGCACGAGTGAATAGGCATCTTCTGGGTGAGCTCGCTTCATCGTCGGCCTCATCTTTGCCCCCTGGCTAGATGCTGGCCAAGAGAGATCCCATTTTTAATAAAAAAATAAAAAAATAATGAGCACGGTGAGCCATGGTTGTGTGTTGAGCTGGACATGCACATTGTCTATGTGTGTGTTAGCGCACATGTTTGTATGTGTTACAACTACCACTATGGCTAACGCGCACTCTTGAGATAAAAGTACTATAATCAAGTTTGATGACAATTGAGTGCTATTTAATCACAGCTAATTGCAATTACATGGTCAGATGACGTTAAAAGAATAGGAGGAGTGGACTGGCTCAGGAAAGCGAGAGACCGCGTCACCTGGAAGGACTTGGAAGAGGCCTATGTCGGAAGACAAACTGAAGTTGTCGATGGGAATAGAAAATAGTATTATATATAACTGTATAGAAAATAATTAAGGTATATTTTTTAAGTACATAGAGTATTAATGTTAAAAAAACTTCAGTAATAAAGGCTATTTTAATTTTATTTTATTTTTATTAATTGCAATTACAGCCCTGAAAGTCAGATATGAAGGTCACCTCAATAATAATCTGTTGAAACGAGTTTGTATATGCGCCAATACAAAATCTGCTTTAAGAATCATCTTTATGTTTCTATCGACAGATGTCAACGGTTAGTTTACTTTTGTGGCGTTTGTCGTGTGCATATCATGAAGCAAGTATAAGATGGAGCTGGTGATACACACATACACAGCGAGAAAAAGTGACATATCTCCTGTCCCTCATCGCATATACGGAACCGATTATTTGTCACCGGCCATTGTCACCGAAATGTCATCGATGGACCAGTGGCCAGATTATAAAAAAATATGTTACCCATATTGGGTAAACCAGACCGGCTCAAACGTTAAAAATAACAGATTAAAAATTGAATTGTGACGTGATTAGAATACTACTGTGAATTTCATTATTATAATGGCTGAATAACTAAGACGTTTTAATCTAATCGTGATTTTGTTAACTATAGGTATTAAATTAGTAAACGTTTTTATATCGTAATTGGGAGGACATCTGATGTTTTGTGTTTGTCCGCTAATATTTACTAAGAGTTTATTTTGAAGATTCTCAATAATTAAAAACCTACTTGTCAGTAAAAATGGGGAGATTATTCTTTTTGTGGTAACCCCAGAAGAAACTGTCACATTATCTCCGTCCCTGTGTGTGATTCGCTAACCCTCCTTCTATAGATCCTCTTTCTATGGTGCATATTCATTCACAATAAATTACTGAAGCTGAGATAGACCTTGAAAATTATAAATTATGTATCTAGTAAGAACATATAAGAGTTTTGTTCACACAACATAGAATAATATCTAAATGTGAGTCATCCTTATTCAAATATATGCAATGGACAATAATATTAATAAAAAATATCATATTATTCATTAATGTATAAATTAAAAGTAACAATCTATGTAGTTGCATAGTGATTTATGGCGTAATTTCTTACCATATTGAAATTAAATTGTAACAAGCAAGCATATTGATCATTTTCTCAGGAAAATGTACAAGTTTGTGAATAAGGAAAATTACATACCTTTGGTCCGAATCACTTTGTTCCCCTGTCTCCAGCTTTTTAATTTGAAACGTTATGTCGATCCTCTTGTAAATCTCTTCTGTAATATTTCGACATTTCTCATATTTTTCGTCAAGGTTATCCTGCTGTATATTCTCCCACACTTGCTTTGTTTGTATTGCTGACATCCTTCTATTTCTTATTAGAATCTTATGTGTTTACCATTAGATCCCTGTTTTAGGCTGTTTGAAAAGCTTCCACGGCCGAAATTGAGCAACACACCCATGTTTCACGCTCAAAACACAAGGTGGAATATTACGAAATAACGCAGCCAGCACCAATCTATGGTTGTCGATTTTAAGATGAATAAGCCTCGAAATACCTGCTTCCGAAGATCTATAAGTATAAACTATGCGCAATAATGGTATTCTAGTCCATAAAACACTTAATCATTGGTCCGCTGCCGCAGAAATAGGCGAGTTGGAAACAAAGGATCGTCAATCAACAATTTTATGGCACAATAACATAGTCATTGCTTTGGAATTGCGAGCTAAAATACCGTACATACAACTAAGACTAGATAAAATTATGGTTGGAGCACTCTTTAGGAGTGTACGTTAATAATAATTAAACAAATAACACTAAAAACTAAATAAACTACGATAGCCTTTGCGGCTTTTTTGACGTTTAAAATTTAGTGTTGCTTGACGTTAATTGCTCAATGATTAATTTTTAATGAAACATTTTTTTTTCCATAGACAATCGAGACTTACATTTTTTTTTCCATAGATATTCTGTATTTGAGCCTGGCAGCACTTGGTTTTAGTTTTCTTTTTGTTTTCTCAGCGATGTCGAAATCACCGAAATATCGTCAAATATTTTAAATACTTACCTGTACTTACCAATGAATAAGGAATCACTCTTTATACGTAATTTATACTTACTGACGGGTGCGGCCGTTTAAAGGTAAGACCGCACTAGGCGACGCGACACTACGCGACGCGACGCTAAGCGACACGGCTCTAAATTAGTGTACCGCACTGAAACTGCAGCGACGCGACACTTTGCGACACATTTTGCCAGTCAGTTGTTATCAGTGTTGCCAGAACGTGCTTTTCAGCACGATTTTACGTACTTTTTTGGACACGACGGTGCTTTTTACGTGCGCTCCCCAAAAACGTGCTAAAACCGTGCTTTTTCATGTAATGAAGACTCTCACCAAATTTCAAGTTCATGGGACAACGGGAAGAAAAAAATCTTATGAACAAAATTTTGTGACAGATTACGGACGGACGGACGCGTGAGTAACAACAATAGGATTCATGTTGGACCCTTCGGGTATGGAACCCTAAAAACGCGCTTTTTATTCCAAAAACGTGCTTATTTGGACACCCGACTGTACTTTTTGACGGAAGTGCTCTGGCAACACTGAGTGTCGCGTCGCTTACTATACCGCACTACGCGACGCGACACTACGCGACGCGCCACGGCGCGGCAAAGTTGGTCGATACAAAGAATATTAGAGCCATGTCGCGTAGCGTCGCGTCGCGTAGTGTCGCGTCGCCTAGTGCGGTCTTACCTTAATATTTTACCAACTTGGTGCCAGCCATATAACGTGACGGTACTGCTTTTTAAACGGGTATTACAGCATCGCGGGAGTTACTTAATGCGGCATTTACACGAGGCCAATTGGTGAGCAATTCCACTAAGACAATCCAATATTGGCACCGTGTAAACAGACACAGGCCAATTGATTGGATTGAAAATCCATATTCGATTGGATTGGCACAATGTCTTGGCTTGGTGGAATGGCTCGCCAACTGGCCTCGTGTAAATGCCGCATAAAGGATCTCGCTCTAACTTTGGCTCTAACATTTATTTACTTTCGTTTCGTGTTCCGCTCTAAAGGTTCTGTTTTCAGGATTTATTTTTAAGATAACCAACCTATTTCTCGCAGATTTATGTCACATTACTTCTTCTATATGACAGTAACCAAATAATGACATTTGAAATAATGAAACGACGTTCAATAAATAGTTTACGTAATTTATGACTTTATATAAAAGCTCCAATGTTATTAATTAGTTTTATATGGTAAGTGTACGGTAGTGGCGTATATAAAGTAAATTTTTATTATATACATACTTCATTTATGTAGCAATACCTAGCTAATCAAAACGTAACGTAACGTAACGTTATGGATGCGACTAGTTAGGTAACTTTAGATTTAGATAGCAAAACTTTATAAAACATGTTACTTAGTAAGGTATGTAACATGTTGTGATAGGTATGCCGAGGGTACTTCCGATTCTAACAATTGACCAATTTGTCTATGGTCAACCAAGACCTTTTAAGTTTTACAAGACCTACATGCTGATCATTATCATGACTTGAAGGAAAAGCCCAACAATTTTGAAATCCGCGTATACAGGTTGTTTCGTAGCTAGGTGCTACTTTCAGTGCTGATAGAGGAGAGCATTTTAGACCTGACTTACGATATGCAGTCTTCTAGTTTGTATGATATAACCTATTCTATTTAGAAAATGTGTACTTTTTCCTTACGACCATACCATGAATGTTACTTAGTAAATTCCATGAAAGTCTTTGCAACCTAGCTAGGTACCAAACATCCGGTATATTTGTATTTCCAGTAATAATAATGTTCTTCTTTTTTCACATTGTTTTCCATCAAATTTATGATGATTTCGCAAAATCCAAATAATAATCTAGTGCCTATCTATAATCAGTTATGGCAGCACTGCACCAAAAAATTACAACTAAGTACCCTCAGTCCCGACGAAACGAAAACAAAGGAAGACTTTTATTTGCAGGATATTTTATTTGATGGTGCTTGTAAGATGTGATACTGTATCTAAAAGTGTGGCTAACATAGATTCATTCGATGATGAGTCTGACCAATTCAACGTGCCGATTTCGCTACAAGATGTCTCAGGTACGTAACATGGCTGTTACAGTAGTCCAGAATTAGAAGTCTGAGGAAGCTGCCAGAGCATGGTGGTACTAGGCGCGGATGCTGGGGACTATGGCGTCAGTTACACGGTCAATATTACACATATTATATTGTCACGCGATACAGTATTGTCCTCTCTCTCACTTTCATGTAAGGGGAAGGCGGCGCAAAGCTCTGAATAGAGTTTGACCCATCTCGATCGGCGATCCATGCACGTTTAACGTGGTTTAACTTAAAAAATGTACTTTTAAAATACCGTTATAAAATAAAACTTAATGATTAATTCTCTGTAATAAGTTTTAAACTTTGTATCTTCGGCCGAGACAGTGTCGGATAATGTTTCAAAGCCATTTAATATATTGTGTTTTGTGTTCATAGGTCACAGCCCAAAGAGAATAATAATCACGAACTAATGTTTTGGGACAAATTCTAGT
The DNA here is from genome assembly GCA_951800055.1 of Cenopis cana. Lineage (NCBI taxonomy): Eukaryota > Metazoa > Arthropoda > Insecta > Lepidoptera > Tortricidae > Cenopis > Cenopis cana. The sequence continues at coordinate 4,196,677 of OX637498.1, read as the reverse complement.
GGCGCCACCTAGTGGCAAAGTTTGGCAGCCGCCATCCCCATTGGCCTTTTGCCTTCCCAACGGTGGACTAGGACGCGGCAGGCTTCTGGTGACCAGCGGGCTGGCCACTAGCCAATGTATCGCCCAGGGGGATCAGCATTGCTATCCAGCGTGGTAATACGGCCAGCCTTCTGGGAACCCTACATAGTATACAGCCTAGGGTATTTTTTTACTAATAATTTTTAATTTTGTTACTAAATTATGTTCTTTGTTTTTTTTTGTTGTATTTTAACCAAAACGACATACCTAGCCCTTATTGACATCTGCAAAGAGGCATATTTTTATCGAGAACGACACGTTCAAAGAAGCATTTGTTATAGATCCAGTCGCCCAGACTCCTAGAAGATCACCTGGTCTCAGAAAAGAGAAGAGACCTTGGATTTACAGGGTTCCTCTTGACAATTACGAAAGTACAGCGGCTATGGAGAATATCCTTGAGAATATAAGATATAATAATATGAAGCAAATTGCTTCCTCCCCATTAGGTAGTTCCGGCATGGTATTTGTGGTCACACAGCCTGGTTATGTTATGGAAGAAAGCGATTCCTCTAATTCTAGACTACATATTTTAATCAACGAAAACAACTCTGACAAAATGGACGCAGGAGACACAACAACCGAACTAGACAATATGATTCCCTTGGACGATTTAAGAAGGGAAGGTAAAAATAAGAGACGAACGGAGAACGAAAAGAAACATTCCTCAAAAGGTCACACGACAGAAAAAGTGAAGGAATTTGGCTTTAAAGATATATTCAAGTTTCTTAATCCTTATAAAGAGAAGAATACGTTTCAGAGTATCAAAAACAAACAAGACCTTTTGAAGGAACTTCCTGCGTTGCCTAAAGAAGAAGTTACATCAGCTGCAAAACATCGTGATTTTCATGATCATGAAAAAACTGATGCCAAATTATTTGTAAGTATAGTTACTCCAGCTAATGTTTCGGAGAAGGTTTCTAGATCTAACAAAGGAAAAAAGGCAATTATCCGACGGCAACGAAGAGTAGACACGAAAGAATCACAAGAAAACCAATGGTTACATAAATTCATGAAGCGAGAACCACATTTAGAAGAATTCGACAGCAAAGTGTACGAAACGCTTAGCAATAAACTGGCTTACAAGGACTTTGTAGACGGGTTTAAATATTATTTAAACTTCGAAAAGGAGATGGCTAAATCGAATTTTTCGGACATGGTGCGTTATCAGGCTCATATGCATCATAAAGTTGATGATATTGGCAAGTTTATATTAGAAAAATTACCACAGGTACCGACTATTGCTAACAGCGAATCCAGTTCTTCCACTGATCAACCGTCAGAAGAATATAATGAAGACCCTGATAATGATTTGCAAATGCAATCCACTTATAAGACGGAACAACCTAATGAAAACTCTAATAACGACTACGGTAAGCTACATTTACGGATTTTTAGCATTTGTATCATATTTGTTTAAAGCCCTTCGGATTTCAGATGCACTTCGAACCAATGGGATCTTTTGTGCAGTTGGCTTCTTTGTCCCTACCCTTAAGCTCGCTCCAACCTTTCCAAGTTTCCACAAACCGGATTATAGCATTTAGAGGGAGTTCTGTCCTCCTTCCTTTCCTCCCTTCCTTCATCCCTTTGGTTGTGTCTTATATATTAATTAGTTCTTTAGCTGGCGTAATCGAATTTGAAATAACATTTTGAATTGAGAAACTGATGATGGGTTAGACGTAGGTAGCAGAAGAAAATTTATAACCCTCCTGGAAAATGCATATGTGTATAATTGACATGGTATATGTTGTGTTTATATTATAATACAAAAATTGCGTGTATAATCAAGCGAAAAGGTATCTTATGGCGCTTTATGTTGCCACAATACCTTTCTGCCACGTTTCACACAGGGGTATTATGATTGTACAAAGTGCTGTTGTGCCTTATCCGCACAATATAACGTTTCGATTTTGATTTAATATTTTTTCTGTTTGACCTCAACAAAGAGAAACGGAACCTTTTGCCTGAACGTGACGAGACAATTTTGTTTTTCAGGTATAAATTTGGATCAATACGGTGATTCAGAAACAACAATAGATCCGCTCACCCCTTATGCTTTCAATCACCTTAAAAACCGTCTAATCGACTTTCGGAAACCATTTTGGCTGAGCAAACCAAACTCTTATTCAGACTCAAAGACCCAAAGCCGTAGAGTAAGAAGGCATGGTATACGTTTTGACAAGACCCAATTCCCTCATTCACTCAAAACGGAGTGTGCTCCAGCTCAACTAAAGGAAGTTACGAAAAACGTCGGTTTCGCGAAAGTAAATCTTGTTGAAGCTCCAAAAAGTAAAAAACAGTTTAAAAGTCTGTTTAAAATGTTTAAGAAACACCATTCGAAACGAGATATTCAAAGAGAAGTGAGATCCAGTTTTATAAATAAACTGAAAGAATTGTTCTCGACACGTCGAGCCACGACTTACAAGACCGATGCGTACAAGATCGATACGTACAGGACTGAACCATTCGATTTACAGTCGCATTTGTATGATATCATGAAAGAACAAGATTTTCTGGGTGTGGACGAGAAAATAAAGCAACAATCGACTCAGAGGCAAAAAAATCCATTATCGTTAGATGACTATGCAGCGGATCCGATGATCATGCCGTCTACGCCGACCACATCAAGTGAGTTAAAATTGAATTAAGATTCGATAGCATGATAAGTTTTACTGTCATAAACACTTATCATGGTAGTTGGGGTGCCAGGGCTTTCATGGCAGATGCTGGTTACCCGATGTTCGGCCGACGTAAATCATAAAGCACGGGCTAGACTGTTTAAAACCACTGTTCCTGCCAAGGTGACCTTGGTAGACAACGAAGGTTGCACTGCTGGCTACACTATTTAAAACTTCAGTATGCCTGCCAGTGGTTTACCAGGCACGCCTTTCTACCAAGGACATAAAGAGGGCATACCAAATTTGGTTGAAAACCACTGGCTACACTGTTTTAAACCACCGGATAGGTTGGGTGGCAGGAGCAGTGGTTTTAAACAGTCTAGCCCGTGCTTTAAGCAATCATTAATTTTCCTATAGGCGCATCCCCACGGGCGAGCATGGCAGTCCACCGCTTGTTTTCGGCCCGTATGTACAGCATCTTGCACGGCATCCGGAAAAACATAGGACACATCACTTCGCATCGGAACGCAGGATCCACCCCTTTCAAAGGTCCAGGAAGTCCTCACCAACCCAGCATGCTCGCCCGTGTCGATGCGCCTCGTGATTTTTCAATTTCGCATCGTTTAACGCGCTGAATCCAGTAAATAGGCCGACAGTCGGGCTACGTTGTCTCAATCTGGCCGGTGATGGCCCTAAAACCGCATCCTCACGGGCGAACATTGCAGTCCTGCTAGTGGTACGGTAGATGAAAAACCTTGGTTTTCTCGCTCTATCTTATAACTTGCAGTATTACAATGCTCGTCAATGGGGAGGCCTCCATCGTCTATAGAAAGATCACTTTAAAAGCGCGATAGACGGTCGCCAACAAGTCCCGAGGACGGAGCGACCTTGGTCCGCAAAGATCGCGTTTTTCAAAGATCTTATAACACTTTAAACTCTCGCGCTTTGTAAACATACTTAAAAGGTTTGTACGAAGGTAAATACATAAATATCCCGTTAAAACAAATCTTTTAAGTATGTTCAAAGATCTTGCTGGAAACAACTGTATATACGGTCCGTGCGGATCAAGGTTACCCGGTTTTGAGGCTTGTTTTCGACCGTCTGGCACGGGCTTTAATTGATATCTTATAATTGCAGCCCACTTTCGTATTGAAAATATACCCTTTGAGCTGACCACACCGTGGGTAAACGACCCGGGCCCGGGACTGAGGTCAAAACTGCATGAACTCCAGAAGGAGCATGATTTTTTGTCCTCCAAACTAGAGTGGGCGTTAAACTCGGCATCAGCAAAGCGGCTTAGTTTAAATGAGTTAGAAGTTGCAGGTGGGTCGATCAACTTTTCCTTGTTGTTCGGTGTTGTTCCATGTTGTCACGTGCTTTCAAACAGTGTTCCTGCCAAGGTGACCTTGGTAGACAAAGAGGGTTGCACTGCTGGCTACACTGTTAAAAACTTCAGTATGCCTGCCAGTGGTTTACCAGGCACGCCTTTCTACCAAGGACAATAGAGGGCATACCAAATTTGGTTGGACACCACTGGCTACACTGTTTTGAACCACCGTTTTCTACCAAGGTCACCTTGGCAGGAACAGTGGTTTTAAGCAGCTACCCCGTGCTTAAGCAAGTAGACGACGGTAGCAGAGTTTCTTAGAAAAAATCTATGATATGGAGTTTTAGCATACGAACTCAATAGATGACACAAAGACGACAAAGACATCAAAGTGGATTTATAATCATCGCGAAGACTCGTGTTTATCTATTAAGATTTAAATCCTATAATACCACAGTTGTATACAGTGACTTATACCATATTAAGGCGCCTGTAGAGACAAGCATTCTCCATACAAACTTTATCCAAGTTTTTCTTTGCTTGTGTTTGCATTACACTTATGATTTTTGGTCAGTACGCTTATTTTTCTGTTACCCAGAACCTCAAGAATTTTAATTTAATTTTTTTATTGTTTCTATTTTATAAATTTTTATTTTTTTGAAATTTTTGATTTTTTTTCTTGACGTTCTTCGTATGTCCAATATTAACAAGCAAAAAAAATATACAGCGGGAGTGCCAAAGCCGACGAATAAAACTTGCACAGAGTTTGTATGGAGATATGTACAGGCGCCTTAACGACCAAAAAAAATTGTTGATCGACCCAAGTATGGCAGTGAAATCCGGCAAGGATCCGACAGAGTCAAGGTCAAGTTGTTAACGTGCAGAAATTGCCGTGTCATTTTTTGGACGCACCCACATAATTACGCGCGATCCAGATGGTCGCCGACAAGTTCCTAGGACGGACCAACCTTGGTCTATGAGGTCCATGGCGACTGCGGACCAAGGTCGAACGGTTTTGGGGCTTGTTTTCCACCGCCTGGCACGGGCTTTCGAGTATATTTATGATTATGTATTTCTATAGAGATCCTAAACGCGTGCCAGCAAGACGTACCAAGACACACACACACGGTCGTGACGGTCACAAATTAATACTTGGTTACTTCGTAACAAAATTCAAAAGTCAAATATTTATTCTGCAAGTAGGCCTAAAGGGCTCTTTTACATGTCTGAGTTTAACAAAAGAATTTACAGTACCAAACAAAAGAATACAAATAGTAACATTGACACATTAGACAAATACCTGGCCACTTATTCACAGAGAGATGTACATAATTATATATGTCAGAGGGGCCCAGAGGGGCCCTATACCGCAAGATTCGGGTGGTGCGAGATAGTCTTTGGGCGCCCTTTGGTTTGAATTTTTTCGACGTTGTCAGTTTGACCCCTCTGAGGGGCTAAGATGATCGCGTATACCGTGATGTTTTATGTGACGTTTTCATACATTTAGGCCATATAACGTGACGGTATACGGGATCATCCTAGCCCCTCAGATGTATATAAATGATATATGTCAATTTGGAGATGTAAAAGGTCTCCATATAGTCTTAACAATAAAATATAAAGTTTTGGAGGTGTAGAAGGTCTCCAAATGTCAAACGAAACAATTAGAAATAGATATTTCTCGTCAGGAAACTGTTAAGCTAACAGTTATATAAACTAATGCTACTGTATGTTCACATAACTTGTATGTATTCAATATGTCAAAGACAACAGATGCGACAGTCACTTTTGTCCTGTTTTCAAGTGTTCCGCCTTGATGCCACTGTATGGATATTTTATCGGATAGTGGGAACCGGCCCTAATTCGTTTGAAGATGGCGGAGAAATTCCTTCATCTCTCAGTGACAGGTCCATACATTTTAAATAGGGCAGCTGTGAGCGAATCCAAGCGAGCCAAGCTGAATTCGGTGTATTTGGCAGCTAGAACCTTACTTCTATATGGTCCTTCGAACCGGATATGAATCATCAACAATATTATTATAGTACTTACTATTTCATTGCAGTGAACAAGGCACATCAATTGTCTAGTAAGCTCGCCACATCGACAAAGCCATCTAGAACTCACCAGGATTCGAAATCACATGAAGAAGCAAAGGACATACGTAAGCCCTCGTTTCTATTGAGCCGGTTACACGTCAATTATTATCACAATACTGGTGAACCAATATTATCGAGGATCTCAAAATTGTTTGGCATCGGTTACACGGTCAATATTATCACGCGATACAGTATTGGCCTCTCTCTCACTTACATGAAAGTGAGAGAGAGGCCAATACTGTATCGCGTGATATATTGACCGTGTAACTGACGCCTTTGGATTTTGCTTCAATATTCACATGATATTTAAGTATGTATTACAATACTAGTTTATGAAGTTTATCACGTGATAACAATGACCGAATAAAAGGTCCCTTTGGGTATGCAATGCAATACGCGCGGGTCGCAGACGCACTCATCCTGAGGGAGAAATCCCGAAGACTTCGAAACATATATGTCGTCCGTAGTGTAGTGACAGTGACAATACGTGAGTTTTATTAGTAAAATATGCCACCTTTGGGTTGTCCACGGGATTGTCTGTGGTATTCGGTGGTCTGGATGCTTGCAGGCTGCAGCGCAAACCAAAACAAGCAAGGAAAACCAAGGTCGCATCTTATTGGACTGCAAGCTCCACCCCTTTAACCTTCCTTGGCTGTGCCATATCATCATCCTAACGTTATAATGCGCGCCATCCACGAAGGCGCGCCCCTCCACAGCCCGAGCCGTACTGCGCACAGATTAGTATGAGATTCGCTGTGGAGGGGCGCGTCGTCGTGGATGGCGCGCACGCGCACTATAGTCCAGTACAGTGCAGTTTTGGGGTTTGTTCTCGACCATCTGGCACGGGCATTAATATATATCTTATAATTGCAGCCCGCTTTCGTATTGAAAACGATACACCCTTGGAGCTGACCACACCGTGGGTAGACGACGCGGGGCTGAGATCAAAACTGCATGATCTCCAGAGGGAGCATGATTATTTGTCCTCCAAAGTAGAATCGGCGTTAAGCTTTGCACCAGCAACTGAACCTACTATGAAGCGGCTTAATTTAAAAGACTTAGAACTTGCAGGTGGGTCGATTAGCTTTTCCTTTTTGTTCGGTGGTGTTCCATGTTGTTGTCACGTCGGCGAGCAGACGACGGTAGCCGAGTTTCGTATATAAATTTTATATTATGGACTTTAAGAATACTCAATAGATTACCCACGTCAAAGTGGGTTTATAATCATCACTAAAACCCTTTTGATTTGATTTTGATGGACAGCACCGGCCCTATAGCCCTAGATCCGGGTGGTGCGAGATATAGTCTTTGGGCGCCCTTTGATTTGAATTTTTTCGACGTTGTCAGTTTGGCGCCCCTTGACATCCTGCGCTTGGCGCCCATTGACATCTGGCGCCTGGCGCGGCCGCCCCACCCCCGGGCCGGCCTTGTTGATGGATTTAAACATATTAACAAACTGTGCTTAGTTTGGGACTAGGTTGATTTGTGTAAGATTGTCCACGAATATTTAATATTTATATGGTCCTTCGCACCGGATATGAAACATCAACAATATTATTATATTACTATTTCATTGCAGTGAACAATCAAGTGTCGTCTAGCACGCTCGCCACATCGACAATGCCAATTAGAGCTTACGAGGATTCGAAATCACGTGACGACGCGAAGGACCTATGTAAGCCCTCGTTTCTTTTAAGCCGGTTACATGTTAATTATTGTCAGTTATCACAATACTGGCGTGTTAATATTATATCAAAATCCAATATCGCCTGATAATAATCATCGAGTAAAAGGTCTGTTTGGGTAAGCAGTCCGCGCGGGTCGCATACGCACTCATCCCGTAGACTTCGAAACATGTCGTCCGTAATGACAATACGTGAGTTTTATTAGTAAAATACCTTTGGGTGTTAATAGAAAACGGGATTGTCTATGGTATTCGGCCAGTCCTGATTGCTGCTCTGGACACTTGCAGGCTGCAGCGCAAACCAAAACAAGTAAGGAAAACCAAGGTCGCATCTTATTGGACTGCAAGCTCCACCCCTTTGACCTTCCTTAGCTGACCCACATCATCAACAGTTTTGGGGCTTGTTCTCGACCGTCTGGCACGGGCTTTAATAGATATCTTAAGCCCGTGCCAGACGATCGGAGACAAGCCCAGAAACCGGGCGACCTTGGTCCGCAAAGACCGCTAATCAAAGGAAATCTTGTTGAGGGCCTACCGCGAACTGAAAACGAAATATCTGCCTCTCTGTCGCACTTGCATATTGGAGCAACAGAGAGGGAGATACTTCGTTTGTGGTTCGCGGTAGCCCCTCAGCTGTCTACACGGTCCGTGCGTGCCAAGGTCGCCCGGTCTTTGAGCTTGTTTACGACCGTCTGGCACGGTTTTATATTGACCGTTTTCGTATTGAAAACGATATACCCTTTGAGCTGAACACACCGTGGGTAAACGTAGCGGGACTCCGTACAAAACTGCATGAACTCCAGAGGGAGCATGATTATTATTTGTCCTCCAACCTAAACTCGGCATCAGTAACTGAACCTAGTATGAAGCGGCTTAGTTTAAAACTTTTAAAAGAGTTAGAAGTTGCAGGTGGGTCGATCAACTGTTCCTTGTTGTTCGGTGGTGTTCCATGTTGTTGTCACGTCGGCGAGCAGACGACGGCAGCCGAGTTTCTTAGAAAAAATCAATAGTATGGACTTTTAGCATACTCGTTAGATGACCCACGTCAAAGTGGGTTTATAATCATCGCTAAAACTTGTGTTTGATAGATTGAAACCCTTTATAAGTATCTTTTTACACACGGGAGACGTAACCATATTAACGACCAAAAAAATTGTTGATCGACCCAAGTATGGCCGTGAAATTCGGCAAGGATCCGACAGAGTCAAGGTCAAGTTGTTAACGTGCAGAAATTGCCGTGTCATTAAAATAAATAAATAAATACATATACCTTTATACGAGGGCCATTCGATTCCCTATTTCGTTCTATCATATAGCGTCCTGCCATTCTGACGACCACCATGCTGGTGCGTCAGGAATTCAGAATACCCCTCTAGATAATGATCTTGATCTGCACGATCCATGTCGGATACATCAGTAAATCCAAATACGCCTTAAGGCTCGCCACATCTAGGCTGAATTCGGCGACCGGATTCCACCCGGCTGATTTCGCCTGCTCTCTTTTTAGGGTTCCGTAATAAACAAGGAACCCTTGTAGTTTCGCCATGTCCGTTCGTCCGACCCCCGTTTTTCTCGGTAACCGTTAGTACTAGAAAGCTGTAATTTGGCATGAGTATACATATCAATGACGCCGACCAAACGGTAGAATAAAATCTTAAAAAAAATTTTTTTTTAGGGTACCTCCCCTACATGTAAAGTGGTGGTGCAATTTTTTTTTCTGCCAAACCCCATCGTTGGATAGCTCTTTTAAAAATATTATAAGGTTTCTAAAAGCATTTTTTGATTAAAGAATTGGTTAGCGTGATATTAAGCTTTGAAGTGATAATTTTTGCTATGGTCAAGTGTCCCCCCCCCCCTGCCAGCTAAACGGTGGCTACTAGGCATGTGAAAAAAATCATGGTAGTAGTATATACGATGAATTTAAAAGGAAAACTATCACAGCTAAGTAGACATTACTAGTTAACGAGTAATAGTCGAACTTCAGAAATGTAAGCAAACTTTCGTACAATTTCCATTGATACCTTAGATAATGTTGTTAATTCTTTCAAAAACATAGTAAATATAAGTTTGCAAACTTTTTAGTCCAAATAATGTAACGGGTGGACGACTACGGAACCCTACCTTGCGCGTGGCCCGACACGCACTTGGCCGTTTTTTTATTGAAAATGGCTTTGCTCTGAGCCCGCATTTTGCCAGGGGGCAAAGATGAGGCCGACTTTGAAGCCAGCTTACCCAGAAAATGCTTATTAAGTCGTGCCTTAAAGAGGTCCAGGTTATATGAACTTGCCAAGAGATATGAGTTGAGTGGGGTGGTTGGGTTATACATATGATTGCCAGATTCGCCGCCAAATTCGTTCGCCTCTCTGTGACAGTCCGATACATTTTATATGGGGCAACTGTGAGCGAATCAGGCTGAATTCGGTGTATGTGGCGCCTCGAAGGACCTTTACTTCTAGGTATATGGTCCTTCGAATCTGACATGAATCATCAACAATATTATTATATTACTATTTCATTGCAGTGAACAAGGCACATCAATTGTCTAGTAAGTTCGCCACGACAACATTGCCAACTAGAGCTCACGACGAGGATTCGAATTCACGTGAAGACGCAAATGACCTACGTAAGCCCTCGTTTCTATTGAGCCAGTTACACTTTAATTATTATCACAATACTGGTGTGTCTATATTATCGTGGATTTTAAAATTGTGATTTTGCTTCAATATTCACGTGATACTTATGTATTGTAATACAAGTTTATCGCGTGATAATAATTGCCGAGTAAAAGGTCCCTTTTGGGTATGCAAAATTCGTGCGGGTCGCCACGGTAAATTCTATGGTTTCATTTATAAATAGACCATAGACTATAGAGTTTAGAATAATTATGAATGAAACCATAGCATAGAGTTTACCGTGGACGTGCACGGTATAGAAGCGAAACTAGAGCAAAAAATATAAAATAAAAAATTAAAAATCTCATATTATTATACACGATGATTTTTAATCCGTGAACAGGAACCATTTTTTCTAACTCAGTAATTGATGGGGATAACGTTAAAGTAGTAATTACGTGGAAACAAACTTGTTCTTTTTAATCATAATTTTAATTTTGAGTTAAATTTTATCCTTAAATCCTTGTCACTCTACTACCTTATCGGTTTTAATGAGTTTGTAACCTCTTTACAAACTTATTAGCAATTGACAATTTATGAGTACCTAAACCCTGCCCTTGACATTGTCAATCACTTTTGTGATACGCATAAACAAAGTCAGAGTCGTAGATATTGAATGAGAAAATTATAACTAATTTTCCAAAAATCATGCCTCCACCATATCCGTACTCAAATATCGCTTTGCACTTTATGTTAATCACCTACCAATTATTTTCGTCGTTATCAGTGCAGCACTGATAAAATTACAAGTACATAGAAGTATTTATTGACATAAGATCCGTCATATTTCCCGCCATACTGATGGATGGCACTTGACGTATCGTAGTTAAACTTTATTATACTGCAGGATGACCATGTATTCAATGGTTACTTGTTTTAACCAAGTTTTCACTTTTAATTAATTAAACAGTGAAGAAATAACGCGAGACCTCGCCGAATAAGTTTAATTTGGGCTAAATTTTAATACTTCTCCACTCCTGTTCACGGATTCAAAATCATCGTGTATTGGTAGCCAAATGCCGACATCTCAAAAACTTACTACACTTAAAATGAGATATTCTGAGATGTATACAGGACCAGCAGCCCTATCAGTTATCGAAGGATTATACTCGGTTTAGGAACATCCTGTTTTATTATAGTTATAGATATAGATAGCGCCATCCACGAAAGCGCGCCCCTCCACAACCCATTCCGTTCAATTGCGCATACATTAGTATGAGTTTCGCTGTGGAGGGTCGCGTCATCGTAGATGGAGCACATTATACATAAGTAGATAATCTACTCTGCCCTTTACACTTCCTTGTGGCACTGGTCTCTATTCTATATGAATTTAGCTCACTCAATCTATTGCTTGATAGAAGTCATAGTTATGTATATTGTAATTACTGATTTAATATTGTAAATGTATTAAACAAACTCTTTGCATGAAGGATGAGTATTGAGTATACTGTAATGTGAGTTTGATACGAGTCCTTTCACACAAAGGCCAAATATTTCAGGGTCTGTATTAGCGGTAGCTGTAGCGCATTACCATCGGAGACACTCTAACATACCAAAGGAAGTTTACATTCATGAAAGCAAGAATTTTGTGAGAGCTGGAAGAAAGTCGCGAAGTGTAGGTAGGCGGAATCCATATTTGTGTCAATCAACTATCTTTTTATAGATCGTTACAGATGTAGTGCAAAATGATTTTCCTTCGTACTTTATCGGAAAAGCTCGTATTTATCGTGCTCTCTCAATTAGCTTCAGTACCCATCTTACAGCCGTAGGGGTACCTTTGACACTAAAGTTTAGTGTTTAGTGACTAAACAATAAAGTTCCATAATAATGGATATGAAAACGTCACTCATTGATTGACAGTTCGGGTGCCATCGTATTCCGATTGAGATCCGAGATTTCCCGAAAGAAAATCATTTTGCAATACATCTGTACCATGGTTACGTTACTCCTGTGTCACTGTGATTTTACTTTAATCCTTTAATGTGACTTTAATCCTTACTAAACATGATTTTTAGCGATGTTTATAAGCCCATTCTGGTGTGGCCCAACTCTTGAGCATGCTAAAAGTCCGTATCATTACAATTTTTCTAAGAAACTCGGTTTCTGTTGTCTCCTGGGTGACGGGACAGAATAACAAGGAAAAGTTGATTGACCCATTCTTCAAATCACGAATGAATTTGATATTACCTTAAGCTTAAAAACTATTGTTTGAACTGTTAACTAACCTACTTAGCTTTAGGTAATTACTAATTACTCACCGATCATTAACATCCAACGTCCATAGAGATCAGTGCCCATTGCAATGCGTTTGTCTAGGTAACCCCCGCCAACTAGTTAACTTACATTATAGGCCAATAAGAGCTATTTGAATTTAAACTTTCGTGCGTCTTCACGCGATGATCGCAAATTTTACTCGCGCGAACGAACTTCAATCTGACAATCGCGCGACGCGGTCGCGCGACTTAATTGTCAATTAGGACACCTGTCCGCGTTCAATATGTTTTGATCGTAAGTTCGCGCGAACTTGCGATCATCGTGTAGTCGCGTTGTATTAAGACGATCCCTAAGAGCTAGTGTAGATCACTTTGTTTACCCGCGTAGCTACTTCTGCAGACTGTTCAATTAATTACAGGGAAATTATCTCACGGAAAGGCAGAACAGTTGGCCAGTAGAGTACACGGTGCCGATGCAGTAAGTATGCGTTTTTATACCACTGTAGCAAACAAGGGTAGCGTACTGTAGACGCCTATAAGGGCGACACTTAGGCCTTGGTGTCTTATAAACGCCATCGGCCCCTTACAGCGTCACGCCGTACGCTGCGTCACAATGCTTGCTATAGAGATGTACTGTTAGGCCCTGACAGACCTGTGAGAACATAACAGTACATCTCTATAGTAAGCATTGTGACGCAGGGTACGGCGTGACGCTGTAAGCGGCCGATGGCGTTTATAGGAGACCAGGGTCTCAGTTACGGGAGACGTTCTTAAGGGGGAGGGGGTCGAGCCTAATCTAATCTCATTTTACTTTGGCGAGAGCGGGTAAATATCACGTAATTTTCAGAATATTTCTAAAAACGCTTTACGTAATTAAGGCGCTACAACGAGAAATATCGCGTTATTTCAAACGCTTTTCTGCCCGGACGAGGAAATAATAGGGATTTATTTTCAGATATATGATTCTTGACTGTATGATTATGTTTTTGAGAATAGCCGAAAATATGATTTCTTAAAATTTTCTCAATAGAAAAAAAATCTAAGTTGTCTTTATTTTCCTTTTTTTACTCAGTCTACTAAAACAAGGTATTATTAAACGACACAAAAAAGTTAATATGATGCCATTTTACCACATCTAAACTGTCAAAAGGAAATGTCATAGAATTGCACACACACGAGCGTGGGTGATCCATGGTTGTGTGTTGAGCTATACATGCACATTGTCTATGTGTGCGTCAGCGTAGGAGCTATGAGTTCACGTTGTCTATGTGTTCGTATGCGTTACAATTACTAGTAAGCCTAACCCGCGCTCGTGAGATAAAAGTACTACACAATGAAATGATGAATTATTAATTTAAAAAAAAATTGTAGAATTCACACCTGATGCCCCAACACGCGAACAAGTTGTGGGAAATAAACTACCCAGAATAGGGATGATGACACTATAAAAGAAAATCAATAAATCCAAATTTTCTACATAAAGGCTCAAATTCTCAATCAAATGGGGAAAAAAGTAATTCAAAAAAATAAATAATTGCGTAATTATAAGTCTTCAAAGTTTTAAGAGTAGGTATTTTCTGTCGCTTTTCCGCAAACGCACCTTTGTATTGAACGATCGTCATTTACTATGGCGCTTCTCAACAGTGACGTCACTGTTGAGTAGCATTTTCCCTCTATAACTACGAACATTCTAACCGGTAGCTTCGATATTTTTTGAGATATTTGAATAGGATTTACACTATTTGGCGGTAGCACAGACGCTTGTCAAATCCTTGTTTGGACAAATCCTTGATGTGTCAAATCCTTATTTCGTTAGGTGCTGGACATCACGAACCAAGAACTTGACAATACAAGGAATTGACGAGCCTACGATTGGACAAAACTAGCACCTAACGAAATAAGGATTTGACACATCAAGGATTTGTCCAAACAAGGATTTGACAAGCGTCTGTGCTACCTATTTGGCATAGTTTTATGTCTTCTTTCTATTGAAGTAATAATTTTTTTTTGAGTCAACTTCCCTATTAAAAGATATTCATTCCAAGATTACTCAAATAATTGAAAAGGAATTTAATAAACAACTCAATGATACGGCCCAGTCCTGGAAACCCACTGAAAAGGAATTAGATAAAAATAAACTGATAGATCATAGAATATTATACTCTTGGAGGAAAACAACGTGGCATAGTAAATATTACCCCGGTGTTACAAATATACAAATTGAATTTAGAAATAATTTAAACGTTTTTTTCCAGGCCGGGAAGTCATCGGGCGTAAAATTTAAACATAAACAGAAAGAACATCATTTGTCCAAAATCTGGCAGCAAAAAGTCAACAGTAAACAGACATGGAAATCAAACAACCCATTTTTGTCTTCGACAACAGAAACATTAGATGCAATGCACAAGGCCAATCCAGCTAACCATTTTAACATAAAGCCTGGTATGTTTAACGAATTGAGTCTTGACGAATTGGCATTTCGTATCACGGCGGGTTGGTCTGACAAACAAATTGATAATGATTATACAACAGATAAAACGACAATAAATGCAGAGAACGCCCCAGAGTTTGAAACAGACAATCCAATTAAAGACGTCTTCGAACAATGGTCAGAAACACCCACCGTATTAGGAGTTAAAACAAGTAAAATGCCAGAGAGTATTGAAAATAAAGGCGAATTTTGTAAAGGAGGAAAAATCATGAGCGATGCTACGATGCCTGGGCATAACACTGATGCTCGTACTCGACACTCAATAAAAGAATTCATCAATGAACCAGCCACTGAAAAAAAAGTACACAATAATGGCGAAGGCGAGACTCATTATTACGTGGCGTATGATCAAGGAACAGACGCCGATTTTTTCAAACTTGATAACAATACTGAAGAAAAAGTCACTATTGAAGAAAATGACGATGTAAACTTGAAACCCACTGAAAAAATGTCTCCGGCTCATAAGAAATTGGATTTTACCACAGATTCTTCTAAAAAAACTGCACATAAAGTCAAGAATGCTAAAAGCAAATTTGAAGGCAAATCTTCAAAATATACGCGTCCAGGTATTGATGAAATTTATATTTTAAAGCAAAAAATCGAGTTATTTGGTGTCCTTGAGATCTCTCAAAATTCATTTACTTCAATAACCATGTAATATTTTACAGATAAATTGTACCAGCTAAAAGGAAAACACGAACACAAGGCGTCGGGAGGAAACTATAAAGTTAGTATGAATTCAACAAACACCTTCGATTTTTAGCTTCAACAGGTATTAATGGAAAAAGGTAATACGGACTATGATCCACGCTCCAGATCGTATCTGCGGGACTAAGATGATCGCTTATATGTCGGACATATAGGATTTGTCCTATATGTCCGACATATACGATGCGCGATCATCTTAGCCCCTCCGGTCTGGTTCAACAGATTTCGTTGGCTACACAGGCGCGATAATGCTGCAAGCATAATGGGAACTTTTGAGGCGGCTGCGATTCGGGGCGATCCTATTTAGTATATGTAGGTATTAGAGTTAACTGACGAAGCCTGTTGCGGATTGGTTTATTCGTGTGTGGATACGGAACGAGTACCTCAACTTTATAACTGTAGCATGTGAAAGTATCGTTGTAGGTATAGCACAAATATCGTACATACATATGTAAGTAGCATTCTCATATTATTTACTACTTCGTGGCAAGGCAAACAAACAAAATGGCTGCGTGATGGTAAGCAGACCTTGATACGTAAACGTATTACCCATTTAATTACGAAGAGTCGGTTGCCAAAGTTCATTCACTTTTCTCGATTTTTGTGTGTTCCCTTTAGCCCCTATACCTATACCAATGTAGTTACTTCTGATCAATGGCGTTTGATCCTTGAAATGTTAAAATTCAGTAGTAAAACTAGTCTCTGATTCGTCAATTTCACAGTACTTTTCGGTTGTTAAAGATTAAATTGTATAATTTATAGCAAAAGCAAAGCCGGCCACACGACACACATTTAGAAGTCAATGATGCCACTGATCTAAAAGAAACCAAGTTTCGACAGAGAATCTTCAATCACGGAATAACCGTTCCTTCAGCATTTCGTGGTTCACCATCTACTATGTTAGATAGATTTAAATCAGAGTTCCCTAACTTTACACCGTTTAATGAGGTAAACGTGGGAACTCTTGTTAAACAATGGTTTGAAAGACACCCTGATTTGGTGCATACTCTAGTAAATAAAGGAAAATCTGCAGATGACCTATCAGATACGAGTATTTTTTCTAAGAAGAAGGAGAATGAGATAACAAAAGACACGGATATATCTTTTGGCATAAAAATGACACCTAAATTGGGCATGAAAGAGATAAAAAAACCTGAATTTGATTTAAAATATATACCTAATTTTGACATGAAAGGGATAAAAAACCCTGAAATTGATTTAAAAGATATACCTCTATTTAACATGACAGAGATAAGTAAATTCCCAAAAAAGATACAGGGAAAAGAAAAAACTACTGTAAGGGCACACACTGTTATGCACAGTAAATCCAAAACAGTAGGACATATTCATAATCATTATCCTCATAATCATAGTGGTCATAATAATAATCATCATAATAATAATAATTTATTTGGGAAGCAGACGTCGGCACTGTCGGCAGTCAAGAAAGTAGATAGCGATAAGGATGACAAGATGGAGACATTAGATCTAGGGAAAATGGTTAAGGATTGGCTGGACAGTTTTGATCCGGATTTGGCGAAACCGAAAACTATGAGTAAGTCAAGCAAACACAGTAAACCAAGACTACATAGTGAAGCTGGCGTTTCGAAGGACAGATCGCAATTTGTGAGACATAATCCGCATAATGAGCATAAGGATTTGTCGGAGGTAAACAATCGCTATAGTAACACAAATATAACAGCATCAATTTTGAATGCTAACGATGAAGCAATCCCGGACCCGGAGCCAGAAAAATTATATGGCTATATGAAAAATACGTTTCCAAATTATGAACCAACCACAGCGGTAGCAGATTATAGATATTTATTCGAATCTGTACCGAAGTACGAACCAGTAAAAACATATGAATATGGACCGCAACTAACTTTACCAGAAAACTTTAGACGGACAATTTTGGGTGTTCATCTGAAATCGGCTTCAAGAAAGTCGGACATGGAAAAATCTAAAAAACATAGTAATATAGATAGCGAAGCTAAAGAGCAGGAATCACTTCCCAAGAATCTTCAAATTGTGAAGTCTTTCGATATTTTATACACAGCGACAGGAGCCTCTGCTAACCAATGTGAGTATAGTTAATGAATAATTCAAAGATTTTGTAGCCGCCGATGCCAGTGATGGTAAAAGTCGAAGACGGAGGTTCTGACTAACAAGATTGATTGGCAAAAGAGATATGTGCAGAAGTGGTTGTATGTGAGAACAAAATGTTGTATGTGCGAAACGGAGAAGACATACAATCAAAGTGAATGTATGTCTTCTCCGTTTCGCAAACCAACAAGTTCTTTAGTTTAAGTTAAAAGTCTAATGTGGCAATGAGGCGTTGGACATGCGCCTAACGATGGGCCAATTGACCAGCAGGTATAGCTGGTTTAAAATTTACCTTTTTCTTATTCCAGCT
This sequence comes from Cenopis cana, assembly GCA_951800055.1. Lineage (NCBI taxonomy): Eukaryota > Metazoa > Arthropoda > Insecta > Lepidoptera > Tortricidae > Cenopis > Cenopis cana. The sequence goes on along the minus strand of OX637498.1, from coordinate 4,178,377 downwards.
GTCAATAAAGTTGAAGCCTTATTCCAAAAGTATTCCAATCTGAGGAAGAGAAACTTGTGGAAATCGCACAGTGAGTCATATTCTTATAAGAAATGTTATTTTTTGCTAAGCAGTAACGAAATTATAATATTCAAAAAAGGGAAAAATTAAAAAAGTTGTCCACGGGTTGAAGCCACCTCTGCAAGTCTGGAGCCACCAGTCTGGAGTTACCAACTGAGCTACCGTCGGCATTCTTTGTGCTGACGAATCTTTCAATCTTCGAATTTCGTCCTAGCGACATCTACCACGAAGTTGTTACTTATTACAGACAAGACAATTACTCACTTTGAATATTATAATGTCTTTATAGAGTAGGCCCATTTTTGAAGAAGTAGAATACAAGAAGCAAATCGTGTAACAGTTGGGGTGACAACGTAATCAGAGGGTTAAGACCCTGCAGAATACGGATCTGCCTGTCTCCATCCCCAAATTTGAGCCGGAAGAATGTTATATCGGAAAAGGTGCAGCCCATACAATTTTTTTCGTTGTACATTTGGTAAATCGTTGTTCCGGTACCCTAACTATGGTCCAATTGTTATGGATTTTTGATATGCCGTAAATAACAATATTTGTCATCGTATCCCGAAATTTTTGACACTCCAGCTCCACGTCTTTCTCCGCCATCTTGGAAAATCTGTCACTTTTTTCAGTTTTTTGCTTGTACTGTCGTTATAGTTCATTTTAGTGCTAAACATGGTTTGGCAATATTGTAAAACACAAAATTTGCTGAAACTTTTGGGTACAAAGATTTTTTCCATGACCCCTAGGGACGAAGATATGACAGGAGATATCATTATAAATTACCACTTTTTTCTAGTTTTCCTCTCACGTTTACGTTTAAAGTGCATTTTAGCGTTAACTATAGTTCAGCAATATTGTAGATTACAAAATTGGCTACAACTTTTGTATTGAAATATTTTTTCCACGATCATCAGGAAAGAAGATACGATGTCACCTATGGGGTACTACCGTCGATATTTACTACTTTTCCAGTTTTCTTCACATATTTTCGTTTTAGTGCATTTCTCGGTCAGCAATATTATAGAAGACAAAATTATATGCAAATTCAAAGTACCTACGATCTTCTAGGTATCGTGGAAACAGACGATTTTGTCTTCTGAGGGATTGAAGTGGTATAGATCGGAAAGTGACAGATGCTTTATCTTGTCGTCTATCCCGCTATCACTCGACCATCATAGATCCCCTACAGATTGCGATTAAATGCACTCAAACCTAAATATGAGAAGAAAACTGCAAAAGTAGCAAATTTCAACGGTGCTACTCCATAGATGACTTCATATCTTCTTTCCTAATGGTCGTGGAAAAAATATTTCAATACAAAAGTTGCAGCAAATTTCGTGATCTACAATATTGCCGAACTATAGTTAGTGCTAAAATGCACTTAAAATGTAAACATGAACGGAAAACTAGAAAAAAGTGGCAATTTTTAATGATATATCCTGTCATATCTTCGTCCCTAGGGGTCATGGAAAAAATCTTTGTACCCAAAAGTTTTAGCAAATTTTGTATTCTACAATATTGTAGAACTATGTTTAGCACTGGAATGAACTTTGACGACAGTAAAAGCAAAGAACTGAAAAAAATGACACTATTTCCAAGATGGCGGCCAAAGTTATGGAGCTGGAGGGCCGAAATTTTTAGGTTACCATGGCTAATATTGTCCTTCACAACATACCAAAAAACCATATCAATCGGACCTCTTTTAGAGTACCAGAGCATCAATTTACTAAATGTACTACGAATTTTTTTGTATGGGCTGCACCTTTTCCGGTATACCGTACTTCCGGCTCAAATTTCGAGATGGCGACAGGCAGATCCGTATTCTGCAGGGTCCAAACCCTCTGATAACGTTGTCACCCCAACTGTTACATGACTTGCCGCTTGCATTGTTTAGAGACGCCTTTTCCAATTCTGTTCCTCCTCTATTATAAGAAATCGATATAACTACGTATTTTAGGTCGATTTTGCCCGCGACTTGGTTCATGTTCAATTATTTTAGGCATAACGGCAATAATCTCCGAAATAATAACAATTCTGTCTTTTCCATAGTCTCAAACTATACCAAATTTCATCTAAATCGATTTAACGGTTTAGGAGAGAAAAGGCAACAGACACGGGCGTAACAGAGTTCATTTCGGTAATTTAATAAATTGCTATGGATATAAAACACGTAGGTACTTATTCCTCAAGAGTGAACTAATGTAACGTTTTTTGTCCTCGTAGTTCGATCTACAACTCCCAAGACACCAACACGCAGCAAATCGCGAAGAGAAAAGAGACTATCAGGAAATTCGGAAGGCGGCAAGATCCACGAGGTAAAATCCTATTTACAATAGAGAATGTGAATATATTTGACATTAAAAATATGTTCCCACGATCATATACGTCCTTTTTATGACGAACGTGTTGATTTTATAGGGCCATTACCACGGGCGAGCATAGCCGGACTGTCAAGTCCGTCGTGAAGTCCACCGTGTGATCGAGGCCCGCCTGGACAGGTGCTGGCTGCCCCGAGTCCAGCAAAACCGGACTGGATCGCAAGCTCGGCTCGCTTTGCTCCCTCGGCGGTCCGCCATGCTCGCCCGTTGCCTATGTATGTTTTCCTTGATGCACACCCACTTGGGGGTCATAAACAGATTTAAGTTCGCGTCTTCCCTGTGGACATATCAAAAGGGCTACAAAGCTTAATTAGGGATTGGTCTAGTAACCCACATAAACAATGTTTCCCTCTACTATAAATCCATGTGATAAGATAAAAGCATAACTTTCATGCACATAAGCCGTTATTTATTGACAACAGGAGGGACGACTTCAGCTTTTTCATGTGTTTATGACCCTTATTATAAAGTTATACCAATTCCTTAGATTATATTCTAGTCATCAACAATTTTTCGTTATTTGGCGTTATGTAGAAGATAATTATAGGAGACATCATAAAGCATATGATTTTATAAAGTATAACAATGTAAACCCGTTTTATCCTGCAAATCATGCTACAAGTCCAAATTTATATTTTTAGTAATTTCACTAATGAATGTCTCCTGGAATTACCAGACAAAAAACAAGAAAATGTTGATCGACCCATTTTATTAAGTTAAGGAGTCCCCGTTTAACGAAATACCGACCAAAAAAACTAAATATTTACATAACAATAACATGTGAACGGTAAACATGGAGATTGGTAAATGACAGATTAATTTACACTATGAATCGAAAGATAGGCAAAGCCATGTATGAAGTGAAATGCATACTATATATCATAGTGAATGATGTGTCAATAGCAATTAATGTAGGGCCTAATGTTTGTATTTGTTGTAACCGTTAGGTAAATCGAGCTAGCTGATCATATTCATATTAAATAATTTTGAATTAGTAAGACATAAATCTTAAATTATGAGTAATTACTATTTTTATATATTTCATAAAATTAATAAACAATGTGATGTTTAAAGACCGATGTATTTAAAGGTAGACGAAATACTGGTAGGGTGTGACTAGCGATGAAAATGGCGAAATATTCATGTTGTTTCTTTCGAAACTTTGTATCTTTCCTAGAAAATATATGTAACTTTCGAAAAAAACAAAACTGACGTTTGTCTGACAAATACAATCATACACGTATAATACCTGTTTTATACTGTGTATTTTACATGTTTATTTCATTGTCATGCCTTTGACGCAAAATTGACTTAACGTCACATAGAGCATAGCTTAACGATTCCAATTTATAATTATTTCGTCATAATTGATAATTTCAACCTCTTTAGTTAACTGATATCGAGATATAGTCTGAGCGGAATGAAAAGTCGCCTGTTTGTATGAGAGCCAATACATTCAGAGTCACTATTCATAATATAATATAATAATGCGAAAAATACAATGTATTTTACACGTAAAAAACCTATACTTGCGAAAGATTCAATCGAAGATTCGCAAGGAAAGGTACTGTATTTTATTGAAAAATACAGGGGCCTTTGAAAGATACATGTATCTTTCATGTAATTTTCATCGCTAGGCTAGGTGTGACGTACCTAAAATCTGATGAATATGTATCGATGCAAGACCAGTCAGTAAAAAAATCCTGTTACGACCTCTTGACGTGATTTCGAAAGGTAGTTTATAAGTGTTACACCCGGTAAACATTATTATAAATAATAGTTAACTAACAATAGAAAACTGGGATATAGGTAGCACTAATGTATGCATTAAGGCCATTAAGATATACTTTATTAAACAGGTGTGCTCCAATGTCACGCTGGATGAAGCGGAAATGGTCGATAAGAGAGCAAAGAATAAAAAAAGGGAGACCAATGAAAAGCACGTGGTTAAAAATGTAGCTGCTTTAGAAGTTTTAATGGATTTGATGAAAACCAATGATGAAGTCCAGCAAACATCTATTGAGAAACCAAAACTTAATAGTCACGAAAGCACTAATAGTGTCCAAGTACATTTATCTGTGCCGGGTCTCATACAGAGATCTCTAAATAAAAAAACCAGAAAAATATTTACAGCAAGATTGTTCAGTCCTGTGGACATGGAATATCAGATTAATTCGTATGACGACAATCTTGAGGCCAAGACGACGTCTTATATACCATCAGGAATGTATATATTGGTTGACGACAATTCAACTAGTCCAAGAAAAAATATGATTTTGGAACCTATCCCAAATGATTTAAGTATGACTCGAATTCTGCCGCGGCAATATATTGCAGGGAACGCAGATGTCGAAAATAAGAAAGTTGAAGAAAGTACACAATGCGATAAATTCAGTAAAGTAACTTTAAGCAAAGAGTTTGTCTCTGCTGTTAATGAACACTTGGTCCAATTGTACGAGGCGTATAAAGGGGATGCGACGAAAATGGATGAAACTACACGTTCATTCACTAAAGCTACTTTGGGCGATTATTTCATAACGGTTAATATTCCACGCTTAGCAGAATTGCGACAGGCTGCGAGTGATCCTAAACTTAAAATGCATAAAAGAGAAACGAAGAATGGAAGAAAAGTTTTACCAAGGCATCTAATAAATAATTCAACCTTCGGCAATGATAAAGATGAAATAGCATTCAAAGCGAATGCCGTAAATGATGCAGTCATGGAAGGCCTTGTATCAGAAATGAACAGTCTGATCGAGTATATGAACGAACACTGTACTGAAATACAGACATATTTCCTGAACAATCCCAGCGGCGGTAGGAAACTTAGAGATACAGTGAGAAAAGTCAACAAATTTGTAGATACATATTCCAAAAGTAACATCACTCCAAAAAAAACTCGCAAGTCGTGCTTTTGTAAATCATTTCATAAAATAGTCAGTAAAAGGCAAACAGAATTAGTCGGTGATCCAAGTAATTTGATTAATTATATAGAACGCTTGGCGTCTGATATCTGCAACGCCACTACATGTGAGATGCATTCCAACGCACAGCTCTACGACGGACGTAATAACTTAGTTGATGTTATAGACAAATGTGTTATAGGGCCAGAGAATAGAAACGAAAGATCAGTGACAAAAAATGATAACAACCAGTACTCACTCGAAAGAGTGAAAATAAATATAATTTGTCAAACTGAGCCGTATACACCGGCACTACAACAGTCGAATCAAATGACTGTTCATTGGCTTGTTGACAATGTCAATAGGGAATCCTTGAATAAAAGGCAATGGAGTCTTAAAAATTTACTCCGTTCCAAAAAATATATGAATAAAAGTAAGAATGTAATGAGTAGATCCTGGAAAAGAGAAGTGGGAACTATTGACCGTCCTTTAAACGCTGATACTGGCGGCTCCTTCTGGAGTAACTATATGCATAAATTCCAGAAATCAAATCATTTTGAAAAACAGCATACTTCTGGAGAATCTAGTGTAACTATGAACAATGAAAAGATATTTACTACAACAAAACAGGTATCTGCAACGGCAGAAGATAGTACCGAAAATATACAAAATAAACTTGCCAATCACAACAATGAAATAACAACTTTAAACGATCTACGGATTGTAAAAGCAACAACGCACAACACCGTAGATGCAAATGTGGTTGTGGTACCCACTACTATCGAACCAAACAATACTTGTTCGAATGCAAATAAAACTAATGAATATTTAAGTGGGAAGAAAGAACGAAAGATCAAACACAAACATAAGGAAAAAAATATAAAAATTACTAACACTCCAAAACCAATGGCCAATAAAGCAAAAAGTAGAGTTACAATTGATAAAGTTGATTCAGTATTTAACGAAGGTGATGACATGCATTCGACCAGCGCGCCTAACACAGGACAGCACGTCGCTAATACTTATCCTAAACCGACGCAATCGACTTCCGTTAATGCTAATAAGGATGGCGCCAACATAGAAGTGAAGATCAATAATAAATCTACATTTGCATTGAGGCAGTTATTCAAAAAGATTTCTGGCTATATAGATGACAATGAAAATTCTTATGTTGCGTCAGAACCTGTTTTTGTCACTGCAATTACCGGTTCTACAACTCCTAATTTATTTCGAAACAATATACGCGAAATAAGCAAAACAGGGCACTGGCATAGAGATAATACAGCTAAATTATCTGACAACGATAACTCCGAAGAAGCCAAACAAACTAACAATTATAAATTATCAAGAGAATCTATCCTGAATATTACAGATGCTTTTACAAAACCCATAACCTGTGTCGGTGACAGTATGAAAAATTTTCTCCTATCGATTCTGCAATATGAAACAAAGAGGATAAGCAGTGATACAGTATTTGATGAAACTGATAGTTTAAATAAAGTACAAGGTTACGAAGATGATAATATGAAGGAACCTAGCAAATAAAAACATACATAATACGAAAGCGCCCATAATTCTCATTATGATAGAAAGACGGAATAACGTCAAGAACGAACGCTTGGATTGAATCGATCGATCGACTTATGGATCCTGAAACACCGTATTTTTGCTCGAGTATTTTGAATTTAGACAAGAAAATCATGTTTTTTTTTAAATCTAACTACTAGAAGGGGTTGTAACATTTTCAAACTGCCACATTAGCTTATCACAAGACAGCTGTCTCTCTTGCATAGTACTAAATAGATAATATCTACTATATTTAATCAGTTATGTCTGCACTACGCTCTGATATTAGTACTCGACTTCAATAATACGATTAAGACTACCTAGAAAATAAATAGTAAACATGAACTTTATTGAACAGGTGTGCTCCCGGTATGAAGTGGAAAACAGGGCACAGAACCAAAAGAACCTGCCAAAAGAACAGCACACGATAAACTTTGAATTAGAAGGCAATTTGCAAGATACGCATGCAGCTGGGCTGAATGGATCATGTATACTAATTGTAAACTGTACCGCAACGTTGCCTAGAGGAAACTACTTGCTCAAACCTCTTGCAGCTGGGTCATTTAAGACCGTTGCGTCTCATAAAGCAAAACTTCCCGATTTCAAAGTTGAAATAATTAACGAGGCCAGTAGTTGTTTAACTGCAAATAAGGATTTGACTCCGGATGAGAAAGTCGAGCAAGAACAAACAAATGAGAATAGAAAAAAACGCTCATTTACATGTAAGATAATCGAGAAATTATTTAGCGGTAGTAAATCCAAATGTAAATGTGAACCAACCGTTGCAAAACAGGATAAATTAGGCGAGAGAAAGAAAAGAGAGGAAACTGTTAAAGAATCAAAAGACAATACAGCAAAACGCTTCACATGGGAGAAAATAATGCAATGGTTCCACGGAAAAAGAGCTTGTAGTTGCAAATGTAAACCTAATCAAACAATGTGCAAGGCTTGTGCAGCCACTGATGCCGTGATGGGCGTAGTTATATTCCGTCTGAACAATATAGTGGCATTCATAAACGACCATAGCTCTGAAATTAAGGGCTGGTTGTCCGTAAATCCAAATGGAGCGGCGGAGTTTAGGGAAGCTGTGAGAGAGACAGACAAGTGTCTTGAAAACTATTCCAAGAGAATCAAAGGGAAGTGTCATGGGAAATTGTGTGAAGCTTTTAAGTATGTAGAGCTAGAGAATAGAGATGTTGCCGATTTGAATGATTAGGCCTAGACTAGACTAGAATTAAGGTGCCAGCAGTATGTATGTTGGCACTTTATTGTCCACAATAACTACGTGTCACATAAGATTAAAGTACCAACGCCAGTTCCCTATGAGGGTTGTCTTCGAGCTAACTAAATTGGAAAATGGGAGTGTGATCAGTTTTTTCATCAAACTGTATATGAATTAACAGCTATTTCATTCCTTAAACTCATTGCGGTCTTGTGTCAATACAGTGATAAAGGTAGGATACTATAGGCTTGCCCTTATCCCTGTGAACATAACAAATAACAACGGTTGTTCTAAGTAAATACGTCGGTAAACTGAAGCATGTCTAAGCAGGTATGCCAAGTTAGTAAAGCCATATTTTCGAAGTATAGACTTCGTCTGTCTTTGCACCTGAGCGGTCTTGGCTTTGGCTGAGAAATGAGAAAATCACGCTATAATGACAAATAAAAAATAACCTTATATGCCGACATATAAATAAAATTGAATATTATTAAATGCACTTCAAAAACTTATCAGCCGTCAATTTATTTACATCAATTAAAGGATTTTTAAACCAAATGCTTCGCAAAACTAGTAAGTACCTACTAGTAATAATTTAAAAATATACATGAATATAGGTACTTAACTACATATCACACTTACTGATTGCACATAAAATTTCTGATAAACTTTTGAAATGGTCAGTTAAAAACTAACGAAGACGAGCGAAGGTAGAACTGCGATCCTTCCCAGAACCGTATTTTTTTACAATCCCCTACTCTAGTAATATCTGACCCAATTTTTAGTTACGACGAAGCCCCGGCTCCTACTCCTAAAAAATATCATATAAGGTATTTGTGCGCTAGTAGGTAATAATTATATACGCATTTCTGAATTCAAATTCAAAAAATTGAATTAAATAGCGTTGCGACACGAAAATTAAAAATGAAAAATCCGATCTTTCAATTCAACCCACGAAGGAGCAAAAAGGTGCGAGTATACATATGGCACGGCACCAAAGTAGGGCGTTTGGTCCTACTTCGGTGGCCTGTGTTACATAGTTACATGACTTAGACATGTTAATGAAGAATGTATAAATGTTAGCTACGATTGTTTACGAGTTTTGCATGTAAGCGTTTACTTTTAGATGTAGTATTGCCATATTTATAGGCGTATTTTGACGCTGAAACAAGAGAATTATCCCAAAATTTGCGAGCAAACGTTAAAACACCTGATCCTACCAAGTTGCGTCCATATTGTAACACATAGCGTGAAATTACGCCTGTAAAGATGAGCTATTAATTTTATAAGCACATTTGTTAGTTATATTTTTAGTTATTGAAGATTGTAACAGTATTTTTTTAATGACTTGATAAAGTGAACCATCAAAGTTTTTAAAGGAAAAAATGTCAGATAGTGCCTATTTTTCTATATATTTAGTTATATCATGGATTTGACCCATTTCATCATGTAATGAGATTACATACATTTTGATATACAGGTGAGTATGTGATATGTATAATTTATAACGCTTGAACAATGGATTTTTAGATGTAATTTGGGAACTTAAAATTTGACAGGTATATTATATTGTCAGTGTATTTTAAGGCATACATAAATGTTATATGGTTATTGTAAGCTTTATGTAATAAACGATGTTGGTTCTATGTGTGTTTTATTCTTAGATTCTTACTGTCTAGTCGAACCAGCTAGTCACTCCCAACAGTCCCAACCCATGCTCTACTGGTGGCATAGTCCGTCCGTCAGTCTAAGGCCAACTAACCATAAAGAAAAGCTAAATATCTTAAGTGATTTCTTACACATAGCAAAATCTAACGTAATATTTACAACTAAAGTTCAATGTCAAATGACAGCAACAACGACAAAGCATCCATTTCGACAAAGCATGTTGGGGATAATTTTTTGTTTTTTATGTTGACGATGCCTTTGTATGGATTGACGAAGTGTGTTGCGGATGCGTGTTCTGTATTTTGGACGAAATGACAGCAATAAAAATTGTAAGTAATGCGACTAAAAATATCTGACGGTAGTTGCTGAGATAATCTCTGTTTACGGAACACAATTTTAAGTTACAATACGGTATTTGACACATTAAAATTTATAACACATTGTCACTTTTTGGATAGTTAGCCATCAAAATATCACAATAAATCGTAAAGTATAAAATTTTACCCAAATCATAAAAAGATATGAATCAACAAAAACTCAGAAAATTATGTAATTTTTTTACCGTCCAAAATTCAAATAAAAGGTATTAATAGAATGCTTATGTAAAAATAAAAAATAAATAGTATAGCAACTATGTACCTAAACGCATTATTTTACGACTAAAACAGCAAAATACTAATTTTCCCATACAACGGTTGGTCGAATGCAGTGCAAGTGACGTCATTTGCCAGGGCCAATTTGTAGGAGCCTTTTTGAGACCCGCTAGCGTCGAGCTAGGTTTGTCCCTAATTTTAGCCCTTTATTGTGCTCTAAATGTTGTTGGTCCCATATAGACATTTGATGGTCTCTAAAAACTGGTTCGATTGGCATTATAAAAAAAATTTAGTCAAATAGCGTATTCAAAAGTTCGTGTTACGTTGCGACCATTCGAAACACAAATAAAAAGTGCTAAGTATTGTTGCATTATTAGTTTTATTCACCTTTTCACCGCCATTTGATTTGATATAAAGTCAGGACACGCCATACTTCATATCGAGTTGAGTCGAGGCAGGCTACGTGTGATCAAGCAAGGTTCATTTTCAGTCTTTGGCTACAGACTTTGGCGTGTGAGGAACCACTTACAGAATCTACTGTGGCGGTGAATAGGCAATTTTTTTATGGCCGTTTGGCCTTAACTACCGGACAAACTATACCATGGGAACATAATACCCACGATATATCTCCTTTGTCGCCCTTAACCGAGCGACAGATATCGAGATGGGCGAGATATCGAGAAAGTTGTACACTCGACTTTTTTTTTATTTGGATAAAATCGGGTTTTCTTTCTACTCAGAATCGAAAGCACTTTTGAACCTAATAGGAGAAAAAGTGTCCCAAATTTTTCATACAATTTCCAGTTTTTCCATTCCGTTACCACCATACAAGCATTACAAGATAAGTATGAAAACGGTAACGGAATGGAATAAAAAAAATGTGACACTTTTTTCCCCTATATCATTCGAAAGTGCTTTCGATTCTGAGTAGGAAAAACCCGATTTTATCTAAATTAAAAATAAAGTCGAGTGTACAACTTTCCGTATAATGACATTAATGACCCAGATACTTCGTATTCGGTTCGCAGTGTCCTTCGGTGTTACTGGCGCTGTTATAAAAGAAAGAAATTGTAAAAGCAATCCTCCTTTATTTACGAGTATATGTACACACTTACAATAAAAAACAACGCATTTCCTTTTCATGCAAAATTTCTTCAATATCCTAAACACTATCATAGATCATAAATAAGGTTATGAATATTACATATGTATGATAAAAACTGATAGGCTTTCTTATATCGGGTCAACAGTCGAATACGGCAGAAAACACCAGTAAAAATTCTTGCATTACCAATTAACATCTTACATGACTTGTTTAGAAGTTATTTATTTATTTATTTTAAATACACATATAAGCTAACAGTATAATACCAAATCGCTTACACGGCTAAATATTACAAATTTAGAAACACAAATACAACACTAAATTTATCAACAAGGACAGAGAAACAACATAGAGAAAATTTATGAGAATTGTAACACAGTTTAGGTACAATCATTAATTTAGTTGAGCAAAGTTTAAAGCGGGTATTACACTGTCCTGAATTCAGGACACTTAGAAGGGTTCCGACCTATACGTTAGAGCGAGATGCTTCAACTCCCCTCCACTAGTTAGGACGCCTGATTCAGGACAGTGTAATACCCGCTTAAGGCAGACACAGTGGCTTTCAAAAACTTGCTCAATCTGTCAGCAAAAATGTCAGCATCCGGAACCTGAATCAGTACATTATTTATGAGTGAGATGGCCCGGCAAGTGGGCGCGTTTGCGGCGTACGCCGTGCGTGTCACAGGATTTGCCAGTAGGCGTCGACGTCGCCGCGCGGGCCGCGCACCGCCAAAACTAGCACTCATCGGACAGTAGCTATATATATATGTGACTGTACTATGTGTGTGTATAATTAATTTGCTCGTGTAGCATTTTGCTTTGGGGCAATTGTATATGCAATAAAGTCATTTAAAGCTTGTGTAAGTAGGTATAAAGTTTTATGAAAACATCTCGCATCAACATATAATTGCTAGTTTCAAGATTTTTAAATACACAAAAAAATTATGATAGAGAACAAATACAAAGGAAAAATTTACCGTGATCACGCACGCAGCCTCAGACGGGAATCGACCCCGTGCCTCTGGTTTGCCGGACCAGCGTGCTTACCATTACACTACCGAGATCACTACGTCATCAAGCGAATCTTTGCCTTTTTTTGAATTCTTAAGCCACTCTACTAGCGACCTCTCTGTATTTTCTTCAAAGGCTCACAGCCAATAATAGGGATGTTGACTCAAAAAATGTTATTACTTCAATAGAAAGAAGACATAAAACCATGCCAAATAGTAAAAATCCTATTCAAATATCTCAAAAAATAACGAAGCTACAACGGTTAAAATGTTCGTAGTTAGAGAGAGAAATTACTACTCAACAGTGACGTCACTGTTGAGTAGCGCCATAGTAAATGACGATCGTTCAATACAAAGGTGCGTTTTGCGGAAAAGCGACAGAAAATACCCACTCTTAAAACTTTGAAGGCTTATAATTACGTAATTATTTATTTTTTTGAATTACTTTTTTCGCCATTTGATTGAGAATTTGAGCCTTTATGTAGAAAATTTGGATTTATTGATTTTCTTTTATAGTGTCATCATCCCTATTTGGTTCGTACCAAGCACAAAAAAACGGTCACGATTTAGTATTTCCGTACTAACTTCATATTAACGAGGCGACGTTTTCGACGTTTTGATGTTGCTGATTCGACTGTCTTTGATCATCCGCATTCGACTGTCGAAAGTAAACCAGCCTAAAATAGTTTTTGACATGTGACTGATATTTATCGTTACATTTGGCGCCCAACACCTACGAAATGAGACGCATCGCATTGATTCCCGTCGCCGTTTTGGCGAGAATCAAGTCCATTTATTTTTGCTAAATGTTTAATTCCTTATTTAGTATTTAATTTATCCCTTCACTGACCCTTTCTAAGGCCCTCAAGGCTGCCATTTTTGGGGTTCCGTACCCATTGGGTAAAACGGGACCCTATTACTAAGACTCCGCTGTCCGTCTGTCACCAGGCTGTATCTCATGAACCGTGATAGTTAGACAGCTGAAATTTTCACAGATGATGTATTTCGGTTGCCGATATAACAACAAATACTAAAAAATAGATTACAATAAATATTTAAGGGGGCTCCCATACAACGAACATTTTTTTTTGCCGTTTTTATAGATAATGGTACGGAACCCCCCTTCGAGCGCGAGTCCGACTCGCACTTGGCCGGTTTTTTTATAATAATAATGACACGTATTGGGCGCCAAACGGCTAGAACTGTCAAACTTTTTCTTCAATCAAATTTAAGCGTAACTAACATTTATTTATGAAATTTTGAAGAAAAGAACATAAAGCTACTTGCAGACTATTATATAATACTTTTATCTCACGAGCGCGGGTTGGCCATTGTTGTAGTTGTGACACATACGAACATATAGACAACGTGAACTCATAGCTCCTACGCTGACGCACACATAGACAATGTGCATGTACAGCTCAACACACAACCATGGCTCACCCGCGTTAGAAAAGTACTGCACTAAAAGTTTGAACAGTCTTGCATAGACACAAGGGTACGTCGATATCTGTATAGATATATATATATTACAAATGTCTATATAGGATAATTTCAACTATATAAACATTTGAAAACGGTTCATAAAATATTACAAAAATCCTAAGTAGGTATACTATAGTACACATTATACTACTACTAGTATATAGAACTCATACTCATAGTAATATTTAAAAAAAAAACCTAATTGACAGCCACTTGCAAAATTATCCTCTAGTTTCTTTGATCTATGCCCCTTGGCCAGATGCTGGCCAAGAGAAATCCCCTTTTTAATAAAAAAAAATTGCATGAGTCTTTGCAATATTGGCGAAGATAGAGCCTAAAAATTTCATTTCAAATGTTTTAGTTTTCATTATGGTGAGACCTAGGGGCCAATTTTTGAGTGTCGAACGCTCGACTTTTCACTCGACATCTGTCAAAACATCATAGTTTTTTGACAGATCTCGAGTGAAAAGTCGAGCGTACGACATTCAAAAATCGGCCCCCTGTTCACTAACCGAAATACTAAACACATCTCAACAGTTCGGTTTGGCGACGTTGGTTATTATCGAGCTAAAGTGTAATGAACTGAAACTAGAAGACAATATCTGACACGAAAAAGTGTTCAAAAATATCTGACACATTCTAAAAAATATGTTTTTGCGCGACTTTTCCTGTCAAATACTCCAGCAAGTGACTGTAATATTAAAATGTAGTACAATCCGTCACATAAGTAGAACCTGCGAGGGGCGCGGGACTATCTACGCATCTGCGAGTAACGCTATGTTGGTTCTACTTTTGTGCCGGCGACTATACTTTTTTATTCACTATTCTGATTATGTAATTTGGTGTTTCACTTAGTTTTTAGAACTTAGTCTTGAGAATACAGACACTATTAAATCTTCAAAATCAATATATTACAATCATTTTCTTGCTCTTTCACTTCATACTCTATATCTTTCACGCTTTTTCTAGGTGATTCATTCGACTTGGGGCTTTTAGGAGAAAGGGCTTTTAAGGTAGGGCTTTTAGGAGAAAGAGAAGTTTTTAAGGTAGGGCTTTTAGGCTTAAACTGTCCCATCTTCGTCTTAACAGTTGGTGTTTTTTTACCATCACTTGCTCTATTTCTCTTCTGAGCAGGTTTCACTAGAGTCTTTCCTACAAAATCTTGGAAACTGTCTATGAAGGACGAAGACTGGTTTACTCTAGCTTCTTTCTTTTCAAGCTTATATTCAGTCTCTTCATCTTTCACATTAGGCGTGAATCTAACGACCTCTTTAGTTTTCAAATTCTCAGTACTTTGAAACACAGATTTCCTTCGTTTGGCTGGTGTATCTTCTATACTTTCACATGGTCTCTTTAGACTCATCAAAGCCTTCTTAACTTCTTCTTGTAAATCATCTTTATCGGGATCTAGTTTAATGACTGATGAGGCGATAACATCATCATCATCATCTTCGACATAACTGTTTACAATAGCTATCATATCAAGTGCTTTCCTCATCAGTTTCTTTAGCCCATTGACATTGATCCTTGCTGCTTCGTTAACAAGAACATTAGTGATCTTCTTGAACTGTACATACAAATCTTCGCTTTGTTCATCTTCATCACTGTCTGGTATTTTGCTGGCTGTACGATTCATGAGGGACGAAATAGAGTACTTCCTGAAGGCTTTGCTGAGATTGTACTTTTCAAAGTCGTGGTTGTAGTGATTTGGGTAGTAGTGTACCTGAAAAAAATAATCATTACTTGCTCTTTATAGAATTTTAATAGTAGTTAGTATAAGCCTTCATTAGATATAATAAACTCTATGAGATTAACTAAAAGATAAATACAAAGACGAACTTATCAGTACGACAGAAATCTCTTCCAGTTAACCTTAGCCCTTTGAAGCATGACGTATCAAATAAATTGTTCAAATATGAACCTTGACAAGACATCGATAAGGTCATAAATTGTATATTAGGCTGGAAACAGTGCTCGACCGACGGTCAGTGCGTACCGTCGGTCGGGCGTAGCTATCTCTGTACGAAAGCATACGTGCGTTCAGAGCGATCCTCACCGTCAGCTACCGACCGTCGGTCGCGCTCTGTTTCCAGCCATAGACTTGCATAGATACAGCTACGCCGACCGACGGTACGCACTGACCGTCGGTGGAGCACTGTTTCCAGCCTTATGTCATAACGGTTTGATGAAGAATTTTCGAAACCAAAATGGAATTTAAAGGAGTAAAATTTGGTAGCTCAAACTAAAATCTAAGATACCAACTTTACTCACTCGAAATTTTTAGGTCAGGTCGCGACCACGAATGTTGTATTGTAATACATTCGAAACGTCGGGCAAACCTTAAAAAAGGTAACTTATATAGGTAATTTATAATTGTACGCGATTAAGTCCCGTTTCCCAATAATAATGTGTAAAAAAAGGTTAGCGACACAAGCTCTGTCGCTAACGTTTTTTTTCCGCGCCCTGAACCCCGAAAGGTTTATGAAGAAAAATTTTTTTTTTATTTTAACACCGCTAGTTGAGTAAGTTACTACGCGTATGGTCTGGAAAATTTAAAACTTTAAATGGCAATCTATGCCAAATGCGTCATACGTCACATAATTACGCCAATGGACATATTTCTTGGTAATGTACAGCATATGAAAGAGGTCAAGTGTTCCTATTCACTGGTAATAAAGGCCTTTCACGTTTTCACATGGCAAGCTACATTTGATGCTTACTGTACGGTACGGGCAGCACAGCAAATCGCATCATAGCCATTTTCTTTATATCTGTATGGCTAGCACATGATGGCAACGTCCGTTTGTCAGCTTATCTCGAGCTATCCGTCACTTTCTAGCAGCACCTATCAAAAAAAAGACGCATAGCTTGAGATAAGCCGACATACTCTCGAGGCCATTATGTGCTCCTGGTGAGTGATTGTAAGTTGACAATACCTGGAAGCCCTTAGTAAACTCCTGAACGACTACAGATGACGGGCAAATTCTCTGCCTGCTGTTGCTGCCTGCCCCAAGCACACTGCGATGCGTACAGCGATAAATCATCTTCGTATCGTTCTGAACTAGTATGGTGTACTTCGCTTGGGTCTAATCATGAAGGTTTAAATTTAAGTTGTCAGTACCTGGAAGCCCTTAGTAAACTCCTGAACGACTACAGATGACGGGCACATTCTCTGCCTGCTGTTGCTGCCTGCCCCAAGCACACTGCGATGCGTACAGCGGTGGATCTTCTTCGTATCGTTCTGAACTAGTATGGTGTACTTCGCTTAGGTCTAATCATGAAGGTTTAAATTTAAGTTGACAGTACCTGGAAACCCTTAGTAAACTCCTGAACGACTATAGACGACGGGCACATCCTCTGCCTGCTGTTGCTGCCTGCCCCGAGCTGACTGCGATGCGTACAGCGGTGGATCTTCTTCGTATCGTTCTGAACTAGTATGGTGTACTTCGCTTGGGTCTAATCATGAAGGTTTAAATTTAAGTTGACAGTACCTGGAAACCCTTAGTAAACTCCTGAACGACTATAGACGACGGGCACATCCTCTGCCTGCTGTTGCTGCCTGCCCCGAGCTGACTGCGATGCGTACAGCGGTGGATCTTCTTCGTATCGTTCTGAACTAGTATGGTGTACTTCGCTTGGGTCTAATCATGAAGGTTTAAATTTAAGTTGTCAGTACCTGGAAGCCCTTAGTAAACTCCTGAACGACTATAGACGACGGGCACATCCTCTGCCTGCTGTTGCTGCCTGCCCCGAGCTGACTGCGATGCGTACAGCGGTGGATCTTCTTAGTATCATTCTGATCTAGTATGGTGTACTTCACTTTGGTCTGCGTCTCCATTCTTTGCTTCCATGCTTCGAATTCTGTTAACAATTACACACATTATTATTGATTTAAGGGGCTCCTAGCTCCCAATGACCTTCGATCTGTAACGATCCATTTTCTCGCATTTTTTATTCACAATAACGAGGTTTACCAAAATAGTATCCAATATTTACTTTAAAACTCACTGTCTTCGAGATATATGGCATATGGCATCTAACTTTAACAATTTTAGGCCAAAAAAACAGTTTTTTGGACGTAACTTTTGTGAAAATGGGTTAAAAATAAAAATCTCTCTTGCATTGTTAGAGACGTCAGTAAGGAACAGTAACATGTAGATTTCATATAAATAAGTGCAGAAACAACATACTTATATCGAAAAAAGAGTTAGGCAGCTTAGTTCCAGTGCAGAAGAAGCTCATGGCTAGCTTTATACCACAACCTTCTGGGGGTATTTCCCCAATCAAGCTGCGTCAAATACGAGGGAAATATGTTGTTTGTTGGGTCTTACCGTCCAAAGTGCGGAAGAACATGCTCTCCACCCCGTCATTGTGTCTGCTAGACTTGTGCATGTCAAACAGTGTCAGCGTCTTGTATTCCTGGTCGCAGCCGGTGCAGATGAAGCCCATGGCCAACTTTATAACAACCTTCTGGGGGTATTTCCCCAATCAAGCTGCGTCAAATACGAGGGAAATATGTTGTTTGTTGGGTCTTACCGTCCAAAGTGGGGAAGAACATGCTCTCCACCCCGTCATTGTGTCTGCTAGACTTGTGCATGTCAAACAGTGTCAGCGTCTTGTATTCCTGGTCGCAGCCGGTGCAGATGAAGCCCATGGCCAACTTTATAACAACCTTCTGGGGGTAT
This sequence comes from Cenopis cana, assembly GCA_951800055.1. Lineage (NCBI taxonomy): Eukaryota > Metazoa > Arthropoda > Insecta > Lepidoptera > Tortricidae > Cenopis > Cenopis cana. Next base: position 4,159,705 of record OX637498.1, on the reverse strand, counting down.
TACCCCAATCAAGCTGCGTCAAATACGAGGGAAATATGTTGTTTGTTGGGTCTTACCGTCCAAAGTGGGGAAGAACATGCTCTCCACCCCGTCATTGTGTCTGCTAGACTTGTGCATGTCAAACAGTGTCAGCGTCTTGTATTCCTGGTCGCAGCCGGTGCAGATGAAGCCCATGGCCAACTTTATAACAACCTTCTGGGGGTATTACCCCAATCAAGCTGCGTCAAATACGAGGGAAATATGTTGTTTGTTGGGTCTTACCGTCCAAAGTGGGGAAGAACATGCTCTCCACCCCGTCATTGTGTCTGCTAGACTTGTGCATGTCAAACAGTGTCAGCGTCTTGTATTCCTGGTCGCAGCCGGTGCAGATGAAGCCCATGGCCAACTTTATAACAACCTTCTGGGGGTATTACCCCAATCAAGCTGCGTCAAATACGAGGGAAATATGTTGTTTGTTGGGTCTTACCGTCCAAAGTGGGGAAGAACATGCTCTCCACCCCGTCATTGTGTCTGCTAGACTTGTGCATGTCAAACAGTGTCAGCGTCTTGTATTCCTGGTCGCAGCCGGTGCAGATGAAGCCCATGGCCAACTTTATAACAACCTTCTGGGGGTATTTCCCCAATCAAGCTGCGTCAAATACGAGGGAAATATGTTGTTTGTTGGGTCTTACCGTCCAAAGTGGGGAAGAACATGCTCTCCACCCCGTCATTGTGTCTGCTAGACTTGTGCATGTCAAACAGTGTCAGCGTCTTGTATTCCTGGTCGCAGCCGGTGCAGATGAAGCCCATGGCCAACTTTATAACAACCTTCTGGGGGTATTTCCCCAATCAAGCTGCGTCAAATACGAGGGAAATATGTTGTTTGTTGGGTCTTACCGTCCAAAGTGGGGAAGAACATGCTCTCCACCCCGTCATTGTGTCTGCTAGACTTGTGCATGTCAAACAGTGTCAGCGTCTTGTATTCCTGGTCGCAGCCGGTGCAGATGAAGCCCATGGCCAACTTGAGGTGTCCGGCGCAGGGGTGGACGTTGCTGTCCACGGCTATGTTGCAAATAGTGCAGATTTCGATGCGGCTCGGTTTTGGCAGGAGCGGCCTGTAAACATGTGAAGTGTTAAACTATTTTGAAAGTGAAAGAATTGTTTTAGGTAGGGTAGAGTAGGTGAGTTACCAAGGTGCAGTTACATGGACCAAATAAGAGAAACAGTTGGCGTCGTGTCGTATCAAGAAGTCAAAGGGCTGGCGTGCGAGAGGGAAAAATACTCCACCATATTTGATGATGTGAGTAGGTGAGTGTATAGGTCATTATTTATTATTAAGAGTTTCACTCTTGTCGTTGCAGGTCTCTCCAGTCCGTTCTACTTAAGGCGCAGGGGTGGGCAAGGCATCTCCATACAAACTCTGTGCACGTTTTATTCGTAGGTTTTGGCACTAACGAATGTAATATTTTTTTTGGATGTAAGTATTAGATATGCGAATTTTTCAAAAAAATGAATAAAATTAGAAATAATATCAATGAAAAAAAAATACATTACAAAATAGCTAACAGAAAAATAAGCATACTGATCAAAAATCATAACTTTAATGCAAACACAAACGAAGAAAATCCTGCACAAAGTTTGTATGGAGACAGCTCGCCCTACCCCTCCTCTTAACGCCAGTTCGGTTCGTCAGTTCGGTTATCGAGTATCGTTATTTTTAATTGATGTGCGGGCAACGCCGTCGTCAAAAACGAGCCATCTGGCAGCAGGTTTACTGCAATTCTTGCCAAATCACGCTATTAAGTAGCAAATACCATAAACTATTTAAAACAATTGAGGAACATTATGCATAACAAGAACTCTGAAAGAAATTGATTAATATCCTGTTAATTTATTTTATTTTATTAGCGAAACTGTTTACGAACTTGGAATTTTGTTCACACGTTTGTGATGGGATATATACTTACGCGTGCGGTCCCGAATGGTACTTCTCTATATGCTTATTCGCCATAAAGTACACAGCGAACCGTCTCAAACATATCGGGCACGCAAACTCTGTCTTCCTCTGCACTTGTTTCTTCAATCTCTCATCTTTCGCACTCGATTCTGAGGATTCCGAAGCTGTCCCCATAAAGTCACTGTCTTCTTGAAGCACTTTCTCCACTTCTCTTGTGTTCAGAGATCTTTCTAGAGGTTTTAGTTTAGGAGCTTGTAAGCTTTCAGGGCTCCTTACAGTAATTTGGGGAACATGCGGTTTGGGCGACGATTTTGGTTTGTTGTTTGTGGGTTCCTTTTTGGGGTTGATGAGGTTGTTTTTGGCGTTTTTATGCGCGATCTGTTGGTGTGTTTGTAAGGCTTGCGGTGTGAGGCATTTTCTGCCGCAATACTCGCATTTTATAACTCCTTTCCGTTGACGGAGTCTCGTTGGTGCGCGGGTCATCTTAAAGTAAATATTAGTGTTTATTATTTAGGCACGATTGTCACTAAAGCCCCCCGGCTTTAGTGACAATCGTGCCGTCCCCTAGTGAATCCCCATTCACTAGGGGAAAAATGTCCCACGACATGTGTCGGCGACATGTGAAGCGAAGCCGGCCGATTTCGCCTGACATATCTGGCGACGTCGCACGACTTATGTCCGTTAGCGACGTCAGGTGAAGTCGTGCGACTTCGCGAAACTTCGCCTGACATATCTGGCGACATCGCGCGACTTATTTCCGAATCGACGTCATGTTGCCAGACATGTCGAGCGAAGTCCGGCAACGTCGCGCTACTTCACCAGACGTCGCTGGCGACACATGTCGCAGAACATTTTTCCCTTAGTGAATCCCCGGCTTACATCCATACTGATATTATAAATGCGAAAGTGTGTCTGTCTGTTATCTCTTCACACCTAAACCTGTCTGTTTGTATGGAAGTGCGATAACTAGGTAAGCACCATTATAAAAAATAACAATTAAATTCTATCGCGATGATAAAGTTCCACGCGGAAGAAGTCGCGGGCAAAAACTAGTTGCATATAAAATGCTGATAATACGAAAGAAAACTGTAGCCCGCGGGTACGCAATGACAGTTGACGTAAAATATGTTTTTTTGTCACCGTAGTGCTTGTAAAATTAAAATTCCATGTACAGGAATATAAAAGAGCACAAAATTACAAATAAATTCAAAGTCTACAAAACATATTTTAATGAAAGCTGTAAAGGTGTAAAAACTTACATTATCTGCATCTTTTTTAGCCTCTTCAGCTTCATCACCATTCTCCTCAACAGCCTCATCAATTTCTTCAATATCATCATCTCTTTCATCTTTAACATCCACTGATGTGTTTTCAGTTACTTTGTCATCAACTTTTTCATCAGTGTCACTCATTGCTTCACTTTTAGGTTCTACATCTTCCAACTTTTCTGATGATGATACAGACTTACGTATCAGTTTTACTTGCAGTTTTTTATTATCTTCCAGTTTTTTACCATCTCCAGCCTTTTCACTGCCTTCAGATTTATTACCTTCATCAGGCTTTTTGGCAGGAGATTCAGTATTGACTGGAGAATCTGATGTCCTGAAACGGAACGATAAGAATTCAATTATAATTATTTAAGAGCTTTAAACGTTGCCTGACAACAAATCAGACCTAGAGCTTATGAAGTTATGACAGTTATGACATCAACCTTCACTGTAAAGTCAAAATTGGTCAAAATCTACTTTTATTATCTTATATCACTTTTTTCACTGTAAATAAATAAATATTTGCGGACAATCTTACACAACTCAACCTAGTCCCAAACTAAGCAAAGCCTGTACTATGGGTACTAAGCGACAATATACATACTTATATAGATAAATAGATACTTAAATACATAGAAAACATCCAAGACCCAAGAACAAATATTCATGCTCATCATCACACAAATAAGAGCCCTGGCCGGGATTCGAACCCGGGACCTTCAGCTTCGTAGGCAGGGTCACTACCAATTAATCTAAAACGGTCGAATTTGTAACTATAGCTTACCAAAAAATATCTGATTTTTGAGCTTTTACAAAAATAAGTCCTTTCTTAGGCCGTAGTATCTAATCTAATAGAACAGTAGGTTTTGCCTGAGAATAAGAAATAGACTTTAAAGTATTTTTTTTTTATCAAAATGAAAATTGGAAAATTCAACACCACAGGTAGGTTCAGAAGTTGTAACAGCTTCATGGTAGATGTCGCTACGAGCCTCCCTAATAATAATAAGGCTTAATAGATGAGTGTTAAGATTGAAAAATTCACCATTACAAGGGATACCATGGTGGGAGCCTCCCTAATAATAATAAGGCTTAATAGATGAGTGTTAAGATTGAAAAATTCACCATTACAAGGGATACCATGGTGGCTCAATTGGTAGAGCAATGGACCGATTCCTGAGGTCGTCGGTTCAAATCCCACCTGTGGTGTTGAATTTTTCAATTTTCACTTTGATCTTATGTGACATGTATATTGTTTTAACCTGTTTTGTGTACAATAAAGTGCTTACATACATACATACATATTTTAAAAAATTGAGTATTTCGCTAGCGGACGCATCCGCTTAACAAACATTTAAAGTTAGACTTTAATGGTTTTGAATTAGGGCTTACTTTTGTTGGGACCTATTCATCAACCTCTCCATCCTCGCCCTGGCGAGCGTTGGGCTGACTCGCTTGTTCGGGAACTGCCATGGTAAGTTCTGTGAAGGTACAGCTGACCTTTTCAGCCTCTTTACTTTGGAACCGCCAACATCTAAAATGTAACATAGATAAAGTCAACTAAATCAAATCATGCACCTTTTTAGAGACCCTATTATCAAGACTCCGCTGTCTGTCTGTCCATCTGTCACCAGGCTGTATCTCATGAACCGTGATAGTTAGACAGTTGAAATTTTCACAGATGATGTATTTCTGTTGCCGCTATAATAACAAATACTAAAAAAACAGGATACAATAAATCTTTAAGGGGCTCCCATACAACACACATGATTTTTTTGCAGTTTTTATAGATAACGGTACGGAACCCTTTGTGCGCAAGTCCGACTCACACTTTTTGGAGTCTATGCAATGTATGACCCGAGGATATGTGTCCAATGTACTTGAAATTCACTGGCTGTACGAGGGGTGATCCAAAAGTAATGATAATGAAATACTTTCAGTGGCTGAAAAAAGCAAAAAGAGGTTTTATTTTTTAAGGCAGTTCTTGGCCAGTAAATTAAAAAAATATATGTAAAAAAATTGATATCTGTCACTGAAATAAATTTATTTATTCGTGAGTTGTCGGAATAAATGCGTGGAAATGGAAAAATCTGAAGTGAGAGCCGTTATTAAGTACTTCTGTTTGAAAAAAATGTGTACTAAAGATATACATGTTGAATTGGTTGGAACATCAGGGGACTCTGCTCCTCCGTATTCTACAGTTGCACACTGGTGCAAGGAGTTTAACTTGGGTAGAACATCTTGTAAAGACGAACACCGCGAGGGCTGGCCTTCCATCGTCCGCACTGAGAATAATGTCAAAAAAATAGAAGATTTAGTTTAACTGATAGAAGAGTGACAATCAGACATTTAAATGAGGTCACAGGGATCTCGTATGGCAGCATTCAAAGAATCTTAACCCAAGAATTGCACATGAATAAAGTATCCGCTCGTTCGGTGCCTAGAATGTTCCACCCAGACAACAACGGACCTCCTCATAAGGCCAGGTGTTGCAATGGCTGCAATCCGGGATGCGGGTTTCGAATTGGTGGAACACCCCCCTATTCGCCAGACCTAACCCCCAGCTACTTTTATCTGTTTCCACGGCTGAAGGAAAATCTCCGAGTCTAAATTTTTTTGAATGACAGTGAGGTTATGGCCGCTGTGGAGGCTTATTTGGAGAGTCCAAACAAAGATTTTTTTTTAAATGGAATTCGTAGTCTGGAGAAAAGATGGCATAGGTGTGTAGACTTGTTAGGAGACTACGTTAAGAAATAAATTTAGTTTTTGAACACATGTGTTGTTTTACATACTCGTTATCATTACTTTTGGATCACCCCTCGTACATTATTGCTAATATACTAATAATGATCTGTTGAGAATGATAATTTGCCAAGACAGTGATATTAAAAAATATACTGAATATAGAATATTTTGCTGAATATTCAGTGAGACTTTACTTTGCAATGAACTGTCATAGCTATAATAATAAAATAAGTATACATTAAAAAAAAAACATGTACCTATTTTTTTCTAGTTTTTAAAGAATGCTCCAAACGCCTTGTGGAGGTAACGCGTGACCGGAAGGCTGGATCATACCTGGCGCAGAGGATCAGCATTGCCATCCAGCGTGGCAATGCTGCCAGCCTTCTGGGCACGCTGCCCCCACAAGGTGATTTGGGGCAAATTTTTTATTTGTAAGTTAGTTTATTTGTAAGTTAGTTTATTTGTAAGTTAGTTTATAATTTTAGAGTTTAGTTTTTAAATATTGTCAATGTATTTATTTGTAGAGTAAATTTGTATATTGTTACTGTGCCTAATAAATATTGTGTACCTATGGATGTTAACAAAAAAGTAACTACAAAACCTAGCTGTGAAAATACAAATCAATTGGAATCCAGAATAACAAAGGACAAACAAAAATGAAAACGTTTTGTAATCCTTCAATGCAAATAGTAGAAATCTGAATAATTATATTGTAAATATTATAATTCAAAGCAAGGTGGTATTTTAATGTATAATACTGCAGTTTGAGCCAATACGAAGTGCCACAGATACAACTGAAATACACTACGCAGAAATTAGAACAGTGCCACATACTCCAAGCTAAGGTTATGTATATGTTTCAACCACTGTTATTTTCAAGTTCTGAAGCAAATAGCACGATTCTAACACTAAAATACTTCAGTATAAGAAAATATTGAATTGTACTAATACTTTCCTACTAATTACTAGTAAAATCTTGAAATAAATGACGAGAAAAATTGTATGCAGTAAATAGTTAATGACACTTTTAATGAGTATAATATAAGTACCTGATATAATGTAATCATTTTTTACGAAATGCCGGCTACAAACTTGCATATTCTGAGTAATTCCTTTCTCAATTTTGATTGCATCGGTCCATTTTTTCCTCTGCGCTTCTTCTTTCGGAAAGCGGAACAGTGTTGTTTCGTTCGTTGGCCGTGATTTGCATTGCGGCACGCAGCACTGTGTATTAGACTTGGAATTCTCGATTTTTCCCATATTCAGTATTTGTTATAACATTACAGTAATAAAATCAGTGGTATTTGTTCACTTTACTGTAGCGCGAAATAGCATAGCAGATCGACGCCATCCACAGTTTGACAGATTTGCATTTGACATGTCACTTTTTTAGGTGCGTTCAGAAACTAGTATTGTATAGCGATAGCCCTTGTAAAGTCGCAGCTTCACGGCGAACTACAAATTATAAAATAGAAGGAGAAAAATTACATGGGCGACTTTAGGATCTTTTTTCTAAGAGAAAGAAATAAAATAATAACATTTCACGTGGGACACGAACTAAAAGCTTCTCGGGCGCGAATTAATATTACGTCACGTTTGTCAAAACGACAAATTTTTAAGACATACACAGAAAAACATTTTCAAAACAAACATTTTCGTTAAAATCAAATTAAAATCTAAAAGTATAATCGCAAATCACCACTCAACAAATGCACAACGTGACCCATATAACTCTACTTGCAATATGCTCAGCAAAACCTGCTTGATTCTTTTGGTGGCTGTTATATTGGTAGCCCACATGGTAGCCATTGCCGAAGCGAAATGGACGAGGCACCGTCCCTGCGACTCTTTCTGCAACCGTACAGATATGGTGAAGATGTTGTGTTGCAGACTGCAGGGACACGTACTCTACGCGACGTGTGAGCGTGGCCGTATGTATTGTCTATAAAGTGAATTACAATAAATTTCTGTGATTTCATTGTTGAAGCATTAGGTACTTTGTTCATACCCTATCCCGATAATGTTCAAGTCGCTTGAAGCCATGTCCAATAAACGGCTCGCACCAGTGGTGTAGGTACCTACCTAGGTAGGTAGAAATTTCATAGGGCTGGTATCCACTATCCAGTGAACCTGGGGATAACCGTGTTACCGATGCCTTTGGATGATCCAATAATCATCTTGAGATACTCGTCAGTAGCGGATACTCTTGACCTGGCTTCTAAGTTATTAAAGGCTGGCGTCCACTAGGCTCGCCGAGCCGAGTCGAATCGAATCGAAATAATTCGCCTTCATACATTAACTATGAAAGTGCGTCTATTCGGTCGATTCGATTCGGCTCTGCGTCAATCGACGCACTTTCATAGTTAATGTATGGAGGCGAATTATTTTCGATTCGATTCGACTCGCCTCGGCGAGCCTAGTGGACGTCAGCCTTTAGTCGGTATATTCTTCGGTGCTCCAAGACGGATGGTGCTTTTTGCCTAAAAATTAGGACATGACGATTTTTTGGGTTGAATAAAATAATCCATAAGTAAACTCAATTTTCTTTTATTATTGTTACCATGACCACACAGCGAGACCATTTTTAAATTGTTTAAAAAGAAAAAAAACGCGCCAAAGAATCATAAATAATGTCCTTTGCTGGATGCGGCGTCAGAACGATCCGATAACGACAGTTCGTATATCTATATCTCTACTCGAACAAGGCAAGTGCGATAGAGATATTCGTGGTTCTAAAGCGCTGTATTCACCATCTATCCCGGCTGTATGTCAGCTTAAGGGGTGCTACCGCGAACAACAAACGAAGTTTTCCGTCCCTGTCGCACTTACGCACAGACTTGCAAGTGCGACAGAGAGAGAACATTTCGTTTGTGGCTCGCGGTAGCACCCAAGGCCGCGGTGCTGGGTGTAGCATACACACTATCGTGCACGCATCCAGCGTGAGCAGCAGGGTTGCCAGATGGTCACATTTGTCACGGTTTTCGTGACTTTTGGTCTTGTTTCTTAGTGCGTTGCTTGTGATTTTTAGACAATTTTCGTGACTTTAAGCTAGATGAGTTCCTAAATAACATGTATTGCAAATTGTATAAAATCGTCTAGCTTAAAGTCACGAAAATTGTCTAAAAATCACAAGCCACGCACTAACAAACAAGACCAAAAGTCACGAAAACCGTGGCAAATGTGACCATCTGGCAACCCTGCTGCTCACGCTGGATTTGTGCACGATAGTGTGTATGCTACACCCAGCACCGCGGCCTTGAGCTCACATACAGCCGGGATAGATGGTGAATACAGCGCTTAAGGTCGCCCGGTTTTGGGGCTTGTTATCCACCGTCTGGCCAACAGTCCATCCTGCCATTATACCGGCAGTCGACATGGCGCCTCGCGTACCCATGAGCTCGGCAGCACTCGTCCTTCTCGGAGATGCTTCTGTTGCACACTTCGTTGCACTCATCCACGATCACTGCTTCAGTTTTCAAAATGGCGGCCGCGAGGACCAGCATAATCAGAGCTGTTTTCAATACTGCCATGTTTAGCTGTTTGATGCGTGTGTTGAGATTTCTGCCCATTTTATATGCGTTGAAAGGGAAAAGTAGGTTGTTACGATGTATTTCCTTGAGGGTAATTCTGAGTTCTATATCACGTCGGTGGCAAATAATGTACATTGTACGGCGCGCCTGATGGTAAGGGTTACCGTAGCTTATGGACGCTTGCTACTACACGGGACTCGCATGTTTTGCCGACCCTTTTAACCTCTTGACCGCCACAGTCAGGTCACGTATATATGACAACGCCATTGTCATGTATAGCTGGCAACAAGTAAAGGCAACCTAATACGTGCTATCTAGGTAATTTAATGTGGCGGTCAAGAGGTTATAACGTGTACAGGTAGGTAAATTTTACTTCGTTAATTCCCAGTAATCCCGCAGACAAAGTTCCGTGGCGGAACTAGTGGGACTTTTAGTAGGTTAACTGGCAGAGATAAGTTCGCCTTTGTACATGTTTTGTATTTATTTTTTTCTTTTTATTGTGTATAAAGTACTTAGTTACATACAATAGTTCCGTTCCCATTGGCGGTTCTGTTCTGGCGCTTCGCCGGTCGCTGCCGCGGCACGCTCGCTTCTCTCGCTCGGCTCGCGTGCTGTAAGGTCATTGTTTTACTAACACTCCCCCTCGCTTCGCTCGTCGTCGTACCTACACCGACCTGCCTTAGAGTAGGACTGGACGAAAAAGTAAGATGATTGATTGATTGACTGAAAAGTCCGAACATTAGGAACGGAACCAATGTAATGGGAAAAAAGTCTCACTAGTTCCGCCACGGAACTTCTTCCACGGGACTACTTGAACTGAAACCTCACGGTTTTAACGCCGTAGGTAAGGTACCAATAGTAACAACCGATTAATTATCGATTCAATTAGTAAGATGTAATAGTTATGGAAATAGAATCGCCCTCCATTAATAATTTAAAAGCCATGTGATGATAACCTGCGCGACAAGATCCCCAGATTCTGGTAGGGCTTGCAATATCGGACAGTTTTTCAATTCCGGAATTGCCTCCGATATTGGCCTCCAATTCCGGAATTCCGGAACTGGTTCCGGAATTGGAATTTACCTTTTTCAACTAAATTGATGTCACAAAAATGTACTAAAAATGCAATGATTATCGTTTTATAGGCAATATCCAGATAGGTATAGCCTGTATTTTGATAATTAGTTAAAAAAATAAAGATATTTCGTACTTTGCCTTACCACATGGTCATTTTCAATTTACTCTTTCACTTTACTAAATTAACGGCTTTCCGGGATCAAATGAGCTGAGTACTAAATGTGGTTCATTAGTAGTCATATATGGCCATTATAAGCACTAAACTCGTGATTTTCGAAAAAAATGCACCAAGTTTCATGGGGGGTAAATTCCGTCTTACTGGAAGGGGGTACGCCGAATCAATTAATCAATGTTTTATTTGCATAATTCGTGTTTGTGGGCTATGACTGCTATGAGAACTGCACCTTGTTGATTCGACCGAAACCTGGCAGTAAGTATGCAACTACAATCTCTGCAGCGGTGCAGGGGCCCGATTTTTGAGTGTCGAATGCTCGACTTTTCACTCGAGATCTGTCAAAAAACTATGAAGTTTTGACAGATGTCGAATGAAAATTCGAGCGGTCGACACTCAAAAATCGGTCCCCTGGTCATTGTGGTGTGGCGCTCTTTGGGGGGCCTATGTCCAGCAGTGGACGTCTTTCACCTGAAATGACGATGATGATTATGGTAAAGAATATTTGTTGTGTATATTTGTGTATGTTTGTGTAGATATACTTGTATCTATTCACAAAATGTTTATGAGTCTGGTGAAAGGTGAACATTCCTTAGTTTGAGATTGTGAACTTTAAGAATAAACATACAACATACTCTATTTTCTCTCTCTAAATTCATCAAATCCAATTCCGGAATTTCCGATATTTCGAGTGTCCCAATTCCGGAATTGTTTTATCGGAAAAATTGCCCGTGATGCCGGAATTTCGAGATTCTGGAATTCCGGAATGCAAGCCCTACCCCAGATGTCGATAATGAGGATAATCTTGCGTAAATATTGTAAGGTAACAGGGAAAATAATAATGAAATGACTCATTAAGTTGGTATGTACACAAACAAAGCGGCCCCTTAGGCTGGGTTGCACCAAACCGTCTGTAATCGTAAGCGGTGTTCGTCAAATCTGATTGTATGGAAAGTTTGACAAGTTTCTATGGGATGACAGCTGCCGGCGCCATATTTGACGATGACCGGTCTGTGATCGTAGGTACTACTTTAGTACAGTACAGTGCCAACCACTTGAATAGCCTCACCTATATATTATGAGTATTCTAATTTATAATTTAGAAAATATTATGGATGTACGGAAAAAATTACATGAATTCAAGCTTAACAGTGATATCCACGACTACAACACTAAAAGTAAACACAAGATTGTAGTGAAGGCCAGTCGTCTCCGAAAGGTTAGCACGTCGTTTGTGGGGAACTGTACCTATACGATTTTATAACAAAATACCTATCGAAACAGTTAATTTGCCAAACACTAAATTTAAGTCTTATGATAAACGTTATTTGCTAAACCAAGCGTATTATACTGTCAACGATTTCTTAAATGACAAAAATGCTTTTAAGCCAGTTGTAGTTTAATATTGTTAGATTTAATACAGCTATGTTTATCTTAGCGTAAATCCTTGTACTCGTATACTAGTTGCGTTACGTTCTATTTAACATGATGCTGTTTCTCGCCGAAAAGTCGATTTAATCTTTGCTATGTTTTTATTTACTTAACTCAAAAATTATCCCATCGTGAGATAGCTAAAAAAATAGGTCGCAGCCCAAAAGTTATTAATAATTATGTTAAAAATAAGGAAAACTATGGATACCAGTATAAAGTAGGTACGCACAAAATTTGCCACTACGGATCGTGAACGTCGTCTTATTTTGCTTCAAATTCCACAAAGACCGCCAGGCAAATAGCTACTGAAATAAATACTCTCTACAGTTCGACGGATTATTAGAACATCATCTTACTTAAGGCGCTACATTGAGAAATTTGGAGACTGAAACGCTGTCCTGCCCAGACTAGCAAACAGTATATAGGGGCTGATTTTCAGATATATGATTCTTGACTATATGATTGTGGTACAATGTAGTTACTGACAATAGCGAAACATGATTGCTTAAAATTTTCTCGATAGAAAATAAATCCAAAGTTGGGTCTATATTTTCCTTTTTTCCTCAGCCTACTAAAACAACGCATTATTAAAAGACACGATTAAGTTAATATAATGGTATTTTACCTCATCTAGGTACTCCATTCATTCCAAAAAGCCATTCTCGGAGAGGGTTGCATCTCGTTTTGCCGTGAGCGAAAAACAAAGGGTGTCTCTTTCAATCGATATATCGCCTTAATCTATGTATCTATTTGTGCAGTATCAGGACTACTTTAGTATATACATTGTAGTCTTTGCTCAGAACACCAGTATGAGTTTCAATTGTTTAAGAGGCTGACAAGACCTAATTTTGTTGAAATTGATGTTATTTAAGCAGTTTTTTAAGAAAAACTATTTGTTCTAAGACATAAAAAAAAAATGTTAATATTCATCATATTCCATAGACCGTGTACGGGCTCGATATATAATTGGACGAAATCGGCTCGATAGAAAATAATTGCAAAGATTGGTCTTAAAATCATCATTAAACGGTTCTATGTCTTTATTTTTATTACGTATGGGTCTGCAATTAAAAACATGAAGTCAACATATTCATACCTAAACCGCCAACGAGTCATATTTCACAAATAATCCACACTTTTTTATTTCTATATTATTATAGTATTTAGTTGGTATTCTACGCGCAGAGCTTCCGTAAAGAGCGGGATGGTTAATTGGAAACTCACGCGTGTTAGAGCGGGACTTTTTTTAAGTCTTGTCAGCCCCTTAACATGCACGGCCCGCTACAGGCCCGACTCGAGCGTCCACTCAGGCCTTACGCTTAGGATCCTCTTTCTACGTAAAGGCCTGCGCTAATACATTAGCGCCGCCAATAGCTCGACACCCACACCTCAGATTCCACTGACACCTCAGATTCAGCTGAAGCCATTCAACCAATCTCACTGTTGCGCAAGCTCTTAGAGTATTGCAGTGTTTAAGCCGCCCGCGTGGTCGTGTCGGAGGTTTTCCCTGTATTTTCCCCAGCCCAGGCCACTATCCAACCGCGCGTTTTTTTTTTTTTATGGAACCGCGCTCATGGCGCATTCAGCCAAAACCGCGCACCTCTATCGCTTTATTGGGAGGGCCTAACAGCCAGTCAGGTTAAAAAAACCGGCCATGTGCGTGTCGGGCCACGCGCTAGGTAGGGTTCCGTAGTCGTCCACCCGTTACATTATGTGGACTAAAAAGTTCGCAAACTTATATTGACTATGTTTTTGACAGAATTAACAACATTATCTAAGGTATCAATGGAAATTGTACGAAAGTTTGCTTTTGCAAAGTACATTTCTGAAGTTCGACTATTACTCGTTAACTAGTAATGTCTACTTAGCTGTGATAGTTTTCCTTTTAAATTTATCGTATATACTACTACCATGATTTTTTTCACATGCCTAGTAGCCGCCGTTTAGCTGGCAGGGGGGGGGGGGGGGGGGGGGGGACACTTGACCATAACAAAAATTATCACTTCAAGGCTTAATATCACGCCAACCTATTCTTTAATCAAAAAATGCTTTTAGAAACCTTATAATATTTTTAAAAGAGCTATCCAACGATATCCCACACGATGGGGTTTGGCAGAAAAAAAAATTGCACCACCACTTTACATGTATGGGGAGGTACTAGGGTTGCCAACCGTCCCGCCTCAGGCGGGACGTCCCGTTTCCAGCACCCTAGGCGATGCGTCCCGCAAAGGATGCGTGCGGGACGCCAATTGTCCCGCTTTCAAGCCTTGGCTGAATTATAGGAACTGGAGCGAACATTTTGTTTCATTTCAGGAAAGGGTGCACAACTTCGATAAGTGAAAATAAGTAATTTGTATCCCGCTCCCGGAGGACCGTACTCGTAATAAGATAATTTTAGCTCGGAAATCATCCACTAAGAACGTATATCTCGCGGGAATAAATAATGTGTCCTACATCACAATTATACGTTAACAATATTGATACGAGTGCGTGAGTCCCGCATTTTTTTGCCAAGTCCCGCAATTCTACAACAAATGTCCCGCAAATCGGAGCACATAAGTTGGCAACCCTAGGAGGTACCCTAAAAAAAATTTTTTTTAAAGGTTTTATTCTACCGTTTTGTTGGCGTCATTGATATGTATACTCATGCCAAATTACAGCTTTCTAGTATTAACGGCTACTGAGAAAAACGGGGGTCGGACGGACGGACGGACGGACGGACATGGCGAAACTATAAGGGTTCCTTGTTTACTACGGAACCCTAAAAAAATAGCGCTATCTATAAAAGTGTTCACAGAGCGCGCTATTGAGTTATTATTTATTTAATAATCAGGATATAAAAACATACAATTAACGGGGTCTCACAAAACTGTGACTTAGTAGTTAGTATAGTAGTAGTAGTGAGTACTTAAGGCGCCTGTAGAGGCAAGCACTCTCCATACAAACTTTGTGCAAGTTTTTCTTTGCTTGTGTTTGCATTAAACTTATGATTTTTGGTCAGTATGCTTATTTTTCTGTTATCCAGACCCTCAAGAAAAAAAAAACGTTTTTATTTTTATTTTTTTGTATTTTTTAATATGTTTTTGATTTTTTGTATTTTTTAATTATTATTTTTTTTGAAATTTTTGAATTTTTTGCTCGACATTCTTCGTATATCCAATATTAACAACCAAAAAAAAATTATATGCGGGAGTTGCAAAACCGACCAATAAAACTTGCACAGAGTTTGTATGGAGAAGGCCTTGCCTCTACAGGCGCCTTAAATAAAACAAAACATTATTAGCAAACTAAATATAATTGAGACACAGCGTTCAGGTGACAACAAATGCTTTTGAGACCGAAACTATATCTGACAAACAATTTTGACTAATCCAACGAAAGTACTTTTTTCTTTTCCCAAAACTAGGGTAAATGCGGCTATAACTGACACGTTTTACACTTATTATCAACTACATAATCAACACATATTTCATAAAAATACTATTGAAATAATTACGAGGAGATCTTTACTTGAAACAAAATATACTTAATATTACGTCAGTAAAAAAACAAAACTTCATTATAACATCGACATTCCAATCTCTTCATATGAAGTTGTTGAGTGCCAGTATAGTAATAATTATTTAAAATGTCCGACATTTTATAAAACTTGTCATTGGACTTTGAATCTTCACGCTTGGACAGTAAAGTCGCTTTTTGAACGGCCTAATTTGATACAACTCGGACAGTTCAAATAATTTTAAGTACACCTGTCATTAACGAAACATGACAAGAGACGATAACAGGCTGATTAAGAAACCTATCCCTATCGCGAACCGAAAACGAAATATTTGCCTCTCAATCGCATAAAAAAATGGCCGCCATTTTGATTTTTTTTGTTGTTGGACTAATAAGTAGATTTCGCGTTACAGAGAGACTTCTTTTTCAGTTCGGGATAAGTACACAAGAGATGTGATTAGAAATGACAAGACATGTTAGAAAAATTGAAGATATATACCTAGTTAATATCAAACTTTCTAGTTTCAAGTCAGAAAAAATATGACAACGTACAATTATTGAGTCGGAAAAATATTCCCGATAACATTTCCTCGACCAGCTGTAGATATTACACAGTTTAATTCATTTTTACTTCAAGATTTACTTTCTTCCAGATTAGATTGAGATATTGTGCGTTTCTACATACACTCACCGGCAATAAAATTGGCCCAAATTAGAAAAATGCATTTATTTTTTTTCGTCTATAGGCAATTGTTTTCGATAGTCTTATGTTTAAGAGGTATGATTAGCATGAGATTAACATTAATTAATTGAGATGTCAGTTATTTAAGACGAATTAAGGAGAACAAGTAAATGGAGCGGGTTAAGAAAAACATCACATCATAGTGATCATAGTTTGAAATCACGAAAAGTTTTTGGGCCAAATTTTCTGCCGGAGAGTAGGTATCAGTGGCGGAGCGTCCATGCAACTCGATTCCCACCGGCTTGCCTAATTTTCAGCCAGTCCAGTTCTTTTACTACGGCTCATGAAGAATAAGAAAGGCAAATTATTTCCGGCTCCCCTAAGAATATTTTTGACGCGCCGCCACTGGTAGGTATGTTAAGTTAAAGGGGACCATTTACATCTAAACATGTTCATTGTACGCTTTAGCTGCCATCATATTTATTATATTAGATACAAACATAACTAGAAAATAAAATACATTTTCACATTCACACCTGCAATTCAGAAAAGATTAATTGCTGCCCTCGTTTGAGGGCAGCAATGTCTCTTTTTTTCCTCATAGAAGGTGTCAAAAGTATTATGTGCCAGTCGGTAGAAATAGTAGATTGTGTCACAAGGGAGCAAAATGACATATTTACGGCGTGGGCGTAACTTGAATCCTGAACGAAGAGAAGGATTATATAATAGAATCCTGAGCGTAGCGAGGGATTCTAAAATAGAATCCTGAGCGTAGTGAGGGATTCAAGAATGAACGCCCAAGGTGGAAATAATTTTATGTCACACCTGGCCATAAAGTGGCCATTATCGCACGCTCCGCGCGCGAAAAAACCCACTTCCTGGCCAGGAGGTGACATAAAATTTTGTACTTACCACGGGCGATAATAAAGAAAGCCTCATATCGCATATTTATCGCCCTTGCCTTCGGCTCGGGCGTAAAATACCTGCGATCTGAGACACTCTTTGTTTTATCGCCCTTGGTAAGTAATGTACTATTGCTTCCATGTGACACATACTGCTTTTCACATCACCTATTGAGGATAATGAAAGACCTGAAATAACAATGGTTGTGCATTTATTTTATCAAAATCGATACTAATAACTTATTACTCGTTACAGAAAAGTGCCACTTTGATCCTTCCTAGCAGGGAAGAAAAGTGCCATTTTGATCCCTCCTAGCAGGGAAGAAAAAGCCCTTATCCGAATAGGTGATGTGAAAAATTATTTGAAAGCCTTCTCATGTATTAGCAGCGGGCGTCATAGGCATAGGTGGCGTGAAAAGCAGTATGTGTCACACGGTAGGTAAAATTATTTCCATCTTGGGTGTAAACACTTAAATCCCTCGCTACAATCAAGATTCAATATAACGCCCTCGCTACGCTCAGGATTCTACCACATTGCCACATTGAGCGCTGTAGCGGGGCGGGCGCAGTTTATGCGCGGGCCTGCGCTGATCTGCATGTACGGCACGTTATGAGCTATGTCACACGACAACGCGACACCTTTAGTGTAAGGCCCGAGTGGATGCTCGGAGCGGAGCGTTCGGCGGGGCGTGCAGAGGGGCGGGCGAGCGTGCATACAATTTGTGCAGCGGCGACTCTGGACACCAGTATGAGTTTCAATTGTTTAAACTGGGAATTGGGATGTGGAAAATGGGACATTGGTAAAGATGAGGCCGACGATGAATAGAGCTCAACCGGAATATGCCTAGCCTATTCACTCGCTCTATATTTAAATAATGTTGTGACAGTACTTTTAATCAATCATTAAATATATTCTACAGTGTTTAAAATAAGAACAGTAGAAGTGGGACTATAAAAGCCAGTCTTACTGTTTGTTAAAAAAAAGTAGAATTTTTTACCACTATACCTACATAATTAACATAATATATTATTTATTATGCTAACTTATATATAAATTCATTTTCTTACTTATTTTATGTTTATAATAAATGACCTAGGTCTTAAAGTATTTCAATTAATTTGTTTTAAAATGTTAATACCTTAAACATTTTTTTAAATATTTATTGCCTTCGTAAAGAGAAAGTACAGTCGATTGTACAGACTCGTGTGTACTCGAGTTCGTGTAAGGATTGGCGGATAATAAACAGACACTGTAGCCTATAGACGCTTCAAAACTCCAGAGGAGTCACAAGCGCAAGCCGACCTTATTATTAACTTATAAAAAAAATCGGGTGTATCTTAAGAATTTGCGCTTTAAGATTGAGCTTGGCCATTTATTATATTGTCATAAACTAATAGCGTAAATATATAGCCTTGATCCTATATATATATGTATTATATGTACACATTTTGAGTTGAGTGGAAATGCACTGTATACATTTATATGACCGCGACAGTACTTGGTTACACGGTCCATTGAGTACACGGGTTTACTAATAAATCATGGTCGGGTACACGTGTACTTTGAGACTAATGCCAAATGTGCAGGTTTTCCTAAGATAATTGCTTAGATACGCAATACTCATATTACTCAGCTCATGCGAAAACCACTTCGTAACGCTGTTAACTCACACAGAGTACCCGTACACCCGAGTACCCTATAGGACAAGCGACGCAACGCTGTCCGACGGCAAATGTTAGCTATATCACCCGTGTGACGTAGGTCAAGACATTTGACTCCCGTACACCTAAGTATACACAAAGCTGAATTACAGGAGACTCGCATGGGAGTTTCATTACACTGCGGGTGACGGAGGTATAACGAGTTCAATCGCTCTATAAAAACCGCGCAATGTAGTTAAACTAGCAAGCGAGTCTCGTGCATGTGTATTGGGGGCCTTTACACCCGTGTACCCCAGTCGCACCCGTGTATCCTACTCACACCCGTGTACCCTACTCGAACACGAGCGACGCGCTCGCATACGACACGGATGAGTCTTGCGGCGTCATGCACTGCGAGGATTGCGCGTATTTGAGGAACTTGAGCGACATCTTTGGAGCGTTTGATGAGCTTTGCAGCTTCGATATGGCCTGCAGGGTAAAAAAAATAGGTTATTATTATCGGGGCAGCTAATACGATGACCTGGTAAATAGTATAAATCTGCGTACGGATAGCGCGTACATTGGCACGCGTAGTCGGTTACGCGTGTCCTGTTACGCCATATCCGTACTTGCAGCTACGCGTATATATACGCGTACAAGTACGCGTAGCTGCAAGTACGGACATGGCGTTCCAGGACACGCGTAACCGACTACGCGTGCCAATGTACGCGCAATCCGTACGCAGCTTAATATACCTAATAAATTAGCAGCTAAAATAATAACTAGGCATTGGTCGCCCCAGGGCCTACCCCGAACCGAAAACGAACGAAGTTCGAATATCTCCCTCTCTGTCGCACTTGCTAATTCGAGCGACAAAGAGTGAGATTTTCGAACTTCTTTAGTGTCGGTTCCCGGTAGGCCCCCAGGGAAAAGTAGCTATAACTAAGGTATTAATTTAGTACAAGGAAACCTCACGTGTATTTTTTTACTGCACCTACTTTTTTTTACTGCACAATTCTTTTTTACTGGTTTCGTGTGGGGAGGGGTCGTCCAAAACCTCACCAAAGATCACCAAGGGGGGAGGACGGATCTAAAAGTGGCCCAAAAAACCTCCAGGGCATAACCGGGAAAACCCTAGGATGACGAGATACCTACCGGGAAAACCCTAGGATGACGAGATACCTACCGGGAAAACCCTAGGATGACGAGTTACCTACCTGTAGCAAAACTCCTATGGGATGACGGCCGCATATAGTGTTGCCATATTTGTTGAGGTACTCCGTGAACGATCGAGGCTCCATCGTCTCTATGATGTCCATGCCCTGGAACCAACATTTTTTTTTTGACATTCTTACACAAATCAACATAGTCCCAAACTGAGCAAAGCTTGTACTATGGGTACTAAGCGAAGATACATACTTATATAGATAAATAGATACTTAAACACATACAAAACATCCAAGACCCAGGAACAAATATGCGTGCTCATCACTCAAATATATGCCCTGACCGGGATTCGAACGCAGGGTCACTACCAACTAAGCTAAAGCGGTCGTCAATTTTTTCATATTTGTGTTATTCATTGTAAGCACAAGGAAGGAGGGAAGTTATGAGGGTTAGGGCACAGCAAAATGTCATCTTGCTCGAATTTGGGGCAGCGCAACTGGGGAAGTACCTTGCAGAAAACTTCAGCCAGTATAACATTATTTACTATACAGAGTATAGTGTTGTGTTTCTGGAGGTGAGCAAGGTTACCAGAGCTCCCGAGGGTGCACTGTCTTAAGAGCGAGGGACCTAAGTAAATTTGTCCCTTCTGCTGTCAACACAGTGAATCCTCAAATTTATAAAGGACCGGCAACGCGTACGTGAATTCTTTGAGATGCGGGCGTCTATACGATTAACAAATCTATCCTTTGCCGTCATTCACACGTGTGTTTTCACACAGTTTACCTGTTTATCACGAACATGTTCTGAGGGTGTGAAGGGAACGTAAATGGCAGGTAGATAGGAAGCTAGCTACTTAAACGTTTACCTGTTTGTCGAGCCACTCGATGCTCTGGTACAACTGGCCCCGCGAAGAGTCCCGCCACGTATAACGGAATCTGCTTCCCCAGTGGCAGAAGTCGGACGATATTACAAAGAGGTTCTGAGGATCCGCTAGGTAAGGGGCTAAGATGGCGCCGTATCTGAAAAAAAGAATATTGTGTATTGGCGTGCGATTCGTAAATACTAACAATTTTATCGTTAGTACGCCATCTTTGCTATACACGTTGTCACATACACAGCGTTGTCGGACCCAACATATACAACTGTGTCCCATTACACATAAATAACAACCCGTTGACCCTAACACATCAAACCGAAACCGATGATAAGAACTGATGTAATAAATAGAATAATATATCTAGCCTTAGCCTTATATATTGTAATTATAATTTTTAAAATGACATGTAATTGTTGAGTACTTTTATGAATAAATGATCTGAATCTGAATCTGACACGGGAAACAAATCTAATATCAATATGACAAAATAATACTTATATAGTTTTAATAGGCGTATTTAGTGTTTTGTATTGAAGAACGAAAACATTGTTAGTATAAGCTTGTTAGGATATTCTTGAGCCATTTTCTAAATATTCTCATGATTTGTAAGCTAAATAAATTAAGAAATTATTGGAATGATCGTCAATGATGGCTCTAAACTTACTTGGCTTCTTTTTCAGGCGTCAACGATCCTACAAGTATGGGTATGATCGTAAAACCGGTTTTGTATCTGAAACAAACATCAATTTGTGTTAGTATTGACTATACTAACTGGTGGCTCTGTGATCTGTAGACATCGTGAGTGTACTTTTTGAAAATTTATGAAAACTGAATCCTTTAATTATGTATAAAGTCCATAATTATCGAACTCTGCTCACAAAATTTCACGAGAATCGGTTGACTTGATCGGTTGGTTCGGACCAACGTTTCTTTTTAGCCCAATGATTGACTGGTATAGATAGAATGCCTTAAGGCCGGCCAAGTCTGCCATTTGTATTGTGCAATAAAAATTAAAATAAATGCCCTGACCGGGATTGGAACCCGTAGCCTCTAGCTTCGTTGAAAGGCATTACAATACAATACAAATATTCTTTATTATTTTTTCTTTTTTAAATATTTTGTTTTATTCTTTACTTTTCTTTTTTTTTTTCAATACAAATATTTTTTACAAACTATGCTAAACTAGCCGTCAAATAAAGGCATGCACACATGCACACACGCATGCAATTTTATCCGTGTCATACTCGTGTTCGAATAGGGTACACGGGTGTGACTAGGATACACGGGTGTGAGTAGGGCACAAGGATGTAAAGGCCCCAATACACACGTACGAGACTCGCATGCGAGTTTAATTACATTGTGCGTTTTTATAGAGCGTTATACCTCCGTGACCCACAGTGTAATTAAACGTGTGTAAATAAGGCTTTGGAGTAGCCTTCGGGGTCAAAGGAATCTTGGCCAAGATGGGACTAGCAAATGACATAGAGTGTAGGATGTGTGGCGAGGATGACGAGACAATGGAACACTTATTGTGTGAATGTCACGCCCTTGCCAGACAGAGAATGAATGACTTTGGCAATGGTTACCCTGAACCAAAGGAATTCAGAGTACTCCCGCTGAACTCCATCATCCGGTTTGTGGAAATGTTGGAGGGCAGCTTGGAGTAGGTATAAAGTAGGGGGCAATTGCACAAAAGATCCCATTGAGTCGAAGTGCATCCGCAAGGGCCCTCATATAATGGGGCAGGCGGCGCAAAGCTCTGCATAGATGGCGCCACTAGAGTTTGTCACATCTCGATTGATGCACATTTAACTTTAAATATTGTACGTTTAAAATACCGTTATAAATAATAATAAGTATTAAACTTTGTATCTTAGGTCGAGACACTGTCGGTTAATGTTTCAAAGCCATTTAAATACAAAAGGTTTTGTTCAGACAGGAGCGTGTAAGTTATATTTTCGTAAACATATACTCGTCCGTTTAGCGCGATAAAAAGGATCCAAATGAAAAATACGGACGTCTGACTCTGGCACAGCTAAAAGCACTTTTACGGCAACGCGAGCAATCAGTAAAAGGACCGCAAAATTAAGGTGGTTGTAGAGGGAAAAATTAGGAAATTTCTGAAAAAAAAAAACTAATTATTAATGTATTAGTATGTGTTCCGTAAAATATACGTAATAATAAACATTATCACCAAATATCAAGTTCATAGGTCTCAGCCCAAAGAGAATAATGGGATTGGCGGCTGCCAAACTTTGCCACTAGGTGGCGCCACTGAGTTTGTGCCAAGACATTCGTTCGTGATTATTATTCTCTTTGGGATGAGACCTATGAACTTGATATTTGCTGATAATATTTATTATTACGTATATTTTACGAAACACATACTAATATATTAATAAGTAGTTTTTTTTTTCAGGAATTTCCTAATTTTTCCCTCTACAACCACCTTAATTTTGCGGTCCTTTTACTGATTGCTCGCGTTGCCGTAAAGTGCTTTTAGCTCTGTCAGAGTCAGGACGTCCGTATTTTTCATTTGGATCCATTTTATCGCGCTAAACGGACGAGTATATGTTTACGAAAATATAACTGACACCCGTCTGTCTAAACAAAACCTTTTGTATTTAAATGGCTTTGAAATATTAACCGACAGTGTCTCAGCCTAAGATACAAAGTTTAATAATAATTATTATTTATAACGGTATTTTAAACGTACAATATTTTTTAAAGTTAAATGTGCATCAATCCAGATGTGGCATACTCTAGTGGCGCCACCTAGTGGCCATGTTTGCAGCAGCATGCCCCATTAAGATAAGATAATCGTTCGGGCTATCACACACTGCAGCGGCCTGCGGTGGCGGCCAGTTGACACTATGACAATCTAAGCCGCGTGTGTCTGAATAAATGTTAGGATAGTCATGGTGTGCAACTGACCGCCACCGCAGGCCGCAGTGTCTGAGAGGCTTTAAATAGAAAAAACTTTATTTAGACAACATGCTGGAAATTATAGTTACAATAATAGTACATTATTGCCGTGGCCGGGAAGAAAGCAATTGCAGGCTGAGTATTTGGTTAAACGGACGAGCTTGCGAGTCCGGTTAATTATAATACGAAGCCTGCTATAATGCTATTGCCATTCCGGCCGAGGCTAATAATGCTAATATAGTGCTTTTCTCAAAAATGAGGGAAATACGACTAAAACTGAATTAAGATTTGATAAACATAACCTTAAAACGTCAAAAAAATCATGCTTTCCCGCTGTTTATTTCTTTTTACCGAATCGCAAGTGTATTTTTCCACCAAAAAACGCAAATTATTCGTGACACATAAAAAAACGTCGCGTTTTCAACAGAAAAGAATACGACCTGTGCCTCCTTCTATATGATTGTTTCTTCTTTTTTAAAAGTTTGGAGCTCGACAAATAAAGGAATTTATATGTGACATTGCAGGCGGCCTGCAATGTTTTTTACTTTTTAATTTGGATCTGATCTTAAACTACGAGTATATACTTTACCTTCCAATATGTAGCGACTAACGTCCAGTTTGCGGGCCATTTTTCAGAAAAAATACTTAAAACTAGAAACAGTTGCGAAAATAGAGCCCACTCAGCATGTGTCGGGTCACAAAAGGTGTCCCGACGCTGGTTTTCTGTGGGCCCTGACAAAAAAGATGTGAAACATGTGTGTGATGTGTGTGTGTGTGTGTGATGTGTGTGATGTGATGTGTGTGTGTGTGTGATGTGTGTTGTAGATTTCAAAAAAGATGTGGTTTTACTCACTCCTCCATGACCTTAGCTATGTAAGGCAGGTGCATCTCTATAGAGTGCTCGTCTTCGTCCGTCTGAACATCCATCCATTCGAACTGCCGCGTTGCCTCAAGCTCCGCGTATACTGTAAAAAAAGTTGATATTTTTTTTTATTAAAAATGGTATTGCTCTTGGGCAGCAACTAACAAATAATATTTTGAACCGATGATAATTATTATCGTCACATGTATTATGTAAGTTCATATATTTCCATTTTCCAAGCGTCGTCGCGTTGGGGGACCGCTAAGTGAGAAAAACTGTCGAAAAAAAGTGAGAAAGAGTGTCGATTTTGCGAATTTTTCGGAGTAAATTCTTTTCTCACTTAGCGGTCCCCCGACGCGACGACGCTTGGAAAATTGAAATATTTGAACTTACATAATATACAGGGTGTCCCATATCTACCACGCCACAGTGACACCGGAGGTAGGTCAACTCAAGAGGAACATAACCAGCCTAACGTGACCTCAGTAAAAGTTGCACGGTTTTCGAGTTATTACCATACCATTTCTAAAACCTGCGAGGGCCGAGTTTTGCTCGGCCGAGTAAAACTTCCATACTAATTTTAGTATCTCACCCGTTTTGCTCGGTACGTGTGATCCCGGCCTTAGGTGGTCCAGGTGGGGCGATGCTGTTACGGAATGGATAAGTGTGCGTTGGAGTACGAAGGTGTCAAACAAAGAATATTGACCGGCGCGAGCTGGGGCGGCGCCGGCCGGGTGCCCTGCCGACTGCCGAGTAGAGGTGAGACGTATTTACGGGAACAGGTTTTTGGAATAGGTTTTGGCATGGACGCGTAAGTACGCGATCCCGCTCGCGCGTTTTTTAGCGTATCGAGTACTAGGCGTACGACGACTCTGAAGACTCGAAACGTCTAAGAGTCCTTATGTTCCGCGCTATTCGTATTCGTATGCGCGTTCGGATTCTTTCGGGGCACCTCGGGTCGGGGTCGGTTTAGCGCGTATTTGGACCTAGTCTTTGGATCTAGTCTTTTTGTGGACGCGTACTCGCAAGACTCAGTACGCGTTTTGCCTAGTACGTCTCACCTCTACTGCCGAACGGTTACGTGAGCGACAACCTTATGCCTACAGTACTCACTCTGCTTGTCTATGGTCAGGTCGTAGAGCGGAGTCTGGTATTTGTCGAGGGATGACAGCGCGCAGCCGCCGAGCCGCACGTGGTGCGATGGGCCCAGGATGAATATGCGCTTACTGGGAACATAGGCCACAGAATAAGTAATTTAGTACTACTTACAGAAGCCTCACTGTTAACAAATTACCGCGAGGCAAGCCAAACGTGCCTACGCTTGGCCATCTCCTTCTAACGCACGCGCATCACTCGCTACATCACTTTCTATCGCATTGAAATTCACCCGGCGGGGGACCTTTGAGCGGCGCGATGACGTCACGCGAGTGAGTCGCCCCTGCATAGGCTTAAGTTAAGAGATAGCTCTGCCATGCTATGATTCATACTCATACTCATACTCATTTATTTATAAAATGTGAAATTTTACATGTCAAATAGATAAAATTTACAATATTAAGGTGTTACTTGAATTCATTTTCAAATATGATAAAGTAACTTATATGGATACATATTAAAATTGTCAAAATGTCAAGGTTTTTAAATATAATATAGTTAATAAATTGTGAAAATGTCAACGTTATACATGTACAAATAAAGTTACTTATTAATAGTTACATTCGTGTAATTCATTTATATTGTAAAAGGCTTTTTCAGTAAGCCACTTTTTCAGTTTGTTAAGAAATGTTGCGTCATTTTCAATATTTCTTAATTCAGCGGGTAGTTTGTTCTTTTTTTTCTTCTCTCTCTCTCTCTTCTCTCTTTTTTTATTCTTAAACAACAACAACAGATGCCTGAAATAAAGGCTTAAATCATCGAAATATAATAAGTATAGAAGCATAACGCCTAACAAACTTGACGTTAAATTTTGACCTATTTACGACGGCTTTGAAACCAAAATGTCTTATGATTCGTTATCCAATCAACATTCACTTGAAGTTTGAGTAGACCTAATTTTCGCAAAGGTTTTATACCATTTTACCTAATTTCACCAATAAGGAAAGTTTTATGCATTGTGACTGGTTAAAATCTATTTGACACGAGTTTCAGATTTGTCAACGGTTTGACATATTCACTCAAGTTGAACTTGACTTGAGTACGTCCCACTTTCAACGTGGATGGTTTTATTCAAGAATAATACAATTTCGTAACCAACAATTAATTCCAGGGATCGGATACCGGTATTATTTTCAAACCGGTTTCGGCCATTGACCCCAAACCGAAATGAATAGCGTTTGTGGTTTCGTTCTTGTTTCTGGTTTTCGGCACTCAAAACCGGTTAGTGAAGGAACTGTTCTGGGCCCAATTTCGTTTCCGTGGAACGAAATTAACCGGTTTTCGACGGAGACAACCAGTCTTAACTCGAATTTTTGACAGAGGCCGCCAAGGGTTACTATTATCCGCAGCGGGAGTGCGCTTACAATTTATTTAAAAGCTAATTTATAATTTGATATTAAATTTTACCACTAGACCTGATGTCGAGGGTCTGATGATGCAGCCGGAAGAGAGCCACTGGAACTGCCTAACGGAAAGTGATAAAGTAGTCGAGTTTGGGCTTGTTTGTTTTGTTGTCTTGAGTACTTACCAATGGACCTGATGTCGAGGGTCTGATGATGCACTCGGAAGAGAGGTACTGGAACTGCCTAACGGAAAGTGCTACGATAGTCGAGTTTGGGCTTGTTTGTTTTGTTGTCTTGAGTACTTACCAATAGACCTGATATCGAGGGTCTGATGATGCAGCTTGAAGAGAGGCACTGGAACTGTCTAACGGAAAGTGATAAAATAGTCGAGTTTGGGCTTGTTTGTTTTGTTGTCTTGAGTACTTACTAATGGCCCTGATGTAGAGGGTCTGATGATGCAGCCAGAAGAGAGCCACTGGAACTGCCTAACGGAAAGTGATAATGTAGTCGAGTTAGGGCTTGTTTGTTTTGTTGTCTTGGGTACATACCACTGGACCTAATGTCGAGGGTCTGATGATGCAGCCGGAAGAGAGGCACTGGAACTGCCTAACGGAAAGTGATAAAGTTGTCAAGTTTGGGCTTGTTTGTTTTGTTGTCTTGAGTACATACCACTGGACCTAATGTCGAGGGTCTGATGATGCAGCCGGAAGAGAGGCACTGGAACTGCCTAACGGAAAGTGATAAAGTTGTCAAGTTTGGGCTTGTTTGTTTTGTTGTCTTGAGTACTTACCACTGGACCTGATGTCGAGGGTCTGATGATGCAATCGGAAGAGAGGTACTGGAACTGCCTAACGGAAAGTGATAAAGTAGTCGAGTTTGGGCTTGTTTGTTTTGTTGTTTTGAGTACTTACCAATGGACCTGATGTCGAGAGTCTGATGATGCAGCCAGAAGAGAGCCACTGGAACTGCCTAACGGAAAGTGATAAAGTAGTCTAGTTTGGGCTTGTTTGTTTTGTTGTCTTGAGTACTTACCCCTGGACCTGATGTCGAGGGTCTGATGATGCAGCCGGAAGAGAGGCACTGGAACTGCCTAACGGAAAGTGATAAAGTAATCGAGTTTGGGCTTGTTTGTTTTGTTCTCTTGGGTACATACCACTGGACCTAATGTCGAGGGTCTGATGATGCTGCCGGAATAGAGCCACTGGAACTGCCTAAAGGACAGTGCTACGGTAGTCGAGTTTGGGCTTGTTTGTTTTGTTGTCTTGAGTACTTACCACTGGACCTGATGTCGAGGGTCTGATGATGCAGTCGGAAGAGAGGCACTGGTACTGTCTAACGGAAAGTGATAAAGTAGTCGAGTTTGGGCTTGCTTGTTTTGTTGTCTTGAGTACTTAGCACTGGACCTGATGTCGAGGGTCTGATGATGCAGTCGGAAGAAAGGCACTGGAACTGCCTGATGATAAGTGCTACGATAGTCGAGTTTGGGCTTGTTTGTTTTGTTGTCTTGAGTACTTACCACTAGACCTGATATCGAGGGTCTGATGATGCAGCCGGAAGAGAGGCACTCGAACTGTCTAACGGAAAGTGATAAAGTAGTCGAGTTTGGGCTTGTTTGTTTTGTTGTCTTGAGTACTTACCACTGGACCTGATGTCGAGGGTCTGATGATGCAGCCGGAAGAGAGGCACTGGAACTGTCTAAAGGAAAGTGATAAAGTAGTCAAGTTTGGGTTTGTTGATCATGTTGTCTTCAGTACTTACCACTAGACCTGATGTTGAGTGTCTGATGATGCAGCCGGAAGAGAGGCACTGGAACTGTCTAACAGAAAGTGATAATCTAGTCGAGATTGGGCTTGTTTGTTTTGTTGTCTTGAGTACTTACCACTAAACCTGATATCGAGAGTCTGATGATGCAGCCGGAAGAGAGGCACTGGAACTGTCTAACGGAAAGTGATAAAGTAGTCGAGTTAGGGCTTGTTTGTTTTGTTGTCTTGAGTAGTTACCACTGGACCTGATGTCGAGGGTCTGATGATGCAGCGGGAAGAGAGGCACTGGAACTGCCTAACGGAAAGTGATAAAGTAGTCGAGTTTGGGCTTGTTTGTTTTGTTGTCTTGAGTACTTACCACTGGACCTGATGTCGAGGGTCTGATGATGCAGCCGGAAGAGAGGCACTGCAACTGCCTAACGGAAAGTGACAAAGTATTCGAGTTTGGGCTTGTTTGTTTTGTTGTCTTGGGTACTCACCACTAGATCTGATGTCGAGGGTCTGATGATGCAGCCGGAAGAAAGGCACTGGAACTGCCTAACGGAAAGTGATAAAGTAGTCGAGTTTGGGCTTGTTTGTTTTGTTGTCTTGAGTACTTGGCACTAGATCTGATGTCGAGCGTCTGATGATGCAGCCGGAAGAGAGCCACCGGAACTGCCAAACGGACGGAACGGACTACTTTATCCCTTACCGTTAGGCAGTTCCAGTGGCTCTCTTCCGGCTGCATCATCAGAACCTCAACATCAGGTCCAGTGGTAAGTGCTCAAGACAACAAAACAAACAAGCCTAAACTCGACTACCGTAGCACTTTCCGTTTGGCAGTTCCGGTGGCTCTCTTCCGGCTGCATCATCAGACCCTCGACATCAGGTCTAGTGCTAAGTACTCAAGACAACAAAACAAACAAGCCCATACTCGACTACTTTATCACTTTCCGTTAGGCAGTTCCAGTGGCTCACTTCCGGCTGCATCATCAGACCCTCAACATCAGGTCCATTGATAAGTACTCAAGACAACAAATCAAACAAGCCCAAACTCGACTACTTTATCACATTCCGTTAGGCAGTTCGAGTGGCTGTCTTCCGGCTGCATCAGCAGACCCTCGAAATCAGGTCTAGTGGTAAGTACTCAAGACAACAAAACAAACAAGCCCAAACTCGACTACTTTATCACTTTCCGTTAGGCAGTTCCAGTGCCTCTCTTCCGGTTGCATCATCAGACCTTCAACATCGGTCCAGTGGTAAGTACTCAAGACAACAAAACAAACAAGCTCAAACTCGACTACTTTATTACTTTCCGTTAGGCAGTTCCAGTGCCTCTCTTCCGGCTGCATCATCAGACCCTCGACATCAGGTCCAGTGGTAAGTACTCAAGACAACAAAACAAACAGGCCCAAATTCCACTCCTTTATCACTTTCCGTTAGGCAGTTCCAGTGGCTCTTTTCCGGCAGCATCATCAGACCCTCGACATCAGGTCCAGTGGTAAGTACTCAAGACAACACAACAAACGAGCCCCATCTCGACTACCGTAGCACTTTCCGTTAGGAAGTTCCAGTGGCTGTCTTCCGTTCCGGCGGCATCATATTAATTAGCTTCTAATCTAAATTATAAGCGCACACGCGCCGCGGGGCCCGCGGGTGATGGTATTACCTGACGACAAAGCCTTCAAAAGTGAGAAAGTGACAGTCGTGACATTTTAAACCGGTTTAATAAAGTTCCACGGAACGTTAAAATTCCGTTCTCCTAGAATACTGATAACCGAAATAATTCGTTCTTTCACTAACAGGTATTTTGATAAACCGGTATTATGTAAGAACGAAATCAAACCGGTTTAGGAACAAAATAATACCGGTATTTGGAAACCGGTTCCGATCCCTGATTAATTCATGAAAATTTAATAAAATGAAAGATACGTAGAGTTATTAAATGTTTATTAAATGCGCCTTTGACAGATATATAGGTACACATTCACCTCACTTTTTCGAAAATAACAAAAAATATCAAGATTTTGTGGTAGGTACTACTACTGTGTGTGTGTACTATATACAATTGGTTTACCAGTTTACTATCTACCTCCAACTGACTTTTCTAATAATACATTGTACCTATATCTTTATTTACTCCGCTGTGGATACATTTCGCATTCTAGGTGGTATAAGAAATCACAATAAAAATATGTACCTACATTATAGAATAATTATTTTCGTACCTAACACGAATTCAATAAGAATTTACAAAATGAACAAATTTTAAAACGTTTTCCCTGTTCTGGTCGCCACATAGACTTTTTAAACTGAATGCTGCATATCCTACAATGCTTGCTGGGCAGCCATGTATCATCCCGTTCTTTCAAAACGAACCGCGTTTATCCATGCGCGACGTCTTTCTTCATTTGCAGCAAAACTTCAAAATTTAGTCACTACCTAACTAACCAAATAACTCCTAAAGGACCTCCTCATGGTTCGTAAGTGGATATGCTCAATTTTTACAAAACTTATATTGCATAACATCAACCACGGCTGTAAAGTATGGGAATAAATAAATTAGTTTTACTTAGTATTGAAAAGAAATATCATCCCTTTTTCCATCTGTGTGGCTTCTACACCAATTTACGGTGCAGGCCGGCATTATTGCCAGAATATTTGTATCCACTAACCATTTAATTTGAATTATTTTCTTTTGACAGCTTATCAACCGATCGAATCAATGTCTGATAGCCGACTGAGAGGCGATCCGGCACTGAAACGTCACTAACAGTATAAGCCCCGCCTTCGGCACTAGATTTGGTGGCACCAGTTTTGAGCGACAGTTATGCTTCCATACTTATTATATTTCGATGGCTTAAATAAATAAATAAAAAGTAATATAAAGCTACGGGAGTCATGGCATTCATAGGGAGAGGCCAGCTACTGCTGTATATAGGCTTGGAAAAAAAATACAAAGCTTACTCACACGACTACCGGGCTGACTTGTCGGTAGGCGAATGCTGCGCAGGCGCCGCAGTATGAGTAGCCAGCGTGTCTACAACAAACATTATCAGTAGGCTTTGTTATAAACATATAATAAGAAATAAATATTAGGGGGCAAATTAATGCAAGCAAAAATCTACCTTACAGTCAGAGCTCTAAGTCTAGTTTTGCTTGCGTTAGTTTGACAGAATTTGGCCTTAGGATTGTGTCCGAACGAACTATACTAGACAATGGTATATTTAATATTGTAGATATGAAAACATCCAAGATTCAGAATTGACATCGTATGCAGTCACTAACTACTATTAATCCATTTGATACGTCCTAACAAAGTGGGGTAGCTGGAATTTCTCGGAACATCTGTCAGTTTCATATTCGCTGATATCTCTTAAACTAAGGACATTTTTGCTTTACATTGTATGACAAGTTAAAAAGCATTAAATAGGGATATTGACTCAAAATTTATTATTACTCCATACGAAAGAATATATAAAACTATGCCAAATAGTGAAAATCCTATTCAAATATGTCAAAAAATAACGAAACTACAACCGTTAGCATGTCTTTAGTTCGAGAGAGAAAGCGCTACAGATCAGTGACGTCACTGACCTCGAGCGCCATAGTAAATGACGATCGTCCAATACAGAGGTGCGTTTTGCGGAACAGGGACAGAAAATGCCCCCTCCTTAAACTTTGAAGACTTATAATTATGTAACAATTTATTCTTTTGAATTGCTTTTTTCGCTATTTGATTGAGAATTTGATCCTTTTTCGAGAAAATTCGGTTTCATTGATTTTCTTATTTGGTGTCAACATCCCTATTCCCTAAAGGTTCGTTGCTGATCCATATTTTCAGACTTACTATTAACGGAGATTCAGCCGATGAAAGATATACCCCCAAATAACCCCATAATACTCCAATAAATAAAAATCTTTCGTTTATTGTGCACTATAATTTATAGGTGGCGTGGCGCCTGTAGAGGCAAGGCCTTCTCCATACAAACTCTCTGCAAGTTTTATTCGTCGGTTTTGGCACTCACGCATATAAATTTTTTTTGGTTGTTAATATAGGATATACGCAGAATGTCAAGCAAAAAAATTCAAAAATTTCAAAAAAATGAAAATTAAAAAATACCAAAAAATCAAAAATATTGTTTTTTTTTCTTGAGGGTCTGGCTAACAGAAAAATAAGCATACTGACCAAAAATCATAAGTGTAACGCAAACACAAGCAAAGAAAAACTTGCACAAAGTTTGTATGGAGAGTGCTTATGCCTCTACAGGCGCCTTAACCTTTTTTTAGCATATTTAATTTAATTTAATTTTTTATTTCGGAACACTGAGACTCCATAGTTGTGTTAGAGTTAGAAATATACTTACATCTAAGTACGTTAGTAAAAATTAACCAATAAAACAGTAGGTAAGAGAAATTAAAAACTTAATCTAGAATGTATGCCACCCCTTTGATCTGCTTGATCCAATGTAGTAATATTGGGCAGTCATACTTATCAGCAATTACGTTTAGAATGCTGTTGGAGCTTTGTCTGACTCGTCCAAGCAGAGATACTATCCTCTTCCTTATGATAGCTGGAAACCCGTCGGTGCGTGCCTCGCAAAACATACCAGAGGCACTGCACCTACTGGGCAAGCCCAACAGCATTCTAAACTCATTGTTATATTGAACTTTCAGGGCGCTGTACGCTCGCTTCGTATACCGCACCCACAGGCTGCTCGAGTAAAAACTCTGACAGTACGCTTTAAATAGCGTTATTTTGACTTCAGCGGAACATCGAGCTAACCTGCGCATAGCAGTATGTTCCTGAGATTACACTCCCTTGCCACATTGTAATAAAACTTACGGTGCTATAATGGCGCGCGCGGGCCCGTGACTTAGGTCCGCTTTTGACAGCCAGAGGTCCAGCTGTCGTGACAGCTCGCTACCTGCAAAATACATACTATACTTTTAACCGCCGAATGTCAAAATAATTACTCGCAATTTTCAACTTTGTCAATATATCACGAAGCTGTCATTTACATTGTCACTTTGTCTGATATAGTGCGCGCCATCCACGACGACGCGCCCCTCCGTAGCGAATCTCATACTAATCTGTGCGCAGTTGTACGGCTTGGGCTGTGGAGGGGCGCGCCTTCGTGGATGGCGCGAACCATATATACGACGGTAGGGTTGCCATAAATATGTGAACCTAGGCCGGGACAATGAAAGAAAAAGTAGTGTAGGTACAGTCAGCGTCATATAGTATGTAGCAGCCAAAGTGGCCAAATAGTTCGGTACACCATATATGTATTTTGTAAAAATTTGTACTATATGACCTGGGGGCTGGGGGAGGTGGGAAATTGACGGCGAGACCCCGCCTGTACACTCGCGCTCGGCCTGTCCCGCTGTGTCTCGGCGAGAGTGTACAGGCGCTATTAAAGTCAAAGGGTAGCCGACGAGACTTGTGGGAGCGGGGCAGGTTCAGCAGTCCGTTTCCCATCTACCATGCTACTGGCTACCTGCTAATGGCACCCTTAATGCGCTGTGCGCCGCGCAGGCACTGGCTGCGTTATGGTACGCGTATAGACAGCTGTACTCACATGCATGGTTATTTACTCAGCTGATCCCATTCCCTACTAGTTAGCAATGTTTTTGAAACCGGGACAATTTGCTTAATAGCCGGGATACCACGCTTCAAATCAGGACGTCCCGGCGTACAGGTGCCGGCAAACAACGCCGGTCCTAGCCCTAGATCCGGGTGGGGCGAGATGGTCTTTGGGCGCCCTTTGGTTTGAAATTTTTCAACGTTGCCAGTTTGGCGCCCCTGGACATCCCGCGCTTGGCGCCCATTGACATCCGGCGCCTGGGGCGGCCGCCCCATCCTCCCCACCCTTGGGCCGGCCCTGCCGGCAAACATCTTGAACCTGATTGACCTGCGCAGTAGCGTGATTTGTACGTATATCGGCTACTGCGCAGACAAGGTTAGGTTCAAGATGTTTGCCGGCAACTATACCGGGATGTTTGGCAATCCTACAGCCCGAAACGCACTGACAGCGGTAGCGGGGCGGGGTGGCGCGGTGCGGAGGCGGTACCGGTTGTAATAGCCACAGAAAACCGGCCGGGAAAAAAGCGTTCTATGCGGACCCTTTCATATTAGTTCGAATATTACAACCGGTCCTGCTTCCGCACCGCGCCGCCACCGCTGTCAGTGCGTTTGCAGCTTACCGTATGGTGATACATCGGTCCGCAGTGTGAGCGCACTAAACGCGTCGAGCACGCTGCGTGACCAATCCATTAAGTCTCTACAATCGACTTTTTTTTAAAGTAACATTTAGACCCAATACCCGCGCCTGTCCGAATTGTACATTAGACATAGAAAAACTTTATTTTAACATCAGATTATAAATTAAATAAAACAATTTCAAAATTGCAATAAGCTCTTATTTTTCACAATCTATAAAAATACACACAGAACTTACAATACACATATAACAATGAAGGTCATTTAATTATTTAGTCATAATTACAGTTGCTTTAATTTGCAGTTATTTCTGTTTACATTTAGCTTCCAATCAATCAAAATATATTAAGTTTATAGGGTTCCCAATAACAATTTACTATCATAAATACAAATTCAATCTTCTTCCTCCTCAACCATCTTAGCAAACTTCTCCGACGCCTCTTTCAACAGTTTCTCACTGAACTTCGGAAACTTATCCTCAAACTCTGACTTCAAAGAATCAAGATCCATCTTACTCAATTCCATTTGCTCCGACATTGATTTAGCAGTTTCATATTGCTTGAACTTGTTCATATCTAAGTTGGAATGTTTCTTGATTTCTTCAATTCCTCCGATAGCATCATTCACAGCATCTAACAACTGCTTGTAACCGCTGTTCTTATCATAGCCAAAGTCAACGTTTTTAGTAACAAGTTTGTCTAGGTGAGCTTGTTCGGTATTGGAAAGGCTGGTTAGGATGTCCGATGCATTACTGTTTGATGTCGCTTCGAAGATTCTGGTGTTATCTTCGTGACGGAGTTGGATTAATCTGTGAAATGAGAGACTTTATAGTACATTTATCTCACAATTGCGGGTGAGCCATGGTTGTGTTGAATAGAGTATAAAGAGTATAACAACCATTGCCAAAAACTACATTTTTTATATGTTCCTTCGGCCAGAATTAATAAAAATTCATTAGGCTATGTCAGATCACACTTTGGTACAGTAGGTTTTATCTCACGAGCGCAGGTAAGCCATGGTTGTGTTGTGTGTTGAGCTATACATGCATTTTGTCTGTGTGTGTCAGCGTAGAAGCTTTGAGTTCACGTTGTCTATGTGTTCCTACAACAATGGCCAACCCGCACTCGTGAGATAATATTACTATACTTTAATAAAACACTCACCTCTCCTGCTCCTGAACAAACGATATATCCTTTAACCGGCGATTAGTCTTATCTAACTGCGACATAGTTTTCTGAAATCTATCCGCCAACAGCGCCATTTGCTTATCAATATCCGTTTCTTCCCTTTCAATCTTCTCATCAAGTAAGCAGTCTTCCAACATCGAGCGCAGAAACTTTCCGTATGCTATCTGCTTGTTTTCAGTCTCGAAATCGGGAATAGCGATATCCGGCCTCATAGATATATCGGCTTCGCTAACTATTGTAGAGTTTTTGTTAACCTTTGTTGGGCGCGTGTTACGGTCCTTCGTGGTAGTAGACGGTACTCGTCGCGTCATTGATGGTGGTCCAATAGTCGATGGGCGGCTTTTATATGTTTTAGTAGCCGTCGATGGCACCATTTTTGATTTTTCAGACATTATTGACTCAATTCTTTGAAAAAAGGGAGTGTAATAGTCGTTTGTTTACGACAAAATGACAGTCGTTTGAATAGTGTCATGGCAACCGACATTTCCGGTTCGTTCGGAAATATAATTTCTTGCTTTGACTTCAAAATTGAAATAATTGTTTATTTTTCATGAAATATCCGCAATAAGTATTAGTTTGTTTTAGTGACCAATTAATTTAAGAATAATACGGGCTGAGGAGCTAGCAAAACAAATTATTTTTTCTTCACCATGGCTCGAAACTGTTCTACTTTTTTTTTAAACATACAACGATGAAGTAATTTCTGAACGAAAATTCAAACGGAAGTCAAATGAGTGTATCAGAATACTATTCATTTAACCCGTGAAAAAGTACCTAACATTTACAATTTTGTTTGGCAATGTTATAGCAACTCTTCAAATTTACTTTTTAAAGAAAATCATCTCTCCTCTTCCGTAGGCTGCCAACAGGGCGATCCGTTGGGCCCCGCGCTTTTCAGTTTAGCAATCCACCCTATCATTACAAAATTAAGCTCTCAGTTTAACTTATGGTATCTAGATGATGGTACCCTGGGAGGTGACGAAGCCCAAGTCTTAGAGGACCTACGCGTTTTAATACAAGATTTTGACAGTATCGGACTAAAACTAAACTTTTCAAAGTGTGAACTTTTCTTTTCCGAAAATTTTCAAGACAAAGCACTTGCTTTATCCAAATTTCGTCACCTCGCTCCTAATATCAAAGTAATTGAGAAGAATACACTACACCTCCTAGGAGCACCAGTCCTAGACGAATCATTTCCTGGCTTTTTGGAAATCAAAATTAAAAATCTCAATGACGTTTCGGACCGTCTGTCAAAATTAAATGCCCACGTAGCGTACGCAATCATTCGATACTGTCTTTTCGTACCAAAATTTACGTATGTCTTAAGGTGCAGCCACTTCTGGAGATTTCCCCTGCTTTTAGAAAAAATCGACAAAATTATTCAGAATGTACTGGTTTCAATCATAAATATTAATTTGGATGACCGCTCGTGGTTACAGGCCTCCCTGCCAATAAGGCACGGTGGCCTAGGCATTAGAAAAATTTCTAGCGTTTCGCTTCCCGCGTATCTATCATCAGTACACAGTTCATTGAATCTTACTTCTAAAATTCTAAAGTGTTCAACCCAACAAATTAACATTCCTTTTATGACAGAGGCCAAAAATGCGTGGTGCGTTGCTTGCCCAAACTCTGACATGCCTGGGAACCCTAGTTCTCAGCGGCTTTGGGACGAGCCGCTCTGTAGGCTGGCACGGGATGACCTATATCAAACGGCAACCAGCCTCACAGAGCGTGCTCGACTCCTAGCTGTTTCTGAATGGGAATCCGGGCAATGGCTGCAAGCTCTGCCCTCTTCATCAGTAGGGACGCTTTTGGACAACACCACTTTTCGCCTCTCCGTCGCTCTCCGCCTGGGAGTGGCCTGCGTTGCCCCGCACCGCTGTCGTTGTGGTGACCCAGTAGACCAATTGGGTCACCACGGTTTATCCTGCGGCAGAAGCGCAGGCCGTGCCACTCGACATGCGAACCTGAATGATGTCATCCGTCGGGCCCTAGCCAGTGCGGGAGCGCCGGCCATATTGGAACCGACCGGCCTTGCCCGCGACGACGGAAAAAGACCCGACGGAATGACTCTCGTGCCTTGGAAGATGGGACGGCCGATGGTTTGGGACGCAACTTGTGCCGATACCCTGGCGCTGTCTCATCTTCGTGGCACCGCCACAAAAGCCGGCTCTGCTGCAAATTCAGCCGAACTCCTCAAGCGGCGCAAATATGCAGCCCTAAACAATGGCTACCAATTTGCGCCGTTTGGGGTAGAGACTATGGGTCCGTGGGGGGAAAGCGCACATTTAGTTTTTAAAGAATGCTCCAAACGCCTTGTGGAGGTAACGCGTGACCGGAGGGCTGGATCATACCTGGCGCAGAGGATCAGCATTGCCATCCAGCGTGGCAATGCTGCCAGCCTTCTGGGCACGCTGCCCCCACAAGGTGATTTGGGGCAAATTTTTTATTTGTAAGTTAGTTTATTTGTAAGTTAGTTTATAATTTTAGAGTTTAGTTTTTAAATATTGTCAATGTATTTATTAGTTACCAGACTCTTTTAAGTATTGTTTTTCATTCTTTAATATTTAAAAGACAAGAAAAGGATCATAAGAACGACCAGCTTAATACACAAGAACTTTATTCTTAAGAAATTTAACACATTTGTTTATTGTTATGGATAAGGGATTAAGTTGCTTATACAGAATATTCATTTAATTAAATTTAATTTATTCACAATTTATGATACAAAATGTTACTAAAATATATAAAATATCTGCGTTATTATCAATAGAATAAGAGTTGTTATTTTGAGGGTGGAACAAAGAGAAGATTCACACAAAGGTCATCGAACGTTTGACTTACGTAGTCACTAGGACAAAAAAACTCGTATAAAATGCAACAATAAAACATTCAAATCACGATCAATGCTGTAGAGCGAGTTAAATAAACCGCTAAAATAACCGATCGATTACACATTCATTAACCCTTTGTCTAACTACGGTAAGAATATCATATCAACATTCAATACAATACTGAAAATTTGTCCATACCGTTCTCCGTGTACCAGCTCCCAGCGTGAGAAGCGTTGCGGCAGGACATTTTAACTGATTTTGAATTAAATAAAGAAATTTAATAGTGAAACTCAAGAGGCAAATACAATTTTCATTAGCTTTCACTTCACAATCACAAAAATAATACTTTGACGTCGACTGTCATAAATATTGTCATGTATACGAATGAATGGATGAATGAAAGAATGATGAATGACTTACGGTTAATATTGCCATACTACATAACCAGTCTCATATGGTTTTCTTTTAGTAAATTATAAATTTTGTTTATATTTCTCATTGCAATTTTCGGAATATTCAATAGATACATTTTATTTCTTTAAGCACTATTAAACTTACTTAATATAACTACTTATAATAAATAAAGAATTATAAAATCTTTATTTTTTTACTTTTAAATAAAAACAAACGTCACAATGACATGACAGTTTACTTCATTCATTTCATTCAATCATCCAAATTCCAATATTTATTAGTTGCTTAGTTTCTTATCGCAATATGGAGTGAAATTATTGATATAAATTATTAACACTTTATTTATGAAAACAACAATTTAGCGGTATTTATCGACGAACGTATACTTAAACATTAGTTATCCTTAATAACTATTACTCAAATTGCATTTTTCAGTCATATTTTAATAAATTATTTGAACGAAGATACCAGAATGATTTCTTCAATTTGTAAGTTGAAAACTATTTATCAATACCTCATTGTTACTTAATTTACATGTTTACACGGGGCAAACATGTTTGTTACTTAGTAATATTAAATAGGTTAAAAGCACTATATATTGAGCAACGCTTATTTACATATTATGTTGACATTTTATTCAATTGTGCATTTAACATAGTTTTGTATGACTTATGACAATACACAGTTGGACCATATTTTATTACGTACGTTGACACCTTTTGTACCTATCTTTAACAAATAAATTGATTGATAAAATATGGCTTTATTTACAAACCTTTGGTATGCTAAAGACTGTGCAACACAAGCAACTTTTTTAATTTTGACTTTTTAAATTTCGTTTTTTTTTGTGTTTTTTATTAATGTTTATATTTGTATTATTTCTTGTTTTTTGTGTGTTTGTTTCGTCACTGCGCTGTGGTTTCGCCAAATGGTCATGTTCACAACCGTTACAAACCAGTTTTACTAATAGTATTTACTTATAGTATTTACTGACACCAAAAAAAATATACTTGTTATTAATGCTCATTTGTAATACATATTTAGTAATCTTACGTACTGGTTCTAGTAAACCATTTATAAACTTAAGGAAAGTGTTGTAGAATTTATGCAACTCTGTTATTCCGAGTAAAGAATATTAATTTCACGATTAAGTAAAACCGTTTCATAGGTATTTCCTATAGGTACTTTGAAATTAATAAAATTTCCTTAAAATTAATATTATTTTCTAGGAACAAGAAAAACAATATAAAAATTAATGGACTTTGATATTCCCGTCTTTTAGAAATCAGGTTATTAATTAGAATAAAAAACGGAAGACCAGCGCTGGCTCTGCCAGTTTAACACTGAGTTGTGACCATTTTGTGGCAAAATTTGGTTTTGTAATGTCCTGTTTGTAAGTGTTTTGTTTGTCATGAATAAATGTTTCTTTTCTTTTTCTTCTTTCTTTATTTTTGATATGTTCTAAATTATTATTTACCTATATAACTCTTGATTGTGACTGATCTGAAGCTGCACGCATCCATAGGCTATGGTGTCTCATTATGCTGACCATATTCATAAAAAAGATATATTGCCTGGTAATTTTTGATATAGGCCTCACCCAAGTCTTCTATAAAAAAACAGTATTTTTTTTTAACCAGCATATCACGTATGATCCAGCTGAGTTAAATTAATTGATAGAGGACTACCATTTAAAATCGGATATATTAAGAAAATCCGGCCAAGTGCGTGTCGGGCCACGCGCAAGGTAGGGTTCCGTAGTCGTCCACCCGTTACATAATGTGGACTAAAAAGCTCGCAAACTTATATTTACTATGTTTTTGACAGAATTACCAACATTATCTAAGGCATCAATGGAAATGGTACGAAAGTTTACTTTGGCAAAGTACATTTCTGAAGTTCGACTATTACTCGTTAACTAGTAATGTCTACTTAGCTGTGATAGTTTTCCTTTTAAATTCATCGTATATACTACTACCATGATTTTTTTCACATGCCTAGTAGCCACCGTTTAACTGGCAGGGGGGGGGGGGACACTTGACCATAACAAAAAATATCACTTCAAAGCGTAATATCACGCTAACCAATTCTTTAATCAAAAAATGCTTTTAGAAACCTTATAATATTTTTAAAAGAGCTATCCAACGATACTCCATACGATGGGGTTTGGCAGAAAAAAAAATTCACTACCACTTTACATGTACGGGAGGTACCCTAAAAAAATTTTTTTTTAAAGATTTTATTCTACCGTTTTGTCGGCGTGATTGATATGTATATATATATATAGTCCTCCTCGCCGTATCCGGCGACAGCGACTCCGTCAACTGTTTTTATTTAAGAATATGGAAGGCTCTGATGTGGCTCGCAAATCCAAACTTCGTTTTCGTTCGTTCGTCGGCGCTCCACTGTTCGGAAAAAAGTTGACGAATATGAAAAGCGACGCTTAGAAGACCTGGATGCTAAGCGCCATATCCGCAAGACTCGGCCAAAGCCCTCGTACACCTATACCTACAACTTAGCTGGCCAGCTACATTGTGCACCGTGTAACCGCATTTTCAAAACGATTGATATGTACACTCATGCCAAATTACAGCTTTCTAGTACTAACGATTACTGAGGGGGTCGGACGGACGGACATGGCGAAACTATAAGGGTTCCTTGTTTACTACGGAACCCTAAAAATTGAAGTGGAAATGGGCAGGTCACATTTTAAGAGACCCAAAAGACAAATGGGCAAAGGAGGTCACAGTCTGGTATCCCAGAGAGGGAAAAAGAAAGAAAGGTAGACCTCATAAAAGATGGGAAGACGATTTTAGGCAGACAGCAGGACCTACATGGAGAAGAGCTGCAAGAGACAGAGAGGAATGGAGAATGATAATGAATATACCTAAACTAAGCAACTTTGGAAGGCACGTTAAGCCGTTGATCCCGGTTGCTGTCTATGGCAGCAGTCGTTAAGCCGAGTTGGAGGCCTTCGGGCGGCTTGAGAACTTCTAACAGTCAAGTTGCCCACTCACTTGACAAAGCCTAATTCCAATAAGGTCTAGTTTCCCCTTGGGGTTGGAAGGTCAGATGGCAGTCGCTTTCGTAAAATCTAGTGCCTACGCCAAATCTTGGGATTAGGTAGCGGACCCCAGGCATCCTTCAGGATGCAACTGTACTGGGATAACGCTAGGAGGATGATGATGAATACCTAAACTAAGCAGAAAACGTGTAAAAATTGGAATAAAAGGCTATTTTATTTTATTATATTAAGAAAAAAACCGGTTAAGTGCGTGTCGGGCCACGCGCAAGGTAGGGTTCCGTAGTCGTCTACCCTTTACATTATGTGGACTAAAAAGTTCGAAAACTTATATTTACTATGTTTTTGAAAGAATTAACAACAT
Source organism: Cenopis cana (assembly GCA_951800055.1). Lineage (NCBI taxonomy): Eukaryota > Metazoa > Arthropoda > Insecta > Lepidoptera > Tortricidae > Cenopis > Cenopis cana. The sequence goes on along the minus strand of OX637498.1, from coordinate 4,116,711 downwards.
TATCTAAGGTATCAATGGAAATTGTACGAACGTTTGCTTTTGCAAAGTACATTTCTGAAGTTCGACTATTACTCGTTAACTAGTAATGTCTACTTAGCTGTGATAGTTTTCCTTTTAAATTCATCGTATATACTACTACCATGATTTTTTTCACATGCCTAGTAGCCACCGTTTAGCTGGCAGGGGGGGGGGGACACTTGACCATAGCAAAAATTATCACTTCAAAGCTTAATATCACGCTAACCAATTCTTTAATCAAAAAATGCTTCTAGAAACCTAATAATATTTTTAAAAGAGCTATCCAACGATACCCCACACGATGGGGTTTGGCAGAAAAAAAATTTGCAGCACCACTTTACATGTAGGGGAGGTACCCTAAAAAAAATTTTATTTAAAGATTTTATTCTACCGTTTTGTCGGCGTCATTGATATGTATACTCATGCCAAATTACAGCTTTCTAGCACTAACGGTTACTGAGAAAAACGGGGGTCGGACGGACGGACGGACGGACGGACGGACGGACGGACGGACGGACATGGCGAAACTATAAGGGTTCCTTGTTTACTACGGAACCCTAAAAAGAACAACAAAGATCATTTAAAAATATGGATGGATACATTGGATCTCGCAAAAATCAGATACTTTGGTGAGGAATGTTAAACTCAATGCATGTTTATATGTTTTAGGTAAAAATGCATCGCTAGTACGGAGGATGTCCACAAGTGTGAAACCAAAGACCGCCATAGTCATGCTCAATATGGGTGGTCCAGAGACCACAGATCAGGTACAAACTCAGCTACAAAATATCTACACAACTATTTTTTTATTATTATTATAGCCTCTTATTCAGAAATATAAATATAATTATTATACAGGATGTACAATCCAAATGGGTCAGTATGGTGAAGTCGGAAACTATGAGAGATAGCGAGATTTGTTCTTAGGAACCATGACGTCGATTTTAGATTTAATAATAATTACATTCAAACCATAAACAATAATTTATTCTAGTAAACAAGATTCCATTAGTGTTGTGCTTCTTGCGACTTGCAGAATTTATACACATTGATTTTGACCAGGTTCGATTCCCGGTTATGTATGAGAGTTAATAAAAAAGTTTGAATGTAATTATTATTAAATCTAAAATCGACGTCATGGTTCCTAAGAACAGATCTCGCTATCTCTCATAGTTTCCGACTTCACCATACTGACCCATTTGGATTGTACATCCTGTGTATATTTTTTTTTTCCTTTTTTCCATTCTCAAGGACCCTAATTCTCCGGAATACCTGAAAAGTTTCTTTCAGTACCAAGATGTCAATCGTCTCCGTCAGTTTCGCTCTTCAGGCAACCTTTCCCTCTCTATCCCACTTCACCGAACCGGTTTCATGTCTTACTCGTTTACCATTCAAGTTGCTCGTCTCTGGAACGGTTTACCCGTTAAAATCAGGCAATCTCCGACCAAGATAGCGTTTAAAAATTCTCTCCGTAAGTTTTTCGCCGGCAGAACCGAATATTCCTAATGTTTCTGTTTAATAGTCTCGTCTGTATATATTATATAATATAGGTATATATATATATTAATATATGTATATTTTTAATATTTATATATTAGTATTAATATGTAGGATAATTAGAATATATATGTCAAAATTTTGAAGTTGCACCGCCCACAATCTCTCTGCTTCGCCCTAAGGTTGACTGGTAGAGAATGCTTATGGCATTAAGTCCGCCTTTTGTACCATAAGTTTTACTTTTGTGCAATAAAGATTAAATAAATAAATAAATAAATATATCTGTGTGCCTCGTGGGAGGCACGCGAAGGAAAGTAAGCGCTGTGGGTAAATATGTGTGCGTGCGCTGTCGGTCGGTACATACAAATTATCGGGGTATTATACAAATTATCGAATATCAACAGGTTGGTGGTTACCTCCTTCGCATCATGACAGACCGAGACATGATCCAGCTCCCGGTTCAGAGTAAGCTTGGCCCGTGGATCGCCAAGCGACGGACGGAGGAAGTCCAGAAGAAGTACAGCGAGATTGGAGGCGGCTCTCCCATACTCAAGTGGACCAATAAACAAGGTACTGCTCCTGTCAGTGGGAACGTCTACCGGGTGATCGCAACAACACAGAAACATATAGTCCCTATTCGTCCCGGTACCGCCGGTAGAGTCGGTCGGGCCTAGCTGAGTTTCTTGCTGGACTCTTCTCAGCTAGGCTAGGTTTAGTGAACCAGTGACAAAATTCTTAGTAGCTCGATTCCAGTGACATACCTCAGATTCGCTTGGATCGCAACAACACAGACACATATAGTCCCTATTCGTCTCGGTACCGCCGGTAGAGTCAGTCCTAGGTCGGGCCTAGCCTAGCTGAGTTTCTTGCTGGACTCTTCTCAGCTAGGCTAGGTTTAGTGAACCAGTGACAAAATTCCCATTAGCTTGATTCCACTGACACACCTCAGATTCGCTTGGATCGCAACAACACAGACACATATAGTCCCTATTCGTCTCGGTACCGCCGGTAGAGTCAGTCCTAGGTCGGGCCTAGCCTAGCTGAGTTTCTTGCTGGATTCTTCTCAGCTAGGCTAGGTTTAGTGAACCAGTGACAAAATTCCCAGTAGCTCGATTCCACTGACACACCTCAGATTCGCTTGGATCGCAACAACACAGACACATATAGTCCCTATTCGTCCCGGTACCGCCGGTAGAGTTGGTCGGGCCTAGCTGAGTTTCTTGCTGGTCTTTTCTCAGCTAGGCTAGGTTTAGTGAACCAGTGACAAAATTCCCATTAGCTTGATTCCACTGACACACCTCAGAATGTCCCTATTCGTCTCGGTACCGCCGGTAGAGTCAGTCCTAGGTCGGGCCTAGCCTAGCTGAGTTTCTTGCTGGACTCTTCTCAGCTAGGCTAGGTTTCGTGAACCAGTGACAAAATTCCCAGTAGCTCGATTCCACTGACACACCTCAGATTCGCTTGGATCGCAACAACACAGACACATATAGTCCCTATTCGTCTCGGTACCGTCGGTAGAATCAGTCCTAGGTCGGGCCTAGCCTAGCTGAGTTTCTTGCTGGACTCTTCTCAGCTAGGCTAGGTTTCGTGAACCAGTGACAAAATTCCCAGTAGCTCGATTCCACTGACACACCTCAGATTCGCTTGGATCGCAACAACACAGACACATATAGTCCCTATTCGTCTCGGTACCGCCGGTAGAATCAGTCCTAGGTCGGGCCTAGCCTAGCTGAGTTTCTTGCTGGACTCTTCTCAGCTAGGCTAGGTTTAGTGAACCAGTGACAAAATTCCCAGTAGCTCGATTCCACTGACACACCTCAGATTCGCTTGGATCGCAACAACACAGACACATATAGTCCCTATTCGTCTCGGTACCGCCGGTAGAGTCAGTCCTAGGTCGGGCCTAGCCTAGCTGAGTTTCTTGCTGGACTCTTCTCAGCTAGGCTAGGTTTAGTGAACCAGTGACAAAATTCCCAGTAGCTCGATTCCACTGACACACCTCAGATTCGCTTGGATCGCAACAACACAGACACATATAGTCCCTATTCGTCTCGGTACCGCCGGTAGAGTCAGTCCTAGGTCGGGCCTAGCCTAGCTGAGTTTCTTGCTGGACTCTTCTCAGCTAGGCTAGGTTTAGTGAACCAGTGACAAAATTCCCATTAGCTTGATTCCACTGACACACCTCAGATTCGCTTGGATCGCAACAACACAGACACATATAGTCCCTATTCGTCTCGGTACCGCCGGTAGAATCAGTCCTAGGTCGGGCCTAGCCTAGCTGAGTTTCTTGCTGGACTCTTCTCAGCTAGGCTAGGTTTCGTGAACCAGTGACAAAAATTCCCATTAGCTCGATTCCACTGGCACACCTCAGATTCGCTTGGATCGCAACAACACAGACACATATAGTCCCTATTCGTCTCGGTACCGCCGGTAGAGTCAGTCCTAGGTCGGGCCTAGCCTAGCTGAGTTTCTTGCTGGACTCTTCTCAGCTAGGCTAGGTTTAGTGAACCAGTGACAAAATTCTTAGTAGCTCGATTCCAATGACACACCTCAGATTCGCTTGGATCGCAACAACACAGACACATATAGTCCCTATTCGTCTCGGTACCGCCGGTAGAGTCAGTCCTAGGTCGGGCCTAGCTTAGCTGAGTTTCTTGCTGGACTCTTCTCAGCTAGGCTAGGTTTAGTGAACCAGTGACAAAATTCTTAGGAGCTCGATTCCAATGACACCCCTCAGATTCGCTTGGATCGCAACAACACAGACACATATAGTCCCTATTCGTCTCGGTACCGCCGGTAGAGTCAGTCCTAGGTCGGGCCTAGCCTAGCTGAGTTTCTTGCTGGACTCTTCTCAGCTAGGCTAGGTTTAGTGAACCAGTGACAAAATTCCCAGTAGCTCGATTCCACTGGCACACCTCAGATTCGCTTGGATCGCAACAACACAGACACATATAGTCCCTATTCGTCTCGGTACCGCCGGTAGAGTCAGTCCTAGGTCGGGCCTAGCCTAGCTGAGTTTCTTGCTGGACTCTTCTCAGCTGGGCTAGGTTTAGTGAACCAGTGACAAAATTCCCAGTAGCTCGATTCCACTGACACCCCTCAGATTCGCTTGGATCGCAACAACACAGACACATATAGTCCCTATTCGTCTCGGTACCGCCGGTAGAGTCAGTCCTAGGTCGGGCCTAGCCTAGCTGAGTTTCTTGCTGGACTCTTCTCAGCTAGGCTAGGTTTAGTGAACCAGTGACAAAATTCCCAGTAGCTCGATTCCACTGACACACCTCACATTCGCTTGGATCGCAACAACACAGACACATATAGTCCCTATTCGTCTCGGTACCGCGCGGTAGAGTCAGTCCTAGGTCGGGCCTAGCCTAGCTGAGTTTCTTGCTGGACTCTTCTCAGCTAGGCTAGGTTTCGTGAACCAGTGACAAAATTCCCAGTAGCTCGATTCCACTGACACACCTCACATTCGCTTGGATCGCAACAACACAGACACATATAGTCCCTATTCGTCTCGGTACCGCGCGGTAGAGTCAGTCCTAGGTCGGGCCTAGCCTAGCTGAGTTTCTTGCTGGACTCTTCTCAGCTAGGCTAGGTTTCGTGAACCAGTGACAAAATTCCCAGTAGCTCGATTCCACTGACACCTCAGATTCGCTTGAAACCGCTCAACCAATCTCACTGGTGCGCAAACTCTTAGAGTATTCCAGTGGTTAAACCGCCCACGTGGCAATGTTGGAGGCTTCCTCTGGATTTTCCCCGGGCCACTCTTCAACCGCGCACACCTATCGCTTTTTTGGGCCCGGCCTATAAAACCACCAGTGGCGGAGCGTCCATACAACTCGATTCCCACCGGCTTGTCTAATTTTCAGCCAGTCCAGTTATTTTACAACGGATCATTAAGAATAAGAAAGGCAAATTATCTCCAGCTTCCCTAGGAACATTTTTGACGCGCCGCCACTGAAAACCACAGTCAGGTTAAAACAAGGTAGTCGTTTTTGTAAAACTGGTTCTTACGCCAACCCTTGGGACACCACGCACCATGAGCTCGTTACTAGCCAACCGAGTAATCACTGAAAACGCTAGGCGATGACGACTAGAGGTGAGACGTATTTACGGGAACAGGTTTTTGGAATAGGTTTTGGCATGGACGCGTAAGTACGCGATCCCGCTCGCGCGTCTTTTAGCGTATCGAGTACTAGGCGTACGACGACTCTGAAGACTCGAAACGTCTAAGTGTCTTTATGTTCCGCGCTATTCGTATTTATCTGCGCGTTCGGATTCTTTCGGGGCACCTCGGGTCGGGGTCGGTTTAGCGCGTATTTGGACCTAGTCTTTGGATCTAGTCTTTTTGTGGACGCGTACTCGCAAGACTCAGTACGCGTTTTGCCTAGTACGTCTCAACTCTAATGACGACTTGTCTAAACATGTTCTAAATTAAGACCGTTTCTCCAGGTGAATTGCTGACGAGGAAGTTAGACGAGCTGTGTCCAGAAACAGCTCCTCACCGACACTATGTTGCGTTCAGATACGTTCCTCCTTTCACGGCTGACACCTTCACGCAGCTAGAGAAGTAAGTATACGTAAAAGTGTGTAATCTGACTCGCACTTGGCCGGTTTTTGCTTTCTATCGAATATTTTTGGTGAGCAAGAATAGTAGATTGTGTCTCACGGGAGCAAAATGATATATTTACGGCGAGGGCGGTATATTAAATCGCGTGAGAGGTGAAAGATTTGGAAGTAAAATATTGAGCATAACAAGGGATTCAAGTGCTCACGCCGACGACGGAAATGATTTTTCTACCGAGTGGACTTACTGCTTTTCACGCCTACTACAGAACAGTCATTGTTGCCCTGAAATGAGGGAAGTAAAGTACAACTTTTATCGCTCATTTGAGGGCAAGAATGACTGTTTTATTGTATTGTTTCTAGGGACGGTGTGGAGCGAGCTATAATATTCTCCCAGTACCCGCAATACAGCTGCGCCACTACAGGATCCAGTTTAAATGCTATAGCAGATTTCTACAAAGACAGGTAAATACTTAGGAATGAATATTAGATGTTACTTAATATAATATTTTAGCGATTCCTCCGAGGATTAATGGATTCATTATTAATTTTATTTAATTAATTTTATTGACGTTTGTTTTACACTTTCTACGTTTCTATATTTTCCTGCACCGCTTTGAGTGTCTCTGTTTGGCCCTGTGGTTGACTGGTAGAGAATGCCATTTGGCATTAAGTCCGCCCTTTGTACACTGTATTATATTATTTTGTGCAATAAAGTTTGTATAAATAAATACAATAATATGAGCAATGTAAATTAGGTACTTAAATTGCCATAACAAAAAAAAACAAATGTTAAAAAGTTTAATTTTATCAGCTGATTCTATAATATGTGTATGGATGATTTTTTGCCCGATTTGGTTTTTGAATATTTTAGAAAGGCGTAGCGATGGTAGATGCAATCGTAAAAAAATATCATTAACGAGTTCTACAACCAGGGTTCGAAAAGATAATTATCAATGATAAATGATAATAATCTTGATAATTATCGTGATTTTTATGCCTTGATAAGTATGGATTGATAATAACCTAAAACTTGTAATATATTTTTTTTAAACCTATAAAATTTTAGTAGTTATCGTGATTCTTATGCTTCAATAATTATCGGTTTGATAATAACCTAACACTTTTAGTATTTTTTTTTATAAAAACCTAAAATGTTATTAGTTAAATTTGTTTAATAAATTTAAGTAATAAAATAACGTATACTACCCTACCCATACCACAGATAATCATCCGATAATTGTCAGATAATTATCGCGATAATTATCAAAGACCATAATTATCTTGATAATTTCGAACCCTGTCTACAACTCCTAGAGCCACTAAATTAAGGCGTTGTATAAATGAAGGAAGCATTGACGAATTTCAAGCCGGTTAGTAATCGCACCTATAGCTCAGTTGGCTAGAGCGACTGGCCTCGAGTGCCGGGAGGTCGCAGGTTCGAATCCTGCTCGGTGCGTCGGTGCCTAACTTTTTCAATATTTCCTTTATTTCTAACTTTGTAGTTTCTTAGAGCCAATAGTGATTAGCAACTTTTTTTACAGATCAGTCCCAAGGAACATATCCTTCAGCATGATCGAGCGGTGGGCGACGCACCCGCTGCTAGCGCAAGTCTTCGCCGACAGAATAAAGGAGAAACTGCTCAAATTCGAAGAAAACATCCGAGACGACGTACTAATATTGTTCACGGCACACAGCCTGCCGTTGAAGGTACGGCAAATTTCCATACTCCATAGGCTACGGCGTCATCAGAGAGGCCGTTAGCTTGTTTGTCACCGTCATGGTATAAAAGTAATAGAATTTGGAGCCTTTGACACTCGGATATCGAATTTGAAATTGATCCGACCAGTAACAGAAATATTCTAAATAGCGGCCAAATATCAATTTCGTCTGAAACAAAAAAAAATGTTACAAATATTAAATTTTGTGCAGGTAAATTAAGTGTGACTCTAAAATATGCTCTTATTCCATTTAAAGCTTAAGCCACACAGAGAGCGGGCGGGCGGTAGCGGGCGGTAGCTACCGCGGGGCTCCCGCGCGCCTCCCGCGTATATAGTAGTAGCGTAGTATAGTCAATTTTAATACTAACTATTATTACACACTGTATAAAATTAGTCTGTAATGGGAAGATTTACATTAGCGATAAACTAGAATATGGAATAAGAGCATAATGTCAGTGTCCTCCAACAGAAGACCGGATGCATAGCAAAATGTGCAGGCTACGTAAAATGAGCAAACCGCAAAATGTGCAGATCTCACAATGGGCAGATCGCAAAATGTGCAGATCTCACAATGGGCAGATCTCACAATGGGCAGATCGCAAAATGTGCAGATCTCACAATGGGCAGATCTCACAATGGGCAGATCGCAAAATGTGCAGATCTCACAATGGGCAGATCTCACAATGGGCAGATCGCAAAATGTGTAGATCTCACAATGGGCAGATCGCAAAATGTGCAGATCTCACAATGGGCAGATCGCAAAATGTGCAGATCTCACAATAGGCAGATCGCAAAATGTGCAGATCTCACAATGGGCAGATCGCAAAATGTGCAGATCTCACAATGGGCAGATCGCAAAATGTGCAGATCTCACAATGGGCAGATCGCAAAATGTGCAGATCTCACAATGGGCAGATCGCAAAATGTGCAGATCTCACAATGGGCAGATCGCAACCATGTGCAGATCACATATTGAGCAGATCGCAAAATGTGCAAGTAGATATAATATTGAGCAGGTCACAAAATGCGTAAATTCTGAAATAGAGCAATTCAGCACACTGTAAATAGCTGCCTGTTATGTTTCGGACCCATCGAGCAATACGTTTCGGACTCATCGACTGACATGTTTCGGACTCATCCTGCGACATGTTGCGGACTCAACACATGGCGGTTCTAGCGCTTTACTTTTTGCGATCTGCACTTTTTGCGATCTGCACTTTTTGCGATCTGCACTTTTTGCGACTTGCACATTTTGCGACCTGCTCGTTTAACGATCTGCACCTTCGGCGATTTGCATTAGTGCACATATTGCGACCTGCACATTTTGCTATGCATCCAGAAGACCACGCCCATAATAATATTATTTACTATACAAGTATGTAGTGTTGTGTTCCTGGAGGTGAGCAAGGTAGCCAGAGCTCCCGAGGATGCACTGTGTTGAGAGCGAGGGACTTAAATTTGTCCCTTCTGCTGTCAACAAAGTCAATCCTCAAATGTTATAAAGGGTCGGCAACGCGCACGCGACTCCTTTGGAGTTGCGAGTGTCTATACAAGATACAGGCTCAGCCTAGTTTGGGGTCCGTCAGTCGCTTTTTATTTATGTTATTTCCATGTGCGTTTCAAATAAAGTTTATGAGTTATGAGTCTATAGGTATTTTACTCATAGTCAAATCAGCAACTTTTTATTAAATGTCAAAAATGATTTGTTAAATGAAGTTTGTAGGGAAATACTGTCTTAGTGACGTCACTAAGACAGTGTGAATTGGTTTGTTCAAATCAGCGTCCTTTTTAAATCTTTATGCTTATAAAATCTTTCAATTAGCTAAAATAAAATAATAATTGATGTGTTCCGAGTATTTTCGTTAGATCTTTTATTAGTGAAGTAAAAAATAATTTATGTCACACCTGGCCATAAAGCGGCAATTACCGCACGCTCCGCGCGCGGGAAATCCCACTTCCTGGCCAGGGGGTGACAAAACTTTGTACTTAACACGGGCGGTAATAAAGAAAGCTTCAGATCGCATATTTATCGCCCTTGCCTTCGGCTCGGGCGTCAAATACCTGCGATCTGAGACATTCTTTGTTTTACCGGTGTGACATAAATAAATTATTTTATGTCACACCTGGCCATAAAGTGGCCATTATCGCACGCTCCGCGCGCGAAAAAACCCACTTCCTGGCCAGGGGGTGACATAAATTTTTGTACTTACCACGGGCGATAATAAAGAAAGCCTTAGATCGCATATTTATCGCTCTTGCCTTCGGCTCGGGCGTAAAATACCTGCGATCTGAGACATTCTTTGTTTTATCGCCCTTGGCAAGTAATGTACTTATTAACCAGGCGGTGTCCCGCGGCGACACGTATCCTCACGAGGTGGCGGCGTCCGTGGCGCTCACTATGGCGCAGCTGCAGGTCCCCAACCCGCACCGGCTCGTCTGGCAGTCCAAGGTCGGCCCGCTGCCGTGGCTCCAGCCCTACACCGATGACGCCATCAAGGTAATCTGATAATCAAACATATACTATGATAAACGCGAAAGTGTGTCTGTCTGTTACCTCTTCACGCTTAAACCTCTGAACCGATTGAACCGTAGCTCTAGTATAAGTTTTTTCGAAACATTAACTAATTCGAACGCGTTTGCGTTTTGTCTCAAAATGTAAGAAAACGCTCTCACCGAGTTTGAAATACGCGCGTTCATCGGTTAGCAAAAAATGTTATACTCGCTGTTTTAGTTTCCACCAGTGACCACCAGAGGCGCTGTTCACGTTTTCATACCACTTTCATACATTTTGAGACAAAACGCAAACGCGTTCGAATTAGTTAAGAGCGTATTCGCTGGAAACGCCGTGTTTCCGCGTTTTACCACGTATTCATTACAGAAAATCTCAAAAACGGTATAGTTTTTTGTAACACTGTTTACAGACCCGTGAAGAACAACTTATCGACTACGGGAGCTACAGTCAAAACATTTTTTACAAACATTTATTAAAGAAACTCGAGCACTTTTCTCACACTCGATTTCGAAATATTCGAAACCATGTCGTCATTCAAACCTGTTTATTCTGTAACCAATTGAAACTAAAATATGTAATACATACAGTTAGATGCACCGAAAGACGGTCTCTTTCGCCTACTGTCTGAAAATACACAATTTAAAATTTGGTTTAACTAAAAGAGCCACGGAAAACTCCATATTTTTGGCAAACTTCGCTGCATCATATTGTCACTTTAAAGCTAATAAAAAGGTTTTTAACTAAGCTATTAGGGTAAAATAACTTCTATTCTACGATATTAAATAATAAAAAGTAACAAATAGGATATAAAAATATTAATTTTAATCGATTTAAAACAGACCTTTTTCTCATAGACTCGCTTGCTGTGACTCAGTACCGGCCCAGCGGCCATCGGAGGAGGACGTATATATCGTTTTTTTGTGGCTCTTCACAAAGCTACCGTAATTACTCTCAGGAAACCAATAAAACATGTGACCTCCGATTAGGCGTATTTATTAAGAACGACACAGTCAGATTATACTGGGGACTAATCGTGATCTAAATTGAGACAAGTTATGAATGGTACGCAACCGTCAATTGATTGTCGACTAACAACTTTGATACTTGGTTGATTTCATATATTTATTATTGTATTTGGACTAGAGTTTTTTGAACTATAATGCTTTATTTTGATATGCAATTATGTATGAATATAGCCAGCTACCAGAACTAGTGGTACAACCTGGAAAGTAGCAATAGCAACTAGAAGTTAATAAAAGTATAATAACTATAATATGTAGTGACTCATGGTAAATACAAATACAAAGTACAAATACAAATGCGTTTAATTTTCATACATATGAAACAATGTTTTTATAAACATGGTATATTATTGTGTATAATATCCCTTTTAATACATGGTATTAATAGCAAATCTGGCGCAAATGAACAATGCTAGCTTGAAATTGAAATATGTGCTTGGAAATTCTTTTTTAACCTGGCTGTGCCCATTAAAGCGATAGGAGTGCGCTGTTTGAGGGTGTCCTGGGGAAAGAGCAGAGGAAATCTCCGATACTACCACGCGGGCGGCTTAAACATAGAAATACTCTGAGAGTTTGCGCTCCAGTTAGCTTGGTTGAGCGGTTTCAACCGAATCTGAAGTGTGGCTTGGAGAAACATAGTGTAGACCGGGAATGAGTTACCATTACAAATACAGATAGTTAAAGAACCGGCCAAGTCATTGTCGAAATACGCACATTTAGGACCACGCAATCACGAATTAGAAAATTCAGATAAAATATGTCGACGAGTATCCGTACTTGGGCCAATAAGCTTCTTTCAGCCAAAGACAGGACAAGGAAGTTGAAAGACGGATCCAAAATGCTTGGAAGAGCTATTGGGCTTTGAAAGATTTACTGAAGGGAGGCCTTCCGGTAGCTCTGAAGCGGAGGCTCGTCGACATGTGCATTCTGCCTGTTCTAACCTACGGTGCACAAACATGGTCACTCACCGAGACCAAATTGAAGGTTTACCAACGGGCAATAGAGTGCAGCATGCTGGGAGTCAAACTGATCGACCGTGTTCGAAACTCTGTGCTGCGCTTCAAAACTGGTATTGCAGATGTTAGAGCTGGAGGATGTTGGAGCAAGACTGCCAGGCTGCAATGGAACTGGGCCGGCCACGTCTGCCGTATGCATCCACGGAGGTGGGCAAAATTAGCAACAGAGTGGGTTTCGCAATATGCTCGGAGACGACGTGGCAAGCCGAGGCAGAGGTGGCGGGATAACCTAGACACATTTCTAAACGACTGGCCCGAAACAGCTCAAAGCCGGAACGAGTGGAAGTCGAGGGGAGAGGCCTTTGCCCAATAGTGGGACACCTTTATAGGCTTAAGAAAAAAAAGTAAACATTTCATCGCCAAATTTCAGGTTCATATGTGATTTATGTCTACAAAAATCACCTTTTTCCTTTGATGCAATTTTTAACTTCCTATTCTTCATATACTTCTTTTATTTTAATATACGATGTTTATCTACACAATGACGGTAGTTTTATCCTTTACCGTGGACTTTCACGGCACTTAAGTCGAGGGTCTTATGTTTAGATTAAAGTTTCTCCGAATTGAAATCATCATCATCATCAGCCTATCTACGTCCCACAGCTGGGCACTGGCCACCTTTCATAGATGAGAGGGATTGGGCAGTAGTCCCCACGCTGGCCCAGAGCGGGTTGGGGACTTCAAATACAACTTTGAATTTCTTCGCGGATGTATGCAGGTTTCCTTCACCGAATAGCTAACGGTAAATATCAAATGATATTCCGTGCTCAAATTCCGTAAAAATCTCATTGGTACGAGCTGGGATTCGAACCCACGACCGCCGCTTGACAGCCGCATGCTTGAACCACTGGGCTACCGTAACTTGAACTAATAAATTGCTTGAAATTATAAAGCCGAATTGAAATACACACACAAGGGGCTCCTGCGGATGCTCTAAGGAAGCGTCCTTTTATATATTTGCTCCTGTTACTGGCTACACCTTGAATATCATTTCCGATTGCAGTTATTTTGCTAACGGCAAGCATGCACTCGCGTAGGCATAACTTGGTAGCCAGGGTTACACACCTACCACTACTGACAGATCGATCAAAACGCTCGATGACATCATTATCCCCAATGGCGAGAACCTTGTAAAGGGCCGAGAAGGACATAGTTAGCAAGACTAAGATAGCCTTTCCACCAGAGCTATGCTATGCAGCTATGCTGCGAGGATGTTATAGTTTTCCGTTTAAACCAATGCTATGTTATGTGAACATATGATTGGTGGATATCAACGCATTCATAGCAATGACACAACTTTGATGGAAAGGCACCCTAAAACTTGAAAGCCGCCGCCATGTTCTTCACGTTGTCTCTTGAAAAGATTCGATCAAGACGCCTCAAGACACTCTCGTTAGATAGCTGGTCAAATACGAAGTATTGATGAATCATAGGTATAAGTAGGTAGGTACGAGAATATACTTATTTCATTGACTTGTATTTTCCTTCAATATTACAAAACGCATGATGTGGATGATTTTCCCACTAATTTATCTTCAACTGATTATATTTTCACATTCAATAGTAAGTCTGATACAAAAAAGATAATAATATGAATGTAGTTGTATATCCCTAAACACAACATTTTCGCTGCAAAAGTATCAAGGCTCATACACACACTATACGGCAACTTGTTACAGCATACGAAGATACATGACAGATATCATTGTATACCTTATTGCACTATATAAGGGTTTAAATTTAAATGAAAAGTTATGTGCGATAGTGTTGTTACGAACACATTGGAACGCACCGTGTACAGTGCTCGTTTGTGTGCAGCGAAAAACGTCAAAAAATACCTAGATTTGACTTGTGCCCGGCAACGAAAGCACTCTTAATGTTTCGAAAAAACTTATACTAGAGCTACCGATCCGAAATTTGGTATGGAGATAAATTGAGCGCCGGAGAAGGACATAGGATACTTCTTATCCCGGAAATCATCCCTTGAGGGGGTAGAAGTTTGTATGGAAGAGCAATGAGTAGGTAAGCGCCTGATATAAGTAAATAGCAATTACTTAAATTCTATCGCGATGAACACGCGGACTGTCGCGGGCAAAAGGTAAATTCAATATGTTGTGTTAGAAGTGCGCTAACACAACACATCATCATCATTGGCCTTGTTACATCTATGAGAAGATGATTTAAGACCACGTTATTCGAAATCATAGTATTTTTCATTCAATTTTAAACCATTAAATACTCACTTTATTGATGGGATATTTAGATATGTTATAGTTTAAGAGTCGGTCTAGTGTATTTTAAGGCTGAAAACACGATATTTGAAACTTCGCTCGATGATCTCACATCGCAAAAAGAGGTAAATTTTGATCTTATTGTGAGTCGTATATAAAATATATCCAACTCAGACTCGAGTAAAATATATCAATAGATAGGAAACGATGTGAAGAAGTGTATTTTACGGCTAATTTTTTTTAAATGTTTTTATATTTAACAAAACTCAAAAATATCAGAAAAGCAAACTGCGAGCTTCATTTTAGTAGGCAGATGGCCGTTGGGCCTCGAGCTGGACGGACGTCTGTCGCACTTTTTGCAGTTTGACATTTATAAAAATCGCATATTTAATACCAGTAACTAGATGATATTAACATTTTCAGGGTAAATTACTGGTGAGTCATATCGACGAATAAACATTTAAAATAGTTCTCCTGGTACTTTTACAATTCGAGATAGTGGAAAACATAAAATGTGGCTAATAAAGCTTATCATTATATCATTTTTTTTCCTTTTTAAACCCTCTCTTATTACAAAAGGTTTCATTGAGTATTTTTTGAATGTGGAATTTTTTTCCATTATACGGGTCACACTCCTTCATATAGCATATTGTATATTTTATGTCTATGTGTGAGTATATTCATAGCGCCTGACACATAGTTTGACATCTGACATTAGCAAATTAAATTCAAGCTTGGTATTTCAAATACAATATTTTAAATTATTAAATATATTGAGCTTCGTATTGTAACAAAATAAATATGCCCAAACGGACCGTAATCCTGCCAAAGTTTTGACGCTATTCGACTTCAATTTGCTCTGCAGTTCAATGTGAAACAGAATGACATCAGTATTACGATGAAAGTGATATTATTGCATTGTGTAATTATTCCAATATATCAACGTAAACGATAAAAAAAGAATAATACAAATTTAAATGAAAAGATGCCTCGGATAATATCTGAAATAGAAAGGGCCTAAAGCTCTGAGGAATTCTGGCCGCTTACGGCTAGTATGTGGGGGAGGATATCTGGTGACGGCGTCGCGGTCTCAGATCTATGATCAGCGGCTTCGGTGAACTTCACTTCATAGCCACATCATGCGCAAATGTTTACGTGAATTTACTGGACGAAGTGATGCTGCAAATTGTTCTACTGACTTTCCTGACTATTCAAGATAATTGCCCCATACAGCACGGGTCACTTGGGAATGGTATACTCTACAGCTACATCCAGGCATAAATGTAATGATGTAATGCCATCGCCTGAAATTCGAACCCGATTGAGAATCTTTGGGGTTTAATGGTTCAACAGTGGGATCATCGCCATGAAAGAACCAAAGAAGCAATTCAAGCAATAGATACTGTAATGAAATATGGGAGGAAATGCGGGGAACTGACATAATTATCAACGTCTTCTCAGCTTATTGAGAGACAGGCTACAAACTGTTATAGACGCACTGTGGCACGTGTGCACGCATTATAATCCCTCAGTCTTATGTTTTATGTTTATATTAAATTATATAATAAATCTTGAATTTTATTTAAGATGGATTTATGAACCGTACTGTCTTCTCGAAGATCTCACGGTTCGAAATAAAGGCCATACGATAAATAAAGAATAATAAAGAACTCATAAATAAAGTTGTAAGCTTTTATTAGCAGGGCAAAATATATATGTTGAATCTTTTTCTAAATAAATAAAAAAAGTACAAAATATTTATTTACCAAAATAACGCTCAATAATTATTTATGCTCTAAAAATTACGGTTGTTTAAATAAAACACAAAAAAAACACTTGCTCTTGCCTGAGAATCGAACCTGTGACCTGTGCTTTAGAGAGCAAGCGATTACTAATTACACCACAATGTACTTGGCTTAGTGGTTGAAATTAAGCTACTTATTTGTGGCTAGCAACTTTGACTTATTGTGTCGAGTCGTGATAAGCTCTTATTTAGTTAAGTGAAATCTGTCAAAACTGCGCAACAGAGACAGAGATATGCAATGACAAGTCTACACTCTTTTGCGTGAATGTCATAACAATCTGTTCTAAATTTAAATGGTTGACAACCTAATTATCACGTGCGCCACTCTGGCTTATTCTGACAATTTGACAAAGAAGGTCTGTCACATATTCAAATTCTAAGTTACAGCAATCATTAAAAAAAACGAGGTCAGTGACCTGTCACAGTAAAGTGAGATAGTGTGTGTAAAATGTAATTGTGTTTGTTACTGGGGAGAATTACGATAATGTTGCGCCGCCTAGCGGATTTTTTGTGTCGCGTTTGTAGTTTCGCTGCAATAAGAAAGCCTTAAGCAGCGTTCGTATTAGATTCAAAGATTCAAAGATTCAAAGATTTTATTTGCTCAGAATACATGTTATAAATAAGGTGTTAAAAATAAAAGAAAGTTCAGTGCATTCAGCCTGCATGCAGGCGTGCAAACATTTTGTAGGAGCGACATAATTAATACAATAATAATAATTAAATATATCCACATAATTAGCAAATTTTACGGAACAATGTCAAGGGAGTCAAAATTCAAAATTATAATAATGATATTAGATAATAAAAAACAATAATAATTTAAAATGTCAGAAATAATAATTCATTAATACCATTGTCAATTTTGGTCAATTAAGAGGTAAGGTGCGGCACTTACGTAAGTGGCTTGTAAGACCGATACGGGAGCGACAGCCACGGCCGCATAATTGACATATAAATGTCCCGCCCGAAGATGAAAGTGGAAGAGCAGAGCGCTGATGTCTTAATTTGCGCCTGTGAGATGAGAGATCAAACCAAGTTTGGTCATGTTCCACCACTCCATTGCGCAGGGTCTTCTTCCACTGGTCACGATCCTGGGAGTCTTCTTCCCAGGTGGAAGGATCGATCCTAAAAGACACCATGTCACGTTTAGCACTGTCCTTAAAGCGCAACATAGGCCGCCCGATGGGACGTTTAGCGTACGCTATTTCGCTTAGGAGAGTTTTTCGAGGCAAACGAGAAGGCTCCATCCTTTGCACGTGTCCCAACCAACGCAGCCGTCTTTGTTTTAGGACGGCTGCAATGCTAGGTAAACACAACACAACACACACACATATGTTGTGGATGCACGTTCACTGTCAAAATCGGCTACGTCAGTCACCAGAGAGCACACCAGCGACGCTCTCAACATTTGGTAACAATCCTGTGGCCGAACACGGCTATAGCGTGTATTTTTGATACTACCTCAAACTTTACAAGGTCTTAGTGTAGGCCCTAATGAATATGTTTTTCTATAAATTATTTAAGTTGCACGATATAATTTTTTCATTATAAAATAATTGACAACATTTCATATTTTTAACTACTTTATTTTATGAACTAGTTAGAAAATAGGTAAAAATTTAAGCCACCCGTATTTTTTCTTTTTCAATTTAACTCATAATTTCATACAAAAAAAACACGTTGAAAAGTAGGTCATTCCAAAAGGGCGTAAGTAAAATATGACGTCATCTTCCCAACAAGAATCCAGAGCCACTCCAGAGCAGCGATTGTCTGTACTCTGTACTAAGGTCTCCCTGAATACAGCGAGGAAGATGACGTCAACTTTCGGTTTACAGTAATTTGCGTTTTTTTCCAAAATTAACGGAGAAATAAATCTAAAAAAGTGTTTATTGTGTACTTCACACGTTTTTACCGAAATGGTTTTCGAATTAAGACTTTTGGAAATTATGAAATATTATCAATTCAGCACGCAATGTATCTTATCTCATATCTTTAAACGAGCAATTCTCCCACCAGCTTCCAGCTTGTTAGCGATAAGACCGCCTGTTGTCTACCATTGTGCAATTTGTTTCAGTTACTTGTTTTGTAATGTACATTATTTGGTGAACAATAAAGAATATTTGTTGTTGTTGTTGTTGGTATAAGCATCTGTATTTCTATATATCTATATTTCTATATTTCGGGGATCTCGGAAACGGCTCTAACGATTTTGATGAAATTTGGTATGTGGGGTTTTCGGGGACGAGCAATCGATCTAGCTACGTCTCATGCCCGGGAAAACGCCGAGCAAAGCTCGGCCGCCCAGATATTATTTATTAAGACAAACAACAACAATGCTGAACACGCTTCTGTCATGTGTCAAGACTGTCAAGTAAGTGCACGCAATACATTGCTGCTCGAAAAATTTTCAAAAATTAATTACGCTCTAGTAGTTGACTGACAGTTGACACTACATTAACAAATTGTTTCAGTGTTGGTTCATAAAAAAAAAAATAGCCTTTTATTTCTCACAATATTGAAATACAAAATCTACATTACTAATTAATATGCTATTCTATGAGAACCCCTGGGCGGGTAAAGGCCTCCTCCAAGGATGACCATTTGTCCCTATCTTGTGCCACTTCGTTCCAGAGCGGGCCGGCTGTCCTCTTGATGTCGTCTTCCCAACGTGTCAATAGTACATTATTGCCGTGGCCGGGAAGCGAGCAATTGCAGGCTGAGTATTTGTTTAAACGGACGAGCTTGCGAGTCCGTTTAATTATAATACGAAGCCTGCAATTGCCATTCCGGCCGAGGCTAATATAGTGCTTTTCTCAAAAATGGGGGAAATACGACAAAAATATAATTAAGATTTGAAAAACATAAACTTAAAACGTCAAAAACATCATGCTTTCCCGCCGTTTATTTTTTTTAACAGAATCGCAAGTGTATTTTTCCACCGAAAAACGCAAATTATTCGAGACACATAAAAAAACGTCGCGTTTCTAACAGAAAAATACGAGCTGAATTGGCTGAATACGACCTGTGCCTCCTTTTATATGACAGTTTCTACTTTTTAAAAAGTTTATAACTCGACAAATAAAGGAATTTATAGTCCTCCTCTGGTCTGTTAGCCTCGCGATATGGCCAGCCCATTTCCATTTAAGTTTTTGGGCGCGGGTGAGCGCATTTGTTGCTTTCGTTATGGCTCTTATTTTGGTATGTCGTATTTTGTCAATTTTCTTTATACGTAACATACTGCGCTCTATTCCCCGTTGGCAGGTGTTAATTTTATTTTTTATTTTATCTGTGAATTTCCACGTTTGGCAGCCATATGTTAAGCACGGTAAGAGGCTAGAATTTAAGACTTTCGTTTTGATTGGTTCATAGCACTAAAAAAATTAACGTCTGGTTACAGTTTGAGGTAATATCAAAAATACACACTGTGTACAGTATTAAGCACGTCCCGAATCTTATAAACTACTAGTTACTGCCCGCGACTTCGTCCGCGTGGAACTCGTTCAACGTGATAGAATTTAATAGCTATTATTTTTATATCATGCGCTTACCTAGTTGTCGCTCTTTCATACAATTTTCCACTCCCTCAAGGGATGATTTCCAGGATAAAAAGTATCCCATGTCCTTCCCCGGGTCTCAAACTATCTCCATGCCGAATTTCATCCAAATCGGTCCAGCGGTTTAAGCGTGAAGAGGTGACAGACAGACAAACAGACGCACTGTCACATTTATAATATTATTATGGATGTAATTATTTATTCTTATGAGTTAATTTTTTCGCCATTTGATTGAAAATTTGATGCTTCTTTCGAGAAAAATCGAACTTAATGATTTTCTTATTTGATGTCCACATTCCTATACGGTATTTCACTCATAGTCAAATCAGCAACTTTTTATTAAATGTTAAAAACGATTTGTTAATATGAAGTTTGTTGGGAAATACTGTCTTAGTGACGTCACTAAGACAGTGTGAATTGGTATGTTCAAATCAGCGTCCTTTTTAAATCTTTATGTTTATAAAATCTTTCAATTAGCTAAAATAAATTAATAATTGACGTTTTCCGAATATTTTCGTTAGATCTTTTATTAGTCAAGTAAAATATAATTTATTTTTACCTTAGTTTAATACCCTATTGTATTTTTGTTTAATGGTTGCAGGCATACTCCAAACAGGGGAAGAAACACATGATCCTAGTTCCTATCGCGTTTGTGAATGAACACATAGAGACATTGCACGAGCTGGACATTGAATACTGCGATGAACTAGCTAAAGAGGTAAGCTAACTACTGAAAATTTAACATTTTCGATGTGCGGGTAATAATGGCGTTCGGTGGAGAGGGTCTTGGGTTTATGTAACTCAATCCAGTGATTCGAACCAGTAGTAAATACTGATAGGGTTTAACAAAAACGTATTGTCTGGCTAAAATATCTTTACCCCAGCAATTTTTTATCTTTTATCTGTGAATCTGTACATGACAACACCGAAGATAGGACAATTTGAAAACCACCACCAGAGGTATGACAGCTTAACTTCCCGAGTTTGCAGAACTGGAGGCCGATTTTTGAGTGTCGAACGCTCGAATTTTCACTCGACATCTGTCATAACATCATAGTTTTTTGACAGTTCTCGAGTGAAAAGTTGATCATTCGACACTCAAAAATCGGCCCCCTGGCGCTACTATCGCTCCGCCATCTGAATCCTTAAGAGGCCGTCAAGCTTTGCGCTTTCATCATTTTCACGAAATCTTACTCGATAGATGGCGTTGGCGAGCTATTTACAATAGCCAAGCATCGATAACCTCACCAGTTACCTCTAGTATATCTTGACACTAGGACACGTAATAACTACACGCAATCGGAGGTCTGACGCATTGGTTCTCCTACGGTGAGGTCAAAGCGTTGCAGAATATTACTTAATTACCTAAGTAACCTACTGCCTGGCGTAAAAACCTTGATCGTTTTGTTTACTTAAAAATTAATTATTACTTTGTATGAAATATTAGTCGTTGTGAATGTAATTATTAATAACATTTCAAAGTTCACAATGTTCACATATATATATACAAGTAAATAAAATGCCCATTTTGATTTAAAGACGATCATATGCCGTACGTTTTATTAAAAAGAAATGTAGTTTGATTTATTTATATCTGTGATGAATATACAAAATTATTAAAAAAAGAATCCCTATAGTTATTCGTTAAAATTCATTTTAAAATTTTCTTTCCTCATTCATTTGTGACTCAGC
Organism: Cenopis cana; assembly: GCA_951800055.1. Classification (NCBI taxonomy): domain Eukaryota; kingdom Metazoa; phylum Arthropoda; class Insecta; order Lepidoptera; family Tortricidae; genus Cenopis; species Cenopis cana. The sequence goes on along the minus strand of OX637498.1, from coordinate 4,095,075 downwards.
ATCACGGCGTTCAGCTATGAAGAAAACTATAAGCAATAATTGATTTTTAGTTCGTTAAGACATTCTGCCACTACGATTATTTAAAAAAAAAAACAATTTCTCAAAAATAAGTCGGAACGGAAATGAGACGGATATATAATAAAACGGAATTTGAATTAATTGAAATGTCAAAAAGTTCATGCTTTCCCGTCGTTCATTTTTTTTAACAGAATCGCAAGTGTATTTTTCCACCGAAAAACGCAAATTATTTAAGACACATACAAAAACGTAGCGTTTCCAATAGAAAAATACTAGTTGAATTGACTGAATACGACCGGGCCTGTACTCTGAAATTCGAAATCCGTACTTGGTATTAGTAGCTTCCCTTTCACGCGAGAGTGAAAGGGACGGCATGTGCAAAGTATAGATTTCGGAGTAGACACTCTGTGCCTTCTTTTATACGCCTGTTTCTACTTTTAATAAAGTTTAGAAGTCGACAAATAAATACTTAATAATATATGTGTCAGTTTAATGTTTTCTTGTTTCCTGTTTACTTTCAGTTTCTATAAAAATCAAAATTTTTATAGAAACTAAAAGTAAACAAGAAACTTTTTGATTTCTAGGAGCTTTTTGATTGCATGTTTGAGAAAAGCACTAAACCTACCTCGGTGTGAAAAGGGATTGTCAGCCTCGTAACTATCTGTATGTACTCGGCCGGCGACCCCTTACCTCTGTAGTAATGTACTATTTCTCAAACATGCAATGAACTGTCGTCATTACGTGCGTTTTATAACAGGATTCAAAGTATAACGTTTCAGGCGGAATAACCCGAGAGAACTGTAAAGAAATTTCGTACAAAATTGAAGGCCGGGAAGTATTTCTTTTTTGACCGAGTGAAATGAAGGTCTCTGTCTTAGCTTCCAGATAAATGCTTTCGTATGTCCGGATTTCCGGTTGTCCGCCACTACAGGTCGCATTATTAAACCGATTCTCGTGAAATTTGGTGAACAGGTTCGAAAATAAAAAGAAATTTATTTGTCGAGTCAGTTTTTGTGTTTATCTACGGCCGAATTTTGGTGGATAGAATCGTGCGCCTACATTTTGATCATCTACGTACTTTATCAGATGCTTATTGTAGCATTCTGAGAGGCAATATTTCGCAGAACTACATAGTACTACCTAGGTATAGTTCGAACACAACTCTAAGGCTAAATTCTGTCAAACGAACGCAAGTAAAACTCGACATAAAGCTCTGACTGTTAGGTAGATTTTTGCTTGCGTTAATTTGACAGCACTTGGCCTTAGGCCCGTCTCTCACTTCGCTACTTCCAAGGGATTTGAGTTTCGTACGCGTATCATACGCATCGCTTGTGAGTCGCCGCCATACATATTCACTTGGTTAGTCGACGACGCGTTTGACGTTTGACATCAGTCGCACGCGACTATCTTGCTAGTCGCACGCGACCCGAGTAACATACGCGTCGCATGCAAAATGGCGTCGGAACATACTTTTAATGTTAATTTTGTTCAAAAGGTAGAAAAATTTCCATGTTTGTACAATTATAGAATGCCAGAGTATGTTAAAAAAGATGTAACAGAAAAGGCGTGGATTGAGATTGAAAAAAAAATCAATTTGACAGGTTAATTTTTATTTACAAAATCAAACACATTAATTGGATTGCCAAGGAAGTGCAGCACGTGGGGTTATAAAATAGTTGGCAAGATAATTTCTCAGATCAGAGATCATACGGACGTGTTGTATTCGGGACGGCTTCTCACTCAAATGGAAAAATAGTCTCATTTGGGTAGCGCCGAGTGGGGAAATGAGTAGCATACCAGTAGGCGACCGAGGTTTGCATCTCAGTCGCGTTGCATTCAAATAGCGCCGTGAGAGACGGGCCTTACAGTTGTGTACGAAATATACTTTGACAAATGTCTAGCTGCTAAATGATTACCTTCCAGGTTAAACCACTAGATGCTGATTGCTGACTTTAATAATAATGAAATGCTCATCAAAATAAAGCATTGTTCTAAATAGGTATAAAAAAGTCACGAGTAGACAAATCCACCAAGTATCAAGGACAGTACTTGAAAAGCAATTGACAACTGCGTTATCAGCTATGTGATTCATAAGTTGTCTCGATTTAGTTCACAATTACGTTCCTAGTATACTTTGACTGCGACTTTCATAATAAATACCCATAATGGGAGGTCACAATTTGTTTTGGTTTGTTTGAGGGGGTTGTGGTAAGCTTTGTAAATAGCCACAAAAAAACGGTATATACGTCCTTCTCCGATGGCCGCTCGGCCGGTACTGAGTCACTATGACCGTGTCAATGAAAATGTCGTGAAAAAGGCATGTTGTAAATCATTTAGAATTAATATATTTCTATCTTAGTTGCTGCTTTTTATTATCTCAAGTCATAAAATAGAAGTTATTTTATCATAGTCATATACTCAAAAACCTTTTTATTAGCTTTAATATTACTAAAAGATGCAACGAAGTTTGAAGTTTTTCAGCAAATTTACAAATTTTAAAATTCTTTTTTTATAACATTTTTGTATGAAACTTGTAAAAACCCTTCCACTCATCCCTAACAGGAGTATCTATTGCACATGTGCATATTTTTTCCAAGCCGGTTTGGCACCAATATATAGCTTATCTAGGTCGTTTTTAAAGCCTCTTCAAGCGCAAATCGAGGAAACAGCTGTTAGGTTAATCAAGATTATTCGATACTAAATAAGAAAATTTAAAAAGTAGCACACTTATTCCATTCAGAATGAAATGATCTTTCATAATCTGTAATAAAATGTATATAAATATTAATAGATTATGAGATACGACGTCATCAATCTTAGCCAAATCGTCAGAATATGTTATACGGAGCCTTAAATGCATGATTTTTTCTTTATCGAACAAAACGCGATATTTGCTAATTTAAGGTGTACCGAAAACGGGAAAAATAATATAAATAATCAATTATAAGTTTTTCGTACACAATATAAAAAATAAATAAAAATATATTTTTTTCATACATTATGAAATGTACAAAGAAAAGATTTATGATGTGTAGACAACTATCGCTCCGCCATCTTAAAATGAATTAGGGCCGGTTCCTAGTATCCAATATAATGGTGCCATACAGTGGCGCCAAACGGCAAAATTTGGAAACACGACATAAGTAACTAAGTATTCATCTGTGACCGTCACAGACACAAAACATTGCCATACTCAATTTTTATTTGTTTGACAGTTCATTTGCTTGGTAGAGTTAACGTAGCCAGACTCTATATATTTTATAGGCCGGAGTGATACAGATAGAGAGAGCGGCCGCGCCCAACGACCACCCTATTTTCATATCGGCGCTGGCAGACGTCGTCCACGCACACATGAAGGGCGGGCCCAGGGTATCCAAACAGTTCCTCAACAGGTAAATGAAATGTCACATTCCCTTTTTTTGAAGGGGTGGTTTGGAAGGCGCGTTAAGCCGTTGATCCCGGCTGCTGTCTATGATAGCGGTCGTTAAGCCAAGTTGGAGGCCTTCGGGCGGCTTGAGAACTTCTAACAGTCAAGTTGCCCACTCACTTGACAAAGCCTAATCCCAATAAGGTCTAGTTTCCTCTCGGGTTGGAAGGTCAGATGGCGATCGCTTCCGTAAAAACTAGTGCCTGCGCCAAATCTTGGGATTAGGTAGCGTAGCAGACCCCATCCATCCTTCAACTGCAATGCAACCGTACTGGGATAACGCTAGGAGGCTGATGATTTTTTTTTGTGGACAATCTTACACAAATCAACCTAGTCCCAAACTAAGCAAAGCTTGTACTATCTATGGGTACAGTCAAGTCAAGGCCATTAATATATATACACTTTTTTACCTAATCGAATGCGGTCGCCTGCTATTTGTAAGCAAAGGCATTCGATTAGGTTAAAAAGTGTATACATTTAAATGACCTCGACTGTACTAAGTGACGATATACATACTTATACATATACATAAATAGATACTTAAATATCGATACGATACTTGTATCATTTAAAAAGTGTAGTGCAATTATTTGGGGTGAAAGAAATAAACACCAAGTGACAATGAATGAAAATATTTGTAATGAATAATGAAAAACTAAAATTCATTGAATTTCCACATGAATTAATAAATTGTAGCTTAGATTATGAATGTTGTAATGGATTTAGGGCATACAATGATAATTAATAAATTGTATACATAGAAAACATCTTAGACCCAAGAACAAATATTCGTCCTCATCACACAAATAAATGCCCTGGCCGGGATTCGAACCCGGGACCTCCAGCTTCGTAGGCAGGGTCACTACCAACTAAGCTAAAGCGGTCGTCAACCCATTTGTATAACATATGAGCCTCTTTGTTGCTTGAAATGACTATATATAATACATTACGGGCTCTATTTTTTTTTCAGGTGTCCTCACTGCGTGAGCAAGAGATGTGAGATGTCAAAGAACTTCTTCAAAAAGTTAGTTGGCATTGACATATGTAAACCTTTGATTGCATAGATACATAGTACAAATATATAGTCAAGAGCAAATAATAAACAATAAACTATTTTAAATAATGAAATTGATATATTTTGTATCGCATTTCTGTTTCATATTGATTTAAACTTGCACGATTTTCACACATAATTATAGGGAAACGGGACTTAATCGCGTAAAATTATAACTTATTTACCTTTTTTAGGGTTCCGTAGTAAACAAGGAACCCTTATAGTTTCGCCATGTCCGTCCGTCCGTCCGTCTGTCCCCCGTTTATCTCAGTAAGCGTTAGTACTAGAAAGCTGTAATTTGGCATGAGTATACATATTGATGACGCCGACAAAACGGTAGAATTAAATCTTGAAAAAATAGTTATTTACGATACAAGGGTTGTAAAACAAAGAAAGGCCGATATCGCAGATGTTTGGGGCCCGAGCCGCAGGCGAGGGTCTCAAATATGCGAGAGAGGGCTTTCTGTCTGTCGCGAATAAGTCCCGTTTCCCAATAATTATATGTTTTTCTATTTTTCTCGTAATGCTCTAACTTTTTTTCTGGGTCTGAGTTTCGCATTGAAATATCAGTGAAAATATGAATTATGGCATGAGAGGAAAATAGAGCCAGATATTAATAAGCGCGTATCGGAAAAGGACGAGTATATTCCGTTGACTTGAGTATGAATTTAAGTATATGTAGTCAGTTACGAAGATCAAAGGATGACAAGAGGGCCTTTCGCAAACCAAAAAATTTTATATCTGCCTCTCTGTCTCAATTAACAACATTTCATTTTACCTTAGCGGCTTGAAGCAGAAATCCATTTAGAGATATGAGCTTGCTGAGTATATATAAAAAATATTGGATTTTTATATTCGATAGTTCTCGAGAAAACTGGAATAGTTATTTACGATACAAGGGTTGTAAAACAAAGAAAGGCCGATATCGCAGATGTTTGGGGCCCGAGCCGCAGGCGAGGGTCTCAAATATGCGAGAGAGGGCTTTCTGTTTTACGACCCGTGTTTTGTACACAATTTTACGTCACCACTTGGCCAAAAAGTGGGTTTTTCTGATCGCGCAGCGTGCAGAAAAACGCGCTTTTTGGCAAGGTGTGGTGTAAAATACTTATAAGAAGCCAATACTGGGCAATGTATCCTATTAAAACAATAAAAACTGTCTGTGGAAGCGACATTGACAATTTTGACATCGACACATTCGACAGTTGTCAGATGTGGGGGCTATCTTGTCAAGTGAAGTAACTGAGTTAAAAATTGTTCGAATATCTCCGTCTCTATCTCATTTGCTTCGAGCGATAGAGAAAGAAACATACGAATTTCGATCTTCGGGTGGTCAGGATAGACCCCTGAAATTTGTCACTGTCACTGTCGCAGGTGACACAGATACAGTATACTTTTTACTTATAATTCAATATTTGACAAGAGTGCTAATCTTATTCATCCCAAATACGTACATACGCCCTTTTAGAACGCGGCAGTTTTAGATTAATAAAATAAGGGGGATTTAATGAAAATATACTGAAAAGAAAAAATACGTATCTCCTAACTTTAAGAGGTTAGAAAAATGAAATGTTGTGTTGTCAATTGGATAATCGAGCAACAGAGAGGGAGATAGTTTTCCTCCTCCTTCGTCAGCCCTCCTGTTTTGCATCAATGGTTGTTTGTTAAGCATTTATTTCGCGTTTTATCTACGTTTATTGTAAATAATGGTGTTTGTTTAGTTACATAGTTTATGGTGAAATAAAAGAATAATATTAAAATGCGTTTTCTTTTTGCCCTGTTTGTCACAGCGTTTAACCTTTTGAGCGCTAACTGCACCCAAATTTGTTACTAGGTGTTCACTGCGCTAGCGACACCTATGGGTGTTAATGCTTAATCAACATGCAGGCACGCTCAAAAAAAATGCTGGTTTGTGACAGGGCTGACTGACAGTAGGCATTCAAAGGGTTATTTAGAAACAGTTACATAAAAACTGCCGTTTATGAGTTACTTTTTCTTTCCATCAATATTAAATCTCAGACTTACTAAATATAATATAAGACTCTAAGATATAAATCAACGTGTCACTGGCTCATCAACTATCATAACAATAAAAAAAAATATGAACAGCATCAGTAGGTACGAGACGAGGACCAAATGAAATGAAATACATTTATTTGCTAGAATATAGGTACAAAATGGTGTCAATTATGCAATGCACAATGATGCACATTAAGTGCCAGTTGCACCAACGTACGAACACAGGCCGGTCATCGTCAAATATGGCGCCGGCAGCTGTCATCCTATACAAACTTGTCAAACTTTCCATACAATCAGATTTGACGAACACCGCTTACGATTACAGACGGTTTGGTGCAACCCAGCCTAAGTCTTGTTTAAAAGAAACAGTTATTCATTTTATATACAACAACAACAATCAGTTTAAGCCCTTATGATCTTTGAATTAGTAATTCCTGGCCCCTGTACCAACAAAATTGTACAAATTTCCATAAAAAAAAGTTATAAATTTTATCAAATTGTACGCTTGTAACGTTTTGTGGTACAGGCTCCTGTCCCGTACCATGAGTTTGCACTGTTTGCATTACCGTACTCGCTAACGACTGCGTAAGATCTCGTATGGACAAAAGTACAGCGCCTCTAGCTGGTACGCAAAAGAACTAAGAATCGCCATACTAAATCGCTCTAGCGAGTAGGTACGGTAATGCAAACTCATGGTAAGGGTACTGTTGACTGGTGCTGTTAACTTAGGCTGGGTTGCACCAAACAGTCTGTAATCGTAAGCGGTGTTCGTCAAATCTGATTGTATGGAAAGTTTGACAAGTTTCTATGGGGCGACAGCTGCCGGCGCCATATTTGACGATGACCGGTCTCTGTCCGTACGTTGGTGCAACTGGCACAGTGTCCAACACAACACAACAGGTACCATTGCCCAGTTTGTGCAGCATTCCGTTGTGCTGCATGTAGGTACCATAGATTTTATTTATTCTCACATACGCGGAACTAGGTATCTTACTTACACAAAATACGCAGTTTTCTCTACACACGGGATCTCACATCTGACCGTCATATTAAAAGAAAACTTGTTACGCAAGGATGGACAGGGCTCTCTATCCATTAATGTAACCAACTCACGTAATACAGTCACCTACGAAAGGTAAGTAGTGTTATGCTCATGTTTAGACTAGATTATTTTCCCGCGATTTTTCGCATTCCGTAACAACGCCTTCCCCAAATTTCTAAACATGGGATTAATTGAAAAAAGGCCAGGTGTGAGTCGGACTTGGCACATTTAGGATTCCGACCCACTGCATAATTAAGTTAAAAACGAGTTTTGACTTAGTTTTGACTATCAGCGCCGGCCCTAGCCCTAGATCCGGGTGGGGCGAGATGGTCTTTGGGCGCCCTTTGGTTTGAATTTTTTCGACGTTGCCAGTTTGGCGCCCCTCGACATACCGCGCTTGGCGCCCATTGACATCCGGCGCCTGGGGCGGCCGCCCTATCCGCCACACCCTTGGACCGGCCCTGTTTACTATTTGTATGGCTTTGGTTTGGACCAACAAGATGCTTATCGGTAATGTAAAAAAATTAAGACTAGCTCCGTTTGGCTGTAAAACCTGTGTGACCGTTTGGACTCTTTGGGGGGGCACTTTATACAAGAAGAAGGCTTACATAATGGGCATTTATTATTCACTCTAGGAGGGGCACTATCAGGCGAGAAAGGGCGGCACAACCCGACTATCGGAGGGGGCGAATGTTGTCCCCTCCCTGTATCCGCGCTCAAAATGTTAGTATTCACTGAACTATTATTATTATAGCCTTTTCGACAGGTGCTACTTTGTGTCAGTGTTGTAGTATGTCTTTTTTCCTGATTGTTTGTGCATCTGTTTGCCAGTCGGCAAAGGCCTCCAGCCTTCTCCATTCGTGCCGGTCGCGTGCAACCCTGCTCCATGATGGTCCGGCGACTTGGTGGATGTCGTCATCCCATCTTTTCAGGGGCCTTCCTCTACTTCGTAATTCACTGAACTAGCGAAAATAAAAGCGCAAGTGGTTGCGGGCGTGACGCCGCTAAAGTACATAAATATACTTATTATACTGCTTGCGTGATGCGACATAGTCATCGCCGATGGTCACTGTGTCTGTACGCGCCCTAAATAGGTAAACAGCTATTGTATACGTTACGAAACAGTAGGACACCATCCTTTGGCTTAGATAGTCTACTTGAACGTATTATATTCTCTTTAGGGTTCCGTACCCACAGGGTAAAACGGGACCCTATTACTAAGACTTCGCTCGCCGTCCGCCTGTCCTCATGACATGAACCGTGAAGCTCAAGCCACACAGAGAGCGGGCGGGCGGTGGCGGCGCGGGCGCGGGCGGCGGCGGCGCGGGCGCGGGCGGCAGCGGCGCGGGCGCGGGCGGCGGCGGCGCGGGAGCTGCTTTTGGCGGTGGCGGCTGCCGACAAAGGCCGCTGCCGCCCGCGCCCGCGCCGCTGCCGCCCGCGCCCGCGCCGCCGCCGCCCGCGCCCGCGCCGCCGCCGCCCGCGCCGCCACCGCCCGCCCGCTCTCTGTGTGGCTTGAGCTTGATAGCTAGAGCTAGACAGTTGAAATTTTAACAGATGATGTATTAATTTCTGTTGCCGCTATAGGTAACACTGTTATTTCAGTTCAATACATTCGCTTATCTAATAAAGTTTATTAAATAAATTCAAGTAACAGACCGCGATGGTCATTTTATTTCAAAGGACCCCTTACCTTAGAAACTAAGTAATTGGCCCCAGAGATTACATTCTGTGTTTGAACTGCCAGTCGGATTTCAAGCTAGAATTGGTTCAAAATCCTCGCGTGGGCGCGCTAAAATACTGATAATTTGTGATAATAACAGCTACAAACAGAATTCAACATCTACGCCTACAGAGTCAGCATCTCTTTCTAAAAACATATGCGAAAACGAGATAGCCGACCGGTCGAAATTGAAAAAATAGTGTGTCAGGTTAACAGCTGCCGTTCGCGTTCGAGTAGACGCGAACAGCGTTGTTTTTGTTCAAATTAATTATACACCTTATTTATATGATATTAAAGTTGATAATCAAAGAAAGTTGATAATGTGAATAAGTGCGTCAATTGTGAAAATTAACCGACTTGTTCACGTAGTCACGGAGTCAATGAAATGAAATAAAATTAGTAATACAAGACAAGACAGTTACGCCGCGTATTCCTAAGTGACTACACGTCCAGGTCCAGTTGTGTTTCGGTATTATAAAATGTAAACAATAACATTGTTTATGTATTGAGTGAAACGAACATCGCAACCGACAAAATGATGGAAATAACAACAGAGTTTGTGCGAGTGTTTGGTTTGTTTGTGCTATTGTTAGTGAATTTAGATCATGTTTTCTGCAATACTTTTGTAAATGAATTGTCTAATAAAGCTGTTACTAAAGTGGAACATCATAATGTGCACTGCAACCACGAACACCCAAAAGCTGATGAAGTAAGAATCCGAATCTATTTTTTACTTTTTAATTTATTTTTTTCGAACACTTACGAGGCTTAGGTTAGGTAAGTTAGGTTATGTTCGATTGGTGGAAGTGTAAGTTGTAGGAATTTCTTACGTACGTACAACGCGTTATTAAATTAGGATTTGTTTAAAAATAGAATGTGTACATTTCACGCTCTACATGTAATGGAATTATTCTTTCAGATGTCTAGAAAACGAATGAAAGTTATACACTTATATGACGACAGAAAATAGAACGGAAGACGAGGAAGTGAAGTTATTGCCGGAAAAATTTATACAACTGAAAATAAGCAAAACAAAATCATGCTTTACAACATTATTCGTCAATAAAGTGAATGTGATGATATCCCTGCGCTGTGACTTAAATCTTGATATTAAAAACTTTTATATATAGTATTTCGATAAGTTTTTTTTACTTTTTAATCGACTGAAATAAAGACACGTTCATTTTCTTCACACTTGTTCAGTTTTCTTCGGATTACGTGGGATTACTAAGTATTAATAAAATCGATAGGTAGCTATAGAACGATGGAATTTTTCTCCAATGAAACTGAAAGTGGTTTAACCTGACTCGGTCGCTCAATTACTGTATGCAACCGATTATAATTCATATGACACGCAACGCAATGCATGCACTAGGAATGCGATATGCAAATAATCGATGCATTATTTTCGATTAAAACGCTCACGTGACTAGTGATGCGTGCAAGTAAAGAAATACCGGTTTTATCATAAGTTGTATCATAATTGAAACACCGGTTTTTGCGTGCATTCTGTAAGTTCAGTAACCAATTGGGATAGAGTTATAATGTTTAAATTGAACCTACAAGCACTTACCAATAAAGCATGCATGAAAAGAACCCATTAACAATTTTTTTTTCATGTATTACTTATTTTTAATCAATGGATCCTTCCTTCCAGGATTGCTAGAAATGAAATAGGCACATGGCATATAGATTTTTTTCCGAATTGTAATATATATAAAAAAAACATGATTTCCAAATAAGCTCATTTCAGAAAAGAGCTCGCCAATTCACCTGATTATTATTTTCTTTAGGCAGTCGCGCCTAACGTAATAGTTTTTAGAAAAAGAAGACGAAGAAAAACATTTATTTGTGACGAAACAAACAAACAAAAACAAAACGTTACAAAAAACGATCATTACAAAAAAAACGTCACAAAAAGGTCTCGCCTCAGCATAATGCCGACTCAGGGAGCCGGCGCTGGTCTTCCGGCGAAACCTATGTGGTGTAGTGACGGTCTGTGTAGCATGCCCCGCCTTTTATGTCACACTTGGCCATAAAGTGGCAATTACCGCACGCTCCGCGCGCGGAAAATCCCACTTCCTGGCCAGGGGAAAACATACAATTTTGTACTTTATACCACGGGCGGTAATAAAGAAAGCGTCAGGTCACATATTTATCTTCCCTTGCCTTCCTTTCGGCTCGGGCGTCAAATACCTGCGATCTGAGACATTCTTTCTTTTACCGCCCTTGGTAAGTAGTGTATTACCTAATGATTGAAAATTTCGTTACTAATAATATAATTATTTTTACATTATTCCGCCGTAATACCATATGTGTAATAAGTGTCTTAAAAAAAATACAGAAACCGAACCCACGAAAATTAGGTACCTGTTTAGGACGTTTATTTTATACATACAACTACTGCTTATACACGAATGCATTTGAAATTGCCAGACTCATGTATTGCAGATTTTTTTGAAGATTATTTAGTATAAACACAAAAGAAAGTCGCAAAACGCAGTTAATAAAATCAAAAGAAACGGTTTACACATTCATTACTCACAAATAGACCTTAGAAAGTTCGCGACTTGGGAACTACACTTTTTGTCAATAGCCATTCCGTTATGCAACATCGATGATTGATAATCACAGCCAAAAGTGAAAACTCACGTTTCAGTAATCGTTACTGCTTGCAAAAATTTGTAGCAAATAAGTCTTAAAGAAGAAAGACAGAAAAAAATGTTTATACTAAAACAGTTCCGTCTTTTCCGAAAAGAATTAATATTGTGTATTTAGTTAATGGCCCACCACTATTCTGCAATGATGGGACCGATGCCCAGAAAGATAATAGAGAGTGAGCTTTTAAAAAGTTTTTGGGAAAGCTACTTGTCGTGTCAGGCGTATGTTCCGTCATAAAATTTTGACAACTACAAATCACAGTATCACACACACTTCTTTAAAATTTACATATTCTTAAATTATTTGGAAGCTTATTGGGGCCAATTTTTTTGGCTTTGTAGTTTTTTTTTCGTTCGAATTGCATGAAAATTGGTACGTAGGTTGGAAGAGCTCCTGATTCTGTGCAAGTAAATAAAAAATTCCAATTTTTTTCCCCCATACATTTTATCCACTGAGTTACGAAAATCCCATACGTTTTGTCACTCAATGGAAAAAAATTGTAGGACACTGTAGGATATATTGTGCACCTTAATTGAAATGTACATGACTAAACAACGAAATAAAGAATAAAGAATATATTGTTCAGAATCAGGAGCTCTTCCAACCTAACTATTTTCATGCAATTCTAAAAAAAAACTACATCACCAAAAAATTGGCCCATTGATTGAAATAATTACAATAAAATATATTTGAAATTCGGTGGTACACGATATTCTTCACTAACGAAGCTGTTGAAGTATGGACAAACTTTGTAGTATGTTTGAAAGGTATTCTTGGTTTGTTGTTGATGTTTTTGTACAGACAGTATCAGACTTCAGAACTAAGTTCTTGTTTACTAAGCGAGTAACTTTCGTCTGGACGCGCATAAAATTATAATGAATTATGGTTACGGTCCATAAAAAATACACAAGGGAAAAACGAGGCATACAACATAAAATATATTTTTCCTTCCCATCTGAATCTTGAACTAGATAAAGATGCCCCATCTTATTTTAGAGTGTGAGATTTTTAGAGTACTAAGATTAATTATCGGTAGAGAAATCTGAAAAATAAACATTATGAGTCACAAAACAGCATTTTTTGTGACTCATAATGGTTATGTTGACGTTATTAATGGTTGCATTATTGTTAAAAAGGAAATCGTGAACTGCGAACAAGTAAAATGTAAAAAAGACTACCTATAGGTAGGTTTCAAGGCATGTTAAAAAAAAGTAAAGAAAGCTACTTCGCAATTTCTCTGCAAGCTAAGTAATAAAAGACGTAAACACAATTTGTCATAAATAGTTAATGCAACTTTTAACAGCCTTGCCCTTTAAAAAGGTTACGTAATAAATGTCAATTTATTTTCAGCCGGAGTAGCTTTCGGGCTCATTCACGAAAAATAAATCGGTTTATTTGCACAAAAATCGTTACTGTATTGGAATCACAAGCAGATTTTGTGTCTTTTGAACTATGTCCTATTTTTATGTAGATACATACTTTGTGCCTTGACGCTCTAACGTCATGCTAAACTGTCATACTTTACTAAATATCCAACGGGTGAGGGACAAAGTACCAAAGTGTCCAGCTACTTACTATTGGCTCTGTGAGCTAATAGATAGAGAATTCCAGTGTTTAAAAAAATCACCTGTTAGACCTCGCGAGCAATTTTTTACGTTGTCAGCCTCCATGAATCCACCATTATAAAAAGAAACAAAAAATGACTACAAAAAATATATAATTATGGAAACTGATCACAAAATATCACGAGAATCGGTAGAGAAATGCGACCTGTAGTTCAGAACAACCGGACCGGATATCCGGAAATCCGCCGGACATACGAAAGCATCTTTCGCCACCCGGTTATTGATACTATTTGATACAAATACAAATGCTTTATTCGTCGAACATAGGTGTACACAACATGGTATTGCAGAAGGTGGTAAAATCGGTGGAGTTTCACTATGTCGTACCCGCAGGCATACGAAATTTTACATGCAGTCAGTTAGTTTGAGTAGGGACAGAATAATTATATGGTGTAAATCAACCAAGTCAATTAATAATTTTACAGCCGGTATAGAGGTCAGTTAGACTAACCTGTATTAAACAGTAGCACGCCAAAACTTGCCGGTCAAGCCTAAACACTGGCATAGTGATGTGCAAACACGTTACGTTACATAATATATCGGCATGAGTGCTGTGCGCTACATTGGTCACGTTCACGTCTGCTGTAGCGAAAACCGTTGAACCAACCAGTTTTGGAGTTGAAATGGACTTTAGGCAAGCGTCGCGTGAGTTACTCAATGGACTGAGGTCCATAGCTTCACAGAGTTCCGATGCCTTTGATATCCATAATTTAATTTGCCATAATACTAGTGTACAGTCAGCAGCAATGGTTGCTACACGGGCGAGGTGCTCAAAATGATCTTAACACATTTTTTATTATAAGGGAATAGGAGCGTGTGAAGATTATTTTGAACACCTCGCCCGCGTAGCAAACATTGCTGCTGAATGTACTGCCTCCAGCCTGCGATAGACCCAAGAAGCGATGGCTGGATGTCGTGAAGGCTGGCATGAGCGAGAACGGCTCACTAAAGAGGACGCCCAGCGGAGGAGGTCGATCGTGCAGTGGAGAAAAGCGAGCAGGTAAGCAGACCCTAGCAAAAGCTGGGATAACGCTAGGTAGGAGAAGAAGAAGAATATACTAGTGTTTAAAGCGATTTTTTCTAAAACTGTAACTATACTAACCCAAGGAATAGAAATATTTATTAGCAAAAAACATGTTATGTAAAGATAATTCTTTGGAGGTAGAATTCCTTGTGTTACAGCATGAATGGAAACCGGTCTAATACCAACAAGACCGTTTTCCGTTGGGTTGGTGGTAAGATGTAGGTATAGGTTTGGTAACACTAGTGTCTACGCCAAATTAAAGTGGACCCCGGACCCCGGATTCCGTTAGGATACAACTGGCAAAACGTTAGGATTTCGTTCTTCTGTTTTTTCCAACTTATTGGAAATTTAGGATGGACATTGCAAGTAGGTATAGATCGTTTTCTTAACCTTGTAAAGTACCTACAGTTCTGACCTTTTATACAGACGAAGGAAAAGTCAACCTTAAGTTAATGTCATAAGAACTTTTCTTACATTATCTGTAACTTGGTTGAGCGTGATATACACAGCAATGTTAACGTTTAAACTATTTTACATTTAGAGCAAACGTATCTAATGTATTCAAAACTTCATTTTAATTTTGTCGTCGCCAAACCGACATACAATTCGTTCTAGTCATTTATCCTTATTGTAAAGGCTGTAAAAATATTCAAAAACTATCTTGTTACAAAATGACGTACGAAATGTTGATATTATTAGAATTGCCTTGGCTAAGTACCTATGTAGTCGAACGCGCAATAAAATTAATATGTGTTTGTTCCCTTAAATCTTAAATCGATCTAGTCCCAAACTAAGCAAAGTTTGTACTATTGCATAAACAATTTAAACGTCATATTGTGTAATAAAATAAATACATGTACTTACATCCCGATCCCAACATTTTACATGTACCTACACTTCGAGAATTGATTTTTATTGCTACAAATTATTACAAGCATACTATACAAATATTTTATAATAATATATAAAACTTTAAAAAAGAGCCAAAAACAGATTTATGCTGATAGAAAAAAACCGGTAAACCGGTACAACACTATTAAAACGTTTCAATGCGGCGTGTGTTTAAGTAGACATTAATAAATAAATATTTTGTACCACATTCCAGTGAATCCATCTAATTAATTCAATTAATGCTCTCACAAATAGAAGCGAATACAATACAATAATTGAGACGAATTCAACTCCGCATAGGTTCATTGTGTACCTATACTACCTATCAATGTCGAATAAGGTAGCAAATGTACCGATTGGTTGAATCCGGGCTTTTGTCTTCACTTGTAATAACCTGCCAGATACAGTCCGTGATCTTCCCGTGAAGCGATTGTATCACACGTGTGTTACTATACTAACGAAATTTGAATTCAGAACCTACAATTTATATATTTGTAGGCAGAAATTTGTATACATTTTTTTTGACATAGGTATCATAGTAACACACGTGTGATACTAAATCGCTTCACGGGTTAACATTAGGGAATTTCGGGATTCCAATTTTAAAAATCAGTTTTTAATTAAAAAAACAACGGGTGTTTTCACTTAATACATTTTTGATAACAGCGCCACCTACGAACAATACAAGGCACTAACTATACAGAACGCTGCTGCTGTCGGTTGTAACTTAACACAACCTGCACTGTGAGAAACTTCGCTTGTTTGTTCATAGGTCGCTGTTACCAACTTCTATAGGTCACGTGTCCATCTTACGATATTAGGAGGGGTCACTTATGACTTAGCTGGTCTTACGCTCTGACGGTCACGTGACCCTGACGCGAGTTTAAACATTTTTCCCTATCACAAAAAGTGCTCAGCGCCGCTAAAGAACTTTTCACTTCAAAGAAAGAGACATTGACAAAGAGACAATGTGACATAGCGTTAATGCTTTCTTAATAACTCACACTTTTTAAACGTTTTGTACATAGTTAAGTAAAGTCACGGGGGTGACACGCGAAGGAAATTAAAACTTAAGCCACACAGAGAGCGGGCGGGCGGCAGCGGCGCGGGCGCGGGCGGCGGCGGCGCGGGCGCGGGCGGCGGCGGCGCGGGCGGCAGCGGCGCGGGAGCCGCCTTTGGCGGCAGCCGCCACCGTCAAAAGCAGCTCCCGCGCCGCCGCCGCCCGCGCCCGCGCCGCCGCCGCCCGCGCCCGCGCCGCCACCGCCCGCCCGCTCTCTGTGTGGCTTAAGCTTTAGTGCTGTGAGTAAGTATGTGTGCGTGCGTTGTCGGTACACGCGTCAATTGTTTGCGCGAGTACGTAGCACGTGGCGCGGGCGAATCGCGAAACGCGATGGTAACCCGATCGTAACCCGGCTTGTCAGCCTGGACTGGACCTGTCAGGGACGAGGTAGCTGACCGCAGTGCGGGGGGTTCGTGTCCGTTCTGTATGTAATACTATTATACTATTCTGTGGTAAAGTATACTTTTAGCAGCCATTTTAACGTCGATCAGTCAATGATCGTAAGTTTGTGCAACCCGCCATTAGTATGTGAGTTCGTTAAACTTACTTGGTGATTTCGCTTCATATCGAGTCCGGTTTCAAGACTGGAAACCAGCTGGAAACGAATAAACTGGATGCATTTAGCCGAGTTTCTTCTAGACTTTTCTCAGCTAGGATAGGTTTAGTGAACCAGCAAAACACCCAGTAGCTCGATTCCACTGACACCTCAGATTCGGTGGAAACCGCACAACCAACACTCGACACTCGCCGCACACTCTAAATTGGGACTTATAGTTTTATGATTACGGTTTAATTTAGAGTGCGGCGGAACGTGCAGTTGCTATCTGCTGTCGGCTGCGGAATTAAAGCTTAAGCCACACAGAGAGCGGGCGGGCGGTGGCGGCGCGGGCGGCGGCGGCGCGGGAGCTGCTTTTGGCGGTGGCGGCTCCCGCGCCGCTGCCGCCCGCGCCCGCGCCGCTGCCGCCCGCGCCCGCGCCGCCGCCGCCCGCGCCCGCGCCGCCACCGCCCGCCCGCTCTCTGTGTGGCTTAAGCTTAAACCTTAAGGAGCCCGAGGCCCGCTTTGACACCTTTTCTCAAGATTTGGCGTAGGAACTTGTTTTACGAAAGCGACGACCGTTGCCGTCTGACCTTCCAACCTAGAGGGAAAACTAGTTTTGTTGGGATTAGACCGTTTTCCTCACTATAGCTGCAAACGCACAGACAGCGGTGGCGGCGCGGTGCGGAGCCGGTACCGGTTGTAAGTTGTAATATTCGAACTAAAGCCGGAAACGCACAGACAGCGGTGGCGGCGCAGTGCGGAGGCGGTACCGGTTGTAATGTTCGAACTAATATGAAAGGGTCCGCACGGAACGCTTTTTTCCCGGCCGGTTTTCTGTGCGGATTAGTTCGAATATTACAACCGGTACTGCCTCCGCACTGCGACGCCCCGCCCCGCTACCGCTGTCAGTGCGTTTCGGGCTTTAGTGTTGCAACCGCTCGCGTGGTCGTGTCAGAGGTTTCCCCTAGATTTTCCCCAGGCCACTCTCCAACCGCGCACCCCTACGCTTTATTGGGCCCAGCCTGCAGCCTGTGCCACAGTCAGGTTAAAAAAAATGTTAACTATGTTGTATTTAAATTGACTGTGAGGACAAGACACACATAATAGAATCTTTAGCTACCTATATGTAATACCTACGAGCAAGATTAAATATTACACCATTTTGCTGAAAACATTGTTCCGTATGGACTCTGAATACTAATTTCTCAAACAATAGACGCGCTGTGTGCTCGTATCGTAAAATATATCCGAAAATGTCGGTTTTTCGTGACTCGTGAACGAGTTTACAAAGACTTGAGTTTACAATATTTGTCGCGCCGCCGCGGGGCCAATTTAATTAGCTCTTCTTATCAGTTCATATATTATAATAATTATTTTGTTAAAATAGCAGACAGAAAACCTTGATTAGAAATAATACCGGCTGCAGTGTTCTCTTAAAATACATACGAAAATAAAACACCGGTTTAATTTTCGCGAGCCCGATGTTGTGCAAAAACCGGTATTTTTAGCGCGCCGCAGGGTAAATTTAATTGGGTTGTTCGTACTTGGAAACTTGGGATGTACTTTTATTTAGAATTTGTTGTTTAGATGGAAGACAATGATACCTTACCTTAGTTAAGTAACAAAATGATTTGCTATTTTAAATGTGTAAAAACGCGTAAATGGACGATGTTGGACCGTTGAAAAGTCGTGACGTCACTTATTCCGATTTCCCTACCAACTTCATACTTCATACTACTCGTAGCAAAGAATTTGATGTTTCATAAAAAGTAGTGATTTGACTACAAGTCAACAGCCCTTTTCAATAATTTTCGTCTGTTTCTATCATATAGCTGCGTTTCAAGTTTTTATCTACAAATTTATAGGTGATATTAAGGCTGGGTTGCACCAAACCGTCTGTAATCGTAAGCGGTGTTCGTCAAATCTGATTGTATGGAAAGTTTGACAAGTCTCTATGGGATGACAGCCGCCGGCGCCATATTAGACGATGACCGGTCTGTGTTCGTACGTTGGTGCAACTGGCACTTAGTAATCAAACTACATATAACACTTATGTAGTAAGGTAAGTATTGTAGTGTAGATATTTATGGATATACCACAAAATGAAATAATAAAGGAACAAATACAGACCGCGGTAATTTCACAATTTAATGTAATATTTACTATTTTAAATGATAGTGTTGTATATTATGTGGTTAAATTGACGATAAGCTTTGTCTTTATGAGTAAATGTGGTGGAATGAGGTTAGTGAGTAAGCTTATACCTATTAAAGGTGATGCAACGCTTTTTTGCATATATAAACCGGTTTCTCGTCGAAATGTGGAGATAACATTGACATTTAATTTAGAATATTATATGTAATGTATCTGTTTTGGGTGGTTGCATAAAAAAAATTAAGTGTTAGTCCCCGTGTTGTTTAATACCAAGAATTGGCGTAGGGTTTTTTAAGAAAGCAACTGAGGGAAACGGTGTTCTCACGATGTTTTTCTTGAATGAGTAGCCATATTAATAATGCAGTTGCGTCTTTTGCCCCCCTCAGTTAATTTTTACTAAAGTCGCTCATCTGTAGACGTAATATCAAAGTCCTAAATTAGACATCAGTCGAATTCTTTACTCTGCATATAAGTTTCTTGACGATTCGTAAATTCGCTCGTTCCCCAGTAACCTTACCATGAGTTTGCAATACAATACAATACAATACAAATATTCTTTATTGTTCACCAAAAATTACATAGAAGTTGGGCTTAAAACTAAACATGTTGATGGTAGACAACAGGCGGTCTTATCGCTAAAGAGCGATCTCTTCCAGACAACCTTTGGGCTTTTTTTTTGCCTTTTTTGCAATGTTGGATGAGAGATGTATATATACTGTTCTAGTACAGACATCTGCCTCTGGCTAGAGGTGGGTGATAAATAACTTCACGATGAAAAAATCACGGTGATCCGCCGTTAAAAAGTAACAGTGTGACTTGTCACGAAGTAACAACGTTACAAAATAACGTTGTTACTTAGCGACGATAGCACTGGAACAGTGTGTAAGCGACGCGTCGCGTCGTGCCTCGTGACCGCCGTTACTAACTGTGACTGTGACTGCGGTGCGCTGTCACAGAGTAACATCAGTTGTTATAAAAATATCAGTAACTGCCGGGAACGATCGACACGCAAATGTCGTGACACGAAATAACCGAAGTGACAAAGTCACGGTGATTTTTCAATGTGATTTTTGTGGAACGGGAATAACAATAACGGTGATCGAAAAGTAACGCTTTTCCCCATGTGCTCTGTCAGTTGTTATAATATAAATCACATCGTTACGTATGTGCTTAAGAGTTGTCACGCCTTGTAACGTACTAAATATTAAACACTTTCTAAGGCGAAACCGCGAAAGTAAATGCCTAATTAGTGTTCAAAGCACGCGTGAATTTTGATAACGCTATCGTTGAATATGCTACGTAATTATACGCTTTCGTATTCAAGTGACCAACTAAGTTAAACTTGAAACTAATAAAGTTAGGATCACGTCACGCCGTGCTGGTATACGATTTACAAACTGTAGCTCTAGTATAAGTTTTTTCGAAACATTAACTAATTCGAACGCGTTTGCGTTTTGTCTCAAAATGTATGAAAGTGGTATGAGAACGTGAACTGCGCCTCTGGTGGTCACTAGTGGACACTAAAACAGCGAGTATAACATTTGTTGCTAACCGACGAACGCGCGTATTTCAAACTCGGTGAGAGCGTTTTCATACATTTTGAGACAAAACGCAATCGCGTTCGAATTAGTTAATGTTTCGAAAAAACTTATACTAGAGCTACTGATTCGTCCTACGCGCCTCCTACAACGCCTTGTATACGCCTACATCGAGAAAAAAGTTTCAACAGAGGGAAGGTAGCATTCTACGTGACCCATTTTTAGGGTTTCGTACCCGAAGGGTGCAAACGTAGCCCTATTGCTGCCACTCACGCGTCCGTGTCCTTCTGTACGTCTGTCCGTCGTCTGTCACAGAAGCTTTACAGCTAAACGGCTGGAGTCTTTAAATATTCTCAGTATAAGCAACTTGTTGACCCAAGACCATACAAATTGTCAAAAATCTTTTGAAATGTTTTTATTTATTTATTAAAAATGAAACAAAAGCCTGACCAGGAATATATGACTATTGTCAAGAGGACGCTATTATTCGGGTTATGGTATATTCGCTTCGAGGTTTCTTTTCAACTTTTAAAATAGGCTGAAATTTGATGTTTTTCTAAGTATTATCGAACCAACGCTTGGCTAAACAGATGGCGAATAAAAGCTAGTGCTCCCAAGTCACACCACATCACATTCACACTTAGGCGAGAAACCTGCCCCCCAGCCTTTATTTATTGGTCACCTAAAAATACCTAATATTTCAAGAGCAAGCAAGACTCGTCTATTTTAGGGCTTTAAGGGGAGGTATCCCCAAAGCAACTGTCCCGCTCTAACACGCGTGAGTTTACAATTAACCATCCCGCTCTCTACGCAAGCTCTGCGCGCAGTTTTGTGAATATTTAGCTATAGTCATTAAGCCAATCATTTTATCAAAGCAAACCCTGCGAATTTGTCTATAACTATTTACGATCCTTAATTGAGTACAAAAATTAAATGTTAAATACCAGTAATATAGCCGTAGTATTGAAAATACATTCCAAAAAGGGGTAACTTCGCGATTTTTTTCTATCGAGTGAAATTCATCAGATCATGTAACTGACTGCGATTTTGACTATACAAGATCCTTATGTAACACATATATATTTTTTTTTAGATTTTAAGACACTACGTTCTATGTCTCAGATGGTTTTTAAAAACTCAAAAGTGGTAATACACGGCCTTAATGTATTTCTGTGAAAAAATTACCTGCAGGACAGACGTATTTTGATTTATCACCCGCTATAGAATTCTCAGTAGGATAAAAATACGTACCTATGAACACTTTTTGCCTTTGCCTAAAATATAAATCATGCCATATATGGCGCGAACAGTTTTTTTTTTCATTCACCGTTTTTATTTATCCCTAGTTACCGGTTTTCAAACGTTGCAGTTCGAATGGGAAGTAAGAAACGAATTTTAAACACAGTCATAGTGAATGTACTGCAATTTTCCTGGGAACTTATAATTTCTGCATACATGCAACACTGCAAATATGCAATATTGATTGTCCACGCCAGGACTTCGAGGAACTGGGGGCCCATCAGCCAGCTCCGGAACTATTTACGGACCGTCGAGGCGTGTACAAATGGTTCGCGGTTTCACGAAGCTACCTTATATTCTAAACTTAACTTACTTACGGAATCTCTTCGTTCCTGGTCTTCTGGAGCTACGAGGGGGGTGTGTTGGTGAATTGTGTAGAATGTGTGTTTGTGATTACCCCTGTATGGTGCTTCCTTTAAGCCTCGGCGGGCCTTTCCATAGGCCTCCGTGCGCCGACAATCCAATCCTTCTGAACACAGTCTACTCGACACTACTAAATCTAACAATGGCGTGGGGCTCCCGTATCCACAGCCCGAAACACACCGCACAATCAAAAAAAACCAAAACGGCTCGCGACCCGACCGTCTCGCGGGAGTTGCTCGAATATTCTGGTAGCCGGGCGCGCGCCGAGCCGCTCTTGCGTCACATGTTACCTATCTCTTTCCTACCGAATGGCGTCGCAGTCTAACGCGGCGCGCGCTCATGCTTGTTGATTTTGACATATGCCTACTTGATGAATGAATTCTAAACAAACACCCGCCCCGGACCGACCCGTCGTCGGTCCGCTCAAACACATGGCAGGCGAGACAATGTCGAAACAGCGCGTCTAAGGATCGAGTCCTTCACCTGCACGTCTGCAATCCGTGGAGACCCATCCTTCCCCGTGATCAGGTTAACGATGCGCCCCCGTCGCCAACACAACGGTGATAGGTTGGCATCCTTAACAAGTACGAGGTCTCCGACGCAGGGAGGAGTCGTCCTGTCCGTCCACTTAACGCGTTGCTGCAGAATATGCAAATACTCAAGCGACCATCGCTTCCAAAAATTTTGAGTCATTTGTTGCAACATCTGATACCGTGACAATCGATTCATCTTAACTTCCGTATACGGGTATTCTGGCAAGGCGTTAAGCGGCTGGCCAATCAGCAGATGACCAGGACTGATGGTCTCCATATCATTCGGGTCCGCACTCAACGGGCATAAAGGTCGCGAGTTTAATACCGCCTCAATTTTACAAAACACCGTTGCCAACTCCTCAAATGTGAGGATCGTTGAGCCGATGACCCGATATAAATGCGTCTTGGCAGACTTAACTACTGCCTCAAAGATGCCACCCCAGTGGGGGCATCCAGGTGGGCTAAAATACCACGAGATGCCCCGACTTGAGAGGCCCGCACCAATCTCTCGCTCATTTTGGGTTAAAAACGAAACAATTTCCCGTAAGCCGCGGTCGGCGCCCTTGAAGTTGGTACCACAATCCGACCGAATCAATGACGGCAGTCCCCTACGCGAAACAAATCGGTCCAGAGCCGCAATGAAAGCCTCCGTTGAGAGATCAGCTACAAGTTCCAAGTGAACTGCCTTGGTTGCCAAGCAGACGAAGACGCACAGGTACGCCTTAACCGATTTCGCATTGCGAAGGCGTGACGTCTTAACCATGAAGGGTCCCGCAAAATCCGTGCCCACGCCAGCAAACGGCCGAGCTTCCGTGACTCGGTCGGGCGGAAGATCCCCCATTTGCGGCTGCATTGTGGCCGCCTTGAGTCGGTAACAAGGCAAGCAACGAAACACAACGCTCCGGATCATTCTTCGTGCCGACAGAATCCAGAATTCACGCTGCAAGATGGCCAGAAGTGCATTGCAGCCCACATGTGAATTCCTGGTGTGGCGGTCCCAGATCAACAATTTTACCAAGGCTCCCTTCTTGGGTAGAATTAAAGGATGCCTTGCCGAATAAGGCAAGTTAGCATTCCGCAGCCGGCCTCCCACCCGGAGCATCCCGTGCTCATCGATAAACGGGTTAAGGCGGAGAATGCCTCCCTTCAATTTACCTGTGCCCGTTCGCAGGACTGTAATCTCGTCAGCAAAGCTGGTCGCCTGTACTACCTTCACCCAGTGTAAAAGAGCCCGTTGTTGCTCTTCAGGTCCTAAAACAGGCGACACGTTCCGTCGTGCCAAAGGGTTGCGACAATTATGGACAAACCGCATTATCCATCCTGTAACCCTCAGCAACTTCCCGAATGAGCTATAGCGCTCCAAGAGAGTGTAGTCCGCAGTAGCTGACTCCACCGCGGCCACGTTGACCTTCAATCCCTGGTCCGGGGGCAACAAGTGTCTACTGCACTCATTAAAAGGCCACTCCGACTGTGGTCGTTCCAACCAGTGTGGTCCCCACCAAAGAGAATGCTTGACCAAGTCAGGCGCCGGACAGCCACGCGAGGCGCAGTCCGCCGGGTTATACTCGCCTGGAACATGTCTCCAGACCAGAGGAGTCTCCGAGTTATTTATCTGCGAGACCCGATTGGCAACAAATACTTCGAGCGTGTGGACCGAGGCCTGCAGCCAACACAAAACGATCCGACTGTCAGTCCACGCGTAAACCGTTTCATCTAGGTTAAACGTACCGCGTAAATTCCGTACCACATGGTTCAAGAGCCGCATGAGAAGAGCTGCACCCGCCAATTCCATCTTTGGAATCGTCCAACGAGTCCGAACAGGTGCAACCTTGCTCTTGGCCATGACTAATCGTACAGAACCTTTACCATCAGCCTCGCCTGTTCTCAGGTAGACTGTTGCTGCGTACCCCTTCTCTGACGCATCACAAAATCCTACCAGGATCGCCCTGGCTCCCGTTTGCGGGAGCAACCTGCGGGGAATTTCAATGTCCGCAATTTGCGGCAACGTGGTCACGAATGAGGTCCACTCCCGTAACAGCTCCTCGGTGAGCTGATCATCCCAACCTAGTTGGGCCAACCAGAGCTTCTGCATGAAGCATTTCGCCATGAACGTTACCGGCGCGATCCAACCGTTCGGATCGAATGTTCGTGCGATGGTCGAAAGGACCGATCGCTTGGTCCAGGTCCTCGACAGCAATTCGGTTTCACATCTATATGTGAATACGTCACGTCCTGGTCGGTACTGGACCCCTAGGATAGCTAACGCATGAGGATTCTCCGAGTCCTCAAACACATGCGGGTCTTGCTGGTGCTCCGATGGTAGTCCTGCCAAGACCTCTGGGCAATTGGACAACCACTTCCGGAGTTCATAGCCCCCGGAAGCCATGAGTGCTATCAATTCATCCCGTAAGATGAGCGCCTGTTCAACACTATCCGCGCCTGTGCAAATATCGTCTACGTAGACGTCCCGGTCGATGACTGCAGCCGCGCGAGGGAAGCGCAGCCGTTCCTGTTCAGCCAGTTCTCGTAGCGTACGCATCGCTACGTAAGCGCTGGGCTTCAAACCGTACGTATTCGTGTTGAGCTCGTATGTGACCATCGGTTCTTCTGGGCTCTCGCGCCACAATATCAGTTGGAAACGACGGTCGTCTGGATGGATCTCCGTTTGACGAAACATCATCCTCACGTCCGTTACAAAGACAACCTGGTGTCTCCTGAAGTCAGTTAGAATGTCCCCGATGTCTCTGGTCAACTTGGGACCAGCATGCAGACATTGGTTTAGGGACACTCCGCTAGAGGTCGCCGCTGATCCATCAAATACAATGCGAATCTTTGCGTCCATAGTTTTCAGGACGGCATGATGGGGAAGGTGAAAGTGCTCCTCGTGGCGCCAGTCCACCTTGGACACCGACATGTGGCCCAAAGCCAAATATTCACGCATGAACTCTACATACTTCCGTCGAAAGTTGGAGTCCCGTTTCATGCGCCTCTCCATTGACACCAGCCGTTTTTCTGCTTGATTCCGAGAGCTCCCCAGCGGAGGTCGAGTCGCTAGAAATGGTAACCTGGTCATAAATCTGCCCGATGGAAGGCGAACCGTGTTGTACTGATAAAATATCTCGCACTCCTCATCCAGCGGGTTAGTTCTAGGAGCGGTGGGTGGCTCTTCCGTTGCCCAGAACCTTTGTAGGACCTCCGATAACACGCTGCCATAATATACGGGACTATAGTCCAGCGAGTCCTGTGGTTCCCGTACTGGGCCCAACAATGCATACCCCCCTGCGGTGTATACGGCCACCAATCCATTTGGTTGCAGCTCCCGCCTGCCGCCCCGCAGCAGCTTCCCGAGTACGTCAGTCCCAAGTAAGACTTCCACCCGTCCGGGATGCTCAAAGTGGGGATCAGCCAACTCCAGTCCTTTGGTCAACCCTCGTACCGCTGACGGTAACCGTGTCTGAGGGTGGACCCCAACCACTTCGTCCAGAACAATCGCAGTGGCATTCACCCGTGTGTTTGATGCAGAATCACTCATTTCAAACATGAGAGCAGTCTGACCCCTGAGATGAGGCACCCGATTGCCTCCAACCCCTATTGCACCATCCCGTGATGGCTCTAATCTAAGTCCCAGCCTGTCCACCAGTCGACTGGACACAATGCAACCTTGTGCCCCAGTATCTAGCAGTGCTCTCACTTGCACTGACCGGCCATCTGTACCCCAGACAGTAATACGAGCCGTCGGTAATAGTACCGTGACTGGCTGGGGGGCCGGTATCGATGGACAGGCTGCTAATTCCTAGCGGGTGCTACCATCCCCCCCTCCCGCAGGAGGGGATGGAGGCCCCTGTGCCATATATGGGTCCCAACCCGGGTAATATACCCCTCGACCCATCTGGGACATGCGCGCCGATCGGAAGTAGCCTAGTGGCATCCGTCCTGCCACCGGCGGGCGCGCCACTAAGCGTGGGTGCTCAGCGAGGGGCGGGGAGAAGTGACCACTCGGGGGGGGCAGCGCGCTCCCCAGCGCGGTAGAGTAGTTCAGGTACCCGTCCTCTCCACGTGTTACCTCCGGACACCCGCCCGTGGCTTGGTGCCGGTCATCCCCCCGTGGGTGTGATGGCAGCGTCTGGCGTTGTCCGGGATTACCCGGTGACCCCCCTCCCCGAGGGGGGGGTGCCCGTTGGTCCTTTGTCGGCCCCCCTCCCCGAGGGGGGGGCATCTGCTGGTCTCGTGATGCCCCCCCACCCCGAGGGGGTGGCGACCATCCATCCGAAGCTGGCCTAAGAGGAGGGGAGCGACCTCCCGGCGAGGCTCCGTACGACTCCCCACTCTTAGCCAGGCAGAGGAGCTCATGATGTGCCCCCCCGCATGACCTGCAGTTGGTGGTCTTGCTGCACTCTCGCACATAGTGCGCGCCCAGGCAGCGGAAACACAAGTTCCGCTGCTTGACGACCCCCCTGCGCCTATGCACCCGTTGTGCCTTAAACTCTGCGCAGGCGGTAATATTGTGCCCCCCCTCCCGGCAGAAGGGGCACACCTCCGTTTGGAGGGCATTATATTTTTGTTCCCTACGACGGGGCTCAACCACTTTGGGCCCAACAGTACGTCGAGATGTGGGGGTGGGGGGCTTCGGCAGGGTTGCCCCTTGGCAATCCGCCCGCCTACACTCACCTTCCAAAAAGACTCTTAAATCCTCGAACGTAGGGAGGTGTTCCGCCGACTCCCCCCCGTGCGCCTGCTCGAAGCGAGCGACTACATCGCTTGGCAGTTTCCGTAGAACCCTATTTACTACTACATATTTATTATCTCCCAGCGAGAGTTTCATTCTTTCTAGCGTGTTTACGGCCACTGTAATTGGGTTTAATATTTGCGACCTTATCTCCATCGCACTAGATACTCTCGGGATCGCAAATATCTTCTCTATGAGTCTGTCAATTATTAATCTCCTATTGTTGTAGCGTGCGAGCAGGAGACCCCAGGCTGTCTCATAATTGGCGTCCGAAATCTCCAGATGTGTCAAAATATCGTGTGGCTCCCCACTCAACCTCCCCATCAATTGCGCCAACTTGTAGGCGGGGGCTATGTCGGCGCGAGAGTGCACCACGCTATTGAAGATGTCGCGGAATCGCGGCCAATCCGCGTAATCCCCACTAAATTCCGGCACATTGACGGGCGGAAGTGGCGCCTTTATTTCGGCACCAGCCGTCCGGCACGGCTCCTGTATCTCGCCCTTACGTGCCCGTTCGATCTCGTGGGCCGCTTGTACGATGTCCATAAGCAAACTTCCACACTGCTCCACATTCCTTGTTACGGTGGCCTGTGAATCGCCATCCGGCGGAGACGTGGAGTCATCCACTAAAGCCAGATACTGTGCATGGAAGCTCAACACCATGTCATATCTGGCATCAGCCTGCTGCGCCCGTGAGAGTAATGCATCTTTTCTATCGGCACGTCCAATCAAAGCAGCCACCGTGCTAAACCATCGTAACTCTGAATCGATCTTTGCCTTTGTGTTTGTTATCGACATTGTGACACCAACTTCAATTTACAAATACCACCGTAAACAAACCAACAGTCAAGCGCGAACCTAATATTTCGCGGGTTCCGTATTATTCAATATTATTTTTCTGAAATTAATTTAGTTGGAATAATATCACAACAAGAACAAAACAGCAAAATACCAATAATAAATGACAAGAACCAATCCGTCACGCGAAGTAATTGTCGCGAGTTCCGTATCTTAATTAATATTATTTTACCGTAATACGCAATGAGTAGTAGTAAACAATTAAACCACCGTGACAATAGGGTACTAACATACACAAATAAACAACAAAGCAAGTTTCACACTTGGTTTTACCCGTAACAAATAAATATATATATATTTTTCTTTGAGTGAATAAGTTTGACGACGGAACCCTAAATTTAACACTCTTTTTCAATGTTATTTTTTCGTATCGAAACGTAATCCGAAACTTGTTCACTCAACCGTTTAAACTATTACCTATTGCCAACAAGGAATCCTAATACTTATTGTGATACTCTAATACTAAACTGACTAACCGTAAATAGCAGTTTCAACCGTAAATGAACGTAAATAGACGTAAACAACCACGCTCTGCTACCAAAAATTTGTCCACGCCAGGACTTCGAGGAACTGGGGGCCCATCAGCCAGCTCCGGAACTATTTACGGACCGTCGAGGCGTGTACAAATGGTTCGCGGTTTCACGAAGCTACCTTATATTCTAAACTTAACTTACTTACGGAATCTCTTCGTTCCTGGTCTTCTGGAGCTACGAGGGGGGTGTGTTGGTGAATTGTGTAGAATGTGTGTTTGTGATTACCCCTGTATGGTGCTTCCTTTAAGCCTCGGCGGGCCTTTCCATAGGCCTCCGTGCGCCGACAATCCAATCCTTCTGAACACAGTCTACTCGACACTACTAAATCTAACAATGGCGTGGGGCTCCCGTATCCACAGCCCGAAACACACCGCACAATCAAAAAAAACCAAAACGGCTCGCGACCCGACCGTCTCGCGGGAGTTGCTCGAATATTCTGGTAGCCGGGCGCGCGCCGAGCCGCTCTTGCGTCACATGTTACCTATCTCTTTCCTACCGAATGGCGTCGCAGTCTAACGCGGCGCGCGCTCATGCTTGTTGATTTTGACATATGCCTACTTGATGAATGAATTCTAAACAAACACCCGCCCCGCCCGCCGCGCCCGCTCCGCTGTAATAAAAACAGCGGAGGAACCTTGGCCTTAGTGCTGTGTTGTAAACTTATAAGTGGCGTGTCATTAATTGTGTAGCGAGTGTGATGAAATGTTTAATTAATATACGACTGTGACAAATAATTTTACGGTCTGCCAGATGGCAAGGAGACACCTAAAACACCGTAGCCTATGGACGATTGCGATGCCACAAGAATAGGCATGAAGACTATTTTTTTTTTCTAATGCCATTCGAACCAGATTTTAGAGACGATCAAATGTTCGTATCCGTATGGGACCACCGCAACACAAAAGACAAATATGTGAGGCAAAGAACAGAATAGCCGACGAGCACTAAAACGCCCCATACTGATTTTGACAGACAGCAACCGATGTTTGACAGGTACACAAACTCAAATCCTGGTGTCTGGTGTCCCGCTCTGCCTCGCTCACGTTTCTGCGACTTTTTGTGTCACAACAGCCCTGTACCCTTACCATGAGTTTGCAATGTTTGCATTACCGTACCTACTCGCTAGAGCCATTGAGTATGGCGATTCTTAGTTCTATTGCGTAACCGCTAGAGGCGCTGTACGTTTGTCCATACTAAATCGTTTACGCATTCGCTAGCGAGTACGGTAATGCAAACATTGCAAACTTATGGTAAGGGTACTGGTCCGAGGGTTGGTATGGCACCCACAAACGGTTGCGTGACGTAATATAGTAGTTACGTATGCGCAAAATGCTTGAATCAACGCAACGTCTCATTGACCTGACCCTTCTGACCCCACTATAATAAACGCCGTCGAGATTATGCAGTGGATTATGACGGAGTAAGTAAATTAGTGACTAGCTGGTCTAGGCTATGTGCCGGTTTCACTCTGTATCGATCGACATGATCGTAATTACTGACTACTAACATAATATATACATAGTCGTGTATGGAAAACGTCGGCAAAGAGCTCATTTCACAGCCGGGACCTTCTGTAGGAAGTTCATCTGAAAATGTTTCCTTCGCGATTTTTAGTGTTCGTTTTTTGAGTTTAGTTTAGTGAGCAGTGGAGAATCCAGGAATTTAATTTTAGGGGAGGGAGCTTGACCATACTAAAACTATAGTTTCATATGTAAGATTTGTCCCTTGTTGCGGACGTTAACACTCCTAAAATTGTAACTTTTTGGTTAGTTGAAACGGGATTAATATTTTAATCTCAATTTTTATTTTATGACCCTACGGACATGTTCTGGAATAAATTATTTTCCTTTCATTACTGTTTCTGGAGGGCTAAGATGATCGTTTGTCTCTCTCTGCTCTCTATGGGCTCTGATCTGATAAATACCTAAAGTACCTAGATATTTTTGTGTAAGTATGGATACTATGGATTTACGACGCGGGGCTCGTGCCGCCTGATAATCATATCAGCAACTCTTCAAAATCAAAAACGCTCAGTTTGTAGGGAAATTGGAACAATGGTGACGTCACTGGTTCCGATTTCCTTATGGTCAAACATCGTCCATTTATACGTCTTTGCACATTTTTTTAAAGAGCAGGATATTTTTGAATCGTGTATGTTTGCGAGTGTTTCAGTTTGGTTTATTGGTATCTTAAACTGGAACAGGACAAACTTAGGGCTAATGGCCGCTATTATTTCGCAAATCGCACGACAACGGTCGACGTTTTCTCACAATGCGTCAACGGTCAATCCTTAATACCCAACAATCGTTTAAATCGAAGCTTCCCAGTATACTTCCCACGAACTCTTCTCACCTATTGTCTGCGTACATCATCCGTTACATATTGTGTTACGTGAAAGATAAGCTGTCGACGAATCCAATCTGTAATTTTATTGTTTTCATTCATTCAACTCTTTATTGTTGGTGACAGATGAAAACCGATAATTTGTCGTAAGGGCGCAACACTATTTAAATATATTTGAGGCGTGTTTAAGCAGACTGATTTATTTTTTATAAGCTTTTACTAATATTTATTTTTTATAAGTTTATTAATTGTTTCGTATCACCTTGAATATTGAAGCAAAATCTAAAAAGTATGCACTGTGTTGAGAGCGAGGGACCTAAATTTGTCCCTTCAGCTGCCAACACAGTGAATCCTAAAATTTTATAAAGAGTCGGCAACGCGCTCGTGACTCCTTTGGAGTTGCGAGCGGCTATAGGCTGCGATGTCCGCTTACCATCATCAGGTAGACCGTACGCTTGTTTGTGGCAAACATTAATCGTCGTTTTGTATTAAAAACCGGCCAAGTGCGTGTCGGGCCACGCGCAAGGTAGGGTTCCGTAGTCGTGCACCCGTTACATTATTTGGACTAAAAAGTTTGCAAACTTATATTTACTATGTTTTTGAAAGAATTAACAACATTATCTAAGGTATCAATGGAAATTGTACGAAAGTTTGCTTTTGCAAAGTACATTTCGGAAGTTCGACTATTACTCGTTAACTAGTAATGTCTATTTAGCTGTGATAGTTTTCCTTTTTAATTCATCGTATATACTACTACCATGATTTTTTTCACATGCCTAGTAGCCACCGTTTAGCTGGCATGGGGGGGGGGGGGACTTGACCATAGCAAAAATTATCACTTCAAAGCTTAATATCACTCTAACCAATTCTTTAATTAAAAAATGCTTTTAGAAACCTTATAATATTTTTAAAAGAGCTATCCAACGATACACCACACGATGGGGTTTGGCAGAAAAAAAAAATTGCACCACCACTTTACTAAAATTTTTTTAAAGATTTTATTGTACCGTTTTGTCGGCGTCATTGATATGTATACTCATGCCAAATTACAGCTTTCTAGCATTAACGGTTACTGAGAAAAACGGGGGTCGGACGGACGGACGGACGGACGGACATGGCGAAACTATAAGGGTTCCTTGTATACTACGGAACCCTAAAAAAAGTATGAAATCTTCGATAATATACTTAGATGGCATCCCTGCAGTGTTGTGATTATATTATCTACAGTTAGCTATCTGAAAGTACCTAGATAGCTCTAGTCCGTTTATTTCGTCAAATTCCGTTTAAATATTGCAAACGAATTTCATAAAGTAAGAAAGAAAAAAACAAACGCCATCGGTAACCTTGACTTTAGCGGAAGTAAAGCTTAAGCCACACAGAGAGCGGGCCGGCGGTGGCGGCGCGGGCGCGGGCGGCGGCGGCGCGGGCGCGGGCGGCGGCGGCGCCCGTGCCGCCGCCGCCCGCGCCCGCGCCGCCGCCACCGCCGGCCCGCTCTCTGTGTGGCTTGAGCTTAAGAGGTCTACTTGAACTCTGCGAACCGTTTTTTTTTCACGCGCACGGAATCTTGCACCATGGGTTACACAAAAAAAGCGGGAAGAACTAAAATAACCTCAAATACCGTTTCTCCAATTACAAATTTAACTGTAAGGGCGTTCAAGGGATTATAGGCTTTAAGTTAATGCTTCAAGAGCTTTTAGATATTGTAGATAAGCTTTGTAGATTACAAGTTAATGTTTTGATTGCCTTATTGGTAGAGGAAATGGAACAAAGCAATGCAATGGTAGGTATAGAAGTTAAATAAAGGTCGATAAATGATTCATTATAAAGAGCTATTGATTGAGAGACTTTGACCTGTGCTGGGCTTGTATTATACGTCTATTTATTCGTACAATGGATGCTTCCTATAATGGTACAATGAGAAACAATCATATAGTCAAGAATCCTACATCTGAAAATCAATTCTTATTTTTTCTCAGTCTAGGCTTTTTTCATGAACTCTGAAATACAGACCGGCACGGAATTCCAAACCTTAGCAGTGCGCATTATAAAAGATGATGAAAAGTGCTTCTACCCGTGAGCCGTACGTATGGATGTCCGAGGGAGGAATGGAGAAGGCCGTATGAGCTCATGGAGCTCCTGAGCACTTGTCTTGTCGAAGTACAATTTGTAGAAGACGCACAGACGCGCTACTTTGCGTCTATGTGCTAGGCTCTGCAGCTTAGTTCCTACTTCCGTACTAGACATGGGGAAAAGCGTTACTTTTCGATCACCGTTATTGTTATTCCCGTTCCAAAAAAATCACATTGAAAAATCACCGTGACTTTGTCACTTCGGTTATTTCGTGTCACGACATTTGCGTGTCGATCGTTCCCGGCAGTTACTGATATTTTTGTAACAACTGATGTTACTCTGTGACAGGCTGACAGCGCACCGCAGTCACAGTCACAGTTAGTAACGGCGGTCACGAGGCTTACACACTGTTCCTGTGATATCGTCGCTAAGTAACAACGTTATTTTGTAACGTTGTTACTTCGTGATAAGTCACACTGTTACTTTTTAACGGCGGATCACCGTGATTTTTTCATCGTGAAGTTATTTATCACCCACCTCTATTCCGTACTGTCGCCAATGAGCCTCCTGGCTCTGCGATCCACCGAGTCGAGTGCGGCAAGTTGCCACTTAGCCGAGCCATCCCAAAGGTGACTACAATATTCCATTCAGGATCGGACTTGGGCTTTATATAAAGTAAGAAGCTGTGCAGGCGTGAAGTATCGCTTGTCCTTATTTAGGATGCTCAGCTTTTTGGCCGCTGTTCCGGCTTTGGACTCGATGGAAGTTTCAAGAAACGCGATATTTTTGATTGCCCGCCCTTAAAAATATATGAATATTTTATTGTTATATTACAAGGTTGCTGTGTTTGTTTTTGAACCTTTTGGAACAAACATTTATCTGTGAACTCGACTGTACCTAGGTATTATAAGTCCACACTGAACGAAAAAATACTAATTATTAGTAAAGCTTAAGCCACACAGAGAGCGGGCGGGCGGTAGCGGCGCGGGAGCGGGCGGTAGCGGCGCGGTAGCGGGACGTGAGCGGGACGGGAGCGGGCGGTAGCGGCGCGGGAGCGGGCGGGAGCGGCGCGGGAGCTGGCGGTAGGGTAGCGGCGCGCGGGGTAGCGCCGCTACCGCCCGCTCCCGTCCCGCTCACGTCCTGCTCACGTCCCGCTACCGCCCGCTACCGCCCCGCTCACGTCCTGCTCACGTCCCGCTACCGCCCGCTCCCGCGCCGCTACCGCCCGCTCCCGCGCCGCTACCGCCCGCTCCCGCGCCGCTACCGCCCGCCCGCTCTCTGTGTGGCTTAAGCTTAAGTTTTAGTGAATCCCAAGACAAGGAGATTATATACTAACGGTTACAAAACAGTTTAGTAGTAATTAGTAGTTACAAGGACAAATTTTTTGGTGTTAGTAAATAACTACTATTATCAAAAACTGTTTTGTAACCGTTAGCATATAACCTCCTTGTCCTGGGATTCACTAAAACTTAGTAATAATTAGTATTTTTTTTCGGTCAGTGCATGAAAGACACGTGAAAGTGAAAAAAGAGATACAAAGAAGTAACGAATCATGATGAACGATTCATGTTGAACGAGTGTTGAATAGGTGCTAATGCTAATCATAATATTATGTTTATGTAATCATATTATTAGCACACTATTAGCGTTGTATTAGTAAATACAATTTAGTGAAAGCAATAAATGTAACAGTTACGTGTCTAGTTATAAGAAGATTTAGCGAGAGTCGAGCAGAGCTCCTGCTAGCCTTTTCCTGGTTCTGCCCTAGGGAGACCGCGGTCCTGTCCCTGGGTGTCCCTTTCTTTTGCAGAAAATTAGTTACATGGAATGTATTGTTTCGCAAAACTTTTTAAGAAACCGTTAACTTTTTAGGTTTAACAGCTAAAATGCCATTTTGTAGAACACAATTAGATCTACCAGAAAAGTAGGTTAGGTTAGAACTGCGACCCTTTTGTAAAAAAAATGTTCTATGTAATGAAAATTCTGCGATACAAAGTACAGGCATACACATAATCGCCACCTCGGCTGCCAGCGCAGGCCGCTCCAGTGTGTGATAGGCTTAATTTATCACAAAATTCTTGTTTTTTTTTTTATATACATCCAGAGACAAGACAAAATTTATTTTTCATATATTTTTTTTCCAGCAACACTATCACTCAAAAGTTAGGCGCATGTTTTAGCTACTATACCCCGGACACGATAGGCTGGATCTTTGTCACGGTATATATACGTATATATACCATCGAAATATAATGGTATTTATGTCACACCTGGCCATAAACTGGCCATTATCGCACACTCCGCGCGCGAAAAAACCCACTTCCTGGCCAGGGGGTGACATAAAATTTTGTACTTACCACGGGCGATAATAAAGAAAGCCTCAGATCGCATATTTATCGCCCTTGCCTTCGGCTCGGGCGTAAAATACCTGCGATCTGTGACATTCTTTGTTTTATCGCCCTTGGTAAGTAATGTACTAATACCAACGATTTTAACTGCGCAGAATTCTGAAATATCCTATCAGTCCTGTCTCATCCTGTAAAAATTTAACAAGCGCAGTTCCAATATTAAAAAGTAAAGTTGTTTCTTTTATTCGAAATTCGAATCATTTTAAAATTGCTCTTTCGTATTATATGAATGAGAACTGTATCTTATCCCGTCACAAACAAAGTGTACATTCAGTCGCCAACTCAACCAATCGCAAAGGTCAAAGTATAATGGAAAATGAAAAAAGAACGCTACAGATATTGAAATTATTCGCTTCGCATCATCTCTTATCTATTTTATTCTGTTGCATTATTAACGCTATTTATGGGCAGTAGAGTCTAAAATTAAACTGCAATCATTAAAGATACTGAATTGTATTGTTTATTATAAAAACGCGTAAGTGAATTGCGTAGCTGGATTTATTTTCAACTTCATTTTCAACGTGTGTAAGTAGAAATTCCAACGAGGGATCGAGTACGTATACGAAGTTACGAAGCTTTAATCGTTTTAAATTGTGTCTTCGGGAAAAAGCTACATACGTTAATAGAGTTCTTCTGGCCATCTATTCTTGGTATATATATATAACAGGATATTAATGTTTTTGCCTGAATTGGATTATTTTTGAGCTGGATTATTATTAACTGATCTGGAATGAAACGTCACATTGGTCGTTATAGTACGTTATTTTATTTTTATTGAGACTTCTCAAGTGTCTACATGCAAGTCGAGATCGACTGCACCTACCTGTGGCGAGTCCCTTAAATGAGGGTTACCGCGTATGAATTCGCCACTAGAGGCGCTAGTGTAGGGTTGCCAAACGTCCCGGTACGCCGGGACATGTCCCGGTTTGAAGCGTGGTGTCTAGGTGCCAAAGCACCAATACAATTTGGCCCCAGGCTAGATTGTGGGCAAGAGCACTCCCATTATCAATTAAGGGCACAGAATAGTATGTATTACATAGAATGGCCACGAACCCCCCGCACCGAGGTCCGTTACCTCGTCCCTGAGAGACCCGCCGGGTGCCGTCGCGCCTCGCGATTCGTCCGCGCCACGCGCTACGCACCCGCGCACACAATTGACGCGTGTACCGACAGCGCACGCACACATACTTACCGACAGCGCTTACGTTCCTTCGCATGTCACAGGTGTGACTAGGGCACAACCGAGAAAACCGTCAGGCGGAGGACTGTTATTATTACTTTATTTGTTTACTTGTTTCCCAATGCGCTCACGTAATCAATCACGTATCCATAAAGTGGTTCAGCTGTTCAGAGTGATTTATTCGGGTACGGCGAAGCACAGACAATTATATGTATATTTTATACACTACGTGACGTGTTTGTGTAAGCAATTATCTTAAGGACATCTGTGGAGTGTTTTACATATGTAGTACGATTAATTCAATTTTGACACAGACGTATGCTTATTATGTATTCCACTATAAAATAATAAATAAATATTTATGGACAATCTTACACAAAACAACCTAGTCCCAAACTAAGCAAAGCTTGTACTATGGGTACTAAGCGACGATATACATACTTATATAGATAGATAAATAGATACTTATATACATAGAAAACATCCAAGACCCAGGAATAAATAGTCGTGCTCGTCACAAAAATAAATGCCCTGGCCGGGATTCGGACTAGGGAATGCAGAACCGGTACCATTTATCAGTCCCGGGATTTTCGGTACTAGCCGGAAGAGGAACCGGGATTTCCCGGTATTTTCGGTACTTTCGGGAAATTACTTGTGGTGGTTTTGAGACGTGAGTAGTTTAAGCCTAAAACCTTTTTTGGGCAACATGATAATAATATCAGAGATGCAAAAAGAAAATATACGTGTTTTGTTATCAAAATATACATATATTCTTTAAATCACAATGAATTTGCTTATTTTATCTTAGCGGTTTATAAAAAGGACTCAAAATTAAATCAAAGAATTTACTAAATGCTTACAATTTGATTTGATAAAAACCCAAAGTTTATTCTTCACAAGTTTTATTAGAAATCTTTAATAAATACTGAGCGCGTTAAAATGGGGTTGGGAAACATTCTATAAAATAACCGGCCAGATTGTTTACACTTCACAAACAAAACTCATTTCAATAATTAGTTATTGCTTATCTCCTCCTGTCAAATATTCCTTCCCCATTCGGTAAGCTGTTTGTCACATAATTTTAATGTAACCGTGTAGGATAATAAGAAAGAAGTGAGATTCTCACTTGAAATATTTTAACTAGTGTATGGTAAATCGTTCTCAGCCGAAGCGCTTCTATAACCCATAGCGGTAAGCAACCCTCTACAACCACAGTAATACCGGTGGAAGTGTTAGCTGAGGGCTGGCTGAGGGTGAATTAATACTCTTGCTGTACCTGCACAAGAGCGTTAATTCACTCTCAGCGAACACTTCAACTGGTATTATTGCGGTTGTGTGTTAACACTACGGGTATAAAGATAACACTGCTCTACAGGCCTTCTGTAACCTTTACCTGTTATATCGTGGGCCTCTTTCGCGGTTATAACGGTGTTATAGCATGCTCTAACACCTTTATACAGGCATGTTTTAACACTTTAAGACTCATATGGAAACGATATAAGAATGATATACAGGTATTCTTAACGCTTGCGTGCTGGTTGGGTGCTAGATGGGATACTGATAGTATACCTACTGATAGTGTAGCTTAGAACAATGAACACGCAGGTTGCGGTAAATATGCGAGTGAAGAACTGGTTAGGTGATGGCGCTGATGAATTTGTATAAGCGGGACGGAGTAATGGCCAGCCGTGGTCGTGAATTGGCTGCTTAGAGCGGAGTTTCCATTTATAAACATAGCTTGCGTTATTTTATCCATATTACTCTTATTTAAATCTAAATTTTGAGCCGCAAATTACATTTCCCGAAAATCCCGAAAATACCGGGATTTCGATTTCGTAGTACCGGTTCCTACCTTGGTTCAAAAAACCGGGAAATCCCGGGATTTTCGGTTCCGGTATTTCCCGGGAGCAAACCCTAATTCGGACCCAGGACCTCCAGCTCGTAGGCAGGGTCACTACCAACTAAGCTAAACTGTTCGTCAAAGCTTAAGGCCGGGTTATAGTAAAAATCTGATTTGGTAAACGGTTTTATTTCGAAATACTACATATTAAAAATGTAATAAAAATACGATGTTATATTTGAGACCTTTATCTAGTGCCGTCGGATGTCCGTTACACAATTTGCAAAACTTTGTTCGATAGAAAAAAAATCCAAACATACCTCTATTTTCTATCTTAAAACTCATTTTATTTCAATCTTAGGTAACATGATGAGTAGAAAATAATACTAAAATAAACGTATTTGATGGTATGAGGGATGTCGGGATTAATATTGTTAATATAGTAAGCCATGTATTTTTCTCACCCAAAAATGTACTAAAAATTTACGAAAATTACGCGCACAGTTCCGTAGAGAGTGGGATGGTCAATTGCAAACTCACGCGTGTTAGAGCGGGACATTTGCAATGGAAGAACCTCGCCTTAACGCTAATGTAATAGAGTTTCTTTTACATACGATTTTTAAACAGTGTATGTAATAGAAATTCTAATAAGGTTAATAAGAACATATTTCAGTTTCAGTGTTATAGAAATTTGCCTATAACATATTTGGACTGCGAGATTCACGTCGCGAAATTGGTAATCTGTCTATGGCAGCAGTCGTTAAGCCAAGTTAGAGGCCTTCGGGCGGCTTGAGAACTTCTAACAGTCAAGTTGCCCACTCACTTGACAAAGGGGGGTCGAAGTTGCACCACGTCCGTAGGGAGTACCCGCCGCTACCCTACACGTGACCCCTGAGTGGTGCTAAAAGAGCAACAAAACTGGCAACCGTATTGTCTTCTCGAAGATGTCACGGTTCGATATAATTGCCATATGATAAATAAAATAAATGATGAAAATTAACGTCACCATCATAATAATAATAATAATAATAAAAGCCTTTATTCAGACAGTTACAATATGTTGAATATTCCAAATATACTGCACTATTGTTTTTCACTTTTTTTTTTTTTTCTTCTTTTTGTTTTCTTATCCTAATTGTTGACAACCCTGTCCGTATGCCTTTTATAGGCAAAGGCCTCCCCCAACTGTCGCCATTTCTCCCTATCTCTGGCAATTGTTGTCCAACCTCCACCAGCTGCAGCTTTTATTTCATCAACCCATCTTCTAAGAGGTCTGCCGCGTTTTCTTTTCCGGTTTCTGGTAAACCAGTACATTATTGTATTGGACCATTTCTCTTTCCCTCTTATTGTATGGCCTGCCCATTGCCATTTGAGCTTTCTGATAGTTACAGTTATATCTTTTGTTCTTGTATGTTTCTTTATAGTTGCAGTTTTAATTCTATCAGCCAATCTTTTTCCCATCATGCTCCGCTCCATTGAGTTCTGACAGACTTCCAGTTTTTTAATGTGCGATTTATTAGTTGCCCATGTTTGGCAACCATATGTTATTACAGGCAGTATGCAAGTATCAAACAGTTTCCTTTTTATGGTCATGCTTATTTCTTTATTTTTCATGATCTCCTTTAGACTTGTAACGTGCCCCCCCCCCCCCCCCCCCCTAAGCCTGAACCCTCGTGATGATCCTGATAATTCTGCTCCAGTTCTGTGGTATTTTACGTGATATGGCCAAGTGATCGTCTAGGAGGAATGGAGGACCCTCATGCTGTGTCGTAGGAACCCGGGTACTTCTAACACGAATGAAACCAGTGACATACTTTACTTAGTTTATTAGAGATTAAGTTCCTTCATCATCATCATTCTACCGAGGGACGTCTACTGTTGGGCATAGGCTTGTTCAAAGGACGCCAAAACGACCGGACCCGCGCAATCCGTGTCCAGCGAACTCTCGCGATCATTACTAGGTCTTCAGACTGCATTGTGAAGGTCAACCCTCACTGCGCCCTCCGGTACGGCTATGCCTAGGTCATAGGAATATCTATCTTACTTGTTTGTGTCTAGTCACATCTAACCTAAGAAGTTGCGCCTGAACTACTGCATCAAGACTAATCTACGGAAATGGTGTCTAACCTACGACATTAGGTTCACTTAGCAGGTTTGTAAAGATTAATCAATTTTATTGATTGGTGTAAGGTCGGGCCCCTCCGTCCGCCCGAAGGATTGCTATCCCTCTCTAGTGCTAACCAGAGACCAGTGATCCTCGTCCCTGACTGGACAGATCTCCTCCAATCTTTTTTTGGGCACTATACGGAGTGCAAAGACAAATGCCAAAATGACCTTCATTTCCAAACAAGGAGTACTCCGCTAGGTATACCTGAACACAATGGTCCGGAACTCATAGAAGCAAAGAAGTAAGAACCCTTGTCGCAGTTCATACTTGAGAAATCGGTCACTTCGGACCTGAAGAGTTAAACATAGGTGAATCCAGCCCTTTTCGCAGCCAGACCCACCGGTCCTACCTAAATACTTCCATGAGTCCCGGCTCGCAGTGAACTGGTAACCCGTAGGAGAACTCGGGTGCTTAAATTGGTTTTAGCAAGAGACAACCATAGAAATGGTTCTACCTGACAAATGAGTCTACCAGCGCTTCTAAAGCCGCGCCGTAAGATGAGGAGAAACGCCGCAAGGCTTCATCTTCGGAAGCGGGCGAAATCCTGGCGATTTCTCGCCAGAATCTGGCCCTGATAGACGAACCTGCTAAATATCCTAACTAGGAAGGAATATTCTGCCATACCTATAATTTCTACCTAGGGCTAGTAAGCCTTGCCTTATTTGGCTTACCACTAGCCTTCCTACTTCAAATGGAACACAGAGGAATCTAAGAGGACTTAGCTTGTGCTGAGGGTATAGATTTCACATGTAGTCCAAGGTTCACAATTTTATATATTCTATGGTTTCGACGTCCTTAAACCTTGTGGATCCACTAGGTTTTATAAGCCAGCAGGGAGTTACAATATTCTTTTCTATTTCTGCAACAATCCTGGAAAATATCCAAACAAAAACCGTCACTCCCCAATCGACATCCGCTGTCCTCCCAAAAAAGTCTCCTTCCTATTTCCAATTCAAATTCCTTTCCGTTTTTCCGTAGACTATCGTCTTAACTTTTTCTAACCAAGATAATTTAAGAGGCCTACAGATGACCCATCTTCATCTCAGAATTACGGCCTGTTGTCAAACAGTGTAATATCTTACACATGTCAGAGTGAGTGACCTGCTATTGCAGTCTCTGTCTAACTTTAATGAAAATAACTGGATATTCTTACGAGTATATTTTACACATATGAACGGGCACAGGACGTCCCGTTACACACTACCCCCAAATTTTACGAACATAGACACATATGTGTCATGGAAAGTAAAATTTTAATATAACTATAACAAAACAAAATTTCGGTGCAAAAATCTCAAATTTGTACCTTATAGTTCTAAAGAAAACAAAGACACTACCCCCAGACTTTGCGAACATAGACACGTCTGTGTCATGAAAAGTAAAATCTTAAAACCCAATTTTTTAAAGCAAGAATTTTTCTGAGTTCTAACTACCGAAAAAAGCGAGGCGTGTGCAATATCTCACTACTCACTACCCCCAAATTTTGCGAACATAGACACAAATTGTGTCATGGAAAGTAAAATTTTATAATAAACAGATTAATTATTGCATAAGGCATCCGTTTTTTTTTTGTAAACGAAGAAAAATAAATAAAGGTTTATTAACATCTCCCCATCTGGTGTGGACTCTTTTTTTTTTTTATCCTCTTATGAGGTGTGTTTTTAAACCAATCAGAAGGGTGATACTTATATAAGGATCAAGCTTTCAAGTTAACAAATGTTAGACATGAACGATCACAAGCCTTCACACGGGAAATCTCACTTCAACAAAGGTGACCTGGGTTGTGAATCCAGGTTAACTCTAGCCGTAATGCAAGGACACTTCCGACCATATTCTACGTTAGTAACCCGCATATAGGGAAAGGAAATCAGTGCATACCTTTTAAAAGCGAGATCAGCCTTATCAGTTTCAGCCGTTAATAATTCAATTCTAACACTAAAACTTGGATTTCACCCAAATATCAACCACCCTCGCTTGGAGCATGTACAACAATGACGTGACGTCAAAAATTACAACGATTTATATTAAAAATAATATAAATCAACTTTCTATCAAATGACGATAATATAAATTAAGATTGGAGAAAAGAAAAAGAAAAGAAGATTGAATTTAAACTTAAAGGGCATCACATGATTGTCGAGTGTGTGGATTAATCATCAAGCATGTTAGCTTCTTGTGGAGTTGAACTCATTTTGGATAACAGTTCCGGAAACCTGCGTTTGTCAGCTTGAGATGACATTACCTAACACACAATATCCAAAATACTTCTTTGTTCTGTGTGATGTTCCGGTAAAATGTTAATAAACCATAATGTCTATATCTTAAGTCCGATTCC
Organism: Cenopis cana; assembly: GCA_951800055.1. Taxonomy (NCBI): domain Eukaryota; kingdom Metazoa; phylum Arthropoda; class Insecta; order Lepidoptera; family Tortricidae; genus Cenopis; species Cenopis cana. The sequence goes on along the minus strand of OX637498.1, from coordinate 4,051,652 downwards.
ATTGCAGAGGCCCTGCATACTATTACTGTCAATTGTCACTTCAAGTTCTGTTTTATAGTCATAGGTAGTCAATCAAGTCACTTCCATGCACACATAGTCGCATACCAAGAATCGTCATTCCTCATTCGCTCAAACACGCTGCCAAAACAACGGAACAGCACCCTTCGATATAAACGGTGGAAAATGGACCCTAAACTAACCTATGAGAGTCTAACAAATGTATTCAGAAAATCATAAACGCGTTTTAGATCAAAAGCCCTTTTACCCTAAAAATGTCACCAATTGTCTAATTATGTTTTAAAAATATATATTATTTATGTTATTTCCCTCTTTTAATTAATCGAAAAGTATTTGAAAACAATTTATTTATCTAAGAACTTACATATCTCAAATCATTGTGTGTAACAGAACTAAAATAAATCAATAATTTTCCCAAACGTCATAATAGCTATCAACCTATTTAAATTGAAGTTAATTTGTAGTCATTCTGTGAAGGTTGCATTGTTTATTTTATAGTTAGTGTCAAAAGTACTTCAATTTGACAACCGTATTTATGTTGTTGATAAATATCTATTGTAAATTTTATATGATAATTTCGAGAGTAAACAAAGCAAAAGGTAAACAGATAATTGGGAGAAGTGAAGAAACTTATTCAAACACGGCGAGTCAGTTATACAACTATAGCAATTAGCAATAATTTTATACCAAACATCAAATTTTTTTCAAAGGTAAAATCATCTTTAATTTATGAAATTGTAATCTAACATTATAAACGTATGATAGGTAGTATGACACGTGCATAAATGTACCTTTAGTAACAAATTATTCATGTTTAGTAAATATTAAAGGTAAAGTTTTACTAAATTATTGCTTTATCACTTATGTACACTCACTCACGCGTTATTTCGAAACGATTATTTCAATAGGAGCGAAAATAATTTAATTTGGATTACTTATTGTAACAATATAACTATTCTTTCGTTCAAGTTCGATACCATGTATGGTTCGCAAAAAAAAACTATCATTGAATATTAACGGAATATTTTTTTTTTTTTCAGATTGGAAATTTTAAGGAAACCCTAAAGAACATTATCCCTAGTGTTAGTTTTTGTAGAGGCCTGTGCACATGTATAATTGTACGCGATTTGTATGTACGTCTATAACCGTCAAACATGGAAGAACATAGATTACAATTATTGATTTATTTATTAAATTCGTTTCTCAAAACAAGGTATTATTTTGAATCTAGTGATGTGTTTGGTACGCATGTATTTACCTTTTCAACACCATGTTAAAATACAAAAGTTATTATATTACTCACTGGTGTCCCACTGCACAACATGACTGGTATATCCCTCGTTGGCGTTCAAAAGGTTAAACAAAAAAAATGTATTTTATTTGACAAAGTTGAAAAATTAAATAATTGTCATGCTAGCGGTACTTATTTTTGTCATTAATAATGCAGGTTAGCAATAGTCACGATTTTTTTTTTGGAACCTGACTGAATATATAAGCCGTGCCTACCAAAGCAACAAGAGCGCGCGGTCGGAGAGCGGCCCAGTGAAAATCCAGGGAAAACCTCCGACACGACCACGCGGGTGGCTTAAACGCTGAAAAATAGTCTCGACGCTAAATACGTCAACTCAATATTTATACATTACAATAACTACAATACAATATAGCACAATTACTACAATTCTACGGTAAAGTGATGAATATTTCATAAAGAAAGATAGAATAGATAACCAAATTTAAAATAAAACAGTACGCGTTTAGTTTCGCATCGAACATTCCAAGTTAAGTACAACTTTTCTGAATCACCGATCACCGCGTTAAGTCGTGGACGGACGGACATGACGGCATAAGGGCTCCCAGTTTACTACGAAATCCTAGAATGAAGCCTAATCTATGAATCGCCTAAAGGGAATTAAATTTATTACCTATTTTCAAGCAAAGCAAGCCACTGGTTTCAAACATGATATATCCATTACACTAGCAGCAAACTGTGGCTAAAAGCCACTAAAACTACTCCGAATTAGAGCTGGTACTGCGCCAAACTGTAACGTGCCCCCCCCCCCCCCCCCCCCCCCTAAGCCTGAACCCTCGTGATGATCCTGATAATTCTGCTCCAGTTCTGTGGTATTTTACGTGATATGGCCAAGTGATCGTCTAGGAGGAATGGAGGACCCTCATGCTGTGTCGTAGGAACCCGGGTACTTCTAACACGAATGAAACCAGTGACATACTTTACTTAGTTTATTAGAGATTAAGTTCCTTCATCATCATCATTCTACCGAGGGACGTCTACTGTTGGGCATAGGCTTGTTCAAAGGACGCCAAAACGACCGGACCCGCGCAATCCGTGTCCAGCGAACTCTCGCGATCATTACTAGGTCTTCAGACTGCATTGTGAAGGTCAACCCTCACTGCGCCCTCCGGTACGGCTATGCCTAGGTCATAGGAATATCTATCTTACTTGTTTGTGTCTAGTCACATCTAACCTAAGAAGTTGCGCCTGAACTACTGCATCAAGACTAATCTACGGAAATGGTGTCTAACCTACGACATTAGGTTCACTTAGCAGGTTTGTAAAGATTAATCAATTTTATTGATTGGTGTAAGGTCGGGCCCCTCCGTCCGCCCGAAGGATTGCTATCCCTCTCTAGTGCTAACCAGAGACCAGTGATCCTCGTCCCTGACTGGACAGATCTCCTCCAATCTTTTTTTGGGCACTATACGGAGTGCAAAGACAAATGCCAAAATGACCTTCATTTCCAAACAAGGAGTACTCCGCTAGGTATACCTGAACACAATGGTCCGGAACTCATAGAAGCAAAGAAGTAAGAACCCTTGTCGCAGTTCATACTTGAGAAATCGGTCACTTCGGACCTGAAGAGTTAAACATAGGTGAATCCAGCCCTTTTCGCAGCCAGACCCACCGGTCCTACCTAAATACTTCCATGAGTCCCGGCTCGCAGTGAACTGGTAACCCGTAGGAGAACTCGGGTGCTTAAATTGGTTTTAGCAAGAGACAACCATAGAAATGGTTCTACCTGACAAATGAGTCTACCAGCGCTTCTAAAGCCGCGCCGTAAGATGAGGAGAAACGCCGCAAGGCTTCATCTTCGGAAGCGGGCGAAATCCTGGCGATTTCTCGCCAGAATCTGGCCCTGATAGACGAACCTGCTAAATATCCTAACTAGGAAGGAATATTCTGCCATACCTATAATTTCTACCTAGGGCTAGTAAGCCTTGCCTTATTTGGCTTACCACTAGCCTTCCTACTTCAAATGGAACACAGAGGAATCTAAGAGGACTTAGCTTGTGCTGAGGGTATAGATTTCACATGTAGTCCAAGGTTCACAATTTTATATATTCTATGGTTTCGACGTCCTTAAACCTTGTGGATCCACTAGGTTTTATAAGCCAGCAGGGAGTTACAATATTCTTTTCTATTTCTGCAACAATCCTGGAAAATATCCAAACAAAAACCGTCACTCCCCAATCGACATCCGCTGTCCTCCCAAAAAAGTCTCCTTCCTATTTCCAATTCAAATTCCTTTCCGTTTTTCCGTAGACTATCGTCTTAACTTTTTCTAACCAAGATAATTTAAGAGGCCTACAGATGACCCATCTTCATCTCAGAATTACGGCCTGTTGTCAAACAGTGTAATATCTTACACATGTCAGAGTGAGTGACCTGCTATTGCAGTCTCTGTCTAACTTTAATGAAAATAACTGGATATTCTTACGAGTATATTTTACACATATGAACGGGCACAGGACGTCCCGTTACAGACTCCAGTATTGCTTCCAGGCGTTCCCGATACGCCTGTCTATTTCTTTAGAGGTTAGGTCCTGTGGTGAGATTATCTGGCCGAGATATACGTATTCGTCTACATAATCGATCTGATTGTTGTTGACATAAATAGGCTCTTGTGTTCCATTGGTCATAGTTTTTGTTTTTTGAGTATTCATGCTTAAGCCTACTTTACGGCTTTCTCTATCTAAGTCGTTTAGCATTGTTTCCAGTCCTTCCCTCGATGGTGATATGATTATCAGGTCATCTGCGAATCTCAAGTGTGACAGTTTCTTGCCATTGATTGATAACCCACACTCATCCCAATCTAGTTGCCGGAATACTTCTTCTAGGACTGCTGTGAAAAGTTTCGGTGATATAGGGTCTCCCTGCCTGACACCCTTGCCTATGTTTATTTCTTTACCTTCCTTTTCCAGTTTGATTTTGGCCTTGCTGTTCTCGTAGATGTTTTTAAGGATTCTGATGTATTTGTAGTCGACTCCTTGGTTTTTAAGTGCTTGCCAGATTTTCACATGCTCTAGTGAGTCGAAGGCCTTGCTGTAATCTACAAAACAGCAATAGAAGGTAATATTGAATTCACTACCCTTTTCAAACAGCTGCTTTACGACGTGGATGTGGTCGAGGGTCGAGTACCCGCTTCTGAATCCCGCTTGCTCTCTCGGTTGGTTCTCGTCCAGCGTCTTGGTTACTCTATTCAGAATGATCTTGGCGAAGATTTTATAGATGTTTGACATTAGACTAATAGGTCTATAGTTGTTGATGTTGTTTTTGTCGCCTTTTTTATGTAATAGTATGATGGTTGAGGTTGTCCATTGATATGGTATTTTCTCACTCAGCAGGACTTCGTTGAATAGGTATGAAAGAGTTGGTGCGAGGTGCTCTATGTTTTCAGTGAGGAATTCGTTGCTGATGCCATCTGAGCCAGGGGCCTTATCTTTCTTTTGAGTTTTCACAGCTTTCTCTACTTCACTTGGTAATATTCTAGGTACATTGTTGTTGCTGTTGTCTTCTAGATCTATGGGCTGGGTGACATTTTTCGTTGTGTATAATTCTCGGAAGAAGTTTGTGGCTATTGAAATGATTTCTGGACGTCTGTTTACTTTCTTGTTATTTTTATCTGACATATTTGGTATCCAGTCTATTTTCTCTCTCAGTTGTCTCATAGCTTTTTTAGTACCGCCAGTTTTCAAAATACATCTTTCCAATAGCTCTAGTCTGTGTTTTTGGTGGTCTTTCCTCATACTGGACTTAACTTTTTTACTTATGTTGGCTATGTCTTTTCTAATTTTTTGTGTCTTTTCCGGGATAGATATTAGTAAAGCTCTTGAGTCCAGCAATTGTCTCGTTTCATTTGTTAGCCATTTTACTCTCTTGTTGTCAGCTGATTTAAGTTTATTTTTTTCTTTTGTATGTAGAAGACTTTCAAATTCATCGTATTTCTGCTGGGTATCAAGCGCTTTGGTGCTTTCTATAAAGTCTTTTAGCTTTTGTTTCAGCCTTTCAGGGTCTTCAAGTGTCGTATTCTTATTTTGTTGTGGTTTAAAAGGTCTATATTTTTTGGATGTGTTGGGTTGTAATTTTGCTCTAACCATTCTGTGGTTGGTGTTGAAGTTTAGGTTGTTTATTATTCCACAGTCTTGGAATTGTGTAGGTCTATTGGTAAGAATATAGTCTATCTCATTCTTGTGACGACCGTCTGGTGATATCCAAGTCCATCTGTTGTTGACGCGTTTTTTGTATAAGGTGTTAAGTATTTTCAAGTTGTTCTCATATGCTAGTTGTATAAGCTTTCCACCATTCCTTGTCCTTTTGCCAGAGCAATATGGTCCTAGAATCATCTCTTCTCCTTTCACTCTGCTACCTGTTCTTGCGTTGAAGTCTCCCATTACTATGAGGTTACGTTTCCCGTGCTTTTTTATTGCCTCAGTTAGCGTAGAGTAGAAGCAGTCAATTTCTGTATTGCTAGCTCGTTCTGTGGGAGAGTAGACTTGTATAATTGACCACTCTTCATTTTTGGGTGGTATTTTTACATTGAGTATTATAATGCGTTCAGATATGCCGATGAACTCTTCAATATAGTTTCTTAACTTTGATTTTACTAAAAAACCTGTTCCATTTTGTCCTGGTGTATCACCCTTGTAGTAGAGGATGAAGTTGCCATGATCTTCAATATTCTCTCCTAGTCGTCTAACTTCACTCAATCCGATAATAGACCAGTTTATGTTTGTTAAGGCTAGTTTCAGTTCAGTAAGACTTTCACTGGTTCTTAAAGTAAGAGTGTTTAGTGTTGCTATGTATATTGTTAGGTTATTGATTGATTGAGGAGCTTGCTGGTTAAGATGCTGTTGTTGGTAATTGGTTAAGTTTGTTGGGGGGTAATGGTCATCATTCCACCATCATAATAGACGACAATTTTAAATAGAAATTGCCGCGCGCTCGCGCGCAGTGTGAGACGCGACGCGGTCGCGATTACACCTCATGATTAAGGACCACGTAGATATTGGTACGAAACATATCGAGCGATATTGGACGTTAAAGACGTGAGTGACCCGTTTAATAGTTTGTAGTGTCTACGTAGGCCGTAAGCTTATTTGGCACCGTCGTTGTGAAAAAAGAACATACAACCGAATTGAGAACCTTCTTTTTTTTTGAAGTCGGTTTAAAATTCTGAACAATAGGTACCTATCATGCAACTCTTGCAAAAATATTCATAAACTTTTTTAGGCTTACTGAATGGCTTGTGACAAATTATTGCGAGCCATACGGCCAGTGTCGGCAACCTAACCGCGACCTCTTGCGACAGTATTGCTACACTAAACTTGTGTGAACCTAGTTCAAAACTACTAGTCTATAAGGCACTATATGTATAGTACCTACCTAGATTACCTATCGTGCGAGCGAGAACAGGCATTCCGGAATATTCTTGCGTGTGATAGAGACAGTAGTAATTTCAAGAATTAGTGCTTCGGGCCCCAACGTTTTCCTTTATCAAATGAGACAATTTTGGCCTTGATCGATTCCTCACATCCTTAACTAGGTTTATACGTTTTGCTTTTTCCGTAATTCTTTCCAGTTTATGAAATAATAACAAAAACGCAGGACGAAGTTTTCGTGTCAAAAAATCGAAACTTTAAGGGTTCATGTTTTGAATTGTATGCAATATTTCCAAAAAAATCAAAACGTATAAACCCAGTATTTAACGATACTTACATAATTTCCAAAAATCACGCAAATCGGTTCAGGTTTAGGGGGTGGAAAACGTTGGCGCCCGAAGCACGTTTTTGTATGGAAAAAATTTGCTACACAATCCTCTTAAGACAGGTTACAGTGTTAAGAGAGGTTCCTTACCTCTATGTATGGATAAACTGATGAAGAATTCCACTCTATAAAACAAGTAGGTAACGTCAACCAATTTGATTTCTGGGCCACTTAGTACCTTATACCGCTGACGACCGCTTTAGCTTAGTTGGCAGTGACCCTGCCTACGAAGCTGGAGGTCCCGGGTTCGAATCCCGGCCGGGGCATTTATTTGTGTGATGAGCACGAATATTTGTTCTTGGGCCTTGGATGTTTTCTATGTATTTAAATATCTATTTATCTATATAAGTATATGTATATCGTCGCTTAGTTAGTACCCATAGTACAAGCTTTGCTTAGTTTGGGACTAGGTTGATTTGTGTAAGATTGTCCACTAATATTTATTTATTTATTTATATACCGTACCCAGATGGCAACCGTAATCTTGTTTGCCACTTTCGTAAAAAAATATCCCTTTCTGGCCTCGATAATTCAATTTAATGTTCTCTAGCTACCCCTGTTCCGAATACAGACAGGCGTGATTCTAATGTCGTGAGCACAGAAATATATCAAGATAGAAGGAAAGAGTTCGGCAATTTGTAGGGAGACCGAGCGTGTAACATTTTGCGTAGGTACTTTGACGTCACGAGCGTAATTTAGTGATGAGAAACATAAGCCGCGCGAAAACGATTCAAAAGGATCGATTAGAAGTATTAGAACTCGGCACCGATTCTATGCATCGATTTAAAATATCGATAAGAACCGACAGAGGAAATGATTTTTTTTTCGACAGAAGAAATGTTTTGACAGAGGAAATGTGTAAGCTCAGAATTTAAATCGAAAAATATAAATGTAGGTAGGTACCTACCTAATAACCAATAAATTGCGTTACATTTTAGTAATTTGTACATATTAGCCGCTCCAGTTATTAACTAAGTACCTATAAACGTGTACCATTTTCAGGGTTCCATACCCTAAGGGTAAAACGGGACCATATTACTAAGACTCCGCTGTCCGTCCGTTTGTCACCAGACTGTATCTCATGAAAAGTGATAGACAGTTGAAATTTTCACAGATGATGTTTTTCTGATGCCGCTATAACAACAAATGCATATTAATTTAATATGCATAAGAATAAAATAAATATTTAAGGGGGCTCCCATACAAAAGATATAATTTTTATTGCCGTTTTTATAGATAATGGTACGGAACCCTTCGTGCGCGAGTCTGACCCGCACTTGGCCGGTTTTTTATATATTCTTTGTTACAGACCATGGAAAAATCAAAGAAGTCCAGCGAAAAAATATTAAAAGCTAAGAGGAAAGCGATTAATAATATTTGTTTTGCACTACGTACATTATATAGCTGCATAATAATATAAGAACGTAATTATTATTTCGTCTGTTTTCAAATTCAATTTTAATAATCGAGTAAGAAAATCGCAGTGCACAGCACTATTCTTTAGTTTTGACAGAAAAAATGACTATCGACCTTGAACGTGACTCGACAGTTTGAATAGCTTATTTTTACATTGCTGGTTTTGAACGCACGCCAAGTCTGGCTCGTCAAATTAAAGCCGCAATGGAAAGCTAGCGTTGACACACAATCGCCCGCTACCGTTATGATGAAAATAATAAAATATTTCGTTTTTTAATTATTAACAGATATTTAAGAACAAATTGTACTTACCAATGAAAGGAAATACCTCGATTAACAGCTCCAACTTTCTTGGAAGTGTTTGAACAATTAATTATTGCGCAACGAACCATTTTGTTTTTAAAACCTGGCGTCGCACGCATAACGCGATCGGGAGCACACTGAAGTTTGCGGCGAGCAGTTGTGTCCCCGGTACGTAATTTCGCCACGCGAGGTACGTACACTCTTTCCTTCTATCTTGATATATTTCTGTGGTCGTGAGCTAGGGAAGTTACGCCAACTTCCGAGCGATTATTCCACGCAAATTGCAACTGTAATATAGATAACAGTAAGTAGGTACCTATTACTATTACGTGTTCAGTTTGAGGAAGTCGGGAGAAAGTGCAAAGTTGCGCTGTAATTTTAATCGTTATGAGCACAGGCGAGAAGGAATGCTAAGATATATCCTGACAGCAATAGGCCCTTTTAAGTCGGTTCCCATAACCCATCCACATCTTACATAAGCCATTCTCATCCCATACCTATCCAATTTCCATCTAACCCATTCATCTCCCACCTAACTCATCCACCTCTCCCACCTCAGGTGCACCGTACGGTTGCTTGTATAAACAAAAAAACGTACATATGCGCCACGTTTTTTACCACAATGCTTGCAAAAAAAAACAAAAAGTAGCAAGGTCAACATTACGGCACAGACCACAGACGCCCACGCTAACTAAAAAAAAAGATACTAACGCCTCGCCTCGCCTGGCCAGCTGTTTAGATAAACTTATCAGTGTGATTAGCAGTGTAGTTAAATACCCTTGATATCCACTAAAACATCCCCATAAAATCCTTTTTGGTTTGTTAGTGTCACTTTGAAAAAATAAGGGAATTTGCTCTCAGCTATTTTTATACTACCATTATTGGCTAGCCTAGACAATGGGTACACTTTTTAGTTACTTAACTAAATTTGTCAAGGCATAAAGTTACATCATTTTATACATATGTATATGCTAATTGTATGCAATCGTGTCACACTAAATTATTGAGAGACAAACTTTATGACTAAATTCGCATTTAATTTAAAAACGGTCTAGTTAAACACGCTCTTTACTTGTCAAATTTCCCGCAGTTTTGTACGTTTATAGGTTAGGACAACAAAAGTCAAATCAGCAACCATACTCATTTATACAAATCGATTATCTTAATTCGCATCTCGACTCGCTATTGTAGAATTTATGTATCGTGCGCGCTGAGCGAACTTTCACTGCCAACAATGCGATAACTCGATAACATAAAGATCGTTCGTTACGTTGGCATTGCGTAATTGACGGTGACACGGGGTCGGAAATCGGTTTTTAATTCATAGACCCATAATGTCTATGGTTCATTATTTAATTATGATTGATTATGATAATGCGGATAGGTAAATAGTTCCTTTCACTGAATGCCATTTTGTAAGGTAAAGTGATTGGTGAAATATGTTCGTAGTATCTACATGACATGCGGTATTTGAACATCGAAAGAATGTATTTGGCGTTGAAAGTTTGAAAAAGCCGGTCAAGGGCTCCTGACTCGTTCCTGGACGGTTCCGTACAAATTTCAGAGCATTCATTTTTTTCACAGACTCAGAGAGATCAGAGAGAGAGAGATCTTTCAGAGAGATTTGTTTTACAGGAGACAGTTAATTTTGTTCTTTTTTTGGATGATATTAATAAAATCTAATTGGAGATATGGTTATATTTTTCCTGTAATATTTACTCACTTGGTAAACTTGAGAGATTAATGGATTCAAGTGCGCGTTGCCGACCCTTTATAAAATTTGAGTATTCACTGTGTTGACAGCAGAAGGTACAAATTTAGGTCCCTCGCTCTCAACACAGCATCCACGGGAGCTCTGTGGCAACCTTGCTCACCTCCAGGAACACAACATTACAAACTAGGTACTAAGGAATATTTACCTTCCTTCCTTCGTATACAAACTATATAAACTACTAGTTATTGCCCGCGACTTCGTCCGCGTGGAACTCGTTTATCGCGTTATTCGCGATAGGATTGAAGTAATTGTTAATTGCGTATATCAGGTGCTTACCTACCAGTGGCGGAGCGTCCATACAACTCGACTTCCACCGGCTTGCCTAATTTTCAACGAGTCCACTTATTTTAGTACGGATCATGAAGAATGAAAAGGCAAATTATTTCCGGCTTCCCTAAGAATAGGTATTTTTGACGCGCCGCCACTGTTACCTACCAATCTAAAATTGAGACGGTGTACATACTTTCAACGATTTTTCGTTCAAACAAGATGGGATTAAGGGTTTTTGAGTTATCATTGAAAAACTGTCTTGCCCAAAAAAAAGGACGTAAGTGCCGTGACTTCCATGAAGATACGACCTTTTTTGATTCAAGGTATTAAATAGTGTTTTGAAATGTGGACTAGTAGGTGTCGGTACGGAACCCTCGTCGTGCGTGATCCGACACGCACTTTGCCGCTTTTTTTCTCCGTGTCGGGGAGACCTATGAGCAGTGGACGTCGGCTGATATGATTGATGATTAATTCCTCAAAAAGTCCAGCGCCCTCGACCGACTACTTAGAACTTACAATTAACACCATAGTGTTTCCAACTGCTTCATTCTTTGTTAGCTTTTCCCAAGCGTAACCTTGTGATATTACAAATTGATATTTCGGAATCGCTGTTGTAATTGACCTTCACTTTGCTCTAATCTAATGGACTGATTTACTCAAATACGTGAATTTGGTAATAACAGGGTATTCTCGCTAAGGCTGTGGTTGATTTACAAGCGGGGCGATCAGCGGCGCGGGGCGTGCGATCACTCAGTAGCGGTTGGAGGAGGGAAGGTTGTGTTGTGAGTCCTTACGGGACAATTTTCGAAAGAGGGCGACGATGGCGAGGGGGTTGTGGGATGTAATGTGCCGGTATAAGCAAAAGTTACAATTACAAGTCAATTAATAAGAGAATAACGGTTGACACTCACATGGAAAAGTCTATTTGCGACATGTTTCGGACTGCAATTGGAGTCCTTCATCAGTGAAGTAAAGGCAAAACCTATATAATATTAGGTTTTGCCTTTACTTCAATTTAATTAACATAAAATTGTACGTAACATTAAGAGAGAAAATACGGAGACATTACGAATGACATAGTTTGTTGACAAGACACATTTGCATAGAAGATGCGTAGATTCTCCCACACTATAGTCTTGTAGATATCGAGGCGGGTTTCGAGTTCTGCCTGATCTTCTCAAGGCCGGAGGTGAGGCGACAGGAGGAGCAGTATTGCTCGGTGTGGGGACCTCCGCAACGGGCAAGTCTTCAACAGATGGCGATGGGGTAGAGACTGGCGGAATCGGAGATGACAAGGGCAATGGCGAACTCTGAGATGGCGAGCTAGGTGGAGTTGTATATTCTTCTTCCATCTTGACTTTTTAACCAGTGAGTGTCAACCGTTATTCTCTTATTAAGTGTAACTATGTCTTACGTTAGTTTAAATTTATGAATTACAAGTCAGTCTCCTTGTAACACTAAAATTTTAGGATTCACATTAAATAGTACGCGCGGCTGTAATGTTGCTGACATCAAAACCAGATGTGTCGCGTCATCGCATCTGGTTCACTGGATATTTCCAGAAACACGAATTATTCACTGAGTGGCCATTGGCTAAAGTATTATGTGGGTTTTCATTTACTTACTTGCTTTTTTACGGTTCCGTACCTCAATTCGTTGGTGGTTTTAGACGGTAGTCCAAGGCTTTCTAGCCGCGGTTAGTCCGTCATACCCGTCCTGCGCCTCCCCGACATGCGTAATGGCCTGGCCACGACATTGGTCTAAGGCGACCGCGGGCGCGGCGAGCGGGGCGGCGAAAACGGTCTAAGCTGTGAGCATGCCACGACAACGCAGTTGTCTTAGCGGCATTGAGCGAATGGGACGTACTCAAAGGACGCAAAATGTCATTATCAAAAGTGGCCCTTCACAATAAACCATATGTTTTTGCTTATTTAATCATCACACTTCTAGGTAGTATTAACTTATTTACTAATCATTACAGTCAGTTAACAATCAACCATATGTCTTTGCTTATTTAAGCATCACAGTTAGGTAGGTAATACTTATTTACTAATCATTACAGTCAGTTAACAATCAACCATATGTTTTTGCTTATAATTTCACTGATAAACGCCTCTGTGTCCAACATCGCGGAGCGAATAAAACAAAATATTTTGTTTTTTAAAACTCCGCCCGATCCGCGCCGCTGCTAAGACCGTTCGCGCCGCTCTGACTCGTGGCATGGCTCTTTCCGCCAGTGCCTTTGTTCTCGCCGCCCGCCGCGCCGCTCGCCGCTGCAGCCGGTCGCGCGAGTAAATTCGCGCGCGATTTAGCCCACAGCGAATTCTCGTGGCATGCTTCTTTAGCGGTCTTGATTTTGTTTAATTCGCTCGCCGCTGGTCGCCTTAGCCAGTCGCCTTAGACCAATGTCGTGGCCAGGCCATAACTAAATGAATTTCCCCAACGTTAAAAAAAAGGTTCCGTACCTCAAAAGGAAAAAACCGGCCAAGTGCGTGTCGGGCCACGCGCAAGGTAGGGTTCCGTAGTCGTCTACCCGTTACATTATATGGACTAAAAAGTTCGCAAACTTATATTTACTTTGTTTTTGACAGAATTAACAACATTATCTAAGGTATCAATGGAAATTGTACGAAAGTTTGCTTTTGCAAAGTACATTTCTGAAGTTAGGCTATTACTCGTTAACTAGTAATGTCTACTTAGCTGTGATAGTTTTCCTTTTAAATTCATCCTATATACTACTACCATGATTTTTTTCACATGCCTAGTAGCCACCGTTTAGCTGGCAGGGGGGGGGGACACTTGACCATAACAAAAATTATCACTTCAAAGCTTAATATCACGCCAACCAATTCTTTAATCAAAAAATGCTTTTGCAAACCTAATAATATTTTTAAAAGAGCTATCCAACGATACCGAAAGGGACAAACAACATTTTAGTTAGCAGAGGTTTGTTAAGTTTTATGAATAAGGGGGTTAGAGTATTCCAGTGTTTAAACCGCCCGCGTGGTCGCGGAGGTTTACCAGGGATTTTCCACAGGTTACTTCGACTGTGTTAACTCCGCGCACTCCTAATATTTAAGGATGATTCACAGCAGACCGTGCCGTGTCCGGGCCGGCCCGTTTTCTAATAAAGGACGCGCGCGCGCGACGGCCGTCGTTTTCTTATAGGTACTACCTCTAGCTAGAAAACGGCCCGGACAGGCGGACACGGAATGGTCTAGCGTGAATTATAATATTTAAAGGGGCTCCCATACAACAGACATGATTTTTATAAAGGTACGGAACCCTTCGTGCGCGAGTCCGACTCGCACCAGGCCGGTTTTTCTTTAATTGTCCCGGTCTTCTTCCCCATATTTATGGCAACCCTAGCCTATCTCACTAAACGTCCCCTTACCAAAGAGTCCATAACCCCACGCTTCACCGCGCGCGCGCTATGCTCCACAAAAGATGTGATCCACTTTAACATTAGATTTCTAATTACACGCTTAAACATAATTAAAATGCTTCGGGAGATATATTATCTGATTCAACTGTCCATCATGTTTTCACTGGTTTTAAACGTGGCGTGAAATGCAAGCAGGGTTGGTCAGTATTTGAAGTACAAATACGTATTTAAAATGCAACGCTTATTAAATCGGTTTAACATTTCTATCTTTTGTTGCAGGTACGTATTCGGCGATTCGCTACGCTTGATCGATGAAGCTCTGTGATCTACACAGATTAACATAAAGTACAGTTAACATCAGATAACTACGCATATAGTTTTTTTTTTACCCTACCACCATGGCACCGCTAATTTGCAATATTTACAAAAATTGAAGACTAAAAGATTCCATTTTACAAACCTACCTTAAGGTATGATTCCGCTGCCGACTGCATACAGCAACTGCACGTTCCGCTGCACTCCAAATTGAACCGTAATAGTATGCATAAAAAACTCAATTTGAAATGAGCGGAGAAGTGTCGGAACAGCACACGCCGCTCACTCTCTTTTCGTCTTATGATTAAGGTTCAATTTGGAGTGCGGCGGAACGTGCAGTTGCTGTATGCAGTCGGCAGCGGAATCATACCTTTACTCACAAAATTTCACGAGATTCGGTTGAGAATGTTGAGAAGTTGAGATATGCGACTAGTAGAGAACATCCGGAAATCTGGCGGATATACGAAAGCAATTTTGTCCAAGTTGAACCCCTTCATAAGCGTATGTTTTGTAAAAGAAAGAAAAGAAAGATATTTTAAATAAGAACAACATTACTACTACTTACTTTAACGGCGCAGCGACCCAAAGGGGATCATGGCCTCCGAAACGAGAGCACGCCACCTTTCCTGATCCTGCGCAGCCTCCTGCCAGTCTTCCACCTGAAGCTGCCGCAGATCCGCCGCCACACTGTCTCCCCAGCGATACCTGGGTCGACCAACCGGGCGGCGACCACTCGGTCGCCCTAAGTATGCTCTCGTGACGGCTCGATCCTCTCCCAATCTCAGTAGGTGACCGAACCAGCGAAGCCTGTGAGTTTTTGTTTCGTCAATGATATTAGGTTCGGCCACCGATTCCACAACAACAACATTAAAACATATATAAATAGAGCAACTTTTACAACAACATCATAAGTGCTAAATAGGACATTTCCAGGCATGCTTAGTTACCAAGCTGGTCCCAACTAATACTTACATAATACAACTAATTCGAACGCGTTTGCGTTTTGACTCAAAATGTATGAAATCGCTCTCACCGAGTTTGAAATACGCGCGTTCATCGGTTAGCAACAAATGTTATACTCGCTGTTTTAGTTTCCACTAGTGACCACCAGAGGCGCTGTTCACGTTTTCATACCACTTTCATACATTTTGAGACAAAACGCAAACGCGTTCGAATTTGTTAATGTTTCGAAAAAACTTATACATACTAGAGCTACTGATCAACTTTGCCTTACAACCCGGGATAATTTGCTTGATAGACTGGACACCGGGATACCACGCATCAAACCGGGACATGTCCCGGCGTATTGTAAGGCAACCATATTCTACAGTCAAGTGTAAAAATACGTTGTATCCGACTCACAATCCGACTGTACAATAGCGTCCAGTTAACATAACTAGTTACCTAGTTATGACCAATCTGTTATCCGACCTGTCATTATAACTAGTTCGGTCAATTTACATATGTTTACACCACGTTTGCACCGTGAAAAATTCTATGCCTACATTCTGCGAGGAAGGTTATATACGTATTTGTCTATCAACAAGCTACTTCATTCCAGATGTTTCGTCTAAGATGTCTAAGATAAGAAGTAAGATGGGTCAAAATAGTCAAAAGCGCCAGCGGGGTAAACGCTTATAGGGCCGACGCTAGCTTACGCGGGTGCAAGGAGCGGGTCATACTAAACTGCCCGCCGCGGGCGCAGTTTAGTATGACCCGCTCCGTGCACCCGCGTAAGCTAGCGTCGGCCCTTAGGGATCCTCCTAATACAAACGCGACTACGCGATGATCGCGCGATCGCGCGACTTTTACTTAGAATATTTACTAGTAAAAGTCGCGAGTTCGCGCGTTAATCGCGTAGTCGCGTTTGTTTTAGGACGATCCCTTTAGGACACCTATTCGAGTTCAATATATTCGCGAATTTCACTCGCGCGATTGCGCGATCATCGCGTAGTCGCGTTGTATTAGGACGATCCCAACTCCCAAGGCCCTGGTCTCCTATAAACGCCATCGGCCGCTAACAGCGTCACGCCGTACGCTGCGTCACAATGCTTACTATCGAGATGTACTGTTAGGCCCTGACAGACCTGTGAGAACATAGCCTTACAGTAGGTACCTACTCACGAGCGCGGAGAGCCACGGTTGTGTTGCACAATGCACATTGTCCATGTGTGCGTCAGCGTCATACTAGTGTATTATATAGTTGCAAAGACATATAAGATGTTGTACTATAGTAATATACAGATATTACAACATCTTATATCTTTGCAACTACATAATACATTAGTATAAATAAATAAATAAAACATATTTGATACGTATGTAGTGTTGGTATGAGAATGCAGACCCCAGAAACAGCTACATGCTTCACACGACTTAAAAAGGCGTAACTCACACAAACGTGCATTATACAAATTCAATCATATCTTCTTTGATTTAAGGTTCAATACCAAAATAGCAATAAGGTTTGTAAACTTGTTTAGTTTTTGTTTTTTCCTAGAACTGTAGCATATGCAACTGGTTATTGGAATTAATGTCTTATTGGCCCGGTTTAAGATGCATATTTATGTTTACGCCTTATAGTCACCGATTCACATAATCTAAGCTTATGTCATTGAGATTATGTGATAAAGTCATAGTATAGTCAGACTGGTATTGTCTGTTGTTAGTGTCAACAGCAGAAATGTGGACATCTTTATGCTCCTAGAGGTATAGTACTTTCGTCTCACTAACACGGGTGAGCCATGGTTGTGTGCGTTAAGCTATACATGCACATTATCTAATGTTTGCGTCAGCGTAGGACGCGTAGGAGCTATGTATAAGTTCACGTTGTCTATGTGTTTGTTTATATTATTATGTCTCACAACTATGACTAATCCGCGCAAGTGAGATAAAAGTAGGTACCTACTATAAGCGTTTTACTGCTTGGGACTTAAAAGGCCTTAGTATGTACAAGTTTTAAAATATTGATTTCAAATTTTGACAAAATTATGCCTGAACGCCTCTAAGGCCAGGGGCCTGTACCACAAAACTTTACAAGCGTACAATTCGAAAAATTTGTCAATTTTTTCTATGGGAAATCGAACAATTTTGTCGAATTGTACACTTGTAAAATTTTGTGGTACAGGGGCCAGGATATGCTCACTATCATGTGGAGCCCCGAGAGTCGGGAGGCTGTAAACAATTGTGATTGTATGAGTATCTTAAAATCATTTCAGTTTAACGAATTGCTCCAAAGCAATTCCTTCA
This sequence comes from Cenopis cana, assembly GCA_951800055.1. Lineage (NCBI taxonomy): Eukaryota > Metazoa > Arthropoda > Insecta > Lepidoptera > Tortricidae > Cenopis > Cenopis cana. Next base: position 4,033,862 of record OX637498.1, on the reverse strand, counting down.
AAAAGCTACTTACCGTTCAAACAATAAGGTTCAAAATCCAATAACATTTTAATACAAATACGTTCAACAAAAAGAATTTGAACCATACTAGTCGCGCTTTATTCGTAAGGTTTTTGACGTCGAATCGCCTCGAACGAAGCCCATTTCGATCTCGGAGATCGGTGCATTACGGTTTTACGACGTCACTAGAAATACTTACTTTTGACCGGAAATTCGCTTCGACGGTTAACCTTGCCGTCCACTTTTACCCGGTGAAAACTAAAATAAGGTGAAAACATCACAAATAAATCCAATCCATTCAGTAGTTTCTAAATCTCATTTCAATTACTGAATGTACCTAAGATTATTTCTTGGCCGACTTGTGTCCAAGCATACCGTTCAAAAATCAACTTAATTGTACATAAAATAAGATTTAAAATAGAATGATAGTATTACTAAATACAGACCAAAACAAAAGATTTCGGCTATACCTCCATTAATAATCGGTTAATGTTTTGGTGATTTTTGTCGCCTAGTGGCTAGTGGCAATGACATTGAACAGTGTTGCGAATCAGTTTTTGATAGCATTTAAGTTGGCTGAATTGCATCAAATTATTCGTTCAAAAAGCTGTTTTACCAGACAAATAATAAGATTTAAAATCCAATAATTTTTTTAATGAAAAATCGGCCTACAAATATAATTTACAATTCAACCTTACTTGAAGCTTTACTGGCCATTTATAATTGGTCAGATGGTTTGTATTGTACAGATTACGCAGTACAGTCAGCGGCATATAGTATGTAGCAGCCAAAGTGGCCAAATAGTTCGCTTCACCATATATTTTGTATGCCTAAGGTACAGTCAGCGTCATATAGTACGTAGCAGCCAGTGTCCAAATACTTCGGCACACCACACAAAATATATGGTGTACCGAACTATTTGGTCACTTTGGCTGCTACGTACTATATGACGCTGACTGTACCTAAACATGAAGTTTGACGCCTTAATTCAATAAGGGTGTCACTTGTTGAATCAGTTAAAAAAACCGGCCAAGTGCGAGTCGGACTCGCGCACGAAGGGTTTCGTACATCTATAAAAACGGCAAAAAAATCTAAAAAAAATATATGTGTTACATAAGGATCTTGTCTAGTCAAAATCGCAGTCAGTTACATGACCTGATGAATTTCAGTCGATAGAAAAAAATCGCGAAGTTACCCCTTTTTGGAATGTATTTTCAATACTACGGCTATATTACTGATATTTAACGTTTTATTTTTGTATTCAATTAAAGATCGTAAATACTTAAATAGTTATAGACAAATTCGCAGGGTTTGCTTTGATAGAATGATTGGCTTAATGACTATAGCTAAATATTTACAAAACTGCGCGCAGAGCTTGCGTAGAGAGCGGGATGGTTAATTATAAACTCACGCGTGTTAGAGCGGGACATTTGCGTTGGGGATACCTCCCCTTAACCACTAAATAAACACGGCCGATGTGCGTCCATAAGGGTTGCCATAAATATGGGGGCAAAGACCGGGACCATTATAGAAAGTTAGAGTAGATATAAAAATAAAATCATGTCTGTTTTGTATGGGAGCCCCCCTTGAATATTTATTTTATTCTGTTTTTTAGTATTTGTTGTTACAGCGGCAACAGAAATACATCATCTGTGAAAATTTCAACTGTCTAACTATCACGGTTCGTGAGATACAGCCTGGTGACGGACGGACAGCGGAGTCTTAGTAATAGGGTCCCGTTTTACCCTTTGGGTACGGAACCCTAAAAATTTACCATGGATAATTTTAAGTGACATTGTATATTGTGAAATAAACGGTGGGTTATCCAACTTTAGTATCTTTGCTGTCAATAAAGCTGAATTTCCTTCACATCACTTTTTTTTAAATGGCTTTCCATCAAATTTATGATGATTTCGCCAACCACGAGTGCAAAGACGTTGTTCGGTAACGACGCCATGACAGTAGGCAACGGTTTTGTTCGGTAGTGGATTCTGTAGCTCTAGTATAAGTTTTTTCGAAATGTATGAAAGTGGTATGAAAACGTGAACAGCGCCTCTGGTGGTGACTAGTGGAAACTAAAACAGCGAGTATAACATTTGTTGCTAACCGATGAACGCCCGTATTTCAAACTCTGTGAGAGCGTTTTCATACATTTTGAGACAAAACGCAAACGCGTTCGAATTGACAACGACAATAGGTCCTTTTACGTGCAGGACATAAAGTGCAGTGTCATCTAGGTGTCCGGAACACAACATGGCCGGAACAGTGTTATTGACCTTTGGCGTTTCACTCATTCCCTTCGCGAGTACTGTGTCAAACAAAAGTGTTAATTTAAGGCCGTGTATTACCACTTTTGAGTTTTTAAAAACCATCTGAGATATAGAATATAGTGTCTTAAAATCTAAAAAAAATATATGTGTTACATAAGGATCTTGTCTAGTCAAAATCGCAGTCAGTTACATGACCTGATGAATTTCAGTCGATAGAAAAAAATCGCGAAGTTACCCCTTTTTGGAATGTATTTTCAATACTACGGCTATATTACTGATATTTAACGTTTTATTTTTGTATTCAATTAAAGATCGTAAATACTTAAATAGTTATAGACAAATTCGCAGGGTTTGCTTTGATAGAATGATTGGCTTAATGACTATAGCTAAATATTTACAAAACTGCGCGCAGAGCTTGCGTAGAGAGCGGGATGGTTAATTATAAACTCACGCGTGTTAGAGCGGGACATTTGCGTTGGGGATACCTCCCCTTAACCACTAAATAAACACGGCCGATGTGCGTCCATAAGGGTTGCCATAAATATGGGGGCAAAGACCGGGACCATTATAGAAAGTTAGAGTAGATATAAAAATAAAATTAGAACAGACTTCAACAGCGCTTGCGTCATTTTTTTCTTTTTTAGGGTTCCGTACCCAAAGGGTAAAACGGGATCCTATTACTAAGGCTCCGCTGTCCGTCTGTCTGTCTGTCGTCTGTCACCAGGCTATATCTCGAGAACCGTGATAGTTAGACAATTGAAATTTTCACAAATGATGTATTTCTGTTGCCGCTATAACAACAAATACTAAAAAACAGAATAGAACAAATATTTAAGGGGGCTCCCATACAACAAACATGATTTTTTTCCGTTTTTGTAGATAATAGAGCTATATTTTATCCGAATTCAGTAAACCTTATTCTGCTATTCAAAAATGAAACTCCCCATTATCAGATTTATTTAAAAAAGTAAACACTAACGCTATTGTAGACGACAGTACAGCTCATGGCAGACCGGTTCAGGGCACGAACCTTCCCGCTTCGCTATTTACGTGCATACACACGTACGTACATACATACTCTGTCGCAGTTTCATTAAGCACATATACTTTAATTTAAACAAAAGACTATGCATGATTGTATTTTATTAAGTAATGCCAAGACTCTTGAGAATTAAACTTTGTAATTGCGAGCGCTCGTGGCCCAGCCAGGGGCGACTCACTCGCGTGACGTCATCGCGCCACTCAAAGGTCCCACGTCGGGTGACTATCAATGCGAGAGAAAGTGATATAGCGAGTGATGCGCGTGCGATAGAAGGAGATGGCCAAGCGTCGGCACGTTTGGCTTGCCTCGCGCGGATTTGTTAAAAGTGAGACTTCTGTACGTAGTACTATTACTTATTCTGTGGCCCAGCGGCGCCGGCGTACCGCAAGCGGTATGCAAGGTTAAGGCCGGGTATTACCACTTTTGATTTTTTAAAAACCATCTGAGACATAGAATATAGTGTCTTAAAATCTAAAAAAAATATATGTGTTACATGAGGATCTTGTCTAGTCAAAATCGCAGTCAGTTACATGATCTGATGAATTTCACTCGATAGAAAAAAATCGCGAAGTTACCCCTTTTTGGAATGTATTTTTAATACTACGGCTATATTACTGATATTTAACATTTAATTTTTGTACTCAATTAAAGATCGTAAATAGTTATAGACATTTTCGAAGGGTTTGCTTTGATAAAATGACTGGCTTGATGACTTTAGCTAAATATTTACAAAACTGCGCGCAGAGCTTGCGTAGAGAGCGGGATGGTTAATTGTAAACTCACGCATGTTAGAGCGGGACAGTTGCGTTGGGGATACCTCCCCTTAAGCAATGTCGAGCGGGGTCAGTCCATGGAGTCCTTTGAGTGGTTACTAACTGACCGCTCCCGTGCTTTGGAAGGCACGTGAAGCCGTTGATCCCGGCTTGCTGTTAAGCAAAGTCCAGCCTTCGGGCGGCTTGAGAACTTCTAACAGTCAAGTTGCCCACTCACTTGACGAAGGGGGTCGAAGTTGCACCACGTCCGTAGGGAAAGTACCCACCGCTACCCTACAGATGACCCCTGGGTGGCTCTAAAAGTGCAACAAAAACTGGCAACCGTGATGTCTTCTCGAAGATCTCACGGTTCGAAATAATTGCCATACGATAAATAAAATGCCAAGACGAACACAAACAAAGCTGGAGGCCGTAAGTAAGGGCCCAATTTTTTCCATTATTTAGGAATTCATTGTCATTGTATATTAAAACTGACGGTAATTTAATTTGAGAACACAAAGGCATGTCATATAGCGATGTATCCGTTTCACAGTAGTTGCTCGCAATTTCATTACTTTCTAGCTTGAAAGTGAATTAAACTTTGTAATTGCGAAATTGACAACATTTCATATTTTTAACAACTTTATTTTATGAACTAGTTAGAAAATAGGTAAAAATTTAAGCCACCCGTATTTATTCTTTTTCAATTTAACTCATTAATTCATACAAACAAAACACGTTGAAAAGTAGGTCATTCCAAAAGGGCGTAAGTAAAATATGAGAACCCTACAAGAATCCAGAGCCACTCCAGAGCAGCGATTGTCTAAGTACTCTGTACTAAGGGGAAGCAAGGAAGATGACGTCAACTTTCGGTTTACAGTAATTTGCAATTTTTTCCAAAATTAACGGAGAAAAAAATCTAAAAAAATGTTTTTGTGTACTTCATACGTTTTTACCGAAATGGTTTTCGAATTAAGACTTTTGGAAATTATGAAATATTGTCAATTCATTGTCATTGTATATTAAAACTGACGGTAATTTAATTTGAGAACACAAAGGCATGTCATATAGCGATGTATCCGTTTCACAGTTGCTCGCAATTTCATTACTTTCTAGCTTGAAAGTGAATTAAACTTTGTAATTGCGAAATTGTTTCGTAAATGTCTAGGTTTATTGCATGTTGGCGTATTTAGTTATCTAAAAATACAAATGCGAAAGTTTTGATGTTTTAATGTTTCGTTACTCAATTATATGCAACATTTTCCATTTTCATACTAAATTGTATGGGAAAAGTTTTCCTCGATGTGTGGCTTTTCTAGCCGGGAATATTTTTTGGTCCCATTGTCCCATACAAACATTAGATCCTGGATAGTAATGGGATCGATTGGCATCAAAAAAAAGTTTGTCGAAAATGACCTTCTAGCATCCTGTATGTTTTTTTCCAATATCTGTTAACGCCAATCTTCATTAATTTGAAATCGACGGAACTACTTCTAAGACCATTTTCGCCTAACAGCACGGGATCTGGTAGCTGCCCTCACTGACCCAAAAAGAAAATCCACCCTATACATGTGGCATAGGCGTGGGACGCCCTGTATATGTACATATGTATGTATGTAAGTACCTATGTATAGCTTAGTTGGTAGTGACCCTGCCTACGAAGCTGGAGGTTCCGGGTTCGAATCCTGGCCGGGGCATTTATTTGTGTGATGAGCACGAAAATTTGTTCTTGGGTCTTGGATGTTTTCTATGTATTTAAGTATCTATTTATCTATATAAGTATGTATATCGTCGCTTAGTACTCATAGTACAAGCGTTGCTTAGTTTGGGACTACGTTGATTTGTGTAAGATTGTCCACACATATTTATTTATTTATAGTCCTCCATATCGATTTCGATGATGGCGGACCTATTAAATTATGAATTTGTGAGCTCTGCATATCAGAATGTACCACACATTTCCATATTCTCCATTATTGGACAAAAGTTCTGCGGTGCTGCGCGTTGGTTGGTAATCAATGAATATTCAATTACTTCGGAACCCTAATATTAGAACCGGAAACCTTAAACTTTAGATAAATACAATGAAAGACTAAAATAAGCCAGAATTTTCCGCCGGGACTTGTGTTTAGGGTTCCTTACCTGAGGGGTCCAAAACACGTCCAAACGGAGCCCTTATAGTGGTAGCCGTACAGGCCCAATTTCAAAGAAAAACCGCAAATCGATGTACAGTTTAGCCATTTGGCACACGCATACTAGAGGTCAAAACAAAGTTTTTGGCCCGCAGTTCCTAAAAAAATTTCCCTTAGGAGGGGAGTGCCGAGACATTCTATTTTTTGTACGGAAAAAAAAAATTTTTCTTCAGAAATCTATCGTGTGTAGTATCATATGAAAGGGCTTTTTGAGGCGATTCTAAAAATATACCACATCATTACATTTCAGCAATTTCTTTTTATATAAATCACAAATAATTTTCGAAACATACCAAGTTTGAGGCCCTCCAAAAACGAAATGGCTGATTTTTAATTGATACAGTATATCACAAATGATACGTGATATCCTCGTATCTAACCTCCAAAAAGTAATTTTGAAACGATTTTCATTAAGTTTTTTTTTTAAATTTTTCAATATTACTAAGTGACACGGTTCTACTTCAATACCTATTTTACGTGATTTATGGAACTTTAGTGCAGATACGGTACAAATTAGTCATAAAATGATACGTAGTATCCATATATCCAACGGGAAATACCTCTTTAACCCTTTACCCCCCCATCACCCACCCACCACCTACATACTATACCAACTGATGAAAAGGTGCAGTTAAAGGGTTAAAGAGGTATTTCCCGTTGGATATATGGATACTACGTATCATTTTATGTTTAATATGTACTGTATCTGCACTAAAGTTCCATAAATTACGTAAAATAGGTATTGAAGTAGAACCGTGTCACTTAGTAATATTGAAAAATTAAAAAAAAAATACTTAATGAAAATCATTTCGAAATTGGTTTTTTGAGGTTAGATATGAGGATATTAAGTATCATTTGTGGTATATTGTATAAAATAAAAATCAGCCGTATCGTGTCTGGAGGACCTCAAACTTGGTATGTTTTGAAAATTTTTTTTTTAAAAAAGGCCAAAACGCTAGGAGGATGATAGAGCTGGCGTAAGCCCCCTTAACTCCAGTCGTGATGGGACATCACGCGTTTGGATCCAAAGGATCGGCCCGGCCTTCGCTAATGCTTAGCTTATTGTCTTTGGATTTTAATAAGATTATGTTGAAAAAGGACCTTAGTTCAACGGCAGTAAAGTCCTTAGTCGTAGGCAGGCAGATATATATTTAAAATTAACATATTAAAGTTCTTTAACACAGTATGGTTACGTAATACTACGTATTGAATGCATATAAAAGTTTATTCAGCTGCACGTGCTTTTTAGTCTTGCATTTGCCAAAATTTTTAGGTTTCCGTAGTAAGCAAGGAATCTTTATAATTTCGCCATGTCCGTCCGTCCGTTTGTCCGTCTATTAGCTCCGTAACCACGTAACCGTTACCATGTGTTCTGTGTCACTGATCGACAGCGAAGCGCGAATTAAAAAGGCATCATTGTGAAGCAACTTGTTTCGCAGCGCAATTATTCCAAGTAATAGCTCGACTCATTGCTGTATTGAATAATGGCTTAATTTTTATTAGGGTTCCGTACCCAAAGGGTAAAACGAGACCCTATTACTAAGACTTCGCTGTCTGTCCGTCTGTCACCAGGCCCCTATACCACAAAACTTTACAAGTCTACAATTTGACAAAATTGTACAATTTTCCATAGAAAAAGTTCACAAATTTGTCGAATTGTACGCTTGTAAAGTATTGTGGTATAGGCCCCTGGCTGTATCTCATGAACCGTAATAGTTAGACAACTGAATTTTTCACAGATGATGTATTTCGGTTGCCGCTATAACACATAGATGTACTATAAAAGAACTAGATACACAGTCAGGCGAAAAAAATGGCACCCGCAAATGTACCGCGTTGCGGTACTTTCGTGTTGACGGCAGACAGTGACAGTGACAAAGCGTGTATGCAACTGACAGTGTCAATCAGTGCCACATTTTCCCTCATTTTTGTTCGGCATTGTGTGTCTATTTCTATATTATAAGTCAATGCTATAACAACAAATACTAGAAATCGGGAAATCAACGAGCAAAGTTTTTTAAAAGTACTTTGCTTGTTGCCTTCATTAGGCGTTGGGTCTCAAAATGTATGGGAAAACTAAAATCCGACTCGCACTTGACCAAAATTCTACTTGATATTAATTAACATTATTATTTATAAAAATGGTACGGAACCCTTCGTGCGCGAGTCCGGCTCGCACTTGGCCGGTTTTATTCAAATCTGTTGCGCAATAGTACATTACTTCACAAGGGCGGTAAATCTCTCAGCTCAGATCGCATATTTATCGCCCTTGCCTTCGGCTCGGGCGTCAAATACGTGCGATCTGAGACATTCTTTACTACCGCCCGTGTTAAGTACAAAATTTTATGTCACCCCCCTGGCCAGGAAGTGGGATTTCCCGCGCGCGGAGCGTGCGGTAATTGCCGCTTTATGGCCAGGTGTGACATAAACACTTTTGAAGATGTTGGATAATTATAGATGTAGTGCGAGGGTTGAACCAATTGTATATGTACTATTAACACTTCCTAATATTCTATTTTTAACACTGTAACTACCACCTACCATGAATCTGATTTGATTAAGATTTTTTTTATACACCTACGGTGGCAAACAAGCGTACGGTCCACCTGATGGTAACTGGACGCCGCAGCCTATAGACGCTTGCCAAACCAAGGGAGTCAATGCGCGTTGCCGACCCTTTATAAAATTTGAGGATTCACCGTATTGACAGAATATTTCATTACCGCTACCCTAAGATCTGCACCTGTCGTTGCTGAGAGCTATAATAGTGTACGCCGTACGATTAAAAAAACCGCAAATCGATGTACAGTTTAGCCGTTTGACACAAGCATACTAGAGGTCAAAAAAAATTTTTTGACCCGCAGTTCCTAAAAAAAATTCCCTTAGGGGGGGGAGAGCCGAGACATTCTTTTTTTTGTATAAAAAAAGATTTTTATTTTTCAGAAACCTATCGTGTGTAGTATCATATGAAAGAGCTTTTTGAGGCGATTCTGAAAATATACCGCATCATTACATTTCCGCCATTTTTTTTAAATTAACTCAAAAATAATTTTCAAAACATACCAAGTTTGAGGTCCTCCAGACACGATACGGCTGATTTTTATTTTATACAATATACCACAAATGATACTTAATATCCTCATATCTAACCTCAAAAAACCAATTTCGAAATGATTTTCATTAAGTATTTTTTTTTTAATTTTTCAATATTACTAAGTGACACGGTTCTACTTCAATACCTATTTTACGTAATTTATGGAACTTTAGTGCAGATACAGTACATATTAAACATAAAATGATACGTAGTATCCATATATCCAACGGGAAATACCAATACCTCTTTAACCCTTTAACTGCACCTTTTCATCAGTTGGTATAGTATGTAGGTGGTGGGTGGGTGATGGGGGGGTAAAGGGTTAAAGAGGTATTTCCCGTTGGATATATGGATACTACGTATCATTTTATGTTTAATATGTACTGTATCTGCACTAAAGTTCCATAAATTACGTAAAATAGGTATTGAAGTAGAACCGTGTCACTTAGTAATATTGAAAAAAAAAAAAAAAAAAACTTAATGAAAATCATTTCGAAATTGGTTTTTTGAGGTTAGATATGAGGATATTAAGTATCATTTGTGGTATATTGTATAAAATAAAAATCAGCCGTATCGTGTCTGGAGGACCTCAAACTTGGTATGTTTTGAAAATTATTTTTGGGTTAATTTAAAAAAAATGGCGGAAATGTAATGATGCGGTATATTTTCAGAATCGCCTCAAAAAGCTCTTTCATATGATACTACACACGATAGGTTTCTGAAAAATAAAAATCTTTTTTTCATACAAAAAAAAGAATGTCTCGGCTCTCCCCCCCCCTAAGGGAATTTTTTTTAGGAACTGCGGGTCAAAAAATTTTTTTTGACCTCTAGTATGCGTGTGTCAAACGGCTAAACTGTACATCGATTTGCGGTTTTTTTAATCGTACGGCGTACACTATTATAGCTCTCAGCAACGACAGGTGCAGATCTTAGGGTAGCGGTAATGAAATATTCTGTCAATACGGTGAATCCTCAAATTTTATGAAGGGTCGGCAACGCGCATTGACTCCCTTGGTTTGGCAAGCGTCTATAGGCTGCGGCGTCCAGTTACCATCAGGTGGACCGTACGCTTGTTTGCCACCGTAGGTGTATAAAAAAAATCTTAATCAAATCAGATTCATGGTAGGTGGTAGTTACAGTGTTAAAAATAGAATATTAGGAAGTGTTAATAGTACATATACAATTGGTTCAACCCTCGCACTACATCTATAATTATCCAACATCTTCAAAAGTGTTTATGTCACACCTGGCCATAAAGCGGCAATTACCGCACGCTCCGCGCGCGGTAAATCCCACTTCCTGGCCAGGGGGTGACATAAAATTTTGTACTTAACACGGGCGGTAGTAAAGAATGTCTCAGATCGCACGTATTTGACGCCCGAGCCGAAGGCAAGGGCGATAAATATGCGATCTGAGCTGAGAGATTTACCGCCCTTGTGAAGTAATGTACTATTGCGCAACAGATTTGAATAAAACCGGCCAAGTGCGAGCCGGACTCGCGCACGAAGGGTTCCGTACCATTTTTATAAATAATAATGTTAATTAATATCAAGTAGAATTTTGGTCAAGTGCGAGTCGGATTTTAGTTTTCCCATACATTTTGAGACCCAACGCCTAATGAAGGCAACAAGCAAAGTACTTTTAAAAAACTTTGCTCGTTGATTTCCCGATTTCTAGTATTTGTTGTTATAGCATTGACTTATAATATAGAAATAGACACACAATGCCGAACAAAAATGAGGGAAAATGTGGCACTGATTGACACTGTCAGTTGCATACACGCTTTGTCACTGTCACTGTCTGCCGTCAACACGAAAGTACCGCAACGCGGTACATTTGCGGGTGCCATTTTTTTCGCCTGACTGTGTATCTAGTTCTTTTATAGTACATCTATGTGTTATAGCGGCAACCGAAATACATCATCTGTGAAAAATTCAGTTGTCTAACTATTACGGTTCATGAGATACAGCCAGGGGCCTATACCACAATACTTTACAAGCGTACAATTCGACAAATTTGTGAACTTTTTCTATGGAAAATTGTACAATTTTGTCAAATTGTAGACTTGTAAAGTTTTGTGGTATAGGGGCCTGGTGACAGACGGACAGACAGCGAAGTCTTAGTAATAGGGTCTCGTTTTACCCTTTGGGTACGGAACCCTAATAAAAATTAAGCCATTATTCAATACAGCAATGAGTCGAGCTATTACTTGGAATAATTGCGCTGCGAAACAAGTTGCTTCACAATGATGCCTTTTTAATTCGCGCTTCGCTGTCGATCAGTGACACAGAACACATGGTAACGGTTACGTGGTTACGGAGCTAATAGACGGACAAACGGACGGACGGACATGGCGAAATTATAAAGATTCCTTGCTTACTACGGAAACCTAAAAATTTTGGCAAATGCAAAACTAAAAAGCACGTGCAGCTGAATAAACTTTTATATGCATTCAATACGTAGTATTACGTAACCATACTGTGTTAAAGAACTTTAATATGTTAATTTTAAATATATATCTGCCTGCCTACGACTAAGGACTTTACTGCCGTTGAACTAAGGTCCTTTTTCAACATAATCTTATTAAAATCCAAAGACAATAAGCTAAGCATTAGCGAAGGCCGGGCCGATCCTTTGGATCCAAACGCGTGATGTCCCATCACGACTGGAGTTAAGGGGGCTTACGCCACCTCTATCATCCTTCTAGCGTTTTAGCCTTTTTTAGGGTTCCGTACCCGAAGGGTCCAAATCGAACTATTGCTGTCACTCAGCGTCCGTGGATCCATTTGGAGTGCGCTTATCGTGGGGTGTCTTTGGATAGCTCTTTCAAAAATATTGTATACTTAAAATTATTTGAACTGTCAGAGTTGTATCAAATTAGGCCGTTCAAAAAGCGACTTTACTGTCCAAGCGTGAAGATTCAACGTCCAATGACTAGTTTTATAAAATGTCGGACATTTTAAATAATTTCTACTATAGCAACCACTCAAAGCGGTCACCCATCCAAGAACTGACCCCGGCCCAAGTTGCATACCGCACGCGGCCGCAGGCGCCGTTGGTCGCAGGCCACGAGCATTCGTAATTTTATTGTAAGTTAGTTGGTGCAACTTGAATTGAAATGAGAAGGTTCATCACAAATAGACCAGCTCAGAAATGTGAACTTATTCAGTTGGGCGTTGCCTCACAGCGACCTTTCAACAATGATCTTGCGGGCCCGACTGCGGTCAATTTTAGTACGGGAAAGTGATCATTTCTGCCCAAGGCCGTAAGCATTGTATCTTAACTCGACTTATTTTTGACGTTACCTTAGAATTCTGTAATATTTAGTAAGCTCGGTCAAAGAAAAAAACCGGCCAAGTGAGATTCGGACTTCGCACATTTAGGGTTCCGAACCAACCTCAAAAATGTGATTTATCAAGATATTAGTATTTGTTGGTAAAATATACGTAATAATAAACATTATTACCAAATTTCAAGTTCATAGGTCAAAGGGAAGTTAAGAAATTCTTAGGAACAAAATTTTGTGACAGACGACGGAAGGACGGACGGACGGACGCGTGAGTGACAGTGACAGCAATAGGGTTCCGTTTTGACCCTTCGTACGGAACCCCTAAAAAAAAGACCACACATGGACACATAAAGTCAGGAAGTCGCCTTGTAATACATAGTCCACAGTCCACACTACACACACACACACCACACACACATGCACCACATTGTCCACATTGTATGCATTTTGTATTTTATATGCTAAATAAACATGTTTCTTCTTCTTCTTCTTCACACTATCAATATTACACATAAAATAACCAAGGAAAGATAAAATAAGTAATTGAATAAAACTATAGTACATTGTGCATTTAGGGAGGTAAGCAGGTTATTACTAACGAAAGTCTAATAGAGCTAATAGAATTATATAGGGAACAAATAAAATGATCACCTAAATAACTTTTGATATCATCAAATTTTCGAACCCTAAAATGAGATTGAACACTCAAAAAAATTTATCGATCAGCAATTCCGAGTCACCAAAAAAATTCTACCTATTTTTGCAGCACTTGCACCTATTTTACTTATTGCGTTCCTATAAAATTATAATCGCATCAAAAAAATTGTCAAGTACCACCAAAAACACTAAACTACCACCTAATCTCATGCACCTTTTTTCATTAGAATTACATCCAAATATTATACACATCGCATGCTACATTTTAGTAAACAGTTACAAATTAATTGTTTTTAGCACTATAAATATTTTAGTCATTTCCAAAATGTTATAAATTAGAAAATAAAATTCTAAATTAATTTAAAAAGCAACGCGCAATGTGGCTGTGTGAAATAATAACACGTATACTGCTATCTCACTCAATCAAATACAAAGAATTGTCTGAAGCATAAAACCTATTGATATGTCGTTAGAGTGAAAGGTACCTATTGCTGTTTCATTCTAACTACCTATTGCTGATGGTTTAGAAACTGCAAGAAGTTTTATTATTAATTTTTTAATGCGTTGACGTGAGCGCGTTTGATTGAAAACTTTTATTTGAAAATGAGTTTTGTTGATTTATTAAATTGTTAGTTTGTTATGAAAATGGATAAAGGTCCTCAAATGAGTTTACTTTATTAATTTACATAGACTTTCATGGAAAAATTAAAGGAAGTTAATAGGTAGAAATAGGTATAGGTAGGTTTAGGTTATGTTAGTTTTGCATCGGCCCGAAGGGCCAAAACAACTCAAAATAGGAGCTCCGCGCCAGCGGAGATCCGTCAATACTGTTCCAATGTCCACTAGTTTGAAATAAAAATAGATGTCATAGAAAAATACTACTACCTAGGCAAATGGACGATTATCAGCGAATAGAGTAGAGGCAAAAACATCTGAGAACAAATAGCTGTATGCGACCAGTAAGGAAAGCACTGTTGAAAATATATTAAATTAAATTATGTTATGTACGTGTCTCATTAAAGTTACAGAAATTTTGAAACTTCTATAAAATAAAATCATTTCGCGCTGTCTTGCTCGCACGCGGTGCGACGTGCGAGCGAGACGGACCGTATGGAAAACCGCATCAGTGTGCTAGCAATGAGGTTAGACTAGACTGGAACTGCATTGCGCGTCGGGCGTTAAAAAACATTTGCCGCGTGAAATTTGGTGATCATGTAGTATTTCTGGGTATCGGAAGAATTATTTGGGTGTAAATAATTTTAATAGGATTACGAGCCCTGTAATATTTGGATGTAAATTATATGAAATTTGGTGTTTGAAATTAGGTAATCATTAAGTATTTTTGGGTAGTGACTAATTTATTTGGTAACAATTTAATTTAATAGGTTATCGACATGTTACTTCGTTGAGTTGCACTTTATATTTAAAAGGAGTTGACAATTTGGTGTGAATCTAGTATTTTTGGTAATCAATGTAATTTTTTAGAGCATCATTCGGCAACTAATTTGGTGGTTCGTTAAATGCTACCCAATTATATATAGGGTTGGCAACGCGCACGTGACTTCTTTCGAGTTGCGAGCGTCTATAGGCTGCGGTGTCCGCTTGCCATCAGGTGGACCGCACGCTTGTTTTCCACCGTCGTTGTATAAAAAAAAATAGCCCGACGCCGACTCAAAGTACATCGTACCATAAAATGGGGTGAGTTGGCACTATACTCAAGTTCAAACCCAGATAAAAAAATTTTTTTTTGTATGTGGCGCATTGATTTATTTAAAAAAAAAGTGTGCCGGATGTTTGTATTTTAGTTTTTTTATGATATTGTGCCTATAAAAACCAGCTCACCCCTCTGCCATCCCTACTCTCCTCATTCATAACCCAACTGTCCTCGCACCCTACCTACCCCAGGTTACGGTACTGCTAAGTGCTAAGATGGCTAAGACACATAATTATTAACGTAACACATTATGTCACTGTTGTTACTGTTCGATATGGTCATCTGCATTGAACTTTAATCCCAAACGTGCCAAAGGTCAACTATTTCGGCTGACTAGATGCTTTCACCTGTTTGCTTATGCAACGGTTGTATAAGTAAGAAATGTCATACGTTGTAGAGGCTTAATTTGTGTCAGGTCCAATACGCTATTTGACTAAAAATTTTTTATAATGCCAATCGAACCAGTTTTTAGAGACCATCAAATGTCTATATGGGACCAACAACATTTAGAGCACAATAAAGGGCTAAAATTAGGGACAAACCTAGCTCGACGCTAGCGGGTCTCAAAAAGGCTCCTACAAATTGGCCCTGGCAAATGACGTCACTTGCACTGCATTCGACCAACCGTTGTATGGGAAAATTTGTATTTTGCTGTTTTAGTCGTAAAATAATGCGTTTAGGTACATAGTTGCCGTACAATTTATTTTTTATTTTTACATAAGCATTCTATTGATACCTTTTATTTGAATTTTGGACGGTAAAAAAAATTACATAATTTTCTGAGTTTTTGATGATTCATATCTTTTTATGATTTTGGTAAAATTTTATAATTTACGATTTATTGTGATATTTTGATGGCTAACTATCCAAAAAGTGACACTGTGTTATAAATTTTAATATGTGTCAAATACCGTATTGGCCCATGGTTGTTCGTCTTATAACAAAGCTGATGCTATGAGATGAGCTCTCTAGTATAAGTTTATTCGAAACAAAACACAACGTTTGCGTTTGGTCTCATTTTGTAAGGCAACGCGAACAGCGCCTCTGGTGGCCTTCGGTGGTAACTATTCTTTGACTAAACGCAAACGGGTTCGTTTGTGTTTTGTTTCGAAAAAACTTATACTAGAGAGCTCATATCAAAGAACAGAATCACAAGAATCGACATATACAAGAAATCGACGGACGCGCGACGGCCGTCATCATAATAGTTTACCAGCCATACCGCGACACTATCCCTCAGCTCTCTCAAGCTCCTCTTCCTGTTTCTTCTTCTTTATATATATCTTCTTTTTCCATAACGCCATATCCAGGATCCTTTTCACTAGTGGATCCTGAGATAGCTTCTTTCTCACTTGAGTCTCGTCAATCCTTATTATATTGTTTACACGTTGAGAACCATCGTGTGTCTCTTTACTTTTCTCTTTTTCCTCTTTACTAGTTTGTTTTTCTTTACTAGCTTTTTTTTCTTTACTAGCTTTTTTTTCTTTACTAGCTAATTTTTCTTTACTAGCTTTTTTTTCCTCTTTCCCCTCATCTTTTTTGTCTCCCGTTCTAGCGTTACTTGGGCGTCGGTTTTTCAAAAATTGCAAATATTGCTTCCTGTTTATTGAATCTATAAGTTTTTCGAACTGTTTGTTACTCATTTCTGATTGATATAGGTCTATTAGTTTTTCAACCATTACGTTTTGTTTTGATAGGACGTCCATCACGGCTTCCAATTTCTCCTGAGCATTGTATTCTGGTAAATTAGGCGGATTTGTATCACCATCGTCATAATAAGCGCCATAGGGGTCATTTCCGTACTCATTTCCTTCAATATCGTTCGTATTATGATCGTTTTTATCATTAACTGCGTAACTAACATCTGGTCTACCACTGTCATTCATTTCATCCGTCCAATGAGCTCTTTTTTCACCAATACTTTTATTCGATGGGACACTTTTGTGTTGAAAGGGTTTTTTCCTGTCGTCCATTTTGACAGCCCTGTCTTCAAAAGACTCCCTAGTACCATCCAATGTGACAGACGTGTGTGTGTGTGACCTTTTACCTAAATTAACAACTTTGTGGTCAAAATCAAAAGGCGGAGTAACGACGAATGTTTCCTTCTTTTTCATTTGGAATTTGTCTAAAATATCTTTTTTCTCATTTTGAAGTACTTTTCTTTGAACTATCTCGTCCTCTATGTAGCCCGTTTCTTGGTTTCCGTCGCACATGTTCATTAAGTTAACTGGAAATTAAATTTGTTTTGTTTTGCACTAGTTTTTGCCCGCGGCTTCGCCGAATACGTTAATTGCTTTAGAAGATAATTGCTGTTCAATTGTTTCAGGAGCAAAGTTCATCTAAAATTTTTCAGCCGTTTACCCGTGAAAAATTACAGTTTATTTTACTAAACGGTTAAAACTCACGTATTAATTGTCACTTCGGGCGACATGTTTCGAACTCTTCGGGAGTTCTTCATCAGGATGAGTGCGTCTGCGACCCGCGCCGATTGCACACTGTCGAACTACCCGCCGCCCGCCGCAAGGCACGTGACGCACGCGCAGACAGCGCGGGGGCGGGGGCGGGGGGGCAGCTCGGCGCTGAAGGTGTTGTATGAGGTCGTGGTGAGGGATCGTCCCCCCCGATCAATGGTAGGCACACTGAACTCACTATGTCCACTCGATTGTCATAACGCACTTCCCGCTCTATGATCGGGATCACAGAACGTGATACGTGAGTTTTAACCGTTTAGTAAAATAAAGTTATAACATGTCTCGCGAAAGTTTAAATTCAAAAATTACAGTCATAATTAATAACATTATTATGGATTTGGGATCTCAGGAATAGTAGTTAAGTCCAATTATTAGTCAATGAGACAAAATAAATTTCTGTCATAAATTTCATTTTAGGTACGGTCAACCAATTTGATTTCTAGGCCACTTCGAACCTTGTCAAAACGACAAACAATATGAAAGCCGCTAGAGATCTGATTATAATATCACTGTGATAAGGTACAAAGTAGCCCATAAATGAAATTGGTTGACTGTACAAGTTTTTATTGCCGACGGTACTTTTTTCACAGTCATCATCATCAACTACTCGTAGAGACAGTCCCAATGAGCCCAGACACGATGGGTTTATCTTGTGTAGTTTAGTAGTTGCTATGGCCACCTTCTGTCTCCATCATCAGATCAGCTCGATGGTACCATAACCATAATTTAGCATTGTCACCTTTACATGCCATGTATGCCAAGTTTCAGATCAATCGGATACCGGCAAGTTGCTAAAAATTGAGTTTCAATATTCCACCCTAACGAACAAACATATTTTATTTTTAAATATTTTACTTTCCTCGTATTCGAAATGAAAAGCAGAGTGTTTAACTCGGGTGAAACCACCCATTTCAGCCTCGAACTATTGGCGCTCTCACTTCGATCTCGGCAGGAATGGGTGGCTTTCAGCCCTCGGTTAACAATCTACTATTACATACGAGTATTTAGCAGTGGCGGCGCGTCAAAAATATTCTTAGGGAAGCCGGAAATAATTTACCTTTCTGATTCTTCATGAGCCGTACTAAAAGAACTGGTGTGGCTGAAAATTAGGCAAGCCGGTGGGAATCGAGTTGTATGGACGCTCCGCCGCTGGTATGTAGTTACATCTACATTGCAAGTTAAATAAAAGCTTGTAAAAAAAGATACTTACTTGACATAATCATTAAGTATATTATAAACAACATTTTAAATTTAAATCTAACATTTCCTTTACGAACCTATGGTCGTCTGTGCCTTTATAAAGTTATTACATTGAAACCGTAAAATTGTAAGTCGTTAATATTTTATGGTCCAAATATGATAAAGTTATTGCTTGAGGTACTTATCCTTATTCTCTTATTTTAGTTTATTTCTACATGCATAAAGAACGGCCATATAAAAATGCTTTGTAATTAGTCATTAACCTCGCTACAAACTCACCGCTCGGTTTTTTTAGACTTCTTAGGTAAAAAGTCGCTAATTTGACTGTACCTCTTTTTTAGGGTTCTGTACCCAAGAGTACAGAACAGGAGAGGACGAATGTTTGGACACCTGATACGGCACGACACCTTTTTTGTGAACATTTTGGAAGGGAAAATTGAAGGAAGAAGGGGAAGAGGTAGACCCAGATTGACGTACTTCAATCAAGTGAAGGAGAAAATTGGTGCCGCGTCGTATCAGGACGCTAAAAGACTGGCAGAGAACCGAGAAGACTGGCGATCTCTCCACCGACAAGAGCGTAGCTCTTAAGTTTGATGATGATGATGTACCCAAGAGTAAAAACGGAACCATATTGCTGTCACTCATGCGTCGGTCCGTCCGTCCGTCGTCTGTCACACAGGTTTGCAGCCAAAAGGTTGGATCTACAGTTTTAAAATTTGCGCGATAACTATGCATCTTGGTGGCCCAAAGCCATGCAAATAGCCAAAACTTATTTTATAAATGTTTTAAGTGGTGCTCTCTACAACTAAAAGGGAACGCGAAACAAACCAGCTTAATTTTGCGGCTCGGAACTTGGCCGGTTTTTTTTATCTAAGTTTAAAGTACTAATAGTGGCCAATCTATGTCAGCCTATACAAGTTCTATGCTTGAATTCGCAAGAAACAAATGAACGCGCCATACATTTTATTATGGCAGTACTTTTTTTTCCTTAGTCTATTTGGGTGTCCCGCTGCTGGGCAAAGGCCTCTCCCCATGCATGCCACGACTCCCGCATCAGTGCCTCCTCCTGCCAGTAGATGAGGAAGCCGTCCAAGTCGTCCCGCCATCTCCGTTTAGGCCGGCCCCGTCTGCGTCGCCCTTGTGGCATCCACTTGGTAGCTATACTAGCCCACCTGTCCGGATGCATGCGACAGACGTGACCCGCCCAGTCCCATTTGAGCCTAGCAGTCTTTTCGCCTACATCAGCTATGCGTGTTTTGGAGCGCAGCGTGGTGTTCCGGATGCGATCCATCCTCATAACACCTAAAATGCTGCGCTCCATAGCCCGTTGGCAAACCTTCAATTTGGACTTTTGACTCTCCGTGAGTGACCATGTTTGGGCACCGTAGGTTAGGACGGGCAGAATACACATGTCGACAAGTTTGCGCTTTAGTGACAATGGAAGATTGCCCTTCATCAGCTCCTTCATGGACCAGTGGCATGGCAGTACTTTATACAGAGAAAAAATAACAGGGTATATCAGTAAAATGCCGTACAGTACCATTATTTTCAGTTTGACATTGACATATGCTGTTACTCCCTTGGATATTCTACTTTAGGGTCAATCAACTATTTCTTGTCACTCGTTACCATGGTTACGTCTCCTGGGTCACTCTTAAAAACTGTGATTTTAATCCTACTAAACATGATTTTAAGCGATGATTATAAACCCATTCTGACGTTGCTCATCTCTTGTGCATGCTAGAAGTCCATATTATAGCATTTTTTCTAAGAAACTCGGTTACTGTTGTCTCCTGACTGACGGGACAGAATAATGACAAGAAAAAGTTGATTGACCCTTTAACACTAGTGTAATTGGATCTCAAAATTTTGTCTTCTAACATATCCGTACCCCACTTATAACTAATTGCCGACGCCTGTACGGTGTCTGAACATAGGTACGAGTGAATAGACATCTGGGTGAGCTCGCTACACCGTCGGCCTCATCTTTACCAAGAGCAATTCCATATTTAATTAAGGCGCTACACTGAGAAATTTGGAGACTTTGAAACGCTGTCCTGCCCAGACTAGCAAACAGTAGGGGCTGATTTTCAGATATATGATTCTTGACTATATGATTGTGGTACTGACAATAGCGAAACATGATTGCTTAAAATTTTCTCGATAGAAAATAAATCCAAAGTAGAGTCTATATTTTCCTTTTTTTCCTCAGCCTGCTAAAACAACGCATTATTAAAAGACACGATTAAGTTAATATGATGGTATTTTACCTCATCTAGGTACTGACAAGAGGAAATTTAATAAACCTGCACACAGTCAGATATTTAACGAGATTTGTCTAAAAAGCCATTCTCGGAGAGGGTTGCATCCCGTTTTGTCGTGAGCGAAAAACAAAGGGTGTCTCTTTGAATCGATATATCGCCTTAAACAAAAAGATTGAACAATGTCGTTTCTTCTAACAGTATCAAAACAGATACTTAGTATTTGTTACATTTAAGCAATTTGAAT
This sequence comes from Cenopis cana, assembly GCA_951800055.1. Taxonomy (NCBI): domain Eukaryota; kingdom Metazoa; phylum Arthropoda; class Insecta; order Lepidoptera; family Tortricidae; genus Cenopis; species Cenopis cana. The sequence continues at coordinate 4,012,673 of OX637498.1, read as the reverse complement.
TTCTACCATTTCATTTAATTAATTTCCAGTTTAATATTATTTTTTAAATTTTGAACATGTTTGTAATGTTGATGGGATTATTACCTGAATAAAGAGATTTTTTTATTTTTTTTATTAAGCAAATTAAAACTAAATGTTCAGGCCTTTTATATGTCTTCTTAATATGCCTGTTGTTTTCCTCCATAATGTATTCCCGCAGTATCCAATATTTCCATAACATCCCGTCTTACGGTTTTATCATGTGCTATTAAGTCGTCATCTACATTTGTATATTTATCTGTGTCTTTTAAATTTTCAATTGTTTCAATAGTTACGGCATGATAAGGATAAGACGATTCGAAACTGTCATATTTCGTTGTAGCCACTTCGAGTTTGTCAAAGTCTTTTGCTAGGTCGAAAACACTTAGCTTAGGTAATACTTTCTTATATACAGAATGTATAGGTATGTTGTTGGATTGGTGGATGATTTTCTTCTCTTTTTCATTCATCTCTCTTCCCTCCTTTGGCGAATGTGGCCACAAATGACTGTCCCAAAAATCATTGAACAATCTGTATTCATCTATAGTTTTTGCCGAGATAACTGAAAAATATCGTTTGGTATCATTATGATTTTCGCTACCCTAAGATTATCTGGAAGAAATCTTTTCTCTCTCTCTTTAGCGATAAGACCGCCTGTTGTGTGCCTCTACACATTGTCATTATATACAATACAATACAAATATTCTTTATTGTTCACCAAATAATGTACACTAAAAACAAATAACAGAAACAAATTTCACAATGGTAGACAACAGGCGGTCTTATCGCTAACAAGCGATCTCTTCCAGACAACCTTTGGGTAGTGGAAACGATGCAAGAAAAGTTAAAACTTGAGTAGGTGAAACAGGAAAATAGAGTATGAACAACCTAAAATAATAATAACGACTATGAGAAGCATAAACTTACATAAATATGTAAACTTACATACACATAAATACAATAATTAAATATTAAAGAAGCTGTCGCAACAGTCTGATAAAAACAGCACACATAAAGACAGAACCTACGAGTAATTACGGGTGAGATAAATAGTACTCCATATACTGTACTGTGTTATTTTTCTTGAGGTTGTGGGATAAAATTTTATTGTATGCTTCAACTGTTCAGTTAGCGTTTAGTGTATAATAGTAGATTATACACCAAGGGGATAAAGCACTGTTTATGTCACGGGTGCGATATTGAATCCCGTACGTAACGAAGAACTCCAAATTTTACTCCCGAGCATTTTACTCTACTAGTCATTATTTCATTACGTAAAAATAACTTACCCGATACCCATAATGTGACTATGAATGTACAAAATACCATCCTGATATATAAAAACATTTCTAGCAAGCCACGTTACTTTTCAACTACGTTTCACTGCTATACTTGAGTACTTTATTACAATTCCATCGTAAAACATATTTTTATTGAGAACTTCTATTTGCCTGTAACTTCGCCTTATTTTAATTTAGAGCGAGCATTTCGCATGTGTTTGAGGGAGGCCTTTGTCCAGCAGTGGTCGTCTTTCCGCTGATATGATGATGATAAATAAATAAATATTAATGGACAATCTTACACAAATCAACCTAGTCCCAAACGCAGGGATCGTCCTAATACAACGCGATTACGCGATGATCGCGCAATCGCGCGAGTGAAATTCGCGAATGTATTGAACTCGAATAGGTGTCCTAAAGGGATCGTCCTAAAACAAACGCGACTACGCGATTATCGCGCATACTCGCGACTTTTACTAGTAAATATTCTAAGTCTAAAAGTCGCGCGATCGCGCGATCATCGCGTAGTCGATCAGGACGATCCCTAAGCAAAGCTTGTAATGGGTACTAAGCGACGATATACTACTTATATAGATAAATAGATACCTAAATACATAAGAAGGCATCCAAGACCCAAGAACAAATATTCGTGCTCATCACACAAATAAATGCCCCGGCCGGGATTCGAACCCGGGACCTCCAGCTTCGTAGGCAGGGTCACTTCCAACTAAGCTAAAGCGGTCGTCATACTGATAATTTCGCATGTGAGTCACTGATAACCGAATGGTTCGGTACGTGGCTTTCTATCTGGAGGTCGCGCGTTCGAAGCCTGCTCGTACATTTTATTTAAAGCCTATAGAATAGAGTGTCCCACTGCCACAGAATAGTATAATAGTATTACACACAGAACGGACACGAACCCCCCGCACCGAGGTCAGTTACCTCGTCCCTGAGAGACCCGCCTAGTGCCGATCGGGTGCCGTGGCACCTCGCGATTCGTTCTCGCCACGCGCTACGCACCCACGCACACAATTGACGCGTGTACCGACAACGCACACACACATACTTACCCACAGCGCTTACGTTCCTTCGCGTGGTTCGCGTGTCACAGGTGTCCCACTGCTGGGCAAAGACCTCCCCTCTTGATCTCCACTCGTCACGGTTGTGAGCAATCTCTGGCCAATCCTCGTGGTATGAGTCTAGGATAATTAGTCCCGCCATCTCCGTCTTGACCTGCCACGCCGTCGTCGCCCATTGTTCGGCACCCACTCCGTGGCCAGTTTGGCCCACCTTTGTGGATACTTGCTCGTACAACTAAGTTTTAAAAAAATGCACGAAATATCATTTGGATATTTAACAGCTTTTCGGTGAAGGAAAACATCGTCAGGAAACCAGTCTAAGCCTAAATGGGTTTAGTTTTCCCTGTGTTTAAAATGGGAATTAACACAGAGAGTCTTTATGTCAGACCTGGCCATAAAGCGGCAATTACCGCACGCTCCGCGCGCGGGAAATCTCACTTCCTGGCCAGGGGGTGACATAAAATTTCGTACTTAACACGGGCGGTAATAAAGAAAGCCTCAGATCGCATATTTATCGCCCTTGCCTTCGGTTCGGGCGTCAAATACCTGTGATCTGAGACATTCTTTGTTTTACCGCCCTTGTTAAGTAATGTACTATTAGGTCATGTCCCTTGCTCACATACCTCAATTGCGAAGTCCAGCGTTCATGTCGTGTCGCCGGCACACACAGATTCATACGCTGGCATAATTATTTTAGGTTAGGTAGGTATGTATAGGCAGGAGCGATGTACACGTACGCCTTATTCGATTCGATTGCAAGCCAAGGGTCATCGGTCTGTCAATCGTCATTAGAAGCGCGATGCGCCCGGGACCGGGGTGCGAGGAAGGGGTGGGGCATTTAAATTGTTTATTGAACACTGAGTTGGAACGGAAGGTCCGATGGCAGCGTTGGTAAAACTAATGCCTACGCCAAATCTTGGGGTTCCTTAGGGCGTAACTGGTTAAACGCTAGGTGGATTATGATTTAGCATGTGAGTAATTTGGAGATAGGCGTCCATAGGCTACGTTAACAACTTAGTATCAGGCGGGTCCTACGTTTGATTGCCTTGAGAATTTTTTTGTGCACTTTTATACAGAACACACTGTATATCCAACTGTCTTGTTCAGTAACTATTCAGAAACTTTGTAGCTTTAAAGCTTTAAACCAAGCTGAGCTTTAAGCCAGTTAACTAATAGTTTGCTAGTAGATGTAACAGTACTTTGCCAAACAAAACAATACCTATCATACATTATAGTACATTACTTAACAAGGGCGGTAAAACAAAGAATGTCTCAGATCGCAGGTACCTATTTGACGCCCGAGCCGAAGGCAAGGGTGATAAATATGCGATCTGAGGCTTTTTTTATTACCGCCCGTGTTAAGTACAAAATTTTATGTCACCCCCTGGCCAGGAAGTGGGATTTCCCGCGCGCGGAGCGTGCCTTAATTGCCGCTTTATGGCCAGGTGTGACATGAAATAAAACTAACTATTACTCTCTCTCAAAGTTATCTTAGCTATTTAGAGGCAAATATACAGAATACATAAAGGCGGATTTACATTGTAGCAAGAACTACAGGGCACACGATAGGCTCACAACAGTATGAGAGCTAATTGTTTTGACACATCACCCTGTTTTCAATTGATACGAGTACAACAATAGTTATTATTATACCAATGGCTATCTCATTACTTAACCTTACTTGGCTCGGCAATTAATCATTCTTGTAATTGATGTAGACAATAACTGTGAAGCAGATATTTCCTTAATAAAAACATACACTTGAGAAACATGCAACATCCTTGGGAACCCCCCGCGTGCCTACTTGTATTTGCACAGATTTAAAATCGAGTTTAATACTCTTATAGTAGATTGCGTAACCGTTACATAATGAGAGGCATAAAAATACGAGTGTGGCTTTAGGAAACGAGCCGGACGAGTTTCATAATAAGATCGCAAGAGTGTTTTAAGTCCTAATTATGATCGTGCATACACTAATTTGTCTACATCCATATGTTAACTCCTCTTTCTTCAAGTCTTGGGCCGGTGGGAGCATATTATGTGTACTAACGACCGAGATATCCCTACGAGGCTCGCACCTGTACTATAAAGTCGTACGGTCGGCAACGCAAGGGGCTTTAAAACCTTTGTACCGTATTGCTTTCAAACTGTCATACTATATTTCCAATGTGGCCGACTGAACAACATGATATTTGATGTTATTGTGGCCCGCGCGCGGAGTCACATTGAAAAGCGTCGTCTTTACGTAGGTATGGTTCTTACACACTAAATAGGATTTACTTTATATGGGTTTACTTACTGTATAGGTAGCTAATAATATAACACCAGTTGATTTAGTATTTAAGTTTTATTGTTAAACTCTTTACAACATTAATCTCAAGACCCAGAAAACATAGCGGTATCCCTCAGCTGTCAGCACACACCACCCACAGATAACGTTACCTAGTGTTGTCCCATATTACTAGGGATGTGCTTACCGGAACATCCTCCCTCTTAAGCTATATCAATCTGTAACATAATCATCTAACCATTTGGGCTGAGACCTGACCCGTTGCGGTCTTTGTACTGCCACAGAAATATTTTCAGCAGGTTCAATATTCTCAACTGCAGTTTCTGTCAATTTTTCATCATCACCTGCAATCTCTACACAATCATCTTTAACATGCTGCTCTACCTTATTGTTACAATCATCTTGTTTGTCTATACTTCTATTAAATATGAAACTATCATAAACCTGTTCCATCTGATGCTTTCTTGATTGTAAGAAAGGTGCTGGAACCAGATGCCATCTATTTCTTCTATATGTTACTCCATTAACTTCAACAAAATAGGATCTTGGTTCCTTAGCCTTTCTCACAATCATGCCATATTTTCTCAAATCAACAACCCAAACCTTATCTCCTTGTTCTAAATCACTTAATTTTTTCACTCTATGTCTCTTATTGTAGTTTTCAGACATCTTAGTTCTAAATTGGTTCCTTTTTACATTAAAATTATCATGCACATTAGTAACTTTACTTAAATTTGCTGGATGCACAGGCAGGATGTCTTTGATTTTCCTATTAAATATCAACTCATTGGGACTATAGCCGCATTCCAGCGGGGTATTCCTATAAATCATCAATGCCAAGTAAACATCATCATTTTTTGCTAGAAGATTTTTTGCTATCTTCACTCCTGCCTCTGCACAACCATTACTCTGGGAATAGTACGGACTACTGGTTACATGCTGGAAATTATACTTTTTAGCAAATTCTTTAAATTTACTTTTAAACTGGGTTCCACAGTCCGTCCGTACTACATCCGGTGAACCAAACCTTGCAAAGGTCTCACTACAAAAGTGAATTACAGCACTCTCAGATAAATCTGGCAGTTTTCTAAAATCTATATATCTGGAGTAGTAATCAATAACTACAACATACCAATGGCTCTTAAACTTGAACAAATCAATCCCGACTTGTTGCCATGCTCTACTTGGCATCTCCTCTAATTTTAATGGCTCCCTACTGTTCACTCTTTCTTGGATACATTTTTGACAATTTTCTATCAAGTTTTTAATCTGAGTTGACAACCCGAGCCACCAAACTGACTGTTTAGCTCTTTCCCTGCACTTAGTTATCCCCAAATGACCTTCATGAATGTCTAGCAATGTTTGTTTCTGTAAACTTGCTGGTATGACTAATCTATTATTATACAGTAAGAACCCATCAAGGACAGCAAAATTGAATCGGTACTGATAATACATGAGCATCTCCTGGAGAATTTTATTTTTATGTGGCCAGCCATTTAGCGTGTATTCTGTTAGCAAATTGCAAATTTTACACTTTAATTGCTCCTCTTTCAAGTTATTTAATTTCAAACTGACCTTTACTTCGGAATTTAAACATTGAATGCTGAGATCACCGGTTTCAGGTTCAGTGTGCAACAAAGGCGCTCTGGATAGGGCATCCGCGACAACTAATTTCTTTCCTGGAACATAAACAATTCCATAGGAATATCTCATAATCTGTAACCTAAATCTTAACAGTCGGGGGGTTAAATCGTCTAAGGGTTTTGTTTGCAAGATCTGGAGGAGGGGCTTGTGGTCAGTCTCTAAAATAACCTTTATGCCAATGACAAAATCTTTAAATTTATGCAAAGCCCATGTCAGTGCCAATGCCTCCTTCTCGATTTGAGCATAATTTTTTTCTGACCTATTGAGGGTTCTACTGGCATAAGAAACTACTGCCCTGCTGCCGTCCGCCTCTTGTTGCATCATAACTGCCCCTAAACCATAAGAGCTACTGTCAGCTGAAATTATGATTTGCTTGTTTGGGTCATAGTGACATAAAGTAGGTGCTTTTAAAATTAATTCCTTTATCTTAATAAAAGCATCCTCCTGCTGATTATCCCATAAAAAGGGTATTCCATCTTTTATTAATTCATTTAAGGGCTCAAGAATATTTGTTTTATTGGGAATAAACCTACCTACATAGTTTATTAACCCTAGAAATCGCATGAGATCCTTTTTATTACCTGGCCGTTTAAATGCAGTTATACTTTCAACCCTGTTAGGGTCCAATGATATGCCCTGTGCATTGATGATATGCCCTAAGTAACTTATCTCTGACACATTAAAAATGCATTTCTCTCTATTAATAGTCAACCCTTCCTCGGAGAGTCTACTTAAAACTTCTCTTAACAATTTGTTGTGAGTGTTTTGATCCTTTGTGTAAATTAATATATCATCAATGTGAACTACTACCCCTTCCAAATCACTGAATAGGTTAGAAAATTTCATTGAAAAATATTCTGGCGCACAATTTAATCCCATTGGCAGACGGTTGTACATGTACCTACCAAAGGGGGTCAATATGGTGGTGAGCTTCCGAGACTCCGGATCCAGTTTTATTTGATAAAAACCAGATGTTGCATCTATTTTAGAAAAAATTGTAGCCCCTTTTAACTTAGCCAAGGTATTTTCTACTTTTTCTATGGGGAAAATGGGTCTCAATATATTTTTATTTACCTGGGTGTAGTCCCCACAGATTCGAACCCCATTCACACCTTTAGGTACTACCACAATGGGAGAAACATACATAGTTGGTTCTTCTACAGGAACCAAAACTCCCATACTTACTAATCTATTCAGCTCCTCCTTGACCTTAGGCAATAATGGTAGGGAGACTCCTCTAGGAGCTGTCTGCACAAACGGAGTGGGATCATCAACCAATTTGATAGAAAAACTGTCTCTAAACACACCTAAATCATCAAATATTTTCGGGAATTCCTTCTCTATATTTACCATGCCATTTTCAATATTCACACTATTGTTCACACATTTTGAGACCTGCATGACCTGATCAACATTTTTTTCTATACAACAAAGCTTTAATAATTTCATTTGTTTTATGGCAGGCTTCCCCAGAATAGGTACTTGCAAGTTTTTAATTACATAGGCTTTACCCCTATACACACATGTCTTGTGCCGCAATTCAACGCAAATCGCCCCCATAACCTGTAGTGCCTTACCATCAGGCCCCCTAACAATCTCGTCACAACTAAATATTCTCTTACTGGCATCCTTATTTATAATACTAGATGGCAAAGCAACAATATCTGCGCCAGTGTCAATCAGAAACTTATGTTTATGCACAACATTATTGCTTATGCCTACCTCGATGTCAACTTGAAACTCTTCGCCAGCATCCACATAATTCAGTTTCTTCCAATCCCTGCAGCATCTTGCATAGTGACCTGTTCTGCCACACTTCAGACATTGCAGCTTTGCTGCAGGACACTGGTTCTCAAAATGGAACCGAGCACATCTGTCACACTTCTTTTTCATTTTCTTTGGAAAAGTCTTCATTCTATTCATTTCGAAATCCTGCTTTCCTAACAGCATCTTCGCTTCTTCTTTTTGCTCTTCAGCCTGTCGGGCTAGGTTCACTGCCTGCTCCAATTTTAAGTCAGCCATTAATGTGAGCCGCTCACTAGTCTTCTTATCTAATAGGCCAACTACCAACCTATCTCTAATGAGTTCTTCTTCTAATTGGCCGTATCTGCATGATTCTGCCAATTTGTGCAGTTCCTGCACAAAATCACTAACAGATTCACCTTCCTTCTGCGTTCTGACATTGAATTTATATCTGTCATAAATGACATTTCTTTTGGGGGCAAAATAATTTTGGAATGCCTCTACTACCCCATCATAATTCTCACAATCTGCAACTTTTAACTGCTTCGATAACTGCTCTGCCCTGTCGCCCAACGTGTAGAGAAACAGATCAATCTTAATGTTATCTGGTTGGTCTACCTGACCGCTTATGACCAAATAGCGCTCAAAACGCTTTATCCATGCTTCCCATCCTTCGGGACGAAAATCAAATTCACCTGGTGTCTTCACTTGTGCATGTGCCGGTAATCCACCAGAACGTTCTGGTTTTGTCTTGAATTTATTTTCTTGACCCGTAGGTTGCTTTCCTACCTCGTCGTCCGACATTTCGAAGACTTACCGCTGCCACCATGTATAGGTAGCTAATAATATAACACCAGTTGATTTAGTATTTAAGTTTTATTGTTAAACTCTTTACAACATTAATCTCAAGACCCAGAAAACATAGCGGTATCCCTCAGCTGTCAGCACACACCACCCACAGATAACGTTACCTAGTGTTGTCCCATATTACTAGGGATGTGCTTACCGGAACACTTACAGTGCATCTCTTTCTTTCACAGGTAATCAGAGGGGTGCATATAGAGCCAGCGCACATAGTGAAGAAACGAAGCATCGACCAGCCGCTTAGGATTAGCATATTTTATGACCATTCCGTATATAGGTAAGGCATTATATATTTGACATTTATATAGTGGGCCCGGGTTCGAATCCCGGTCAGGGTTCTGAGTCTTGGATGTTTTCTATCTGCATGTATGTTTGGTATAGATATATCGTCGTACCCATAGTACAAAGCATCCTAGATACAATGCCTCAAGGGCCTGTTTTAGATTTAAGTTAGCATATCATAATGATCTTTAAACATTCAGCTCAGAGACCAGTCTTGGACCCAAGCATACCTACCCATCAGACATGGTGGGCTAGGGATCCGAAAAAATCTGTAGCGTGTCCTTACCAGCTTTTCTGTCTTCCGTCCACAGCTCCGCTAGTCTCATAGGTAAAGTCTTATGGCCTGGCCACGACATTGGTCTAAGGCGACTGGCTAAGGCGACCAGCGGCGAGCGAATTAAACAAAATCAAGACCGCTAAAGAAGCATGCCACGAGAATTCGCTGTGGGCTAAATCGCGCGCGAATTTACTCGCGCGACCGGCTGCAGCGGCGAGCGGCGCGGCGAGCGGCGAGAACAAAGGCACTGGCGGAAAGAGCCATGCCACGAGTCAGAGCGGCGCGAACGGTCTTAGCAGCGGCGCGGATCGGGCGGAGTTTTAAAAAACAAAATATTTTGTTTTATTCGCTCCGCGATGTTGGAGACAGAGGCGTTTATCAGTGAAATTATAAGCAAATATAAGCAAAAACATATGGTTGATTGTTAACTGACTGTAATGATTAGTAAATAAGTATTACCTACCTAACTGTGATGATTAAATAAGCAAAGACATATGGTTGATTGTTAACTGACTGTAATGATTAGTGAATAAGTTAATACTACCTAGAAGTGTGATGATTAAATAAGCAAAAACATATGGTTTATTGTGAAGGTCCACTTTTGATAATGACATTTTGCGTCCTTTGAGTACGTCCCATTCGCTCAATGCCGCTAAGACAACTGCGTTGTCGTGGCATGCTCACAGCTTAGACCGTTTTCGCCGCCCCGCTCGCCGCGCCCGCGGTCGCCTTAGACCAATGTCGTGGCCAGGCCATTACGCGATCATCCCTCAAACTATGAGACGGCGGGCTTGAAGGAGGCCAGAAAGGCATGGTCCGAATACCGAACATTAATAAATAAATAAATATTTGTGGACAATCTTACACAAATCAACCTAGTCCCAAACTAAGCAAAGCTTGTACTATGGGTACTAAGCGACGATATACATACTTATATAGAATAGATAAATAGATACTTAAATATATAGAAAACATCCAAGACCCAGGAACAAATATTCGTGCTCATCACACAAATAAATGACCTGGCCGGGATTCAAACCCGGGACCTCCAGCTTCGTAGGCAGGGTCACTATACCAACTAAGCTAAAGCGGTCGTCAAAATTCGTCGAATATGCCGATTACAGAATAATAACAAAATATTCAGCGCAAGTCTATTTACTTATTGATCGGCAGTTAACATTAAATCATGATCATATTTTCTTTTACAGATTAGAGCCAGAGAAATTCGATATGATTAATGTAAGTAATATCTTCATTATATCCAACATGAGCTAGGTATATCGGTACTTAGTATAGTCCACCACATCGGTTTCAGTGACGGTGACCCCAGCCATTACTGTTTTTTTTCTTCTGTGAGTTCTAAAGTAAAGTATTTATTCATTGTAAACTGTGTACATAAAGGTCTAAAGGCTTGGTCACACCGCTTGCGCGACGCAAGCGGGACGCTGCGCTGCGCGCCAAAATGTATGAAACCGTCCCGCTCGCGTCGCGCAGCCTGTGTGACGTCGCTAACCTGTTAGCATACGTTCCGGCGCGCAGCGGTCGCGTCGCCCGGACGTCGCGCAACGCTGTGTGACCAAGCCTTATAATAGCTTGATAAGCCAAACTTGATCTAAACACCCTGTGATATTCTTAGCAGTAAAGTTGCCCTGCTGAGTTGTATCAGTTGTATGCGTATGTGTATGTGTGGGCTTAGGTCCTTCTAAGCTATATCTATGACACTGCTGTACAATATATAAGATTGAAAATCAGCGCCGGGCCTCCTGCCCAGCACATGCTGAGCCTGAAATCCATTGTCTAGCCATAAGGCTTGGTCACACCGCTTGCGCGACGCAAGCGGGACGCTGCGCTGCGCGCCAAAATGTATGAAACCGTCCCGCTCGCGTCGCGCAGCCTGTGTGACGTCGCTAACCTGTTAGCATACGTTCCGGCGCGCAGCGGTCGCGTCGCGCAGACGTCGCGCAACGCAGTGTGACCAAGCCTTTATTATAATAGGTATGCAATTTAATTTATTTAGTTTAATTCACTCCCACTGTTTGTCGATTGTTCTGATTTTGTATTTGTTAGGTTAAGGTTTTTTATGGGCTATAAATGTTTTCTTATTCGGTGCCTCTAGTTTCATTTTTTTCGAAACAAAACACAAATGAAATTGCGCATTGAATGCGTTTGCGTTTAGTCTCATTTTGTAAGGCAACGCGAGCATCGCCTCTGGTGGCCTTAGGTGGTAACTATTTTTTACCATATAAATTAATACTAAACGCAAACGTGTTCGTTTGTGTTTTGTTTCGAAAAGACTTATAATAGCGGTACTGAAGTCAAATAATATACTTACAGAACACAATCCTCCCGGAGGCAGTGAAGTTTTGGGAGCAAGCGCTCAAGGTGCGGAAAACAGGCGGGCCCATTAAACTCAACAGGTTAGTCTATAGTTCTATACTCTATGCCAAACACGTTATATGTTCTCTATAGAACACATGCGGAGTGCAGCCCAAAGACTACAATGTGTATACTAAAGTTGCAGCCTTCGCTGGGAATCCCCTATGATGGATGCGGTGGCGGCCAACCTAGCCACGATATCGTCGCAAACTGGCACACTAAATTATAAGTATCGACCACAATATTAGCCTCTGACTCTGAGCCTATTACGATTACTATACATCCTCAAAACTAAACTGCATGTTATACAAATACAAAATTTATTTATTTACCAGGATAGCAAGTATGTATACAATTATGAACTTATCCTTAAACTTATTTTACGTGCATCATTTCATTAGAGCAAACAGTGGTCTTCACACTAGGCCGAGCTTGACATTCGGTTGGTCGGTCGGTAGCTTGGCATTCGGTTGGTCGTTAGCTTGACTTTCGGTTGGTCGGTAGCTTTTGGCATTCGGTTGGTCGCTAGCTTGACTTTCGGTTGGTCGGTAGCTTGCCATTCGGTTGGTCGCTAGCTTGACTTTCGGTTGGTCGGTAGCTTGCCATTCGGTTGGTCGCTAGCTTGACTTTCGGTTGGTCGGTAGCTTGGCATTCGGTTGGTCGCTAGCTTGATTTTCGGTTGGTCGCTAGCTTGGCATTCGGTTGGTCGCTAGCTTGACTTTCGGTTGGTCGGTAGCTTGACCTTTTGTTGGTCGGTAGCTTAACATTCGGTTGGTCGGTAGTTTGAGCTTCGGTTGGTCGGTAGCTTAACCTTCGGTTGGTCGGTAGCTCGACCTTCGGTTGGTCGGTTACTTCACCAGCGTCACGAGGTGTAGGTCATCTTGATGCACAGGGCTGGGTACTCGTAGGCTATCTTCTTGTTGCAGTTGGGGCAATAGTGATTTCTGTACTTGTAACAGTCCGTCCAGTACAGCAGAACTATTATGGGGAGTAGCCTGGAAACAATGACAGGGTTATAAATTACAAAATAATCTTTATTTCTACTACTGTACATTCTTAATTTAACTTACCTATTTACGGCTAAAGGATTATTCACGCTAGACCGTTCCTCAACAAATCGACGGACGCGCGACGGACGCGCGATGGCCGTCGATTTCTTGTACTAGAAAACGGGCCGGCCCGGACACGGAACGGTCTAGCGTGAATCATCCTTAATGTAAGTTTATGGACTTAACTATTATTAGGTATCTTTTTAGGGTTCCATACCCGAAGGTTCCAAACGGAGCCCTATTGCTGTCACTCACGCGTCCGTCCGTCCGTCCTTTCGTCCGTCTGTCACACAGGTTTACAGCCAAACGGTTGGAGCTACAGTCTTAAATTTTTCACTGTATAATCATCTTGTTGGCACAAAGCCATACAAATAGTCGAAACTTATAAACCAAATCCCCCTTTTTTTCTTGGTATCGTCTTAATTTTCTAAGATGTCCGTTTGTTGAGTCACTTGACGAGAAATTTGAAAAAAATGAGGTCTTCAGCTCACAGAGCTACTCGTATTTGTAGTTTAGTACAATATAAATAAAACCGGCCAAGTGCGTGTCGGGCCACGCGCAAGGTAGGGTTCCGTAGTCGTCCATCCGTTACATTATGTGGACTAAAAAGTTCCCAAACTTATATTTACAATGTTTTTGACAGAATTAACAACATTATCTAAGGCATCAATGGAAATTGTACGAAAGTTTGCTTTTGCAAAGTACATTTCTGAAGTTCGACTATTACTCGTTAACTAGTAATGTCTACTTAGCTGTGATAGTTTTCTTTTTAAATTCATCGTATATGCTACTACCATGATTTTTTTCACATGCCTAGTAGCCACCGTTTAACTGGCGGGGGGGGGGGGGGGGCAACTTGACCATAACAAAAGTTATCACTTCAAAGCTTAATATCACGCTAACTAATTCTTTAATCAAAAAACGCTTTTAGAAACCTTATAATATTTTTAAAGGAGCTATCCAACAATACCCCACACGAGGGGGATTGGCAGAAAAAAAAAATTCACCACCACTTCACATGTACGGGAGGTAGTTATCCTAAAAAAAATTTTATTCTACCGTTTTGTCGGCGTCATTGATATGTATACTCATGCCAAATTAAAGCTTTCTAGTACTAACGGTTACTGAGAAAAACGGGGGTCGGACGGACGGACGGACGGACGGACGGACGGACATGGCGAAACTATAAGGGTTCCTTGTTTACTACGGAACCCTAATAAAAAGCCGGTGAGTTGTCAAGTATCAAGCGGTCGGATCGCGCCATCAAAGTAACCTTTTTGGGTCCATAAACAGATTTAGGTTCGCGTCTTTCCTGTGGACATATCAAAAGTTAAGGGCTACAAAGCTTAATTTTGAATTGGTCTAGTAACCCGCATAAACGGCGTCTCCGGTTCTATAAATCCATGTAATAAAATCATAACTCACACGCTCATAAGCCGTTAACTATTGACCACAGGAGAGACGACTTTTGTTTTTGCAAGTGTTTATGACCCTTTTACACATATAGGTACTTTAAAAAATTGTTTACACAGGTCTTTACGTTGTAATCCAGTCAACAACCTCGAATTGGTGGTAACTTTGATGAAATGTTATATTGAATGTTCATTGAAGGCCTAGTTTTCGTCTCCCAGAAGTCCCCAAGCCAGGACTTTCTAGAGTCACCGGTATCTTGGAAAATGTAATCCATTCGTAATAATTTCGCATTTTGTGCGAAATCTAATTATTCCAATATCTAACCCTATTTACTACAGAGAATTTAATAGGCTTCAAATTGGGCTTCAATGTTCCCTTTGACCATATTTTAGTAGCGCAAAAAATGCGAAAATCTTACGGATGGAATACGGTTTCCAAGATAGCGGCGGCTCTAGAAGGACCTGGCCTGAGACGAAAACAAGGCATTCAATGAACATTCGTATCTATACCAAATTTCATCAAAGTTATCAACATTTCGAGTTTGTGTTATTTCGACTGGATTATTGGTAACAAAGCTAAATAACTAGGTACATAAATATCGCTATAGGCCCGTGTAAGTCTATTGAAAGTAGATTGAAAGCAAACAAACTGTGATGAAACTGTCTGCGACCTTTCTGCGTTCTTCTAAGTAGTTTGTGATAACAATATAACAATGTAGTGGATCTATTTTCGCTAACGAGGAGTCGCTATAGTAACTGGCTGTGACAGGTATCCACCATTGGAATGGCTTATTCGCGATGATGAGATTACACATTATCCCCCTTATTCATAAACGTCCATCAAACCTCTATTAGTTAACAAGCCGCTAAAGTTCGTTTGTCCTTATCTGTCACTTTGACATGTACGTTTGTGAGAAAGGGACAAACAACATTCTAGTTAGCAGAGGTTTGTTAAGTTTTATGAATAAGGGGGTATAAATATATTCTCTTTGTTAGACACATTACCTTTACGTGACCCCTTAGTTAGACCCTTAGAGGGCGCTTACAAATAGAAGTGGCAAGTGGCAACTTCTACACTTGCAGGCTCGTGAGGCCTTTGGTCTACTTACAATTACATGTAAGAGCGCGAAATATAGTCCACTTACAGGAGACAAAGATGCGCTACTGCTATAGCATGCGTGACAGGGCGGCTCTCACGAATCACTAGAGTGTGGACGCGGAGGCGGCAGTGGCACTATACACTTGCAGAACCGCGAGGCCTATGGTCTACTTACAGGAGACAGAAGAGTGCGACCGCTAGAGCATGTGCATGTGTGACAAAGCCGCTCTCCCAGATAACCAACATGTGGACGAAGAGGCTGCATAGAGGTGAGACGTATTTACGGGAACAGGTTTTTGGAATAGGTTTTGGCATGGACGCGTAAGTACGCGATCCCTCCCGCGCGTCTTTTAGCGTATCGAGTACTAGGCGTACGACGACTCTGAAGACTCGAAACGTCTAATGCTGCCACCACACTTTTTTTTTTTTTTTTTAATTTATTTGGGTAAACAAACAGTCACTACAAAAACACACTTCGCCGTATACGTGCAAACATTCGTGCTGCATCTCTTTCTTTAATATCGCAAAAGAAAGGGAGGAAAATACGCAACGCGACACGCATAGCGAAGTGTGGTGCCGGGGTAAGAGTCTTTATGTTCCGCGCTATTCGTATTCGTCTGCGCGTTCGGATTCTTTCGGGGTACCTCGGGTCGGGGTCGGTTTAGCGCGTCTTTGGACCTAGTCTTTGGATCTAGTCTTTTTGTGGACGCGTACTCGCAAGACTCAGTACGCGTTTTGCCTAGTACGTCTCTACTACTGCAATGGCACTATACACTTGCAGAATCACGAGGCCTATGGTCTACTTACAGGAGACAAAAAAGCGCGAACGCTATAGAATGAGTTGCAGGCCCACTCTCCCAGATACCTAACAACCTAACTAAAATACCGGTGTGTGATCGCTGAGGCCGCAGCACTTGCAGAATCGCGAGGCCTTTACTTACATGAGACATACGAGCGCGACCGCTATAGCGTGCGTGACAGGCCCGCTCTCCCGAATAACCAGCGTGTGGACGCGCTGGCCGCAGTGGTGGCAGATCACTACTTTTCGGTTCGCACTCGCGAGGCCTATGGGTGACGGTAGCTCGCCTGATGGTCGGTTTAGGTCAGTTGTATCTGCAATTATCGAAATACACCTTAGAATCGAATATTCCGTTATCAAATATTTGGAGTCAATTAACGACATTAATTAATTAATTAACTGTGGCTCTGGGGTAGTACAGAGGGAGGGACCTTTTCAGCACTCTGTCCAGTTCAAACGATGTCACTCGCACGCAATTACATGATGAGAATGTCAAACGCAATGATAAATTCTGTTGAAGGAGGATACCTAGCTTTTACAGATGTAGTATGTACCTACAAAATGATTTTCCTTCGTACTTTATCGGAAAAGTTCGTATTTATCGTGCTCTCTCAATTAGCTTCAGTACCCATCTTACGAGCACAGCCGTGGGGGTAACTTTGACACTTTGACATTTTTCACTTTGACATTTGACAATAAACAATAAAGTTCCACAAGGTGATAATGATAAGAATGGATATGAAAACTCTCACTCATTTAATACAATCATTGATTGACAGTTCGGGTGCCATCCTATTCCGATTGAGATCCGAGTTTTCCCGAAAGAAAATCATGTTGCAATTCATCTGTAACAGGTTTTTGGGCGGCTAGAGCTTAAACATATAACGATTAAAAAAACACTCTCTCCTCCTGCAGGATTATGCATCGATTAACTACGAGAAATAGTTTGTTTACTCCTTTAAGAGTTATGCTTACTTTGACAAAGTTCGCAATAACAAAACTTCGGACTGAGACGAAGACTCGGATCTTTACTGAAGCACCCGAGGGGCTCGTATTGTGCAGTTATAATACAATAATGGAGCGTAGCCTGCTTTAGTTAATAAGAATTTATTAGAGATGGGCCGACTATGGATGTTGCCGACTAGCCGACTAATCGGTGCTGAGGTGGCCGACTATTCGTAAAACTGGCACATGAATACCTATACTCACTCTCCTAGTATGTATTTTTTGGATTTGTCATTAATATTGTTTCAAAAACCACGAAATCGAAGAATTACAAGCTAAAAACGGTTTTTCCAGCCCAACTAAATTTTAGGTACACAATAAAAGTAAAATTGGCTCCATTATCTACTCTCTGCCCTTACACATGCAGCAGGGAAGATTTCATGAGGGCTACATCTAGGGTTGCCAACCGTCCCGCCTCAGGCGGGACGTCCCGTTTCCAGCACCCTAGACGATGCGTCCCGCAGAGGATGCGTGCGGGACGCCAGGTGTCCCGTTTTCAGGCCTCGGCAGAATTATACGAACTGGAGTGAACATTTTGTTTCATTTCAGGAAAGAGTGCACAACTTCGATAAATGAAAATAAGTAATTTGTACCCCGCTCCCGGAGGACCGTACTCGTAATAAATAATTTTAGCTCGGAAATCATCCACTAAGAACGTACATCTCGCGGGAATAAATAATGTATCCTACATCACAATTATACGTTAACAATATTGATAGAGTGCGCGAGTCCCGCATTTTTTAGCAAACTCCCGCAATTCTACAACAAATGTCCCGCAAATTGGAGCACATGAGTTGGCAACCCTAGCTACATCTCGAGATAGATAAAGGTGCCAAAGTACAGGCGGATGGCAGAGTACAATCTACTCGTAGGTTTATAATAACTACACCATCACCTTTACAGGGGTAAGAAGAAGAAACTTTAACAGAAGCTTAGTTTATTAGAATTATCAATACTTTTGCGATATGCGATTTTAGTGGCCCAGCGGCGCCGGGTACCGCTTGCGGTATCTAGGGTTAAGCAACGTGGGCAGCGGTCAGGACTTGGATGGGTGACCGCTTTGAGTGCTTACTAACCGAGCGCTCCCGTGCTTTGGAAGGCACGTTAAGCCGTTGATCCCGGTTGCTGTCTATGGCAGCAGTCGTTAAGCCAAGTTGGAGGCCTTCGGGCGGCTTGGGAACTTCTAACAGTCAAGTTGCCCACTCACTTGACAAAGCCTAATCCCAATAAGGTCTAGTTTCCCCTCGGGGTTGGAAGGTCAGGTGCAGGCAGTCGCTTCCGTAAAAACTAGTGTCTACGCCAAATCTTGGGATTAGGTAGCGGACCCCAGGCATCCTTCAGGATGCAACTGTACTGGGATAACGCTAGGAGAATGATGAATACTTTTGCGATAATTTGAGATTGGAACATTTTCAGATTTGTAAGCCTTTGATTTGATCAAAGTTACCTACTTATGTTATTACAAGCTTTCATTTAACTTGCAAATCTTGCAATGTAGGTATGTAAATAAATATGTTTGTTCGGGTGGAATCTTGCAACTTGCAACTCAAGTTTCAACCACTTGCCGGTATCGGTATCGGCATACTTATGTAAGCTGATCTGATAATGGAGACAAAAGGTGGCCATGACAACTCCTAAACTACACAAGGTAAACCCATCGTGTTTGGGCTCGTTGGGATCGTCTCCACGACTGACTGTGAAAAAAAAGTACAGCCGGTAATAAAAGCTTGTAAAAAAAAAAAAATTGATAGAAACTTTTACTTGCTTGGCTAGCTGGACCGAGCCCAAATTTACCTTCGCGACCCAAAAATCAAAGGGCCTGGGACTCCATAGCCTCCGTTTCCACTTTGAAGTCCTTGATTGACGACGCTATAGGCACGGATCGAGCCAGGCTCCTGGCCGTGTCTAAACCAGAGTCAGGTCATTGGCTTCATGCTTATCCCTCACCTAATATTGGCACTTTCATAGATCCATCCACACTCCGTGTAGCCGTCGGTCTCCGGCTCGGGGTTGAGGTTTGTGTGGACCACAGCTGTGCCTCATGCGGGGCCCCCGTAGACCGCTTCGGCCACCACGGGCTTGCCTGCTCCTCGGGCGCCGGTCGTCTGTCCCGCCATGCCGCTATCAACGACATCATCAGAAGGGCGCTTGTCAGTGCCAACGTTCCCGCCGCTCTGGAGCCCCAGATTGTGCGGAGCGATGGTAAGCGCCCTGATGGGATGTCGTTGATCCCTTGGAAGAGGGGTCGTGCGCTAGTGTGGGACGCAACTTGCGCCCATACGCTGGCTGCGTCCTACCTCTCATCGACCAGCAAGCGTGCCGGGGCGGCGGCAGACACCCGGGAGAATTCAAAGGCTAGCAAATACAACTGTCTCGGCGCCCAATATGACTTTGTCGCATTTGGCGTCGAGACATTAGGCCCACGGGGCAGAGGCGCAAGGGGGCTCCACAAGGAGCTCAGCAAGCGGCTGAAGGAGGCGACGGGCGACCCTCGCGCGGGCAGCTTTCTCGCGCAAAGAATTGCTATCGCAATCCAGCGCGGGAATGCTGCCTGCGTGATGGGAACCATTCCAAGGGGGCCTAATTTGATTCCCTTTTTTAGCATATTTAGTTTAAGTTAGCTTAGTCTAGTTTTAATTTAGTTTAGTTTAATTTACTTTTATACCCAATCTTTGTTTATGTATTATTAGTTTTACTTACTATGAGTAATCACTACTGTTCTTGGCGGTTCCTGAGGATGGCTTGGCTGGCTCTCGGGCGGTGTCTGCGGCGTACGAGGTGTGTGTGGTGTCTGTGGCCGTCGCATCTGTGGCGTCTGTGGCGTGCGTGGCGTATGCGGTGTGTGTGGCGTATCAATCTCGGTGTACGCTGGTGGCGGTTCAGGGTAGGGTGATACAGGTAAAGGTCTGAATCTGCTGTCGTAGTGCTCTCTTGGGCCTCTCGAATTCGAGCTGGTAGAGTCGAAGGTTGAGTAACCTGGAATTATGGAATTTATAAGTACATTCGAGGTCAACAACTTCGGGTCTTTTTTCATATTGTCCAACTTTATTAGCAATTTCAGGGATCCTATCATAAAAATATCAGTGTCCAAAAATGTAGATTTTTGATATATCTCGCACCGTTAACGTTGGTTTTTTCATGGGTTTTTACGTCGTTCCTCGGTAATAAAAGTGATTTGATCTTATAAATACTATTTTATTTATGTTCATCACGAACAGTGGCGGATCCCACAGGCATCCTTCAGGAATATTCAGGGTGCAACTGTACGGGATAACGCTAGGAGAATGCTGAAAGTATTGGTTATTTACCGGATGACCCAGCTCCATGAATGTCCAAAGTATTCGGCGGCGTCGGCCGCGGCGGCCGCGGCGCCGGTCGGCGCGGAGCCGTGCCGGACCCGGACGGCGCGTCCGGCTCCGGCGACTTCTGCCGGTCTATCCGCCGGTTCTCGAACGGATCGTAGAATATCGTCTCCTGGTTAGAAACTGTTTTATTACTTGCTTGACAACATACTTTTTCCATCTGAACGAGTGTCTTTGTTTGTGTTCGCCAACAAACTGCCGTGCAGTTTGGCGAAGATTTAAAAAAAAGTCGTAAAAAAACACCGTTTATAGGTGCCGATTTCTTGCACGGGACTCAGATTCAATATTTAATTGAATAAAAAATAAATAAATAAATAAATATTTTGTGGACAATCTTACACAAATCAACCTAGTCCCAAACTAAGCATAGCTTGTACTATGGGTACTAAGCGACGATATACATACTTATATAGATAAATAAATACTTAAATACATAGAAAACATCCAAGACCCAAGAACAAATATTCGTGCTCATCACACAAATAAATGCCCCGGCCGGGATTCGAACCCGGGACCTCCAGCTTCGTAGGCAGGGTCACTACCAACTAAGCTAAAGAGGTCGTCGCGCGTAATATGCGTATGAATATGAATACGAGTATGAATGAGTATGAACACGAGTATCGAATCTATGTAGAGTATGTATATCGGCGGTGCCGGATCGAGATACGATTTCATCATATACGAGTAGTATGTAGCAGCCAAAGTGGCCCAATAGTTCAGTACCTACACATATTTTGTATATATATTCATATATATATTTCATATATTTGGCCACTTGGGCTGCTACATACTGACTGTACTAGTAACAGTTTTAATTTTAAGTTGAATATGCGTATGAACATGAATGCGAATATGAGGATAAACTATAAACACGAATACGAAGATTAATACGAGTAATGAGTATAAACACGAGTATGAAGATTGATACTAGTTTTCGAGTATGAACACAAGAATGAGGACTAACACGAGTATGAATATAAATACCAGTATAAAGATTAATACGATACGAGGATGAGTATGAACACACGGATGACGATGAACATGAGTATGAGTATGTATCCTTACTTGCACGTACTCCGGTTCGGGTTCAGGCGACGCCGGACCAGCGACGTCACTGCTGCTGTTGTCCGGCACATCTATGTAGATCCTGGGTTCCGGATCCTTTTTGTCGGTTTGTCTTTCGTTCGGTCGCTGGAATAAGTATTATAACTTTAGTTAACTGGTATGACACCTTAGGCTATGGACTCACGAGTACGTGTCCGACCATTTACTGATGCGAGAATCTGTTGCGTCAACAATAGAACAAGTATAGTTATCGACCGATTTCTAGTACGATTATCAGTTTCAATATTAAGTTGAATATGCGTATGAGCCTTAATACGAGTATTTGAGTATGTATTCATACTTTTACCAATAAAATTGTCTGAACCAGAATAACCTTAATGGTACGGATTAGTCACTTATACGATCCGATCCGATTCCTTGTTACGTAAATCATATTCAATATTAACTATGTTACAATTTTTTGTAATTTTAATATATTTATAAATTTTTTGACATGTAATATTGACAATTATGAATAAATTAATATGAATATTAAAATTAATATTACGAGTATGAGTATGAACAGTATGAACACGAGTATGAGTATGTATCCGGAGTAGTCCGGCTTGGGCGGACGCGATACCGGACTGGCCAAGTCACTGGACTATACGTAGATGACCGGTCTCGAATCCGATTTTTTGTACGAGTATCAGTTTGAATATTTAGTTAAATATGCGTATGAACTGAAATTAATACGAGTATGAATATGAACACGAGTATAAGTATGAACACGGCTATGAGTATTTATCCTTACTTGTGGGGAGCAGTCCGGCTCGGGCGGCGGCGACGCCGGACCGGAGAGATCGCTGCTACTGCTGTCCGGCACGTCTATGTAGATCCTGGGTTCCGGATCCTTTTTGTCGGTTTGTGTTTCGTTTGGTCGCTGGAATAAGTAGGTATTATAACTTTTATTTAACTGGTATTATTTATTTATCGTGAGCGTTCGTGGCCCAGCGGCGCCTGCGTACCGCTTTCGGTATCTAAGGTTAAGAACGTGGGCAGCGGTCAGGACTTGGATGGGTGACCGCTTTGAGTGGTTACTAACTGAGCGCTTCCGTGCTTTAGAAGGCACGTTAAGCCGTTGATCCCGGTTGCTGTCTATGGCAGCAGTCGTTATGCCAAGTTGGAGGCCTTCGGGCGGCTTGAGAACTTCTAACAGTCAAGTTGCCCATTCACTTGTCAAAGCCCAATCCCAATAAGGTCTAGTTTCCCCTCGGGGTCGGAAGGTCAGATGGCAGTCGCTTTGTAATTAGGGATTAGGTAGCGGACCCCAGGAATCCTTCAGGATGCAACTGTACTGGGATAACGCTAGGAGGATGATGATGATTATTTATTTATCGTATGGAATTATTTCGAACCGTGAGATCTTCGAGAAGACAGTACGGACGCCAGTTTTTGTTGCGAGGTAGAGGTGTGTACTTTCCCTACGGACATGGTGCAACATAGACCCCCCTTTGTAAAGAGAGTGGGCAACTTGACTGTTAGAAGTTCATCATCAGATGGTTACTAACTGAGCGCTCCCGTGCTTTGGAACGTTAAGCCGTTGATCCCGATTCCCGGCTGCACTTTTTTATTTTTATTAAAAATGGGATCGCTAGGGGGCAAAGATGAGGCCGACGATAAAGCGAGCTCACCCAGAAGATGCATATTACTTAAAATTGATTGATTAAAAAGGTCTAGGTTATAATGAGCTCGGAAACACAAACGCCGGCAGAGAATTCCAAACCTTAGAAGTGAGCATTATAAAAGATGATGCAAAGCGCTTGGTTTCAAATAAGAGGAATTTCGATCTAAGGATGGTAGCCAGCCGTACGTCTGGATGTCCGATGGAAGAAGGGGGAAGGCGGACTTAGCTTAAAGACTGCTGAATCTGTGAAACGAAAATTCTGCGAAACAATACATTCTATGAAACGTATTTCTGCTAAATGGGCCAATTTTTTTGGCGTTGTAGTTTTTTTCCGTTAGAATTGCATGAAAATTGGTAGGTTGGAAGAGCTCCTGATTCTGAAGTAAAAAAATTACAATATGGCGCCGAAAAAATTTTTTTCCCATACATTTTATCTACTCATCATCCTCCTAGCGTTATCCCAGTACAGTTGCATCCTGAAGGATGCCTGGGGTCCGCTATCTTGCACCATGCAATTTAAAAAAAAAAACTACAACGCCAATAAAATTGGCCCAAATAAGGGGACACCACTTACAGACACCTGACTCCCCTCCTCCGGTAAATCAACGTAGACGACATTGCCCCCCGGGGGCTGTATTTGTCGGCGGGGCAGGTTGGTCCACCGGCTCGCGGTCGCCGCGTCGACCGTCGGCGCGTCGGTTACGTGCGGGTTGGAATACGGGTAGCCCTGGTACGGTCGGCTTGTCATGGTGCACTGGAAATTATCATCCATACTTCCATACTTAATATTATAAATGCGAAAGTGTCTGTCTGTCTGTCTGTTACCTCTTCACGCTTAAACCGCTGAACCGATTTACATGACGACCGCTTTAGCTTAGTTGGTAGTGACCCTGCCTACGAAGCTGCAGGTCCCGGGTTCGAATCCCGGCCGGGGCATTTATTTGTGTGATGAGCACGAATATTTGTTCTCGGGTCTTGGATGTTTTCTATGTATTTAAGTATCTGTTTATCTATATAAGTATGTATATCGTCGCTTGGTACCCATAGTACAAGCTTTGCTTAGTTTGGGACTAGGTTGATTTGTGTAATTGTCCACAAATATTTATTTATTAGGTACATGATATTTGGTATGGAGATAGATTAAGTCCCGGGAAAGGAATACTTTTTATCCCGGAAATCATCCCTTGAGGGGGTGAAAGTTTGTATGAAAAGCGATGAGTAGGTAAGCGCCTGATTTAAGCAAATAGCAATTACTTAAATTCTATCGCGATAAACGAGTTCCACGCGGACGAAGTCGCGAGCAATAACTTTTTTTTTCTTAGCCTATTTGGGCGTCCCACTGCTGGGCAAAGGCCTCTCCCCATGCATGCCACGACTCCCGCATCAGTGCCTCCTCCTGCCCGTTGATGAGGAAGCCGTCCAAATCGTCCCGCCATCTCCGTTTAGGCCGGCCCCGTCTGCGTCGCCCTTGTGGCATCCACTTTGCAATAACTAGTCTAATATATTTATAAGTTTTATAACTTGGCCGGTAGTAGGAAAATAGAACTTCACCCCTCGATTTAAGTTACACGTTAACTTAGAAATAACCCTTAAATAATATTAATGATAGGCTCGTGTTCGATGCGATATTTAATTAACATTATAGATAGTCAATAGATAACGCTTTACTTAAACCTTAGGCCTAAAAATGCAAAGTCTGTTTTAATTTGCATCTCAAGCTTCTTATATCAAGAAGATCGCCTATCTTATCACGTTAACTATCGTTGGAATTTCCACCTAATATGCTCGAAGATAAGCTTTATTTTAATACGCGAAGGCGTGCCTGGAATGTTTTTTTCGATATTGGCGAATAACATTTCCGCTCTTGGGTCAAATTTTTTATCTTTAATTTTTATTATATACTGCTAGTTTTTATTTGATTGTTTGTTTTTTATAAGATGTTGTACATATTGAATATCTATATACCTTAAAAAAATAGATTTTTTCAATTTATAGTTTGAAATCACGATAAGTTTTTGGCCCAAATTTTCTGAGTGTATATATTTTTTTAGAATTAGAAATTGGATCGCTCTTGGCCACCATCTAGCCAGGGGGCAAAGATGAGGCCGACGGTGAAGCGAGCTCACACACAAGATGCCTATTCACTCGTGCCTTAAAAAGGTCCAGGGGGCCGCATTTTGAGTTTCGAAAGCTCGACTTTTCACTCGAGATCTGTCTAAAAACTATGATGTTTTGACAGATGTCGAGTGAAAAGTCGACCGCGTTATATGAACTCGGAAATACAGATGCCGGCAGGGAATTCCAAACTTTAGTAGTGCGCATTATCAAAGATGATGAAAAGCGCTTAATGGTTCGAGAATGAGGAATTTCAACCCGGTAAGGATGGTAACCTGACGTATCTCTCCCTGACGGGTCCAGTTAGTTACAAACGCACAGTACGTACCTCAAAGGTAGAGTGTACATGGGACAGTCCGTTAAAAACACTTTAGTACCACTTTCACTACGAACTTGGGCCAACTGGTTTGGAGCGCAATCAGTTATCAACAACGATAAGCAATGATAACGCTATCTGTTCGCGTAGTTAACAGATGTCTAGAATATATAATTTGTTTCATATTTGAAAGGATGGCCGATTCGGTATTCGAGGTTAAGCGTAAAGCCGGGGATTCACCAGGGGACAAATGTCCTGCGACACGTGTCGCCAGCGACGTCGGGTGAAGTAAATAGCGCGACGTTGCCGGACTTCGCTCGACATGTCTGGCAACATCGCGCGACATGACGTCGCTACGGGAATAAAGCTTAAGGGTAGGTATCCCCAACGCAAATGTCCCGCTCTAACATGCGTGAGTTTATAATTAACCATCCCGCTCTCTACGCAAGCTCTGCGCGCAGTTTTGTAAATATTTAGCCATAGTCATTAAGCCAATCATTCTATCAAAGCAAATCCTGCGAATTTGTCTATAACTATTTACGATCCTTAATTGAGTACAAAAATAAAACGTTAAATATCAGTAATATAGCCGTAGTATTGAAAATACATTCGAAAAAGGGGTAACTTCGCGATTTTTTTCTATCGAGTGAAATTCATCAGGTCATGTCACTGACTGCGATTTTGACTAGACAAGATCCTTATGTAACACATATATATTTTTTAGATTTTAAGACACTATATTCTATGTCTCAGATGGTTTTTAAAAACTCAAAAGTGGTAATACACGGCCTTAAGCCACACAGAGAGCGGGCGGCGGTAGCGGCGCGGGAGCGGGCGGTAGTGGCGCGGGAGCGGGCGGTAGCGGCGCGGGAGCGGGCGGTAGCGGCGCGGGAGGCGCGCGAGAGCAGGCGGAAGCCGCGCGGGAGCTACCGCCCGCTCCCGCGCCGCTACCGCCCGCCCGCTCTCTGGGCTTAAGCTTAAGTCGCGCGATGTCGCCAGATATGTCAGGTCAGGCGAAATTGGCCGGCTTCGCTTGACATGTCGCCGACACATGTCGTGGGACATTTGTCCCCTAGTGAATCACCGGCTTTAAGCAACGTTGACCCAGATCAACTCGTGGATGGGTGACCGCTTTGAGTGGTTATCAACTGAGCGCTCCCGTATACTTACAGATGGCAGTGGCTTCCGTAAGTAGTGCCTACGCCAAATATTGGGATTAGGTAGCGTACCCTCCTTGAGCATGCAAATTACTTGGGATAACACTAGGAGGATGATGACTTGAAAGGATTGGTAGGTATATTATTCACTTTTTAGGGTTCCGTACCCAAAGGGTAAAACGGGACCCTATTACTAAGTCTCCGCTGTCCGTCCGTCTGTCTGTCACCAGGCTGTATCTCATCTCATGAACCGTGATAGTTGACAAAGACATCATGTTTGTTCAGTTAGGCAAAGACTAGTATTTTATAGATTTGTTTCTTTGTAAATGATTTTTTTTATGTGCCATAATGTGTCATACTCGTAAACTCGTATATACAATTATACATACTTACAGCCAATTCCGTACAATTGTGAATAGATTAGTATGAGATTCGTCCTTAAAGCCCGGGTCATCGTGAATAGCACTATACATATATAAATGGGTATTCATTGTTGATGAAACTTATTTGTCTGGTTATTTAAAAAAGCGGCCAAGTGCGTGTCGGATCACGCACAACGAGGGTTCCGTACCGACACCTGCCAGTCCACATTTCAAAACACTATTTAATACTTTGAATCAAAAAACTTACGTCCTTTTGTTTGGGCAAGACAGTTTTTCTGTGATAACTCAAAAACCCTTAATCCCATCTTGTTTAAACCAATTTTCGTTGAAAGTATTTATTATTGTACACCACCTCAACTTTTTTCAGAATTTTAATCTTTATGGTTTGGAAATTAGAGGGGGGGGGGGGACACATTTTGTACGACTTTGGGAGCTAATCTCAGCAACGATTGACTTAAATGGAAAACTTTCATAGTTACCTCTATATCATTTTTAAAGGCCTATCCAAAAACCACACACAACTCTACTTTCATTGAAAAAAAATTTTCGTCCCCCGGTTACATGTATGGGGTGCCCCCCTAAAATACTTTTTTTCCTTATTTCACATCACATTTATATAGCTGTTCACAGAATACATCTTCCTACCAAATTTCATAATTGTAGTACTTATAGTCTCCAAGTAAACCGGCTGTGACATACGGTCAGACAGACAGACATGACGAAACTATAAGGGTTCCGTTTTTGCCATTCTGGCTACGGAACCCTAAAAAGGATATTCGCTAACGAGGTAAATCTTCGACGGCACACAAAGGATTATTCGGTAATCCCATTTTAACAAAAGCCATTAGTAGCAGTAGCGTTTCTTTTGTAAAATAACGAAAATAACTATTCGTTAACAAGGATCGGGTAAGTAAGGCGACTTCCTGACTTGGCGGGGCGGGATCGATATGTGACATTTTCTTCTTTGTCGTAAACTTACTGACGTCGCAAAGATTCTCACTTGACATAACACTGTCAGTATCACGTTTGCGCAATAGTAATATCATGCGCAGAAGCGGAGCAGTACCGCCTTCGCATCGTCCCGCTACCGCGCATCCCGCGCCAGTCAGGAAGCACTCATTTAAATGTAGGGGCGTAGTAAAAAATGGTATCGCGTCGACTGACAGCTGACACTGACATTTGACACTTTTCTCATATCGTACTGCCTCCGCACCGACAAATCAGGAAGTCGCCTAACCGTGGAGAAAAAAACATAACTAGCTTTTACAAAGTATGTATGTATGTAATTACTTTTATGTCACACCTGGCCATAAAGCGGCAATTACCGCACGCTCCGCGCGCGAGAAATCCCACTTCCTGGCCAGGGGGTGACATAAAATGTTGTACTTAACACGGGCGGTAATAAAGAAAGCCTCAGATCGCATATTTATCGCCCTTGCCTTCGGCTCGGGCGTCAAATACCTGCGATCTGAGACATTCTTTGTTTTACCGCCCTTGTTGAGTAATGTACTATTATGCCACACCTGGCCATAAAGTGGCAATTACCGCACGCTCCGCACGCGGGAAATCCCACTTCCTGGCCAGGGGGTGACATAAAATTTTGTACTTAACACGGGCGGTAAAAAAGAAAGCCTCAGATCGCATATTTATCGCCCTTGCCTTCGGCTCGGGCGTCAAATACCTGCGATCTGACACATTCTTTGTTTTACTGCCCTTGTTAAGTAATGTACTATTATGTCACACCTGGCCATAAAGCGGCAATTACCGCACGCTCCGCGCGCGGAAAATCCCACTTCCTGGCCAGGGGGTGACATAAAATTTTGTACTTAACACGGGCGGTAATGAAGAAAGCCTCAGATCGCATATTTATCGCCGTTGCCTTCGGCTCGGGCGTTAAATACCTGCGATCTGGGACAGTCTTTGTTTTACCGCCCTTGTTAAGTAATGTACTACATTGTACACTCAGCAAAGAAAGTCCTCTTCCACTTTTGGACTGTAATGTACACATAATAGAGTCGAAAAGTGGTAGACCACTTTTTTGGTCGACTGTACACAAAAAACAGGTAAAAAATAGAAACAGATTAGATTATTTCAAAGTTGTTTTGTTACTGCCCTAATTAGGTACCAAATTTTAGTCATTAATAGTCAAGTTTAGCTGGCCTTAACTATCAAAAGCTATGTTTTACACCACCCTAGTATTATTTTTAGTAATCCCTACAAATTTTAAGTTATCCCTACAAAACCAATTTGTAGTTATTACAAAAAACTGTTTTCGTGCCGTTAAGTTCAATTTTGTAACCCTAACTAAATAGGGATGTCGACTCAAAAAATTTTATAAGTTCAATAGAAAGAAGACATAAAACTGTGCTAAATAGTGAAAATCCTATTCAAATATCTCAAAAAATAACGAAGTTACAACGGTTAGAATGTTCGTAGTTAGAGAGAGAAAGTGCTGCCTAACCGTGACGTCACTGTTAAGTAGCGCCATAGTAAATGACGATCGTTCAATACAAAGGTGCGTTTTGCGGAAAAGGGACAGAACATACCCACTCTTAAAACTTTGAAGACTTATAATTACGTAATTATTTATTTTTTTGAATTACTTTTTTCGCCATTTGATTGAGAATTTGAGCCTTTATGTAGAAAATTTGGATTTATTGATTTTCTTTTATAGTGTCGTCATCCCTATTTTAGTGATAATAAGTGGCTCTCTAGGAACTATTTTGGAAACTATGAAATAACCACTCGCGAAGACTAATAAAATAATAATCATAAGCTTAATAAAAATTAAAAAAAAAATGATGTACTCACGTGACAAACTCATTTCTCCAATTATTCTAGTTTATACAAGTTTATTCTAGGAAAAGGGGCATTTCGCGCAAATGGAAAGCCAAATTATGTAATTTTGTTACATAAGTTTCTTAAAATATCACGCCGTTAGCCTGCGAATGTCAAAATACGTTTTGTATGGAAAGCGTCCCAAGTGTCCCAACCTTATCTAACACATATAATGTATATTTTTTAGAATTTAAGACAATATATTCTATGTCTCAGAGACTTGGATGGGTGACCGCTTTGAGTGGTTACTAACTGAGCGCTCCCGTGCTTTGGAAGGCACGTTAAGCCGTTGATCCCGGTTGCTGTCTATGGCAGCAATCGTTAAGCCACGTTGGAGGCCTTCGGGCGGCTTGAGAACTTCTAACAGTCAAGTTGCCCACTCAGACAAAGCCTAATCCCAATAAGGTCTACTTTCCCCTTGGGGTTGGAAGATCAGATGGCAGTCGCTTCCGTAAAAACTAGTGCCTACCCCAAATCTTGGGATAGGTAGCGGACCCTAGGCATCCTTCAGGATGCAACTGTACTGGGATAACGCTAGGAGGATGATGATGATATTCTATGTCTATGTCTCAAATGGTTTTAAAAACCTCAAAAGAGTCTACCCAGCCTTACCTTAACACACTTGCATGCTTGTTACAGAAAATGTCCGACTCGGCAAGTGTTCGTCCGCGGCGGGCGCGCGCACTGCATCGACTCTTGCAGCGCAGAAACCATGTGCGGAGAAGTCAGGGTCCCGGAGAACCATCTTAACGTGAGTTTCTTAAAGCGTACCACACACAGGAGCGGCCGCGGTAGCGGTCAGTTGCATACTATGATACTCCTAATATCATTCAGACAGGGTTTATCCAGAAATCACGCGAGGTTTTTTAGAACCCCCCCCCTCTCCCCTTGGTGATCTTTGGTGAGGTTCTAGACGACCCCCCCCCCCCCCCTGCACAAAAACCTCAAGTGTATTTTTTGAATTTATCACCACCTATGAATTTTTTTAAGTACCTCTAAATGAAGTATATTAGTTTATCTTTTGGTAGGTATAACTATGCGTTATGCAAACGTGATTGTGTAATTTCTCCTATCTTTGAAGAAAATGCTACATGAGTAGATATCATTTCTCGGTATTGTAGGTGCAGTAAAAAAATACACGTGAGGTTTCCTTGTACCCCCCCCCCCCCCCCTCCCCCAACGTGATCAGTAGTGAGGTTTTCGTAACTCCCTCCCCCCCCCCCCCCCCCCCTTTGGAACCTCGCGTGCTTCTGGATTAGCCCACACTAGCGTAAAGCTTCCAATATAGTAAGGTTCACTTTGCGGGCCATTTTTGATATTTTCCCTACGTCCAATATATACTCGTTACGGGTGGTTAAGGGACTTAACCCCCAACAGTTCAACCCAACACCTTTGTTTATTCCACATTTCCCACTTTTCCGCTTTGTGCCCGTACCTAGGTCACTTAAGTAACTTACAATATTCCTTTGCTATTTCCCTGAAAGCACGTGTAGGTCTGCCAGTGATAATAAGATGCACCCACTTGCTTATTTTTGCATGCGGTTAAAGGATGATTCTCGCTAGACCGTTCTGTGTCCGGGCCGGCCCGTTTTCTAGTACAAGAAATCGACGGACGCGCGACGGCGGCGGTTTTTTGGGCCACTTTTAGACCCCTCCTCCCCCCTTGGTGATCTTTGGTGAGGTTTTAGACGACCCCCCACCCCCCTACGATACCTCACGTGTATTTTTTGAATTTATCACCACCTATGAAATTTTTTAAGTAAATGAATTATATTAGTTGATCTTGTGCTTATTTTGGTAGGTATATGCGTTATGATAACGTGATTGTGTAATTTCTCCTATCTTTTAAGAAAATGCTACATGAGTAGATATCATTTCTCGGTATTGTAGGTGCAGTAAAAAAATACACGTGAGGTTTCCTTGGACCCCCCCTCCCCCAACATTATCAGTAGTGAGGTTTTCGTATTCAATATTGTCCGGAGAGCGTACTCGGGTCTTCCATCGGGTCGGAGACCTGTGGGGCGTCCCAAGTACCGATGGGGCGACGAAGTCCAGCCAGAGGGACCTAACTGAGCCCCAGACCGTCGCCGACTGAACGGAGATAGCTAGGGACAGAGAAGCCTGGCGGGCCTTTGGATGTCGGAGGCCAGATCCACTTCGGGTTGTTGCGCCACATCAATAAACAGTAAACCACCAATATTGACAAAATCTCGACACGTGTTTGGCATCATCAGATGGTAGTGGGAGATGTTGGCCTGATTCAATCAATTATTTGCCTACCTTTTCTTAACTTATTTATTTATTTGGGAAACAAACAGCCACAGAACACTATTAAGTACATCAAGTTAGAATTTTTTAGAAATAAAGGAAAAATTGAAAAACTTAGGCACCGAGCAGGATTCGAACCTGCGACCTCCCGGCACTCGCGGCCAGTCGCTCTAGCCAACTGAGCTATAGGTGCGATTGCTACCCGGCTTGAAATTTGTCAATCCTTCCTTCATTTATACAACACCTTAAGGGAGGCGTACAGCGACATCTACCAGAAGACTCAGGCTTCATTACGGCACTAACATCTCAAATTATATTGAGAAATCGTTAGCAGCGTTACTGCTTAATACAAAATTAATTTAGTAAGGGAAGCGCATCGTAATCGCTGTACGCCTCCCTTAAGGCGTTGTATAAATGAAGGAAGGATTGACAAATTTCAAGCCGGGTAGCAATCGCACCTATAGCTCAGTTGCGTCACTGCTTAATACAAAATTACATCAAGTTAATCACAATAAACGCACATACTACTGACAAATACAATAATTCAAAAGGGCTGGCTCGTTGGAGTAAAGAATTGGCATAGCCATATTAGCCATCCAGCGGGGGAACGCAGCCAGCATTATACCCTCCCCCAGGGGTTCGATCTGGGGCATCTAATTTAGTTGCTCTATGCATTTATTTGTGTGATGAGCACGAATATTTGTTTCTGTCCTGGGTCTTTGATGTTTTCTATGTATTTAAGTATCTATTTATCTATATAAGTATATGTATATCGTCGCTTAGTACCCATAGTATACAAGCTTTGCTTAGTCTGGGACTAGGCTGATTTGTGTAAGATTGCCCACAAATATTATTTATTATTATTGTATTGTTTCCCTTCTTGTTATTATATAAATAATTAAAAATAATTAATTATTTTAAATGATTAATAATATTTTAGGAATATATAATAATTATCTGCGTGTGTTTAATTTTCAGTACTGATTTCCCAGTTGTACTCATGCTTGCCATCATTAGGCAATTTAACTCGTCCACTAGTGGCCACTTTTCTTTCAACACCTCCATCTGCTTCATTGTCATTCCAATATAGATCATCTCTAACTGTCCCTTTCTTAAACTTCATCTCTCTTTCTTCTTGTCTATCATTAATATCTCTGTCTCTTAGACCATTTGTAGTACGCAAAATATCTCTGTCAATATCATGTTTAACTTCGTTTATTACATTTTTATATGATTTGTCTTCCTGCGACATTTCATGGATTTGATTTTTCATAGATGCAAGTTTATGTCTGTATTTTGCTATATCATCTTTATTTATAGACTCAGATTTATGTCTATCTCGTTCTGTTTCATGTTTATTCATGGATGCAGGTCTATATCTGTGTCTTTCTGTTTCATCTTTATGCATGGATGCAGGTCTATCTCTTTCTGTATCATCTTTATTCATGGATGCTTTATATTTATCTCTTTCTGTATCATCTTTATTCATGGATGCTTTATATTTATCTCTTTCTGTATCCTCTTTATTCATGGATAATTTATATTTCTTTCTTTCTCGTTCATCTTTATTCACAGATTCAAAGTTATATTTATCATTAATCTCTCTGTCTATTACTTGAGTTTCTTTGCTTATCTTATGCGGTTTGTGATATGTAGGAGCTCTTTCCTCAATCTCGTCATCTGATACCTTATGTACAGTGTTTTCGTTAACCGTGTTCTCTTCAGATACGTTATTTTTGGCGTTTGTTTTAAATTTACTGATTAAGCTTGATATCTGCTCGACTACGTTAGAGGACAGGAATTTACTTGCTACCTTCTTGATGTCTTCTATGTTTGCTGATAGGAGAATGTAAGCGTTTGAGATGTTGGCACAGACTAGCAGACCTGTAAGGAAATGTTACTATGGTCAAACACAGTGGAAAAAACCGGCCAAATGCGAGTTGGACTTGCGCACGAAGGGTTCCGTACCATTATCTATAAAAATGGCAAAAAAAAATCATGTCTGTTGTATGGGAGCCCCCTTAAATATTTATTTTATTCTGTTTTTAGTACTTGTGGTTATAGCGGCGACAGGAATACATCATCTGTGAAAATTTCAACTGTCTAACTATGCCTCGCCGTTATAACAACAAATACTGAAAAAACCTTATTAAAAATGTAGGCAGGCGCATGACGGACAGGGGCTGTGACCCACGTTCCGGCTCTTACCTGGTCCAACAAATTTCCGTCGCCATATAACGTGGCAACGCAGCCAGCGTCCTTGGCACTTTTGGACCAGGGCCCTATTTCTCGAACGTTACAAGCCTTGTATTACTAGTGTGTATCTATGGTAACGCTTGTATATCCATATAAAATACAATCGTTACCATAGATACACACTTGTAATACAAGGCTTGTAACATTCGAGAAATAGGCCCCAGGTCTGAGCCGGACCTAGTTAAATTAACATGTATATAGATTTTATTTTTAATCATGTAATTTAGTTTT
Source organism: Cenopis cana (assembly GCA_951800055.1). Classification (NCBI taxonomy): domain Eukaryota; kingdom Metazoa; phylum Arthropoda; class Insecta; order Lepidoptera; family Tortricidae; genus Cenopis; species Cenopis cana. Next base: position 3,977,799 of record OX637498.1, on the reverse strand, counting down.
ATAATTAGATTTTAGTTTCTAGGTTACCTTTAATTTTAATTAGAAATATTTTAAGTTTATCTGGATTGTGATTAGTTTCTATAAGTCTTATTTTTGACATTTAAAGTGTAACCAAGTGACTGCCGATTCCACAGATAAACTGTAGTCATAGTTTAGTGGGGCGATGTATTATGTATTTCATGTAACCTGTGTTTATTAAATAAAAAAATAAAAACGAAACTACTAGTTATAGATGCAATCGTGAGACATTTTCGCTGTAATAATAACAACATTATGTTTATAATTATATACGTATCTAATTATAAAAAAAATAAGTACCTATGCAAAAATACAAACGCTATTAAACGACCCGTGAAATGAGTTCTCGTGTCACTAATATTTTGAATACCTACGAGTATTGTATTATTTTTAGTTGATATAGATAGATTTTGACTTGTTGAGGCCTATTTGCAGAATAAATGTTTTGACTTTGATTTTGTCTAGACCTCAAAGTAACCGTACTGTAACCATATGTGTATATATGTACGTGTATGTTGTTTTTCAATATGTTCACAGGAAAAACCTTGTCAGATACTCAGCGCTAAATACAGTAGATTAATAATTAATCTAATATCTTGTGGACAATGTTGTTGGTCTCACACCTAAGAATTTGTTTACCTTACATACTAAGCCTGAAACTCTGTGTTACTGGTTTTGTCCCAAATAAATTAAAAAAAAAAAACCCGAACCTAAATAAGTAAATATGTGTAGTGACACCAATGACCCATGAAGCAGATCTATAATTGCCCCTATGTCTTGTTATCGATAAAATAGTATGGGGATTCCGTTGTTGGTCCTTTGAACCGGAGTTATCGTCCGCCAAAGATCAAAAGGCGTTCTGATCTTTGATCTACGTTTGACCGGTACCGTTAGAGGGTTTAGTGATTCTTGATACTTGATAATAGGTACATAAAAAACAATTAACATTTATTAAACAGACACGAAAATAATACAAGAGAAGCACACCAACAAAATTAAATGTAAACTAAACAAATGTCCCAGATCATGATACAGCCCCAAAACTTTGACATTTCAATCTTATGTCGTAGGCAGGTATAGATGCAAAGAATAGGCCGCAACTATTAGATAATAAGGTGTCAAGCATAGGGGCATTTACCTTACAATCAAGTCTGCAATTAAGTCATAAAATCATAACGCTTTAGTCTTTTTCTTTAGGGTGTATTTTTTTGTTCTTTTGACTGGAGCGAGGCATATTCGGCATAGATGAACATATTGCAGCGTTCTTTTCAGAGTTGTAAATGTCCATCCGTAATGAATGTTGGTACAGCCAAGGGTAGTCAGGTACTTGGTAATGCAACTGCCCCTCCCTGGTCCTTGAAGCTTGGAGTCCTCCAGAATATCTTCCGCGGTTTATTTGGTTCACAAAATCATATTCCCATGACAAATACCAGTATAATTTCGCATCAGTTGATGTGCGACATAATCTAACGATGATTCCGAAGAGATTGCAGTGTTCTCAGGCTTCTCAACGTGCAACTTGTGATTTTAATCAAGGATGTAGCAGGATCTTGGCAAAACAGCCGTCTCTTCCTAGTAGGATAAGCTTGAGGAGTTCGCAGTCTTTCAGTGCAGAACAGAAAGATTTAGCACCGGAGTTAGGTTGTCCTGTAGAAACGACTGCGTTCTGGTATAGCCAAGCGAGTAGTCAGGTCCTTGGGAGGATACCTGCCCACCAATTGCAAGATATCCTTGGATAGCGCTTGGAGTCTACATATTAAGCGGACTTAAGAGTTGCAGCTTCAGGTCGAAGACTGGCAGGAGGCTGCGCAAGATCGGGAAAGGTGGCGTGCTCTCGTATCGGAGGCCAAGATCCTCTTTGGGTCGCTGCGCCGTTAAAGTAAGTAAGAGTTGCACTGCCTGAACTACTTCCTTGATAGCTGATTCGAACTACTCACACCAGCAATTGACGTTAGCGAAACTCCCGCAATGTCCACCCGTGTGGCCTCGTCTCTTGCACTCCTCATTACAGTTGGATGTGTAGTCCACAGCTCCCCACACACAGCTCCCGATATGCACATCAGCCTGTACCGCATTCTGCGGCTGAGACACGATAGCCATAAAAGCCACGCAGACGAGTAGACACATGGAAGACTTGGACACCATTTTGGCTCGTTAACAAGTACAAGCTCGTTTCTAGAGATGCGAGTGAGTTCTGTGCATTACACTGCCTGAGTTGAGTATTTATAGGCACGATTTGTTTTCCAGAAGAATTGCGCATTTTCCTTGTTGATTAGGCGGTGTAACTAGTTTGCATGCGTTTCACATTCCATTTTAGCGTGATGGGTTTTTCAAAACAGGTTTGTCTATAAAAAGGTTGCCCTGTTTTGATGAGTCTTGAGATCATCTCTAAAGGGAGATAACAACAACAACAACAACAAATACTCTTTTCTCAAAAATGGCCCGCAAACTGGACTTTAGTCGCTACATATTGGAAGGTAAAGTGTATAGTTTAAGGTCAGATTCAAATTAAAAAGTAAAAAACATTGCAGGCCACATATATGGCCTGCAATGTCACATATAAATTCCTTTATTTGTCGAGTTATAAACTTTTTAAAATGTAGAAACTGTCATATAAAAGGAGGCACAGGTCGTATTCAGCCAATTCAGCTCGTATTTTTCTATTGAAAACGCGACGTTTTTTTGTGTCTCGAATAATTTGCGTTTTTCGGTGGAAAAATACACTTGCAATTCTGTTAAAAAAAATAAACGGCGGGAAAACATGATGTTTTTGACGTTTTAAGGTTATGTTTATCAAATCTTAATTAAATTTTTGTCGTATTTTCCCCATTTTTGAGAAAAGCACTATATTAGCCTCGGCCGGAATGGCAATTGCAGGCTTCGTATTATAATTAAACGGACTCGCAAGCTCGTCCGTTTAAACAAATACTCAGCCTGCAATTGCTCCCTTCCCGGCCACGGCAATAATGTACTATTATTGCACTCCTCAATTAAAGGATGATTCACGCTAGACCATTCCGTGCCCGAGCCGGCCCGTTTTCTAGTACAAGAAATCGACGGCCGTCACGCCTCATTAGAAAACGGGCCGGCCCGGACACGGAACGGTTTAGCGTGAATCGTCCTTAAATAGAGGCAAACAACAGGGGGTTTCATAAATTACCTACATTTTTTTTATGCGTGTGTAAAAACTATGAGCAAGTTATTATGATTATGAACGATACAGAGCAGCCTGAAGGTTTTAATACGCGGCCACAGATTAACCGACGTTTGATAGTGAATCACGGGCATTCACGGCATTGCGCTCGCACGCACTCGCCCATACCACGTGCTCTTTCGTTCCTAGTATGTACGATAAGATATCTTGGACACTACGAATCCAGCCACAGACACACAGACAGACAGACTACAGAGCCAGAGCCGAGTTTACAACAAGAGAAGCATGCTTGATGGGTGTCATTCGAGGGTTACCTACGTTACGTATCTTCGAAAGATGTTTGGCCGAAGGTCGGCTCGTCGAAGACGTTTTATCGACTGTACATTTAAGATAAAGACTTCCGTCGCGCGTCCGTCGATTTCTTGTACTAGAAATCGGGGCGGCCCGGACACGGAACGGTCTAGCTAGCGTGAATCATCCTTTAAACGGAAGCTTGATCGATCGAAGGCTCATTTCATCGAAAAATTCTTTTACCGACAACGCTTTTTGTCGAAAGCTTTTTAAAACATCGAATATTCATTTTATCGAAACCTTTTTACTGATCGCATTTCATCGATAGGTAGCGATATATGCGATTTATTATTTTTATCGAATGTGTGCGTCAGCGTAGGAGCTATGAGTTCACGTTGTCTATGTGTTCGTGTGTCGTCAGAACTAGATGAAATTTGGTACGGAGATAGTTTGAGTCCCGGGGTATGACATAGGATACTTTTTATCCCGGAAATCATGCCTTAAGGTCACCAAACACCAATTACCTTTTTTTCACCCCTACGCGAGCACCAAGAAAGTAAGTTTTTTTTGCTTTTGATTGAAAGTGTATAGGTATTGGGTGACTGTCAAACACCGGCACATTTTACCTTTCTGCATACCTGATCATTTAATCTAATCTTAGTACTAATTGCTTTTATTCTGTGAATTGTGAAAATCTTACCGATTGCCAGCACTGCTCGCGATAGCATGTTGTGTTTTACTACATATTAAATGTTTTATGACTTTATTTATATGGTTTACGTTGAAAAGCAATATTATATTTAACTGATAGTCAATTCGGCAACTTTTTACGAAACGTCAAAAACGCTCGGTTCGGATAGTTTGTGTGGAAATAGCCTAGGTGCCCAGGCGATGCGCCAAAAATGTTCTTAAGGAAATCGGAAATAAGCCTTTCTTATTCTTCATGAGCCGTAGTAAAAGAACTGGACTGGCTGAAAATTAGCCTAGCCGGTGGGAATTGAGTTGTATGGACGCTCCGCCACTGGTGCCTATACATCTAATCTGTCCGTCTGTCACCAGGCTGTATCTCATGAACCGTGATAGTTAGACAGTTGAAATATTCACAGATGATGTATTTCTGTTGCCGCTATAACAACAAATACTAAAAAACAGAATAAAATAGATATTTAAGGGGGCTCCCATACCAACAAACGTAATTTTTTGCCGTTTTTAAAGATAATGGGACGGAACCCTTCGTGCGCGAGTCTGACTCGCACTTGGCCGGTATTTTTATACCACGTCGATGGCGTTAGTTACACGGTCAGTATTATCACGCGATACAGTATTGTACATAGGGAGAGGCCAATGCTGTATCGCGTGATAATACTCGTAGACCGTGTAACCGGTGGCAGAAAAAAAATGCACTGATGGTAAGCGGTCACCGCAGCCTCTGGACCCTGGACCACACGCGCGTTGCCGACCCTTTAAAAATAAATGTACTACTCTCTCTCCTAAGCACACCATTAACATATCTGTAGCTGATTGCCGCTGGTGGTCGGGCTTTCAGCTTCGAAAAATAAATGTATCCTAAGATCCGAGCCTAGTATTTATTCTATTAAATAAAATAAATAAATATTTGTGGACAATCTTACACAAATCAACCTAGTCCCAAACTAAGCAAAGCTTGTACTACGAGTATGGGTACTAAGCGACGATATACATACTTATATAGATAAAAACTTATACTTAAAAATTATTGTCATTTATTAATCGAACAACTAAAAAAAGGGACATTGCAATTAAAAAAAACTAAAAACTAAAAGCTACTTATAAATAAAAAATATCTTCTAAATCAGTGCCGATGGGGAGTGTGCCCAGAAGGCTGGCCGCATTGCCACGCTGTATAGCAACGCTAACGCGTTGTGCAAAGTATTGGCCAGCCCTCTGGTCACCTGTGGCTCCGATCAGGCGCGCCGCTAAATCTTTATAAATGCGGCGCGCGCTCTGTCCCCACGGCCCCAGCGTCTCGACCCCAAACGCCTCAAATATGTAACCACTACCGAGGGTGGCGTATTTGCGGCGTTTTTAGGTCTTCTGCTGTGGATGCGGCATTTCCAGCATTTTTGCTGGTACCTGGAAGATGGGACGGTGCGAGAGTGTCTACACATGTAGCATCCCAGATCAGGGGCCGTCCCATAAATAAATAAGTATGAATGTAACTGTCTGTGCAGCCGTGCTACGTATGCAACAGCACCGGCCAGAACTGCCGGACGCTGCCCCGGCGCCGGATCACTTTAGAAGACACCTCCGAGCTGACTGGGAACGCGCTTACTGACGGCGAAGGCACGGAGATACCGGGTAAGCGCACTTGAGCAACGTATAAGTATTGTATGTCATCCACGAAGGCGCGCCCCTCCACAGCCCAATCCGTACAATTGGCTATGTGCGAAGTACGTGGTGACGTAAGTAAAACGACCGCAGCGCACGCCGTGGCAGAAATGTGAACTATACCGGGCTTGTCAGGCAAAATTGATCTGTCATTTCCTACAATTCAATACAATTTGTATTCAATTTTGAAATGGGTCACAGAAGCTGTTGTGTCGTGAATTGTAAAAATACAGGCAGGAATAGTAATTGTACTATTCTACAATTTTCCTACAGCGCCTTGGAAATTAGATCAGAGATATAAATGGATCGCTGCAGTGAAGAGAATAAAGTCAGTGACATAACCTTAAAGTACGATTAAACTATTCGAAGATTTTCTAATATTACGTGTCTTATTACGTGTTGATGGCTTACCATGGACTCCCAAGATATTAGCTTCGTCTTTTAGCTTTTTATAAAATTTATTTCGTTTGAATAAGCAAAATACGTAGACGTCAAAATTTGACATTAGCCCGTAAAGTTTCAAACGCTAGGTGGCGCTTCTGTCGTGCACATAGCCAATAGGTACAAAAGGTACACTATTTGACTAAAAAAAATTTAAATCATAAATCATTTATTCATTGTCAAGACTGTGTACGCTCTTATTTTTGAATTTTAGTTCCAACAGTTTATCCATTTCGGATGTACAATAACAATTTACTTATAATATAGCATAACATTAATTATCTGTACTATAATATTCATTTAAATTGTAGAAACATCTAGTAGCCAGCCATTCTTTAAGTTTCCTTTTGAACAGGGTACCTTCTAGTGATTTAATACATTCTGGTAAGTGGTTAAATATTTTAATCCCAGCGACATATCTTATTATCTTATATCTTTAAACGAGCAATTCTTGTATATTTATTTATTTATTTATTTATTTCGGGGATCTCGGAAACGGCTCTAACGATTTTGATGAAATTTGGTATCTGGGGGTTTTTGGGGGCGAGCAATCGATCTAGATAGGTCTCATGCCCGGGAAAACGCCGAGCAAAGCTCGGTCGCCCAGATATTATATATATATCCAGCGACATACATATGCATACATATATTTTATGATGCCATTCGAACCAGTTTTCATAAACGATCAAATTTCTATATGGGACCAACTACAATTAGTCGACAATAAAGGGCAAAAAATAGAGATGAACCTAGCTTACCCAGCCTAGCGGCGAGCTGGGTAAGCTAGGTTCATCTCTATTTTTTCTCGGCCGCCCAAACGGCTCCTACAAATTGGCACGGCCAAATGACGTCACCCGCCTGGTATCGAACCAACCTGTTGTATGGGAAAATAAGTATTTTGCTGTTTTGGTCGTAAAATAATGCGTTTAGGTACATAGTTGCCGTACATATATTTGATTTATGTTTACTTAAGTATTCAATTGATACGTTTTATTTGACTTTTGGATGACAAAAAAAACCATAATTTTCCGAAGTTTATAATCTTCAATTCAATGTGATATTTTGATGGTTTACTATGCATAAAGTGACACCATGTTTCAAATTTTAAGATGTGTCAAATAGTCTATTGCGCATAGATTAGTATGGGATTTGCTGTGGAGGGGCGCGTCGTCGTGGATGGCATGCACTACGGGATGAAAAATACCTATTATACAGTGTTCACTCGTTGTATAGGTACTAAATTTCATCATAATCAGTTTAGCTGTTTTTGCTTGATTGACTGATTGTGATTGAGCAACAAACATCTAAACTTTCGAATTTATAATAGGTATAAGTAGGACATACAGGGTGTCCCGCGCCTAAGCCATATGAAGGGGAAGTAAAGATAGGACATTTTAGTGAAAGAAGACTTCATTTCATTTGTCCTCCTGTATACAACTTGTTCAGCTACTCACTGTTTTTTTATTATTATTTGTTTAGCCTGCAAACGTTACAGAAATAAATAAATCTTAGTCGGTAATCTCAAATAAAAATCATAGACCGAAACAAATGCACGTCACAACCAGTCTTGCCAATGTAAATACCAACAAAACCTACCTACCTACCTGTTTTGTGTACAATAAAGTGCTTACATACATACAAAATAAATATAATATTTTTTCTTGAGATTAAAGAATAAATAAATCGTTTCAGAATTAGATGAAGAGGAGCCTACAGGAGTGGAGAAGACAGATTTCGTGCTGTACGTGAGCGCGGTGGAAACGGAGAGGTGTCGGCGCGGGCTCACTGTGGCCTACGCCTCGCATTGTCAGCAGGAGAGCGCTCTCGACCGGTAAGAGGAGCCTAATAGGGGTGGAGAACACAGACTTCGTGCTGTACGTGAGTGCGGTGGAAACGGAGAGGTGTCGGCGCGGGCTCACTGTGGCCAACGCCTCGCATTGTCAGCAGGAGAGCGCTCTCGACCGGTAAGAGGAGCCTAATAGGGGTGGAGAACACAGACTTCGTGCTGTACGTGAGCGCGGTGGAAACGGAGAGGTGTCGGCGCGGGCTCACTGTGGCCTACGCCTCGCATTGTCAGCAGGAGAGCGCTCTCGACCGGTAAGAGGAGCCTAATAGGGGTGGAGAACACAGACTTCGTGCTGTACGTGAGTGCGGTGGAAACGGAGAGGTGTCGGCGCGGGCTCACTGTGGCCAACGCCTCGCATTGTCAGCAGGAGAGCGCTCTCGACCGGTAAGAGGAGCCTAATAGGGGTGGAGAACACAGACTTCGTGCTGTACGTGAGCGCGGTGGAAACGGAGAGGTGTCGGCGCGGGCTCACTGTGGCCTACGCCTCGCATTGTCAGCAGGAGAGCGCTCTCGACCGCTAAGAGGAGCCTAATAGGGGTGGAGAACACAGACTTCGTGCTGTACGTGAGCGCGGTGGAAACGGAGAGGTGTCGGCGCGGGCTCACTGTGGCCTACGCCTCGCATTGTCAGCAGGAGAGCGCTCTCGACCGCTAAGAGGAGCCTAATAGGGGTGGAGAACACAGACTTCGTGCTGTACGTGAGCGCGGTGGAAACGGAGAGGTGTCGGCGCGGGCTGACTGTGGCCTACGCCTCGCATTGTCAGCAGGAGAGCGCTCTCGACCGTCGGTCGAGCACTGTTTCCAGCCTAAGGCATTTTTTTTTCATGTGAATATTTAAGTAATTGTCAGCCCTTCTTTGCCTCAAAACACAGTGTTTCCTAGCTCAAGCACGTGTTATTTATTACCATCTAATTGTAAGCTCCTAGCCTATAAAAATATTGATTTTTAGCCTGAGTCTTCTGGTAGATGTCGCTGTACGCCTCCCTTAAGGCGTTGTATAAATGAAGGAAGGATTGACAAATTTCAAGCCGGATAGCAATCGCACCTATAGCTCAGTTGGCTAGAGCGACTGGCCGCGAGTGCCGGGAGGTCGCAGGTTCTAATCCTGCTCGGTGCCTAAGTTTTTCAATTTTTCCTTTATTTCTAAATTTGTAGTTTACGTTAGCAGCGTTACTGCTTAATACAAAAATTAATCCTAGCCTATAGTTATTATTATTGTATATACAACATGTTTTTTAAGAAATTATTCTATTCTATTCTATTATTTGCAGGCCAGTGGCCGGTCACGCCAACTTCTGTCCCGGTGAGCTGTCCACGAAGTACCGTGATCTGCCGAGCCTGCTGTCCACAGTGCAGCATGAGATGCTCCATGCGTTAGGATTTAGCGTCTCGCTGTTTGCTTTCTACAGGTAAATAAAATAGAAATAAAGATGATTCATTCAGTTGCTGACAGGTTGGTGTACAATTTTTAAGTATTCAAACATACCTGTGTCAAGACACACTGCTCTTCCATTAATAGTTAACAGTATGCACAGTGGCATCAAGGTATATTTAATATTAAAACTAAATTAAACTAAGTAAGAAGAAAGCATATTTGTGTCACACAATTTTTGTGTGTGTGTATGTATGTATTCATAATGAATGTACTATGCCTAGGTAAAAACTTGTAATGCCAATGCCCATTTTTGTATGTGTAACGTGTTTTACACTTAAAATATTTTCTTTAAGGTCAGCCGGGATTAAATGCGTCACGTCAATACGGGGAAACGCGGCTTTTAAAGAATTAACACAAAGATAACTTTATAATTATTTCGAACTTCGCAAATGAAATGTTTTATTCCGGAAGTCTCATATTGTAAACTTAGTCTAGCTAGGTACTTTGATAAATAAACCGCTATCAAAAACTAGTCCTTTAGGGTTATCATCGGTTTTCTAGATTTTTGACAAAAGCTTGCTTTTGGCGCTCGAGGTCCCAAACTTGGATTACCTATTCATTGGGCCAACATCATAAACAAGTCTGCGAAAATTCAGAATTACCGAATTTGACGCAAAATACCCCGTACTTTCAGGCGATAAAGTTTACAGGACCATTCGAAAGTACCGTTTCTGTTTTAAATCTACCTATTCACCGCCACAGTAGATTCTGTAAGTTGTACTTCACACGCCAAAGTCTTCGTAGCAAAAGACCGAAAATGAACCTTACTTGATACCTAGCACTAGCTTGCCTTTACATTGACTTGATCAACTAGATATGAAGTCATTGGCGTGTTGGGCATCTAATGTCCTGACTTTATATCAAGTCAATTGCGGTGAAAAGGTTAAAAGACGCTTTTGTCTCGATTGACCCTAATGTTTCGCGCGCAAAAATAAAACATGCTCTTTTATTTTTTACTCCAGAGACGATAACGGCGAGCCGCTAATGGAAAGACGACCTGACACCGGGAATCCCCCTCTAGATGAAGAGTAAGAAAGCGCATTGAATTCTAAATATACTTTATCTACACCCATATAGTAAATCCTCTTTAATAAGTTCAAAAACCGTAGATAAGACCCCGCTTTATAATATACTGTGCAGGAAGCTTCTCGCGGTTGCGCGCGACCCCTATAAGAACACCAAATATAATACTCTTACGAGATCACGTACAACCTTAACGACACGCGCGGGCCGGCCTGTCGAGGCAAACATGACGCACGTCGGCGAGACGTGCCCACACGAAACACATGAAAGAGGATTTAATATATGGATGAAGATAAAGTAGTGTATGCAACTGTACATAATTAGGCATTAAAACACGAGTGTGTTTTATGAAACGAGCCGAAGGCGAGTTTCATAATATGGTCACACGAGTTATGTACTACCAGTTGCATAAACTACTATTAGGTACTTACGTCCATATCATAACTTCCCTATATTCACACCTCGTATGTACCTACCACGGGGTTAAAAAAAAAACCGGCCAAGTGCGTGTCGGGCCACGCGCAAGGTAGGGTTCCGTAGTCGTCCACCCGTTACATTATATGGACTAAAAAGTTCGCAAACTTATATTTACTATGTTTTTGAAAGAATTAACAACATTATTTAAGGTACCAATGGAAATTGTACGAAAGTTTGCTTTTGCAAGGTACATTTCTGAAGTTCGACTATTACTCGTTAACTAGTAATGTCTGCTTAGCTGTGATAGTTTTCCTTTTAAATTCATCGTATATACTACTACCATGATTTTTTTCACATGCCTAGTAGCCACCGTTTAGCTGGCAGGGGGGGGGGGGGGGACACTTGACCATAGCAAAAATTATCACTTCAAAGCTTAATATCACGCTAACCAATTCTTTAATCAAAAAATGCTTTTAGAAAACTTATAATATTTTTAAAAGAGCTATCCAACGATACCCCACAAGATAGGGGAGGTACCCTAAAAAAATTTTTTTTTCAAGATTTTATTCTACCGTTTTGTCGGCGTCATTGATATGTATACTCATGCCAAATTACAGCTTTCTAGCACTAACGGTTACTGAGAAAAACGGGGGTCGGACGGACGGACGGACGGACGGACGGACGGACGGACGGACGGACGGACATGGCGAAACTATAAGGGTTCCTTGTTTACTACGGAACCCTAAAAATAACGGGTTGCACTCCGGAGTGCCGGCAGAAGTGAAAACCAAACACACACGCACATTCGTGAACTATTATAAGGGATGCGGAGATGGTGGTAGTGATAGTCACGAGTGGTTGTTGTATAATGAATGAATTTCTTTATTAAATATCTTCCTATCTTTATATACATTTTAGGTTGTGCTTATACAAGCAATACGCGTTATTGTTACAGTAAACTATTGTTACTGTTAAATACTAATAAATAGCCAATTGCTATATTACACCTCCCCCGAAAGTTCCCTTCACCCCCGGGGTGGCAGAAAAAAAAATAACGCATGTTACTTGCTTACAATTTGAAAAGAAACTTGGAGAACTGCTATAAGTATGAAGATTATATTAGTACTTAGTACTTATTTTATCAAAAGAAAAAAAATTGGTTCTCCTGTGTTAAGTCTTGTCTGTCTAGTTCTACTTTTTATCTTTCTCAATATTTATTTATTAGATTATTGTATTATCATTACGGTATTGGTATCGGTACATCTCATTAATAATCTAATGCCGTTGGAGTATTCAGCTCCTAATAAAATAAACGGGAATGGTTACCCAGGGCATGGTCACCCTACAAAAATACTCAACTGGCTACGCATCTTTGCGCACCTTCATCTCAACAACATACACGGGAATGGCTACCCAAGGGCATGGTCACCCTTAAACAATATCGGCATATCAGGCCTATACCTCTTCGGCTGCCTGTACTTAGAGTCACTAATACATTAAGACATAAGTCTCCAAGAACTTTCACGAAGGATTACGGTTGATCTCGTCATGATCAAGTTAAAGGACATGTGCTCTAACTAAACTTCCTTTCGACTCAACTACTTATTTACCGTACCGTACGTAAGTACTGAAAAAATATTAAATTATTGTAACTAAATAAATTTCTGGTCTTAATAAATCTTAATCTTCCTGCAGAGAAGAAAAGATAACTGCAAATAATCGATTAAACTCTCACTAAATTATCAGGTGATCAGTCTAATAATCAGTTAAAGTATAATTGTTAACTCTATTGATGTAAAATTTCCTAAGTTTGAGTATCAAATTTCATTTACTTGAATAGTAAAGTTACTTTAAATCGGTGTACACGCGCGACCTAGTAATAGTTTTTTGCTGACGCGTTTAGCGCGCTGACCCCGGATGGCACGCGCTACTCGTATTGTATTGCGAAATATAAAATTATGTAGGCTAACTTTATTAAATACTTAGTGACACTAGATTTATTAAATTTTTTATGATTTTAGACATATTTAACTATTATGAAACACGAAAATGGAATGCAGAATTTTCAGCGGCAACCTTTTCATATGAATTAATCTTAAAAGAGACAAATTACTTTAAAAATATACGAATTACAGTAAAATTATTTAAAAAATACGTCACTACGTGACCTGTCGGCGTCCTGATGTCCTGGATGCTGTGGTGGCGGCAACTCGTCCGTGGTTCTCCATCGTGACGGCTGCGTCGGCTGCTGTTGAATCCGGGCTGGGATAACCCTGGACTCCCTCGAACATGGGCCGGGATAACCCTGGACACCTCTTGATTTGCGAGCCGGGAAACCCTGGACAACGCTCTTCTATGTTCTTTCTCGATTTCTGCTTTCTTCACGTTCTTCAAAAATAAAGTTAATCCTTCTTTAACAATTTCTTCATTCTTCGTAAAAAATCTTCTTTAACTATTTAATTCTTCTTTCTTCCCAAACGAAGTTAATGTTGAATCTTCTTTTTTCTTTTGCGCTTCATTTTTCTTGATAGATTTATTTAATTCGTTGTTGATCTGGCTGCGTTCTAGAAGCTCCTTTGTGGTTCCTATGGCAGGATCGCCATGAACTGTTATGAGGTATCAGGGGATGGTGGTAGTGATAGTCACGAGTGGTTGTTGTATAATGAATGAATTTCTTTATTAAATATCTTCCTATCTTTATATACATTTTAGGTTGTGCTTATACAAGCAATACGCGTTATTGTTACAGTAAACTATTGTTACTGTTAAATACTAATAAATAGCCAATTGCTATATTACATTCGCGCAAGTGCCCTGCGCCGCCTAAACGAAACAGCAGGCGCAGGCATACATCATAGTTTTTTGACAGATCTCGAGTGAGAAGTCGAGCGTTCGACACTCAAAAATCGGTCCCCTGTAGCGCTTTTTCTCTCTTCGTTATTTTTTTAATTTAGGTGTTTTAATAGGATTTTAACCATAAGGCATATTTTTAGCCTTGTTTCTTTTGGCGTAATAATTAATTTTGAGTCAACAACGAGGGCCATCTTTAACCAATTTGAGGCCCTGGGCACATTGGGATAATGGGGCCCCTGTGGCCTTGATACAGCACCTTGATCTAGCAACTAGGGAGGGGGGGGGGGGCCTATCGGGCACATGCCCAGAGTGCCCTGTAGAAAAGACGGCCCTGTCAACAACCCTCGACTTTTGCAGATTGCAGATCCACAAGTGGTCGGACCGCGTCGTCAAAAACATCACGAGGAAGAAATGGATGATCAGAGGAGGCTACATCGAGCGGACATTCCATATGATCGTGACGCCGCGAGTGGTCAAAGAGGTCAGTTTTTACGGAGGCAGGGGGGTCTCACTCCGTCAGTTTGCCGCGTCGCTGCTAGTACATCCGTAGGTGGTAGGTGGGTACCATTCGGTGGCTACTAGAGGGTCGCATCGTCGCGACATTCGCTTGGTGTGATCAAACTTTGTTATTTACCTATTATAATTTGGGGTTGTAAATTGGGGATTTATTAAAGTTGTAAAGTGGGGTTTCTGTACGTGGTACTATTATTTAAGCATGATTCACGCTAGACCGTTCCGTGTCCGAACCGGCCCGTTCTAGTACAAGAAATCGACGGCCGCCGCGCGTCCTGTATTAGAAAACGGGCCGGCCCGGACACGGAACGGTCTACTGTGAATCATCCTTTATTCTGTGGCGGAGTTTTGTTTCGCAGACAGAAGTTTTCGTGAAAAATCAGTCACCAGTCATGTGAAAATCACATGCAATGAGTAAGGGTGTCCCCTTATTTTGCAGAAAATTGTTTCATACAATATATTGTTTCGCAGGATTTTCATTTCATAGACTCTCATGCGAGTTTAACTAAGTACATTGCGCGGTTTTATAAAGCGTTTGAACTCGTTATGTCTCGGTGACCCGCGGTGTAATGAAACTCGCATACGAGTTGCGTACGTGTGTATAGTGCGCGCCGTCCATGAAGGCGCGCCCCTCCACAGCCCGCGCCGTACAACTGCGCACAGATTAGTATGCGATTCGCTGTGGAGGGGCGCGTCGTTGTAGATGGCGCGCACTATAAATAAGGCTTTGGTCATATCTTTATCAGCTGATTACATGTGCAGGTCCGAGAGCACTTTAACTGCTCGACCCTGGAGGGCGCGGAGTTGGAAGACCAGGGCGGTGACGGCACCGCGCTGACGCACTGGGAGAAACGACTCTTCGAGGTTAGTACGATGATTCCGACTGTTAAGACAATTGTTTAGTGGCCTACAAAGCTGGGGGCCGATTTTAGAGTGGCGAACGCTCGACTTTTCACTCGAGATCTGTCAAAAAACTATGAGGATTTGACAGATGTCGAGTGAAAAGTCGAGCGTTCGACACTGCTATTCAAAAAAAGAGTCATTGTGGCCCCCGAATGAGAGACGAAAGTCGTACTTTTCTTCCCTCGTTTGAGGGCAACAAGGACTCTTTTCTTCATGTGTGAAAGCAGTATGTACCGCTCGGTAGCAAATTTATTTGTAAGACATTTCATGTTTTTAGCAGCGGGCCTCATAGGCGGTATGAAAAGCAGTATAAGTCACAAGGTAGCAAAATTATTTACGTCTTGAGCGTGTAAACTTGAATCCCTCGCTACGCTCAAGATTGAAAGATTCTACAATTCTAGAGTCTTTTGCTACACTCGGGATTCAATAAAGTTAAACCCTCGCCGTAAAGGTATCATTTTGCTCCCTTGAGACACAGGGCATGTTCCGAATCACGCTCACAGCGCTCAAAGCGCGCTTACGATTGGACCGATTCACGCTCATAGCGCTTACATGGGATGTCGTGATGTCACTGATGATGTCATGGACGGCGCTCACGGTGCTCACACTCCCAGGCGTAAGCACCTTGAGCCAAACGTCAACTTGACGTTTGATATATGAACATGACAGTAAACACGGGCTATGTGCGTGAATCGGTCCGATCGTGAGCGCGCTCAAGCGAATACCGGTCCGAAACAAAACACTACTCACGCGGCCTTGAGCGCGCTATGTGATTTGGACCGGCCGTCAGCACTGTAAGCGCTGCGAGCATTTTTAGCGTGATTCGGAACACGGCTACAATCTACTATTCCTTCCAGAACGAGGCCATGACAGGCACACACACCCAGAACTCAGTGTTCAGCCGCATCACCTTCGCCCTGATGGAAGACACGGGCTGGTACCGCGCGGAGTACTCCAGGGCTGCGCCGCTGGACTGGGGCAGGGGGCTCGGGTGCTCCTTCGCCACCAAGTCCTGCAAGCAGTGGCTGAACTCACAAAGGTTGAGGTACAACCCTAATAAGATAGCACTTGATGCAGTCATTTAGATTCACCGCCACAGTACGGCGACTTCCTGACTTGGCGGGGCGGGATCGATATGTGACATTTTCTTCACTGACGTTAACTTACTGACGTCGCAAAGATTCCCACTTGACGGAATACTGTCAGTATTACATTTGCGCAGCAGTAATATTACGCGCAGAAGCGGGCCAGTACTGATTTAAATGTAGGGGCGCAGTAAAAAGCACCTAGTACCACAAAATAAAAAATATACAGAAGGTCCGTTCCCGCCGTTCTTGAAAATACATACCTAAACTTGCCCGACTCACAGGGTTGCTTCTGTATTGATTCTGAATTTTAAAAAGGAGCAGGTATATTAAAAATTCTTCAACATGACATTTAAATATGAACCAGCGTATCTTGGTAAAAAACCGGCCAAGTGCGAGTCGGACTTCGCACATTTAGGGTTCCGAATCAACCTCAAAAATATGATTTATCAATATATTAGTATTTTTTGTTAAAATAATACTTAATATTGAACATTGTCACCAAATTTCAAGTTCATAGGTCTATGAGAAGTCTAAAAATTCTTCGGAACAAATTTTGTGACAGACGACGGACGGACGGACGGACGTCTGGGCGACACCAATAGGGTTCTGTTTTGACCCTTCGGGTACGGAACCCTAATAAATTGATGCGTGACCCGCTGCGAGTTGTGACTTGTGACGGGCGGCGGTCGAGAGCGCCAACAAAGAATATACCTAATTAATTAGGTGCCTACTTAACTAAACCATAGTACTTAAATACTGGCGTTTTACCAGCGAACGATAAGATGAATGTGTAATGGTTGATTGTCGTTATCAAAGCGGCTAGTTTCAAAAAGTTACCTACCTACCTAGGTATTGTAACTACCAAAATGAGAAAACCGTTTTATTTACCTTTCAATATCGTTTGAAATTTTTAAGAAAGTGTAGGCACAGTTTGATAGATACGTAAGGTGGGACAAGTGAAACCACTGCTTGCTGTTAGCGTACTGACGTGTAATCATAGGTCAACATGGCTGGTGGTGTGCGTGAGCACACATATACAACATTCCTCCCCTTAGCCTAGATACACGTCTGACTAAAACTAAGTAACTATTTACTTATTACTAAACACACGATATACAATTAAAAGAACAGTTTGTAGTTAACCTTGGGTCGATTGCGCTTAGACCGAGGTGCGGTAGATGTGGGGCTGCTATGGGTCTCACCAGCACGCTCTCGAGCCAAAGCTGTGTCCGATTCCGCGGCTGGGCCTGGTAAGGCCTCCTGGAATTCTTCGTCTTCCGATTGGCCTTCAGTTTGTGCAATATTCGAGTCCTGTGGTTCCGCTGTCGGGTTGGTGCCTGAGGGCCCCGATGCCGCAGGCTCCAGCTCTGGCATAGGCATGCTCTCTTCTCTTCCCTCCCCCGTGGTAAGCGGCGGTTCCTCAGTCGGCTCTTGAGCACGGTCCAATGATGACTCATCACCGCGGGCTACGTCATCTGTATCCCAATGATTAAGACGAGCGCAATCGTACCCTTTATCTATCACTATTTGGTTTTTATGTTTTTTGAATGTTTTGGAGGTAATAGTGTCTCTCACAATATAAACAACTTTGCCAATTTTTTTTACTATTGTGCCTCTGCACCACATATATTTATTATTTTGTGTGTAAGTTTTAAACAAAACTAAGTCTCCTTGTGAGAAACATTGGGTGTTACGGCCCCCGGATGCTTTACTCTGCAAAGACTGATTGTGACGTACCGTGTCAGCGAGCGTCGGGGATGAGGGCGACGGTGGTCTTGGGTTTATTAAATCTAACCGCGTCCTCAACTTGCGGCCGTAAACTAGCTCGGCAGGCGAAACTCCCGTTGTGGTGTGTACAGAATTCCTGTAGTCAAACAAATATTTTAAAAGATTTTTACACGAATTCTGTACTCCATTACCGCTTAGTAAGCAGGTTTTAATGCCTTTTTTAATTATTTTGACGTATGATTCCGCCTGTCCGTTACTAGCCGGGCTATAAGCCGGCGATGTGACATGCCAAATACCGTTCAGTTTACAAAACGCCTGAAACTCGCGTGACGTATAGGACGCACCATTGTCACTCACCAATGTGTGTGGAATTCCGAATCTCGACATATATTCACATAGTTTCGATATTGTTGCAGTAGTTGTAATCGAATTTTTCATATTATATACTTCTACCCATTTCGTATATGCATCGACCACAACTAGATATGTGCATCCATTTATCGGGCCTAGGAAATCACAATGCACCCTATAAAATGCAGACGGCGGGTACTTCCACTGCGCGAGCGGCGCGCACGCAGGGGTGGGGCGCTGCTGGATGCACACCGCGCATCAACTTATCATTTTTTCCAGCGCTGCATCCACTCCCGGGAACCAAAACCTAGACCGTACCTCAGCTTTCGTTTTCACTATCCCTAAATGTGACCGATGTAATTCCTTTAACACATTTTTTTGCAGTTTTTCTGGAATCACAACTTTGTGGCCTCTCATTACGCAACCGTTTTCATAAGAAAGCTGCAGTCGACATAAATGATACGGTTTTAAGGATATATCAGATACTTTTTTCGGCCAGCCGTTCAAAATGAAAGAAATTACTCTTTGCAACACGGCATCTTTCCCCGTCTGCTCGCGCAACTCGGTCAAGGTCACGGGCAAATCACCGTCCATAACAAAATTAATATACGAGGCGCGATCGGGTATGTCTAGGCCGGTGTCGGCGCATCCCGCCGCCGCCCCCCGCGCGCCCGCCGGCTCGGGCAGGCTGGCGCGAGATAAGAAATCCGCACTGTTATCAGCGCTCCGTATGTACTCAATGTTATAGTTATAACCACATAAGAACATAGCATAACGTTGGAGTCTATTTGCTGACACTTCCGGTATGCCACGGTAAGGTCCAAATATAGACAATAGGGGTTTATGATCCGTGCGGAGCGTGAACGGCACCGACCTGCCATATAAGTACTGGTGGTACCTCCTTACTCCGAAAATAATAGCAGTCGCTTCTTTTTGAATTTGTGAGTACCGTTTTTCAGCAGCGTTAAGAGTACGCGACGCGAACGATATCGGTCGCTCGGAACCGTCCTCTTCTACTTGCGATAAAATCGCTCCTAAACCAGCAGGGCCAGCGTCTACCGTAAGGACCAAGTTCGCAGCTGGGTTGAAATGTGCTAACACTTGCTCCGACGCCAGACACTTTTTAATGGTTACGAAAGCTTTGTCGTGTTCCTGTGTCCAGCACCATTTGGCTCCTTTCTTTAATAAGTTATATAATGGACTTAGGATAGTAGATGCATTAGGCACAAAACTCCTATAATAATTCACTAATCCTAAGAATGATTGAAGCTGGCTTGCATTCGCCGGTAGGGGCGCATCCACCATAGCTTTGACTTTAAGGGGTGATTTATTTAACCCATTTTTATTTATCACGTAACCTAAATAGTTAACCTCGTCTTTAAAGAACTCGCATTTCTCTTTTTGTAAAGTGAGGCCTGCGTCTTGTAACCTCCGCAACACCTCCTCGAGCCTGTGTAAATGCTGTTCGGTGTTCTCGCCGGTGACGAGCACGTCATCGAGCAGACACAGCGTGCCCGGCACGCCCGCCAGCACGCCCTCCATGGCACGCTGGAACACGGCTGGTGCAGAACATAATCCAAAAACCATACGCGTATACTTAAAAACCCCCCGATGTGTATTTATGCAAGTTAAATCTTGCGACTGTTCGTCTAGCTCAAACTGGTTGTACGCGTTTGACAAATCTAATTTCGTAAACTTTTGGCCACCGTGCAACTTAGCAAAGAGTTCGTTTACCGTTGGTAATGGATACTGGTCGACGACCAGCTGTTTATTTATGCCCGTCGAATAGTCAGCACAAATCCTTATCGCTCCATTACGCTTTAACACAGGTACAATCGGTGACGCATACTGCGAGTGATCGACCGGTTTTAAAACACCTAATGATAACAAACGATCTATCTCCTTGTCAATTTTGTCCTTTAAAGCAAATGCTATAGGCCGCGCGCGAATATAAACTGGCTTCGCGTTTTCTTTTAATTGCAAATGAACCTTATGTTTATTGAACCGTCCCAATTCATCGGAAAATACCGATGTGTACGAAGCTGCCAACTTTCGTATAGTTTTATTAATCTCATCTACTTGTTCACAGTAACGTACTGGTAACAATTCCAACTTAAACATCGAAATAAAATCACGGCCTAGGATTTTCGCGGCTGCATTCCGCACAATGTAAACATTAAGCGAGTGCGTTTGATTCGCGTATGTGGCGGGTAGGCGTGCTACTCCCAGACATGGAATCTTATCGCCAGTATATGAAAACAATTGTTTTTTGGTTAGCGACAATGGTGCGTTACTGAAATGTTTTTTATAAATATGTTCAGGGATTGCTGTGACGGCTGAACCGCTATCAATTTCGAATTCAAGGTCAACCCCTAACACTGAAACGGTTTCGAGCATCGGTTCGCCTCTTACTGAACGAATATTGAAACACTCACCATCGTCATCTTCCCCCTCATCCACGGTGCTCGCTTCCATGAAGTTCACATTCTTACACATACGTTTTAAATGACCCGCGACTTTGCACTTTTTACATTTAGATTTCGCGAAACGACACTGCGATGTTTTGTGATTATAGTAACCACATACTTGACACTGCACTTTGTTACCGTGATCGCTGCTTGTCCCGGCCGCACTACCTCGCTCTCGCGCTTCCGATATCTTAAACAGCTGCTCGTTATGTACCTGCACGGTTTGCGCGGCGGCCGCCCCGGCGCGCGCGCAGTGTACACTCTCCGCCAACTCCACTGCCTTGGCTAAAGTCAGGTCTGAAAGATCCTGTGCGAAAAGTTTATCCTTCTCCGGGCCTGATAACATCCCCATGACGAATCTGTCTCGGAGAGCTTCCGCCACACTGGTAAACCCACAATGCGCCGTTAGCCCGCGCAGGCGCGCTGCCCACTGAGCGAACGTTTCCCCTGACTGCTGCGTAGCCGAGTAGAATTTGTAACGCTCGGCAAATCCACAACGCTTCGGAGTGAAGTGATCGTCCAGCAACTTGACGATGTCTTCGTAGGGCACGTCCGGAAGCTTCTTTGGCAGCGCGAGATCCGCTGCAAGCTTGTATGTGCCCTCGCTGAGTGCGCTAAGTAGGATCGCTCGTCGCTTTATACCCCCGGCATCTATAGTCCCGGTAATATCATTTGCGATGAACCACTGCGATATTCGAGCCTTATACGTGTCCCAAGACTGAATAGTGTGGTCAAACGCAGACAAAAAGCCGAAATTTGCACCAGACATTTCCGTTATTTTTATATTTCTGGAATGTGGGTAGACGTCGCCACTGATAGATACGTAAGGTGGGACAAGTGAAACCACTGCTTGCTGTTAGCGTACTGACGTGTAATCATAGGTCAACATGGCTGGTGGTGTGCGTGAGCACACATATACAACACAGTTTTTTGTTGTACGAGTATTTAAGTGTATTTAAACAATAAAATACATTCCAACTGTAATAATATCGGTTATTCATTTTGACGTACGTGACACAAAGTACCTACGTAGCGGCGGGGACGTCAAGTGATCAACGCGCGCACAACTAGCACTCGCGACGCGACAGTGACAGTCGCGACTAAGCTCGTCTGAAATCAACCAAGAATGCCTGTAAATGTTACGTCTGTGTGCGTGCGGCGAAAATGGCACTTTGTACTGAGCGGACTCTCTGCTCCGGCGCGCGCCGCCGCTATTTACTTTGTGCTAGTACTGAGTTGACTGACAGTTGACACTGACATTTGACAGTTTTCTCATATCGATATCGTACCGCCTCCACACCGACAAATCAGGAAGGTAAATTACTTTCGATAGGTTTTTGCATTTGTAGTTGTGTACGGATAAAATTTAAATGTGTGTAAATATTTTTTTAAGTTTTTGTAAATTTAAATTTAGTAACCTTGTACATATACAAATACTACAATAAATACAAAAACGTCTAGAACTTAATTTACCTGTAGATTCTTTAAGTTATGCCTCACACGCCAGTCTTAATAAATGCTTTCTGCTGTCTAACTTTAAATCTAACACTGTCTCTCTTTTCCAAGCAATACCACGGATAATACAACTGAGTAAGTCTATGAATCTGCAATGCATGGAATAATCATGTTTATGTTACACCTGGCGATAATGTGGCAATTACCCCACGCTTCGCGCTCGGAAAATCACACTTCCTTGCCAGGGGGTGATATTAAGTGCCAGTTGCACCAACGTACGAACACAGACCGGTCATCGTCAAATATGGCGCCGGCAGCTGTCATCCCATAGAAACTTGTCAAACTTTCCATACAATCAGATTTGACGAACACCGCTTACGATTACAGACGGTTTGGTGCAACCCAGCCTAAATGTTGTACTTACCACGGGCGATAATAAAGAAAGCCTCAGATCGCATATTTACCGCCTACCTATCAAATACCTGCGATCTGAGGCATTCATTATTACGGCTCTTGGTACCTAAGTAATGTTCTATTATGTATTAATTAACAGTCTATACAATAGCAAAAATAAGTTGATGCAAAGAAGTGTGGTGATTTTCGAATATTTTCACGAATTTTATTTATTTGTAATGCAAGAACTGTTGTTTTTATATTTACGGGTGCCATCTACCGTAGGTATTAGTCCAACTAAGTATTTCACTTTTTTTAAATGCTATGGCCTGGATCCTGGATGCAAGTTCTTTAAGCCTTTAACTTTCTATTTCAGAACACATTTTTTCGTAAATGGGCATTTTCACTTTAAACTGTACTATTGATTCAAATAAAGAAAAAAATGTCCTTGATTTTCCATACAAATTTTCTGTGTCAGTTTTGTGACGAGCCATATAAACTGTATGAAAAAAGCGTCACAAAACTGACTTTTTTGGTGGGAATGAATAGTACTCGTGATTCTGAGTCAGAATAACCAAAATCACCGAGTTCCGACAAAAAAAGTAGGGGGTACACTTAGTGAAAATGCCCAAATACCCTATTTTTTGTATTTTCTTCCATTGCACGCTTTTTATACTTTATCGGGGACGTCCCCGGCGCGGAAAACTCTATGTTTTCATACATTAATAGACCATAAGCTTAGTCTATAGACTTAACACTAATTATGAATGAATGCATAGAGTTATACCGTGCCGTGAATGTCCACGGTAAAGTATAAAAGCTACCATTGTACTGAATTTTAAATCCGTATTCATTTTTACAAGCATCAATGGGAAGGAAGTTGTGGAGTAAGTTGGACTTGCATATGCATATCACCATATTTAAATGTATGTTTCAAGTATGTATGTAGGTATGTATATATCACACCTGGCCATAAAGTTGCAATTACGGCACGCTCCGCGCGCGGAATATCAGGGTATATCCTATTTCCTGGCCAGGGGGTGATATAAAATTTTGTAGCTACTTACCACAAGCGGTAACAAACAAAGCCTCAGATCGCATATTTATAGCCCTTGCCTTCGGCTCGGGCGTCAAATACCTGCGATCTGAAACATTCTTTGTTTTACCGCCCTTGGTAAGTAATGTACAGTATCAGTTGCAGAGAAAAGGTACCCCCCCTGACTAGAAATTTGTATGCACGGGTTTCTCTGCAGCTGACCGTACTATTCCTTTGGTATAAGGTATAGTACGTAAGGTAAGTTAGGTGGGCCATTTTACGGAAAGTTGTACACTCGACTTTTTTTTTAATTTGGATAAAATTGGGTTTTTTTTACTCAGAATCGAAAGCACTTTCGAATGATATAGGGGAAAAAAAGTGTCCCAAATTTTTTTTTATTCCTTTCCGTTACCGTTTTCATACTAAGTTTGTAATCTTGTATGGTGGTAACGGAATGGAAAAACTGAAAATTGTATGAAAAATTTGGGACACTTTTTTTCTCCTATTAGGTTCGAAAGTGCTTTCGATTCTGAGTAGAAAAAACCCAATTTTAGCCAAATTTAAAAAAAAAGTCGAGTGTACAACTTTCCGTAAAATGGCCCAGGTAACCAAGCCTAGCGTTTTATTATTTTCTGTAGGTATGCAAAACATGATTTTACACCATATATAGATTACTACGTGAAACTAGGGCCAAGACCCTACTACGTGTGGTCACAAATGGGGAGTACCTAGGGTAAATTAAAAAAAAATTGGTCACACGTAGTATGAGTACGTTCCTTAAAGATTTAACGTAGGTAGTTACTAGTTTTACATGTACTTTTTTCCACTAAGGTCACAATTCATAAAATTGTATTAGAATAGAATAAAATTGTTTATTCCGTGTCACATTGGATTTTACACCTCACGTGTTAAGATATTAGTTATTTATATAACTTTCTCTTTTCAGACGAAAGAACCCGGCGCCATTTTGTGACCGCATCAAAGGCGATCCGCTCCGGACGGAGTGCTCGGCGCGCCGGTCGGCAGTCGTGCTCTGTAATCTGGTCCGGCACGACACCATACTGCCGATGCAATATCAGGTATGATGATGATGATTATGATGGAGCGCTCGTGGCCCAGCGGCGCCTGGGTACCGCTTGCGGTATCTAAGGTTAAGCAAGTGGGCAGCGGTCAGGACTTGGATGGGTAACCGCTTTGAGTGGTTACTAACTGAGCGCTCCCGTGCTTTGGAAGGCACGTTAAGCCCCACACGCACGTTGATCCCAGTTGCTGTCTATGGCAGCAGTCGTTAAGCCAAGTTGGAGGCCTTCGGGCGGTTTGAGAACTTCTAACAGTCAAGTTGCCCACTCACTTGACAAAGTCTAATCCCAATAAGGTCTAGTTTCCCCTCGGGGTTGGAAGGTCAGATGGCAGTCGCTTTCGTAAAAACTAGTGCCTACCACAAATCTTGGGGTTAGGTAGTGGACCCCAGGCATCCTTCAGGATGCAACTGTACTGGGATAACACTAGGAGGATGATGATTATGCTGTGTTCTAGTTTCCCTCATTAGGACATACTCATGCCCGATACCCGATAGGGTAGGCAGACACCAAAGAACGCCAAGTCAAGTATGTACTACGGTCCTTAATACATACGTATTTTGCTTCAACCACATCCATACATCTCCTCAATACAAGTCCATTAGGACATAGGGCTCGCAGAAGAGTTCTCCATTTGTTGCGGTCCAATACCAGGAAAAGTTATATGAAATCACCCAGGACCGGATATTTCCGGGCTCATTACAAAAAATATTATTATTTAATTATTCGGAGAACCAAAAGCTAATAAGAATAACTTTACAATAATTTTTGACATATGATACAAAGAGTCAAAATATTACAGCTCTCTATAGATATCCAAAGTTTACATGTCACCGAATTGACGTAAACTAGGTAATAAAGTCCATTAAGTGCAGTATTTTTTGACATAAAACGTCAATTAATAAATAATATAATTGATGGATGCTTGCCAGTGTTCGGAAATCGTTGTAAACAGCTAATTGTCTCTTTCCAAAGCCCGACGTGCAATATATATTGCCGGGTAATGTACATATATACCATATTATACATATATCCCACAAAATTTCTTCTTGGAACTTTGTCTTTCGATTTTTTGGAGGTGCGGCGCAATTGCAGCTTACTCAATTTTGTTTGCCGTGTTTTACGGGGAGAGTCAGATTGTCTAGAACTGGTTAGACAATTAGTGAGATTACACGTCCCAGAAGTCCCACGAATGGCTCTTAGACCTCGTACGCGCCCGCTTTTAGCAGTGCCTCCGGCTCGCACTGTGTCGCACAGGAACTCGCCGCACCTCCGTGCTCTGACGCTGCTGAATGCCCTCTTGGTATCAACACCCGACTGTGATTTGCTTGCGTGGCGATGGATGGCTGTGTGTAGGGAGTGTCTGAAGTTCTGTGAGATGAAGGATGATAGGCCTTCCAGTGTACCTATATGTAGTTGATTATTGTTATTAGTATTGTTTTGTTTCTGTAATATTTCGTTTCACAGTGTATTAGATTAAGTACCTAAATCTGTAATGCTGCGTAATATATTTAATTAAATAAATAAATAAAATATTATTTATTTCGAATATATTATTTGTTGTAGCACTTCGATACTTTACCAAACGTGGCGCCCGGCGAAGAGGCCCACTACGGCGGGTCCGTGTCGCTCGCAGACTACTGCCCCTACCTGCAGGAGTTCACCTGGCGGCACAAGAGCGTGCTCATACGGGGCAGTCGCTGCGAGTACACCGACAACACGCCCAGTACGTCGATGACTATTATAGTGACACTGTTGACAACACTTACGACTGTTGACAATGCTAAGTTTTTGACAACACTAACTATTTGACAACCCTAACTATTTTGACAATTCTAACTATTTAGACAACCCTAACTATTTGACAACCTTAACTATTTTGACAACCCTAACTATTTGACAATTATGACTATTTTGTCAACCCCCCGGCCTGCCCTGGGCTGTCTGGGGGTTTCTCGACGACATCAAACCACTGCATCAAACTGATTGCATAACTTTTTTATTTAGTCTACAAGTAGGTATGTATGTAAGCACTTTATTGTACACAATAACAAGTTAAAACACGTACATGTTACAAAAGATTGAAGTACAAACGCGAACTTTATCCCCCTAATGGGTCTCTTCCAGCTAACCTTTGAACTAGTATTTATTAAACATTTATTTATATATTTATTTATTTATGTGTGTGTCATTCGTTAAATATCTCTGGAACTGGTTATGATATACACTCACACACACACACACACACACACACACACACACACACACACACACACACACAGAGAGAGAGAGAGAGAGAGAGAGAGACAGAAACAACAACAGAAACAGCAGCAGCACAAACAGTTTAGTAACAGAAAGAGTCTCACCATAGGGGTACACTATACCCCTTGTACCTTTTTGTTACGGAGCCTCAAAAACCTAAACTCAATACCGATGATGAAATAGTGCATTACTTATCAAGGCCGGTAAATAATGCCTCAGTTCGCAGGTATTTGACGCCCGAGCCGAAGGCAAGGGCGATAAATTTATGACCCGAGGCTTTCTTTACTACCGTCCGTGGTTTTTTGTCTCCACCTGACCAGAAAGTGGGATTTTCCGCGCGCGCAGCGTGCGGTAATTGCCCCTTTATGGCCAGGTGTTTACATAAACAATATTGTTACAGAAAGTGATGTGAACTTCGCGTTGGAGAACTATGGCGCGCACTCCAAATGTTTCGACCATAGCGATCGCGTCTGGGAGCAGAAGTCATGTCGGCAGGTCGGTACCACAGAATAGTATAATAGTGCTACATACAGAACGGCCACTAACCCCCCGCACCGAGGTCAGTTACCTCGTCGCTGAGAGACCCGCCTGGTGTCGATCGGGTGCCGTCGCGCCTCGCGATTCGTCCGCGCCACGCGCTACGCACCCGCGCACACAATTGACGCGTGTACCGACAGCGCACGCACACATACTTACCCACAGCGCTTACGTTCCTTCGCGTGTCACAGGTGTGTCGGTACTTAAACACTTGACAAAGAATTCAATCTTCATTGACCCTAGAATGACAAGGTTGTCTAACTTTTCATGTATTTTTAGGGTTCCGTACCCAAAGGGTAAAACGGGACCCTATTACTAAGACTCCGCTGTCCGTCCGTCCGTGTGTCTGTCTGTCCGTCTGTCACCAGGCTGTATCCCATGAACCGTGATAGTTAGACAGTTGAAATTTTAACAGATGATATATTTCTGTTGCCGCTACTCGTATAACAACAAATACTAAAAAACAGAATAAAACAAATATTTAGGGGGGCTCCCTGCGCGAGTCCGGCTCGCAGTTGGCCGGTTTTTATTATTATCCAGGGGGGCTAGCATAACATGCATCTCGTCTCTACTCGCGCGCAAGATAGGCTACCTGTCACTGTCTGATTAATGCTGTCAAAAAGTGACAGGTAACTTATCTCGCGCGCGAGTAGATTCGGAATGCATGTTGTGCTAGAGGGGCTGGAATTGGAGACTACATCTTTGCCCTCTTTTTACACGACTGCCCAAAAAAAAGGAGTGTAATGTTTTTATTCTCTGTATTATAGGCAATCGGTTACACGGTAACTATTACTCATAATACTGGTGTGTCAATATTATCGTGATATTCAAAAAATGGTTTTAGTTTAATAATCTTCAATACCCACGTGATACGTATTACGATATGAGTGTATCGCGTAATGATCACAGAGTGGAGCACCGTGGATTTGGAGACACTATATATTTCTTGCCCAGGGGGGCTACCGCGAACCACAAACGAAGTTTTCTCTCTCTGTCGCGCTTACGTACAGACTTGCAAGTGCGACAGAGAGGGAAAACTTCGTTTGTAGTTCGCGGTAGCCCCCCAGTTAGTCTGTTGTTCATTACTATACCTAGTCATGTCAAAATGCCATATCGTATTAATTGTTGTATGGCTTATAAAAGAAACGTTAAGGTCTACTTATGGTACATAACTGGGCCAATTTTTTTGGCGTTGTAGTTTTTTTTTTTCTTAGAATTGCATGAAAATTGGTAGGTTGGAAGAGCTCCTGATTCTGAACAATATGTGCACGATTTCCTACACTGTCCCACATTTTTTTCCATTGAGTGACAAAACGTATGGGATTTTCGTAACTCAGTGGAAAAAATGTATGGGGAAAAAATTTTTTTTCGACGCCATGTTGTCATATTTTTTTTACTTGTACAGAATCAGGAGCTCTTCCAACCTACCAATTTTCATGCAATTCTAAGAAATAAAAAAAAAACTACAGCGCCAAAAAAATTGGCCCAACTAATAAACATTCGTTTTTTATGTAGATAAGAGAGTGGCAGCACTGGGGCTCGGGCTGCTATAAATATAAGTGTGAGAGCGGCCGGCTACATATCGTGGTAAGTATAATCAGGTTCGTAATCATACATTTACCCAGCTCGATGCCAAATTTCAACTTGCTAGGTCACCTGGAAGTGGGTTAGGTTTTTGATTATTCTCCCATCCAATATCCATCCTAGTCTGAAAAAAATCTTAATAACCGATTGAGCTATATTCATGAAATTTGGGAATCTGGTTAGCCTTGAGGATCTTAATAAACGTACCAAAGGAGGAGGGGCAGTTTTGTATGGACACTGGCCTAAAAACCAATAATGTCAAGCCATATGTCATTCGAAAGGTTTTTCATATTCTACAACTTTTTGTATGGCGGGAAATTTTAAATCGCTGTGTGAAAAAAACCTTCATAGTCAAGAAAACCTTCATAGTATAAACTGATATATAGGAACTTAGTATCAAAAAAGTTGCATAGTAACTTTTTCACACAAAGATTTGGGATTACCTGCCATAGTAAAAGTTTTAGAACTTAGAATAAGGTATCCAGTGACATATCGCTTGTCCTTATTGGTCAATAGGCCAATCTGCCCACCCTCCTTTCATATGTGTCCGTTCAATAGATTTTGAGTTACGTAGGGGTCAAAAGTGCCACCAAATGGTTAGTGTAGTGTAATATAACACACGGCCGCTGCGTCGCCAGTTCTTGTTTTTTTTGAACTTGGTTTGACACGCTGCCGCGTGTCTAGATCTAGGGCACTGTTTTGGAGGGCACTGATCTTTCTAACATTAGACATAGTATATAGGTACAAGTAGTTATAGATGCGCCACCGAGCGGACGGGGGTATGAGAAAGAATATTCGTATAAAATTTGAATTACGCAATTTTTGCATTTCGAATCGAATGTCTTGCTTATGGAAGACTAGCTTTCGCCAGCGACTTCGTCCGCGTAAAGTGGATGATTTTCGGGATAAAAAGTATCCTGTATGCTAATCCAGGCGATAATCTCGTTGTATACCAAGTTTCATCATGATCGGTTCAGCCGTTTAGGCGTGATTGAGTCACAATCACAAACACTAACTTTCGCATTTATAATATTAGTAGGATGTGCCTGTGCCTATAACCTGACCATGAAAAAATGCTCGTTCGGTGATAGAGGTGTGCAATAATAGTACATTACTGCAGAGGCCGCGAAATAGGGGATTGCCGGCCGAGTAGTTATAGATGGCCGAGTGTTAACGAGGCCATCTAGAGATACGAGGCCGACAATCCCTGTTCGCCCCGAGGCCGAGTCTTGTATAGTGCTTTTCCCAAACATACAATGAAATCCGTCCCTGGCCCTACCCGCCCTTACATATTTCATTGCATGTTTGAGAAATAGTAGATTGTACAACAAGTGCATAAAATGCACCATTTTACACTAGACGTAAAACGACGTAGAGTGTAAAATGGGTTTTATTGACGAGTTATACACTCTACTTTTCACGTCAGTTGCGAGGAAATTAACAAATAATTTAATCAAGGTGATGTCATCATATTTACACTCGCTCGGTCGTTAACCTCGTTCGATGTTCGCGCGGGCTGGCACGGGGTTGATCGTGTGGCTGTTGGACCGATTGCCTTGCCTTGGTCTTTGAGTTCTTCGACGAAGATTTTACTTTATGCTCTAGAGCATAAAACTGTATTTTAGGCACTGCCTACGAAGCATAAAATTAAACTTTACGAGCAAGAGACGTGAAAAGAGTATTTGTATTGTATTGTATCTGTTCCAGGTGGGCAACTACTCGTACAGCTGCTACCACGCTGGGCAGGTGCTGCAGATCAGGATAATAAAGCGCGGCTGGCTGCACAAGGGAGGCGTGGTGTGCCCTCCTTGCAGGGAGGTATGCGGCGCCGAGTTTGCGGTGAGTTCGTTGTAACTTGTAACCAAAGAGAAAACTCCGAACTTAATTGTAGACATTGTTTTATTTTTATTTTTCTGTTTTGACGATCATGATAACTATTCTTATAACTTTGACAATATCTGGGCGGCCCGAGCTTTGCTCGGCGTTTTCCCGGGCATGAGACCTAGCTAGGTCGATTGCTCGTCCCGAGAAAACCCCCACAGCAAATTTCATCAAAATCGTTAGAGCCGTTTCCGAGATCCCTGAAATAAATTTAGATAGAAATATAGATATATACAAGAATTGCTCGTTTAAAGATATAAGATGTATGCCAATTTATAATGTAATTTTTTATCATGAAATAAAGAATCTAATGATCTAATCTAATCTAACTGCCTAAGTGGTGCCAAAGCAAAAAAAGTGCTGTACTAGGTCGACCGCTTAAAGACCGCGCGAAGACCGTAGTAGGCGGACAGACTAGTGTAAAGACGACGTTCGTTGGCCTAAGTAGTTTAAAATGAATTCGGCGACCGCATTAGGTGAACGACAAAGTGTAATTGCCGCTTTAGAGATAATATTGTCTATAATCCTGTCGAATCAGACCATACAGCCAAGAATCAGACTAGTTGTATAGAAAAAAGAATTACACGTTTTGCTACCCTTTGATACAGGGTGGATTTTCTTTTTGGATCAGTGAGGGCAGCTACCAGATCGCGTGCTGCTACGCGAAAATGGTCTTAGAAGACCTTCCCTCGATTTCTAATTAATGAAGATTGTGTACCGTTATATTTATATAGCTTAAGTTCGTTGTGTTATTTCTTTTTGTTGATTAATAAAATACCTCTATTGCTACGAATAAAAATATTTTGTTAAATTGTTTTGATTCGTCACTTTATTTTACTAAACGGTTAAAACTCACGTATTAATTGTCACTTCGGGCGACATGTTTCGAACTCTTCGGGAGTTCTTCATCAGGATGAGTGCGTCTGCGACCCGCGCCGATTGCACACTGTCGAACTACCCGCCGCCCGCCGCAAGGCACGTGACGCACGCGCAGACAGCGCGGGGGCGGGGGCGCTGGGGCAGCTCGGCGCTGAAGGTGTTGTATGAGGTCGTGGTAAGGGATCGTCAAACAATAAAGAATAAAGGAAGGAGGGGGGAATAAAGTTATAACATGTCTCACGAAAGTTTAAATTCAAGTGTTTTGATTCGTGTTAATTTAACGTGAAAGTTACCACGATCAAATTTCCAAAATATGATACAGAGAACAAACAAAGGAAAAATTAACCGTGATCACGCACGCATTTTTCCTTTGCAGATATTTGTTCTCTGTATCATATATTTTTAATAAAATACCTAGTAAAGAATGTTTGTATTGTACTGTTTTAGTCTCGCGGCGAATACTGCAAAGGAGGCGAAGAAGCGATGCCACCGAACCTGTACCCTAGCGACGTTTTAACCTGCTCCGCTCCCGCGCTTCTACCAGCCGCCATTTTGATTACGTCGGCCATCTTGTGCTGCATCTTTTTACACTAGTGTCCTTTTGGACAAAGTAGGTAAGCAACTAGTGTCAAAATAAGCGAACATGTCCATCCTAGCGTTATTATAAATCAACATGACTTCACAGGGAACGTATATTTATGACTTTTCTGATATCGTTTCCTGTCACGGTCGCCACATTATTACGAATGAGAAACGCGTTTGAACAACATCCGATAGTATTTTATTTGGAGAGGAAAATGTGTACATGAGATATTAAAGACAGCCTTGTTATTTCTGTACTTTTTCAGTATAACAAAGCAACATACGTCACGGTACCATAAGTATAGTTCGGACACAACTTTAAGGCTAAATTCTGTCAAACGAACGCAAGCAAAACTAGACTTAGAGCTCTGACTGTAAGGTAGATTTTTGCTTGCGGTCATTTGACAGCACTTGTCTTTACAGTTTTGTACGAACTATACATTTGGCGTCTTTTTAGATGAAGCAAAGGCCTCATTTACGCATTTGCTCAAGAAGAGGTTAAATTGGCTAGTCGGATTACAATCAGGGCCTGCATTCAGACTTAAATAATACGATGTAAGGAATACGTTTGTAATGTACAGGATGAGTCGTGAGCAGAAATATAAAAAAACCGGTCAAGTGCGAGTCCGACTCGCGCACCGAGGGTTCCGTACACAGTTCTTGTATATGTAGTTGTGTACCCGTCCCGACCCCATTAATTCAGGAACAATCTTAAAAAAACATGACAGCACCATCTATCGGCGCATTGTGTTACTAATTTGCGCGACTGAATAACTTAGTACGTATGTTGGTTTTTCAAGGATAATTCTTTATCACATCAACCGATTTCAATAATTGTTTTTTTATTTGAAAGAAGGTATTTTCAACGTAATTTTGTAAATTTAAATATAAAACAAAAATATATACAAAGGTGATTAAATTACAAACTTAGTATAGAAGAGTTTTTTGATGATTAAAAAAAAGAAAAACTAGATAGGGCTATGGCTATATTTTTCCTGTAAAATATACATGCATATTAATGTTGTGTGATAATTTCAATTTTTTTTCTTCGTAAACTTCGGAGATAAGGGGGGCGGGAATGGTATTTTTTTTTACATTTTCCCTCGTAAATCGAAATTTCCTCAACGAAAAAAAAAAACTAAAAATTGTTTCAGAATGTACAAGTCAAGCCCTTTCATATGATACCCCACTTGACATAGTTGCCAGACTTTGAAATTTTGAACCCCCTTTTATCTGTCATTATTCACAAAAAATAAAATAAAATAATTCAAAAAACCATCTTCTATGTATCTGGGTTACCCTTGTTTATAACTATTCCAAATTTCAAATCGATAGGATAAGTAGTTCCTGAGATATTTAGCGATGTGACAGACAGACAGACAGACAGACAGACAGACAGACAGACAAAGTGAAACCAATAGGGTTCCTTTTTTACCTTTTTGGTACGGAACCCTAAAAATATGATTCTATAGGTACCTACATTATTTATCAGAACCACTTTTACCATGGGACCCATTTTGTCCGTGCCAAAATAAATCTGCTGTTTCATAGGAAAACATGTTGTCCCGCAGTTATCCTCTTCTGGCAGTGCCTAAGACAAGCACCGTGTCCCATAGAATGTCTCCACTTGTACGCGGCCTCAGGTACATCAACGAGATGCTCGCATCAGCACCGGAGTGTGATATTTTTGCAAGTACTTGGATGAATATATGTGTAGAGTGCATGAAGTTCTGTGAGGTGATGGATAAGCAACCGTCTTCTGTATTTTATTGATTTGATGTTATTAATTTCGCAGTGTCTTAGGTTTAAGTCCTGTAAAACTGTGTAATTCTTTGGAATAATAAAATAAAAATAAATAAATGTTAATCAAAATGTATGAAGAAGCAGATTTTTTTTTCACGGTCAATTTGGTCACATAATAAAATAGGTTCATAATCATTAATCATTGATAGAATCATATTTTCATATTTCTGTTCACGACTTATGATTCATAATAGATGTTTATACACACATTATGGTAAGATTTGTCGAAGCATTGTCGAATCGCTCCGCAGACATCGATCAATGATAAAACAAAGGATCGAATCGATAGTAATTTAAGTAGGTATGTACAGACCAAATGAATTATTGTGTAAGTCAAACTATAGTTAGTAAATAAGTTAAACTATAAAGTAAATCTATCTTAAAGTTTAGATTTCTTACTAAACATCACATATTGCAAAAGTTACCTGTTTATTTTGCAATTTTATTTTGTTTTTCTATATAAAAGCATTTATGTCACACCTGGCCATAAAGCGGCAATTACCGCACGCTCCGCGCGCGGGAAATCCCACTTCCTGGCCTGGGGGTGACATAAAATTTTGTATTTAACACGGGCGGTAATAAAGACAGCCTCAGATCGCATATTTATCGCCCTTGCCTTCGGCTCGGGCGTCAAATACCTGCGATCTGAGACATTCTTTGTTTTACCGCCCTTGTTAAGTAATGTACTATTGTTATTCCATCGCCTGATATTTATATACGGTAAACTTAAACCCTTTAAATACGGTATGTACTCAGTCATATTTTTTTACAATTATTATTATTTTTATGTCACACCTGGCCATAAATTGGCAATTACCGCACGGTCCGCTCGTGGAAAATCCCGCTGCCAGGGGGTGACATAAAATGTTGTACTTACCACGGGCGGTAATAAAGACAGCCTCAGATCGCGTATTTATCGCCCTTGCCTTCGGCTCGGGCACGTATTTGGCGCCCGATCTGAGACCTTTGTTTTAACGCCCTTTAAGTAATGTACTATATTTTAATTTCAATCTCTTCACTATTATAACGTAAAAATACCGCTCCGTGTCACGCAGCATAATTATATTGCTATACATTTCATACAAAAATTGCTCAAGATATTATTTTAAAAACGAAACTATAGCTTATATTTATTATTATAAATTATTTTTAAATTGTTATATATTAATATCTTTATTATTTTCTTATTTAATTTACAATAAGATGGTTATTTCATAAACGAGACATAAAAGGCGACAATTACACACATTACCTTACGATTACTGACCGATTAACGTTAAATATGGCGCTGACATCTGTCATACCATAGAAACTGGTCAACTTTCTATACAATCAGCTTTTGACCAACACCGCTTGCGATTACATACGGTTTCGTTGAACCCACCCATAGAGTGAGATGGGATAAGATCAAACGTCCATTCACCGGAGGAGTATCTCCCTCTCTGTCGCTCGTATATGCAAGTGCGACAGAGAGGGAGACTCAGTTTTCGGTTCTCGGTAGGTCTTCAGATTTTCCTGGCATCGCCCTTATCTTTAGTTCGTTTATGAAATAGTCCTCCTTTTTGAAAAAGGTACTGCAAAAATTTCGTCCAGTCATTCCTCGTGTAAATTTCTATGTATTTAGCTCGTACGTTAGCTTAAGTTACGATCTTTAACGGTATTATGCCACTTTTAGTTGATTTTCCACCAGGGCTATATACTAATGACATACTGGGGCCATTTTATAGCCTGAGCTAAACCAAACAGTAATAGCATATAAGTGATACTACAGGGGGCCGATTAAGGAGTGTAGAACGCTCGATATTTCACTCGACATCTGTCAAATCATCATAGTTTTTTGAATGAATGAATGAATGAATTTTTATTTGCTGAGTATAGGTAACATACATATCGGTGTTAATGTTAATTTCAATTTCAATTTATTCATTTTTTCCAAGTAGGCCTATTACAGCACTTTTTAAAAGTCAAAATACAAATAACAATATAAAAAAGATATCAATAATTATTATACAAAACAATGTCAAAATTTAAATGAAATAAAATAAAACTGGATTATAATATAAAATCATGTCAATAGAAAAACTTAAAATTAATAACAACTCACATTAAAATGTCACATAATAAAATAACAACAAAAAAAAAATATCAACAATTATATAAAAAAAAAAGTCAAAATGTCAAAATCTCAAAATCGAGATCTGCCATACTCTGCTTAATTCAATTCAATTCAATTTATTTAAATCAGACAATGTCCATAGAATATGTTAGTAACAGATGCAAAAAATAAATCTTAAACCCTGTTAGTATTACATCTAATATACGAGTAATTAAAATTAAAAAATATTATACACATGACCCCCTCTGGAGTCCATGTGTTTGGAGTCCCAGTGCCTCCATATTGTACTGGCCGGATACTCCACCAATACCTTCAGCAGACTGTTGGGACTCTCACGAACGCGCCGCATCAGTAGGGTGCTTAGGGTAACATGCAAATTTTCAGTAAGAACTTAAAAAATAACAAATATTAACAATGTCACATAAATTATTCTACATTTTAAGGTTAGGTCAAGAAACTGTTACTGTTTTGACAGATCTCGAGTGAAAAGTCGAGCGTTCGACACTTAAAAATCGGCCCCCTGGTTTTATACTCGTATAGCTTTGCAATATTATTCGACTTATATGGTATATAAGGTATACACAGCTTAGCTGGTGGAAAAACAGCCGGCGCTTAACAGTATTTTTTATCGTATTCGAATTCTAGCAAATACGGTCTTGTTAAGTATCTTTAAAGAGTAAAAATACTTTTAAAAAAGTCAGTAGTTTGTCTCTGAATGGCATAACTACCTATAGCACTTTTATCTCACGAGCGCGGGTTGGGCATAGTTGTAGTTGTTACACAACACACACACGTTGTTACACAACGAACACATAGACGACGTGAACTCATAGCATCTACGCTGACGCACACATACCTAGTCAATGTGCATGTATAGCTCAACACACAATCATGGCTCACGCGCGCTCCTGAGATAAAAGTACTATACCGAAAAGAGATGGATCCCATCTGAACTAGGTATGTCTGTAGTATATCCGAACGTAGTAATATCTAGCGCGCGTCTTTAAATTTTCGCGCCATTCAAAAAAAATGTTTACAGTATTTGTTAGCTTTTTTATCTTGCTGTCCGTTGCTTCTTCAGTGATGGAAAAGAGAGCGCCCCGCCATCTTGGAATGCTTATATAGGTCACAGAGGTTGCGTTCGGAGACGCGCGCTAGACATTACTACGTTCGGATATACTACATACTACAATGTCATTCTGGAGCTCTTGAGTTGTTACATTCCCCCCGTGCGTGACCCATTTCATAAGAACTTGTAACTTGGTATTACTTACAACTCTTACAAGAGGATATCTCTGTTTTGTTTGAAGTTGAATAGAGAATTCGACTTTTAATACAATTTGTAGCTGTTATGAAATTTGGCCATGCGGATCTTTTACTTAAAAGGTTTGTTTTAACGGGGCTAAACGCGATATTTATGTATTTACTGGCGGCGGCGGCATGACCGGTGCAACCCGTGTCGAAACGTTCGGTAAAAAAGGTAAATACGTAAATATCGCGTTTAGACCCGTTAAAACAAACCTTTTAAGCATGTTTACAAAGCGTGAAAGTTTAAAGTGTTATATGCGGATCTTTTGACCGAGAAATATATTTGTAAACAGAATAAGATATAAGGTAAACGTCCCAGTGCTCGACACTTTGGTATCCAATAGATGGACATATATGAATCACCTCTGTCATCATGACATAGGACTTAAAGTGCCATATATTGGGTCAGTGTTGAGTACAGGGACATTTACCTCAACTTCACATAACACTGACTAATATAAAATGTAACTCTTCAATGCCATAACTTAATTTATTTTCAATTTAGTGCAACCACTAATTATTTGTTTTGTAAATATTTTTATTTTATTTTTTTAATGGTGCTTCATTTGCTTTAATCGTGTATATGTTACTCTTAATATAAGTAAGTTAATTTACATTCAACGTATAGTTATATTTAGATATCCAATTATATGAACAGCTGTTGTTTCATTTAGAATCTTGCGGCTTAGAAAGTAAAGTTGCTATTTGCTCGAATTATTTTGTTATGCATACTACACAAATCAGAGTTTACAATCAATATCTAGGATTCAATTCTCAAACAAAAAAGTAATGACAGATTTTCTATGGCATCGGTTACACGGTTATTATTACTGACAATATTTGTGTGAATATTATCGTGGTTTTAAAAAATAAAATAGTATGCTTTTGCTTCAATATTCCTCAATACCCACGTGATACGTATTGTGATATGAGTTTATCACGTGATAATAATCACCGTGTAACCGATGCCATTGAGTATTGGTTGTCTAACCTAACCTAACCTGACGAAATATGGGAGCGGCTTATGCCGAATCTACAAAATGGCCATGATGGCCCAACGTTACACGCATGCGGTAGAATGAGATGAAAATAAATCTTTCTCCCTTTAAAGCTTACCACACACTGGAACGGCCAGCGGCGGCGGCCAGTTGACAGTACGACAATATTGTCAATCAAGGCCGCTAGTCGCTGAATTATTATTGTCATAGTATCATAGTATACAACCATAGATATAATATATACTCTGTAGTTATAGATGCGCCAACGAGCGACCGGGGCTATGTCTTTCTCATACTTACTCATATTCATACAAAATTTGAACTACACAATTTGGCCGGTTTGCATGTCCAATGTATTGCTTATGGAAGTTTGCCTTTGCCTATAACCCGACCATGAAAAAATGTTCGGTCGGTGATAGGGACAAAACATGCCACTCTTTTCTATTTCCTCTTATAGGAATCGCAATAAGACTATCTTTCTCTAGCAAAGCGTGTCAGCCCCTTGTATACACAACAAACCGCCGCCTCAGGCAGTGTGTGGTAAGCTTAACTGCGTCCTGTGCGTTGGCCCATAGGTGTCAGTTACACGGTCAATATTATCGCGCGATACAGTATTGGCCTCTCTCTCACTTTCATGTAAACAGTGAGAGAGAGGCCA
Source organism: Cenopis cana (assembly GCA_951800055.1). Taxonomy (NCBI): domain Eukaryota; kingdom Metazoa; phylum Arthropoda; class Insecta; order Lepidoptera; family Tortricidae; genus Cenopis; species Cenopis cana. Next base: position 3,938,333 of record OX637498.1, on the reverse strand, counting down.
ATACTGTATCGCGTGATAATATTGACCGTGTAACTGACGCCATCAAGGCTCATTATGCGTTCCAGCATAACGCTTTGTGAAAGGTTAACTTGTTAAAGATAATAGACAGAAGATAGATATATCTGACATCGTGAAAATATTTTAATTTGTGTAAAAGATGAAAACTGTACTGATATTTAATAAAAATATTTTGAATGAAACATTTTCTGTAATTTTATTTAAATTTAAAATACTATTTTTGCACCACTTACCTGTTACATTCCCCACACTTTCCGTAAGAGAAAGCTATTGTGATAATACAGGTCCTAATTCACATTGCACGGTTTTATACAGCGATCGAATTCGTCATACCTCAGTGACCCGCAGTGTAATGCTCGTGTGCGATGCGAGTCTCGTAGTTGTGTAATTTAAACCTTAAGGCGCCTGTAGAGGCAAGCACTCCATACAAACTTTGTGCAAGTTTTTCTTTGTGTTTGCATTACACTTATGATTTTTGGTCAGTATAGGTACTTATTTTTCGGTTAGCCAGAGCCAGAACCTCAAGAATAATTTTTAGTTTTAATTTTTTTTAATTTTTTTCTTGACATTCTTCGTATATCCAATATTATATGACGAATAATTGCCTCTACAGGCGCCTTAAAGGTCTGAAAACAGTGAAAAGTATACTATGTATATTGGTCTAAGGCAGCGGTCGGCAAAAACCCTTCCTAAGGTATATCCTAACAAGATTTAGTTTTCCCTCTGGATTCGCAGGTAAGATTCCGTTCGAAAAACTAGTGCCTACGTCATATCTTGGGAGTCGATGCCCGACCGATGAATTTGGAGCTTGGTTTCCTATAGGACAGAACGAGGAAAACGCTAGAACTGTCCTTTTTTATTGCTATTGAACAATCAAAAACCCTACGTGACATACACCCTACTATCTACCTACCTTAACCTAACAATGAATGTTTTTTTTAGGTTTCATGGTTTCATGTAGGTATGTGAGTTTTTTGTACGGTGACTTGGTGATTTTTACTGTAATGCTGTACGAATTTTATTGACTTTAATAAATAAATAAATAGGTATTAATACCTATACCTACATGTCCCAACGAAGCTACGGTAGCCCAGTGGTTCAAGCATGCGGCTGTCAAGCGGCGGTCGTGGGTTCGAATCCCAGCTCGTACCAATGAGTTTTTCGGAACTTATGTACGGAATATCATCTGATATTTACCGTTAGCTTTTCGGTGAAGGAAAACATCGTGAGGAAACCTGCATACATCCGCAACCCGCTCTGGGCCAGCGTGGGGACTACTGCCCAATCCCTCTCATCTATGAGAGGAGGCCTGTGCCCAGCAGTGGGACATATATAGGCTGATGATGACTGATGATGATGACATGTCCCAACGTAGGTATTACGATAGAGGAAAATGTAACCAAAATATGCCATAAATCGTTTAACTGTCTATGTTTATTTCGGTAAATAACTGGGTTAAAACTTTAGTTGATAATAGACTGTGTACACATGTAGGTACCACAAGCGATACGTAAGGTCACGCTCTTTCATAAATGACCCATTTCGCAATATTCTTCTTTGACTTTCTATACAGTTTGACAAAACCAACCAACCTTAGGTGGGTCCGCAATTAAAACTCGTGACTGTACCACGTAGTGGTTATATTCTCTTTGACTGTACTTATGGCAACACGAGACGATTGAGAGCTATGCCCAAATGCATGTAGGTTAATATCGCACTGCACGCCATGACGGATTTATAGTTGGCGTTGGACCTACGACGCGCATATATACGTCGTTGGCGTCGAAAAGGTTGAATGACGCTTTGCCAAACGTGTCGCCTGTGCACCTACATAACGGCTTAACCCTTTGAACCCAAGGACACCTAAAGGTGTCGCGTGTTGTCGCGCCAATAACGACTATGGTTGTTATGACGTACGTTGTCAAAGTCACCTTCGTGATTAAGGCTGGTTTTCCACTAGAGCTATGCTACGCAGCTATGCTGCGAGGATGCGCTACGAACTATGCGACCGTTTCCACTAAAGCTACGCTATGTAGCTGTGCGAGGTAGATGCGCTATGAAGATGCGCAGCCGCGGGTAGCTGTGCGAGGAAGATGCGCAGCTCGAGCTATGCGATGTATCGACAGCGGGCGCGGGGAGCGGCAGAGCGGTGAGGGGGGGAAGCGTGAGCGCATCCGTAGCACGCATCCGTAGCACGCATCCACAGCACGCATCCACAGCACGCATCCATAGCACGCATCTTTCCATATAAAACATAGCTTAGCTGAACTCATTTCCACCAGAGCTATGCTATGTGAATAATGGAATGTGATTGGTGGATTTCAAACGCATCCATAGCAACGTAGCATAGCATAGCTCTAGTGGAAAACCAGCCTTACACTAAAGTTCATATTCAATCTCTTCTGGAAAATGAGCTGGCGTTTAGGTGTCGCTGGCGTACATGAAGGAAGGCGTTCAAAGGGTTAAATGTTAAGGGTTCACAGCTCCTTCTCTATAGCCCTATAGATGACGGCAACTTTACGTGCCAGATCATTGGTGATCTTCTTAACCTTCGGCGAGGATAGGAATCTCTCCAGGTTTTCCAGTATCGACTCCGACTTCAATTCTAGAGCGAGAGGCTTCTTTCCTTCGTCCGCTGCGTACATGAAAGAATTAAAAAAAATCTTAGAGAATAAAGGAAACATTGAAAAACTTAGGCATTGAGCAGGAGTCGAACCTGCGACCTCCCGGCACTCGCGGCCAGTCGCTCTAGCCAACTGAGCTATAGGTGCGATTACTACTCGGCTTGAAATTCGTCAATCCTTCCTTCATTTATGACCCATTACGCAAAATTCTTCACGACCGCTTTAGCTTTGTTGGTAGTGACCCTGCCTACGAAGCTGGAGGTCCCGGGTTCGAATCCCGGCCGGGGCATTTATTTGTGTGATGAGCACGAATATTTGTTCTTGGGTCTTGGATGTTTTCTATGTATTTAAGTATCTATTTATATCTATATAAAAGAATGTATATCATCGTAGTTTGGGACTAGATTGATTTGTGTAAGATTGTCCACAAATATTTATTTAAATATTTTTATTTATACAACGCCTTAAGGGAGGCGTACAGCGACATCTAACAGAAGACTCGGGCTTCATTACCGTTAACAGCATTACTACTTAATACAAAATTAATTTAGTATGGGAAAGCGCATCGTAACTAACGATTTCTCAACATAATTTGAGACGTTAGTGCCGTAATGAAGCCTGGGCCGTCTAGTGTGTAAGGGTTTATCCAGAATTAAAAAAATCCTCCGTGCATCTATGTCTATCGTATAACTTGTATTCATTTACATGCGGCACGTGTAGCGAGGGCTGTAGGTACTTAAATAAAATGATCGACTCGTCGCTCGTCGCGTTCTAGTCAGCGGCGGCAGCGGTAACGTGCATGTAGCATATAGATAGACGCGTTCGCGCGGCGGCGGGCGGGGGGCGGCCCTCGACTGACGGCCGGCCCCGGGCCGAGCGAGCGGTAGGCATTTAAAGCGACGCGGGCCACCCACTGCAAGCCTGCTTGCTTTTACCCCCCCCCCCCCCCCCCCCCCCCCCCCTGGTGATCTTTGGTGAGGTTCTAGACGATCCCCTACCTCCCCCCACGAAACTTCACGTGTATTTTTTTAATTTAACACCACCTATTAAATTTTTTAAGTAAATGAAGTATATTAGTTGATCTTGTGCTTATTTTGGTAGGTATATGCAAATTATGCAAACGTGATTGTGTAATTTCCCCTATATTTAAAGAAAATGCTACATGAGTGGATATCATTTCTCAGTATTGTAGGTGCAGTAAAAAATTACACGTGAGGTTTCCTTTGTACCCCTCCCCCAACGTGATCAGTAGTGAGGTTTTCTTAACCCCCTCCCACCCCCCACCCCCCCTTGGAACCTCGCGTGATTTCTGGATAAGCCCTAAGGCCGTGTACTCACAATACTTGTAGCCCCTCCCGCGCGAGCGTACATGGGGCCTTTGCAACATGCCTCTAAAGGCGTCGGAGATGGCCTGAACGATGCCATTCTTGGATTGTGCGGGGGCCCCGGTGTCCAGGCCGAATGCTAGCACCTTGTTCTCGGCCGTCCCTGGCTCACTGCACAAAAAACGGAACATAGAACCTCCTCGTTTTAAGGTGGGTTAGAAAGAAAATAGAAATAGAAAAAACATTTATTCATGACATACATAATAACAAATAAACTACAAAAAAAACTACAAAATAAATAAATAAAAGAGTGGGAGTAGACTTGCATTCTGGAGAGTAAAAACCGGCCAAGTGCGAGTCGGACTCACGCACGAAGGGCTCCGTACCATTATCGATAAAAATGGCAAAACAATCATGTTTGGTGTATGGAAGCACCCTTAAATATTTATTTTATTCTGTTTTTAGGGTTCCGTATTTAGTATTAGAGCCCCCCTAAATATTTATTTTATTCTGTTTTTTAGTAATTTGTTGTAATAGCGGCTTCAGAAATACATCATCTGTGAAAATTTCAACTGTCTATCACGGTTTTTGAGATACAATACAGCCTGGTGACAGACGGACAGCGGAGCCTTAGTAATTAGGGTCCCTAAAAATTTGAAGCGTGAATTGTTGCGAGTATTTTCATGAGTTTGGTTTTTTATTTTTATTTTATTGTCTACATCCCAATTTCATATGCTGTGACCACACACACACTCGATCTATTAGAGTACTTTTATCTGACGAGCGCGGGTGAGCCATGGTTGTGTGTTGAGCTATACATGCACATTGTCTATGTGTGCGTCAGCGTAGGAGCTATGAGTTCACGTTGTCTGTGTGTTCGTATGTGTCACAACTACAACAATGGTCAACCCGCGCTCATGAGATAAAAGTGCTTTACGTCTAGATATGTTAAGATTGGACTTACGGCTCGCCATGCAAGTGTCTCCTTCCGTGGCTAGCAGTATCCTTAATCTCCTTCTCCGGCTGGATGCTACGTATTGATTGGAAAAAAAAAAAGTTGAGTAATATACATTACGTTATATCTAAACGAAATTCGTGGCTTTTCTAGCCGGAAAATTTTTTTGGTCCCATACAAGCTTTTAATCCTGAATCGATCGATTGGCGTCAAAAAAAAGTTTGTCAAAAATGGCATTTTTCTCGCACCCTATATGTTTTTTCCAAAATCTGAAAACGCCATTTTTCATTAATTCAAAATCAAAGGAAGGTCTTCTAAGATAATTTTCACGTAGCAGCACGGGATCTGGTAGCTGCCCTCACTGACCCAAAAAGAAAATCCACCCTGTATAGCAGTTGAATTGTTGTACAAAAAGGAGTTCATTTATCGGCTCGGTACAGTCGGCACTCAACTCTTTTGATGAATCCAGTTACTTGGCTGGCGAGCGCATCCATTGGCCGCCCTTTATATATGGCTGGCTTACTGGGCAAATCTGCCACTGGCGAAAGTCTGTCTGGATGCTTGTTACTCAATAACGCAAAAACAGCTGAACGGATTATTATAAAGTTTGGTATACAGTCTGGATTAACATATAGAATACTTTCAACCCGAAAATCCTCCGTCCATTAAATAGGGAGTGGAAGTTTGCGCGGACGAAGTCACGGCCAAAAGCTAGTTTGTAAATAACTTACTGAACCTCTACGTTTTTTTCAAAAATAAAAAAAAAAACAAACAAACGCGTTTGCGTTTTGTGTAATTTTGTAGGGCAACGCGAGCAGCGCCTCTTCTGCCTCTGCCATACGAAGACTAAACGCAAACGCGTTCGTGTATGTTCTATTTCGTAAAAACTTATACTAGAGGTACTGTTTCGTGTTGTCACGTTGTTTGAAGTTTAGGTACCTATCGTCTTTCGCGGGACTAGTCGGGTCTACCCCACGCGTCACTCGTTTGCGCGCCGCTGGATCTACGTCCACGTCGTAGGTTGACTACTCCCGTCTGCAGAACTGACGCGTCCAGCTGTGCTGCACCTGGGCACAGACCTTGCCAGAAGATCCATATTGTCCCTTAGTCGACCTATGATAATGATGATGATGATATCCTGTTATCCCTCATCAGGGACATAGGGCTCTTAGAAGGGATTTCCATTGTTCGCGGTCCAGCGCGGCCTCCAGCTCCGCCCAGCCGAGGCCAACTGATGCCGCCTCTTTTTCCACTGTGCGCCTCCAGGTGGTACGTGGGCGACCTTGCCCTCTTTTTCCAGGAATTTACCAGGTCAGCCCTCGCTTGGTGGTGGTGGTGGTTGCTTGGTAGTCGACCTATAGTAATATTAAACGTGGGTTTACCTATCGTCTTTCGCGGGACTAGTCGGGTCTACCCCACGCGTCACTCGTTTGTGCGCCGCTGGTTCTACGTCCGCGTCCGTCAGGTTGACTGCTCCTGCCTGCAGAACTGACGCGTCCAGCTGTGCTGCTAGACCTGGGTAGGGTACAGAATAGATCAAGATTAGTAGGTACAATCTGCATCAAAAGTAATTACGCATCAGTGGCGGCGCGTCAAAAATAATCACAGGGAATCCGGAAATAATTTAAAATACACTGTGAAAAATAATGGAGAATACACTACACAAAAATTACTGTAGGCTGAAAAAAAAACAAAGTAACAAAATTCATGGGATAATAAAATTAATCTATTGGCTTATATTAATTTATGGGGTAATATTATTTATTTATTTATTTTACTATTCCAAAAAATTACACAGTTTTACAGGACTTAAGCCTAAGACACTGCGAAATTAATAACATTAAATCAATTAAATACAGAAGACGGTCGCTTATCCATCACCTCACAGAACTTCATGCACTCTACACATATATTCATCCAAGTACTTGCAAAAATATCACACTCGCACTCCGGTGCTGATGCGAGCATGTCGTTGATGTACCTATTATGATATTGCACTCGTGGCCCATTCCCTGGATTTTTCCCACGCCACTCCTATCGCTTATTAAATTACTTTAATAATTATTAATTTAAATTATTTATTAAATTAATTAACCAATTATTAAGTCGTACTTACCTAAGAAAATGAATATCGCCAAATTCCTCATATTGTAAGTACCTAATCTATTCCCAAGCCTTCGAATACCTCAGAAACGTATTAAATGAAATTTTACCTATAAAATAGGTAGCAATTTGAATTTTATTGTTTTCTATTAGAATGGCTATCAAATAGTTATAATTTTATAAGTGCTAATATAATTGGGTTTGTGTAAAATAAAATTGTTTCATTAAGGACGCAATTTACGCTAAATATAGTAATAAATATTTGAGAAAGAATCTTTTTCTTATCATTAAATTGACACCTCCCTCAATTTATCTCATTTGAACAAAAGTTTACGAGTACATTTTAACCCTTTGAAGGCCAAAGTGGACGTGTGTCGTCGTGCCCACCACGCCAAACACTTTTGAATTGATGTAACGTTTAAACCAATAAAAACAGTTCATAAATGATTTTATTCATGATCAAAGTACACCTTCACTCCGACCTTTTTAGAGGTTGTTGGCGTGGTGGGCACGACGACACACAATTATTTCGAACCGTGAGATCTTCGAGAAGACAGTACGGTTGCCAGTTTTGTTGCACTTTTAGTTTTTAGTTAAACATTAAAGGATTACTTATAAAAATAGCCAGTTTCATTAAAAAACATTTATTTAATTAAACATTTAAAAAAATACAATAACTTCTTGAAACAATGTACTTATCAATATCAATCAAACACGGAATGGCACAATTAAAAACAATAGAAATTCAGTCGTATGTACAGTAAAGGGCATTAATATGTATACATTTTTTTCATCTTATTCCCAGGGCTCCAACTTTTAGTGCGGATGACCTCAAACCACACAAGTGATTGCTAATAGTCTGTTATTGAAATCACCTTTAAAAAAACCTTTTTAGTAAAATGAACGCCACTTGAAATGAACACTACATAACGTCTTTGATTGACATTGTCATTCAGATTGAAAAGAATTTGACGTTTGTGTTTATTATTGTATTTTTATAATTTTACAAACTTAACTACCAAAATCTTAGCGATAATATTGTTACAATTTTCCTTTTTTTATACAGTCAAGGGCATCAATATGTATACACTTTTCACCTTACTCCATTGAAATAAGGTCCAAAAATGTATACATATTTATGCCCTTGACTGTACCTTACGTAACAAGTTTCATAAAACTTATATCATTTAACATATCACCTGTGTGCAAAATTACATCATCCGCAGGAGTTCAAGCTTGCTTATTCCACTAAAAAAAAGGTCAAAAATGTATACATTTAATGTCCCTTACTGTACCATTCTCATGTACCGGTACGGTCTCATAACATAACGCATACATACATAAATGAAAGCACGCCTAGGCGAGGCGGTGAATGCTCTATTCAAATATGAACCGTAACTACTATACAGAAGGTTCAAATTGCTTTGCATCCAACCCTACAGCGAATCGATACAGTATGTTTTCTCCGTCGCGCGCATATGCAGGTGCGACTGAGGCAGATATCGTATTCGGTTAGCGGTAGACTTGGATACAAAGCAATTTGAACCGTCTTCACAGTAGTTACGATTCATATTTGAATGGAGCTTCCGTCGCCTAGCAAACTGACGAGATGGAATGTAGTAAGTGTAGACACAAATTACTTAAAATATGACACGGACATATGCTCCTATACCAATGGAAATTCTACTTTAACACTACTGTAATAGACTTTCTATTACAATACACACTGTCTAAAAATCATATGTTTGTAATAGAAATTATTACATTAGCTTTAAAGTAACTAAAAGTAATCGTATTCCACAGTGTAGAAGGTTCAAATTCCTTTGCACCTGGAGTGCGCCCCAGCCCGTCCCGGTCAATGAGAATTATAATTCTAATTAATAATAATTTGTATAGACGCGCCGAATATTCGGTAATTATTTTAAAAAATCTATGACATTTCAAAGCTTTATAAAAAATAGTATTCAGCACATGATATACGGTTTTCAAAGTTCGGTATTCAATCGAATTATTCGATAACTGCCGGAAATTTACCGAATTAATTTAGGTGTTTTTGTCTACAGATTGCTTGAAACAATATTGTATTAGGTTATCATTACTGTCGTTACTTTCCGTGTATACTTTCCTTATGATCAATATTTAAAAAAAATAGCTTTTAACACTAATTTTCCATATTTTATCAGGCTGATAAAGGCATTGCGTAAAACCAAATATTTCGGTCAAATATTCGGTTCGGAAAAAGCTGGATAGAATATTTGGCCGAATGTTTGAATTCGGCGCGTCTCTTAAATAACTTGACACATTTAATGCTTATAGAATAATAACAAATATTGTACTCAGCACAGCCTCATTGAAATACAAAATACACAATGACATTCGCCCATTAGTGCACGAAATATTGCTACGCCGTAGTGCAGCATTTTTCTGACTTGTAACGAAAATCTCGCGTAAATGCATTAGAAGTAATCCAAAGCCTTTTAAAGTTGAAAGACAAAAATAAGACACTTAAATATAATTTCAAGGAGTCAGCAATTTTGGACATCCTGTATATTAAAAAAGGGCTTAAATCTACATTATAGTCACTTACAAACTAATAATATCAACATTATTAACGTAATAGAAAAATACTTTTGGACTTTTTTACTTATAATTATAATATCAAAATCGTAGCTATTTTGTCATATTCATAACCCCAATTAATACAGTGCAGGGTTATATAAGCTTGGTTTTACGAACAAAAAGACCATCATGAGACTAAAAGAAATCAGGACTTACTAGTTAATATAATAATTATTTAAATGAAAAGATAAAATCAAGAAAACATTGTGCAATTACGATTATAGAGAAGTTTAAACTTAAATATAGATATGAAAATTAAACAAATATTAATGGAGAAATTAGCAAAATACCAGCATAAACATTAGAGTGAAAAGTGGCCTTATATGGAACAAATCGTTATGGACCAAACATTAACTTGTACAAAATAATAAGTGTTTATCGAGCCAGACAGATTAAAACCATGCATTCAATCTTTACGTTCTAAATTAGGTTATCAAAATCAGGTTTTTGCGTGAAGTGCCACATATGGCACACATATTTTTGTGATAATTAAAGCCGTGTATTTAATCTATTTATGAGCAATTCTCAAAAAGTTTGTTCTAAAAACTGTGCCAAAAATATTTTTGTTAATCATTACATTTGTATTATTTTGTATGGACGGTAACAATAAGAGGAAAGAGGAATTTTATGAAAATATATGGACCTGGACCATTTTACGGAAAGTTGTAATACTGGATTTTATTTTTAATTTTGATAAAAATCGGGTTATTTCTACTCAGAATCGAAAGTACTTTAGCATGAAAAGCGCTTGACCCTTATAGGACTTTTTTTTCCTCCCGTTGGAATCAATATTACCCATGATTTTGAGTACAACAAGTACAAACTTCCCGTATTCTGCAACCAACATGAAATGTACAAACTTTCTGAAATTGCTCTTATCAGTACGACACTTAATATAACTGTAAGTACCAAAGTTTTTGTACGGTGTTCCACATATGGTTTTTTCAACATAAAAAAAACATCTCACAGCATTAGCACGTCCTGGTCGCAGTCGGCATAGCTGTTGGCGATTGAGCTTTCTTTAAGCATGGCCTCGTAGTGCTTAAGGTGCTTCTTGCCCTGTATGTGTTCCGTGACTATGTGCTTCTTGTTCGAGAGCTCAGTGTTGCACATGACGCAGTTTAAGGTTGTGTCGTTTATCTGAAAAATATTTTGATTTTAACAGCTGCAATACATGTTGGCCGAGCGTCGCCGAGTGAACGCCAATACCAACGTATAGACAGTATATTTGCATTGTCTTGCCATCGCTCGGTGTCGCTCGCCTAGTTAGCCGAGTAAAGTCAAGCGCCAACGTGTATATAACTCATTTGGCGTAGCTTGTCACTACTTGCGGTCGCGAGCGACCACTTGCCGCACTTCGGAGCGCTGTCAGTTTCTTTGCACAAATAGGCGGTCGCGCGCACTCGGCCAATAGTGTCCACATGTTTGTCAGCGCGCCATTAATTCGTATATATTGGCCAGCATTGGTTTTCCGATAAACTTGCCGAACATGTAGGCAGTAGCACTTGCCTTGTATTGTACGCTCGCGTTGGCCTGAGTTCGACCAACATGTAAAGCAGGTGTAACGGTGTAAGGCGCAGGGTAGGGCAAGACCTTCTCCATACACACTCTGTGCAGGTTTTATTCGTCGGTTTTGGCACTCTCGAATATTATTATTATTTTTGCTTGTAAATATTGAATATAAGAAGAACCTCAAGAATTTTTTTTTTTTCAAAAATATATATATACAAAAACTAAAAAAAAAAAAAAAATAGAAACATATTTTTCCAGGTTATGGCTAACAGAGAAATAATTTTAGGTTCTGAATAAATTTAGGTCCATTAACATTAATTAACATTAAAAAAAAAACAATGTTGTCGGGAAGAGATCGCTCTTTCTCGATAAGACCGCCTGTTGTTTATCTCTACTTCAAGCCAAACATTCTATATAGTATTTGTATGGTTGATTGTTAACAATAACCAATTCAGTTATTGTTTTGGTTGTTTGTTGTATTTGTATGGTAAAAAAACAGAAATATGTACGAGTAAGTCGTTCTTATTTTGTTTTGAGCAGCATAGAATGAACAATATACAGAAATATTTTACATCCTTACCTTTCTTATCAGCGCCGGCGAATACTGCTTTTCAATTTTATCCAAGTTCCCCTTATGCCACTCACTGCTCACATGAACACCGAACTCATTTCCATCGAACTCACACTGACAGACTTTACACCTGAACCCACTGTCCGCTTCACTCAAACTATGCCAAGACTCAAACGGCACTTTCAACACATTGTCATTGAAAATAACTATTTTATTCAGCCTCTCAACTTGGGTTCTCTCTTTATCTATAGCTATGTTCAAATATATCTTAAAATCAGTCTCTTTCTCGTTCAAATATATGTTTTCTTTCTGAGTGTTGACAGTGATCTGTTTTGTTCCGGCTTTGATCTCGTTTTTACGTTTTTTTGAGGATATTTTTGTGTTTTCTGTTTGTAGGGCGTGTGTGGGCCAGGTTAGGTGGTGGTGTAGTTGTTTTCGAGTGATGACTACGTTGCAAATACTGCAGTGGTACATGAGGTAGAACTGAAAATTTCAAAAAATAAAATAAAAAAACCCGCTGTGTACCATATGTGGAACACGCAACCATATTGACAGATAAGAGTTTCGACTAATAGGGTATTAAACTAAGGTTAAAATAAATTATCTTTTACTTGACTAATAAAAGATGTAACGAAAATACTCGAAAAACATCAATTATTAATTTATTTTAGCTAATTGAAAGATTTTATAAGCATAAAGATTTAAAAAGGACGCTGATTTGAACACACCTGCTCACACTGTCTTAGTGACGTCACTAAGACAGTATTTCCCTACAAACTTCATATTAACAAATCGTTTTTGACATTTAATAAAAAGTTGCTGATTTGACTATGGGTTTAATACCGTATTAAAACCGCATTCAAATCTGTTAATCCACTTAAGTGCTAATTGATATGATGCCACAGACAAACATACAGAATTACAGACACAGATACTACCTATGTCATATACAAGTGAGCATACTTACATACATAAGAAAAAAAAGACAGATAAATGTACATACATACAAAGTGATAAAATGTACATACACTCTTACATAATTTATTCAGAAACACAATAAGAATAGGAATAAAACAGATATACGTTGTCATATTGTAACACAACAACATTGTACTAAGGCTGGGTTGCACCGACGTTGCAACAGACGGTTTGGTGCAACGGTTGCACCAAACCGTCTGTAATCGTAAGCGGTGTTCGTCAAATCTGATTGCATGGAAAGTTTGACAAGTTTCTATGGGATGACAGCTGCCGGCGCCATATTTGGCGATGACCGGTCTGTGTTCTTTAATGTTCGACGTTACAAGTACGACCCACGATAGCTCAGTTGGCATGAACAGCGCACGGAACGCAACGGTCGGGGTTAAAAATTAGAAAAAAAAATGTGAAAGCATTGCAAACTGATCTTACTAACATGATAAATGAGAAAGTTTAGTCACTTGGGTGTTTGTTTCTCTATCGCGCAAAAATGGCTGAACGGATTACGATGAAACTTGGTATATAACGAGTTTATAGCCTGGATTAAGATATAGGATACTTTTTATCCCAAAAATCATCTCTCGTATGATTTCCTGTGATGTAAGCTGCATGCTAATTTATAGCTATTTGAGTGTCATGTGGCGAAACATAGTGACTCTATATTTAAGAATAACACCTACATAACCTATCTTTGACAAATACATAAGTTTGAGGGGAAGAAATATCGAGTGGAAGTTTAGACGGACGAAGTCGCGGGCAAAAGGTAGTAATAGTAGATTGTGTCACACGGGAGCAAAATGACATATTTACGCCGTGGGTGTAAATTGAATCCTGAACGAAGCGAAGGATTACATTATAAAATAGAATCCTGAGCGTAGTGAGGAATTCAAGAATTAACGCCCAATGTGGAAATAATTTTGCTTCCATGTGACACATACTGCTTTTCACATCACCTATTCAGGATAATGAAGGATCTGAAATAATAATGGTTGTGTATTTATATTATCAAAATCGAAACAAAAACTTATTACACGTTATTAACGAACAGTCACAGCTATCAATTTGATCTACCTATGCATTATATGCATTTCATTGTGTTAATATTTTATACTGGCAATACAGGGTCTTTGAACAGAAAAGTGTCACTTTGATCCCTCCTAGCAGGGAAGAAAAAGCCCTTATCCGAATAGGTGATGTGAAATAGTAGATTGTGTCACAAGGGAGCAAAATGACATATTTACGGCGTGGGCGTAACTTGAATCCTGAACGAAGAGAAGGATTATATAATAGAATCCTGAGCGTAGCGAGGGATTCTAAAATATAATCCTGAGCGTAGTGAGGGATTCAAGAATTTACGCCCAAGGTGGAAATAATTTTGCTTCCATGTGACACATACTGCTTTTCACGTCACCTATTGAGGATAATGAAAGATCTGAAATAACAATGGTTGTGCATTTATTTTATCATAATTGATACTAATAACTTATTACTCGTTACAGAAAAGTGCCACTTTGATCCCTCCTAGCAGGGAAGAAAAGTGCCATTTTGATCCCTCCTAGCAGGGAAGAAAAAGCCCTTATCCGAATAGGTGATGTGAAAATACATATTCTTCTTACCTGTCTCAACAAATCTTCATTGTACTTATCAACAAACTTGAACTTTTCCATATTGTCCATATGCCCCCTGCTCTCAACATGCTTGCTCAATTCATCAACCAGCGAAGAACACACGAAACAATATTTCCCACCATCCCCAACGTCAACTAGAGTATTATAAGACGTATTGGTAATCTTTATGTAACTGTTCCCTAATTTAACGTACACATATTCTTCGAGATCGAAATCGTCAATGAAAGAGTCTTCTAAATCATCTGGTATTTCCTCTTTAACACCGTTTTTTACCATTATAAACTCTTCATGTCTAGTTTCATTTATATTTAGTTCTACTATTTCATGATCGTTATCAGAATAATCTTCCTTTGGGTGTTCTTTAGTTGCTGTATTTAGTGCACCATTTGTAGCTGGGACATTTTTATTAATAGTTGCTATATTTGTAATTTTATTTGTAACCGTTTGTACTTTATTATAAGCTGTTGCTGTATTTGTATTTGCAACTGCCGGTACATTAGTTATTGCAGCTGGTATATTATTTACTGGCAAATTATTATTTGCAAACATTGGCGTATTATTAGCTATTGGCACATTCTTATTAGTTATTCCAGCTGGTATATTATTATTTGCAAACATTGGTGTTTTATTGGCATTTGCCACATTCTTAGTTATTGTTGCTGGTATATTATTTAATGGAACATTATTTTTAATCATTGGCGTATCTTTGTTAGCAGTAACTACATTATTTGTTTTAATAGTAGCAGCTGGCAGTTTATTTATAATACTTCCACCATTAGTGGTTGATTTAGAATTTTCTACAGTTGCTAACTTAGGTATAGCACCATTATTAATATTTTCTTTAGGTTTAATCTCAGCTGTATTGTCCTTTATATAACCCAAAGCTCTGTTTAAGCTTACGATATGTTTCTCAAGGTACTTGTGCTTTATAATAAAATCTGGCATTATTTGTATGAGTTCATTACATAATGCACAATGAAGGGCATCGCGAATCTGTAAACAAGGGAAATAAATTAAAATTAATAAATAAAATCCTCCTCCCCTCCTCTTATCTATGAGAGGAGGCCTGTGCCCAGCAGTGGGACGTATATAGGCTGATGATGATGATGATGATGAAATAAAATAAATATTTGTGGACAATCTTACACAAAATCAACCGCCCAGATATTATATACTTATAAAGATAAATAGATACTTAAAAAATAAAAATAAAACCGACAAGAATAATGGGTCATAAACACTTGAAAAAACAATAGTCGTCCCACCTGTGGTCAATAGTTAACGGCTTATGAGCATGTAAGATGCTTTTATTACATGGATTTATAGAATCGGAGACGCCGTTTATGCAGGTTACTAGACCAATCCAAAATTATGCTTTATAGCCCTTAACTTTTGATAAGTCCACAGGAAAGACGCGAACCTAAATCTGTTTATGACCCTAACAGCTAAGATCATATAGAAGAAAGAGCCACTGTAGCTGTGTACTGTAAGGCACGCGACTTTCAATCAGGCCCCCATTTCACCAAGTCGAGAATTGTCACCTGACAATGACAATTCCAAGTACACTTCTGAGTCGTCACGTAAATATGGTCGTTGGATAGCATCGATACTTATCGGCCCCGCAATGTAAACCGAATTGTCGAATGTTGATGAAATAAGCCAGGGCCAGTGTGTGTTGCCAGTGATGACATATGGTACGGAAACGTGGTCGCTCACCATGGGCCTCATAAGAAGGCTCAAAGTCACTCAGAGGGCAATGGAGAGGGCTATGCTGGGAGTTTCTCTGCGTGATCGCATCAGAAATGAGGCCATCCGTAGCAGAACCAAAGTAACCGATATAGCCTTTCGAATCGCTAAACTTAAGTCGGGCACATTGCTCGTAGAACCGATGGCCGTTGGGGCCGAAAGGTTCTCGAGTGGCGACCACGGACCGGAAGGCGCAGCGTGGGTAGACCCCCCACAAGGTGGACTGATGACCTGGTAAAGGTCGCGGGAGTCCGCTGGATGCGGGTGGCGCAAGACCGGTCATTGTGGCACTCTTGGGGGGAGGCCTATGTCCAGCAGTGGACGTCTTTCGGCTGATATGATGATGATGATGATGATGAAATAGGGGCCTGGAGGACGGAGGTTCGAACCCCGGCTCGTACATACATGGTTTTTCAAAAACTTATGTACGAAATATCATTTGATGGCAGTGGCTTTTCGGTGAAGAAAAACATTGTTAGGAAACCGGTTCCAACAATGTCTAGTTTTCTCTCTGCCTTTGAAGGTCAGATGGCAATGGCAGTCGCTTTCGTAAAACTGGTTCCTACGACAAATCTTGGGCCCCGGACTCCTTAGGCAACATTTGAGTAAACGCTAGGCAAAATATATCTACTGTAGAATAAAAGAAGATAGCTAGTTATGTGCGGTTGAAATTCTATTTTTTGAACGTATTTCTATTATTGGGTTGGTGCATAAGTAATGACGGTCATAGTAACTTTAAATTAATAATTAATTAATTATTATAAATTATTTGTCAATAATATATCCCCGCTTGAATTAACGACATCTCGCCAGCGGTTAGGTATAGTACATTACTTAACAAGGGCGGTAAAACAAAGAATGTCTCAGATCGCAGGTATTTGACGCCCGAGCCGAAGGCAAGGGCGATAAATATGCGATCTGAGGCTTTCTTTATTACCGCCCGTGTTAAGTACAAAATTTTATGTCACCCCCTGGCCAGGAAGTGGGTTTTTTCGCGCGCGGAGCGTGCGATAATGGCCGCTTTATGGCCAGGTGTTACATAAAAGAATTAATTCAATGCGCGTAAAATACTTTCGCGAAAAGTTAATAACATCTTAAGAGGAGGGGTAGGGCAAGCTCTCTCCATACAAACTTTGTGCAGGATTTCCTTCGTTTGTGTTTGCATTAGTTATGATTTTTGGTCAGTATGCTTTTTTTCTGTTAGCTATTTCGTAATGTAATTTTTTTTCATTGTTATTATTTTTTTATTTTTTTGAAATATTTGAAAATTTCTACATCGCTTACTTCGCATATCTAATACATCCAAATAAAATATTACATTCATTAGTGCCAAAACCTACGAATAAAACGTGCACAGAGTTTGTATTGAGAATGCCTTGACCACCCCTACGCCTTAACCAAACCCTGCATTACTTATGCACCAACCTAATAAAATGTTATTGGATTTTGAACCTTATAGTTTGAACGGTAAAGTAGCTTTGTGAAGGAATTGTTTTGGTGCAATTATTTCAAGTATAAATCAACTTACCTCTCTAAACAAATGCACATTAAACGCCCGAATAAATGGCGTTCTCTGCAACCTTGACAAATGCTGCATATCATTTACATGCATCTTCAAATGCTCCCTACTTATATTCACCTCGCACAGACCACAATAATAGTCGTTCTCGCCTTGACACACTATATTAAAAGCCAGCTTCGATATCCTCAGCTTACTACCATACGTACAAATGACTATGTCTTCTAGATTGCTGTTGGCTGCTCTCAGAGCCGCGTACATGGCTGCTTCGGAAAATACATTTGGAATTTCAATTTTGGTTTCATGCTTATTTTTATTTTTATCTATGCTATCGTTATTTACGTCATGTTCTGTATTTTGGTCATGTTTGACGTCATTCGTGTGTTTGGCTGGATTGGTTTTGATGGGGGTGGATATTTTCTTAGCTGGAGAGTCGCATAGGGCCTGTATAGTGGTCGGGTGGGTGTGGTGGGATTTTATGTGGTCTTCCATCACGTTTATGAGTTGGAGATTGTTGCAATGGCCGCAGTGGTAGCATTTGTCGTCAACCTGAAAATAAATTGAATCATTGACGTCTGATATCAATAAATCAATATTTGGGGACACTCCGCCACGACGCGCCCCTTCACAGCGAATCTCATACTAATCTATGCGCAATAGGGATGTTGACTCAGAATTTTTTATTACTTCAATAGAAAGAAGACATAAAACTATGCCAAATAGTGAAAATCATATTCAAATATCTCAAAAAATAACGAAGCTACAACGGTTAGAATGTTCGTAGTTAGAGAGAGAAAGTGCTACTCAACAGTGACGTCACGATCGTTCAATACAAAGGTGCGTTTTGCGGAAAAGGGACAGAAAATACCCACTCTTAAAACTTTGAAGACTTATAATAGCGTAATTATTTATTTTTTTGGATTACTTTTTTCGCCATTAGATTGAAAATTTGAGCCTTTATGTAGAAAATTTGGATTTATTGATTTTATTTTATAGTGTCATCATCCCTATTGTACGGATTGGGCTGTGGAGGGGCGCGCCTTCGTGGATGGGGCGCACTATAGCAACCAGATCAAATTTTTAACATGTCTTATAGAGCACGGAAGCGCCAGTAACCATTAAGGCTGGGTTGCACCAAACCGTCTGTAATCGTAAGCGGTGTTCGTCAAATCTGATTGTATGGAAAGTTTGACAAGTTTCTATGGGATGACAGCTGCCGGCGCCATATTTGACGATGACCGGTCTGTGTTCGTACGTTGGTGCAACTGGCACTAAGTCTTAGCTGGAATCATGGATCGGCGACGATGTTCAAAATTAAGCAACGTCGGTCTTTGAAGGGCATAT
This sequence comes from Cenopis cana, assembly GCA_951800055.1. Lineage (NCBI taxonomy): Eukaryota > Metazoa > Arthropoda > Insecta > Lepidoptera > Tortricidae > Cenopis > Cenopis cana. Next base: position 3,919,394 of record OX637498.1, on the reverse strand, counting down.
CAAGGTTGTTGTCTATGACTAATCTATACAACTTACCTGACATGAATGAGCGACGATCCTCAAAGTCAAGAACCGTCGTTTTTTGACTTTGAGGATCGTCGACAGACTATGACAAAGTAAGTAACTAATATATATTATAAAGATCTCACCTGTCTAACGAAATACTTCTCATACTCGTCAACAACGCGGCACGCGTCGAGCCTCTCCAAATGTTCCCGGCCCCTGCAGTGTTCCGCCACGTGTCTAATGTGGTCCACCTTCTTGCATGCCATGCAGTAGAACCGATTGGGCATCGGTCGAATCAGCATGTTCCAAGAGTTGAATTTCACTGTCACTTTCTTGTTGCCTGAAATCATGGAAAATACGTAATAGTAGTTTATGCAACTGAGGGGCATTAAAACACGAGTGTGTTTTATGAAACGAGCCGACTACTACGACGAGTACTACGGTGTCTGCTTATCATCAGGCATGCAGCAAGTTTGTATGACGTCGTTGTTTAAAAAACTCACCTAAATCAACCTCCAACACTTCCGGCAAATCGTCAGACTTCGGCTTTTTAGCCATAGACGCGTACGAAAACTCCAAATTCTGCGCCGGCTCCTCGTAATTACCATCATCATTATATCTGAGACCATTGAACGGGTTCCAATGATCATTATAATCATCATTATAATCATCTTCGCTTTCACTTTCATCATTATAATCATCATCGGATTCATTTATTATGTTATTATTATTGATAGCTTTAGCATTAAAATGATAGGAATCTTTCTTCTCGATATTATTGTTGTTGTGTATGTTCGAATCGTACATTATGTCTGATACTTTGTTTATGGCGAACAGTAGTTTGTCTTCGTGCGTTTTGCTCGAGAAGTGGGCGTTTTTGAGTGATTGGTCGAATAATATGTTGCATACGCCGCAATGGTAGTTATTGTTAATCTGAAAAAAAAAACTTACTAAATCTACAAAATGTATGGTAAACCAGAAATATATGACCATTGTCAAGAGGGCGCTATTATTCTAATTTAGTACCTGGGAGACCGAGCCTTGCTCGGTGTTTTCCCGTAAACCAGGCAGACTATAGCTCTACAAAGATGTAAATAAAGATATTAAGTAGATAGACAGACCTATATAAAGCTGCAACCCGACACATTTCTATTGACATAATTGGGTCATAAACAGATTTAGGTTCGCGTCTTTCCTGTGGACATATCAAAAGTTAAGGGCTACAAAGCTTAATTTTGGATTGGTCCAGTAACCCGCATAAACGGCGTCTCCGGTTCTATAAATTCATGCAATAAAATCATAACTCACATGCTCATATGCCGTTAACTATTGACCACAGGAGAGACGACTTTTGTTTTTTGCAAGTGTTTATGACCCAATTGTTCTCCTAGTGAGGTCTCTCAGGTCTAATACGATGTCTGGGAAAAGTGTAAGGGGTGGCTCCGTGACTACCAGAGAAATTCTGAAAACCTCTGAATACTTCTTTTATATCTTCTAATGTAGGTACACCATGTTTTAATGTAAAATAAATAATTGATTGATTGATTGAAAACCAAAAAGTTGGCCAACGGCCTGGCTAAACGGTAGGTGGGGGGATGCTCGACCAAATGTCATAGAGAACTGCAAGCCATTTGGTGAGGTGACTTTTTTTGGCGATTATATTTTGGCAAAAATTTCAAAATGGTCCTAGCGCGTTGAGATTTCGCATGCGGGGGACTCGGGGGGCAAAACAACTTTTGAGTAATTTTTGCGAGCCCGAAGGGCGAGCTTCAGGCCGCCAGGCTGCAGGCATTCAAGTGGTCAGGTGCGCGCCCCCCCCTCAAATGTTTGGCGAGGCCGAAGGCCGAGCCGCGGTAGTACCAAACCACCGAAAATCCTATATAAGTACAAGGTTTCGCGAGCCCGAAGGGCGAGCTTCAGGCTGCGAGGCCGCAGGCCGAGGCTCGGTCGAGGGCCAAAGTCCCGGAACCACACCCCGAGTGCCCAAGCGCCTCCCCAAGTAATTTTTGCGAGATCGATACGGGAGGAAAGGGTTGCCTAACTGTTCATATGACCCATGTATCTTACGAGCGAACCTGAGGGCCGAAGGCCTGAAGGTGAGAGGCAAGGCTTCGCGAGGCCCAAGGCCGAGTGTCCCATCAGAGCGCGCTCTCGATGCGAGCCCGAGAGCCGCTTGCGGCCTGAAGGGCGAGCCCACGCAAACACTCACTTTTCCTATCATTGTTACAAACGAAACTGAGGGCCGAAGGGCGAGCTTCAGGCCGCCAGGCCGCAGGCGTTCAAGTGGTCAGGTGCGTCCCCCCCCCCCCCCTCTAAAATGTTTGGCGAGGCCGAAGGCCGAGCTGCGGGAGTACCAAACAACCGAAAATCCTATATAAATATACAAGGTTTCGCGAGCCCGAAGGGCGAGCTTCAGGCTGCGAGGCCGCAGGCCAAGCTCGGCGGAGGGCCGAAGGCCCGGAGCCCCATCCCGAGTGCCCAGGCATCCCCTCCCCCAGTATTTTTTGCGAGACCGATACGGGAGGAAAAGGTTGCCCAACTATTCATGTGCCACATGTATGCCTCGCAGGCCCGAAGGCCCGAAGCGTCCCTTAGAGCGCGCTCTCCACGCGAGCCGGAGAGCCGCTTGCGGCCAGAAGGGCGAGTCCACGCAGACACTCACTATTACCATCATTGTTACAATCGAACCTGAGGGCCGAAGGCCCGAAGGTGAGCGGTAAGGTTTAGCGAGGTCGAAAGCCGGGCTCACGCGGACACTCGAACCTGAGAGCCGAAGGCCCGAATGTGAGCGGTAGGTAAAGCTAAGCGAGGCCTGAAGGCCAAGCTCACGCGTACACTCGCGTACACGCGGAACCTGAGGGCCGAAGGACCAAAGGTGAGCGATAAGGCCGACCTCACGCGCACACTCGAAGTTTAGGGCCGAAGGGCAATAAAGGACAACTAAGGACAAATACACAACAACAACACAAATGTTTTTCCTCAGGTCTGCCTTGGATGCGTACATTAAACGTTTTTCTCAAAGGCTTCCTAGGCATTTCAAAGTCCTCACGACACTTGCATATAGGTATACACATTTTAAATAAACATTATTATTGAATTCCTGGCTACTCGACTAATTCCTTCTCCGATCTGTTTTAATAACGCATTCAGTAAATAAATGTCAGTGCGAAATAAAATGATAACAATTTCTTCATCGAGATTCAAAATACTATTTTTTTAAACCGCGATCAAAATAAACTAAAAAAAATCAAAATAAACACAAATAAACGTGAAACCCGACCACATAATGGGCTATGATGGTGCGAGAAAAGGACGCAGCTATGCGGTGGAACGAGACAAAATTGTAAGCATATACGAACGATTTTAATACTCATTGCAAGAAGCTTAGGGTTGCGTGCCGAACATTCGTTATATTCATTCGTCACGTCACTGTTATATTTAATCTCTTTCATTAGATCCATCTTATATTAGAATGAAAGAGATGCAATATAACGTGACGTCTTCCAGGATGTAGGTATCTAAACTTTTTGATTCATTGAGATTATTTGACACCGCAGAACGTGCCCATAGATATAATATATACTCTGTAGTTATAGATGCGCCAACGAGCGACCGGGGCTATTTCTTTCTCATTCTTTTGCTCATATTCATATAAAATTTGTACTACGCAATTAGTCCGGTTTGCATGTCCAATGTATTGCTTATGGAAATTTGCATTTGCCTGTAACCCGACTATGAAAAAACGTCCGGTCGGTGATAGGGGACAAAACATCTCCCCTCTCTCTCTCTCAGCCTCTTTTCTATTTCCTCTTATAGGAATCGCAATAAGACTATCTTTCTCTAGCAAAGCGTGTCAGCCCCTTGAACGTGAACCTCGTAAGTCGTTGTCATGTGTCATTCTTTATAAATGCTACAAATAACAAAATATAAACTCGCCTCACCATACGTCCTTATATATCTTGACCCTGAGATTCGTGACAACTATGTGCATATTCGTAGGTCAGGCTTATACTGGTTCTTCTGACACTAATTTTCCGTACGTCAGCAGCCATTGTAAATATCAATCACGAACAAATTTAAAAACATGAAAACTCGAAAACACGCATTTTCTCAAATATAAAACTGAGCTAGATCGATTGCTCGTCCCCGAAAACCCCCACATACCAAATTTCATCAAAATCGTTAGAGCCGTTTCCGAGATCCCCGAAATAAATATATATACATATATATATATATATAAATAAATAAATATACAAGAATTGCTCGTTTAAAGATATAAGATATGGCAACAGACTAGAATGACATTTTGATTTGTTTAGCTCTGATGTTAATTTTGAAATGTTTTGTAGCGGTAGCGACATACTTTAATTTACCGGGCGTTTTATTTCGGCAGTTTATTTTTAACTAGCGACCCGCCCCGGCTTCGCACGGGTGCAAATTATACATATATCCCTTCCTCTTGAATCACTCTATCAATTAAAAAGAACGCATCAAAATCCGTTGCGGAGTTTTAAAGATCTAAGCATACAACGGGATAGGCAACTTTGTTTTATACTATGTAGTGATAATATTCTGCTCTTCACTATGTTTCGTTTTGGGCATTTTTACACGACTGCCCAAAAAAAAGAGTGTAATGTTTTTGTCATTTTATCATTTAATATTCAACACATAACTGTGATTCAAATAAACCTTAAGGCGACGTGAGCTCAGCGCTTAGCTGCTTTCGAGGGGGTGAGGTGCGTGGCTTGAGGGGAGCAGGCGCGGGGTTAGCCGCTTGCCACCGGGCTCGCTGCCGATACCGACATGTCACAGTATAGTGTATAGCCAGTAGTACAACTCTTAGTCACTACAACTGAACGGGTAAACCATAAATATAATGACCATTGTCAAGACGGCGCCATTATTCTGATGTATATGTCAATAGTTCAGTATAATCGAAACAATGCGAATGGCAACTCGTCATTTTTACATACCTACTTTCATACACCGTAATTAAATATTTTGACACAATGACAACACATCGTGGATTGTAATAAAATAGTACATTACTTAACAAGGGCGGTAAAACAAAGAATGTCTCAGATCGCAGGTATTTGACGCCCGAGCCGAAGGCAAGGGCGATAAATATGCGATCCGAGGCTTTCTTTATTACCGCCCGTGTTAAGTACAACATTTTATGTCACCCCCTGGCCAGGAAGTGGGTTTTTTCGCGCGCGGAGCGTGCGATAATGGCCGCTTTATGGCCAGGTGTGACATAATAGACTTTTTTATTTTATTCACCCTTATGTTATGATATAATTGTCAAATTGAGTTGATTTACATGTGTGTTTGATCATCTACTTGAAAAACAAAACGAAGTTATTGTTCCTGGCGAAGTATGTCTCAATATTGTTTTTGCATAATTTATTACAATAAAAGTCTTGTGAAATTAAAATATCCACACATAGAAAAATATAATCTATTTATTAATAAGTATTATACTTGTCATAATTCAATATGAGCCACGAGGCGGGTCACCCTAGATATACAGGGTGGATATTTTTTGGGTCAGTGAGGGCAGCTACCAGATCCCGTCCGGCTACGTGAAAATGGTCTTAGAAGAACTTCCTTCGATTTTGATTTTGAAATAGGCGTTTTCCTCGATTTGCGGCTTTTCTTGTCGGATTTTTTTTGGTCCCATACAAACTTTGGGTTCTGGATATGAATTGGATCGATTGGCATCAAAAAAAAGTTTATCAAAAATGATCTTTTTCTCGTACCCTGTATGTTTTTCCAAAATCTGTAAACGCCAATTTTCATTAATTTTAATTCGAGGGAAGGTCTTCTAAGACAATTTTCGCGTAGCAGCACGGGATCTGGTAGCTACTAGCTGCCCTCACTGACCCAAAAAGAAAATCCAACCTGTATATATACCAATAACATTTACAAAACACTGAATTATTGCGCGCACACGCTTGAAAGAGGCCTGGTACGCAGTTTTAAAACCGGCCAAGTGCGTGTCGGATCACGCACAGCGAAGGGTTCCGTACCGACACCTAGCAGTCCACTAATAAAATTGAAATTGAAAACATTAATAATTTCTACAATATAAAACGTGAAAATTTAAATCAATATATATATATAAAAGGAGAGTGTTAGTGGGTATGTCCGGCCTTTTCTCCATGATCACCAACTGCCACCTTCTCATGGTTGCATTGCAGTGGTAGAAGGCCCTTGGTGTGCACTTGCAAGTAAGGGAGTTTGGTGGCGGTGGGTGGAAGTGGGTGGTAAAAATGGGGTAAATTTTAAATTTTCAATAGGAGTAAAAGAGACAGACGATACGTGTGAAAGGGATAGACTGTATGTGTAGTACATTCCAATAATGCTAATGCCCTCGAACAGTGCGACAAGGACAGCATTGTTAGAGCGAGACCGTCATATTTTCCAGAACTTTCCGGGGCGTTCGAAATCCTTCTAGAACATGCTCGAAGGGTGAAGATGAAGACTCCATACAGACTTTCTAGACTTCTTCTTCTTCTTTTTTCTAGAAACTTCGATCGCGAACATTCTAGAACCTTCGGTACCTATGCCTATAGCTTGAAAACCAGTTTTCAGGCGGTTTCAGGATCCCTTATATCTGATATCAGTATATGGCGAAATTTCCAGCAGGATACAGCAGGACTGAGATAGCAGCAGTAGAACGATATAGCTATACAAAACATACGAAACATTCGAGAAGAGAGTGAGAGAGATAGCAGTAGTAGAGAGAGATAGCTATACTCGAAACATTCGAGAAGAGAGTGAGAGAGATAGCTATACTCGGAACATTCGAGAAGAGAGTGACAGAGATAGTAGTAGTAGAGAGAGATAGCTATACTCGAAACATTCGAGAAGAGAGTGAGAGAGATAGCTATACTCGGAACATTCGAGAAGAGAGTGACAGAGATAGTAGTAGTAGAGAGAGATAGCTATACTCGAAACATTCGAGAAGAGAGTGAGAGAGATAGCTATACTCGGAACATTCGAGAAAAGAGTGAAAGAGATAGTAGTAGTAGTAGAGAGAGATAGCTATA